>OY728126.1:378746098-381146098 GCA_963277665.1 Viscum album
CAAGGAAGGTTTTTCATTCCACCAAAGGAGTGTAAGATTGATCTCCTTGAGTTTGGATATATCTTTAATGAAAGATAATAGAAATGAATCAAAGATGGACCATTCATTATAGTGAAAAATTGTATATATAGGGATTATGTTGTTAATAGTGATTTATTTGTCATAGTTCATATAATTCAATTACATGAATATGGGGTATCATCTTCAAGGTAGTTCGTAATACATAAGGGGTGTCCCTAAGTGAAAGATGGAGGACCTATCTATGGATTTATCCATCAGTCTTCCTGGATCCATAGGAGTGTGAGATGTTATTTAGGTCATTGTAGATCTGTTAAAAATATTTACCCACATCCTTATGATAAGGGAGTTTACTATATTTGAGGTTTGACTGGGGAAGTATGTGTTTGACGTTTTTTGGAATTACATTATAAAAAAACCATTATCTCTGATCAACATCATAAATTTTTCTTATGAGCATGTATATAATTGAAAAATTCTTTGAGAAAATAGTTTTATTATAGAAATACTTTTTTCTCATGGTTGAAAGGTAGTCCATGAAGAACATCAGGATGTTGGAGGGTAGATTGTTATATTTAAATCATGATTATTTTGACCAACATTCCCCTGGTTTTTTTATATAAAACTACTTCCATAATTTCATGGATATATCCCAAATTTATGTGCTTTATGGAAAAAATGATAATTATATAATGTACTATAATTTATTAGTTTAGTTAATTTTAACTAATTAAAATATATTATATTTTAGTACATAGATAGTATAAATGATCAGAGAGAATATGAATTTTGTTCAAGATCATCAAGATTCATGTATTCACCGGCAGAGGTGATCTCTGAATTTCTTTGTTAGTGATTTTTTTATATCTAATAATCTTGGGAAACTAAGGATTGGACATTGGATTATGTTATCCCCTTCGTTTTTCTGTATTTTTGTGGCATTGGATTTAATTAGTGATATGATGTATCAGGTGGTTATTCCATTATAATTTTATATGATCCATGTATTCAATCATATGCAGCTACTCCAAAAATATATTTATAGGGATTATGAAATCAAATACTGGGGAAATGCTGATATCAATAATAAAACAACATTCATAACATAGGAAGATGGAATCAAGTATCATCAATTGAAGGTATTTTTTGAGTGATATGTCTCATTCTATTAAATTATATTGATGTATATTGGGATGGAGCTGAGTATGTGGGAATGTTGTTCCCAGATGGGTTCTCAATATCTCGATCATTTATGTTTTTATTATTATTATTATGTAATGATTAAAATAGTTTTATTATAATTAAGATATATTTCTCCATTGTTTTTATATTTGGTATATGGAATCATATTGTTTGATAGGTATACCCTATGGGAGTGTTTTATGATTTTATGTTTTATTTTTTCCCTCTATTTTTGGAATTTATTCATGATAAGGGAAAATATTTGAATGGTATGTAATGAGAAGTATAGAAATTTACATACCAGTATATTGCCTATTCTAGCCTTTGTATATTTTAGTAGGAGGCTTCATGACTGGCCATGAGAGTTTTAGATGAGTTTTTCACAAGGGGAACATGATGTTACTTATATATAAATATGTAATGTGTAGTTGATTTGTGATAGCATCATGTGGTGTGGTTATGTTGATTGTGGTGTGGTGGATAAGGATGGTGGTATTATTTGGTTTTTTATATAGATTAAATTTTTTGTGGTGGTAGGGATTTAACATGGACATCAAGGATTCATGCATCTTTTTACTACTTAGATAAGGTTTATAATGGTGTATAAAATAGGTTGTGGCCTGGAGACCTGGTGTTAGATATTCTTATCTCTTCAATTTGGGGGATTTTTTTGGTTTTATTAGTATTTTTTCATTGAAATATAATATTTTTATATGATAATTTGGAGAATATATTATGGATTTGGGATGGATGTCGGTTTGGGAGCCTCAATGGTTTAACCTCTGTTATTGTATGATTGTTTTTTTGATAAAATAAATATTATAGTATGATATTGAATGTTCTATAGATATCCTATTAAAATGTAGCTTCTATATATTCCTAGGTTCCTTAGATGTTACCTTATATCCTTCCTTCCTTATCTAACCCTATGTGACCCAATGATTCCTTTTACAGAGTTTCTTATCCCCATTTGTATGATTTGGTCCGCAACTTCTTTAGATAATGTTGTGGTGATCAATAATTATTCATAACCCCGTTAATTATACTTTTATCATAATTATTGATCCTAGGAAGGTTATGGTAGTGGGATGTAATTTTAAAATATAATGATGAGTCATGTTTTTGATTTTGGATATTCTAATTTTGTTATGTTTCCCCTAGTGAAATCTTTCTCTATGATTTTATCGTTCCATAAATAACTCGTTGTAGTGATTTATAAATCTTTAATTATGTTAGGGAACTGAAGGACTCTCCCATTATTAATATAAATAATTTGATTATGATGATATTATTGCATTTGGGTGATAATTATAGATTTTCATGGTCGATTTAATGGACAAAATGTTATTAAATTAATGGAAATGGTATGATAATAAATATATAACATATTTCTTGATATTTCCCTTGTATTTGAAATTTATTTATACTCTTATTGAATGTAATTGTTTGTTTAATAATATTGGGATAATTTTGAGTTTTTTGTTCAAATTAACATTTCGTAAATCTTAAACGGAAAAATTTGGTTATTAAATAGGTAGTGTGGAAAATTGATAGTTAAAGGATGTCAATTGTAATGAAAAAGGGATTATAGATATTTTTGTCCTGATAAATGGTTATTATTTACATATTGTATATCAAAGGGAATTTTGGGTATTTTCTGGGTCTATTTTTTTGTGGTTTATATAGGGGATATCATAGGGTAGAGTATATGGTCTGTGTCATATTTAGGGTAACATTTCAGGGATTTGTTTTTCAGAAATGGGTGTTATAGTAGGTGGAACAAGTGTCATAGTGGTAATAAATGGGGTTGTGTATTATTAAATTAGGATTATTAAAATTTTACAAGGTTAGAGAGAGGGATTAATAGGTTTTTTTATAAATAGGTTTCTTGATGTGATAGTGTTTGGTTGTTTCATAGTGGTATTATAAATATTCAGTAGTTATGAATATGAAATGGTGGAGGATGGAATTTAATAACCTTATGGAAAAAATTGAAATAACTATGCTTGAAATAAACGGTTACTTTTTGAAATTAGTATTCACATTTAATGGGTGTTTTTTATCATTTAATACACAATTCAACTACATAATAATGTTAAAATAGCTAGTCGGTGGAAAATATGGTTATGGAATAATTTTATGATTAAATCTAATTTTTGAATGTTTTGGTAGTTTGATTGTATATAAAATGGTGTGATATAATGTTTTATAGTTTTTAGTAGAAGAGGACTATGGATATGAAGAAAATGCCTTGGTTGAGGTATGTTTAGATGATTTAGTGGGTTTGTAACTCAATGAGATTTTGTTAATTATTTTTTTCAAATAATTTAATCTATTGATATTTTTCAATTTCATGCAACTCTATAAATAATTTTTTTCACTAATTAAATCATTACTTTCACACATCAATGAATTGAGATATTTTAAATATAACCAACTCAATTTAAAATGCAGAGATTATAAACATGGAATATATTACATGAAACCATGAATTAGGGTATATTACATACAACAGTGACTTTGTATACTTTAGATGCAACATTGATGTTTCCATAAAACATTATTTTACTTATATAATTATTTAAATGAGATAACAATATCCTAGCCATGAAAAAATGTAATTTGTTTAATAATAACTACATTTCAGATTTTCATAATTTTATTATTTAAATAAATCACATTGATAATGAATGACATGATTTTTTGGTAAATACCTTTTCTGTATAAAAAATATTGTTTTCTAGAATGAACTAATTTTTATAATATAAATAATTTTAAACAAATTTATAGATGGAATTTGATAAAATAAACTTCATTTTTGAATTTAGATTATATAAATTATATTAGAGTGTTTTATTTTGATTTTTATGAGAAGCATCAAATTTTTTAATATTGAAAATTAAATATTTTTAGTTAAAAATTATTTTTTAAAATAATTATTGTGAATAAATTATTTTTTTAATTTTTTTAAGTTCAAATTATATCAATTATTCACATATTAAAACAATTTAGGTCATCAAAATCAATTTCAGTATGAAATTGAATATAAAAATGTAATAAACTTTTGAACATCCATCAACATTAAATATCTATAATTTCATCCTATCTGTGGGGTTATCGTTAATATTAATTTTCCACTTCTATAAAGTGAATTTTGAAAAAATGAAATAAACCATTGTAATCAGTTTAATATTTAGATTCTAATAAGAAAAAATGGATTTTTTACCAGCATTATTAGTTTAAATGATTAAAATTAATCACAAAGACTAAGGCCAAATTAAGAATAATTACAAACTAATTATTATTAATATTGGTTTTTATAACTTATTTAGGTACGAACATTTAAACAACTAACTTATTTTAAAATATTCCAAGTGATTCATTTTCCTTCACAATAAAATTCCACCACCTCTCCCACTTCTTCACACCAATAAAACTTACTATGTTCAGTAAAGACCAGCCCAATACAATTCTTATATTTCATCCCAAACGCCTAGAATCCTTATTTTTGGTAGAAATAATTACAAGGATTCCATTTGGCATAATCCAAAAGGAGTTTCCCCATTAAGAAGTAATGTCTTCCCTCAAATCTTTTTTATTTTTTTCGCCACCCCATCCTCATTATTTTTCCATCATTATATAACAAGAATAGTATCAAAAATATACTAGCATTTTTTTATTCCAATATTTCATCTTACACTTACACACACCTTTATCTAATGGATAACAAACATGCTATTTATGTGTACGAAAAACTACAACATCACTAAATGATGATTGTTCAATTTTCTGTACAACATATCATGGTAGAAATTAGGATATAAAATATTTTTATAGGTATTATATATTATATTAATTATTTATTTAATCTTCAGTATTCCCCTTACAATACATATATTTTTTACATTCTTTTATGCTTTGATACAATAATTTTTTTTAAGGATGTGTGGACTACCGCCCCCCTTAAAACGCTAGGATTCATTCATACACTACATGGAATGTGCTAAGAATGGGTTTAATGACTATGTATGATATATATGATATCATAAATATACTTTAACAATGATATACATATATACATATATTTCATTTTCTTTCTTTCTATCAATTTAATAATAAAAACAGAAAGAGTGTTGATGGGTACGTACAACTTACCTTCTCTGTGGATGGTGTACTCTATTTTATTCTTATATATTTAATATATTATTATAATAAATATATAAATTTTAAAATTATATTCAAATAATGGTTTAAATTATTTAATCATGATATAATAATAAGGAACAACAATTTTACATGTTAAGACATGTAAGAAAAACAAAGCAAACATTACCTAAACTGAAACCTCAACATAAGATGGTTAACTAGTGTGTAATATAACGTCTTAATAAAACCATATATGATATTTGATATCAAAGTATTTTACAATAAACTATGTGTAATCAATTTATATTTATTTTATAGGTGGTTTGAATGAGTACGATGAGAATAAAGACACAAGGTAACGAGATTACATCTCACTTTTTATTTGGGTGAGATACATGCGATGTTAACCACCATTTCTTGTTGGGGTGTATGTAATGCCTAGGGTTTTATTATATTTATTTCATAGTTAATTTTTTTGTATTCACATATCCATTTCACAGTGTTTCTTGCATGAGTTTTATGTTTCAATTTTAGCCAAACTGGTGAAATAGTTTTGTGTGTCTTTTCCTTCTTTGAGACTCTTGTTTTGTTATATACCTAAATTCTTTTTCACAATGTATACACTTCCATATTCCAAGTTATATCATGAAGATAAATATTTTCATGATATTTTAAGGGTTATGTAATTTTATTTTTGAAACAAGGAGAGTATGATCACATGTTGCAATGTTATAATAATTTATTGAGATAATCTAATCACTTTTCTATATTATTTATATTCATGATTCATTTGATGAAATCATATTATCAATCTATCACGAAAACTCATTATTTACCTTATATTGTATTTAGTCATCATAAATTCATGTATTTGTAACATTATTCAACTCTTTGGAACATATGATAGTTATTAATTTTTATTTTTAAGAAATCCCAACTATACCCTCATGTTGGTAAGAAATATGTGTCGCATAAAAATCATGTTTTTCTAAATTGGGTTTTCAATAATATTATACTCTTATAATATAAAAATTAAAAGTTAATTTTCCCCATTTTTTATTGTTTCTATGGAATCATTTTTTCTTTTTCAGAACAAGGTATTTCCATAATCTTTTTACAATGAAAAATGAATATTCTTTTTACCTCATAAAACTTGTACAGATTTATCCCTTGTCAATACATTGAATATTCATTTCATGTTTAATTTTTAATTATAAATAAGATTTTTTCAAATTATATTTTAAAATAAATGGGTTTCGAAACGTTTTCAATCATTCTTTATAAGTTTTCAATGTGTTATAAAAGAAAAGGCTTTTTATAATTTTTGAACATTAATTTAATGATTTTTATGGAAAATGGAATTAAAACTATTTTCAGGATTTATTTATATATTTTCAAAGTACTTTTAATAAAATTGTGTTCAATATTTTTTCAATAATTCTTTATAGTTTTTAAATGTGTTTTCTAAGAAAAATGTTTTTAAAATATTTACAATCTTATTTTATAATTTTTCGAGGGAATTTTTTTTTTCAAAATGATTTAAATCATTATTTATATGTTATAATTGTATTTTATATGAATATTATTTCCAATTAGTGTTATTTATTAAAAATATATTTTTAATGGTTAAATAATAATTTCCTCAAAATTAATTTTTGGAAGATATTTTAATATTATTTTCCATCTAAGATTACATCTGTTGATGTTACTCAAACACTTATAGGAAATGATCTAATGATTTAATTATTATTATTTCTATGAATTGATTTTGGGTAATGTCATGGAAACTATGAAACCCATTCCTCTTTCACACATTATATATTTATGAAAACTATTTCCCTATCATATGTTATTTTTTTTATGAAATTATTATGAATCATGTCTTTTTCCATAGTTTATGATTTGAATACTTTTTTGTAATTACCAATTCATTTAGTTGGTAAATATATGATTATTTATGATCTTTGTGTGCATGTATGATTGATTTCATTATGATATTTTCAGGACATATATCTCAATCTAATTAATTTGGTAAATATTTATATATTCTGAGATCAACAAATATGGTCTTGGGAGTAAACCGTTACTACTAAGATAGACATGGGAGTCAACCACATCAACCAAGATGGTATGAGGACTAATATCCTCCTACTAATATGTCCATGGGAGTGAACCATGACTACCAATATGGAATGGGGTGCCGACCAATGCTACTAAAATGGTCTTATAAGTGATGCGTTGGATAATATATAAATTATATTTTTTACTTATGTGTTCTCCACAATTCCAATTTTTATTACAATGTTATTATTTCATGTCTTATTTTATTTATTAACTTATGATTCATGTCCTATGAACATCAAATATTTACTATGATCTCTAAAATGTGGAGTATGATCATCTAATTTCATGTTCAAGTTATAAATCTTTTATTTCATGTCATGCTTATTCATTTACTTTATTTATCTTTACAGAGAATATAAACTAACCCATTTATTATGTTTTTTTCACAGGTTTGGATGAAAGGTTTTAGATATAAGTAATAAAGGTGGATATATTTATGGGAGATATTTAATATCATTCACCAGTAAAGAATATTTTATTTCCATGTTTCTAAAGACACTAAACTATTCTTGTCATCATAGATCTATTTTTTGTAATGTACATCGTATTTATCTAAAATAATTTAAGATTCATGTATATTATTCCTAGGTTGCTATACATTATATCGATGTAAATTTTTATCCATCCTTTAGAAACTAGATTGAGAAAAAATTAGTGATATCACTAGGAAAATTTCTAAGGATATATATAAGGATGTATATATGGAAAACTATAAGAATGCGTTAACATTTAAGAAACTTTACTGGATTTTTTGTAAAAGATATATTGAGCAATTTAATAAATATAAATACCAAGCTAGATACTACAATTGGATTTCCCCCTCTTACATTTTTACCTAGAGGTAAAACCTATGACAATATGTTTTAGACCTAACATATTGTAAAATGGTACACGACAAAAAACCTTTCTACACACATGGATTGACACACCTGAGGGATATGATTTATGAATTAAAAAAATGTTTAGGAACAATAATAAAATATTTAAATATATTATGGCTATGAATAATATAGAATAAACTTATAGTTTCCTAGATTAAGTTATTTTTTATGATTTGGACATCATATGAGTAGTTATTTTCATGACAATGTGGTCTTCAACTATAATGATTAATTCTCACACTATGCGTCTTGATTTAGTCAATAGAAGGAACTGCAAAACATTGAATTTTATAGATGATTTTTTGATAATAAATCATGTGGTATTATCACTGGAGTGAAAGATTTTGTGATCATGTTGTATCATTTTTCTACGGAACATGATTAAAAATGTGTAAATTAACGAAATCTCACAGTCACCTAAGAAGAGAAAGAATAATTTTGATGATAGTTTGTGTGATGGATACCATTTAAGAAAGAATATTAGAATTCCATTCATCCAATAATGTGTAAAAAAATCAACAATGTGTATGTATTAGAAGAATAAGAGTAAGTTTTGACATTGGAAAAGAAGGTCACAATCAAGTGAAAACATGGGATAAATAAAGAGCATAGTAAACAGGGTGTATGGGAATGGTTTCCACTCTAAGAAATTACAAATTAAATAATTCCTTAAATGTGTATATTGTAGTCATTAGTAAAAACTAATTTTTCTTTGGAATGATCCTTAATAGAATCCAAAAGGTGGTACAAGTAATGGTTTTTATACTGAAGATGAAGATACCAAACATGAAATGTGAGAGGTATGTGATGTTTATCCATTATTGTATACATTAAACATAATTAGAATGATTATATTGAGTTTGATAAAACTTATTACCTAATTTATATTTAATTTTCTATGAAATAGTTATTTAGGAATATATTGATGAAGCATGAGTAATGGTTTGCGAATAATGTTTGATTAATGAAGTATTTATGTTTCCTTATTCAGAGATTAGGTTATATGAATCACGAAATATATAATTATTTTTAGTATAAGTATTCATGAAGGATTGAAAGGGACATTTTGAATTGTGATGATGAAATATAAAATTGATTTTAGAGAAATGTGATATTTTTATTAAAGAAAGGCATCACATAATTAACATATGATGTTGGGATAAGGATGTTGGGATAAAGATATAATGAATAAGAATATTTATATTAGATTGTATGGATTACCCAGTAACTTATTTATGAAAAAGTGTTAAATGTAATCATGGATAATATTTACAACTTCTTGGATTTAAAGGATATATCCTGTAATAATTGGAAAAATGAGGCATGCATGTTTTACAAAAATATTTATTGTTTTATGGTTGTTACCATGCTTTATGGGAATATACTTTGAGGGTGTACACAAGTTTGGAAGGTGAAAAACCATGTGGTACATTATTATATATGAGGGGATCGATTTTATGCTAATTTTATGATGTTATTTCCAAATAATTGAATTTATATCATTCAGAAGGGTTATAAGGTTAAAAATTTATGGATTGATTATGTTAAATTTCGATAAAGTCAGTATGATTAAAGTGTTATCTCAAAATATGAGGAATTATGAATATTGGTTACCCTGTTCAAACTACTCTTCGTTGATAATAACGAATGAGATGGCATATCATGGGTCTCAGGATCAGTTAGTACTTTAGGAATGAAAAAACCACCTTCCTTTTTAGAGAAATATGTAAAGGTGATCAACTAAGTAAAAAAGGGTTCCATTTTCATGAAATCATAAAATTATATATTTTAATGATCATTACTTCTAAGAAATAATATATTCAAGAAATTTTTTTTAGTACATTAATTTCTGGTGAATCTGAAGTTCCCTTTGGGCCACACAAATATAGGGATTTGTGATTGTTAACATTCATCGTACCTTGTTCTCTATCAATATCTATCAAAACATGATAGTTTGTTTTCTTTTCCATTTTTAATATTTCAATTTCCTCTTATTTTATCCTATTTTGGAATCTCGTTATGATTTATTTATTCTAACGGTTATATTCAAAATTTCCATTTTAAGGGATATTTTAGTTTTCATTTTTATGATGTGAGATTCTATGAATGAAGCATTAAAGTATTAATACATTGATTAAAAAAATTAATTTCAAGTGAAAAGTCATTTTATGTGTGGTATAATATAAAACCCTAAGATTTTGTGAATTATGTTTTCAAATTAATTTTTGATTTTGATATTTTTCATTTCAATCAACTCTGAAACTAGATTTTTCACATAGTCAAACATTATATTCACATGCCACTAACATCGCGTACATTACACAACACTAACTCCATGTAAAATATAAGGAACATCTACTTTTCATACATTACACACAACCATGACTTGGCATTTGTTCCATGCATCACTGACTTGGGATATAATATATGCAACATTGATGTTTCTACAAAAAATCATTTTACTATTATAATTATATAATTGAGATAATAATCAATTTTCCATTAAAAATTGTAATATTAATAGTAATAACTTCTTTTCCAATTGTATTTATAATATTTTATATGAGTACTACAAATTTATAACGAAAGAGATATTATTTAAAAGACCTTTTCTGTTTAAAAATATTGTTTTCTAGAATGAACCACTTTAAATAAATAAATTATTATTAAAAACATTTAAAAATTTAATTTTAAAAAATAAACATAGTTCATTAATCTATAATGTCAAAATTATCATAGGGTGAATTTTTTTATTTCCATGAGAAACTTAATTTTTTGATGAACAATTAAAAATATTGTTTTCTTAGTTAAAAACATTTTTTTTAGTTTAAAAATCATTAACGGTAAATTATAATTTAATTTTATTTAAGGTCAAATATGATAAATCATTCATATATTAATTATATTTAGGTCATTATAATACATTTCACTTTTTAATTGTATTAAAAATGTAATAAACGTTTGAAATTATTTCTACATTAAAGACGTGTAATTTCACCTCATCTGCAAGATTAATATTATTCATAATTATTCATGTCTATGAATAGAATTGATATAAAATAAACAATTTTAATCAGTATAAGATTTTTATACTAATAAAATCAACATGCTTTTTGACCAATATGATTATTAAAAGTTAATCAAATTAATCACAGTTATTAATGCATGGTTAAGATTATTTAGGGACTAAACCTTAATCATAGAGGCACACATGACCTATAAACTTTTATAAAGCCCATTGGATGTCCACTAATTGTCCATAATATTTAAATTTTTTTATCTATATTTTTTTAGTACTTTTTTAGGTAATAACTAGTGTACACCTAACTTGTTTTCAATAATTCTAAGTGAGTCATTTTCCTTCTCTATAAAAGTCCACCACATCTCCCTCTTCTTCACACCACTAAAGCCTATTAATTTTAGACAAAAACTAACTATTAAAAATTATATAAATCTTATATTTCTCCAATAATCAATAAAATATACAGAAGAAAATCCACGAAAGCATTTTGGAACAAACCAAAAGGAGTTACTTGATTACGAGGTAATATAATCCCAAATGTCCTTTCTTTTATTTTACTTCACCACCCCCTCTAGATTAATTTTATCATGATATTATTACAACACCAGTAAAATAAATATACTAGTATTTTTTGTATAATATTTTTTTAGCCTATACCTACACACAACTCTATCTAATGGATATAGAACATATTGTTTGTGTGTATGATGTACTACGACCTCACTAAACAGTGATTGTTTACTTTTTGGTACTGTATCTCATGGTTAAAATTATGATTGAAAATCTATTTATATTTTTTTTAAAATAAATTTAATTTTTAAGCTTATTAATTCCTTTTACAACCCATATCTGTTTATTTTCCATAGTGTGTTAATACGATAATTTTATTTGAGGAAGTGTGGACTACCGCACCTTCAAAGTTATATGGTTAATGTATAGACTACATGGAATGTATTAATGATAAATTTAGTGATTATATACTATATATGTTATATCATAAATCTAATATAATAATTCTATACATATATACATACATTTCATTATCATTCGTTCATTCAATATGATTATAAAAACAGAAACAACATCTATGCGTACACTTGGCTTACCGTCTCCTTGAATTGTGTTCTCTATTTTATACGTATATATTTAATATATTATAATAATAAATATATAATGGATATACAGGATATTTATATCATATTTTACATTATATAATCATTTTATATTCTTATGTCCTAACAATATAAAATATTAAGACACATAAGAAAGACGTAGAAAAATTTTACCTGAACTGAAACCATACCATAAGATGGTAAAAAAGTAGGTAATATAATGTCATAATAAAACTATTTATGGTATTAAATAAAAGAATATGTTTATTTTAAATATTATAATAAATTTATATTTATTATATAGGATGTTTTACCGAGTACAATGACAGTCATGAAACAAGGTTATGGGATTTCTTTTCTGTTTTTACTTCCATGAGATACATGTTATGTTCACCACTCATTAATTTTTTATGGTGCATGTCCTTAGAATTATTATATTTTATTTATATTATAGATTAATTTATCTTTCCTCACATATAAATTTCATGATATTTATTTCATTTGGTTTACATTTCTAAAGTTACCCAATTGGTAAAATTGTTTTTCTCATTTTTCATTCTTTAAAACTCATGTTTTTTTATGCACATAAATTATTTTTTGAGGTGTATATTCTCTTATTTTACAAGATTTATAATTAATATAGCAATTTTATTGATATTTTATGCTTCAAGTAATTTTAGTTTACTTACATGGATATTATGATCCATATTTAGCATGTTATAAGAATTTATTGAGACCGTTTCAACGTATTTCGAGATTGTTAATGTTTATGATTATTTTCATGAAATCTAATGATCCATCTATCACCTACACTCAGGAATTGAATTGTCCTTTATTTAATCAAAATATATTCATTTACTGTTAATTTTGTTCCACTATTGGGTACATAAGGTAGTTAAGAATGTATTTTTTCATGAAATACCTACTTTAACCTTCTTTCGGTCACAAATATGTGTCCCATCAAAACCATATTTTTATAAAAATTAAATCGAAGAATAATATAATATTATCCAATAACAAATAAAATACATTCTTTAATTATATTATGTTTTCAATGTTTTCAAAGGAGTATTCTTGTCACTTTTTTAACATGGAATATCTCTAACCTTTTTACTCTGAAAAAAGGATGGTTCTTTTTATCTCATACAAAATGTATTGATTTATAGACCATAAATCTATTAAAAGTATATTTTAATTTTTTATGATTAATTCATAAGAACTTTTTTTAAAAATATATATTCAATGAAATTGTTTTCAAAACATTTTCATTATTTTTTTATATATTTTTAATGTGTTTTTGAAGAATAATGTTTTTAAAATGTTTTAAATATTATTTTAATAGTTTTCTGTAAAAATGGTTTTCAAAACTCTTTCAAGAATTATTTATAGTTTTTCAAAATATTATCAATAAAATGGTTGTCAAACAGATTTCAAGATTTCTTTATATGTTTTCAATGTGTTTTTGAAGAAATGTTTTTAAAAAAATTTGAATGATTATTTTGTGAGTCATTATGGAAAAAGGATTCAATATTTATTTCAAATCTTCATTACACGTTTTCATGGTATATTATAAGAAAATTATTTTTAAATTGTTTTATGATTTAAAAATCCCTTTTTAAAGAAGAACGGATATTTTCCTCCAGAATTATTTTTGAATAAAATTTCAATATTGTTTTCTATCTAAGATGAAATTTATAGATGTTACTCATGAACTTCGAGGAGATGATCTAATGGATCCATTCCTATAATTTCTAGTAATTGGTTATTCATAATTTAGTGGTCTTTATAAAACTTTTTTCTCATTCCTGGGTAATATGTATTTGAAATCCATTCACCTTTTAAGGGTTATGTTTTTTTGAAATGATTATGGAAAATGACTTTTTTCAGAGGTTATGATATGATTACTTGTATATAATACCCATTTCATTTCCGGGGATATGATATGATTATTTAGTATCTTATTTTACATCTATATATGATTCCATTATGAAATAGGTTGGACCTCTATCTCTTTCTAATGCATTGGGTAACAATTTATATCTCCTGAGATAAAATAAGATAGTCTTAGGAGTAAAGTTGACTATTGAGACATCAATGAGAGTGAACCTTGACTACCTTGTCTGCAATAATTCCATATTTTATTCATGTGGTATAATTTCATGGATTATGATATTCATTTCTATAGTATTAATGTCTTATTAAATTCCAATAAATATTATTATCTATAATATACAAGGTATGATCATAAATTTTTATGCCCAAGTTATATACCCTTTTTTATGTAATGCATACACATTTCCTTTATTTACCTTACATAGCATTTGAGCTCACACCATTATTATGTTTTATTTACATAAATAATGAATACATGATTTAGGTATAGGTAATAAAGGTGGAAATCTATTGGGGATATTATGAAAATATTTCACCATGATAGAAGATTTTGTTTCCATGATTCAAAATACAATAATCTATTTCGGTCCTCAGGTATGTATTTTTTTTAATGTACTTAGTATTCATCTAAAATTATGTAATATAAATATATGTAACTACTGTTTTGATATAAGTGTGGGTAATTTATTTATTTTTAATTATGTTATATACCAATTTTAATTTCCATATGAATTCTTTACCAACTGCACTCGAGTCTAATGCCCTTACCAACACCTAAAAAGTATAGATTTATTGTGTTTTTTCAAAAAATCTATGTTGTAATGGGTATGTATTGATTAATAATATCTATTCCCCTCCATCTATTATGTATTTAATACATTATGTAATTCCTAAATATAAGTAAACCAACACAACATTAGTATGTGGTATAATTGGAGACCCTATGAGGTATTGGTGTGACAAATTGTATATGATGTACTAGAATACCCAATTAAGTATGGATGGGTTTGTATTGTTTCTCTTCAATAAAAATTGGAATATTTTAATGATATTATGGTATTGGTTCCCTTAAACAACATTTTTGGTGTTGGTGGGATGTGATGTGGTTATTGTGATGTTGATGTGATCATATGGTGTGGTATACATGCATTGTAAGTGGGGGGGGGGACCGAAGCTGGTTCCCTTCATATTTAAGATTTCATATTAGAATAGATATATGGAAATCATATGATATGAGATAAATGGTAGTGGATACGAGATAATAATGATATGATCATGACACATGGAATCAATTGAGTTATGTAGTACGGTTTGATATTGCATAGTTGAAAAATGCATTGGGAGGACAAGGTGTTTGACTATGAGGAATGTTAGTGAGAAACTAGTTTGGAAGTGAATATTAGATAACTTATTACTATATTAATCAAAGATATTTTATTATTCTTTAATATGATATTTTTTTGGTGATCCTTGGAGATTATATGAGGTAGATGACCTATTTATTACTGGTTGGTTCAGTTATTTGTTCACTAATGCATTATTATGCACTTTTCATATTGTCATGATAGTTTTTCAATGTGATTATATTGAGTATAATTTTAATTAACAACCATATAAATATAAACTATGTTTTACGGTCACCTTTTATTGTTTGAAAACCATGATTGACCATACTAGCATGTAGTAAAGAATTTCCAAGAGATTATCAATTTTAGTATTTTTTGGTATATTATTTTTATATTATATATTTATTATACAATAATTATTTGTGGGATTATTGTGAAAATGGTTAATTTATTACATAGTGGTGTTTGTTCATATATTTTTTTTATTTTAGGGTATTATGGGATGAATTAATCACTATTTTTATTTTATTCATTCCGTGGTATACAGCTTCATGGGTCATATTTGAGGCAAGTATCGATGGCCATCCTTTTCTTCAATATATGCCTGTGAGAGGTCTCTAGTGTGGGTGGCTCGAGACACATTTCCCATCAATTATATGATAGTGTCTAGGTACCTATTACCTATTAAAATATCTTATATATCTGATTATAGTTACTATATATATATATATCAATGTGTTTTTTATCAACATAGAAACCAATTGAAATGATTTCCCATAAAATTTTCAATAGCATCTTAAAATGATGTAATATATTATATAAAACAATATAATAATAGATATTAGCTATAACACCACATGATTTAGTTGTAAAACTAGTGTTTCTATTATTAATGTTTTTTTAAAATAGATGTTAATTTATTTTAGTACTGTATGACAACACAAATACTATATTATAGTCTCTCGAATGGATCTGAAAAGAAATGTAAAATGTTACATAAAAAGATTAAATACAATCAATAAATATAAAAATTATAAATTATGAAAATAAACAAGAGTAAATAATAAAACTAAAAGAAATTTTTTTAGATTAATATGGTCCCCTAGAACATTCACATATGTTAAAAATGTAATTTTTTTTGATAAACTATTATATATATATTTGAATTATATAAATCAAAAAATATCCTAGTGAGTATGATGAGTTTATAATGAATATTAGAAATAAGAGTTACTTATAATATGTGTATATTTATTTTGACTTGGGAAAATATGATGATAGGAATAGTAACATTATCATTAAATTTGTAAAATGAATTTTTTTATAAATGATGTGTTAAAATTAAAATGTTGACTTCCATTAATTAAATAATGATAAATAAAAATTTAATAATTTTTTGAGCTGTATTTATTGTCATTATGTTTATGTTTAAAATTATTTAATCCGTTTTGATGTTTGGATGTGGAAGAATATACAAATTAATATTAACTGGAAGCATCCATTAATAGTGGAAAAGGAATGTTGCGGCAAATAATTATAATTATAAATAGACAAAAATGAACATCTTTTTCATGATATTATTTCTAATAGGGATTATTTTTAATGAATTGAATTAGTTATGTTCACTAATGTAGTTTTCTATAACAAAACATATTCATGATTATTGATAAGATTGTTAGTAGTTATACATATAAGATATGGTTATTGAAAAAACTAAGTAATGTTATTATTTACATAATAAATACCAATATAGTATTCAACAATGAATATAATGTATTCTATGGATAATATCTCTTATAATATGTACTAGAAAAAAATTGGATGATAATTTAATTTTTTAGGAAGTGAATTATTTTGATCACACATAATGATTATAATTGATATACGTGAGGAGTTTAGAAATTAGGTTTTTTTGCTAAAAAATATTATAATGTTTTATAAATACATTTAGGAATCATTTTGAAAAATAATTTCATTTTAAATATTTTAATGAGTATATTTTAAAAATTAATTTATTGATTAGATGGATTCTTGATTTCTTCATTAAAGGATAATTGTTTTCCATGGCATGGAATAAAAAAATTTACTAGAAAAGATAATTGTCTATGTGCATGGTGTACACTGTGAACAAAACATAAATGGGTTGATTCATACAAAAATAATCCAGAGTACTATAAAATTAATATTGGTATGCTCATACATTATGAAATTCAATTTATAAAATAGATGATATTAAGTGATATATATGGAATTTTAATTATTAGGTAACATATTTTGATAATTTTTAATATATTATCTAGATTTCAAAATTATTTTCTAGAGGAATTAAATAAATATATATTATTTATAATTGAAAATTAGTGTTGTCTCAGGACCACTATGTTGCATAAGGGTAATTCAAACAATACATGTCAGTCATAATATTGAATATGTATGGGTAACTCAATGAGTATCATGATATTTTTCATTTTGTGATAAGAAAACAATGATACGTTATATTAAATTACACATATATAATTTTTTATTACTTAAGATTATCTATATGTATAGTCCAATGATATGTTGTGTTAGATTAGCATACAATTATAAAAATTTTAGCACATTAAGAATGTGGTTTATTCATATAATGAAATTTCATGTTGAGTTTTTCTAAAATATTAATAAATAAATTGAATGATATAATGTTACGGTATTTTTCAATTTATAAAAAATCACGGCAAAATAATGTTTTCTAATAACTCATGTAGTGACAATGAATAACTAAAAATTATGTTGTGAAGAATTTTATGATAGCTACACTACAAAAAGAATTACATAATGGGTGGAGGATAATGAATAATATACTGTAAATATTCACTACTTGAATGGAGATCCCTTATAATTTTTCTTATATTTTTCCTGAGTATGATTAGTATATTGATAAACTATTTATTAGGGATGTTTATGTACATTTTCAATAAATATTAACTGAAATCAGGTAGAAATCAGACCAAAGTCATCTCAGAGGAGGGGTCTACAAACTTTACAATTACATGATTATACGGAATCAAATATTGAAGTATCAAAGAGTTTAGTAGTCTTTGTAAACCAGAAAAATAAAGGAGTCATCCTTTATAAATTAATAAAATATCTATAACATAATTTATTAGGATAACATTATTACCACTTATGATATCATTTTATATCATTCGATGTATTCTTCTTGGAATCCCAGAGAATTAAAAATAACGGTGAGTTCATGTTATTTATTTTGGTTAAGTATAGTGAAAGAAATAATGAATCAATGAGAATTGTCAATATTGTAACACCCCAACCCCAGATACCCAGAGTCGGTGCATTATTACATAACATTGGCATGATCACAAAAAATATCATGTCTCGAAAGACCGATTAGTTTAGTAGCCTTGCAAACACTAGATATATTCATAATGTTTTACATTACATCATAAAAATAAAAACTACAACAACATAGTCTCTATATTACACAATCTTATCCCCTCATACTATCCCTGTAGGTCATTCTTAATTTACTTCTTCACATCCTAGAAAAAATAAAATATTGAAAAGGGGAAATCTCAAATGCCCAGTAAGGATAACAATATAGCAGAAACTTTCATGAATAAGAGTAAACATTTAAGGCAATGTATAACTAAAATAAAATCCTTTTAAACTTGATCTTCAAAATAGTATGGAAAAAATAAAACGAAATAATTCCATTTACATATTCACATAGATATTTTACTAATCGAATAATCACATGAAATATCAATATCCACTTTCATAATGATGGAATGCATAATGCCAGACTATCATAACCACATAGCCAATGCCTCGTTCCAAGACTAAAAATAATATTTTTCCAAGGCCTTGTGACAAGACACTATTTTGTCTCATGTGACCTACCAATGCGTCGAGGAGCTATAGCGGGCTCCACCAGTCACATATTAAGTCCAATGCATTCCCTTATGAAAAGGTTTAATCATAACATAAACATTAGTATTAAAACTAGCATACTAAATGTAAATAATTCATCCATAAACCATGAATGGTATAAAAATAACACATCCACAGTCAAACATATTACAAAACCTTCAATCCAATATAGAAGTTTTGTATCATAATAAATCAACTTCAAATAACAGCAAAATCCATCAAAGGATATTGACATAGATGAAATCAAAACTCTTTTTAGAGAAATATCTATTTCAATTTTGAAATCATTTAAGATTCATATATTTTTAAAATGAAACATTTTATTTGAAAATATTCTTATAAGCTTGTAAGGGAAGCTTCGACGATTTTATAACGGTGGAAAATAGCTGCACCCGCCGTATAAGTTAAAAAACATTATTACCCTAATTTTGTCAAAAAGGTTAAAAAGGACCTTATTTGGAAAACGACGGAAAGATTTATTTATAAACCACTTATAAAACTAAACAAGGGTATAAATGTATTTAACCCATATTCTAGTAAATAGTAAAAATGTTTTGAAATACATTTTTAAGAAACATGGATGTGGATGATAAAGAAGTTCGAGTAGATTATTACGTATAAACAACCTCAGATAATGAAGAGATTGCGAAATAAACCCTTACCTTGTACATTTCCTTGGTTAGGGGTAGGTTAACCTCCTGTATAATGGTGAAATAGTTGTTATAAATTATACAAGAATTATATACATTAATATGATATCATATATGATCTTTTAACATTGATTTGTTAATAATATCTTAGTACTATCGTTGTTTCGGGTGTTAACGTACTCGTTTTATTTCATATGTTTTGTTATGTAAGAAATTTTTTTCATTGATAGGTTGTATCTTATTCATATCCAGAATGATATCAAGTCATTAAACATAATTTTTAAATCATCAAATGATAATTATACTTGAATGGATACGATGGAGAATGAATCTAATCGCGTTCGTGGAGACGGTAGTCCGTACATACGCATGAGCGACAATATCATTATTTTGATATTAAAATAATATATATTTGGATGTTATATCATATATAGAGAATAATTATAATTTTATATTTATTATTTACATGAATTATAAATCATTATTATACCCATCCAAATACTAATATATTGAATAACAATTACACCACGACGTGGAGACGGTAAGCCTTACGTACGCACGTATGGTGACATGTTATTCAAAGGGTGGATAGAATACTGAATATGGCAGTAACATATTTAGAATAACATCACAATATATATAAGATACTGGAGTTAATATTTTAGAATCGTAATAACAAATAAAGAAGAAGTGGAAGAAGAAAGGAACATTAAAAATGGTGGTGAAATTATTACCTCTTCTTCGCGTTCTTCCTTTTGATTTGATCAAAACGACTCCTTAGGATGGATTTTTGATCAAACTATGGCCTCTAGGTTATATTTAGGGAAGTTTATAGAGTATTTAAAAAGGGTTTGGCTGATCCAAAAAGCTTTGAATGTGTGAATTAGTGAGAAGGGGGAGTGCCCTTTTATAAGAGGGGTGAGGGGCACCTTTGGAAAAGTTAGAAATATTATTTTATAATAAATTCATATTCGGTTTATAATGGCTCCAAAGTTGATTATTTAAAGGTTAAGGTGGGGATAGGTCGAAAAAAACTCATCCAATAGGATTTAGATAGGTTTGGGTTACTATATTAACCTTATCATTAAGTATTATCTCTTAGTTAATTAGTTTGACACTTACCATGTCACTTTGTATTTTTATATTATATTGTTAATAAACATACTATATACATCCAAGAGACCTCCAAGTGGTCCATTAATGATACAAATATCAAGATATAAGTCTCTTGGCCGAACCTTATATTTTTAGGAATTTAATATCAATTAATAGTATAATATTTGTTTTAAAAACTCTTTTATGTCAATTTTGACACTATTCATTAGTTGATTTTTGTAAAAATTATAAAAGAATGATTACTTCTAAAAAAGTTAATTAAATCAATACTAACATGTCATATTATCCTAGAAAATTAGTTTAATTCATAAAAGTCTCAAATTATATTTATATGGGTATTTATAATATCAATTATTTTAATTTTTCACTATTATGGTAATTACTACATCATCATTATGTCATAAATAAATTAAATTATTTAATGTATAAAAATTATAAATAAAATATAATTATGTAGGAAATCAGTTTATATTTCTATTTAATATTTATAGTCGAAAATACAACATATATAACCCTATTTAAAATTGTGTTTCTAAAAGATATATGCTTATGTCATTTTTGTATTTATTTTAACATAATTAAAATAAAGTGTCCCTATCACCTACAAGTGTCTCCATGGGGTCCGAAAATCGACCCCAAGATGCCCATGGTCAAAAATGTATCAACCAATAAAGTTAGGACACGTTTTAGGGTAATTTATTATTAATATAATATTATTTTTTGAACCCTTATTTACCAGATTTACCCTTAACCATGGTAAATAAAATATTTACCCAAATAATTATTCAAAATGTCTAAAAATAAAAGTTACCTATTTACACAATATGAACATACTGATTCCAAATATGGAATTCATTTTTACAAATTCAAAACACAGAAGTGGCAGAAATTAATTTAAAATTAATTCCCATTGTTAAAACAAAAAGCGTGTTTTTAAGAGATAATAACTATCAAATGATTGACACTTGTTTATGTCCGGTTTAATTGTATAATTATGTACAATGACCAAAATTGTATTAAATGGTAAAAATAAATTTTAAATATACTTTAAAACCACTCAAATTCATAATTTATCAATATAAATTATTTCAATTAAAAAAGTTGTTTTTAATTAAAATTTAGTAATTTTCACTAATCATCAAAATATAAATGTTATCCGAAAAGTTCCAAAATTTCATCCTAGGCTAAATTCGATATTCTGAATCCAAAACTGAAGTCCATTTTGGAAGATAAAATTTTTAAAATTTCAAAAAGTATGTATTACTATTCATAAAGGCTAGTTTGATTGGTTGTGGTTTGTTAGAACTCAATGTTGCGTACAACACACACTATTGCATTATTCAAAGAGAAGCATACTGTAGAAGCATGGGGTGTTACATTCTCCTCTACTTAAAATAATTACGTCCTCAAAATTTCTAGAATACTACTGCATGAAAAGACTCAGGAGGTTCTTCATCATAATTCATTGGGTTCCCACGTTGCCTCTTCCATCTTATTGTTTCTCCATAGAACTTTTACCAGACGAGTCATCCGATTTCTTAGTACTTGTTGTCTAATATAAAGAATCCTGACGGGATCTTCGCAATAAGACAGATCAGGTTCCAGTTCTAATTCCTCATAGGTGAGTACATGCGTTGGGTCACGAATGTATTTCCTCAATAGAGATACGTGGAACACATCGTGAACTTTGGAGAGACTTGGCGACATTGCCAATCGGTAAGCTACAGCCCCAATTCCTTCTAGAATTTTGAAAGGTCCGATGTACCTGGGACTCAATTTACCTTTCATACCAAAACGTTTGACTCCCTTCCATGGAGATAACTTCAGGAAAACATGATCACCGACTTGAAATTCCAAATCATTCCTTCGATTATCGGCATAGCTCTTCTGCCTACTTTGAGATGATTTGATGTGATTTTGGATTACCATCACATTTTCCATCGTTTCCTCCACCAGTTCTGGACCTACAAGTTTTCTTTCACCAACATCATCCCAACAGGTTGGTGTGCGACATCTCTTTCCGTATAACGCTTCATATGGTGCCATCTGAATACTCGAATGGAAGCTATTGTTATAGGAAAATTCTACCAGAGGTAAATATTGATCACACATACCCTGAAAGTCAAGTGATCTGGATCTCAACATGTTTTCTAAGGTTTGAATAGTTCGTTCTGATTGTCCATCTGTTTGAGGGTGGTAGGCAGTGCTCAAATGAAGTTCAGTATCCAAGGATTTATAAATACTTTTCCAGAATCATGAAGTAAAACGGGGATCACGATCAGAAACAATCGATAGGGGTACTCCATGAAGTATCACAACTTCATCAACATATAGTCTTGCTAAATGTTCTAGTGGTAGATCTTATCTTATAGCATGAAAATGTACTGACTTGGTAAGACGATCAACAATAACCCATATTGCATCATTCCTTCTAGGAGTCTTTGGTAGACCTATGACAAATTCCATCGTAATATTGTCCCATTTCCAGTCCGGTATGGGAAGAGGTGGCATGACTCCTCCTGGTTGTTGCCTTCCAGCTTTCACTTGTTGACAAACCATACATATTGACACAAAATCAGCAATCTCCCTCTTCATGTTCTCCCAGCAAAAATGCTACCTCAAATCTCTATACATTTTGGTGCTCCCATGGTGTATAGTGAAATTTGAACTATGTGCATCATCCAAAAATTACCATTTTAGATCAGTTATATTGGGAACACAAAGTCTCTTCCCGAATTTCAAAATTCAATCTTTATAAACAATGTCTCTCAATCTCCCATCATTCACAGCTTTAATCTTCTTTTGAAATTCATCATCATCGGTCTGAGAACTCTTAATCCTTTCCAGTAAAGATTGTTTGGCAACCATTTGAAAAAGAATTGATGTTTCACCTTCTCTGGTTATTCCCACTTCCATCTTCACTAGATCCAAGAAAATTGGATCCCTTTCAATTCTCATATTGTTCAAAACTCCGTGGTCTTTTCTAATCAAAGAATCTTCCACCTTGTTTGCTTTCCCCGGGTGGTAGTGATTCATAAAATCATAATCCTTGAGTAATTCAAGCAATCTCCTTTGCCTCGTGTTGAGTTCTTTGTGTGAGAAAAATATACTTCAAACTCTTGTGATTAGTATACATTTCACATTTTTCACCATAGAGGTAGTGCCTCTATGTCTTCAAAGAAAATATCACAGCTGCTAACTCGAGATCATGAGTTAGATAGTTTTTCTCATTAAGTTTTAACTATCGTGATGCATAGGCAATAACCCTATCATTATGCACAATGACACAACCATGTCCTTTCTTCGATGCATCTCTATAAATAATGAACCCATCATTCCCCGATGGTAGAGTCAATATAGGATCGTTGACTAATCCTCTCTTCAGTTCTTCGAAACATTCTTCACACTCTTTTGTCCAAACAAATTTAACCCCTTTACGTGTGAGCTTTGTTAATGGGTTAGCCAATTAGGGAAAATTCTGGACAAAACGTCGATAACAACCTGCTAAAACAATAAAACTACGTACCTCAGTTATACTCATCGGTGGTGGCCATTCTTGGACTGCCTTGGTATTAGAAGGATCAACAGAGATTCCATCTTTAGAGAAAATATGGTCAAGAAAATAAATCACCTTATGCTAGAATTCATACTTGCTAAACTTCCCATATAATTCATGACTTCTCAGAGTCTTTAGGATAATGCGCAAGGGATTTTCATGATCTTCGTAGCTTCTGGAGTATACCAAGTTATCATCAGTAAATACCACCCCAAATTCATAGATATAATCCTTTAAACTCTATTCATCATATCCATGAATACAAAGGGTGCATTAGTCAATCCAAAAGGGATTACTATAAACTCGTAATGCCCATACCTGGTTCGAAATGCTATCTTCGGAATGTCTTCCTTTTCACTCACAACTGATGGTATCCATATCGAAGGTCAATCATTGAAAAGTGTTGAGATCCATGCAGTTGGTAAAATAAGTCATCAATGCAAGTTATGGGATACTTGTTCTTTATTGTTATAGCATTTATCTCCCTGTAGTCGATACATAACCTCATAGTTACATCTTTCTTTTTAACAAAAAGAACAGGGGCTCCCCATGGAGAAACACTAGGGAGAATAAATCCCTTATTACTGAATTCCTCTAGATGTTTCTTTAGTTCAACTAATTCTATAGTGGCCATTCTATAAGGGGTCTTTGATATAGGCCTTGATCCGGGAATTAAATCAATGGAAAACTCAACTTCTCGTTCTGGAGGATGTCCAGGTAAATCGTCCGGCAACACATCTACATATTATTTCACAATAGGTACATCATCAATTTTAACATTCCTTTCCTCACCCATAGTCATTTCATTCTCTTCCAACCCAATAATTGAATTTTGTTGAGCTATTGGGGGTGGATCTAGATAAGAATTAGGTGGTGATGATTCTAATCTAAAGATAAGGTGTTCCTTATCATCATCATCAAGAATTGTAACCTATTTATTCTTACAATAAATCTTAGCATCATAGTCTGAAAGCCAGTCTATACTAAGGATTATATCAAACTCAATCATACGTATGATGATGAGATCATCAGATAAAGAACATTTATGTGCCCTAATTGGGACTGATTCAAAAAACATTGTTGCAATGATACTTTCCTTAGGGGTTTAACTGAAGACTCCCTTGTTAAATCAAATTGGAAATATCTAATTTTCTTAGCAAACTAGGAAGATATGAAACAATGCGATGATACAGAATCAAATAATGCATTTGCTTAACTTGAGGAAACCATTAAATTACCTACCACCACGTCTTTCGGAGCTTCTACCTCAGCAGTAGTGATATAATAAGCTTGGCCTTGGTCCCTTGGCCTTTTCTGAGGTAAGTTGCCATAACTATTAGAACATTCATTTGCATAATGTCTCATCTCCCGAAAATTGTAGCACTGAACATTGGTAGCTTGCTTATTCCCTTTGCAATCATGAGCTTGGTGGCCTTTTTCACCAAACATGTAACAGACTCCTATTCCTTTTAAGCAAGTATTGGGGTGTTTCTTCCCACATTTAGCACAGGATGGATATTAAACCATTCCCTTCATCCCCTTATTCCAATTCCTAGTATGATCCGATGATCTCTTCTTCTCTTGCTTTGTTTTAAAGTCATAAGACATAGAGAATTCCTTTTCGGTCTTGATAGCACATGAGCCAATGTCTTCGTACGACGGGAATGATTGTAAGACTAATGCTCGACAGAAAAATGGTTTTAACCCATCAAAGAAACGATCAAACTTACTTCTTGGGTTACGTATATAATCTCCAGCATACCTTGCTTAAACATGTAAAGTTAGCCTCATACTTTGTAACATTCTCATCCTCCTTTTGTCTCAGAATCAGAAATTGCCTTTCCATATCTGCTCGATGGTCACGAGGAAAGTATTTTTCTAAAAACAGATCTTTAAACTCCCTCCATTCCATATTTTATACTTTATCATCTCCCTTCATGTTTTGAATAAATGACCACCATTGATCAGAATCTTTATTGAGGCGGTAAACTACCATGATAACTTTTTCCCTTTCACTACTCCCCAAATCCTGAAATATTTTCTCTAAGAAATTTATCCATTGCTCAGCTACTAAGGGATTTTTTCTCCCATTGAACATTTTTTGTTGTTGCCTCATGAAGCGATCTAACATTGATCCTCCACGCTGTGGATCAGGGTGCTCCACATGGGTAAGGTTATTATTCATAACCTGAGTGAGTTGTCCCAGTATAGTGATTAGCTGATCGGCACGAGTTGCATCACCAACTCCACAATAATTATCTTGAGCAGGAAGGAAATCCCTACATGGAGTGCGTGCATTGATACAGTTACCATTTCTTCCAGTAGGCTCCATTTATAGACAATGGCATAAACTAGATCAGTTTATGAATCAAAATACAGAATTCCATACTTATAAATAACATAACATAAATTGATCTATTTATGGATATAATCCACAATCATAAAAATGTTTTCTTTGATGAAGTATATACTCATAAACCTTTCATAATGATTTTTAATGAAAATGAGAGTTATCGTAAGCATATCCCCTGGGTGTGTCGTAACCAAGAGTGCAGTAAGGCCTGTTGTCGTGCACCAGTTCCCGTTCGAGTCCAGCTCAAAGCTGTGTTTTTGGGTTTTACCCCTAGGTACATTTGTGCCAAAGCCGCCTTTATCTGCTTTTATCCAGACATGGATGTATTTCTAGGAAGACTCAAAAAATATCTACAATACCAAAATTTAGGAAGTTCTTCTATACTAATCCTCAAAGACCATCTTAAATCTATGTTCTCTAATTAGAGTTTATCTAAATCTAGCTTCCAAGGTTTGTACTAAACTTTCTCTGATACCAACTGTATCACCACAACCCCAGTTACCCAGAGTCGGTGCATTATTACATAACATTGGCATGATCACAAGAAAGATCATGTCTCGAAAGACCGATTAGTTTAGTAGCCTTGGAAACACTAGATATGTTCATAAAGTTTTCCATTACATCATAAAAATGAAAAATACAACAACATAGTCTCCATATTCCACACTCATATCCCCTCATACTATCCAAGCAGGTCATTCATAATTAACTTTTTCAAATCCTGGGAAAAATTAAACATAGAAAATGGATGAGCACAAATACCCAGTAAGGATAATAATATAGTGGAAACATTAATGAAGAAGAATAAACATTTAAGGCAATGTATAACTAAACCAAAATCCTTTTAATCTTTAACTTAAACATAGTATGGCAAAAATAAAATGTAATAATTCCATTTACTTATTCACATGGATATTCTACTAATCTAATAATCACATTCAATATCAACAACCACTTTCATTATGATGGAATTCATAATTCCAGACTATCATAACCACACATCCAAGGCCTCGTACCAAGACTACAAATATGATTTTTCCAAGGCCTTGTTCCAGGACACTAGTTTGTCTAATGAGACCTACCGATGCATCGAGGAGCTATAGCGGGCTCCACCCATCACATATTAAGTCCAATTCATTCCCATATGAAAAGGTTTAAACATAACATAAACATTCGTATTAAAACTAGCATACAAAATGTAAATACTTCATCCATAAACCATGAATGGTATAGAAATAACAAATCCACAGTCAAACATATCAGAAAACCGTCAATACAATATAGAATTTTTGTATCATAATAAATCAACTTCAAATAAGCATAAAATCCATCAATGGATGTTGACATAGATGAAATCAAAACTCTTTTTTTGAGAAACATCTCTTTCAATTTTGAAATCAATTAAGATTCATATATTTATAAAATAAAACATTTTCTTTGAAAATATTATTATAAGCTTATAAGGGAAGCTTCAACGATTTTATAACGTTGGTATATAGCTGCACCCGTCATATAAGTTAAAAACAATTCTTACCTTAATTCTGTCAAGAAGGTTAAAAAGGGCCATGTTTGGAAAACGACGGAAAGATTCCTTTATAAACCACTTATAAAAGTCAACAATGGTATAAATGACTTCAACCCATATTCTAGTAAATATTTAAAATATTTTGAAATACATTTTTAAGAAACATGGATGTGGATGATAAAGAAGTCCCAGTAGATTATTACGTATAAACAACCTCAGATAATGAAGAGATTGAAAAATAAACCCTTACCTTGTAATTTTCCTTGGTTGGTTGTAGGATAACCTCTTGTATAATAGTGAAATAATTTTTATTAAATTATAAATGAATTATATACATTAATATGATATCATATATGATCTTTTAACATTTATTTGTTAATAATATCTTAGTATTATCGTTGTTTCGGGTGTTAACTTACTCATTTTCTTTTATATGTTTTGTTACGTAAGCCATGTTTATCATGGATAGGTTGAATATTATTCATATCCAGAATGATATCAATTCCTTAAACATTATTTTTAAATCATAAAATGATAATTATACTTGAATGGATACGATGGAGAATGAATCTCATCGTGTTCGTGGAGACGGTAGTCCGTACGTACGCAGGAGCGACAATATCATTATTTTGATATTAAAATAATATATAATTGGATGCTATATCATATATATAAAATAATTATCATGTTATATTTATTATTTACATGAATTATAAATCATTATTATGCCCATCCGAATAATTATATATTGAATAACAATTACACCACGACGTGGAGACGGTAAGTCGTACGTACGTACGTTTGGTGACATGTTATTCAAAGGGTGGATAGAATATTGAATATGGTTGTACCATATTTATAATAACATCACAGTATATATAAGATACTGGACTTGTTATTTTGGAATCTTAATAACAAATAAAGAAGAAGTGGAAGAAGAAAGGAACTTGAAAAAGGGTGGTGAAATTATTACCTCTTCTTCGGGTTCTTCCTTTTGATTTGATCAAAAGGACTCTTTAAGATGGCTTTTTGATCAAACTAAGGCCTCTAAGTTGTAGTGAGTTATGTTGAGAGAGTATTTAGGCATGGGTTTTCCGAACCAAAAGGCTTTTAATATGTGAATTAGTGATAAGGGGGAGTGCCCTTTTATAAGAGGGGTGAGGGGCACCTTGGGAAATGCTAAAATATTATTTTATAAAAAAATTAATATTCTGTTTATAATTGCTCCAAAGTGGATTATTTAAAAATTAAGGGGGGATAGGTCGAACACCACTCAACCAATAGGATTTAGACAGGTTTGTGTTACTATAATAACCTTATCTGTAAGTATTATCTCTTTGTTAATTAGTTTGACACTTACCATGTAACTTTGTATTTTTATATTATATAGTTAATAAACTTACTATATACATCCAAGAGACCCCCAAGTGGTCCATTAATGATTCACCTATCATGATATATGTCTCTTGGCCGAACCTTAGATTTTTTTTGAATTTCATATCAATTAATAATATAATATTTTTTAAAAAAACTCTTATATGTCAATTTTGACACTATTCAATAGGTGATTTTTGTAAAAATTATAACAGAATGATTACTTCTAAAAAAGATAATTTTATCAATCATAACATGTCATATTAACCAATAAAATTAGTTTAATTCATAAAAAGTCTCAAATTATATTTATTTGGGTATTTATAATATCAATTATTTTAATTTTTCACTATTATGGTAATTACTACATCATCATTGTGGCATAAATAAATTAAATTATTTAATGTCTAAAAATTATAAATAAAATATCATTATGTAGGAAATCATTTTATATTTCTAATGAATATTTATAGTCAAAAAGCCATCATATATAACCCTATGTAAAAATTGTTTTTCTAAAAGATATATGCTTATGTCATTTTTGTATTTATTTTAACTTAATTAAAATAATGCGTCTCTATCACCTACAAGTGGCTCTATGAGGTCCCAAATCGACCCAAAGATGTCCATGGTCGGAAATATATCCACCAATAAGGCTAGGTCAGATTTTAGGGTAATTTAGTACTATTATAATATTATTTTCTTAACCCTTATTTACCAGATTTACCCTTAACCATTGTAAATAAATTATTTACCGAAGTAATTATTCAAAATGTCTAAAAATAAAAGTTACGTATTAACACAATATGAAAATCATGATTCCAAATATGGAATCCATTTTTCCAAATTCAAAACACAGAAGTGGCAGAAATTAATCTAAAATTAATTCCCGTTGTGAAAACAAAAAGCGTGTTTTTAAGAGACAATAACTATCAAAAGATTGACACTTGTTTATGTCCGGTTTAATTGTAAAATTATGTACAATGACCAAAATTGTATTAAATGGCAGAAATATATTCTAAATATAATTTAAAACCACTCAAATTCATAATTTATCAATATAAATTATTTCGATTAAAAAAGTTGTTTTTAATTTAAATTTAGTAATTTTCACTATTCATCAAAATATAAATGTTATCCGAAAAGTTCCAAAATTTCACCCTTGTCTAAATACAATATTCCAAATCCAAAAATGAAGTCCATTTTGAGAGATAAAATTTATAAAATTTCAAAAAGTAGGTATTACTATTCATAACGGCTAGTTTGATTGGTTGTGGTGTGTTAGAACTTGATGTTGCATACAATACACGTTATCGCATTATTCAAAGAGAAGAGTACTGTAGAAGCTTGGGGTGTTAAAAATATGGGAAGGTAATAGTTGATGAAACTTTCAATGTAATAAATAAAATAATAATGAATTTTGTAAAAAAAATTGAATGGTAAATAACTAAGAAATAATTCCATTTAAATAACTAGATAAATAATAATCAGTATTACAAGGAAAGCAATTGAAACACGTGCCACTTAATCCATGAAATGAGAATAAAATTAATCCATATATAACTTAAATTCAAAAATATCATGGATAATAATAATTGAAATGATTAAAATTCTTAATTATCATATATTATGTTTTCTAAGAACATAATACCTTTATCTTCAAGATCTATCCTCTGGATATTTTATGTATGTGGGTAGGAAATCAATTATTCTTCATGGAGAAATACTCTAAGTGTTTATCACAAACTGATTTTATCTCATGAGAATATAGATGCATCAAAGAGAATGCATGAACTAGTCTACAACCTATATAGTTCATTTCAAAGATATTCATAATATATCTACTAATAGATTTGATTAATTAACAATATGTATTCACATAAATATCTATATTGAGTGAAACGTATGGATTAATAAATATTTCAAATAATTCTCAATGTATAATCTATATACTAAAATGGTATACATTTTCAGAAATAATTATATCTCTTACAAGAGACTATTTTATTTAAAATGTTAGGTAAAATGAAATTTTTAATAAGTAATTGATTGTTCCAAAATAAATATAGTAATCACAAATCAAAGTGATATTGAAATCATAACATTTAGAAAATTGTAATTTTAGAATCAAAACACATTGGATGAAGTAATTAAATGTAAACCATTAAATACCATGAAGGTAAAAGTATTAATTAAATAATATATCAAAATTTTAAGTAGATACACCATAAAAAATAAGTAATTGGAGAATATGACATTTATCTAAAAAGTGTAAAAAGTAAGAGGAAAATCCATTAATATTTTAGTAACATTTGAATTATAATATACATGAAATAATAAAATAAATATAAACATTTAATACCATGATATGAATTAATTTAACTAAAAACTATTTCATAGGATAGAACATATATCCATAAAAATAAAGGAGAATGAAAATGGTGTATGCCTCATCTAACGAAATTTGAGGGAATAGTCCCTTACATTATGTTGAAATTCTGGGTGACTATACATTAAACTATTATATATGGGTTTTTAAATTGGTAAATACTTATAAAAAAATCTTGATCATATTTACCATATCACATAAGATCTTTTTATAATATATTATTACCATTTTTTAACAATCATTCATTATTGTCATCATTTCGGGTGTTAATTGCCAGGTTTTTTAGTATTTTTTGACTTGTTCATTTTTTTTATAACATCAATCCTGATTTCATCATATTAATAATTAATCCATTAATTAATTAATATATATTTTAATAATATATGTAATAAAAATTGTCCAGATAATTTCGATATAGGAAATGAAATTTGACATTCATGGACACGATAGGTCGTATATATGCATGAACACAACTTCCATTTCAATTTCATATTTAAAAGAGTAAAACATAAATGATATATCTATTTATTATAATTCTAATATCATATTAATTTCATATTAATCACTTATATTAATTAAAAACAACCTTAATAAGTTCCATTTAATGTGTAAACGAATCACATCGCATTGAATAGGTGGTAGTTCACACATCCAAAAATGATGTTATCGTATTCCACCAAAATAGAAAGTATGATGGTATTTATTATGTGACAATTAAAAATAAATATGTAAATTATTAATACTAGATATTGTAAAATTAAATTCTTAATAAATCAGTATTTCCATTATTTAATGGTCATAAATTAAAGAAAGAATGACCTCGGTTCGCAAGGTGGACGACCGTCATACAAAATAATGATGATTGTGTATCCAATTTTGATAGATGTTTGTGAATTAATTGGTTAAAAAATTAGCATAACAAAATATAATTATATTTATTTTTCTGTTTTTATTTTTTAATCATGATATAAAAATAATTAATGCGGTGGAGAAGTAAATGAAACAAAAGTGATCGTTGAGGGATGTTACCACTTATTTGGGAAACGCTTTTTGATTTATAAAAAAATGATTCCATAGTTTTATTTAATCCCAAGATTATTCTTATAGGGTGAGTTAAGGGATGTTGTTAGATTATTTGGTTATATTTTTATGACTAAAATGGCTTGAGTGGTGTGAATTTGCAGGAGTGGTGAGTTCCTTTTTATAGTGGAGTAGTATCAATCTTGGTAAATTGTAATGATGGAATCTAACCCACATTTTTTCCTTTAATGTGGATCTAATAACAAACTCAATTTTATACCATATAGTGTATAGTCTAAATAATGAAATAAATTTTCTTTTTTAAAATTTTATATGTCATTTTGGCACATGATTTTACCATTTTTTCCCATGACAAGATAATTCTTCTCTTAATAACTATAATTAAATTTGATTACTTTCACGATTATTTATTTATAAAATATAATTTCAACTTAATAAAAATTTCCAATTATTTTGATTCAAAATATTTAATCTATTTTATGAAATCCTAATCACATATGTTGAAAAATGTATTTGGAAGTAATTTCGTAGAGGGGATAACGAAGCGGGTTTTTAAAGTACAAACCTTCCAATGCTTGAAATGTTTTTATATCCAACGTCAATGTTAAATTTATTCCAATTAAATAAGTTCAATTGATTTATGTATAATTAATCTAATGTTAATTTCAAAACAATATAAAAAATAATTTAACCTTATACATTATTAATTTAAAAACCCAGTTTCTAATTCAAATGCATTATTTTTTTCACATTCATCAAAAAATGAAACATCACAGAAAAATAAAAAAACTATATCCTATGTTAATTTTTATGTTATTATTTAGAAAATGATGTTTATTTTTAAATATAATGTTTTTTAAATTTCCAAAATTTTCATTTAAAATAGGTTCTATATTAAATGGTGGTTACAGTTATTTTTGAAAAACATATGTTATTTTTTTGCATAAAACTGGGTTTTTATTATCATAGGCCTATCAAATATATTGGATGAATATAAAAATTATTTTATTTAGTATATAATATATATATATTTAATATCATTAAATAATAGCAATAATTTCTTTTATTATAATAAAACCCCTCTGTGATCATACAAACATTTTTTTTATATTAAATTGGTTTTTATATTCATATCTAATTACTTGGTAACCAATAAATTCCTTTTACATTTTTGGATAATATATATTTTTAAAATTTAGTAAATCCTATTCAAAACATCTACATTAATTTCAATTTTAGATCTTATGTTATCAACTAATAATATTTTAATAATATATTTTTTCATGGTAAAATTCATTCTTAGATGAAATTTAAGTAATCAAAGAATTGTTTTGTTATGTGTGATGTAAGATAAAATTGTATTTAATGAATTATAGTGTATTGAATATATTAAATTTATTTAAAATATTAAATATACTATAAATTCTCATTACGTTATATTCATTTCAATGTTTGGGGTTGCGTGAAATTCACACTATGGAAAAAAAGTTACTCTTTTAGAATTTTCATGGTTTTACATTCTCCCGACATTACATAATTTGTATCATCACAATTTAAACTCGATCTAAAAAATATAGGGTTTAATATTGGAAAATTCATTTTCCTAAATCTCATATCATGATAATATTTGATTAAATTTCCTCTTATAAAAGATAATGATAAGTATAGAGGAAATATGGAATAACATATAACGGGGTTTCAACGTAAGAGAAAACTAGTAGAAGTTGAATATATAGACATTAAGGGAAATAGTAAATAAATATATAGATTTATTGTGCTCAATGATAACAAATATGTAAGTTATCAAGGTAAATTTAAGGGCCTCAAAGCCATCAATCTGTGATAATTTGAAGGACAACTAATTAAAGAAAAAGTATGGTATTCAATATTTTTGAAATATTTCTAATATTGAGAAATTATTCTAGTACATACAAATATAAGTAAAATAGTGAATTGAAATAATTTTTGTTTTATAAAAAAATCATCATTTAAGGTGTTATGATCAAATTTTAATTCATCCCTTACTTTTAGTAATGGATATCAAAAAATTAACTTTTATTCCTGAACCATTAAAACAGGGTTTTAACGGATTGTGAATCCCATAAAATAATTAAATGTATTTACATTTGTATATAAATATTATCCAAATATAATATGGTTAATAAATTAATTAATACATCTAAAAATATAAACTAATTGTTAATTATATATATTTATTTATGAATTTTTTAATTAAAAAATAATTAAACCTTAACCATGACATCCCATAAGCCAATGGTAGTGTTGAAACCCTTATTGTCTTTTGGACTTCAGTTCAAGCCCCACCATCTTATATGTTTTTCTTTTTTTCTCAAACAATATTGTCATAATTCCAGTAATGTTTTCAATAATTATAACGGTCATTATTTATATTAAATTATTCATTACATAACATTTTTAATATTGTTTTAAATACAATTTTTTCATACAATGTCTAACAACCTTGTTTGACTATTCTAAAAATGTCATTAATGATCATAATAAAACTAAATGTCAACAATTCATGTAAACACATGTATCTAAAATTTAAGGTAATTATTCATAAAATAATTTTTCTGTTAAAAAAAACACTAAACAAATTAGTTTTATTGTAATAATTTTTTTTCAAAATGTTCATAATTGTGTTTGACTACCATTACGTAAAACCTAAAAAGTGGTTTTTAATACTTAGTAGTTATTATCAAACCTAATACCATAATACTATGATGTTATCTATAACAATTATATAAATAAAATCACATGTACTTCAATTCAAATCCTCAAACACTGTCTCAGGGTACTTTCACTAATCTATAATCTCTTAAATCTATTCCACTTGTTTGCTACTAAACAAGATTTGATACCAAATATAGTGACCCAACCAGATTAATCACAAATCCAATTTCTCCTACCAATACATTGACATTATCACTATAACACAAATCTCTAAGGATTGAAGAGTTTGGTAGTTTTGGTAAACTTAATACATACACTAGTCCTGTATTACAAATAAATACACTAATTAAGACATAATTTCTTTTCAAAGATAAATTTATTAATACATATTATATACATGAATATAATTCCTAGTATATTTAATGGATTAATGTGGAAGAAAACAAAATAAGAATGATCGAAAATTCTAAAAAAATGTATGGTATAGCAGAAGGAATAATGATTTGATGATAATTGTCATTATGGTAATGTTATAGCTAGATACACCTTCCATGTAATCAATAAACTGGTAATTAAGTGCATAAAAAATATTTTAACATAAATAATATATAAAATACTCCACTTATATAACTATATTATGAATATTTGAAATGGAAGGAAAGTAACTAAAACATATACCATTTAATCAATGAAATGAGAATGAAATGAATTTATGGATTTTGTCGAAGATACCTTTTGTTGGGATAATAATAACAAAATTAAATTAAATTCTTAAATATTAGACTTCATGTTTCATAAGAACAAGATAACTTTACCATCAAGATATATCATCAATACAATTTTATTCTGTGGGTAGAATCTCATCAATTTATATTTGAAACAAACTCGAAGGGTTTCTCGGCAACTGATTTCATCTCTTGTGGAAACAGATGCATCAAGTGGTTTAAATTAACTAGTCCCCATCCATTATAGTGCATTTCAAAATAATTCTTCGTATATCAAATTATCTATTTAATAAATAAATAACATTCCTTGTTATCAAATATTCATAATGAGTAAAAGATACAAATATAAAAACATTTCAAATAATTGTTAAACTGGGCACCATATGTAAAAATGGTATATAGTTTATGCATTAATGATATGAATTCCATGAGAATATGGATATTTATTATGTAATTTAAAATAAAAATTATCATCATGGTGTGAATGTTTAATCAGAATGTTAATAATGACAAAAGAAAGTGAGATTGCTAAGATAACTTTTACCAATATGTAATTTTCCCATCCAAACACATTTGGTGATATAATTATAATTAAAACCTTATATTCCATGAATATAAAATGATTCATGATATAATATATCAAAAGGGGATTTATAGAAACCCCATAAATAGATGTAAGTGGTGAATATGACATTAGTCCCAAAGATGAAAAAGTGAGATGAAAATCTTTGTCCACTCCTGTAACATTGGAATGTTGAGATATAAAACATAATAACATAAATTTAAAATTTTTATATCTTGAAATAAAAAAAATTAATGACATTAAATTTCATATTAGATTTTATACACCAAACTAAAAAACAAGTTGTGAAAATAGTGTATGCCTCATGGAGAGAAATGTTAGATAAGCATCGCTATTATTAAATTTAATTTTTATGCCAGTATCATTTATCCTCATGTATAATCATTATAAACATTTTTTTAATTTATAAAATAAATATAATAAAATTTATAATATTATATGAGATTTTATTATAATATCTTTTTACCCATTTGATAACAATATTTCATTATTTTCATCGTTTCGGGTGTTAGTTGTTAGGTTTTTTGGGTATGTTTTGACTTGTAAATTTTTTTTCTTATTTCATAGATCATAATTTTATAACATTCAGAATATAAAACATTATTTAATTATCATTTATATTCAGTATATATGTTTTTAAAAATAAACATTATAAATTTTAGATATTAATTGAAATACATTGTTCATTGAACGGTAGATCGTACATTGGCATTAATGCTACATCCATTTATTTTCTAATTTAGTAGAATGAAATTTAAATTATATTTTAATTAAAATATATTATTATTTTAATTTTTATGAAAACTTTTATTTTAAATTATCATTAATACACTCCATTGAATGTGTGAACAAATCACATTCCATTGAGGTGGCAGTAGTCTACCCTTCTAAAAACCATGTTATCATATTCCCAAAAAATGTAAATATTGATAGAATTCAATATATAACAGTTCAATAAACAAAAATAAATTATAAATACAATATATACCATATATAAACTATAAATCCATCATTATTTCTAATCATGAAAGGTGGTCAATGGAATAACGAATGACATTAGTTCGTGAGGTGGTAGTTCGACGTATACACGAATAGTGACTGTCTATCCCATTATGATGGATTTTTGTCAGTGTTTAAGCGAAAATATTTGCATAAAAAGTTACTTTGAATATAAATATTTTATATATAATAATAATATACAAATAATTGAATGGTAGTAAAAGTAAACGATGCAAATTAGATTATTAAAATATGTTACATCTTATTTGGGTAACTCCTTTTGGTTTATACCATATTAATTCAAAGGATTTATTTTTTCCAAAATATATTCCTATAGGGTAAGAGGAAGGTTTTTGGGAGAATAGTATTTCTTGAGTTTGAATGATACAATGTTCTTGAGACTTTTAAATAAGTGAGAGGGGTGATTTACTTTTTTATAGTAGAGGAGGACTGGCATTATTATAATGAAATTGATGGAATTTCAAAAACAATTATTCATTATAGTGTGGCTCTAATTATGATTAATATTAAAACAATTTTTGTATAATGTCAAAAGTTTACCATAAATTGGATTTTTTACATGTTTCTATGTTATCTTTACTCTTTATATTAAGGTATATTCCCATTCTATTAAATTATTCTCTTAGTCTCTATAATTCACATCAATTACATTCACTAGTTTTTTTTCAAAAAACTATGTTTGCCAAATTAGACATTATAATTTTTTTTTACAAAAATGGAATCTATTTTTCAAAATATCAATCACATAATTATTATATATTAATTTAGAATTAATTCCACATATTGGATGAAAATGTATGGTTTTAATGTAATAATTTAAAAAAGATTGAAATTTTGTAATTTAAAATTTCAATTTGAAATTGAATCCAATTGCCTAAATTTGATTAAATGTTTTATACTTGGTCTAATTTTTATAAAAAAAAAATTTAAAATAGAATTTAACCTTATAAATTATTAAGACGAAAAGTCAGTTTTCAATTAAAATCTAGAACTATTGATAATTTATTAAATAGTTAAACATTTAAAAAAATAAATCAAATAGAACATAAGATAATTTTTATATTATTATTTCAAAAATGAAGTTTATTTTGACATATAAAATTTATATATGTTCCAAAAAATTGATTTAATATAGGTAATCCATTAAAATGCTTCAAAAATGCCTTTACAAAATGATTGGTTTTAATGTGTAAAATTGGAATTTTCCTTACCTTATGCCAATAAAATATATTGTATGAATATAAAAATAAATTAATTTATTATATGATATATATATATATATATTTCTTTAATATTAGTTAACCTATAGTATTGAATTTATTTTGTTATAATAATACTCTTTTTTAGCATAAAAACATTTTTGATATACTCAATTGGTTTTTATATTCATTTCTGATAAATTGATATCCAATGAATTCATTTTATAATAATGTATATGGTATATTTTTATAATTTGGATAATCCTTTTATCCACAAATTTAATGGCATGTATATCTATTAATTTATTAAATAACAATATTTTAATAATAAATTGTTGCTCGGTAACATTTGGTCTTATGTGTAACACAATTTAACGAAAAAGGTTTTAGTTTCATGTGATTCAAGAAAACATAATATTGTGTTCATTAATATATATATATTATATTATATTTTATTTATTTAGAATAATAAATATATAATAAACTCTCCAAAGGATATATTTATTTCTATGTTGGGTGTTGCGTGTTATACACGCTATCAAAATAAAGATACCATATTATAAATATTAGGTGTTACAGATCATTAGAAATAAAATAATATTTTTAAAATATAATAAGTAAAGAAAATACATTGAACTTATTTAATGTGCCAACGAGCCTGTACCCTAGTGGTACATGCTCCTTCTTGGCATCCAAAAGACCTATGATCAAATAAGAGAATGGGTGAATTTCCAGGACTGTAGTAGTAATGTAGCAGGGCACTGTAGCAGTGGCGAAACTATAGAAATGGCGGCACTGTTGTGGTGGAGGGACTGTAGCAAGGACTATAGTGGGTACTTATGCAGCGTGGGCACTATAGTAGTACTATTTATCGAGGGGTCCTTTGGGCGAAAAACTAGGCTTTCATGCCTTGTATTCAGGATACTTGGCCTTGGGCCTTCGGGCCAGGTAATGGGTCACCCTATACTTACTCTAAAGTGGTCTTTGCATTAAATAATAAATTGAGGCATTGACACCAACCTTTAAAAAAATTGAATTTATTTAATGATAATATCTTTATTCAAAAAATCAAATTATATTTTTAAAATTCATTTATTGAAAATATATTCACTCAATATGGGTTGTAAAAGGAATAAAAATAAGTAATGGAATGTGATTATGAATATAAAATAAATCATTTCAGAATGAAAAACCCTATATCTAACAGAGATATTCACTTGAAATTTATGTTGATAAGAATATACACATTTAGAAATAAGGATGAATAATAATTCATACAGAGTATGTATATTGTAGATGGTGATTTTGAATATATGGAAGGGTGAAATTATTGTTAGAGTGTCAATGGTTGTGAAGAAGTGGGTAACTATAATAATTTCTAATATTATTATATCATTATATCAAAATAATAAGAGTAAATAAAATAGGCTCATGTGAATGAAGAGTTATTGATCATATTCCAATTATCAATGTATTACTTTTGTGGAAGATATTATTATTATTAGGGTTTTTATAACATTAAGATAAAACATTATTATCTTATTCAAGGAGTTCAGAATGATCCATTTTATACATCTGAGATCTAAAATAAATATCACAATTGGGAGATTGAATATTCATTTTTTTTCAAAGAATAGTATTTTTTGGATAACCAAAAATAAATAATTATTTAAAATATTGTATACCTTCATCTAAAATTAATCTCCAATGTAACATGTATTACATACAATAATTGGGACCACACATCATAAAAAACATTTTGTTTCTTACTTTTCAATGTTTTTTCATATGGTTAAAGGTGTGAGAATGGTTGAATCTAAAACATAAAATTGAAATTGAAATTAATTTCTTATATAAATTTTAAAATTTTATATCCTTGAATAGACCCACCCATTTTAGTTATAATTTATGAAATACCTAGAAATTGAAAATAATTTCTTATATAATTTTCCATAAACTTTTTTATGTATTTTTGTAAGACACAACAGTGAAAAATTGTGTGAATGATTTCAGACCATATATGAGAAGATAATTCTATTATAAGATAAATTTAAAAATAATAGACCATCGAAATCATTTCACAGAAATTGGTGTCCAAGGAAACAAGTTATTACCAACAAATGATTTAATACAAGAGTGAAAAATAAGCATCAGTTATTGGGATGACATACATGATGAAGTGTTTTAAAGACTTTCAAAAATAGTAAAAATTAAATATTACTGAATTAAATGTAGAAGGTGGAAACTACAAATTCATGGAAAAAACTATTTTATGAAATTTCATCGACGATAGAATGAAATAATAGAAAGAAAGAAAAAAAGACAACTCATCATGGACTCCAATCCCCTAAAATAATACTATGAATAATAAGTTCATAATAAAAAATTCCCTAAGTGTGTTTTTAATAAATTCATGACTTTTTTCTAAAATAGTATTTATCTTTTTTTAAAATACGAAATGTATAAAAAAATTTATGATCTTTTGTAAAATCATTCAAAATATATTTTCTATTAAAAAATAATAAATAAACATATGAAATCAATATAAATTATACAAACATTAATATTTAAAATTGTAATAGATGATATATCATTATGATAACATTTAATATTTATTCATAAAATTAAATAGTTTCTGGTTTGTAACATAAATCTAAAACATATTTCCCACTTTATGAAGAAAAATAAGAACCCACAATATTCCTACAATTGTATATTTGTGCAACATTATACTATGAATTAAAGGTAATTCTCAAATAGGTTAGAATGGAATTCTTTTGTAATTATATGGAATCATGTCGTGAAACAAGTAATGATTTAATAAACCAATTACTTGTTTTTATTCATTATAAAAATAATATGTAATTTTAAATAAATAATAATAATTTTATCATACGCATTATCATATTTTTTTTATGTTTAATTTATAAATTTTAGAATTTTCATTTTATAAAATTGGGATCATTTTATTCAAATTTATATATAAATTTTAATGGGGTGTTTTTTTTATTTTTCTTAAACTATATTATTTTTAGTGAATATTAAGAAATACATATTTTTGTTAAAAAGTCATTTGTTTTTTGAGAATTGTAAATAATATTAACGTACGATTATATTTTTATAATTATTTTAAGTAACATAAGTAATAATTACTAATATTTATTCCGCATAATTTATTTTATTCATCTTTATAATCAATTTTTGTATATGTTTATTTTTTGGTATTAAAAAGTGATTTTTATAAAAACTATTTAAAAATAGATATTGTTAATCCAATTTAGTGAATTAAGATAATAATGGATGGGATATTTTTAAAATAAACTATTTAGATAAAATAATATAAAATATTAATTTAAATTTATACAATGATTATAATGAGATAGTAAGTTAATATAAAATTTCTTTTTTCTTTAAAAATACAATTCTTGAAACCCCACTTTTTCATCACATCTGTTGGGTTTGTTTTAAACTTATTTATCCCTTTCATTTGAGTTGAATTTGGAAATATAGATTACATATTTAGAATCAGAATACTTTATATTATCTAATATGTTCAATATATTTATTTATAAAAATCAAAATATAAAAGAGCAAAAATTAATTAATATGGAATAGGTAAAATAGTTATATCTAATGGTTAAACTATAATAATAATGGATAAAATGACTTAAAATCTTCCCTAAAATATATTGTATGTGAATATATTGACATTATAAAGTCCATGTTTTGAACACATTCAATTTTGTACCCTTTTGTAACTTGAATAACGTGGGTACACATTTTTCTTTTCAAAAATTACATTTATTCCACTCAGCTCACATTTAAAAGGCCACCAAAGATCATATATTCTACACACATTAAATTAATTTATTCAAAAAATAAATTTAAATATCCCTTCAGTTTATACATACCCTTATACAAGAATCCTTTTTTTATAAATCAATTCTTGGTGTACTTTATGTGTACTCCCAAAGAGGTGGTCCTAGAAGTGGTAAAATTCATTACTATGCGTTTTTGCTTTATTTATTTATCCACCTAATTCAAATATTATACATTTATTATTTTATAATAAATATTATATATTTGATATAATTAGTTTTTATTATTTTAATTTCATGAAATATATATATCTCCTCTTCCATTAAATTGGAAAATTTAACATAACTCATGTGTACGACAAACTACAACCTCACAATCCAATATGACCCATTTTCCATCAACACCACTCCTGGTTGCATGTTAAGATGGATATAAAGTATATTTATGATATAAATATATTAATTATTCTTTTTTACTCATTATATTTAATATAATATTTACATTCCATTAAATAAGGGATTTTATAACATCGCTCGTGTGTATAACGGACTATCACCACGAGATGTGATGTGATTTGTTTTCACTAACACATTAAATGGAATGAAATAAGGATAATTGTAATTCATATTTTTATATAAATTATATAATTATGATTTTATTTACATATTTATCATTCATAAAAAATATATCATTTTATTTCTTACACTGAAAAATGATAATGTCACGTATGTAGGTGTAGACTACAACCTTCATGAAGCGAGGTGACCATCTTTCAATCATCACACCACATGTATGATATATATTTAGATATTTATATTTAAATAAATAATGTGGTATATATATATGATATTGTGATCATATTTTATAGATAAAATATTACCTAAATCATTTCCAAAATGAACATTGAATAATGGAAACTTTACATAGTTGTACGTACATCCTACCATCTCCATGATCATAACGTACATAATTTATCAAAACAAATATCGTGATTGGTATTAGAATTAAAATTTATGAATAAATATTTTTATAGTGTCATGTAATATATATATATGTTTAAATAGTCAATTCTATTACCACAATCAACCTGCCAAATTCATTTCTGACACATAATCCCAGTATCATCGAAACAACCAATGCAATATTAATTTATTACGTGATAATATATAACATGGAAATTTGTTAAATAAAAGGAATAATATACATAAAAAATATTCTTAATAATTGAAATAATCAACATAATATTTTTATTCTTGATGATAAATAATATACGTAATGAGTCAGTCATAGGGTAATGGATTTGACATCAATTTCTTTCCATTGAAGCATATTTTGATATTATGTAGCTATATTATTTTATGAGGTGTATATATATCCCATATGAGTTTTAATTAAATTAATTTATATATTTACATGGTATATACAGTTTTAAAAAAAATCATTCATGGGAATTATTATTAAAAAAATTATAATGTGATAAGGGACTTTTATTTAAACAAAACATCTAATATAATTTTTTCCTTACAACCGAAATTCTCTACAAAATCATGGTTTTTAAAATAGTTTTATGTAATTTTTATATGGAAAAAAACTATTTATAAAGTTTATTTTATATTATTTTTTACTCTATTTCATATTGTATTAAAAGAAATCATTTTCTATGTTTTATACAGAACGTTTTGATAAAGAAAAAAAAGAATATTATATTATTTCTGTAGAATGTGACAATGGTTTTTTGCATAGATGTGATTGTTGTTTGATGTATATATTTCTTCTCTAGAATCATTATTGTATTCAAAAAAACCCACTTTCCTATTTTTTATATAATTAGGTTTTGAAAATTTGGCTTTTTAAAATGATGGATTTTTTGATATCTAAAAATATTTTCTTATAGGTGAAGATAATATTTAATGAACGTGATGTAGAAAATTGATGATTTTTATGTTATTATAATGTATTGTTTCTTGTGAATTATATATTATTCTATATTTATATATAATAAATCAAGGATATGTGGTTACACTATCCATACATGATGTATTGTTACATTATAATCTAAGGACAAGTGGTTATGTTGTAAACCAAGGATGGGTGGGTTAATGATATCCCTCCAATGCAATGGGTACAGAATTAATCTATATGGTTATTTGTTTTTTAAGAGTGATATATATAATTATATCACATCATACCTATATGATTTAACTATTATTTAAATATTATTTAACATACATATTTTTGAAATATGTGCGATAGGTTTTCATGTGAAAATTATTTCTTAATTTCACTCAAAACTAATGATATAAAGGTAATAATTTCAATGGTTTTCATGTTTTCATTGGACAAACAGTTCTCATTCTATTTATAAACTTTAATAATAATTTTTTCTCAACCCATATTTAAAAAAAAATTGTTTAAGGATTGGTATGGGGGAAGAAGAAGTCATGTTGTAATACATGAATATCAATCATGTAAAACCTAGTTTTTATCTAAAAATATTAATAATATAGAAAAAAACTGACACTAATAAGAAATGAAGAATTTTTATTATATGGTCATGTTAGGTATGATAAATGTTTTAAACCTATATAACATTAAAAATATATATATATCCTTAACTGTAATAGAATAAATTATTAAAATAATATTAATGAATTTTTAATATTTATGTTTATGTCATTATAATTGGTATTGGAGGTCGTTGTAAAGAAATTTTGATTTTAGGATAATGATAATAGAATTCCCTTTAAATATTATACATTTTGGTTAATATGGAATGATATATAATTTTTATATGACTATGATGAATCTTCTACACTATATCCTATTAGTATAGTTTTCTATAGAGGAATCATGGAAGTTATACTCTAAAATACCGATTAGAAAATATCCTACCAAATCATCATCATGAGATGGTTGAAATTGGAACAAAACATTTTGTTGTAGTGATGGATCACCACACATAATTAATTAATGGTGATGGTATCTATGATAGAGAAGAACCTAAACTACCATAAAAGAACATTTCAGTACTTGATCATTTTATGAGATTCCATACCCCATCATTCAGTGGAACATGTGACCCTATTATAATTAAATGATAGGTTAAAATTCTAGAAAATATATTCAACATCATGGTATATCCATACCATTGAAATGTAAATCATTCTATTTATAGTTTTGATAGTGAAGATTAGAATTGGTGTTCATTGAAAAATAATATCAGTGAAATCTAAGATATTGATTCAATTGAATGGGGTGAATTTTAGAATAAAATCTTAGAGAAATTTTTTCCTAATTATTTTTGGCTTATGGTATCAAAAGTCATGGAAAAATGGAAAAAGGATGAATATTCTATCATATTGTTTGAAGAAGATTCACAATATTAGAAATGTATTTACAAACAATTATATGGGATATTTATGGTTGGATTGAAATAATTTAGTTAGGATTGATGCCATGAAATCGGAAATAATTGGCTAATTATAAATTCAAAATATATGAGAAATTCATTCATTATGATGAAAATGTAGTAATTTAGTTTTATGATGATCACATATTCCTAGAAAAACATAAGAAGTGGGCTAGCTGGCATAAAATGGGGAATAATTCATCATAGAAGTCTGGAGGTATGAAAATTGGGTTCCCATCTTCAGATATGTAAAGTAAAAATAATCATGGAAAATGTATTAGGATGTATAGGATGTTCTTTTGATGTATCATGTTTGGTCATATAGAATGTGACTATAAGAAAAATGATCTTACAAGTAATGAAAAACATATGGTATGTTGTTTTAGAAGATTTTTTAGGACATTACCAAAATTTATTCCTATAGTAAGTTAATAAAGGTCAAAATAAACATGACTAAAAGATAAAGTGTGTGTAAACTATATTTAATATGTATACTATAGTTGATTTTGGGACACAAAATGAATATGTGACATGTATATTACTAGCATAATCAAATTATTCCAATACCATTCTTGACTTTGGAGATTCATAAAATTTTATTGCTATGAAAGTTTTATGTTAGATGGGAAAATCAACACATGAAAAGAATATAGATCATTTGGTGAATACTATGTGTGAAAATATTAAATCGGCTAAGATTATATGGAATTTTATTTTTATCAATGGGTCTTTCCAATAAATCATGTTGAACTATCCATAATAGAGTTTGATATCTTTATGGATATATATGTGATTTTATTTTATCATGCTAATATTTATCAATGTGATAATATAGTTTTGTTAACTAAATTAATGCCTTAGTAAAAATACCATGAAGAAGAGAAAATGAATATACGTTGTAGTGAAATATAACTAGAAAGTATTATTTAATATAAAGATACTATTAATGTTATTGATGTTCTATTAGTAAATGTATTCCTGGCCATATATCCTGATATGTTTTTTGGTGTTATTCATGGTTGGGAGTTTGAGTTTACTTTTGGCCTTGTTCTTGATGATAGGGTTATTTATAAAACTCTTTACCAAATGGATCTAGTGGATTATTTAGAATTAAAAACTAAATTTTCTTAGTAATGAGAGAAAGCATTAATTCATCCAAAAGATCACCATGGGGTTCTTATGTTTTGATTCTTATAAATTAATAGGACTTAATGAAAATTTGAATTGAATAACAAATCAAGAATAACATCATTGTTAAGAAAAACTACACTTTAAATCATATGGATTATTTGTTTGATTAGATCTATGGATCTGAGTATTTTACAAAGGATATTTATAGACTTGAACTGTCAATTGAATGTAAAGAAGTATTACATTCCAAATACATCATTTCAAACTATATACAGGTACTATGAGTTTGTATTTATATCATTTGGGTGGTCTAAAAACATGACATATTAAAATACCCTATGAATATATATTTTCATGAGTTAATATAAATTATTGACGTTATGTTTATTGATGAAATTTTGGTGTATTATAAATTTCAGTTGGAATAGGAATTACACTGATGGACTATTTTAAAACACATAAAAGAAAAAAAATTCTATTGGAAATTTAGTAAGTGTGAATTTGGGTTGTAACAAATATTATTCCTTGAACATATTGTTTCCAAGTATAGAATAAATATTCACCCTTATAAAGCTAAAGTCGTTAAATATTGTCTAAAACCCTCAAATATCACATAAATTATTATTTATCTTGGATTATAGTCTTATACTGATGTTTTGTTGAAAAATACCCCCATTCTTCCAGCCCACTTACTATGCTAACTTGAAAATATCATAAATTAAACTTGAAAAAATTATGTGATTATTTTTTTATAAAATAAAAATAATATTGTTGAATGGTATAATTTTGGACCTACCTTATAGAAATGGATAAATTGAAATAAACCATAAATATTCTTTGGAAAGAATTGGTAGTTTCATAAAGCATAATGTTTAGAAAATTTCATATGATTCACATCAGTTGAAGCCACATGAGTTAAATTATCCTACATATGGTCTGAAATGTGGTTATATGGTTGTTATTTAATAAATATAAGGTATTATTTTTATGGTGTAAACTATGAAATATATACAATACAAAAACATTGAAGTATATATTTACTAAAAAATTTATAAACATTATAAAAATTAATGAATAGAACTAATAAATGAATATAATTTCATAAATCAATACAATAATGAAAATTAAATCAAGGTTTATTATCCATTAAGTAAAAACTATATCTTAATTAACCATTTTATGTTTGGAGTATTTCCCTTTGGGTAAATATTTTATAAATTTTTTACTAGAAGCCTTGAATGCAGGGACATCCTCTATATTTTTCAGCTGTCACTATAGTCACTATTATCATAAATAATTAATAAAACTCAAAATAAGGAACAATATTGGAAGAAAAAATGTACAATTCATTAATAATGGTTATTTTATATATTTTAATATTGATTATGAAGGTCTTTTTTTTATTTTTAAAAATATTTTTTGTTCCTTTTAATTCCCATTTGAAAAAAAAGAGTTGTGTGAATCTCATAGATCCATGTCTTCCATTCATTATGATAACACTAATTTTTATAGAGACATTGGGATTATTACTAGTTCAATGTAATGAATGGAGATAATGAAGAATTCACCCTAATGTGTTTGGATATAATACAAGTAAATACAGAAAAGAATTATGAAGGTAATGATTAAACCATTTTAATGCTCTAGTAGATATGGTAAAATATATCCACGGGTTTTGTGGTTACATTACTAAAAAGCATCATATGGTGATAATGATATTTTGGTTATCATGGACTATTTAAATAAATATGAACATATTTTCCAATTCTTTGAAATATTTCATGAGATTAAATTTCTCAACTCTTTCTAATAGATAAAGATAGTTTATAAGGAGTTCTTCTGTCCATGGATGTGATTGTGATATCTAATTTACAACTATTTTTGGAAATTCACTATGATATCATTGGGTACTAGATTAAATTTTAATAGATATTTTCATCCTCAAATAGATGGTAATTATGATAAAATGATTCATTCCTTGGATAATATTATTTTTCTTTATTCAATGTATTACTGGAGAATATGGGGTTAAAATCTTATTTGGATGAGTTTATTTACAATTAGTGTTTTCATTCCAGTATACATATGGATACATTTGATATATTATATATAAATTTATGTCCAAAAATATACTATTGGGGATAATTTAGGAGAAAAAATTTTTATGAGACCAACTTTAGTAGGGGTAGTTTCATATATTGTATAATAGATTCTACAATATATCAGAATAGGAAATATTAGGTGTAAATGTGGTCTAAATAATTAGAGAAATGATATTTCTTCTAAGCTAATTGATCATGTTTTTCTTATAATATCTCCCTAGATATTTTTTAATAATTTTTATAAAATTGAAAGGATATGGATATAGTTATTGGACCATCTGAATCATGGTGAAAGATTCATCAATTTCTTACTGAGTGGTCTTACCTCATATTTTTCCAAGGTACAAAATGTTTTTCATCTTTTAATGTTACGAAAATATTTGATGGATTCATATAATGTTCTGATCCCTAATGTAGTTCAATTTTGAGGGATGTAATCTTATAATTAATAGCTAGTTAGTATTCTTAACTATATAGATGGTGTTTTTTAGAATAATATGACTCTAAAGTAATGTTTTTATTGAATAATTATATGGTTGAAGTGAATATAATGGAATCTCATTATGCTATAAGGAAAATATATCCTTACTTATTTTATAAATGAATACAATTTAAAGAATAAAATTTAGAAATGAGGGTGGGATATTGTAAAAACACAAATAATGATAGAATAAATCACTTTAATTATTTATTCATCATAAAATTGTTCTGTAAATTTAAAATTAAAAAGATAATAGTTTTAACTAAACTCTTTTTTATAATGTTATTATATAAATGAATTTATTGACTTTTTTGATATTTAAATTGATAAAATGATTATATATTTTAATATAGAAATATTAATAATTACACTTGGTTAAATTTAATTCTTTCACTAAAATTATTTATTTTTAGTGAATAATGAAAAATACCGATTTTTCTTAAAATGCATTTATTTTCAATAAACTAAGAAATTAAAAAGTCCAATTATGTTTCTATTATGAATTAAAGAAACATAATTTCTCTATGAAAATAAATTTTCTACTTAATTACATTTTAATAAACATTATATTATATTTCATTATATGTTTATTTTTGGGTTTAGAAACCCACCTTTTCCAAAACTATTATTTAAAAAGAATAATGTTCCTCCATTTTAATTTCCAATGCTAATTACACATGATATTTTTTTAATGAAATTTTATGATTATATTTCAATAAATATTCATTTAGATTCATATAATTCTTATTATCACTCATAAATTTTATATAAAATCATTTTTCTGCTGAAAATAAACATTTTGAAAACATCATTTTTTGTCAAAAATTTGTTTTTATTGTAGATTAAAATTACCCACATCTTATGAGTTGAATTTGTTAAAAAAAATTCCAAATTTTTAATCATCATTTTTTATATTATATTATTATTAAAACCTAATTTTTTACTAAAATGAATATTAAAAATCCTAAAATGTAGTTACTTTGGATTAGGTAAAAATCGGTTTATCAAGGGGTAAAATGAAATAAATACTATTAAAATGACCATAAAAATGTCGAAAATATATTTTATAGAGATTTTTTGAACCAATAATTTCTATATATTGACAATTTTCCTTTTCGGACCCTTATTTCAAGTGGGAAACATGGGTACCCATGTTAATTTTAAAAAAATTACATGTGCGCTACCTGCGTAATGTCTAAAATGCCACTACAAATCCTCTCTTCTTCACACCATGACTTTTTTATAAAAAATACCCTCCAAGATTACTTCCTAACTACCATCCCACAATTCTATAGTCCTTTTATTTTTATGAATACCGTTTTAAGAATACATTACGTACAATCCTAAAGAGGCTGTCCGGGAGGAGGTAAAATTCCCAACTATGAATTTTTGTTTTATTTTTTATTACAAATCCATCCACTATTATTCATTTATGATTATAAAAAAACAAATTTTTCTTTATATAAATAGATATTTTATTATATTATGTTAATATACTAGATACATATCATATTCCCTCAAATAGTAAATCTTAATTTCACTCATGTGTACAACCAACTACCGCATCCTAAACAGATGTGACATGTTTTCCATAAACACCTATGATTATTTGATATGATGATGGATATATAGTATATAAATGATATTAATAACATAATTATAATTAAATATTTATTATATAATATATAATGTTTTAAATTCTATTCTACAGAGGATACGATAAAATCACTCATATTTATGACATACTATAGCCTCACAGTGTGATAAGATTCATTTTCACTAATTATTTATATGTAATTTAATAAGAACAAGGTTAATTATTTTATTTTATATACATAAAATAATTTTGATAATCTAGAAATATTTATTATTATGAAAATATAATATATCATTTTCTTTATCACACTGATAAATGACAATTTCATTCATGTATGGTTGGACTACCACATTCACAAAGTGGTGGGGATACATTTTCACAAGTACAACTCATTGATGATATATATAACACTTAATTTCTCCATGAAAACATTATTGTTTGGTAAGATAAGATTAATTTAACTATAGATATGAAAATTATTTCTGGATTAATTTTATTTATATGTTTAAATAATTACCTACTTCAACATAATCAATTTAGAAAAGTAATTCTGGATGCATAATCCAAATATTTCTGAAACATCTGACATAAAAATAATTAATTATAAATTCATATATATCATGGTAACAAGTGAAATATAAGTAATATGAACATGAAAAAGTTTCTTAGGAATGTATATTATGAAAATATATTTTCTATTTAGGAAGATAAATAATGCATGATGTGAGTCAATCTTAATGAAATGGACTTTATATTAATTTTTTTTAGTTTGATCACATTTTGATGTTATACACCTATATGATTTTGTGAGGTGTATATATAGCCCAATTTATATTTTATATAATGAAATTTCTATATTATCATGGTATTTAATGTTTTTCTAGTTTTATTCTTTCACATGTATTATGATTCAAAAATTTCCAACATGAGAAGTTACTTTTCTTTAAAAATAATTTTCCATTAATTTTTTCCTTATTACTTTTTCAATCATCCAAGTACATGTTTTGAAAATAATTTTATAATAGATTGTTTATAAACATAAATTATTTATAATGTGTTTTATATTAAACTTTTTATTTAATATAAATTTATTATAGAAGAAATATTTTAAGAATTTTATATGTAATGCTCTGAAAAATAACAATAGGAATTTCTAATTCATTATCTTTTAATGGAAAAAGACCATTTTTACCACCATGAAAATTATTTGATTGTATGATTCCATTTTACTATTTCACATTTTATTCAAATAAAAAATATTATTCTTTTTTTAATTATGGAATTTAAAATTGCATTTTTAATAGAATATATATTTTCATATCTAAAAATGATTTCTTATTATTTAAGAAGATATATAATGAGTGTGATGCTAAAACATGAAAAATATTATAGGTTATGATTAGGTTATGGTTCCTGGATATTATTTATGTTGAAAATTGTAACATTATAATCCAATGATGGGTGGTTAAATTATAAGATAAGGACATGTGGAATTATTATAAACCAAGGATCGGTGGTTTTGTTACAAACTATGGATGATTGGGTTTGGAATAACCCTCTATTGTATTTGAAATTGATGTGGCCATTATGTTTACTCCATTTTTATGATTGATATGGACAAATATTTTAAATGACACATATCCGATTTTTATTTTACTGCAATTTCATTTAAATATTTTCTTTTAGAAAAATTATTGTTTGTTATTCAGGTGAAAAATATTTATTTTTCAGCTCATAAAAAATTGATATTAACATAAAAAAATTACATTGTTTTAATTTAATAACTGAGATAACAATTTTCTTTCTTTTTATACCCCTTAATAATTTTTTTATCATCCATCATTTAAAATTAATTAATTGGTAATATAGATGGGTATCAGAAATGAAGAAGTCATATTCAATTTCATAATGATTTTAAATTATAATAAATTATGTTTAATATTAAAAGCTTCCCAATGTATAAAAAATTGAGAACGATTGAAGTGTCTACATTTTATTATATGGTTAAGTTATATATGATTTCTTTATTTATTCCATAAAAGTGTAAACCTCAAAATATACTTGAATATAAATGAACAAATTCTGTAATTAAAACATGATGTTATGTACTGTCTTTGGTCACTTACTTATACATGTTGAAATATTCCTCATGAGATTATTTGATTACTTCCACCATGAATCCTTTCACGTGATACTGGAAGATTCTTGGAGTTGTTTATTAAGTCCAGCCATGATGAGGACATAGTAGTGAATCTCTTGAAGTTCAGACAGGACAAGTAAAAAATTATAATACATTTATTTATCACCAATTTGCAATTTTATAATGGCTCTAGTATTTGAGTAATTGTTATCAATTTTTTCATATATTGGGAAATCTAGTGTACCGATAATGAAGAAATTATTGAAAATAAATATATTTATTGTTCTCAAACTATATGGGTGAAATAATTCATATGTAAAACTACTTGAATCCCACCATGGGAGAGTTATCTGGGATAATATCACATGATAATAAATATTATAATGAGAATATTACTTTTAATATTATTTACTCTTATATTTTACAATGTGCTATCTCAAGTATGCATAATATTTATTGATTCAATAAAAGTATCATTTTTTATTTCTATTAAAACTATTAGAGTTCAAATATAAACCAAATACATTTATCAAAAAAATTATACCAATCACATGTGAAATAAATATTAAACAAAAAACTAACTTGATGGATAAATAAACAACAAGTAGATATAATATTAATATTGGAACCCAAAACTCTATAGCTGTGAGAGAACAAAGAAACAAAATTTAAAAAATTAAAAATAAAATTAAAAGAATGAAAAGAAAATATAAGAAACAAAATTAAAATTAAAAAATGTGTTTCAACTATTCGAAACCCACTACACATATGGAATCATGTTAAGAAAATAATGAAAACCCTATGAGGATGGTCAAATAAATGTTATCATCACATGTTATTTTCAACGAAAAACCATTATCAAGAAGTAACCATCAAATCACATAGATATTTTGCCTTCAGAATATTATAGAATCCACTTAAAACAATTACATCAGCATAATGAAAATCACCAATAGTTACTTGAGGAATTAATAACATACTATTGAAATGAGTACCACTTCCACCCATAACTCACACACATTAATCCACAAAAACCAAACTATTGGAATATTTCAAAACTCATTTATGATATAAAAAAGAGATACCATGATCCATACAACCTAAACCACCAAGGTATGAAAAAATGAAAATAAGAAACATAGAGAAAAATAAATATACTAAAAGGTGACCAAAACCAGTGAAAGAGACAGTATTTAAATAAAAAATCAAACAGAAACCCAGATAAAATTAGAAAATAATATAAATCATGCTCCCAGGGTGCACTGTATGGGGATCCTACTACATGATATTGAGCCACCATGTGAGAAATATTGAAAAACTAGATTGGGTGAGAACAAGGAATATAATACCTGAGTAGAAAGGAAATAAATGAGATCTATGTCAGGGAGCATTGTCTATGAACCCTACAAAAAATAACCCAAAAAATTGAAGCACTGAGTAATTGAATATCTTGAACCACATTGTAATATCAACAAAACAATACATATATGTCACAATTACATTTGATAAAATATTACCATATCAAATTTTAAATGGGGATTGAGAATAGGAGGATAGGGAAATAATATTTAACTAAAATGAATAATACTATGATTAAAAGAAAATGATGTATAATAAAACCATTAGAACCAACCCAAACATCCAAATTTAACAATACATGGACAATGGATGGATTAATGGTCACTGCATTTCAAATAGTATGTATGATGGGTAGAAAAAATTTTCTAGACCTTGATATTTAGTAAGAAATGACACTAATGATATGGAACTATATATGACATTATTGCAAAGACAATGGAATAAAGTAGAAAATAACTATCCTAGAAGGGAATATATGAAGAGTATATGTGAAAGGATAGCCATTTATATAGGAGGACCGCTAGGAAAACATCGATGTGGTTGAGGTAGACAGAAGACATTTAGAGCCCTATGGAGTCAAATCTATAGAATTGATTGAATGATGACTCATTGATAGGTATAGTGTGATGAAATAGTTTTATGAGTAAAATGATTCATTGAAACTCATAAATAAGGTAAAATTATGTCATGGAGATAAAAATTAAAATAACGAATGAAGTATGAGATAATAAATCATTTTCCATACATCAAAAACAGTTAATTTTTTACCAATAATGGGAAAACAATTTATTTTAGAATATAAATTGCTATCAAAATAAAATCCATAGGATATATGAAATAACTCAAATAGGATAATGTGGAAGAGTTTCTATTTTTTTAATACTTTAATTCTACAAAATTTATGTTACTGTAGATATTGAGTTAATTAGGAAGAATAAGAAGATGATGTTGAACAATATATAATTGAGATTTGCAAAGTATTTTTAATGCATGATTCTATTGTGGAAGATTTAAATTACTTATCTTGATTTTTTATGATCAATTTTAGTGAATGAATTTTATGTTTTATACTTTCTAACAGTATTGTTTATGAAAAATAGATTCAAAAACATTGGAATGTTTGTTACTGAACTGCTTAAATATATTATTTTGTTATAAATTGTCATTTATGTTATGCTTCATAGATAAAATATGGTGGTAAGTATTAATAATAATCAATATATTTTAAAAAATGGAGGTTGTTTTATATTTTAGAAGACATCTTTAGGATGTAGAGTTAATTACGGTTGAGTTAATTATTTCTAGTTCTATGACATGCAAATAATGTGAAATCAGTTGTACTGTCTTTGAGTTTTTCTCTATTGACCCAACATATGGGATCCATTTTTAAGTAAATGTAATACTCAACATGTTTCTTATGGAATATACTACTAAACAATTATGAATCAATCATGGTATATGATATAGACAACAATTCCCTACCTAGTATAATTCCATTAAATCCCCAAAAATATTTGTTCCCTTGGGAATATCTTTCCTTCTAGTTGAAGCACCCACCATCTACATATTTGAGGAAGAGTATGAACACCATCTATAATAGTGTCTATAAAAAAGGATAGTCCATGTGCTCTAAATGTATGTAAAACTCATGAACTAAATATTTATAATGAAATAAATTAATAACTAATGTATCAATGATAAATAAATCAATGTTGGAAAAAATATCCACAAAACATTTTAGGTGCCTCCTTCTTGTAACCCTCCATCGCCTTCATTTTTTTATGAATTATCTTCCACCATGTGCTGAAAATATATTTTCTTAGGGAGTAGGGGGAATATCAGAGTGATAACCACTTCTAACCAGCCCTTTATTCTAAATGAATGTTCCTGAGACACCCTATCTTCGTTTGTGATTATCCTGGTATATGTGATACCTCTGTTGGAGAGGTCCATCCATGATGCATCCCAATCAACCCTATACTACCTTATTATAAGGGGAATTATAGTGAGACTCAATCTAATACCACATGTAAAAAAATATCCAACTCTTTTGTTAGGTGGATAAAATCTAGGAACTATAAAATATATGCCTCCAAGACATAGACTATATAGATTGTTTTCACTTATGACATAATATTTATTTCCATCAAACAACAATTATAAATTAATCTACTTTAGTGAACGGTTTTTATTCATCGTAGAAACTATCACCCAAAATTTAATGATAATTAAATCCATCATAGAGGATGATTCATAATGGAATAGTTATAACATTTATCACATGTCTAAGAACATTCTTCAACAACGAATCAAATACCTGTTTAATAGGATTTATGTTTTGTGAATACATCAGATTATCTGTGATGATTGTTTTATAATTGGATAGTATCACGATACTTTATTGAAGTTCTATCATCTCTTATATTTGAATCATCTACCAACAAATCAACTATCCATCCCACATAAAAAAATAATTAAACCTCAATAAGGATAAGGCATCCTTTTCATATCCATATAAAATTTGTGGCTACTAGAAACCTATTATAACCTAATAGGGACTCATCATGAGAACCAATATATATTTTATTGGTCTCTTAACAACATATATAAAAAAAGAAACCATCTTTATTCATTTATTTTCCCCCAGAGCATTCTTCTCACCCATGATCCTAGGAGCCTATTCTCTCGTGGAAGCATGATGAGTGCTCATCCTATAGAATGTATCGTTTATCTATGTTGGGTTTCCATATACATTATTTATTATTTTTATCTCTACTTTGGTAATTTTGTATCATACCTAGAATCCAATAATTAGGGATAAAACTACATATAGAATTATTAAACTACAATATTGTCTCTAAACAAGTCATCTACTATAGGAAGAATCTGAGATATGGGTTCCACATGACACTTTTGGTGAAGAGTACATTGATTTCAATGGGGTGGAATATTATATATGACCATATTAACCTAGGATTAATAAATATTATCATGAAAATTTTAATTAAAAAATGATTTAATAGTTTTCCTTTTAATACAACATAAAATTCACAGCATTCCCAACTGAACATCTGTACTAATTCATTAGAGTTTCCATATGATGGATAACTATTTATAATTATTATGTTAATTTACATTGTTTACATTCAGTAATCTCATGGTTTAATGGTATATATCAGAGTAAAACTCCCCCAAAAACATCACCATATGTATCCCATACCTAATATCATAATACTGTGAACTCCAGGCCCCATATATAGAACACAAACCTATATAATACCATTCTGATGTCAAAAAGTCCACAAGGACCCTGACTATGTTTATAGTAGTAAGGGTATATTCTACCAAGACCTACTTTAATAGGTAATGGTATAATGAAAAGGAAAAGTACACATATCATAAAAATTGGTGGAATTATCCTATAAACCAATAAAATTCCATATTCCACTATAAAAAGGAATACCAAAGAGAATGTATAAATATTTAATGAAAGAAACTAACTTACCAAAACCATAAAAATATTTTATACGAACCAATACAACCAGCTCTACTAGATCCACATCCTTGAAGAACTTCACCAAATTCTGTTTCATATCTATAGACACAAAATGTGTATTCTTGAAGCCTATACTTTAGTGAGATTAAAATTACCTAGTAAGATATACTTAAATAAAATTTGAATGTTGGATAAATTCTATTTCAATAGAATGAATCCATATTTTCATTTAATAAATCATATCATACTCCAACATTCATTATATATCAACTAACTTGATGTTGATCTTTTAATGAAGCAGAATTTTTTTTAACAATAGATCCTAATGAATATAAAATAAATATAAAATATTTTCCCCATACCATCCATCATTAGAAGATGTAATGGGGGCCAATAAATAAATGGAGGATTATTGTGTCAAAAGGATAACTGACCCCTATAGAGGACCCAATAGACGATTAAGGTATTGTTATATATCATAGAAGGTAAAAATTACTATAATTGAAGAACCCATATCTATTTTATATAATTCAATTACCTGATCCATTATATATATATATATATATGAACCATACCTTTGATAATAATATGTGTGAATTTTTGTGCCAAACTCATGGGTGATTTAGTCAGCCTCTTATACTTTTTATCACCTACATGAAGTCAAAAAAGTGAAAAACTATTGTGTCGTGTGTGGTGTGTGAATATTTTTAATAGCTACATAGTAATGTGTTAATAAATTCTAGAGCATAATATTATATACATAATGCAATATAGATGACGTATATAATTCCAATATATAGAAGCAATGACGATGTTCAGTTTATTTGATTCAATTATTAAATATATGTAATGTTATATAGAGGAATGGAGATGATTCATAAGAGAAATGATGAAAAGTAATTATGTAAGAATAACTATAATAATATTTTATAGTATTCATTTAAACTACATGAGTACTATTGATTAGTAATGGTTAACTATTGGAGTCTTTAGATACACTCACTATTCACAAAAGGGCTATTTCAGGTGGTGATTTTCATTGATAGTGTGAGCAGATGTAAATATTTATCATATTGTTTTAATTATTTATGAATATTTATAATTTTATTAAAACATATATTATAAAAAAATATCATGAAATTATTTTTGTGGTCTATTTTAAATATAAAAGTGAAAATGAGTTTTTATTAAGATATATATTATATTAGCTAGTGATTTGGTGATAATCATTACAATTATGTTGTGTATTTTTCACTTAATGTTAAGGTGATACTTCCATATATTTGGGTCATAATTTAACCAACATAAATTCCTTCAGTCCATTTGTTATTTACATTATATTTATTTATTCCTTTCTCTTGTTTGAATGAATTTATTGAGTGTTTGATATTTTATGAATGTGAATGGTTAGGATTTTTCCAATATGTATACAAAACATACCTATTCTAGATATAAATTATATGGAAATTCAATATTAAAAACACTCTAGTTAACATTTCTTAACATTATTTTTTATGGTTAGGTTTTTAAAATGGTATGTCTCTTAGTGTTACAAAAGGTCCATTCTCATGGTTCAATGGTATAAAGGTCAACAAAAAAAGATACATTTAGAAATAATGTGCCACTCATAATTTTACCATATCAAAATTAGTGGAAGATTTATATCATTAAAATATTTCTATCAAAGTGGTATTGTTTAGTCTAGAAAAATTGTATGGATCATCAATTTGCACCCAAATGATTTATGTGGAGGATTACCTTTTCTAGAAGAAACATATAATATATCTTCCAAAAAATGTATACAATGGAAAAAGACAAGTGAAAAAGAAATTAAGACAACGTAATAGGTTTTATATTAATTGTTTTAGCCCATAATATTACATTGAAAATTCATGATTTATTAATAATTAGAAAAAAGATCTCAACGAAAAAAACTGGAATTAGATTCCATCCAAAATAAAAAACGTCTTCATGTTGTAGTTGAATTTTTATGTGTTTTTATTTTAATGAATATTATTGTTAAATGTTCTTAACAGGTTATAAGAGATCAAGATTCAGTAATATTGAAGTTATCTTATAGTTTTTTAGCCATCATTCCTTGATGATCACATATAGAATAATGGGATGTTATTATTACCATTGTGAGTAATTCCAGTGGAAAGAGTAATTTATTCTTTGATGAGATCCATGATATTATCTTAAATGAATATATATCAAAGGAATATGTTTTTTATAATCATATTATGTGAATTAATTGTATAATATAAGGGAAAAATCTATATTATGGGGTTAAATGAAAAGAGGAATAAATTTGGTGACATAGAAACTAGGGTAACTCCACTGATCCAAGTGTCAATACATGTTGGAACTGTATAATGAATTGATACCTATGGAATAATTTTCATAATAGGAATATAAATTCTTGAACTCATTTTTCTACATTCATTTCAAATCTATTTTGTCGATGTATAGTGGGTGAACATTATTTCTAAGGGTCATGAGTTTGATGGAATCATGGATTCATAATTTATTAGATTTATGTCATTTAACATGTAATGGTGGATGCATCAGAAATGTTTTTATAAAATCCCTGTAAAGATCCACATTGATGTTATAAATTCGCTGTAGGATCCAAATAATGATGTAGATGCTCAATATACAAGAGGGGGTGAATTTTATACTTTAAAAATTCCTTTGGAACCTTTAAAGATAGTTACGGATAACTATGCTTTCCTTAAACAAAGGAAAGGGCTATGTTTAACAAAGTTAAACTAAGAAAATTCACAACACCTCTAACACCAAATGAAAACGTGGAATAAGGAATGAAGTTATAAACTTCAAGTCCTATGTACTTGCTTAAAACTGGAAAGAGATTCTGAAAGTGTGTTCAGGAAATATGGATCCAGAAATTGAAACTTAACTAAAGATTACAATATGAGATTCTACCTTAAAGCGTATAGAATCTAAATAAAACAGAGTAATAGTAGGGAAGTATAAGAACGTTATAATTTCCTTACAATATAATATGCAGTGGAAACAAACAAGTAGTTAAACTACAAGTAAAAAGATATAAGTCTTTTAACCCAAAGATAAGGGTATCCAACAACCTTGGATAAAGGTCCCTTGATTTATACTTTCAAGCAAGTTTGTCTTACCCACACCAGGGTAAGCCCTCGATACGAAGATCAGAGTCTTGGTCTTGCTATCCCCGCAAGCCCTCAACTTCAAGGTAGTTGGAAACCTCTGTCTTCCTTAGAAAGGAAGCCCTCGAACTTCAAGGTAGACGGCACCTCTGTCTTCCTATCCCTGGAAGTCCTCGAATGTAATCACCAACATTCAAAGTCGCACGAAGCAAAAACTGAACGAGTGGTTCAGTACGCACAAGGCATGAAAAGCTTTCTCTCTCTAGAAATCACCTTAACATCGTGTGGTCTCTAGATCAATCAACTTTTATCTTCTTGTGATCTCTTTCAAATGAGATCCTATTTATAGGCATGGTCGGCCTCCTTTCCAACAGTCATATTTTCCATAAAAATCGAAGGGACCTGTACAAGTGTAACTTAACCAATGGTTAGTTTATAACACAATATACGACATCGTGTAATAACAAAACAAGTGTAACAAAATGTACGACATTGTTTTAAGTCTAACTCAAAAGTTCGGAGTGAAGGTTTGGAGTGTAAACAAAATGTCAAAGAGTAGACAAATTATAAAAGTGTAATCAAAATGAAAGTTCAGAGTCTAACCAAAAATAATATTCAATGTCAAAATAAATTGAGGGTGTATAAAGAAAAGATGATCAGATTCTGTTTAATAGGTGAATTCGGAATGAGAATTCAGAATGACAATTCATCATCAGAATTCGTAATGAGAATTCGTAATCAGGATTTATCATTATATTTCGATGTCGAACTCCATGAGAATTTGTATCCAGAATTTGGAGTAGAACTTTATCATTGTTCGTATCCGGAATTCGGAATGAAACTTCATTACAGTTCTCATCCAGAATTCGGAGTGAAACGTTATTACAGTTCTCATCCAAAATTCAGAGCCTAAAACAGAATGCTTCATATCAAAGATTCAAATGATTCCGAGAATATAGAAATGAATCTGATTCTTATACTTAAGAAAAATATGGATATAGATAACAAAAATATGACAAGGATAATTTTCCTTATAAAATTGATTTTCCTTATAAAAGCCTTTTTCCTTATAAAACCGATTTTCCATATAAAATCAATTTCCCTTAAAGAAAAGGTGTTTGTGATTTTCAAAACAAGAGTGAATGAAAAACTCATAAAGAAAACCTTATTGACTCAACAATCTCCCACTTTTTGGAAAGCACAAACATCCTTATGAAAAAGAATGTTTAAGAAGAAAGGAAACATTAAGGCTTATCTCCCTTTGCTTATGGGTATTGATGAATACAACTAATTCCCCCTTAGGATATGAAACTCTAAGGATCGTATTCTAGATTTCTGGAATGATATTTCATTAAGAATAAGAAAGTCATCTTTAATGAAAAACTCCCCCTTAGATAAACTCTATTAGAGTTTGTTTTCTTTCTCACCCTTTATTAAGATTCTTTTTCCATTTCCCCCTTTATTAGGGTTCTTTTCCTTCTCCCCCTTTGTGATTTTCAAAAAGAATTTAAGGTAATGGAAAATATAACAAAGTACCTGAAAAAAATTAGTAACAACAATAAAAGAGATGAGCAAGCACAATTTTCATTAAGATTGAATGTTCAACAAAAAGGAAATTAAGATACAATAAAAGATCGAATTTTTCTATTTTGGACCTTTTTCCTTCGCCATGAGGCCCTTGAGAATGGACTTTATCTTCTTCAAGTCATTATGATCTTCCTCAGCTTGCTTTTCTAACACACCAATTCTTGCACTTTGTGCTTCAATCTTTTCTTCCTGGGCTTGAATCTTTTCTTCCTGAGCTTGAAGATTTTCTTCCTGAGCCTTCAAGATTTTTTCTTGCTTTAACAACTTCTCTTCAAACACAATCTGATTATCCCTTTCATACTTCCAGTTTTGACAAACAGAATTCAGCTTCCCATTCAGATCTCTGACTTCTTGAATCTGGATGTTCTTCTCATCTATCATCTTTTCTTCAAATCATGAAGTAAGTTCATTTATCTTCCTATCTTCTGTCTCAAAAGCATCTTTAACATTATATTGGAATTCATCAAATAGCCTCATCTCTTCTACAGTCTTCCTTGAACAACTAGTCATTCTCTTGCAAGATCTTTTGTGGGCTTCATAGCCGACAAATAAAGTTTTGAACTGAGCCTCAATATCAACAAATTCGTCCATAACCATGGATACAGAGTCTGTTTTCTTGATTCAAATCATGTTGGAGCATCTGGCATCTTGAATCAATACTTGATAAGTTTGGAATAGAACCCACCATCTTCTTTAATGGCTGAACAACAAAGTCATTCCCCAACGAAGATGAATCCGAATCCGAGACTTTACTTAGAGAATTTTCTTTTTCAATTTGCTCATTCTTCTTCTTAGAAGAATCACCAACTTACCTTCTCTTTACAACCACTGAGCATGGGGTATCAACAACAAGTTTCATTCCTTTTTACCTTTTCAGAATAGATTGTTGTTCCAGAGTATTCTCTTCACTATCAGAAACTTGAACAACATTGTCTTCATAATCATCAACTTTTTGAGTGCCATCCTCTACGTTCTCCATTTGAGAAAAAACATGTAGAAGGTGTTCTTCCTCTACATGATAGGCTACTTCTTTTTCTCCTTCCTCCTTATCCTTCCCTGGAGTGACTAACTTTGATGATTAATCTTCTGAAGTTCGGAGCGACAAATGTTCTGAAGGTTTCCCCTTACAATCATCTACTTGCTTCAAAACATCTCTAGTCTCACTACTACCTTCAGCAACTACTTCTTCCTCTTACACTTGTTCAATTATCTCAACTTCCTCAACAGGATTAGAAAATGCCTCTTCCGGAGCGACAAAGTTTTTTCCTGGAGTCTCAGGTAGAGATTCCAAATAAAAAGTTCTCAGAACGAGAATGTTTTCGGAGTCCATCTCAGTAAACTTTAACAATGTCTGAACCACCGCAGCTTCAGAAATCTTCTTCTTGAGCTTATTTTCTTTCACTTTTTTTTCTATCTCATCCGATGTTATTTCCTTCAAGGCCTTAGCCTCCGCATAATCCATGCCAAACTAAGGCTCCCCTTGCACTCTCTTCTCTTTGATTTCCCTCCACTTAGCAACTACCTCATCAGGGTAAGCTTTCTTATTCTTTGGTTTTGGAGGTGCGGAATGAACTTCTTTAGATTTAGGATTCTCTGCATCACCTTTAACATCTTTCAACTTTCTCTTCCTCACTGGCTTAGAGGATTCAGGTTCACCAACTTTTGGAACCTCTTCTTCTTGATCAGGTAAATCAAACAATTGACCAGTCTTTTGTCAAAAGCAATATCCATCCTTTTGAGTGTACTATATCTTACCGATATAATCTTGAAAACTCTTGGCTTAGACTTGCACGCCTCCTTGAAATACTCACGACACTGAACTGTTAACTTTCAGAGGATTGCTGGATACATTATGATCTGAGCTCTCAGATTCCCTTTCTGAACATTCTCAATGGTAATAAGAATGTGTTTCATCAGATTAAACTTCCTCAGATTTATCAGAAAATCTAGAATTAAGATCTCTCAATTCATCAAACTATCTTTGTCACCCTTTCTCAGTATGATAAAGCCTTGTACCCATAATTCTAGAATCCGAAAAATCATAGACAGAGTAGCAATCTTCGGAGCCTTATCATCTGACTATCCGAGAGTTTCCAATGTTTTTTGCTTGTTGATGCTTCCCTTTGAATCCGGAAACACATGAGAGATGAACTCGGGTTATCCTTCATTGTTCATCCCTACCAAGCTGGATGCCTTGGCAAAAGAGAGCTTATATGTCTTACCGTAAGACTTAAATGACAACTTCTCCCTACCATCTTCCTTAAGGAAGGAAACTGTCTCATAGAACTCTATAAGCAAATCTGAATAAACTTCATCTTGATTTTCGGGCTTGGACACAGAAATATCTTCACATCCATTAAGCTTAATGTTCTTGGATATAAGATAATCATATTTGTTGAAGAAATCAGGATGAACCAACCTTTCTCTATATACTAACCACTTTGAAATCGGCTTAGAGGAAGACATGTCTTGAAAAGCTACTTCCACAGACATTCAGATCTGAAGACTTCTGAGAAGTTCGGAATGGAGAAAGTTGAAGATCAGAAAGGCCTTAAAACAGAGAGGCAGAGCATCAGGACTCTCTATCTTGAAAATACGATGTGGGACAACCATTTGGGTCCCCTTTATATAGGCAATGGAAAGACGGTTCATCTTCCTCTGTTGATCGAACGGTTCTAAGAACTGAGATCAGATCTAACGGTTGAAAACCAATTCTCAAGAGAAACTTGAATCCGATATTTTGAGGTTTTTATTAAAATAAATATTTAAGAAAACTATAATACGAATACAAAATATAAGAAAATATCATCTAATAAAATATGATTACAAAAACCTGAGTATGGAAATCATACCATTCTGATTGGATTAGGTGGATTATTCGTAATGGGTAATATTTTTTTAAAAAAAATGACTATAAAAAATCATTACTAAGAAAAAAAAAGTTCTCAAAACACACTATGAAATATTCAACAAAGAAAACAAAAAAACATAACAAGATTTTCAGTAAGAAAAATTCATTACAAAAGTTTGAATACGAAAAGCCAATTATGAAATTCTCGGTACGAAAATATCGTTACAGAAACATCAGTACGGAATTTTCCATTCCGGATGTTTTCAATACAAAAATTTCCTTTCCAAAAGTTTTCTATATGAAAATATCCATTCTGGAAAATTTTAGTTCTGGAAATTCCCATTCCGGAATTTTAGTTCCAAAAAGTTTGAAAACAAACATTGAAAAACTTAGTTACTCTAACAATCAAATGTACTCCCGCTATGAAAAAGAGTTTATTAATGTAAGGAGGCCTTTTCAGCAGAATGTTAATTAAGAAAGATTACCTTACGGTTATCATTCCTAACTTCTGTTTAATATATTCAAAGCTATCAGAAGGCAAAGATTTTGTGAAAATATCAGCAAGTTCATCTTGCGTTCCGATAAACTGAAAAACGATATCTCATTTTAGTGTGTGATCCCTAAGAAAGTGATGCCTAATATCTATGTTCTTTTCATGAGAGTGATGTGAAGGGTTCTTACTTAGGGCAATGTCACTTGTGTTATCACACAAAATTTGAGTTTTAGTAAAACTCAAGCCATAGTCTGTGAGTGTGTGTTGCATCCACAACACTTGGGCACAACAACATCCAGCTGCTACATATTCGGCTTCAGCAGTGGAAAGTGCTACAGATGGTTCCTTCTTGCAAACCAAGAAACTAAAAAATCTCCTAAGAAATGACAAGTTTTGGATGTACTATTTCTATCCATTCTACAACCACCAAAGTCAGCATTAGAAAATATTTTTAGTACAAAATCATTTCCAGAAGTATAAACATAATCCTAGATCCATGTTTCCCTTAAGGTAGTGAAAAATTCTTTTTACTGCCTTTAACTGAGATTCCTTAAGATTAGATTGATATATTCCACATAAGCATATTGAGAACATTAAGTCTGGTTGACTATATGTTAAGTAAAGAAAACTTCCTATCATACCACTAAATGTTGTTTGATCTACTGGTTTCCCAGCTTCATCAAGATCTAAAGAGTTTGAGGTACCAATGGGAGTACATATACTCTTAGTGTTGTTATAACCATAATTTTTGAGAAGATATTTAATATTCTTATGTTGAGATATATAGATTCCTTCTAGTTTTTTAGAGATTTGAAAACCATGGAAAAATGATAACTCACCCATCATACTCATTTCAAACTCGTATTTCTTTAGACTTGCAAAAGAGTCGATTAATGATTGCTGAGATGAACCAAATATGATGTCATCAACATAAATTTTAACAATAAAAACATTTTTCTTATCTATATTTATAAAAATGGTTGGATCTGCATTTCCCTTAACATAGTTATATTGAATAAAAAATATAGTGAGTCTATCAAACCACGCTTTTGGGGCTTGTTTAAGACCATACAGAGCTTTGGTAAGTCTAAAAACATGATCATGATGTTTTGTATCTTCAAATCCAGGAGGTTGTTAAACAAAAACTTCCTCTTCAACATAACCGTTAAGAAAAGCACATTTCACATCCATTTGGAAAAGTTTAAAATTAAAGAATGCTGCAAAGGCAAGTAGAATACGTATAAATTCAAGTTTAGCTACTAGAGCATAGGATTCTTCATAATCTATTCCTTCTTGCTAATTATAGCCTTTAGCAACAAGTCTAGCTTTATTTCTTACTATGGCTCCATTTTCATCACATTTATTTCTGAAAACCCATTTTACTCCAATAACAGAAGTTTCCTTAGGTCTTTAAACCAAGGTCCAGACTTTATTCCTTTCAAATTCATTTAGTTCATCTTGCATGGCTTTGATCCAATCATCATCACATAAAGCTTCATCAGTGCTTTTTGGTTCTAATTGGGAAAGAAATTCTAGATGTTCTACTTCACTTCACAAGGAACTTCTAGTCTTTACTAGTTGATTTAAATCACCAATGATTCTATCACTGGGATGATTCTTAAGAAACACCTTATTTGGTTTTTTAAAAGCCTATTCATCAACATAAGGAATAATGTCTTCTGGGGTAAATGTTTTAGAAGTATCTTTTTGAAAATTATCCTTATCAGAAGGTTCTTCCATCAAAAGGATGACAATATGTTTTTGAAAATACATCCGAGGATGTAGGCTGGGAAGGTTTAAAAACATAGGGATCAGACTCATCAAATTTTACATGCACTTTTTCATCAACCGTACAAGTATTTTTATTAAAAACTCTATAAGCCATAGAAGTTGTGGAATAACCTAAGAAAATTCCTTCATCGTATTTTGGATGGAATTTATGTAAGTTATCTTTAGTATTCAAAATGAATACATTGCAATGAAAAACCATGAAGTAGGATAGTCTTGGTTTTCTACCATTCCATAACTCATATGGTGTTTTATTAATAAAAGGTCTAATCAAAACTCGATTTATAGTATAACAAGCAATACTTACAGCTTCAGCCCAGAAATGTCTAGAAATAGAATATTCATTCACCATGGATCTAGTTATCTCTTGAAGAATTATATTTCTTCTCTCAACTAGACCATTATGTTGAGGAGTTCTAGGTGCTGAAAAATTGTGAGTAATAACTTTTTTACTAAAAAAGTTTCAAAATCAGAATTTTGAAATTCTCCTCCATGATCACTATAAATAGTTTTAAATGGATGATTTTTATCATTTTTAACTTGAGATCTAAAATTTTTGAAATAAAAAAAAGCTTCATACTTCTTTGCTAGAAAATAAACACAAGTAAATCTACTATAATCATCAACTAGAACAAACACATAGTATTTTCCTCCATTACTTCCAGTTTGTGTTGGACCAAAAAGATCCATGTGCACTAACTTAATGCATCAGTTGTTGAGACTTCACCGATTGATTTAAAACTAGATTTATGTTGCTTTCCATAATTACAAGGATCACAAACTTTAGAAGAATCAAATCTAAGCTCCGATAGATCCTTAACTAGTTTCTTCTTAGAGAGTTCTCATATGTTCCTAGGGTTACAGTGACCTAGTCTTCTATGCCATAACCAGGAATGATCTTCCATTGCACTTAGGAAAGGTAAATCTTGGCTTCTAAGGTCTTCTAAATTTAAGATGTAAACATTCTCTTGCCTATTGGATGAGAGAATAAATTCTTCCTTGGAATTGTGAACTAAGAACTTATCATTCCTAAAATTTACAAGGTATCCTTTATCACATAATTGGCTTATGCTAATGAGGTTGTTCTTAAGAACCTTAACAAAAAGAGCATTTGAAATCAAGGTTTTACCTAGAAGAACAATATTACCAATACCAATAATCTCTCACTTAGCATTATCTCCGAATTTTACCTTTCCTCCTTTTGTTTTGATAATCTTTTCAAAATAGCTTTTGTTACCAGTCATGTGCTGAGAAAATCCACTATCCATGTACCATGTTTTGCTGCTGGTACTCTCTTTATTTTCCTAAAATCAAGAAATGAATTAGACTTTCGGAATCCAAACTTGTTTGGATCTGAGATTTCCAAATAACAAAATTTTAGGAACCCACATCTTCTTAGAGAAATAATCTTTATGAAATCCTAGAGATTGGGTTTTGTTTAAGGAAAAATTCTTTGCCCAGTGACCACCACATTGACACTTGGTAAAAAATGGGGCACTTTTAGGAACAAAATAATTGTTACTAAAAATAGTTTTTACATGTGTATAACCAAATCCGGATTTATTTCTCAAATGTCATATTTGGGAATAAATTTTATCAAAATTTTTCTTTACCATGGGTAATGTTTGATAAACACTTCTTTAAGGAAAAAAATTCGGATTTGAGTTTTATAACCAAGTTTTTATCCTCATGATCATTAGTTTAAAAACTAGAGCTAGGCTCAAAAATATTTTTCTTAGAAATTAATTTTTCTAACTGCTTAGAATATTTGTTCTTCTCAGAACTTACTTCCTCGTGATTTTTTGAAATACATTCAAAATCAGCATTTTTTTTATCAAGATCTTTTGAAAGATCTAATATCTCTTTCGTAAGAATAGAATTCCTAGAGTTTTCCTTATCATGTTTCTTTTTGAGTTTAGAGTTCTCAATATCAAGAAGTTTAGAAAACCAAGAAACTTCTTCATAAGTAGGTGAAGTATTTTCTTCATCAAAAGAGGATTATTCATGAGAAGAGTTATAATACTTACTATCATTAGAATTTAAAGAAACATTGGTCAATGATTCAACATTTCATGCCTTAGCCATAAAACAATGATTTTCAATATGTAATCTGGCTATAAGACCAATATTCTTCTATCCTGAAGATTCATAATTAGAAGATTCATAATTAGAAGATTCATCTGAAGAATCACTACCATTGGCACTCCAGGTGTCATTAGCATTCAGAACATTCTTAGATTTGGCTTTAAAATACTTATTTTTGTTCCTATCTGAATGCCTTTCTTTCCTTTCTTTCTTTTTAAGAAAAAGGAAATTTGGTCTAATATGTCCAGCTCTCTTGCATTCATAACAAGTAACTTCTCCATCTTTCATATCTTCCCTGTCCTTTTTCTTATAATTGAATTGGAAATTTCTTTGGCCAACTATCTTGTTCATCCTCCGAACAAGATTTGCTAACTCATTTTCAGAGACTTCACTTTCACTATAATCTGATTGAACAACCATCTTCTTATACTTTGATTTGGTTACTCTCTTAAGAGTCTTAGCTTTCATATGTTGTAAAAGCAACATTACCATTCCCATTCTTATTTTTGATTTTTTCAGCATCTCTCTTCATTCTGGTTTCATGTTTAAGAAGAGTTCCAAATAACTCACCAAGAGAAATATGAGAGACCTTCCTGTTCTCATCTATAGCTGTTCTTTTGGATTCCCACTCATTGGGCATATATCAATTATCTTATCCACAAGTGCTTCATCATCTAACCCTTTTTCTCCCATAGACTGTAAACTGTTGACCATAGTCAGAAATCTCTATTAAACATTACAAATTGGTTCACCATAAGGAAAATTGAAGCCATGGTATTCAGCTCTAAGCATAGCTCTCCTTGACTCAATCACTTTAGAAGTTCCAAAGTGTGTAACCTCTAACATCTTCCAGATACAATTAGCTGCTTTATAAGAAGAGATTTGTTTATATATGTTTCCAGTCATTGAACATAGTAAAGTATTGCGTACCTAATAATTGAGTTGATACTCTTTCTTTTCTGGGTTAGTAAAAGTTATAACTTCCTTATCAGGAATTTTATAATCTCCATTAAGCATAACAAAGTTTTCCACTCCAGTATTGATAAAAAAAGTCTTCATTCGATCTCTCCAATACTCATAGTCATTACCTTCAATGATTGGTGGATTTGTAGGATTTAGATTATCAATGAAACCAACATTAATTACTACCATACTAAAAATAACTTGGGCAACCAAACTAGTTAGAAAAAAATGTGTAACCACATAGTTCAGAATGAGAATGTTCATAATGAGAAAGTTCGGAATGAGAAAGTGAGCAAGAAAAACTTATACATGAGTGCAAGTATTTTAGAGACCTGCTCTGATACCAATTATAGGATCGAAATATTGATGTAGATGCTCAATATACAAGAGGGGTTGAATTGTATACTTTACAAATTCTTTTGGAACCTTTAATGATAGTTACGAATATCTATGTTTTCCTTAAACAAAGTAAAGGGATATGTTTAACAAAGTTAAACTAAGAAAATTCACAACACCTATAACACCAAATGAAAACTTGGAATATTGAATGAAGTTATAAACTTCTTGTCATTTTTACTTGCTTAAAACTGGAAAGAGATTCCGAATGTAAGTTCCGGAAATATGGATCGGGAAATTGAAACTTAACTAAAGATTACAATATGATATTCTACCTTAAAGCATATAGAATCTAAATGAAACAGAGTACCTGTAGGGAAGTATAATAAATTTATACTTTCCTTACAATATAATATGCAGTGGAAACAAACAAGTAGTTAAACTAAAAGTAACAAGATATAAGTCTTTTAACCCAAAGAGAATGGTATCCAACAACCTTGGATAAAATTCCCTTGATTTATACTTTCAAGAAAGTCTGTCATACACACACCATGGTAAGCCCTCGATAAGAAGATTGGAGTCTCTGTTTTGTTATCCTCGCAAGCCCTCAACTTCTAGGTAGTTGGCAACCTCTATCTTCCTCAGCAATGAATCCCTCGAACTTCAAGGTAGCCGACACCTTTGTCTTCCTATCCTCGGAAGTCCTCGAATGTAATCACCAACATTCAGAGTCGCATGAATCAAAAACTGAATGAGTGGTTCAGTACGCACAAGGAATGAAAAGCTTTCTCTCTCTAAAAATCACATTAACAGCATGTGGTCTCTAGATCAATCAACTTCTATCTTCTTGTGAGATCTTTCAAATGAGTTCCTTTTTATAGGCAAGGTCGGCCTCCTTTCCAACGGTTATATTTTCCTTAAAAATCAGAGGGACCTATACACGTGTATCTTAACAAACGGTTAGTTTATAACAGAATAGATGATATCATTTTATAATAAAACAAGTGTAACAGAATGTACGACATCGTTTAAAGTCTAACTCAAAAGTTCGGAGTTAAGGTTCGGAGTGTAAACAAAATGTCAAAGAGTAGAAAAATTATAAAAGTGTAAGCAAAATGAATGTTTAGAGTATATCCAAAAATAATATTCGGAGTCTAAATAAATTCAGAGTGTATAATTCAAAGAGGATCAGATTCTATTTAATAGGTGAATTCGGAATGAGAATTCGGAATGACAATTCGTCATCAGAATTCGTAATGAGAATTCGTAATCAGGGTTCATCATTAGATTTCGATGTCGAACTCCATGAGAATCCATATCCAGAATTCAGAGTATAACTTTATCAATGTTCGTATCCATAATTCGGAATGAAACTTCATTACATTTCTCATCCAGAATTCGGAGTGAGACTTTATTACAATTCTAATCCAGATTTCGGAGCCTAAAACAAAATGCTTTATATCAATGTTTCAAACGATTCTGAGAATATAGAAATGAATCTGATTCTTATACTTAATAAAAATATGGATATAGATAACAAAAATATGATAAGGATAATTTTCCTTATAAAAGTTATTTTCCTTATAAAATCCTTTTTTCTTATAAAAGCGATTTTCCTTATAAAAGCAATTTTCCTTAAAGATAAGGTGTTTGTGATTTTCAAAATAAGAAGGAATGAAAAAGTTATAAGGAAAACCTTATTGACTCAACATTCCCATGAGATAATTATTAATGGATATATGATTATTAAAATAAAGAATATTTTTTTATATTTTCAATGAGTTCAAAGCATAACTAGTCTTCAGCATTATAGAATTTTCATTGGTTTGATTGATGATATTTTATAATATATTATTTTTTAAAAATGGTGAGTGGAAAATAACATCTGGTTAAATGGTTCTGGAAAATGGTGTTAAACATGTATCATTTTACCAAATTGTGGTTTTCAAAGGTTTGATGTTTTTTCGGAAGATTATTGATATTTTCAACAAATTTTATATTCTTTTTTTATTAATTCTTTATAAAATAATGTTGAACAGAATTAACATATTTTTTTTATTTAACAATATATTCATAAATATTATAAGCTCTGTGTTTCTAAAACATTATAAATAATAAAAATCTATTACGGTATATTTATTAAAAAACTATAAATATCATTATGCTTTTTTGTTGTACAGTTCATTGAAAGAAAGAGTTACATACCATAGTAGATGCCTAATCTTATAATTTTGTGGCATTTGAACCTCAATTAAATAGAATGTGACTATAAAATATTTCTTAAAAAATATACAAAAAATTCATCTAATGGTTTTCTAGAATTAAATATATAACATGTTTTGAATTAAATGAATCCATATTAGACATTTTGATGTTGTCAATCCTCATGTTATCATGAGTGATTTAAATTTCATTTTTCTTCCAATTTATTTTTATAGAAACCTATATGAAGATTTTATATAAATCTCATATTTCATTTTAAATTTTGTCATTTTTTGATCATCACATTTGATTAAATTTTTATAATAAATCATGTTTTGGTCATTAATATCATGGAGGATAAGAGACTATGTGTCCCTTTATTTTGAGATATCTAGTTTGAAGAGGTTGAGGCTTTATGGACTTCTTGTCAATCATATATTGATCTTATAGGTTCCTAGTCTTATATAAATCCTCTTATGATATTTTTACAAATAAGATCTTGATGTTTAGCTTTTATCAACCATTTAGTTTAATCAAATATGTTTGTGTAATTAGAGATTGTTTATACCCAATATCCGGACTACTAATCAATATACTGCATTAATATAAGAGAAATAAATTATATCATTTAAATGATTTCTTTATAATATCTCATTATGGGTATGCATATCATTATTCAATAATCCAGGGATTAATTTAATTATTGGATAATATTCAATTATAATAATTTCATTATTATTCAAGTTACTTTTTTCACATATTAAATCAAATTTCAAACTATTTATTCACTTTGTACACTATTGGTTTTTACGAAATTATATCTTTCAATTATATGACTGATTTAGTAGGAGAAAATAATTAGTTTTTTTTAATTTATGTCATTGCTCTGTTGTTACGTCAAAATCTCATATATATAAATAACATTATGTATTAAATAAATCGATTAGATATCTCAGTTTTTCTCAATATTATGGATAGTCTCCAAGTTTTTATATTATCTTATTATATTTCATTATATATATGTTTAATTATAATACACATTAAGTAAATAATAGAATGTTTATATTTTTAGTTGATGGTATGTTTTTTGTTTGTTTTTAGGATAGTATGGATACAAAATAACCACTTAACTTTGAAGGAATATTTTTTTAATGTTATAATCTTGGGATTGAGACATATTTTTTCAACATGAATGATGAAAATTATATTTTTCTTTATAGAGATTTACAAGATACAACAGTAATATTTTTTTTACTTTTACTCATTAAGAGAAAGATGAATTCCAAATCGATTTATATGTTTAGAATAGTTTATTTTGTGCTAGTGAAATAAATATCCATAGTTATGTTTCCACATTCATAATTAAAAATAGTATTTCTATTATTTCCAAGAGACATTTTTTGCTTCAATAGTTATAAAGATTTTTAGTGAGACACAAAATAGGAATTATAAAAAACAATTATTTTAACAAATTTTTTATGTTTCTCAAAGGAATTTACATTTTAAATAAATTTTTTAATATTCAATAGACCCTTGGATAGACATAAATCTCTTATGATGTGATGTATTAAAATATTATTGATATTATAGCGAATGAGTTTGAATCTAAGAAATTTTTATAAATGATTTTAAGTGTAACACCAAAAAATATTAATACAATAACATTGTATTTGACTACGTACATGTCATGGAAGAATGATATTAAAAACCAATGAAATATATTTCATTAAATACCCTTGATATCTCTATGGATAGGGACCCTAATTCTATATGAACTGTAATATAGTATAGCTTTACAACCTAGAAATTAAATTGGTATATATGTATAATAATAACTAAATTATATAAATTATATAAGACATAAATGTATAAATATATATATATATATATATTAATTTCAAAAAAAATAATCATTTCAATCAAAAAGATATGTTTTCTTAGAATAATATTTCTTCTAAAATATGGTATAGTCATATTTTTCACCAATAATTTAAAATTAATTCTTATCAATTTTATAAAATTTATTTTATAAAATTAACTAAATTTTATAAATTATAATATTAATTTTATCTTAGGGTAAAATTTTGGAATTTTTTTGAAATGTTTCATTTTTGGACAAATAGTAGAAAAGTACTGAATTTGAATTAAAAACTAAAAATTTTTTAAACTATTCATAAAGATAAATTTCATATAAAATTAGTTTTAATGAAAAATTAGTTCAATTATATATAAAATAATATAATTAAGTTAATTAAAATAATTTTCATATTGAATTTTTTTATTATTAGTTTATAAACATTCAAAAAATTCTATTTGAAACCACATATTTTAATCATGTATTGGTGATTAATTTAAAATTATAATTTTCCACTAAATTGAATCTAATTTAGAAACAGTTATTGTATATTTTAAAAGTAAATAATTTTTATTTTTTAACAATGACCAGATTAATTTTTTACAATAACGATTAGTGAAAATTAAATTACTAATTACCATGGTTAAGGTAAAAACTGCTTTCCCGGGGTTAAATTAAGATGATAAGGGTTAAAATGACCATAAAATTTACTAAAATAAATTTTATATCCACATATAGACCATATAAAATTTATTTATCTATGATAATTTATATTGTAATATTTTATCATTTGAAAAACATTTGGACAACATTTTCTTTTAAAGAATTACATGTGTTTTACTCACCTCATATATAGAAGGAAACCACCTCTCCTATATTATTTACAACATGAACCAATTTTGGGTCAGTATATAACTACCAAAATTAGTTCATAATTTATCTCTATCTAATAAAAATCCTTATTTTGAAGAAAAATCATTCTAGAAGGATTTTAGGGAAATCTTATATAGGATACCAGAAGATGTTGTAATGTTCTTCAATGTGTGTCATTATTTTATTTCTTCCTCCACCTATATAAAATATAAACAAACCATGATGATATAATAAAATCTGCATATTCCATATGAATATTTCTTTTTATTTTAATTCATTAGCTACAACAATTTCTAATTACCTCAAATAGGTTATGAAATCATCATTCGTGTGTACGATGAACCAACTCCTCACGAATCGATTTCATTTTTTATTACCACCATTATGGGTTTGTAATACTGATGGATAAAAAGTATATATATAGTATTTATGAAATAATTATTCTTATGGTTTCATTATTTCATATATATATTTTTGTTTTCCATTCCATAGGAGATATGATCACATCGTTTATGTGTACAGAGGAATATCATCTCACAAAGCGTTCTTGTTCTTTTTTAAATTATAGTTTACATGGAAGGAAATAAGGAAAATTTTAATGAATATATGTGATATAAATAATATAATTATGATATTAATTAGATGTTTATCATTCAAAAAAATATAATGTATAATTATCATTCTTATACTAAAAAATGATATCATTATTTGTGCATGTATCGACTACAGCCTTCACGAAGTGATGTGACTCCCTTTTCATTACCACACCAAATAAATAAAATATATAACTATATTCAGATAAATAATGTTTTATATAGAAAATCATGATCATTTTTTAGAGATAAAATATTAATTACTATAATTACATTAGGATCATTGGAAAATGGAAACGTTACTCATGCATTCGTAAGGCATGATATCTACATGATTATAAAATTATTCAATTTTCAATTGAAAATTTCATTATTGGATTTAAAATTATATTTGAATTAAATTTATTATAAATTTTTCTTGATTATTATTCTGGATACGATATAATTATATAATATTTATGAGAATTAAAAAATTACTGACAAATAATGAATAAAAAAATAAGGAAATTAACACCCGAAATAATGAATATAATGAAATATTATTAATAAAAAATGAAAAAATGAAATAAAAGGATAATTATCACATTATAAATAATATGGTTGTTGTAGAAGTTAATAAAATATTCATAACTACAATAATTAATGTAAAAGATCATTAAACTAAAAGGAAGCTTGTTTTAAGGGATTCATCAACAACGTACATTCATTGAGTCACATTTGTATGCCAGACACCAATTTATTTTATATGGTATATACACTACCTATTTCATAAGAATTAATATAATAATTCTTAATTGATGGTATTTTATGATTCAAATTTATTTATTTAATCGATGTTGATTTGGTTTGAATATTACTAATTGGTAAGGGACTACATCTTAATTTCACTTCATTGAGGAATTATAAAATGTTATGTACCAAATTTCTTTTATATGGTGTACATAATTCACCTTGAAATGTAATGTGATGATTCCTTAATAATTCACGGTATTATTAGTTCTATTTTATAATATTTCATCAGTGGGTATTTTGGCTTATATGTCACCAAGTTGAAAAGAATTTCATAACTAAATTTACTGTTATTTGGTTACATAATTCATTGGGGGTCTTTGATATTCTATTAAAATGTGTTTCATGGATTTTGAGTATCTATTTTTATATTTTATCTTTATTTTTTTATATTTAAATTATATACACATAATTGATTCAATGGTAAATTATTTTATCAATGATGTGATCATTGTAAGGGTTTATTCCACAATCGCATTCTAATCAATATTATCTATTCTTTCAATTAAGTTGAAGGAACTTATTGACCAATTTATAATAAAAAACATCATTTTATTATCCTATGATTATTCATGATATTTTCATGTAATATTAATATTTTTTCAACTCTATTACAGCTTAAAAAATTGATTAATGTTTTTATGAAAATCAGACTTCATTTCAATCTTTAGTTAGAAATATGTTTTCTACAAAAAATCCATTTTATAAAAATGGCTTCTAAATTGTTTTTAACCCTTTTAAAAATGAATTCTTAACGTAATTTTCACCAATTATTACTTTTATAAAACTGAAATAAAATTTCATATTGTTTTAAAATAGCGCCCATTTTGATTTTTTTAGATTGTGAATAGACTCATTATTTAAACATTCTTGTAATGAATGAAATTTCCAACCATAATTACAACTAATTGTTTTAAAGAATCATTTAAATAATTAAAATATTATTTTTAATAATTTATATTCTAATTTTTTTTGAAATATTTTTTAACTGATCTTAAAAATGAAATTATATTTTTCTCATGAATTCTTTTAAAGATATTTTTATGGTATTTGTATTCATAAATTAAAAACAGATTTATTAATACTATAATTGTTATATTTTATATTTATATAATATTTATTCATTAATTAGATTGTTTATAATTATTTTTACCAATTAATTTATCGGTATTAACTTCCTTAATTCATTTTCCTATTCATTAACATTACCTTCAAATATTCTTATTCCTATGATCATTGGACATTAAAATTCCCATAAATAAACGTAATATTTATCATAGAAAACATTATTTCATAAACAATATTTTATATATACATATAGTGTTCAATATTTAATGTTATTTTTTATCATTAGAAATATTTATAAATACATATTTTTTATTGAATACAGATGTTAGATGACATGAGGCATTGTTTATTAATTAAATCTATTATTTGATATATGAGGAATTATTTGGACGTACAATGATGGTTGGATCACAAAATTATATATCACTATGAAGCATCATTAATATTTGGGGTACAATTATTAAGGTATAAATAAATGGGTTTCTAATATTAGTTTTATACTAAATTTTGAAAGGTCATTATAGAAGAGGCATCATAATTCCTAATATCATGGCGTCCAATAATTAAAAATTTCCTCCTTTAAAAATTCTCAAAATATTATCATTGATATATTCCCAATAATATTTTCTATGGATTCATATCATTATTAGATTATTGATTAAATGGAATCTATGTTGTATTATTTAATTTATCATATTCATTATACCTTTTTTATTATGATAGTCATGTTGTTTAAATGGAATGTCTGATTAGGTATATAAATATCTATATTGATTATTAGTATCGATTCTTGATTGATTCATCTGTAATAAAACCCTAATTAGTGTTGGGTATCATCCCAATTTATTTTTCAGTCCCATAGATCCATGGTGCTATTTTTGATTGATATATAAGGTTCTTCTAGATGGAATAATGTTGTTCTCCAAGAAAAGATTTTTCAATTTTTGTTTTGAAATATAATTTTGGAATCATGTATTTATCTATTTTACCATGACTATTAAATCATTTCTTCCTCTTCGATTAGATACCTCAATTCATATTATAATGAAATAAATTATGTATCCTTTATCAGGATAATGTGTTCAGGGTTGTGGTTGTTTGTATTAGAGGAAATTTAGTATAAATGTTGCGAAGATGATATCAAAAAATATATATTAATAATCCTAAACATGTGATAGAATATATGGATAAATATATGAAAATAAACTAATTTTTAGTTATGTAAATCATTATTGTTTTCTCCTAACAATACATCCCTATCTGGATAATAAATACAGACCTGGTTTCAAATATATGTTTTATGGGAAATATTTATAACAAGGTAAGATTTGTATTTACTCGATCATCCCATCATGCACAAAAATGGGACTTACTGCACACATTGTTTGAAATTACTTTTGTATATTGTTAGGATAATTCATATTTTCATTAGAATTCATTATAAAGGATTTGAATATAGCTATATCACTAAACAAACCAAGTTTATGATTATGATATTATCTATGCATAAATTTCTTCATTTATGTTAATAATTTATACTATTTTGGGATTATACAATATGTTTCTTAATGATATGATCTAATATACTATATTATAAGACATATAAATGGTTAATATAAGATTAAATTGGATCCAAAACAATGTACATAATCCAATGAGTAAAAATGGTTCTTTCTTTGATGGTCTTAATCTAATATTTTTAATAGAACAGGTGTCCCAAAAAAATATCATCATATATGAACATAATATCATATTCTATGAATATAAATAAATATATCTCAATGTTTTATGTCATATAATGGAAACAAATGAATAATAAAATTGTAGGGAAAAATAAAACTAATGTAAAAAATAGAAACATGGATTTCTAATAAGTAATAATTGTTGAAAGAAACACATTTCTTACAAGTTTAAGGGAAATGAGGGTTTTCTGAATTAATGGAGATAATACCACTATGTTCATGATTATAAGGTAAAATAATAAGTTCCAATTTTATATTCATCAACTAGAAGGATATTAAAAAATATGAAAATTAATTCCCCAATAATCGAAGTAAGGTTCCTAAAATAAGCTAATGTATCATTGTCTAGCATATGCTATTACCACAGACATAGAGAAACTGTTTATGTGAATGTGTTTGGGTTTATGAATTATGTAATTTTATTATTTTATAAATTATACCCTGGTTAATACATTTATAAAAAGTAAAATTATTTTACTGAAGCACTTTTTCCGTAATATTTTGAAAGAATGTGTTGAACCATATCAATGACCATGTAAAGTAATCAAATGGAATGTTGAACATCTTATAAAACATATGAATGAGGTAATGATAACCTATAATATGTTCCTTATTTTGAGATAATTATATGGGGATAATGTGATGATTAATATGTATAATGTAAACTTGATAGTACTAACTACACTTGAACTTATTAGTGATTTTTGACAAAGTGGTTTTTTTGGCATCATTTATCAATTTTAGAATATTTTTATAATAAAATAATTTATAAAAACCTATTTTTATTATAAAGAATAATTAATCATGTATGTTTTGAATAATTATATATGGTAATTTAGGGTATTAACATATTTGAAGAGATTTCATGATGACGGTATTCACTTATATGGTTTGTTATGATTAAGAACTACTTAAGGGTTTATGGGTATTAATGATAAGTTCATTTTGAAACATCATTGACCTAGTTCTAATGTTAGGGATCATAAACATTTAGAAGTTTAAAAACGATAACCATTTATTAAATGGATTATTTTATAAATTGGATGATGTTTTAGTGACTAATTTCTTACTAAACTATATTGATATTTATCCATAATGGATAATTTGTGCTAACCAATTTGTCACAATATGAACTTTTTATTAAATTAATGACATATCTTTCTATTATGAATATAATGATGGGATAAAATTTACTATTAGTTCTTCAGTATTAAATAATAATTTTTTGATATATATTTCTAGGATTAATGGATGAATTGTGATTTTATCAACTAAATACCGATGGATAAAATTATAGTTCTAAAATATAAACAAATAATGTAATTATATTTCTTAATATCATTAAACTGTAAAAAAATTACTCATCATTCAAAGAAGGGAACTTAAAAAATTTATCTTATTAACACTATATTTTATGAATCTGGCTTCTTTTAAATCAACACATATTAATGGGTTTTTGGTTCTTAAAATTCCTTTAATAATATACTTTCTTTTGATCAATGTCTTCTATCACTCTCTATAATTATTTCTACTATTATTCCATGTCCATATCTTCAACTTCCACAAATGATCAACTACATATAAAAGTATTTATATTTCATTCAATATGACATTTTAAATTCCCTTCCAATATTATTATAATGATACTTTATTAACTCTTATTAGGATGTGGTATTTTATCAAATGAATATTCGGATATGAAACCCTTGATTTCTGAGTGCAAGATCAAATTATAGGTTGTAATTTATTTTTTATGGGGATAATTTAACACCTAAAAGTTATAAATAAATAAAATTTTACTCAATATCATTTTAATCACTCAAAAAGTTTCTTTAACCACCCAATAAATTTAATTCAATAAATCTCTTCAGCATCCTAGGAAATACACAACCCCAAAACCTAAATGAGATATAATGTAGTATACCAAAAATAACCAAGATTTTAAATTGGATGGTATGAATAACTCGCTAAATTATGAAATATATTTTTTATACATTTATAAAATATATTAATTGTATATCTATTTATTATAAAAAAATAATAATCAACTAATGAGGAAAATATTTTTTTTCCTAAAAATGATATTTTTTAAAATGGCCAGTAGAGTCATGCTATGAAAAAGAAATTTAAATTAATTTTAATCACTTATAAAAGATTTATTTAAAAAAACAAAATTAATTCCTGAAATTATAATTCCAAAATTTGTTTTTGGTGTATTTTTGGTACATTTTGAAATTGGTATAATTTTCCATGAATAGTTAAAAATTTAGGAATTTCAATTAAAACCTTTTTTTGTTTAAATAATTATAAATTTTTCATCGACTACATAGGTGGTTTTAATGTATAATTAGTTCAAGTAAATATCTATTAAAATAATTTAATTCATTTACATCATTCATCTATTTATTTTTGATATGAGAATATTATAAACTTTTGAGCATTTTCTCTTTGAAAAATTGTTATCTCAATGAATATTGGGTTTTAATTTTGATATTCTTTCTTAATATTATGTGATTGGATTTTCAAAAAATCTATTCCATATTTTTAATAATAATAATTTAGATTTTCTATTATATTTAATATAATTTTATACCATAATTTATAGTGAAATGAGAAAAAATTAATTACAACAGTGAAGGTGAGAACTACTGCTATTGAAATCCATTTTTTTCATTTTCTAAAAAGCCGGTATATGGGTAACCGGTAACCATGAAAACAAGACCAAACATCATCAACAACAACACAACCAGAAGATAGTCAAGCAGAAACAACAAGAGAAAAAATAGGAAGTCACATATCATTGTACCGGTAGTCTTCCCCAATTCCCAAGAAGGATTCTTCCTCTCCTGTAGCCAATTCCCATTCAGGATGTCTCCAGAAACCTACACTTTGCACTCGATTCTGGAGATTCTCATGAACCCGCATATCCGGGGATGCCTTCTTAATCCCGCTGCCCTTCATGACTGCCAGAACCACTCCACCATTCTGTTTGGAGGTCGACCTTGTCTGCATCGGTCGCGGAAGATAGGAATAATCCTTTCATGACCTCCTTCCTGGCATTGTAGGTACTGATTTCCCCCAGCAGATGCCTTATGATTCCCCTTTTGGACAATTTCGCTATATGAACAATTAACAGGAATCAGGTTCTCCTTTCCTCTCCCAGAAAAATCCTTTTCTGCCCCGGCCTGCTCTCTCAAAGGAGACCCAGTGCACTCCGAAATATTCCTCGGCTCCTGATCAGTAGAGATAACATCGTCCTCATCCATAGAATCCAGGTCCATCCCCTTACCCTCAGCAGCATGATCTTCCAGGACATTACCATTTTCAATTTCATTTTGCACTTGACCAGCCAGACCCAAAGGTCCATCGGCATTCATACTGCTTCCCTCCCCCATCCTCTGATTGATACCTTCAACAAGACAAGGAGACCTTGCACCACTGTTTGGGATTTCCCCAGGACCTGCACCATGCTCCTTCTCCAGGAAAACAGTTTGCAGGTCCCCCAAGACCACTGCCTCCCCATAAACTTCAACACAAACATCCTCCTCCCGGCCCTCAGATATCCGGTCCACATCTAGTCCTTCAAACCTGTTACTTATGGGAACAAAAGGCCTGGCCATAGAATCAAGGCGATTCACAACCTTAGCCCTATCCCTGTTAGACACCTCCACAAAAGAAGATCCTGAGACAACACCCACCTGTTCTGGTTCCAATACAACTACAGGCCCTCCATTCATCTCCTTCTCCCTAGTTTTACCCGAGCAGGAAGAAACAGCAATGACGCCCTCATCAAAGGCGCCCTTCTGATGTCCAGGTACGGAGGCCTCCCCATCTGCTTCATCCGTTCGGAGGTCTCTCCCTCGAACAGCAGGTCCTTCAGAAGTCTGAGCCCGAACTCCTTTCACACAGTGATCCATTGACTTGCTCTCTGAGCCCTCCACAGCGCTCAAGATAGCAGTCTTCCCACTAGTACGAACCCTTCTCCCTTGGACTCGAGATCCTTCAGGACAGGACTCATCGGTGTGACCCAACCTCTTGCAGGAGCCACAGAAGTCGGTCCAATTCTCATACACCACCCGCTGTTTGCAGCGGTATTCCTCACCAACCGTGATCCAGATGAACTCAAAGGGAACACGGGATGCATCCATCTCAACACACACCCTAGGGTTAATGGGGTGAAAAACAGCCTCAGTACGGCTATCAGATCAGAGGTATCTACCGACCATATTACCCAACATACGAATAATCGACGGATTCTGAAAGTTTAAGGGAATTTTAGGGAAGCTTACCCAAACCGCCGCGGAAGGCGGATCCCGATTCATATGGAGATCGAAAGTCCAACGCAAGAGCATGAAACGGGATCCGTTGAAATTTCTCAGTGCCCTTGCCCATGCTTGAATCAAATCAGCCTCCGATTCAAACCTAATCAGAAACTGCTTACTATCCAGCAACCCCACCACCGCACGTTCCTGAAGGTCCCATGCTCCAAAGACAAATCGATCGAATTCTTCAACTGAAGGCCTTCTGTACTTGAACCGTGCCACCAAGGTAAGATTCAGCAAAGCCGAAGATTCTGTAAATTCCGATAATGAAAGAGGCAGATTCGGGAGACCATCGACGAAATCAGGTACTTTAGGGATAAGAGAAATTTTCGGAAAGGAAGGAAGAAAGTCCGGATTGGAGAACGGCTTGAAGGATCTCTTCCCCTGATACGACGATTCCCCCTCCCCCACCAAGGGGGGAGGGTTCGGCGTAAGAGCCGCCGTCGTCACCGGCGAGGAAGGCGCATCCGAAGGATCTCGCGAGAGCCGCCAAAGGTGAGAACTGATTTACAAGGGTTTAAATTAAATAGATAAGGGTAAAAAAGACATAAAAACATGTCTAAAATATATTTTATGGACATATATAGACCATATAATTTCTATTTATCTATAATAATTCATTTTTATTCATTTTTAATGTGGTAATCGTTGGTACAACATTCTCTTTGAAACAAGTACAAGTGTCTCACTCACCCCACTTAAAAAAGACAACAAATAGTACTCTCTTCTTAACACATTAAAAAGGTTTATAGTTTATCAAATACATGAGAAAATAATATCCAAAACTACATATTATTATCATATAATCATTTTTGGGATATAATTCATCATAGTAAGGCTTTTGTGTAATCTTAAGGAGGTTACTAGAAGAAGAAGAAAGATTCTTCCATGAGCATCTTTATTTTGTTTATTTCTCCCCCACATAAAATTATTATTATAGAATTCTGATTTAATAACCATAGTATCATCCCTATAATACTATTATTGATTTATCTTAATTACCTCAAAATATCCCCACTTACATTAAATGGATTATGAAATCATCCTTCTGGTCTACAGATAAGTGTCGTCTTGCGAAAAGATGTCATGGATTTATAAATTTCTTCCTATCCTAGTTCGGTATGATGATAGAGGTAAAGTTAATATAATATATTTATAAAATAATTATACCTATGAATTAGTTATATCATATATAAATACATTTTACTTTTTATTTTATTATGGGATACAATAACATCATGCATTCAAATGGAACACTACCGACTCGCGAGGTGATTTATTTCATTTTTCAAAAACACTTTACATAGATGTTAATAAAGATACTTTTAATTAATATATGTCCTATGAATGAAATAATTATGATATTCATGACATATTTATCAATAATAAAACACAATATATAATTTTTCCCTTAAACTAACAATTGATTACAACGTTCGTCTATCTATAGATTACCACCATCATGATGCAATACAACTCACATTTCATCACCACAACCAAATGATGATAAATATATATTTTAATTTAAAGAAGCAATATGATAATATGATATTATTATAATTTTATAAATATATAATATTACATACCTTTGTCAGATAATGATCATTCTAAAATCGAAACATTACTAATGCCTACATACGACATCCTGTCTCCATGATTATATCAATGTTAATTATTCCAAACCATATATTATGATTTTTTTAATGTTATAATTTTTTTAAAAATATTACTATTGTTTTAATAATAATATTCAGGATATCATAGTACTATATAATATGAACATGAATCATGACTTTTATGATAAATCTTGAATGAGAAAACAAGGCAATTAACACCGGAATCAACAGAAATAATGAAATACTATTGATGGAAGGGTTATAATATGTCATAAAACTATTATATATGATATAATAAATATTAATATTTTAATTTTATAAGTTAAAAACTATATTATATCTACTATAAATGAAATAAAATTACAATCAAACAAAAGGAAGCATGAAATTACTGATTTTGTTTGAATTTTCGTGAATTGAGTCACATTGTTATGTTATGAACCAATTTATTTTATATATTGTATAAACTATACTTTTATGTATAATATAATTAATAATTCATAACTAATGGTATAATATGTTTCAATTTGATTAATTTCATCCAAGTGGATTTAGATTGAATACAACCAATTAGTAAAGGACTTTATCTCAATTTCCCTTCTTTAAGGAATTTTGTAATGATATGCATCTATATTGTTTTAAATAACATACATACAACCCCATGAAATGTAATATCATGAAACATATAAATACATGTAATATTATGTTTCAATTTGAAATATTTCTTCTATGGTGGGTTTTGACTTAAATGTTACCAATAAATAATTAATTTCCCGAAAAAAAAACATCTCACTGAGTTATATTACTCATTGTTTGTCTTTTGTATTATTTGAGTATGAGTGTAATCGGTTTTTAATATTGTATAAAATGAAATGGGATTGTGGTTTTTTTATTTTCTAATTATTTATTTTTTGGATTTAAGTAATTCACAATCATTGGTATCATGATAACCATTCCCTTTTGCACCTTCTTTTGATGGGATGGATTCCAATGATGTTAGTTTTTCGAACACGAAACACCCAATGACTCCCATATCCCTGATGAAACATTTAACAAATTAAAAATTTATGCATTCATTAGGGAACTTTCTCAATGACACTTAATAACTCACATTGGTCGAAGGGTGTGATTTCAGGCTCATTGGTCCTTTTTGGGGGGGATTATTGCATTTTTCAAGACACTCTAAAGTAATTAAGATATGGTTGTTAATAATTTTTTCATTAAAAGTATAGCATATGTATTATTATGGTTAATAATTAATTATTATCATGATAAAATTAGAATCATTTGTTTGTAACTGAGGTTGTTCATCATTAGAGATATTAGTATATATAGGAAGTTCCCTATAAATGGTATACATTAATGGATGGATAAGTGATTATTTGGTTGCCTATGATTATGATTCATGTATTAATCTATATAGTGAGACACTCTAAAACTTACCTTCATCCAGGGAAGTGGAGTTTTTTTATTTTTATATTGAACCCATAATATGATATTCCTATGTATACTAGTTAAAAGAATAATAATCCATGTAGTTTAGTTCCAGTTAATAGGACACATCATACATTTTACAGTCATGTGATGTAGACTAAACCATGAATTTAATTTCATGTGTCATGGACCCTAAGGGAGGTCTTAGTCATTGTTTGGTGTGGGACTTATATCGAAGCGACAAGAAAATCCTAGAAGAAGTGTGGTATCCCAATTGTGTACATGACCTTACTGTGAATATGGATTAATAAAGACATTGATTAAAAGGTATTGGAAGGTATATTACCCAACATGTAGGATGTGACCCTATCAGGACTATGGAATAGAGAACATTATGTTGGATTAGGGGTGGTGGGTTTGGACCTCAAAGAGAATTCATATATATCTGAGTTAATCAAGAATCAAAGACCATGTAGTTTAGAAGGATGAGGTATACACATTAGAGTAAGTCCATATGAATGACTATGGTTAGGTCTTACACATCACAAAATGCCTGAATATTTACATCACTTTGAATATAGCCCATTTATGGGTTTTTAGTGATGTATTTGGGGATTATACCAAAAATATTTCATGTAGTTTGGACGAGGATAGCACATGTAATAATTATCATTTTATTATGATTATATGGGTGTTAAGACCACCACTCACCTCTAACCACATGTGAGTCGTGATCATTGTGAGAAATAAGAGGAATTTTTTGATAATGAAAACTACACAAACTTCTTTTCTTCGTTGGTGGAAGAGCTATGATCCCAAATGGAAGAGGGAATGTGAGAGGGATCAAATACCAATATCCTCTAAGCATTGTTCCCTATGTTTGTATAGAAGTGAGTGAGTGTCATATCGTATATAAAATACCTGTGTATTTTTTCAAGAGGGATTCCCTTGGATTGGTTCATGGGGAAATTATCAGTATATTTCATTATGAGTCAAAGGGACAGAAAATAATTATTCTCTACCTTTATCAAAATTATGGATGTACCCATGGGAACTTCCATAGTCTGGGTCCTCATTACCATCATAATTTATGCTTGAGAACATTCCTAAGATATTCCATGTTAGGAAGGTTACTAACAAGACTCTACATTCCATGGGTATGTAGACTCGAGATAAAACAATAATGGGTCCAATGATTTGATCATACATATCGGGTGTCTTGGGAAGAGTCCTTGTCCTGATTCCGCACAACGGTGCCCAGATAGGTTTAATGTCTACATTCAAAAAGGGTGGATGAGGGAGTGTATTTGGATGGATCATGAAAGGTCCAAGGTCTGATCAAATGGCATAATAGAGGGAAATAATTTTATAGGGGAGGTTATACACCCAAAAATTCTCCATTCTTCTATAATGATAGTATACTTAGTGGGGTTCCCTCAATATTTCATGCCAGTATACAGGGCGGGGTTCCATCTTTGTATCATTTTTCTATCCAGGATTGGGCCAAGTTTTGTATAAGTAAAATTTTTCTACATATAAAAGGGTCACCATTGAGTAGATTTTTACTACATGGGGTGTTGGACCACCCAGGGGGAATCCACTTAGACTTCACAAGAATGGTGTTCATATATGGTTTTGAGTGTGTAAAATATCTAGGGAATTATTTTTCTTTTTTAATATTACCAAGTAGGTTTACCTATAGGGAATCAAGGTCTCACAATATTCTTTGATTTTCCATTAATATTTTCAATCTATCCTCCCTGGATACCCATTTTTGATTTTAGAGAGGAACATGGTTACTGGGAACTAGTATATTCTGTCATATATAGTGTGTTATGGTACTTTAATTTTCAATATACCAAGAAGGACACCCAAGAGAATGAATTGTTTAGTTAATGGGGGATGGAAAACACCTTCTTCACCTATAAGTGTCTTGTCATTTGAGGGGGATGGTTATTTCTAATAGAAAAATCTTTTCTCAACCAAAAAAAAGATTTGATATCATTTTTGGATACAAGTGTTATCGTATCATCCGATGATAAATTTGTTCATGAAAAGCCTCACTGAGCGATGGAACGCCATGCAGAGCTGTGGTCCGTGTTATGATTTTTCCATGTGTACCCTCAACCTCTTTTGTAACATTATGTCCTATTCAAATTTTTATTAAAACTTTTTTGGGGTTTATTATTTACCCATAAAAATTTCATAAATGTATTCATATCTTTTGAGGAGAGTTTGTATGACCCAAAAAAACCACCCATCTAAATGCGCAATAAACTAGATGAATATGAGGCCATTATAATTAATATATTGGTCCTCTTTTGATCTATTTTTTTTTGAATGATTGTGGATACTCAATATAGAAATGAATATATATATATATATAGAGGGACCTAGATAATTTTCCATTTTACAAATCTCTCTACAAATTATGCATTCCAGGAACTCTCTACCAATGAATCTCTTCTATATATAAATATCCTTAGTATGAAACATTTTCACAATTTCATAGATAATTACTTATGAAAATAATTTCATTTGATCCATAATGATTTGGTTCATCTATGTAGTTGATTGATGGTATTCACGGAATAAATTCATAGGTTAATTCTTTATTGGCCATTTTTATGTGGGTCAATTAGTTCATGGGATATGAATACTTTGTTTTTTCATGTATACCGTCCATATATTATGACTTTTTTGAATACAATTTATTATATGGATCATTCATAGACTATTTATTATGTGTCTCTCTTGGCTTCTGATAAGATGAGGAATACCATTATTGATTATTTTAAGAACCATTCAAAAATTAATGTGGACCCTCTCCATCAATCTATGGCTTGACTTTTAATTTAACGTCAAAGGGGATATAATATTTCTGATTATCTCATTCTTTCTAGACTCAGGTTGTTATCATATGTTTCAATCCTTGGCCCACACCAAATAAATTAACCTGTAGCCTTGATAATAATGAAAGATAATATTCCCTGAGCCAACATATTTGGGAAGTGGTGATTTTTCTAGGAAACCAACTTTGTAAAGTTTATTATTTATTATGATACTCTATAATTCGATGAAAACATAATGGTTGTAGGTTAATATGTTCATTGTTATCATATAATTATTAGAAATACCACCATAGGAGTGTAGCTATACTGGTCATCATAATGGGACCTTCACCTTGGGAACTCATTTGGTATTGATTAGTTGTTTTCCTTTTCAGGATTGATTTAGTACTGAAGAAATTAAAATGCTGGTTAAATTCCATGTGTTTGTCTGAAGATATTTGGGAATCACAAACATTCCCTAACAAAAACTATAACCTAATTCCATATATTCATTATATATGGATATTATAAAATAACACCTTTTATATAGTGCATGGGGATGTTGGAATTAGCCTCTGGGACATCCAAATAATATTAGGAGCCCTTATAATTAGAGATATTTATTATACATTTATGCCACCATATTCAATATGGGAATACATAGAGAGGACCCCCTTTAAATATAAGAAGATTATAAAAAATAGAAAGATATTTTCTAGAGTGATAGGCATCAAAAGTAGAATGTTTTATTTTCACCCTGGATTCAAGATTTTATTATGCCATGAAGCTATGAACCTTATGGAATATGTCCAATGAATTTTCCAATTCTTAAAACCTGAACAAGTATTGGTTCCCATTGTTCAATGACTGTGGATGGTCAATCTAATGAGTGGTGTTGGAAGATCAACTCTAGTGTTGACCTAGGATTCTGATTGGTGGCCTTTCTCTCCTTGATTCATAATGGCTTGTTACTATCAGTACATAACTCTATCACCAAGGTGAGAGTCATGATCTTGGTAATGGAGGCTCATCTAGCCACTGAATGTTTTCTAGCCATCGAAACATTTACTATAATACTAAGGAAATTGTTTTGTGTTATTATATTTATACCCCAAAGCTATATTATATTACAATGTTATGCTAACATGGTTCAATTTAAGATTATAATTTATATATCATGTGATATTATGAGCTCTTGTTATATGGATTTAAATGTGTTTTGGGATCAAAACCATCTTCTAGTTGAGTTTTCATTCAATCATAGCAATTAATTAATCAATTTGATGTATTCTTATGAATACCTTTAATAAAATAATTCTATAAATATGATGTACATGGATGATGTTGTAGAAAAAAAGATTTTGGGATCTTATCTAAATACTGAAATGGAATAGGTGGTTCATGAAATTCAAAAACGTAGACAAAGAATATTTTATAGAAAATTTATGATGAAATTCGTTAAAATGATCTAGAATTTTCTGTTTGTGAGATAGTTTTTCTAGAAATTTTTATGTGGAATGGAGAATGGAAACATAACATTTATAAATATTACTGAATTTAAAAGACATGATTGTATTAGTAGATTTAATTTTAATTTTGTACCCACACCAAACCTCTCACAAGTCCATGATTTGATCTATGTATCTATCCTAAGTAATTAGAAAACTATCCTTTCACATGTAATGAACATATGGGTTATACCACTCGAAGAAGATCTTCTATATGAGGAAAAATGATAGATATTATTGAACATATAGTGAATTTGAAATTAAATAACACCACTAACCTGGTCAATGTTGTGTTATAAAAAACACTAGTATAAGGATGATATTTCGTAGCCTGATGATGTGATAAGTTAGAACAACCCTCAATTAATTCAACCAAAGTGATGAATTTAGAGGGAGAAATTTATGATAAGAGAGGTACAATGTAAAAAACTGATGCTTTGTAAAAAAATTCAAATAAATATTATATATTAAATATTTTTTATTACAGGAAATACTGAGTTTAACTTGGATTACATGTGACACTATCTTTTTGGCATTACACAGAACACCGTGTTTTACGAAAACACGACAGAGTATTAAAAGTATAATTATTTAATATGATATTTTCCACCTATACATTCTAATAGTGTGTATGAATAGGAATCAATAAATTAACAAAATATATTGTTAGTATTGTATATAAAATGAATTAATTTTTTACTAATAAATTATAAATGAAAATATATACTACATAAAATTAAAATAAACCAAATTCTAAAAGAATATTCTTATGCACAAATACATTTTTCCCTCAAATAATATAAAAAATAACATTCTATGAATGATTTAATTTTATTTTACTCTTTTTTATTTTTTTATAAAGTTTCATATTAATTTTATATTGTTTCTATAAAAGAAGACATAAAAAATCCAATTCTATATTTGAAAAATGTATTTTTCTAAAAAGAATTTTTACCACCTTTTATAAACGTATTTTATAATTATTTTTTCCAATTTTATAAAATTTATTGTAAAAATAAAAATTATTTTTTAAATAATCATGCCACAATTATATAGGATAAATTTTAGTGAAATATTTGAAAAGATACTTTTTTTATTGTATATTAAAAAATTACTACTTTTTATTAAAAAAACTCATTTTCATTCAATGAATTTAGAGGCTATATTTTGTTTTACTATAGTTTTAAAAGATATATTATCTCTATAATATATATATATATATATATATAAATCCAATTTATTTCATTTTAGGCAATTCCATTTTCAAATATTGTATTAAATTATTCTATACATTTTAGAATTGTCTCTTTAAAAAAACTGATTTCTCATCATGTGTAGTGGTTAAAAAATATTATATATTCTTCCACTTCTATGAGATAAATTTGGAAAAATATATCCCATATTTTTAATCCTATTAATATGTATTTTCTTATAATTTTAACCTCATTTTTTAACATTGGTGACATAAAAATCAGTAAAAAAAATAATTTTTTTTGTTAAGGAAAAAATGGGTTAAAAGGGGTTAAACTAAAAAGATAAGGTTAAAGTCACATATAAATATTTAAAAAATATTTTATGGCCATATTTATAATTTTTTTCCTCGAATGATTCTTAATTATCAATTTTAGTCCTTGTCAAATGTGGAAAACATGGGTAAATCTATTCCTTTCAAAAAATTACTAGTTGGCCACTCACATCACTTATAAAAGGTCACCCCTTAATTTATTTCATTTAAATATCAAATTTACTTTATTTATATAATTACCTACCCAAATAAACTTTCCTATATCCTTATGTTCCTTCTAAAAATATTATATTGGATCTAAAATATTTTCTAGGATGGAGTCTTGTGCGAAGAAAAAGGAGTTCTCCGAAGAGGCGGAAACAACCCTAATGGAGCATTTTATATTATTTCCTCAACCACATCCCAATATTATTATTAAAAATTCATGATATAATAACTACATTATCTTATATACTCTAATTTTTTATTAAGGGAATGAACTGAATCTAACTCTAGTTCCCTCAAATGGTAAATGATCACATCGCTCGGGTGTATAGGAGACTATAGGCCCACGAACTAGTGAGGAACGTTTTACATCAACACCTCTTACAATTAGGCATGATGATGTATATATTTTATATATATATATACTAAATTTTTTAAATAACTATATATCTAAAAATATATTACCACATATAGATTTTTATATTCAATTCTATAGACAATACAACAATTTCATTCATGTGTATACTGTCTACCACCTCGTGAAGCAATGTGATTAATTTTTCACTTATATTTTACATGTAAGGTAATAAAGAATAAATATAATGTATATATGTTATATATATTTCATAGAAACAAATAATAATTGAAAAATATTATTTTCCTTTATTTCCTTTTATTGGTTAATAAAATGGAATCACCATTCATGTGTATATACGACCTACTATCTCCAATAATGATTTATTTTATTTTACATATTTGAATTTTATAGATTAATGTAAATAAATATAAACAGTTTATATATGATATTTATATCATTGATACAATTTTTTATTTTATGGAATCATGGTCAAATTTTTTGGACTAAAAATAAATAAAAACATGCATAAAATAGAACGATAATATTATAATAAAATAGAGTTTTATAATGAATTTTCAATAAATAAGTAATAGATTTTCATAGATAAATATTATATGGTATGATATATATTATTATGTTTCTTTTTTATATGTATAATAAAATTATATACATTATATATAATGTTATAATTTGAGTGAAATAAGTTGAGATATAATTTAAGGGTTTTCCATCTCACATTTATTTTCTATGAGACACATGGAATATTCTCTATTTGTTTATATTACGTGTTGTATATATAGCCTGATAATTTTTTATCACTTTTATTCGGGAAAATATTGGGATTTTCTTATCTAATTTTGTAGAGACCCTAAGCTTGATGTACATGGACATTACATTACTTTTATGGAATACTTGGTAAATTAAAAAAAACACACACAAGGACCGTAATATTTTAGTGTCTTTAGAAACTCGGAATAAAATCTTCTAATCGTGGTGAAAGATCTTCAACATCCCCCATAAAGATCTTCCCCCTTTTTTCTCACCTAAAACCTTTCTTTATATCCTGGGGAAAGTAAAACATAAAAAGGGTGAGCTCAAATGCTCATTAAGGGTAAGAATGTATAAAATAAAACATACTATATACATTTGAACTTAAAAACATGAACATAATGTTTAAACATCAAAAGCATGAGCAATGACATAAAAAATGGAAGTAAGTAAGGAATAGATCATAAAGAAACTTTAATCCTGATAAAATAGCATGGGAATAAAACATTTAATTGTGGAAACCATTAAGCACATGATATGATTTCCATAGTATCCAAGGCTTTTCTGCCAAGACCAACTTAGTGGACAAAGTCCCTTTCTGAATTGAGTTCACTCCTCGTTCCAGTCCTATATTACTGAACCGGTTTAACTTTCCATTCCAGCCATGTATATCTCATGAGATATAAATCTTTACCCAATGAATTGGAGGGAGATATAGGTCCCACCCATCTCATAATGAAATCATTCTTACTTGTGCCATAAAATAAACACGCATCCTTACTAAAAACCCAATAAATAAAATGGGTTTCATAAACATCATCCCATCATCACATAATCCATATAAAATAAATGCATATAATTTCATAATAATAGAAGTGAAACCATTTAAATCATATATACATTATATTTGAAATATACACATATGAAATAATGTCATCTTAGGTGAAAAATGGTTTTGATAAAACACTTGAAATGAATTCTTGAGGAAAATATCCCTTTTTCTTCAAAATCATTTTCTTTTCACAAAATGTCTTGAAATTATAAAAGAAAAGGATTTTGTTTAAAATAGTCATCAAATATTTTGGATTAAGCTTCATGAAAACAATGCTTTATAAAACCATAAAAATCTGTTCGTGCCGTATAAGTTAAAAAAACATTCTTTTCGTACTTTTGCCGGAAAAGTCAAAAAGTAACTCGTAATGTAAACAAAAGAAATATTCCTTACATAACATGTAGTAAAAGTCAAAAATGGGTAAAAAGGACTTTAAACATACATGAAAACAATTTTATAAAACATGGACATGGATGATAGGAATAACCCCAGTAAATACTTACGAATAAGAAATCTCTGATAAAAATGAGATTTGCAAAATTATCCATTACCTTACGTCCGATATGCTTCATATGTATCTGAACCACCTGTATAATGATTTAAATAATGTCATTGACTTATTACAGAATCATATTCATTGTTATGATATCATATATGGTTTACTTATGACTTTATATTACATGTTCTTTTGTAAATTCAAATTTAAAGAGTGTTTTGGGTAAAATCGTTTCATTTGTCGTCCGTGTTTTGACTTGTAATTATTCATATGATTACATAGATCATGATTACTTAATTCCAGAATCTAAAACACGATTTATATATAATATATATTCAGAATATACATATATATAATAGATTGATAAATGGAAAGAAATAAACCGTTAATGGAGACGGTAGGTCGTACATACGCATGAACAGTGTTTTTGTTTCCTTATTAAGTTAAATGGTATTAAGTAGATGACATACATATATATATATATAAATAAATCCAGTAGCTTTATAATTTCATATATTTCATTATTATTGCTTATATATACTTTATAATCATTCTTAAATGGTTATCATGGAGAATGAATCTCATCGCGTCGTAGAGACCGTAGTCCGTACGTACGCATGAGCGATGATATCATTCCCATAATTATTTAATTGAATTGGATAGGATGATACAATATATAAGAATCAGTATGATGTTATAATTACTATGTATAGTTATTCTTTACACCATTATACCCATCCAAGTAAGGTGGTTTTGGAAAAACAGATTACACCACGGCGTGGAGACGGTATTTCGTACGTACGCACACGCGGTGATTTCGTTTTCCATAGGATGGATAGATGGTGAAATAGGGTTGTTTCATAATTATAATAACATATCAGTATATTAGTGATACTGATGTTATTACATCATAATGAAACAACTAAAGTAGAAGAAGTAGAAGAAGAAATAAAGTTGAAAGAATCGGTAACGGACATTACCTCTTCTTTGAAGCGCCTCTTTGAGACCTCCACTTAGGGCACTAAAACTGATCTTTGAAGAAGACCAGGACCTACAGGATTTTTCCAGGGAAGTGTAGAAGATAATTTGGAAGGGTTTGGCCGAGCTTGAAAGCTCAAATTGGTGTGAGGAAGGGAGGGAGGAGGTGCCCTTTTATAAAGGAGGACAGGGGCATCTTTGGAAATCTTAAAAATATTAATTTATAATAAATATAACCCCACTTAAAAACCTCCAAAAATGTCTCATATTCGAAGATTATATGAGATAGTGTTGTAATCTCATCATCCAATCAAATTTAGACATGTTTGGATCTTATTTTATACCTTATCATTTTGATTTATCCTTATTTAATCTATTTAAGTTTATTTGTGGTAATAAAATTCTAAATTTTAAATTATAACAAATAATTTCTTATTTGTTGTGAATTTTCCATAATTGGTTACTTTTTAACATTATAGACCACATAAATTTAAATTTATAATTTTTAAAAATGTTAGTTTTATAAAATAACAATAGTGTCAATTTTGACACTATTCATTTATTTGAATTTAAATAAAATATATACAGAGGATATGTACGAAATAAAAGCATTAATAGATTCCTAAAATTTCATATGTATCTATAAAATTAGTGGATCACATTAAATAGTTCATATAATATTTAGTTTATTATTTTTAAAACCATTTATTTGGTTTATCTCTTAATAAAATAATTACTACAACATTTTTGTATAATTATTTAATATACTGATTTGTTGCATAAAAATTAAAAATAAAATCCTATGATGAATATAAATCTATTACCTTTCACAATAATACTTTTACTCAAATTTCTCATCTTAAAATCACAATATTTAAATTGTTATATTTATTAAATTATGAAGGTGACAACTTTGGCATCATTTAAAATAAAATAATATATGTGTCATAATAACTTTTATAAGGCTCCAAACGGTTATATTTTAGATCATTGGATGATTAAGGTGCATATATACACTACCAATAAGTTTTGGTCAGGTTTTTGGGCCTTTTAATGGATATTAGTATTTCAATAAAAACTATATTACTTATTTTTCACTGAATAAGTAATTTCTATATGATTAATGTATCACCATTAATGACAATTATTTAATCCCTAAAAATTATAAATAAATAATCATGATGTAGATACTTTTATTATCTTTTTTTAGAATATTCATGTTCGAAGTTGTATGATGTTTATCACTAAATTAATATTATTATACTTATAAGATTTAAGAGAGTGACATGTTGTCACTTTCTTTGGTTTTAATAATAATTAATTATTTTCATAGTCAAAAGTCCATAAAATAAATCTAATCCAACCCTTAGGTGATATGGGTCAACTTTGAGCAATCCAAAAGAATTTGGTATGTGTTAGGGTAATTTTATAATATTATATTTACCCATAATTTCCCGATTTACCTTTAACTATGGTAAATAAAATTTACCGTAGTTACTATTCATAATTCCCAAAAATAAAAAGTAGCCTATTAACATAATTTGGACCCACTAATTCCAAATAGGGAATCCATTTTTTCAAATTCAATTCAAATAAGTTGCAGAAATTAAATTAAAATTAATCCCGTTGTTGAATGAAAACAGGTTTTTGTTTAAAACATTACAAAAGATTGAATTGATTTAACTTACGAATTCAATGTAAAATCAATGCTAATGACATAAATTATATTAAATGGTAAAAATATAATATATTTATACTATAAAACCATTCAATATTATAATTTAACCATAAAATTTATTGCGAGGAAAAAAGTTGTTTTTAATTAAAATATAGCGTGTTTTTACTATTAATCAAAATATGAAAGTTACCAGAATAATATGAAAAACTTATCCAAAGTAAATTTTTATTTCTTGATTCCAAAGAAAAATTTTATTTTGTCAAATTGAACTTATAAACATGTCAAAAACTATATTCAAAGTGGGTGCGCCATCAAACGGCGACAAAACTACAGAATTTTAAAAATACTTATTTTACCAGAAACATTTATCTTGTTCTTATACCATGTTCTAGAAAATGTGTAAGATGAATAATAATGTTATAAAATTAAAAATTTAGTTAATACTATTCATAACAACTAGTTCATAATATATTTATAATAATATATCGTTGTTTAGTAAAACCTGGTATTATATACAACACACGCTATTGAGAAAGGTCGTGATTGCATGTAATGCAAGCTGAGTCAGAGTTGCGTGTTGTGAAAGAATCCTTCGTTGTTTTGTATAATAGAATCCGACCATATTTTATTTATACATTGAATATATATATATATATATACTCAATGTTGCGTACAATAACTATTATCAAAATTGTGTGTAACACGATCCAATAATAGTGTTGCGTATACTGCAAGCTAATACGGTGTTGCATAAAGAGCAAGGTAATCTGGGTGTAGAATAAAACACAAGAAATTAATGAAATTAAAAGAATATTTTTCATAAAATCTCGGGGTGTTACATTCTACCCCCCTTAAAATGAATTTCGCCCTCGAAATTCGTCAGGGTTATAAATGGTTTACTACTGGAAAGTTTGAATAATAGAAACCCACATCGTAAAAAGGAATACCAAAAATTGGATTTAAAAACTAAAGTATGAAATGTAACGGTTACCCAAATTAACTCATCACTAGGTTTCCACATAGGAGAACATAGGTGAAAATATGGATATGGAAGAAAAATATAACCATCAAGTTGTGATGGAGAGTGGTAGAGAACATGGCTATGAAAAAGCCATCAATCACAGAGCTATAGATTTGTGATGATATAAGGTACCATATGATTCATCAGATATAAGGGAACTAGGAAAACATTTTTGGTTTTACAAGATCATTTCCCTAAATTTGATGAATTAAATTAAATACTTACATGATTTTGGTACAATCTCACTGTTGTTCGTGAATTGAACAATTTCCACTTCATCCCTTAAAGAAATGAAGTTGAATTTGTTATTCGTGATGTGTTAGCAGATCATGTGATAGAATGATGGGTCATTCCATCTCTTTCAAACAAAATGTTAGCAAAAGTTACAAGTCCATCTTATGGTTAGATTAATCGTATATGGTTCCAAAAATGAACTTACACATCATATTTCATACCACATAATAAAATAAAACTAGTTTCTACTAACCGGGGACTTCCAGTAGGGCAGTGGTAGGCAATAAAGGCTAGTCACGCTTCGGTTGTGCGTTCGATTCCCATATCCTTGTCTGACGTGATGGGTTGTCGCCCGTCCTACAGGTTGTCCTTTTTCTAAAACTACATTACTATAACATCCCATAAATAATATCGAAAAAAACCTCTATCCTTAAACAATACTAACTTATGTCCAACATAATCCATTCCAATATTTAGGCTTATCCATAATACTGCAGTCCACTCTCATATTATTGTGAAAACGATCACCAGAGATTTCATATAAAAAGAATGTTAATTCCATCGTTGATCCCTATATATCATAAGATATGTATTGTTGGTCACATTAGTCACATATTCTCTTGAAAAATGAATACCCATTTAATTTTAGTAAAAACATGAATGCTATCAAAAGTTAACTCTTTCCACATACCAAAATCAAAAAATTCTATATACTCAAACCATGATATAACCTTCTCCTTATATCGATCATGAGATCATGAATACTATCAAACATTTAATTTTATTCCTTATCCCTTCATTATGTGCATATCATATACTTTCCAAAAATATCTGAATAACCTTTCATGGATACTGGTACCATTAATCATACACTTTCAAAACTCAAGGAATGACAACAGTGTAAGAATCCTTAGATGTCTCTTTATTCCATTGTACCATGATATTACTTATACAACATTACACTTGAAAAACATGTAATCATTCCACTTCCTTCTTAAACCATTGACCGAGCATCAACAATTATTTAATCTCACATATCATTTGTAGTCTCTTCATTATCATCAACATAAATACTACCCATACGGCCGTACTAATTATCTTCATGAGACTTTCCCTTAGAGAATTGGTTTGCATAATGTCCGTACATTCCACATTTAAAACATTTAATCAATTTTGATGTCGTAGAAATACCATTTTCCTTATCAATGGTGTTAAATGAACCTTTTCCTTTGCACTTACTGGCTTTGTGTCCTTCTTTTCCACACCCAAAAAATCTTCCAGTTCCTTTGAAACAATCTCCCTGATGCCTCTTCCCACAAGATTTACATGAGGGAAATTGAACTTTATTTCCTCTATGATCATCATGAAACTCCATCTTTCTCTTATTATCTGAGTCGGGAAAATTACCAAAGTTGAGATTATTGATCATATTATGAGATTGCTGATTAGGCATAATAACATTGTCTCGACTTCCAAATCCCGTTTCATTTGGTTTTTCATGAAGAATATCATTCCATTGTCTGTCATATCCTATATTATCCGGAATCTTCTTGTTTCTAGCAATTTTCTAAAAGCCAAAAAGAATAGTGTGACAGGAAAAAATCATGCTAGGGTAAACAATATAATAAAGGGGGAGCACCCTCAATATCTAACATCTTCGGTTAAATTCGAAGATCGTTACCGTAGTTCTAGGACAATATCCTATACATATACTTATCCTTAGGGACATCCCTAGACATACCTTAGAAATATCTCTAGGGATCTCACTAACATTTTCGCATCCTAGTTTCCAAAGGTTGACTAATCCTTTCCTCTGATACCAACTGTAGAGACCCGAATCTTGACATACATGGACATTACATTACTTTTTCGGAATATTTAGTACATTAAAAAAACACACACACAAGGCCCGTAATTGTTTAGTGTCTTTGGAAACTCGGAATAAAATATTCTAATCGTGGTGAAAGATCTTCAATATCTCCCATAAATATCTTCCCCCTTTTCTTACCTAAAACATTTCTTTATATCCTGGGGAAAATAAAACATAAAAAGGGTGAGCTCAAATGATTAGTAAGGGTACGCATGGATAAAATAAAACATACTATATACATTTGAACTTAAAAACATGAACATAATGTTTAAACATCAAAAGCTTGAGAAATGACATAAAACATGGAAGTACGTAAGGCATAGATCATAAAAAAACATTAATCCTGATAAAATAGGATGGGAATGAAACATGTAATTGTGGCAACCATTAAGCACATGATATGATTTCCATAGTAGCCAAGGCATTTCTGCCAAGACCATCTTTGTGGACAAAGTCCCTTTCTGAATTGAGTTCACTCCTCGTTCCAGTCTTGTATTACTGAACCGGTTTAACTTTCCATTCCAGCCATGTTTGTCTCATGAGATATAAATCTTTACCCAATGCATTGGAGGGAGATATTGGTCCCACCCATCTCATAATTAAATCATTCTTACTTGTGCCACAAAATAAACATACATCCTTCATAAAAACCCAGTAAATAAAATGGGTTTCATAAACATCATCCCATCATCACATAATCCATATAAAATAAATTGATATAATTTCATAATAAGAGAAGTGAAACCATGTAAATCATAGAGACATTATACTTGAAACATACACATATGAAATAATGTCATCTTAGATGAAAAATGGTTTTGATAAAACACTTGAAATGAATTGTTGAGGAAAATATCCCTTTTTCTTCAAAATCATTTTCTTTTCAAAAAAGGTCATGCAATTTTAAAAGAAAAGGATTTTTTTGATAATAGTTATGAAATATTTTTGAGGAAGCTTCCTGAAAACAAGGCTTTATAAAACCATAAAAATCCATTCATGCCATATAAGTTAAAAAAAATTATTTTCGTACTTTTGCCGGAAAAGTAAAAAAGTACCTCGTAACGTAAACAAAAGAAAGGTTCCTTACATACCATGTAGTAAAAGTAAAAAATGGGTAAAAAGGGCTTTAAAAATACATGAAAACACTTTTATAAAACATGGACATGGACGATAGAAATAACCCCAGTAAATACTTACGAATAAGGAATCTCAGATAAAAATGAGATTTGAAAAATTATCCATTACCTTATGTCTGATATGATTCATATGTATCTAAACCTCCTGTATAATGATTTAAATAATTTCATTGACTTATTACAGAATCATATTAATTTTTATGATATCATATATGGTTTACTTATGACTTTATATTACCCGTTCTTTTGTAAATTCCATTTTAAAGAGTGTTATGGGTAAAATCGTTTCATTTTTCATCCATGTTTTGACTTGTAATTATTAATATGATTACATAGATCATGATTACTTAATTCTAAAATATAAAACATGATTTATATATAATATATTTTCAGATTATACATATATATAATATATCGTTAAATGGAATGAAATACACCGTTCATGGAGACGGTAGGCCATACGTACGCATGAACGCTATTTTTGTTTCCTTATTGAGTTAAATGTTATTAAGTAGATGACATAAATATATATATATACATAAATATAGTAGCTTTATAATGTCATATATTTCATTATTATTTCTTATATATACTTTATAATCATTCTTAAATGGTTAACATGGAGAATGAATCTCATCACGTCGGGGAGACGGTAGTTCGTACGTACGCACGAGCGATGATATCGTTCCCATAATTATTGAATTGAGTTTGATAGGATGATAAAATATATCATAATCAGTATCATTTTATAATAACTATGTATAGTTATTCTTAACACCATTATACCCATCCAAGTAAGGTGGTGTTGGAAAAATAGATTACACCACGGCGTGGAGACGGTATTCCGTACGTACGCATGCGCGGTGATTTCATTTTCCATAGGATGGATAGATGGTGAAATAGGGTTGTTTCATACTTATATTAACATATCATAATATTAGTGATACTGATGTTATTACTTAATAATGAAACAACTAAAGTAGAAGAAGTCGAAGAAGAAATAAAGTTGAATGAATCGGTAACAAACATTACCTCTTCTTTGAAGCGCCTCTTTGATACCTCCACTTAGGGCACTAAAATTGGTCTTTGAAGAAGACCAGGACCTCCATGATGTTTCTAGGGAAGTGGAGAAGAGAATTTGGCAGGGGTTGGCCGAGCTTGAAGGCTCAAATTTGTGTGAGGAAGGGAGGGAGGAGGTGCCCTTTTATAAGGGAGGAGAGGGGCACCTTTGGAAATCTTAAAAATATTAATTTATAATAAATATAACCCCACTAAAAAACCTCCAAAAATGACTCATATTCTAAGATTAGATGATATAGGGTTGTAATCTAACCAACCAATCAAATTTAGACATGTTTGGATCTTATTTTAAACCTTATCATTTTGATTTATCCTTATTTAATCTATTTAAGTTTATTTGTGGTAATAAAATTCTAAAATTTAAATTATAACAAATAATTACTTATTTGTTGTGACTTTTCCATAATTGGTTACTTTATAACATTATAGACCATATAAATTTTAATTTATAATTTTTAAATATGTTATTTTTATAAAATAACAATAGTGTCAATTTTGACATTATTCATTTATTTGAATTTAAATAAAATATATACAGAAGATATGTTCAAAATAAAATCATTAATAGATTCATAAAAGGTCAAATGTATCTATAAAATTAGTGTATCATATTAAATAGTTCATATAATATTTATTTTATTATTTTTAAAACCATTTATTTGGTTTATCTCTTAATAAAATTATTACTACAACATTTTTGTATAATTATTTAATATACTTATTTGTTGCATAAAACGTAAAAATAAAATCCTATGATGAATATAAATCTATTGAATTTCACAAAAATACTTTTACTCGAATTTATCATCTTCAAATTACAATATTTAAATTGTTATATTTATTAAATTATGAAGCTGAAAACTTTGGCATCATTTAAAATAAAATAAAATATGTGTCATAATCACTTATATAAGGCTCCAAACGGTTATATTTTTGGTCATTGTATGATTAAGGTGTAGATAAACACTACCAATAAGTTTTGGTTAGGTTTGTGGGACTTTTAATGGGTATTAGTATTTCAATAAAAACAATATTACTTATTTTTCACTTAATAAATAATTTTTGTATCATTAATGTATCACCATTAATGACAATTATTTAATCCCTAAAAATTATAAATAAAATGTCATGATATAGATAATTTTATTATATTTCTGGATACTATTCATTTTAGAATTTTATGATGTTTATCACTAAATTAAAATTATTATACTTATAAGATTTAAGAGAGTGAAATGTTGTCACTTTCTTTGGTTTTAATAATAATTAAATTATTTTCATAGTCAAAAGTCCATAAAATGAATCTAATCCGACCCTTAGGTGATATGTGTCTACTTTTAGCCATCCAATAGAATTTTGGCATGTGTTAGGGTAATTTTATAATATTATATTTACCCTTAATTACTTGATTTACCTTTAACTATGGTAAATAAAATTTACCGTAGTTACTATTAATAATTCACAAAAATAAAAAGTAGCCTATTCACATAATTTGGTCCCACTAATTCCAAATATGGAATCCATTTTTTCAAATTCAATAAAAATAATTTGCAGAAATTAAATTAAAAGTAATCTTGTTGTCAAATGAAAACATGTTTTTGTTTAAAACATTGCAAAAGATTGAATTGATTTAACTTACGGATTCAATGTAAAATTAAGGCTAATAACATAAATTATATTAAATGATAAAAATATATTCTATTTATACATTAAAACCATTCAATATTATAATTTACCCATATAAATTATTGCGATGAAAAAAGTTGTTTTTAATTAAAATATAGCGTGTTTTTACTATTCATCAAAATATGAAAGTTACCAGAATAATATGAAAAATTTATCCAAAGTAAATTTTTATTTCTTGATTCCAAAGAAGAATTTTATTTTGACAAATTGAACTTATAAACTTTTCAAAAACTAGATTTAATGTTGGTGCGCCTTCAAAAGGCGGAAAAACTGTATTTTTTTTAAAATACTTATTTTACCCGAAAAATTTATTTTTTTCTTATACCATGTTCTATAAAAATTTGTAAGATGAATAATAATGTAATAAAATTCAAATTTTAGTTAATACTATTAATAACAACTAGTTCATAATAATATTATAATAATATATCGTTGTTTAGTAAAACCCGGTATTGCGTACAACCCATGCTATTGAGGAAGGTCGTGATTGCGTGTAATGCAAGACAAGTCAGGGTTGCGTGTTGTGAAAGAATACTTCATTGTTTCGTATAACAGAATCCAACCATATTTCATTTATACATTGAATATATATATATACTCAATGTTTTGTAGAATAATTATTATCAAAATTGTGTGTAACACGATCCAAGAATAGTGTTGCGTATACTACAAGCTTATACGGTGTTGTGTATAGCGCATGGTAATCTTGGTGTAGAATACAACACAAGACATTAATGAAATTAAAAGATTATTTTTCATAAAATCTCGGGGTGTTACAAATTTCATATCTCTTTTTCATGTAATATTTGGTCTAAACATTTTCAAAGTGGTATGGGATGGTTATCCAATTTTCTTTCTTTGAGACATCTATTATATTAAAAAGATATCTTATTATATGAGGTTTATATATATACTTGTTGAACTATACAATCAATAGATAATTTATTATCATTATTTTAGATGTTTTATTTAATTATTTCATTTTAATGGTGTGAACGCTTCAATGTGACAAACAATGGTTACCTATTTATGTTATAATCTCATCATTTATCTTGATTGTTTATGATCACATATACAAAGATTAAGTAATATAATAAATATATCAAGAAACAAATTAATTTTTTTATAATCTTGTTATCTCATTAGAATTAATGTTTTCCCTTTATTTTCCTCTCTTTATACAGTTGATGTTTTAAATGAGTTTTTATGAAAACAGAATTTAATTCTCTCTTATATAAAAAACCTTTATCTTCTATATCCCTATTTTATAATAATGTTTTCCAAAAAAAATTACTATTAATAAAGATTTTTTAAAGTAATTTTACACTTTTTAAATTTATTATATTTTTTTAATTTTATCCTTAGGTCCTTTTTAAAATAATGGAAATTTATATTTTCTCAAAATTACGAATGAAATAAATGTTTTAACATGGATGACCAGAATAGAACATCCTTCTATCATTAAAATTATTTTCTTTTATGCTTCCATTAAATGATTTAAATTTTATTTTAAAAAAAAATTTAAAAGAAAATTATAATTTTTTGTTTTTAAGAAATTGAAAAAAAATTATTTTTATAAAAAAATGTTTGATGAGATCTTTTAAAATAATTTCCCATATAAGATAACATTATTTGATATATCTTATGAATTACTAAGAATATTATCCAATGAATACATTCTAATTATTCCTCTGTATGGTTTATAATTATGATTGCATGATTCATTGATTCCTTCTCATTTTCACATGGGTTGTTTCATGAAAAAAGTCATATAAAACCTGCTTATTTTTTCATGGTATATTCTTTGAAGAAGTGGTATAATTATTATCAATAATTTTTCTTCCATAGGTTATGTTAAGATGAAATTTTTATGAAACCCATTTGTTTTCAGAGGGTTCTGATATGTTGACTATTTTATGATCTTTTACTATAAAAATTTTTAGATTATGTGATGGTTGAGACCAATATCTCGGCCATATTCATTGGGAAAAGATTAATATCTTATGAAAATAATTGGACAAGAAGGGGGATTTTACCCAGATTGACAAGGGACGTTTTCCACTATGATTCTTTTGTAGTGGACCATGACTTATCTGATTGGTTTGGGAGAGAACCCATTCGATTATTATATTCTGGTCAATGAGCCTTTAACTACTAAGGAAGTGATTTTATATGCCTATGTGTATTCCAAAAATCTAATTCTTATGTCAATGTTATGTTGTCATAGTTCATTTTGTTTAATTACATTATAAATTATGTATTATGAACTGCCAAAACTTATCCCATGGATTTATTTTATGACTTTTGATTTGCCTGGTATGGTTTTGAAATGATCTTATCATGTTATCAAACCCATATTCTCATGAAATATTTATATGGCCCCTATTTTCCCTAACTGATCATCTGACATCACCCATTAATATTTTTCAGTTACACAAGTTATGATTAATTATAGGATGCATGATATGTCTAAAAGGTCTCTATTTATAAATAATATAGTAATAGGTGATATGTCTCACTTATATAATTGTTTTTTAGGTTCTTATATTACCAAATCCACTATAAATTTATGATCCCCATGAATTTATTTGTGTCATTTAATGAGTTTTAATATAAAAATATGTAAAATCTACAAAATATAATTTTTGGTATTTTCACATTATGATCCATAAAAAATATTTCATAATAAAATATGAAATGAATCATGGGAGTGTTGGAACATGAGTTTCTAATCATGTACCAAGAAAAAATGATATAGGAATAAGAACACAATATCAGAGTTTAGAAAACACATAAGTATATAATAATATATTAATTTTAAAGGATTACTATTATGAATATTTTCACATTTTGGATAGCCGCCCTTAGTAATTTAGGATCACTATAATTTCCCATTTAACATTAAGGGATTGAGTTCACTCTTCAGTCCCTTTCATAACATCTCATGTGATATAAATATTTACCCAATCAATTGGAGGGATATATAATTATAATCATACCCATCACATAATGGAAATAATACTTCTTTGTTACACATGAATTGGAAAAACATTCATAATTACATCATTAATTAATTATCCTATTGGGGATAAATGTGTTTCATGAAGGCTTCCACAATACCTAACCACAAGCCATCCAGAGTAAAATAGATGGATGGTATCATTAAATCATATCCCTACTGAATTATAAGAAATATAAGAGTGTTTTACATTGAGGAATAATATTTTAAATATATATTTTTTACAATTAAAAATTATATGAAATACCATTTTCTTATGAATAACATTTATTTTAAATGAAATGTTTTTCAAAATAATGAAAATATAATTTAATTTTTAAAAACACGAAAACAATTAGTGGAGGATTTGTAATAAAAAATAAAGAAGAGGGTGATCAAAATTTGCATTCTGATGATGAAAGAAATATATTATCTTACCGATTTTTTAAATAAATCCAAATTGAATTGAAATTTATATTTATGGGAAACATTTATTACAGAATAACATAATTATCTATTAAATAATGTAAATGATAAATAAAATTTCATTATGAAATCATATATTTTTTGGAGATATAAATTTATAAATCCAAAACAACTACATGGATATGGATGTAACTGATTCCTAACTGAAAAGATGAGATAAATTCAGCTCGAGTTACAGTCATCATTTCTATTCAATTTTAATCTAAAGGAATTGAAATGGTACGAAGACAATAAATCCCCATATATAACTAGAGATGAAATGGATATATGGGTTTTTAAAATTAATGAAATTATTACATGCCTAAATATTAATATAAACATTGAAAATATATATTTCAAATTTATATTCAAAAAGATACTCATACCATATAATTCGGTTGAGTCAAAAAAATATAAATCTCTATATAATAAACATAGATTCATTATTAATAAGAATAATAACATTTTTTAGTGTTATTTCAAATAATACAATTCATTTGTATTTTATTGACCCCATATTTTTTTGAATTTTAAAAACTAATATTTTCATGTCAATAATTATTTATTTCATGTAAAATTCATTTCAGAGAATCCCCCTCCTTTCTCCTATAGTATTGGTTCATCACCTTGATAATTTTAATGAATTTTTAGTATATGTGTTTGATATAGTGTTTTATTCTAGAAAAATTCAAATATATTGTCTAGGGTGAAGTGGGTAGATATCAGGTTCTTTTATAGGTGGGATTTAGAGGCATTTTCACTGATAATAATTGCTTAATATATATGTATTTCATTTGAAAATGTATAGTGCACAATTGTGAACAAATCATTGATATATGGATAATTGTTGTCGATAAATCCCTCATCCACAGAATTTAATATATTGTTTAAGGTCATTCTTATGTTGTTACACCTTATTTAATTTATTTAACTTTATTTTTTTCATCGTGGCGACTAAATTTTAACTTAATTATTATTTTTATGCTTAAAAAATTAAAATTACCATTTAATATAATTTATATAAGACTTGTCTAAATTAAAAAAAATATGGGATTAAAATTATATAATTGATAAAATTAATTTCGAAATGATAAATTTATGAATAAAAACACTTTTTAAAATTTATATTCATAAGTAAAAAATGTTTTTAATCATTATTTATAAAAAAATATTAATAAATAGATTATTGTAAATATATTTAGTCATATATTTTCATATCTAATAAATTCCATTAAAAAATTGATTAATATTTTAAAAATAAATTTAAAAATACTTAAATAAAAAATTACAAACCATTATCTAAAAATTTTCCATTTTAATGTAAACTATTTATAATAACATCCCATTATTTATCATCTAAACCCTATATATTAACAATCCATCATAATTAGAATCATTATTTGAACACATCAAATAATTTTTAAAATAATATATATAACAAATAAAAATAACTATTATTTTGTTAAATGTGTTAATTAATTATAATTTTGTTATATCATTCCATATATGTGAAATATGTTATTTATATTCTATTACAAAAAATATCAAATAGATATATCCAGTATCCATATATCAAATGAATACACCTTTTTTGGCTATAAATATAATGGTAATGTATACAATGAATATATATATATATATATATATATATATATATATAATTATCACATTAGATTCCTATATATATCCTTACATACATCTCTAAAATCATTAATTCTAGTCATTTACATCATTCTTAAAATTCCTATTATATTTATAGTTTTATTACATATTTCCATTGTAATAATAAGAGTATTGGTCTTTACTGAAAACCATGAGGATACAGATTTCATGTTCATGGAGTTTTTATATGCTTATAGTTTTCTTCCACTTTTAATTTTGTAAATAATATTTATTTTTTTTGTTATCACAATGTATTAAGTTTTTTATACATTTTTCCATATTAAAATAATTAGTTTGTTATTTTAAATTAATGGGTCTTTTTCTTTAAGTTATCAAATATAAAACATTCATTTTAACAAAGAACCATTCTAAAATCCGGGGGTGTCATTGGTTTATGGTATACAACCTAGGACACATGCCAAAAAATATAATATTTGACAAAACATAACATATTCCATAGATGATTCCAACACCAACATATAAAATTTCCCACTGATTTACAGACCATTTTGTGGGATATTTGTTGAAATACAACTGGGGTGTATCATAGATATTCATACAAAGGTTTCCTCATGAAGTTGACCCATCATTTTTGATGGATGAGGAATGATTTTAGAGTAATGAAATTTCCTAGGATAAAAAGTATGGTAAGTCGATGGATGATGTTACATAAAGTATCCTTGAAACTGAAATTGGGCATAGGATGTGGATTATCCTACATATATCTCACTCATAGTAATGAGGGGACATTTCTGTTTTGTGATAGACCCTAGAGTGAGGGACCCCAGAGCGAGGGACCCCAAATTAAGATCTCCTTCATAGATCATTACTTGTACATAGAATCTTGGGGAACATTTTTTCATTACCCCTAGATGGTATTAGGATATACGGTCTATGATTCAATATGTATCTCTTTCAAACAAAATCCACCGATATGTAGTTCTTGGGAGATGACATGGTAGAATATTGATGATAAAATTTGGGGAGTCCTCTCAAGAGAGGACATATTAGAATATCAATTATATCACAAGGCATCTCATATTTATTTAATGGGGGTAAGGAACCCATTTATCATCATGTTTTAAGGACATTTTCATTGATCCCACTCATAGTTGGTTTCTTGGGGTTTACCAATTTTTCCTTGTGGTAATGATGCAATTTATCATTGGGTAGATATGAACATGATGGGGTGAAAATTTATTAACAAGGCTTGTGTAGATACTAAGTGATGAAATGAAACAATTGGAGTGAATGTGAGAAATGCTTCCCCACAAATTCTCCAATGATATTTCATAGGGACCAAAATAATGAGTCTGAAGGGAAAATAATTTTTGAGAAGTTAATGATGGGGTTAGACCAAGGGTGTGGGACCAAGAAATATCTATGTATCCCTTGAAGATATAAATCAAGATTTCTGTTGTTCAGGAGTGAACACAATATATGTAGGTCAGACTGGTATAAATGAATGGGGGATGTTCATATGTTCATTAGTTGTTGAAGAAGAAAAACATCCATGATTATGATTCATTTGAGTATGGATGGGAATGTTTTTCAGTATTTTATATTGTAAAAAAATAACATGGATCTTGAATTTTACATATTATGGTAAAGATGACAGTGTTATGAATTTTATTTGTTTTGAAGATGACTCAATGTTATGTGTAATATGATTTTGTAGGACAACAAAAAAACATTTCATGAAGAGAGGTCTTGAATCAAAATAACTATGAAAACCATATTATGAATGGGGAAAATATGCATATAGTCCAAATGATACAGTCTTATATGTCACTACGTATCATGTGATAACACGAATCAGGCCATATGTAGTTCTTGAATGAGGGTGTGGAGGGAGACTGACACTAAGGGTAGTGGACCTCTCATTTGAAGTCCATAATAATGTGTAGTTTTATCTCATGAAAGGGACCTCAATTGTATATTTTAAATAAATTATGGAGAGGAATCATCTTTTACATTAATGGTTATTAATTCACGATCACACTGACACTATCATGAGCTAATATGTATATATCGTTTGGATGATGCTCGTATAGTAATTCATAATCTCATGTGAGCTCAGCCTGGTGTGAAAAATAATGACTGGAAAAGTTTCCTCACAATATGTAGGATATTCGAGACATGACCATTGATGTTTTTATAATGTCGTTTCTTGGAAAATATATGGAATCTAGGCATCCCTATGTATCTCAATGATACGGGAATCAAGTTGTGAATAGTTCTATAGACTAGTGTGGTTTTGTTTCATATGGTGAGGAAACCATCCATCTAGTTTTATGTCATGTGGTTTGGATGATGGTGTTATGAATTTAAACATCATACAATGAGGATTTGGCTGTCATGTAGTATACTATATTAAGAGAAGGTTGAAGATTTAATGCAATCTAATGTAATGTTATTATGACCATATTATCACACAGTTTATTATCTTTTATCAGGGATGAAGATGCAATTCAATTTAATGCTTTATATCCTAAACTATTAAAGCTATTCATACAACGTAATTTTTCGAAACTTTTCATTGTTTATATATTTCATAAGATTTCCATCCATAAATATCAAAGTATATTCTCAATCGGAGTAAAAATTTTGTATGTTTTAAGGTCCCTCATAATTTGTTTCCAGCTTTAGTGGTTTCTTTTCAGGTGTAATTTATGTCTTTATGAACAATACCACATCAAAAACAAGGAATGAAAAGATGTGAAATTTCTTATTAAAGGATTGATCAATACACTTTTGGTGGACCTCCTCATGATGAATGTTGTGTAGTCTCTTCTCATCTAGTCAATAAAATTCATCCATATATTTATAGGATTTATAATCTATGAGTATATTCACACATATGGAAACTTGAAGAGGCTGTATTTGAAAATTGATGGGCATGACTACCTCTATCCCATATACCATTGTGTATGAGGTTACATGTTTGGAAGTGCATGTCATGGCTCAGTAATCACATAATGCCTACAAGAGCTTATCCAACTAGAACGTTGTATCTTATCTACAATATTTTGTGTTATATTAGATTTATTATTCTTCAAGTACTATATCTATCCATTATATAATGTGTGATAGAGGGAAGGATAGTTATATTTGATATTATACCCTGAATATAGAATCCCCAACCCAGCAGAACAAAAATTGTTGTCTTTATCCATCAGAATTGTATGTGGGACACCAAATATGGAAATTATTTTGGTTTCATGAAGATAAAAATATTTATTTCTTTTAATTGTTTGAGGTTTATAGATTCAACCAAATTAGAGAAAAATTTGGATGTAGTGAGACCATATTCGACATGTTTGAAAATGGTGGTAGTATATGGTCCCACAATTATAATCCCTAATAAAGAAAATGGCCAGGAGTTTTTGTTAGTGTGAAACAAATAACGGGGTTGAAGAATGAAGTTTCCATGAACCAATTTGGAAGAGAAAATATTCATGAATTCATGAAATCATATGTCATTGTGGGCCAATAGTATCGAAGCCACTAGATTTGATGAGAAATTTTGAACCCTCTAGTGGGTTCCACAGTGTTGGTTTTGCTATTATTTCATGAAATTGTTAGTCTCTTCACCATCAACGCACATAAAAGGGACCCCTTCAGGGCCCCGCATATAGAGTAACATTTGATGATTTGTTCTGTTATTTATAAAAATTATTATTTCCCCATGCAAAATATTTCCATTTTAATATCTTTATGATGGAATTTGTAAAGTCACTATGTGGGAGGCCGCTAAACTGGTTCCTTGAGTCAGGTCACCACATTGCCTAAGGCATGCCACCTTGTATTTCAGAGGCATTCGACTAGAAGTGAGGTCTGAATAAACATGTATGAGAGACTATACCCACATTACTAGTTTAAATAGATAACATAATAAATAAAGTAAACAAAAAAACAATAAACCAAAATCATGCATTACCAACCATTTCCCAAAACTAAGAACAAACACAACCACGTAATAAATATGGCAGGCCATGCTAATAGTTCCAATGAGAAGAAACCCAAATTAAATAAAAGCATCGGAATTCCAAAGATTGTCTATGGATCCAATTCCATATACTCATCCATTCACAAACCATGACCCAAATAAACTACCTGGCATTAGGCCCTTTCCCTAATCAAGATCTACAACCATGAAATGTACTTGGGTACCCAATGGCAGCTTGAGTAGGGTGTGAGTACAAATATGCGCTCCACCACCAATGTTGTCTATAAAATATACAGTCTAAATAGATAGTGCATGAAATCAATAAATAAATGAAAAGGTAAAAAAAATAAAAAACATGTTCCATTAGTTTATAATATTCTCTTTAACCATTTTTATCTCTAAATCTATTTTCCACACTTATATCATGGGTTAGGTATTGAAATCATTTACACAATGACTTATGATGGTTAGTCACTATGAACAAAGAAATAACTCATGTCACCTAACTCATTAGGGATAATAATTTCAGAGAAACATTATAATACACTAACTTTTGAGCTTAATTCTAGGTAGCCTCATAAAATGAAACTGTTATAGGCATATAACATTAGTCCCCTTCCCCAACCCATTTATTTTTTGATGGGGTTTATAGACTTTCCCTATCATAGCTAGTGGGCGTAGATCCTCAAGTCCAATACCCCACAACTACAAAACAATGTTCATTTTTCTATTCGTCCATTTACCATAAATAACATATCACAAACCATACAAAATCAATACACATAACATTCACATTTCATAATTATTCAAAACATAAATCAAAATTAGGCATTAACTTATTATCACATTTAACATTTATATTACATATCCAATTTAACCCATGTTTTTTCCACATGTCCTAACCTCTTAATATCATTAAAAAATTCACATGAATTATCCCATTTAACATATTCATCAATTCACATGTTTTATCCCATTAACTCCTTCCAACTACAACTCGTAACCCTATTGTATCATTCACAATATTTCAATTATACGTTTTACATTATAACACAAAATACTATATAACATTTATTAAAACTAGATATAACTGCCATTATTGCATATTTATAACTAAAATAACAAAACAACATTTTAATAATTGTCTATATCTCAACATAAATCAATGTGATGTTTAACATTACATTTTTTCATGTAATGGAATATTTTTCCACAACGTGGGTGGCCCAAAACAAATCTAATCAATCTCAGTGCATCCCAAGGTGATCATGAGAGGTTCAATTCATCATTCATCCAAACATTTTACCAATTTCACTAATAGAGAAAAATTAAAAAAAATGGTGAATCTATTACACAACCACACATGAACAAATCAACATCAATACTATGGGATATAACTTGTAGACCACATACCAAGAATCTATAGATAAATTGTAACATAACATTAACATTAGATCATGATTAAGATCTATTTGAATCCCAAACCCAATATCCATTGGAAAAAAATAGGTTTTAGGGATTTGGAAGAATAAGAACAAAATAAGAAGACCTAATCAATAAAATAAGAGAAAAGGGATCATTAGACATACTAGGAGCTTCGATCCAAAATAAATGGTGCTACAAATAACCTATAATATAAAAAGATTAATACATGGGATGTCTTGGGTGTTTTGGGTCTTCACTGAGGCTGTAGCTGGAAGAATGTGGTAGAAAATCACTTGAGAAACCTTAAAATCCCAATGGGAGAAGACTATAAAATATCACTTTTAATGGGACACCTATTTTGAGAATGTAGTTTAAGAAAATCATGTCCGAGCCTCTACCTAAGTGGGGTGAAGTCACATGGTGACCTAGGTAGCCCTACATGGTATAAAAAAAATGTTCCAACTGTGTTGAATGACTCTGTCCAATCCCACAATGTTTTCCTTCCCCATTGAACGGTTTTATAAACCGCTAACCCTTTTTACTTGACTAGGATGATGAACCATAATTTTGTGTCAATCGTGAAACCTGCATTGGATTACCATTTTACTTTTCTTTTGGGTATTGATCCCCTAGAGCACCCCTATGACTCGTCATGCATATTGTAACCATTAAATTTAAAAACATAATGTATATAAATAATCATTTAAATAAGAACATACCTTCATGATGTATTCGATCATAGAACCTCTCCGTAGTATAAAGACTCATCCTCAACATTCACTTCCATGTATCACCAAGATTATAAAGAAAAGATACAGGTCTAGACTTCCTCCCCTAAGATTCTTCCTAAACATTTATATGATACTATAATACTCAATAAAAGAAAATAGTATTTTTTCAGAAGACATTATCACTATGATCCTCAATACCAATAGAAATATCCTCGAATGATCTGTCACCCTCAAGATCAACATCCTCAACATCAATCATGTGATATAGATCATGGTGGTACTGATGAAGCTATGAAATATTTAAAACATCATGTATACCAATATACATCTATCGAAGAGAAAATTATTATTCCACTAGTCTGATCATCTACATAATCTTAAACAACCCATATAACGAGGAGCTAATTTAACCTTTTTATAATTCTAATGGTGATCCAATATTTTTGACTCTTGAAGAAACAAAAAATCACCCAAAAATACTATATAGCTCTATGAAGTTTATCCTCATATAAATTTTTTCTACTCTAAGATGCAACCATTAATTTCTAAATTAACTGATACTTCTCGAATGTTTCGTACATTACACTCAAACCCAAAAACACTGACTCCCCATCCTTTATACAATATAACAGAGACTTATATGGTTTACCATAGAGTGCCTCGTATTGTTCCATCAGAATCATCAATTGGTAACTTTTTTTATGTTCATAGTCAACACGATCCATCTTCAACTCCCAAGATCAAAAAAATCCTCAAATAAGCCCTCAACATGTACTCTAGCACCTAAATCATATGCTCAAATTAGAGCACCATTTTTGGGTGGAATTCAATACTAAAAAACACATGGGTACCAAGTACATTCAGTAACACCTTCCAGAAGTGAAAAGTGAAATACATATCATGATAAAAAACTATAGCTTTTTTAACTCCATGAAAACTTATTATCTTAAAAACATACAAATAACCTAGATGGTAAAAGAAGAATGTCCCCCAAATTCATATGAAATTTTCCAATGTTGTCAACTGATCCCAAACTACCAGATTTCATCATTCCTCTATGGAATCCTCATGAGACCAAAAAAAATCTATTTTCACATTATAACATTTTCATTTTTTAATGGAAAAGTTATTTAACAAACCCCATGGACACTAATACTTGGCCTCCACCTATTTACAGTTAGAGAATTATGTTACGAATCGTACAACTTCATTCTTCTTCCCAAAAAATAGATATTTCCTTCCAAAATCATGATACATTTTGTTCAAACCACGATTCACTACAAAATTTGATGAATGAAACTCATTGATCAACTCTTACAACATACACATAAGTATGAAAACATGGGCACAAACAAAAATAATATAATCATGACGAACCTCCCAATCAGAATGTGGCTTCACACCTTTAAGACTTTATTTCAAAGACAAACACTCTAGATCCTCATATCACCTCTTCTTGATCTTCATTACATTATTGGAAAAAATTTATAAGGATGCAAGGGCCATGTGGCCTTTCCCATCTTGAACCTCCAGGTGAATAACTATAAAAAACACCATCATCTTCCACATAGAATACGATTCTTAAACTACTTGTTTTTTAGTTTTTTGACACATTGAATCTGCAGCAAAATTCCCCTTTCTTGGCATGTACACCAATTCAAAATTGAAGTACTATATCTATTCAAACCATAATCACTACTAAGTATTGAAATTACAATTGGATAATATAGGAATTATACTTTTTTGATTGGTATACAAAATAAAACTCTTTCCAAAAAATTAAATCCTCTAACACATTAAGGCTTAATCCACTACAGAAAACTCAAGATCATGTGTAGTGTAATTACATTCATGAGGCTCCATCTATATAAAAACATTTTCCATAATCCAATCCTTATTCATCAATATTTATCCCTACTCAAAACCAGATAAATCACAAAACTAGATATACTCCATACCAGGATTAGGAATAATCAAGACTAGTGTAGTAGTTATCCAATTCAGCTACTCCTAGAAGTTATTTTCACATACCTCAGACCATTGAAACATGATGCCCTTTTTTAATCTTGAATGTGGTACAACAAAACATAATAAGCCTTTAATGAACCATTATTACTAGCCTTCTACTCCCATAAAATTTCAAAAATCAGTAATTATTTTGGGATGCTCCCAAGACACAACCGTCGACACTTTCTCTAGGTATACTAACACCTCTTTAGTTAGAGATAATGTGATCAAGGAAATGAAACCTATCAGTCAAGAAAAAACATTTGGATAGATTAGTGTGTTTCTTGAGATGTCTTAGTGTACTTAGGATGATGTTAATATTTTTTTCATGATCTTCATGAGCCTATTAGAAGGAAAAGATGTCATAAAAAAGTAAACTACATAGCGATCTAGTTAAGGATGAAATATTCAGTTCATTACATCCATAAAACGTTTTGTCGCATTGGTCAAACCAAATGTTATCACAATAAAATCATAAAACTCATATCTTAACCTAAAGGAATTCTATGATATATTAGATGGTGTCACCCTTAGCTGATGATACCCAAATCTTAGAACACTTTTTGAAAGCACTAAATATCTTTTTTTATGGTTGAAAAGATCATCGATTCGAGAAAGAGGTTATCCATTTTTAACTGTCATCTGATGTAGCTTTTGGTAAATAACACAAAATTGCAAAGATCCATCATCTTTTATGGAAAACAACAGTAGATATCTTTAATGGATGTACTCTATAATATAAACCCCATGTATCAAGTTCTTAAAATTAAGATTCATATTCCTAGAGTTCAATTTGTTCCATTATGTATAGCATAATAAAAATTTGTTCTTCCCATTGAAGCCACACAATTTCTAAATCGACATCTCACTTAGGTGGAAGTATCTAAATTTCCTTAGGGACCCTATCATGAAAATTATCTACCACTTAAGGGAAGACATTCTTCCCTACTTCCCCTTAATAAAGTATAATAAAATTCACTATGGATATGTACTCATCCAACTATTGACTGAATTGAATTGTATGCCCTGCTCTGATATACCATTCCACATAGTGTATATATGTATTCCCTTCCCAATACGTGAACATTACCATACAATGGTAACATACAATATGGGATTAGTACAACAATTACCAATCGATCCACAAAATCAGATCCAGAATAAATTACCCAGAATAATCATGTCCCTATGAAAATGGTACACAACAACCTTGATGAAACACTCATACATTGGCAGGTATTCTCTAACATCACCTCTAACAGTGAGTCAATAGAAATTACTCTACATATATGTTCCATGGTATGACCAACACACATAAAAACAGAGTAGATAATAAATAATTAGAGTAACATGTATCAAAAACAGAACTTGATATAATGGAACCAAAAAGAATCATTCCTTGAAAATTAGATAGTCCAAACACCCCAAAACGATTAATTGTCAAAACTATTTGAAGATGGCCTACCCTAATGTACTAGGTTCTAGAGTGAGTTCTTCTAACTGTACTACCCTGCTGATATGGGTTCTCTCACCCTAGAGTGTCACACCCTCCACCCTAATTGATACGGCCATTTAATCTATAGATTCCTTCCTGATAATATGTAACTATCCCATTTCCTACACCCAAAATCTACATTATTCCTCCATCAACATATAGCTATCAAGGGATCCTATAGAAACTCTTCACATTCAATATTCTACTACACACTCAACATTCAATAGTCAGTTGGGGGCACCAGGACCGCCTATTCCATGGCATGCCTCACTGATAGAAAATCACCTGGGCACCACCCTAAGAGGATGATCCTGTCTTATGATTACTCTAAATAGATACACTGAGATTATGATTTCTGATATGACATTTCATTCCATCATAAATATCACCACTAGACCATCCAATTGGAACCACAAAGCCTTATATGGAATCATTTCATTAAGTTACCATATGAAATTATGTTCTTGTCCACAACTTCATCAAATCTTTTTAAATAAAATAACTTCACCTAGGACTTGGACTTGTTTCTATGTCCATTTTGGAAGTGTCTCTTCATAGTGGTCTCATCCTCTGCCAATTATGGGAAAAATAGTTGCAAGTTTGTGAAGTGGACAACATAATACATCAATAATATAGTTCCCTGGTTTTTCCTCATAAACTCTGCAACCTTCCCCAACCTTAATGTTTGAGGATATAAGTGCACCATATAAAGATCCAGAAATACATTCCATAGTATAACACCAGCCTCATGTGTCTAAACTAGAATATCCATCTAGTGATTTGTCGGTACCCACAACAAATAGGGTTCCACATGAATCTCTTCTAAGGAGGAGTTTTTATGTGATCCAAAATCATCTGGATGAAATATTTAAAAAACACTTCTACCATAGGACCACCCCCTCTAGAAAACATTTGTGGTATCTTCAACAAAAACTCTAGGGTATTATTCAACATAATGGGAACTATATGTCATGTGTCCCATTCAGCCATCTATATAATATGAGCATCATTTTCATAGAACTTGTCCTCTATTCTGTTACCCAGAACCACTTGTATGTCTTGACAACTCTAGAGGATAATTATCAAGGATATCCTCATGTCACCCAACAAACACCTTTCACCATGGAAGAATTTCTCTAAATTCCATGCATAGATCTCAGAACACTTAAAATAAAACATCGATAATTTTCAAAAAATAAGGATCTATACTATCCATAAAAAATCATTTTGCATACACTATGATAACAATCATCGCAAAAACTAGAACACTACCCTCAACAATCCCTACCATGGGTCATGGTCACCTGGAATATACTTCTTAAATAGTCATTAGTTTTCATTTTACCCACTTTTCAGGTCATTTTACCTTTACACAATAGATCTTTCACATTTGGGAACCTTTCTATCGTTACATCTTGATACTACCAATGTTTTCACTGATTCTTATATTTTCTTATAGAAAAATTCATTAACCATTTATTAACATTCTTTCTATTTACCCATTTCCATCACCTTTATTAATATTTACATTCAATATATTTTTATGGAGTATAAAATGTGATTTACCAATCATGTCTTAGAAACCCTTCTTATGTGTCCCTACCATGATTCATGCCACGTATATCCATAGGTTCCTAAAATTATGCATGACTGCATAACCTCATTGAATATATTCCATGAGAAAAATATCATAAAACATTCACACCACACAAAAAGTGCATCACTCCATGGTGAGATACCATTAAACCATAACAACACACACCAAAAAAAAATAATTCTCACCCTATGTACTCTGGTATTCCTTTATACATAGGTTACATACTCCTTGGAATGAGCTAATTTCCAAGGCTCGACCTATCCTAATCTACCATAAACAAAACACCAAAAATAATACCCTAGAATAGAACCACTATGATACCACTTTGTAACATTCCTAACCCAGAGGCCACTAAAATAGTCAACAAGATAGGTTTCTGCATGACCTCAAGTGTGCGGCCCCGTATTCTAGAGGCTATCGACTAGAAGTGTGTATCGAAATAAACATGTAGGGATACTATACCTTCTATCTTAGTGTAAAAAATATCATATAACTTTTGAAATAAGGGAAATAATAATCAATAAACTAGAATCAGGTAGTGCCAATGATTTCATAAAAACTGGAACCAACAAAAGAACACAATAAGTATGACATGTCACACTAATAGTGTCACTGTGAAGAATTCTCCAAATAAAGTGAAACATTAGAATCCTAAAAACTAGTTCTGACTCCATGTTTGGATCCTTTTACATGAACATACAAATCCCCAAATCAAATCCCTACCATAAGGCTCGATCCTTATTCCTAACATTAAACCATGATATATTCTTGGGCACCCAATGCCGTCCTGATAAGGGTGTGAGTACAAATCGGTAGACCACCACCAATGGTTTCTAATAAAATATACAGTATAAACAAATAGTCCATTCATGTACTAAATAAATTATACGGTAATAAAAGAAAACACATGTTTTATTAGTCAACAATATTCACTTTAACCATTTTAATCACTTAATCTATTGTCATCACTTATTACATCGATTAGGCATTTACATTATTTACACAATAGAATAATTTAGTGAAATAATTTTTTATAAGGAAAATTTTCATGTTCCCAATCTCACTCGGGATAACCATTTCATAAAAATTTACAACAAACTTATATTGGAGCCTCGGTCCACGTAGTTTCACAAAATTTCATTGTTATCGTAATAGATACCCAGTGCCCTTCCCTAATCCATGCATTATGGGGTGGGGTATAGGGCCTTACTCTAACCCGACCCAAGGGCATAGATCCTTAATTTCTATACCCCAAAACAACAAATCCATGTTGACATGAATATTTATCAATTTACCACATATCAAATAATAAAAATCATACATAATAAATACATATAACATTCACATTTCATATTTATTCATCAAATAAATCATCATCAAGCCATAACACATTAGCACATTTACCATTTAAATTTCATAACCCATTTAAACCACTTCAATTTATCATTCCCTAAGCTATTAATCATATTCAACAATATTCATACATTATCCCATTAAAAATATTCATCAAATCAAATGTTTGAACCCACAAATTCATTTCAATTACAAACTCTTAATCAATTAACCACATTCCATTTATTTTATTTATCACTTTCACATTATACCAAGAAATCCATTATGACATTACCTAAAAATATACACAAATACCATTAGTTAAATTTTATAGATGATCCAACATAACAAAATATTTATCTTGGGATCTATCTCAACAAATATCAATTAAATTCATAACATTAAAATTTACATGTTTGATAATATTGGAGTACCCCATTGGTGGCCCTAAAATGCTCTAATCAATCTCAATGCTTCAAACATGGATCATGAGTAGTTCAAATCATTATTTAGACAACCATTTTACCAAATCTCACTAAATGAAATTATTTCACATGATGGTTGATGAAATAAAAAAACGAAATATTCAACAAAACTTAAAGAATATGGATATACGTTGTACATCACCTTCATCGAATCTATAGGCGAATTCTTGGTTAACAATGGCCTTAGATATAGATCCAAGCACCATTTAAAGAGTAAAAATAAAATCGACAAAAAAATATGGTTTTAGGGATTCATAATAAGAATAATGAAACCACATTCCCTAATCCGAAAAATCGAATAAAGAGGATCATTAGATTTATCGAGATCTTTGACACACAACAAACGAAAATCCAAATAATTAAAATTCACATGGTATTTTTTCTTTGGGAGGTATTTGGTTTTTTCAATAATCAGTAGGTATTTGGGAGGAAGAATAAAGACAAAAATCATTTGAGAAAACATAAACTCCCTAGGGGAAAACTGTAAAATACCACTTTTAAAGGGGCGCATAGTTTGACAACATTGTTTTCCAAACCGTGTGCCAACTGTATGCAATCCTCGTCCCAATAGGGGTGAAGTATCATGGTAACTTGGGAAATTCTATATAGTATAAAAAATCATGAGGAAACTATGTGGAAGTACTCTTCCTAATCCTACTTGATTTTCGATCGCACATGCATGAATTACATAACCATTCCCCATTTTTTCATGTCTATAATGGTTTGGGTGAATGGTTACACCCTAACCATGCGCCAACTATGAATCACGCACCAAATTACCATTTTTATTTTTATCACACATCTTGAAACCCTGGAACACCCTTGAGCATCATCATACACCTGTTAAAAATTCAATTAACCATCTATAAGGGATTTGGAGAAAAATTTAAACTTGATTTTTCCTCCACGAAGTCTGTGATCATACAAAACTGGTCGTTTTTAAAAGTTGTATATAATGGACATCATTAACCCAGTGGTAGGACCATATTGTCCCGGGACAAGAATAACTTCATCGATCTCTTTCTTACTGGATCAAATAAAATCTAATATCATTTGGTGATGTGCATTGCCAATAACTATTTCAACCCAATCTTAATCTACTAGATTTGCAGCTTTATTTTTCAGGGCATCTACTTTGTCCTTTTGCAGATTCATGATTCAAGTAAAAGTCTGTTACAAATTAAATTACACCATTATTCCATATAAATGTTATAGTAGTGGGATTAGATCTTATTTTTTATGGAACAATTACCTTTGACCATCAACATGTCCAGTTTTTAATTTCCTTTTATCTTCAAGGGAATTACTTGTACTTCAAGTGATAGCTATATCCCTCTAATGAGAGCTTTATATCATACTTCATATTTAATGCATCTTTGTAACAACATGAATGAGTAAGGTAGGATTTAAATTTCAGAAGAAATAATCATGAATCCAAACCCAAATTTATTAATCTTGGGGTATTCTATCCTCTTCCCTTTGTTAATTCTAGATGCAATGTCAAAATACAAATCCAACATCCAGGGCCCTATTTAATTGAAAATATATTATCATCATGATGTTCATTAAATTCAGACATAATTTCTATAAAGTGATTATTAGAAATGAAATAAGACTACTTCTTTCCTTTTGCAGCATTATGAGGCTAGAACAGAATATCAAACTTCTATAACATCACCACACACCCTGATAGACGTCTAGTCAACATCGGGTGGTAGAGAATGTATTTGAACTATTTTACATGAGAGACCAAATAGAACTTATGATGTTACACACAATAAATCAATTTTTAGACACCAAATATTACATCCAGACAACTCTTGAGACAATAAAATGCTTTAGGATAGTCATCATACCACTAATATGTAACCCCTTTCTTCTTCATCATAGTGAAGTGAAAACATTTTCCTTTATGGTTGGCTATAAGGAACCATACAGAAGCTATGTTATTTTAAATTCCAATCAAATATATGATTGTTTCAGGAGTATACATGCCAAGGATTATCTTCTCCTTCCGAGGGGGTGGTTTTGATTATATGATGGAATACAAAAAAGATGAGAAATTTACAAGAGGTAAATCCAACATAACATTTCAAGGGTTTCATTTTATAGAAATGTTGTCGATTTTTTTTTAAAATAGTTTCATGATCATTCAGTTGATCATATATTTTATGATATTTAAGAACTAGATCATCATCACATCATTCAAAAATCCTTCCGAATATTGTTTCAATGATGTGGTGCATTTGACATTGGTATGTTGCACCATCAATCTTTAAACTCTTGGGCATTACTCGATAGAAAAACAATCCTTACTGGGAAATAAAGAAAGTGGCTTATTCATATTATTTGGGAATTAAAATATTATTATACTTCAAATATCCAAAAATAAAAAGAATATATTGCTATCTTATCATTGCATCATTTATTAATTTTTTGTTCGTATCCGGATATCATTTTTTGGACAGTTTTAGTTGATATCTCTTAGATCGATAAAGACCTTGATTTTCCAATTTTTTATTAATGGGGACTATATTGTCCATCCAATTTTTATACTAAACCTATTGGATTCAATTTATTTAGATAATATTTTCAAATTGATCCTTAATTTTGGATTTATGGGTTAGGTGTGTCCTAAATACCATAATATAGCCCGAGTTATCCTATGGTTAGCCTAGGTGGTGGGTGGAAACATTAGGATCATGTCTTGGAATTTCTATTTGGTTCCAAGAGAAATGTCCCAATACTTTTTTAGAAAGGTGGTAAATATCCACTATTCTGTAGAAGAAAATGTTTTACTAATAAATGATGGTTGTGGGTCATATTTTGTGCCAAAAATTATCTCTATGAGATTATCAATTGGGGTAGAGACACCCTCTTCAAATTCTCGATGGGTTTATCTGAGATCCTCTTATTTTTATTATTCTTCCCCCACCTTATTATTTTTACTCCCTTTCTTATTTATATTCTACATTACCCTTAGGGGATGTAGGTAATGATTGAAATTTTTAATAGTTAGTAGGGGAGTCAATATTTTCACTTCAAGAAGAATAAGTAGTGACTTTATTTAACCCAACAGACAATATGGGTCCATATCATGTTTGAGGTGAATAGAATGAGTATCGTCACATTCCCCAAGTCCTTTGAAAACCACTTGTAACGTAGAAAATGATGTGATATTACTTGAGGATCAGGGGATGGAATGAGTTAATTTTCATCTTATCTATTAACACTATTAGTAGAATAAATAGGAATTTTAAAACTTAAATTCATAGTTTTCATGGATGATATTATGATTATTTTTATTTATATATTTGAATTTATGTGAATGTTAGCAACCAAATTGACAGGAAACACATAATCTTTGTTGATATTTTGAATGAGTTGTCTATGGCCATTTCGTGACCATTTGTGGTAGTGAACTAAATTTCATCATTAATCATGGTATGTTTCCCTTCCCTCAGATAGAATCTTGCATTTATATAATGTGAATCAAAAGATTCAAGTAGGTCTATATTGGTGTATGTCGTCATAATTTTTCCAATCCTTCAGTATTTGATGCATTGATGATCGGATGAGGAGAATGCTGCAAATCGACAAAACCAAGGATTTCCTAACAAACTATTGAAGGTTATATCCTACTACACAACCAAAAATATTAGTGGGATACAATGTCCCCATACTGATCCCCAAGATTTATTTTTTATAGTGGATTTTATTTTATTTTTTATTCCCCATTAATGTTAGGGTGTAAGGCACCAGATTGTACTCTCTATAAACTAGATAGCAATGTGTCCATACTAAGATGACCTAAAATCCCGAATAACAGTCAATGAAATCTCGTTGGAAATCAATACCATTTATCCTACTAGATAGGCACAACAGTATAATGTTTCTCTATATAACCTAATCTTTATCATGATCTATAAAGGAGAACTCTACATACAGTTTTGCAGGATCAGTCCCCATATATTATACCTAAGAAGAAGAAACATCATATAAAAACTCTTGAGGACCTACAAAATCTTAAATGAGTGCTTCCAAAAGATATTTTGATAAACTCATGGGAACAAGGATTGAAAAAATTTCGTGAACCAATGATAATTACTTCATGATGACATACTTAATGCATAAATGTCTATATTTCCTAGCATATGGATTCTCTTTCACAAATTATTTATGGGTTAGAATGTTAGATATTGATGGATTTTTCTTCGAAACATGTCTTTAATGTGGTTAGAATCTTGGCAGGTTGGACCGAGCATGCCATCCTACAATTGAAGTGTGATTTGACACAACCTTATCTTCTGATCGATACTCCATGTTGAAAAGTTCAGGGTGAATTCTGGAATATTCTAATGGATTTACCCATTAATGTTGGAGTCATTGAAGGGATAAAACTATGGGCTTCTGCATCACTAACAACATGGTCAGGGACATGACTAGAATTTCAGTTTCTTCTACAACCATGGATTACCACTTACCCTCGACTACTGTACCTTCTTCCTTCAGATCCCCAATAATGTATGGAATCTTTATTTCATTGTAAAACTAATAATTTTAGAAGGGATCCAACAAACTAAAAAAAATAAGGGATCCAAAGATCAATTCCTCATTTGATGAGTGTTCTATATGAAGGACAAATTTCAGAACTACCATTTGGATGAGTGACACAAATTGTTTTGAGATAGGAGGAATAAAGGCTAAGAGAATAGATGACAACCTGAGACTTGGTATGGTTTCATCTTTCAATTTTAGCGATGTTTATATTTCTTATATCTATTTTCCACATCATTTTTCATATTTTATTGATTTCAAATTTCAAAATTATATATCTCAATTAATATTTATTAACTGTTTTTATTTTTTAAATAATTAATAATACAATTAGTTCTTTTGAATATATATATTTAATTGATTATTTTTTTAACATTTTGAAAAATTTTAATTCCATTTATTATTTATTTTTTTATGATTTCTCTTTATTTTGTTATTATTTTAATTATTTCGTTAATAAGTTTAATTTTTTATTCTATTTAATTAGTCGTAAATTAATTCATCTATTTAATTATTTCTTTATTTCAATGTTTTGATAAATAAATATCATTTTAGTTTTTATTTTTTTTAAAATCATGTGTGACATAATTATTTGATTTCATAATTTAATTAATTTGTTAATTAACATAAGAAATATTACTTTTCATTATTATTTATTATATTAAATTAATATTTTTGTTAAAAACATTTATTATTTATTAAATGATTTTTTGAATATTTTTTAATTTTTTTAATTTTTAATTTGAAAAGGTTTACTGTGAACTATTTTTAAAAATTTCATTTTTTCATTCTATATTTAGTTTTTTCACTTTTCTTTTGTTTTTCATTCATGTGATGATCCACCACCATATGATATAATTTTGAGTCAACAACTCATTATCATACTAGAAAAGAGTGACTCATTGAGTCACTTTTCCACTCACTCCCTTTACTATGCCAATCGGTGACTCAGACTCACTTCTAGCCTCAAACTATGGAGGGGGAGTACATGATGGTTGGGACATTTATTCTGTTTCGGGAGGAGGGATTCTACCTTTGTGGTATTTGAGTATGAAGAATAACTATGAATGTTCCACAATTAGGTACCAAGAACTGATTTTTGAGTAATGATAGGAGAGGAAAAAAAGGATTGGAAGACTCCATAAGATAGTGAAGAGGTGAGAGATGTTATTTTAACTTCACACACATTTGAGGGAATTACAGCAGGAAGCAAGAGGTTATCATTCTACATCTTCCCATACAAACCTCTTCTCACATTAATAGATCCACAACTAGGAGGATACGAGTAGGATCAAAAACACATAGTATAAGGCCCCAGCCTTAAACCTTACTTAATCTTGAGTTATTACAAGATTACACATTGAGGATCTTTTCAGGTTTAGAGTTTTAGAGAATTAGATCATGAAACTTGCATTACATTCCATATTTAGACAAAGTGGTTACATAAAAGACATTATTCATTCTTCCCATCAATGGAAACATATTTAAAATAAAACATGGACTCTTTCTTGACACATCCTTGACACTATCACCACATCATGTACCCTTCCCTTGACCTGTGAAAAACATTTCAAAAACTTGGTATGAGCATAAAAAGCTCAATAAGGGATATAAAAATATGGAAAGGAAACATGAGTACATGAATACATAAGAATGAAATCATACTTTACCCATAAAACATAAGCACTTTAACATACCTCATAAAATCATGAATAAATCATAGAAATCATATGACATAAAGGTATCTTGAGGCATTCATAACATTCTTACGTAGGGAGTAACCCTCTTGGTTATGTTTGGAATACCCATCACAGTATATTCCCTAAATCCCTTCGGAGAGCCCTTAATGTTTCTCTCCTTCGCGTTACCCAATGCATTGGAGAGCTATATCGGGCTCACCCGCCCTTAGTTTATAACGGAACCACCCATTTTCATAACAATTCCCAAGAACCATAACATAAATGTATCACATAAAACATTCATAAATGAAACATAACATTTCCACATTTCAATCACAATATAACATTTTAGTATATTGAAATAATGAATCAATTCAAAAAGAAACCATTTCCAAAACCATTGAAAACATTTAATAAAGAGATTTTTGAATCAGACTGTCCCATACCACCTTGAAGCTTTTAACATTTTAAACCATTAATATCCATATAAATAAATCCTTAAAGCCATTTTGAAAACAATTATATTAATAAGAACAAATCATTAAAACATTTAAAGTGATATTTTGGTTAAAGGGTTTTTACCAAAATTAGAGACACTTGAATACAATAATTGAGGAATATAATTTAATCAGAACTTTATAATATCATGAGAATAAATGGATTCATGATATAATATTCCAAAGGACAGTATATACACCATATAAGAGTGAAATGGTGCATGAAAACAATGAAGTCTCAATAAAGATGTAAAATGTGATGAAATCCCTTATAAAGAAGGTATCCTTAAATTAAGGATAAATCAATCTCAAAATTATGTGTGACAAATATAAATACACCCAATATAATTGGATATTAAGTGTAAAACAATAAAAGGTCATTCACACATATTCAAAGGATGGCATATTCAATAACTACATGTTGAACCCAAAGAAATCGAAATTGGGTTAAAAAGTTCCCTTGGTAAAATTCGACAGCCTAACGGCGTCACTTGAAACATTCAGAAAATGAGTTGATAAGAGGTAAAAATGGAATCTCATCACTTGGACATAAAATTTACATCAATCAGGATATAGAAGAATATATCCCAACATAATAGTATGTGAATTAAAAGACATAACAAATGAAGTCTTTTAAAATGAGGAGGGTGAAAGGTTCCCTTACCGACTTGGGTAACTTTTGAAAAGTACACCCCATTGAAGAAGTGTCATACAATGAATATGTAAATACCCATAAATGGAATTATATAACAAAAGGAGTGTAATAATGGGCAGTACATAAAACACTCAACTGAAATTGTGGCAAATGTAGCATAAATCTCACGGGAATAAAAGTGAGATGAAAAATCTCTTACAAAAACTCGGCAGCCTAACAGCGCCACTTAAAACTTCCAAAATGGATTGATGAGAGTAAATAGGGTCTCTAATCATATCAACATAAAGTTTGAAGAAATATTAATACAAAAGGACATCTCCCAACATAACAAAAATGAGCTTCAAAGAAGTGACATAAAGGAGAGTACTTAAAAAGAAAGAGAGAGGTTAGATCTCTTACGAAAATTCGGCAGCCTAACAACGCCACTCAAAACGTCCAAAATGGATTGATGAGAGAGAATAGGGTCTCTCATCATATGTTCATAAAAATTACAGTAAGATTAATATAAAAGAACATCCCAATCGCAAGAAGGATGAGCTTTAGAAGGAATGACATAAAAGAGTGTACTTAAAAAGAAAGAGAGGAGTAAGATCCCTTACCTCGGATCCGACTTGACTCGATCGTTCTTTAACGTCCTGAATAATAAACTTGAGTTAATTTCTACTTCCTTAAGATCCTTTTTCAAGTTCATTATTACTTTTATATCAATTATTTACATGTTATAAACATTATGTAATCATTTAAGTTAATAATGTTTGTTTTGTCGATATTTGGTTCTTATGTCAAAAGTGGACTTCTTACAATTACATGTTGTTCGTGTGGTCAATGGTTCATTATATCCAGAATGATATTCATGATTTGGATATCATATATATATCATATATATACATCATATACATTTATTTATAATATTACATAATCATTTAGTGGTAAGAAATGAAATGCACCGTTCATGGAGAAGGTAAGTCGTACGCACGCATGAACGCTACTTTCATTTCTTTGAAATATTAATGGAATTAAAACTAAATGAGAGGTATGTATATTTTAATTCCATAATTATATTCATCATTTATATGTAACATACCTTATATATATCCATTATAAATATGTACTTATAATAGTACATTACATTTGGGGATAAGAAATGAAATGCACCGTTCATGGAGACGGTAAGCCGTACGTACGCATGAACGCTACTTTCATTTTAATCTCATACATTAATGGAAAGAAATAATAATTATATAGAGGTATATTATAATTCCAGTATAACATCATATATAATAACTTTAAATCCATCCTTTATACGTCCCACATATGGCATTAACAAATCACATCACTTTAAGGGGGTGGTAGTCTGCACGTCCTTAAATGAATATATCGCGTTTACCCATAATGGAAACCATAAAGGTATGACATAAATGAAAAATAAAAAATCTTAAGTAAAACATAAACATATTAAATATCATATATAAATATGGTTACATCTTAATGTCCACCTATGAAGGTGTTATATGAGTGTTGAACAATCATCGTTTTGTGAGGCAGAAATTCGCCATCCACGGAAATAGTATGTTCTTTAACCATTAGATGTAGTTGTGTGTAATTGTAGCTCGAATAATTCTTATAAAAACATCCTAGTATATTTAATATACTGGAGTTTTTACAAAAGAAATGAATAAAAACAGTTTAGGGGGTTGGACAGGCAAAATAAAACAAAAGGACCCAAGTGAAGACATTACCTTAAAATCGGGTAACTCCCTTTGGTTTGAGCTCAAAGGCTTCCTTGGGAAGACTTCTGCCCAAATGGAGGCTTCAAGGAGTAAGAGAGGGAAGTTTAGAGACAAAATGGGTAGAGGTTGGCCGAGAAAAAGGCTTTGGGAGTGTGGGTAAGGAGGTAGAGGTGGGGGCCTTTTATAAGAGGAGAGGATGGGCACTCTTGTAAAGTTACAAAATGTTACTTTATTTTCAAAAGAGTTTTGGATTTTAAAGGTCCCACATTGATGTATTTCTAGGATAAGGTGATAAGGGTTATAAATCCACTCATACAATAGGTTTTGGACATGTGTAGGTCTTATATATTACATTATCTTTCCATTTTATTTAAATCGTTAAATAATGAGGTCATCGTTGCATCGACATGATGTCATAAATAATTTAATTTATATAATTTCGAAAAATCATAAAAAAATACTATGATGTAGGAAATCATTTTAGATTTAGAATGACTATTTATAGTCAAAAATATGACTTGTATAACCCCATGTAAATTTTTTTTTAGTAAAACAGCTCATGTTTGTGTCATTTTTACTTTAACATTAAATAAAAAGATATTTATGTCATTTCCCAACCAAAGTGGCTCCATGGGGTCCCCAAGTTGACCCATGGATTTTCTTGGTCGGCCATGACACATCCAATGAGGGTAGGACATGTGTCTAGGACATGTAATTTTATTAAAACATTATTCTTACCATAAACTACACTAATTACCTCTAATCGCGATTAAAAACTTAATAAGTTACTATTCACCAAAAAAATATATTTATCCTATTGAACCACATTTTACTTCTTAATGAAAACAATGAATGTCGGATTTTTTAAATTCAAAACACAAATATGGCAAAATTTCATTTAAACGGAAAAATCAGTTTTTATAAGTACCCCTTAGTGGTTTCACTATTCATCAAAAATTGAAGTTTTTCAGAAAAATCCCAAAAATTCTCCCTCAGCTATATTTGATATTCTGAATTCAAAAATGAAGTCTATTTTACAAAATTCAAAACATATAAGTCACATTAATTAATTTAATAAATAATTTCCACTGTCAGAGCAAATAGTGTGTTTTTATGAAACAATAAGTATCAAAAGATTGTCACTAGTTTAAGTCTGATTTCAAAGTGAAATTAATTCCAAAGACCACTATTGGATTTAATGGTAAAAATATATTATAATTTAATTTTAAAACCAATTTATAAGATAATCTAATAATATAAATAAATTATATTAAAAAGTGGTTTTGAATTAAAATACATCATTTTACACTATTCATTAAAAAAATGAACTTTATCGGAAAGATACCAAAAATTTACACAAAGTAAATTTTGATGTCCCAATTCATAAGAAGAGTTTTATTTGGTCCAATAGAATGTATAAGAGTGAACAAAACTATATTTAATGACGGTTCTCCATCAAAAGGCGATAAGTGAACCTTTAGTGAAAACTAGGGCATATATGCCTAAAATTGAATTCTTTCCGTATTTTAAGACTTTATATTTTATTGGATAAATTTAGAAACATTTAAAAACATATATAATAATATTTTAGTTATTTCTATCCATTCCTTCCAAAACAACGACTACAAGTTAACTACCATTTAAAATAATATTATTTTATTATTAAAGTGCAATGTAAGATTCCCAAGAAACTCGTTGTTGCATGTTGGGTACGCCATCGATCATAGCATCCCCTTTAAAGTCATATTAATATTTTATTCACAAATATGGATTAATATGAAAATTTCATATTATTTATTTACCTGGGGTGTTACATCCTTCCCCCCTTTTGGGAATTACGTCCTCGCAATTTTTAAAATTGAGCTTGGAAACATCCTTGAAAGTCCCACATCAGAACAAGAGTCGGTAAAACAATCACTTTAAAATAAAGGAAGATATGTACAGAGGTCACCCGAGTTAACCCATACTAGGATTCAATTTAGGAAAACATGGACATGGAGGAGAAAACATAGGGTCATGTTCTGATGGAGAGTTATAGAAAACATGTTTAGGAGAAAGTTAACCACGAGAAAATCACAAACTTGTGATGGGTTAAACGGTATTCGATTCCCCAGTAGGAAAAGTTAATAGACAACATTTTTGTTTTAAGTTACTTTTTATTGAGGAATTTATTCATAAGGAAACATAATCACTTATCATGTTGACTTTCAACTTTTATTTGATTCCTTACACAAACTCATATTTTCTCCAAAAGACGAGTATTTAGGAAGACTTGTTCACATTACGAGTACTATAATCAACTTCTAGAGAATTACCTAATCCAAAAAAAAGAACTATATACTTCCCATGTCTTTAGACATTAACCAAAACCAAAACAAAAAAAGCAAGTATAAGATCAGAAAATCTAGAAAAGGATAACCCTTTATAAAAAGAAAATCTATGCTTAATCTCCAAAATTTGTCCAACAAAACCCAAAGTTAAACGAGGACCATTCGATAAACAATTTGTCCATAAAATTCTTCAAATTAAACCAAACTAATATTGAAACCCAAATATTTGAAGGATTTAGTCACATAGTCTCCCAATATAAATCATAACATTTAACTCCAAACAACATCAGTTTCTCCTAAAGTCTCATATTGAAAAGTAATTAACCTAATGACATATCCTCCTTGATAGGATAATAATTTTCATAAATAAAACAAAATAAACATAATCTTAATTCATAAAATCATATAACTATAAAGAATCAGTCAAACTAACCAGGGACTTCACGTAGTCTAGTGGTAGGCGATAAATACCAGTCACACTTTGGTTGTGGGTTCGATTCCTGCAGCTTTGTCCGACGCGACGAGTAGTCACACGGTCTGCGTGTTGTCCTTTTTCCAAAACTATATAATTCTTAAAACATCCCCCAAAATGAAATAAAATATTCAAAAATGATCATAACTTATTTTAACCTCAATTTTATCTCATTCCTTTCATTTTCCATCATATCATAGAGTAACCCATAATTACCTAAAAAGTAAGGATCATATAAACCCTAATGGTTACCTTAATAATTATTACCTGAATTTCCAAATCGAGTTGGCCATATCATACATGATGCATTAGAGAACTCACCAAGGTTTAAGTGGTTGATCATGACTCCTTGATAGTTGGTTTAGAACAACCATGAGATTCCTCATTGAATCCCCCATCTCATCCAGTCTTTTAATTAGAGAACCACCACAGTTTCCTTCAATCCCAATGTCACTTTGGTGCCTGCTAGATCCAGCCATTTACTAAAACCAAAAAGGTCAGTGTGAGTATATCAACATAATCATCATGTACCAGTGAGGAAGATAAACACTAAGATATACTTACTCATTCACTTTATCTAAAACTAGGAATCCTTCCGAAATCCTAACCATTATGGTAATGTCACTTGTGCTTAGAGAATACCCTAACCTCTAAAGTTATCTAAACCGACCTCTGATACCAACTATACGGCCCCAGCCTTAAACCTTACTTAATCTTGAGTTATTAAAAGATTACACATTGATGATCTTTTCAGGTTTAGAGTTTTAGAGAATTAGATCATGAAAGTTTCAGTACATTCCACATTTAGACAAAGTGGTTACATAAAAGACAGTATTCATTCTTCCCATCAACAGAAACATATTTAATATAAAACATGGATTCTTTCATGACACATCCTTGACACTATCATCACATCATGTACCCTTCTCTTGACCTGTGAAAAACATTTCAAAAACATGGGATGAGCATAAAAAGCTCAGTAAGGGATATAAAAATATGGAAAGGAAACATGAGTACATGAATACATAAGAATGAAATCATACTTTACCCATAAAACATAATCACTTTAACATACCTCATAAAATCATAAATAAATCATAGAAATCATATGACATAAAGGTAACTTGAGGCATTCATAACATTCTTACGTAGGGAGTAACCCTCTTGGTTACGTTTGGAATACCCATCACAGTATATTCCCTAAATCTCTTCGGAGAATCCTTAATGTTTCACTCCTTCGCGTTACCCAATGCACTGGAGAGCTATATCGGGCTCACCCGCCCTTAGTTTATCACAGAACCACCCAATTTCATAACAATGCCCAAGAACCATAACATAAACGTATCACATAAAACATGCATAAAGTAAACATAACATTTCCACATTTCAATCACAATATAACATTTTAGTATATTGAAATAATGAATCCATTCAAAAAGAAACCATTTCCAAAACCATTTAAAACATTTAATAAAAATATTTTTGAATCAAAGTGTCCCATACCACCTTGAAGATTTTTAAAATTTAAACCATTAATATCCATATAAATAAATCCTTAATGCCATTTTGAAAACATGTATATTAATAAGAACAAATCATTAAAACATTGAAAGCGATATTTTGGTTAAAGGGTTTTTACGAAAATTAGAGACACTTGAATACAATAATTGAGGAATATAATTTAATCAGAACTTTATAATATCATGAGAATAAATGGATTCATGATATAATATTACAAAGGACAGTATATACACCATATAAGAGTGAATTGGTGCATAACAACAATGAAGTCTCAATAGAGATGTAAAATGTGATGAAATCCCTTATAAAGAAGGTATCCTTAAATTAAGGATAAATCAATCTCAAAATTATGTGTGACAAATATAAATACACCCAATATAATTGGATATTATGTGTAAAGAAATAAAAGGTCATTCACACATATTAAAAGGATGACATATTCAATAACTACATGTTGAACCCAAAGAAATCGAAATTGGGTTAAAAAGTTCCCTTGGTAAAATTCAACAGCCTAACGGCATCACTTGAAAAATTCAGAAAATGAGTTGATGAGAGGTAAAAAGGGAATATCATCACTTGGAAATAAAATTTACATCAATTAGTATATAGAATAACATATCCCAACATAATAGTATGTGAATTAAAAGACATAACAAACGAAGTCTTTTAAAATGAGGAGGGTGAAAGGTTCCCTTACCGACTTGGGTAACTTTCAAAATGTACACCCCATTGAAGAAGTGTCATAAAATGAATATGTAAATACCCATAAAGGGAATTATATTACAATAGGAGTGTAACAATGGGCAGTACATAAACCACTAAAAGGAAATTGTGGCAAATGTAGCATAAATATCACGGGAATAAAAGTGAGATGAAAAATCTCTTACGAAAACTCGGCAGCCTAACAACGCCACTTAAAACATAAAAAATGGATTGATGAGAGGAAATAGGGTCTCTCATCATATCAACATAAAGTTTAATGAATGGTGAATAAAAAATAACATCCCCCAACATAACAAAAATGAGCTTAAAATAAGTGACATAAAGGAGAGTACTTAAAAAGAAAGAGAGAGGTTAGATCTCTTACGAATATTCGGCAGCCAAACGACGCCACTCAAAACTTCCAAAATGGATTGATGAGATAGAATAGGGTCTCTCATCATATGTTCGTAAAAATTACAGTAAGAGTAATTTAAAATAACATCCCAATCACAATAAAGATGAGCTTTTGAAGGAATGACATAAAAGAGTGTACTTAAAAATAAAGAGAGCAGTAAGATCCCTTACCTCGGGTCCGACTTGACTCGATCGTTCATTAACGTCCTGAATAATAAACTTGAGTTAATTTATAATTTCTTAAGAACCTTTTTCAAGTTCATTATTCCCTTTATATCAATTATTGACATGTTATAAACATTATGTAATCATTTAAGTTAATAATGTTTGTTTTGTCGATATTTGGTTCTTAAGTCAAAAGTGGACTTCTTACAATTACATGTTGTTCGTGTGGTCAATGGTTCATTATATCCAGAATGATATTCATGATTTGGATATCATATATATATCATATATATCCAGCATATACATGTATTTATAATATTACATAATCATTTAGAGGTAAGAAATGAAATGCACTGTTCATGGAGACGATAAGCAGTACGTACGCATGAATGCTACTTTCATTTCTTTGTCATATTAATGGAATTAAAACTAAATGAGAGGTATTTATATTTTAATTCCAGAATTATATTAATAATTTATATGTAACATAACTTATATATATCTATTATAAATATGTACTTATAATAGTACATTACATTTGGGGATAAGAAATGAAATGCACCGTTCATGGAGACGGTAAGCCGTACGTACGCATGAACGCTACTTTCATTTCTATCTCAGACATTAATGGAAAGAAATAATAATTATATAGAGGTATATTATAATTACAGTATAACATCATATATAATAACTTTAAATCCATCTTTTATACGTCCCACATATGGCATTAACGAATCACATCACATTAAGGAGGCGGTAGTCCGCACTTCCTTAAATGAATATATCACGTTTACCCATAATGGAAACCATAATAGTATGCCATAAATGAAAAATACAGAAGCTTAAGTAAAACATAAACATATTAAATATCATATATAAATATATTTACATCTTAATGTCCACCTTTGAAGGTGTTATATGAGTGTTGAACAATCATCATTTCGTGAGGCAGAAATTCACCATCCACGGAAACAGTATGTTCTTTAACCATTAGATGTAGGTGTGTGTAAGTGTAGCTCGAATACTTCTTATAACAACATCCTAATATATTTAAGATACTCGAGTTGTTACAAAAGAAATGAATAAAAAGAGTTTAGAGGGTTGGAGAGGCAAAATATAACAAATGGACTCAAGTGAAGACATTACCATAAAATCGGGTAACTCCCTTTGGTTTGAGCTCCAAGGCTACCTTGGGAAGACTTCTGCCATAATTGAGGATTCAATGAGTAAGAGAGGGAAGTGGAGAGACAAAATGGGCAGAGGTTGGCCGAGCCAAAGGCTTTGGGAGTGGGGGTAAGGAGGTAGAGGTGGGGGCCTTTTATAAGAGGAGAGGAGGGTCACTATTGTAAAGTTACAAAATGTTAATTTATTTTCAAAATATTTTTGGATTTTAAAAGTCCCACATTGATGTATTTCGAGGATAAGGTGGTAAGGGTTCTAAATCCACTCATCCAATAGGTTTTGGACATGTTTAGGTCTTAGATATTACATTTTCTTTCCATTTTATTTAAATCATTAAATAATGAGGTCATTGCTGCATCATCATGATGTCATAAATAATTTAATTTATTTAATGTCTAAAAATAATAAAAAAACTACTATGATGTAGTAAATCTTTTTATCTTTCCAATGACTATTTATAGTCAAAAATATGACTTGTATAACCCCATGTAAAAATTCTTTTAGTAAAACATTTCATGTTTGTGTCATTTTTACTTTAACATTAAATAAAAAGATATTTATGTCATTTCCTAACCAAAGTGGCTCCATGGGGTCCCCAAGTTGACCCAGGGATTGTATTGGTCTTCCATGACACATCCAATGAGGGTAGGACATGTGTCTAGGTCATTTTATTTTATTAAATCATTATTCTTACCATAAACTACACTAATTACCTCTAATAGCGATTAAAAACTAAATAAGTTATTATTCACCAAAAAAATATTTTCATCCTATTGAACCACATTTTACTTCTTAATGACAAACATGTATGTCGGATTTTCGAAATTCAAAACACAAAGATGGAAAATTTTCAAATAAACGGAAAAATCAGTTTTTATAAGTACCACTTAGTGGTTTCACTATTCATCACAAATTGAAGTTTTTCAGAAAAATCCCAAAAATTGACCCTAAGCTATATTTGATATTCCGAATTCAAAAATGAAGTCTATTTTAAAAAATTCAAAACATATAAGTCACATTAATTAATTTAATAATTAATTTCCGCTGTCAGAGCAAATAGTGTGTTTTTATGAAACAATAAGTATCAAAAGATTGACACTAGTTTAAGTCTGATTTCAAAGTGAAATTAATTCCAAATACCACTATTGGATTTAATGGTAAAAATATATTCTAATTTCACTTTAAAACAAATTTATATGATAATCTAATAATATAAATAAATTAGATTAAAAAGAGGTTTTGAATTAAAATATAACATTTTACAGTATTCTTTAAAAAAATGAACTTTATCGGAAAGATACCAAAAATTTACACAATGTAAATTTTGATGTCCCAATTCTTAAGAAGAGTTTTATTTGGTATGATAGAATGTATAAGAGTGAACAAAACTATATTTAATGATGGTTCGCCATCAAAAGGCGATAAGTGAACCTTTAGTTAAAACTAGGGCATATATGCCTAAAATTGAATTCTTTCCGTATTTTAAGCCTTTATCTTTTATTGGATAAATTTAAGAACATTTAAAAAAATATATAATCATATTTTAGTTATTTATATCCATTCCTGCCAATACAACGGCTACATGTTAACTACCATTTAAAATAATATTATTTTATTATTAGAGTGCAACGTAAGATTCCCAAGAAACTCATTGTTGCGTGTTGGGTACGCCATCTAGCATAGCGTCCCCTTTAAAGTCATATTAATATTTTATTCACAAATATGGATAAATATGAAAATGTCATATTCTTTATTTACCTAGGGTGTTACACATAGCACCACAGAAAGAATTCACATGGAGGGAGATCAGTTGAAACCACTATTCCATTCTTCATTTGCAGGAGTAGAGTAGATAGATCATAAATTCAAAGATCTATGGATCCACCATGGAGAGTGTACAGATTTCTCTTTTAATTGTTTTTCTACATTTTCTATATCATCGACTAATTTTTTTTAAATCTACTAATCTTTTCAATTCAATTACGATGCTCCTCCAATCTCTCTATGAAAGAATTACCAAAATTGGGTAAATATGTTTTCTATTTTTCATGAATGCTTCCTTCACATGGTGACCTCTCTCACCCACAATTTTTAGACAACATGTTTTTAAAACCATTAAGATAATTGGAAAAAGGTATTGATCATATATTAGTTTTATTATTTTCAATCTGAGGATTTTATTGAAAAATGGATCAGGCTAAAAAGAGAGAGGCGAAAAGATTTTAACTGGAAATTTTAACTCAGTCATTTTTAATTTATCCCAGTTAGTGAATTATCTATATCTACATTTGATAAAATGTAGATTTATTTCCGTCACAATTAAACATGATGAAAATTTTTTCATCTTCATTGAATAGGATCCAAATATATAAATTCAACTATGTGAATAAGGAAATGTATTATTGAAACTAGATTACTAATTTCCTCTATCTCACTATATTATTGCTTCTTGTCTATTTTATCCCTATCTATCTTACCGTTCTAGTCACTCACCCACTTTCACACGAAAATATTCATTCACATCACTATTTTATCACCACTATTCAAAACTATTTATTTTTTGGTTTGTCTACTCTAAATTTTTTATTGTTTGTTGGTTGCTTAAGCATAGATGGTTCTTTCATGTGGTATAATACCCATACTACCACTACAAAATTTTTAATTAAATGGTTATAAATTTTAATTTGAGTGCACTCAATGATAGTGGCACCAAATTTTAGAATCATTTTCAAGGAAGGAGTGTGTGACCAAATTAAAAATACAAAAAATCACATTTAAAAAAATATTGAAAATTAAAAAAACATAATATTCAAAAATATTAGAAATATAAAACACATAAGATAAGCCAAAAAACTATAAAAATATAATAAAAACATTATAAAAAATATATAAAAAATTTCATCAAGTAAATAAAAAATATATATGTTAACTTGTTTTATGGACACTGTGGAAGAAACTAAGACATTGGAACCTCCCATTCTTGATATTAAAAAAACTCAATGCACTAAAAAAGACCAAAGATAAAATAAAATGAAATAAAATTGAGAATATTATTAAAAAATATGAATAACCCACTACCTAGAAATGAAAATAATTCTTACAATGAAATTTTAGAAAGTTATCATCTGAGAGAGTTCTTACAACCTGTTATATCAAGTAATCCATCTTGAATTAGGCTCCCACCTAGGTCTAAAAACTATGAAATATTATAGTCAATGATTTCTCGTCTGTCGCCCCTCAATATAATTCCTATTAACGAATGACTTGACTTCATTTGATACATGTATTATATTGTTCAACAACATCATCTGAGTGGCTTGAGTGGGGAGGAACAAAAAATTAGAGTTTTCCCTTACAACTTCAAGGGAAATGCATGGTCGTAGTTCTATGAGTTATAGGATGAATTATTTTTCAATTGGGATAGAGTATACAATACATTCAAAATATAACTATATCCTAGGAGAATAACCTCCGAGATTATGAAAAAAATATTTGGGTTCTTTCAAGATGAGGAAATGTCGATTTATAAATCTTGGGATAGATTTTGGTGTTTAATTAAAACGTTTCCAAGCCATCAATTCAATCCCCAATTTATCATGGACACATTCTATAATATAATCAACCCATACAACCAAACTGTGGTGGATAAATATACTATATGTGATTTTAGTGATGGGGATGATAAGGATCATAAACCAATCGATAACACTTTGGCACAAAACTCCAACAACAAATTATTTAGAATAATAAAAATTGTTAGAAAGCAAACCATCCTTTCTCTAATAAATGAATCCCAAGATGCAGTGTTTTTCAATGAGAACTCCCACAACACTTATAGGGAGAAATCCACAAATGTGGTAAGTTCAAGAACTCACAAACCTATTGTCCAAATTTTGAAATGCCTTTCCAATATCCTGATAATGTTAACATTTAAAGATATAGTCCTATGATTCATACTAAAGAATATCCAATTCTATACTCATAAAACATGGGGTAGAAGAACCATCCAAACATTTCATAGAGGATGCAAGGAGTCCTTCAACCTGCTGCCCCTCCTAGATTTTAGCGTCCTCCTATGAAGAAGTTTCAACCCAAATGCAAGGTCAATTCATCCAATTCACAATATGAGGTGATATGAATGTTTCAATAGTTTATTGAAATACATGATTTATATAAGACTAATAATTACTTTGATAAACATTAAATGGATTAAAGAGTAAAAAATATGGAAATAAAAATTAATGAGTTGGCTTGGGATGTTGTAAATAAATACAAATGTAAGCTCTCAAGAACTACTAAAGATGAAACACGGTAGAAGAAAATGGATGTGGTGACTGTAATTTGATTCAAAATCCACCAAGTGCATAGAAAAGGAATCAAAACATCTAAAAATGAAAAACAATATTAATTTTAAAATTTGAATCATGAAAATGTGAACATGGAAGATTGAAATGATTCAATAGAAACCCTCTTGTTCATACTGTTCATGTTGAAAAAAAATGAAAATGATTTGAAAAAACTGATAATAATGGTAATAAGAATATTGAAAAAAATATATAATGGGGTTACCAAAATTTTTCGAAACTTTTTCCTTGTAATCCCTTTTCCAAAATGAGTAAAAAAGAATCATATGATTTTGAGTTGCCTAAATTTCTTAATGTTGTGAATAAACTCAACATTGATATTTCATTCCATGAAGATCAAATTAAAAGCCCATATTACTAAAATTTTCTCAAAAAAATATTCCCGAAAAGAAATATGATTTTACAGTTTTTCACTTATAGCCTCACAGAGGAGTGTAGTAATGTGATGGAGAATAAAATAACTATAAAAAATCCTGACCATTTTATATTTTCTATTCTATGTAATTTTGGATGCAGAGGTAGAAAATTAAATAGTCTATGTGATCTTAGATATAGAATAAAAATGATCTCATTTTCTCAATTTCAAAACATGTGATTATGTATTCCTCATCCCACCACTGTTGTGTTACAACTTGATAATTAACTCAATAGTCATATTTCATGTTTGGTAGATGACCTGATAATAGGATTATGTAAAATCTTAATACTAGTTGACTTTTTAATTTTGCTTTTATAGTGAGACCAGGAAGTACCTATCATTGTGAGGAAGACATTCTTTATCACTTGGGGAGATATGATAAATGACTCTAAGGGTATGAAAATTTTTTACTAGGGTAAAAAATTAAGAATTCATTATTTTCAAGAATTTTAAAGAACCACCAACCCATTAATTTTTAAGGATGTGCTATTACTAAATAAAGGTTATGTTGATGATGAAGGAGAGGAGCTTTAGAGGACGTTGGGGTAGATTAATGGTGTACTTTACATCCCAATTGAAATTTTCATAATGATTATCTCAAGTAAAGATAAGGATTATGTTTATGAGTTTGATGGAGTGCTTTTGGATCATCTGTATGAGTTTTCGTTTGAACACATTCTGACCCAAAAATAGTTTTCTTAATGGGAATAAAACATTCTAGAAGTAACATATATAATGAGGAAGTATCATACACTACCTTAATCAAGATACAGCAAGATCACCTTGGACCACCTACACCCAAATGTCACCACTCAATCCAATCACCACCCATCATAGAGCTCAAACCTTTCTCTTTACATCTGAATTATTCATTTTTATGATTTATTTATACACTACCTATGACCATTTCATCCATGATGGAGGAAATCAAGGAGGAGAAATTGTAATGTTTTTTTTTTGTGAAAATTCAAGTTTTTTCACTGGTAGAAAAATTAATGATATAAATGGAATATGTATATCATATAGTATGAATAAAATCCCATTTGAAACGGAGTAGAATCCAAGAGTAGAATCCCAATAGAGACACAATATGATCATAAAGGATGTGGTGAGAGAAGAAGTTATCATATTTCCAGAGGATGGAATTATTTTTTATATTTTCTTGTGTGTACCAAGGTAAGTATTTTACTAGTTATCCCCTAGTATAGTGTTGTGATTATCTTCATAAATAGTAATATCATCAAATCCAATGATGATTTTTCATTTAATTTAAGGTCTATATTGAATATTGGAAACATAATGTTTCCTCAAAAAATAAGAATTTTTTCATTCCATTTTTGGACCAAATGTTTTAATGAATGATAGGAAATGAGTTTTTCAATTTTATTTAATGATATTTAGCAAATATATAGATCCTGTTTCTATATAGGATCTAGAGAAAAACATCATCACTTTTCTATTTGGGACATTTTCCTACTGGTGGATTCCCTTTCTCTTTTGTGTTCCTCGAGCCACATTCTCGAGATGCATGATGGAATTTTTTTTCTGATATGATTGAAAGGATAATTACTTTTTTCATGGATGATATTTTACTTCGTAAAAGAAATATTGAAAACTATCTTAATCATGTTGACCTTTTTTGGAAGAGTTTTAATATACTAATATTGTTCTCAAATTGTTAAAGTCCCAATTCATTGATAATGAGGGCATTCATTAAGGTCACTGAGTGTCAAAGAAGATCCTAGATGTTGATAATTCAAATTTAGAGGTTATCCAAAATCTCCACCACCAATGTATGTCAAAGAAATTATAAATTTTTGGAGACTAGATTTGTTTTACTAGAGGTTCACTGAAGAAACTTCCAAGATCACAATTCCAGTTTTATCACTCCTTGTTAAGAAAATACCCTTTGTATTTTATAATAAATGTTTGGATTCCTTTAATGTACTTATAGAGAAGCTAACTACCTCACCATTGATCACTTTCCCGAGTTGGAAGCTACCATTTGAGGTTATTTCTTATTCATGTTATTTACTTGAAGGACTAGTTTTCGGGGAAAGGACATATAAGAAGTTTCTTTCATTTATTATTACAAAAAAACTCATGGATGATGCTCAGAATAATAATTCCACAACAAGAAAATAACATTATATTATGATGTTTGATCAATGAAAATTTACACAACTCATTATACGGTTTTATGTTATCATCTTTACTGACCATGTTTCCCTCATGTACATATTGAGAATTAATGATTCAAAACATAGGCTCATGAGATTGACATTGTAGTTAAATTTTATTTATTTTCTTATCAAGGATGTTAAGGGGGACTGAAATGTTGTGTAAGATTAAATTTCTAGGCTTCAAGAGACTAAACTGGATTTAAGAATATATATTTACACCTCATTTTTTATATGAATATTTTGAAACTGATTTTGTACAATGATATTTTTGGTTTTCATTCTATTTTAATTTTTTGAGTCTTTGTTTCATGCACAAAGTCATCTCATAGAACTGAATAATGAGATTAATTTTTGAGTTAAAATACTATTTCTATAATTATCCACATCTTTTCATGGGATGTTCTCATGGTATTTTGAGAAGACATGTTTTTAAGTAAGAATTGTTTCCTATATTTGAGAGATGTGATTCCTAACCTTACGGTGGCCACCATGGAGGATAGATTATAAATTAGAAGCTCCGACATGAATATTTGTACAGGAAAAATTTCTTTATGATGTAAAGAGTTTTTCTATTTGTTGTGACAAGTTTTAGATGACTGGAATGGTTAGAATAAGGAAAGATATACCTCAAAAAAGAATTCTAGAGGTTTGTGGTTTTGGAGAATGGGGTTTTGGTTTCATGGGACCATTCAAATCAGATTATAGGAATGGGTTCATTTATTTCATTGGGGACTATGAGTCTTTGTGGGTTGAGGAAGTGGTTCTTCTAAACAACTTTGCAACTTGGTTGGTGTAGTTAATCATAAGATATATTTTATTTCTATGTTTGGAGTTCATATATAAATCATTTCGAAAAATGGAACTCAATTAAATAATTTTATGTTAATGAATTTGAGAAAAAATTATGAACGATATCATATAATAGGTTCCAGCTATCATCCATATTATAATGGGTAGACTGAATTCTCCTATAGAGAGATTAAGCTGATTTTAGAAAAGATAGTGTCTAGCACTAGGAAAGATTGGTTAGTGATGTTAGACGAGGATTTGTTTGACTATATAAAATCATAAATTATTCTCTTAGGGATGTTACCATACATGATATTATTTGGTAAAACTCTTCAAATTCATTTTGAATTTCATCAAATGTTTTATTGGGTAGTGAAGGACCTGAACTATTACTTCATGTTCACTTGTGAATGAATGTTGTTAGAGATGAGTTATTGATAAGAAATTATGATGGAGTCATATGAGAATGACTAAATTTAAAAAAAATAAAAATATTTTATTAACTCAATTATTAAGAATTGGGATTTCATGTTTGGTGATAGGGTTATGTTGTTCAATTCTAGACTAAAACAATTTCTCAATTATTTGAATACCATGTGTTCAGGACCATTTACCATTTTGAAATTTATTTTCAATGGATCTGTGGAGATAGTATGGGAGGTAAATAGACCTATCTTGGTTAATGGTAATATCATTAAATATTTTTTATATAGACATACAAAGTGTCTGGCTACAATTTATCTTCTCGAATAATGATTCAGTATCGAGTGTAAATGGGGACAATAAAATCATAGAATCATGGGAACTAACCCATGGTCTCTATGATGTCCCTTTTTTATTTATATTTTTCAATAAATATGAATCTTCTTGCATATTGATTCTCTAGTTGATTGTCTTTCCCATATGATGGTGTCACATGGATTTTTGCTAATAGGGAGTCGATGGTTCCAAAAACTCAGAAAAGAAAAAAATAATGGAGCATCAGACTACATAATTTGAACAACATATCACCAACTCATTCTGTGATTTATTATTTCATGACATTTAATTCTTATTTCATATGAATATATTATGAAACATTCAAGAAATGGAATGGAACAACATAGGAACTTGTAGATGATATCATTATTTCATATTAATGGTCAATCCTCTTATATTCATTTCATTGTCTTTCTTTTTTTTCATTTTTATTTTCTTCTCATATTTCACTTTATCATTCACATTTATAAGTGTGGGGCAGTCCTAGTATATTATTTTTACAATTTTTATATCTTTTTATTTTCTTGGGTGATATAATTTTAGTTACTATTGAGTTTAAAATTATGATTAATTTCATTTTTAAACTTTCATACAAAATTGTTTTAACCTTTATTATTCTACGGTTGTACAATACGGGATATAATAATTCCATTTTGAATAATTTTTAAAATATTATTACTATTTTTAAAAATAAAATAATTAAATTTTCCAACGATATTGTTCTTGTTTAGATGTTTTTGGATCTTGGGGTTCATTTGAATATTCTTTTTTTCTTTTTCCTTTGTTGGAATGTGATTTTTGAACTTCATTGTTATCCATTAACAAGTATTTTTTATGTTTAATTTCCCATATACTTTTGATCTAAAATTATCCCACGTTGAGAATCAACATTTGGGACAATATTGAGTTTTATTTGGGGGTATATGGGTCTTTCTAGTGCTTGTTTGTTTTTCAAAAACAGGTGTGAACATTTTTAAATTTTTATTCAAATTATTGAAAAAAGTCTCATTATTTCACATAATAAGAGACCATTGCCATCATTATGCACCTCATTTCATTTATACATCGTGAAAACTACTACTGGTTGTTAAGGGTTCTACTAGGGACTAGAAATTTAGGGGATGTACGATTACTGATTGCAGTAGCACTTTATGTTTTATGGATTTTCTATTTTGGAAATGCGTAAGTGTGTGTTATAGGATTTTGTTTTGAATTATGATCATTAATTTATGGAATTAGATATTCAAGATAGGACATAGTAGTATCACCTTTCAATTAAAAACATAAAATAATTTATGGTATCCATCTCAAATGGAAATCATAGGAGTCCTCTGAAACTATAGTAGAATTGGAAATTGAGAACTCTTGGTGAATCTATGAGACTCTAGGAACCGGTTGTGGGTGCTAGCCCTCAGTACATAGTAAATAAGTTATTTTTCACAGCTATTCAAACATACAAGGATAGATAAAAATATATGAAATTATATAATTACATAAATTTCCTTATGGTGAAATATTAGTTCACTAATGTGAGGGAAATTATGGACCCAGTTGAAGAAGGGGTCGATAGACTTTTTTTGAAAATCATTTTATATGATTCAATAATGTTATAAAAAATAAAACTAATATATGAGATTTTTTAACCTAGGAGAAATTTAAAAATGAAGGATATTTTGTGGATCATCATACAAAGTTTTGACACATCATTGCAATTCAAGAGAATTTTTCATTGGATCAACTAGCACAGATACACATCAGGGAAGTGGTAATGCTACATAGAGTACCACTATCTATTTTGTCTGATCGAGATCCGAGATTCACCCTTACATTTTGGAAGAGTCCTCAACATGCTCTGGATATTGAACTGAACTTCTGTATGGCATATCATCCACAAACCGATGGCCAATCTGAGTGAACTATTTAGACACTGGAGGATATGTTAAGATCATGGTTCATGGACTTCAATGGAGGGTGGGACCAACATCTTCCACTAGTTGAATTATCCTAAAAAAACAGTTTCCAATCTAGAATCTTAAATGAAACTTATAAAGATCCGTATGGGAAGAGGTTTAGAACACTGGCATGTTGGGATGAAATTGGTGAACGTAAGCTGTTATTACCCGAAATGGTCGAAGAAATGGTGGAGAAGGTGAAAACAATTCAGCATCATATCAAGGAATCCCAACGTTGACAGAAGAGTTATGAAGATAATCGTAGATGATACAATTAGTTTAATATTGTGGAAATTGTATTTCTACATATATCTCCACAGAATAGGGTAATCAGGTTTGAAATGAAATTGAAGTTAATTCCAATGTACATTGGCCACTTTGAGATTCCTGAACGTGTTGGGGCTATGGCCAATCGCCTAGCACTTCCACCAGCCATGGAAAATGTACATGATGTATTTAATGTATCCCTATTATGGAATAACATACCATACCCTTTAGTGTACTATATTCAGAGGTAGTATAGCTAAGGGATGATCTTCGTTATAAGGAGCTACTAGTGAAGATCGTAGATCATACAGAAAAAGTTCTACAAAATAAGACAATTCCCCTCGTCAAGGTGTTTTGGTGAAACAAAATGTATGAATAAGAGACATGGGAATTAAAGTATGAGATGGAGTATAGTTACCCACATCTGTTTTAGTGTGGGAAAATGAATAATCGAGGGAGAAATTTCTTAAAGGGGGAAGATTGTAACGGCCCAAACATTTATTAATGGAAATTCCCCTTTATCTGATTATATGTCTTATTATGGATATATAAAATGTGAAATTCATTGTTTATATGTTTCTTGGATTTTATAATACCATTACGAATTTTTATCGTTGCTAATATAGATGTTGAATAGTTTTCACAGGACTAGTATAAATATAAGGCTTTAACAAATCCAATTTACTCAGACAAAGGAAGTGATGGCCTCATCCAGTAGACATTCCCTATATGAAACCCATTTGTCGGAGCTCAGAAAGGAGGTGGAATCATTGGGATTCACTATTGACAATGATCAATATTATCTTGAACAAGTTAATCTTGAGAGGGACTGACTACGGGAGATGTGAAAGTTAATAGAGATTACCATTCGAGTGATGTTATCCGAGCCACCACAAGAGTATGTCACCATTGCACACCTTACAATTCATTCTTATGAGGGTGTTATAAGGGGTTATGTAACAAGACCCTATAACTATGACTATGTGCCCTAATTTTTTATAACGATTGTGTATTTATTTTATTATTGTTACTTTGTAAATTGTTTTTAAATCCCAAATAGTATTTTAAGGTCATATTCAACTATGAAATCTATTTTTAGGAATTAATGAATTTTTGAATTAAAATTTATTTTAATAAAATAATAATATTATTATTATTATCAAATTAATTTTTATTATATACAAATTATAGTATAATTTTATGAATGCAATTTTAATTTTTATTAAGGTTTGAAAGCTATGTTTGCAAAAAACCCATGAATTTTCAATAAATTTCTGTTTTTATTTAAAAGTAATAATTAACATATTTATAAAATTATATAGATAAAATGAATATTATTTTTTGAATCAGGACATATAAAATATCCCATGGTGATTTTTTCATAATTTTCTGAGACAATCGAATGTTTGGGTAAAAATTAAATACCGTTTAAATATATAATGTGTTTTATAACAACATAATGACCCAATTGTGATTTAATAAACTAATATAAACATTATGTTTGGTGAATATATGTTTTACCATTAATATAATTAGATTTTGGCTTTGTTTTATTTTTTTTACAAATCATTACTGTACCCTCCAAGACTTATAAAACTTTTGTCTTTTTAAATTGTTTTCCTTAAGAGTATGACTCACCTCCCAATAAGAAACACAATTATTTTAAGATGTTCGGCCATTTTCATTATAAAATATTTTTTTCTAATCCCCTTTAGAATAGACCATGGGAAAAAACCATGGTTTGGTTTGTGGTTTTGATTATATTAAAGTATGGTGTCCCAAACCTAAATAATTAAGAATTCCCACTCCTTTAAAATATAAACCATCCCAAGCTCCCACTTCCTCTTCACTAAAATCCTTTTGAGTTCTTCCAAACCATTTCTTAATCTCTTTATAATCACCACAAGGTTCCACATTCTCCCAATAATCCTTTCTCAAGCCTCTCCTAAGCCATTGGGTTCACACTTCCAAGTATGGGATTTCTTCCTTTCTAATTTTTGTCCAATTTTCTTGATGTTTTTACGGCCTTTTTTTTCAATTAAAAATGTTGTGGTATGATTTCACACCACCCTCATACTGTACTTTTTATTTTTTTTGATGGGAGACCCATTTCTCTCTCATTAAATCTTCCCATTTACACCTGTTACCATGCCGAAATTCCTTGAGAGTTTATCACTCATCTTTTATATCCAAGTAATTATTTTTAATTATGCATCTAAATTTCATTAAATTGGTTGGGAAATGTATCTATATGTACCCCTAACTGTCCATTTCATTTATATATGATGACACATCCTTTTCTCTCTCATCAACCATTTTTATGAACCCTTATGTCATGTTGTTTTGCTACTGAAATTGCACCATGTTTTTCCAAGAAAATATCATTATGTAGTGAATACCATACCCATGTCTCTATCATGGGTATTCAAGTTTATACACATATACATATTGAATATTAATTTCATGTATTTATTCTAAATTTCATAATCGTTAAATAACTTATTATGTTGATTGATTCTATGATCCATGTGGCACACTTATGCATGAAATGAAATTTTTAAGAAATGTGCACCCTAATAGCACACCAATGCATTGGGTAAAGTATAGTATCATGATATGTCATGTGAAATGAGTGTTAAATCATGTCAATTCATGTGAAACAAGGTTTTACTCATGTTTCGTGTGCAATGAGGGTTTACCCATGCTCCATGTGCAATGATCCTTAGAACATGCTAATTCCATGTTAAGTCTTGTTGCCACATTTCCATGTTATGATTATCATGGTTTATCATGAATTTATTTTCATGTTTCTCTATTCTCAATTTATATGCCTATTGTCTAACATTCATTGTATTCCTCGTGTTATTCCATGTTTATTCCCTTACTAGGTGTTATAACTCACCCTTTTTTATGCACGTCCTCAGGTTATCGCATGTAATGCTAAGTACGAGGGAATGTAGTGGTCATGTAAAGAATTTTTTCAATAAGATATTGTGTTATATGTTTTAAGTTGTAATATAATTATGTTAATCCCCAACGACACTAGACCTCTCGATCTTCTATGTTTTATCATGTGAAGAGTTTATGTAGTAAATCAGGTTTAAGTGTGTAATAAAGAACAGAGTTGTTATAAATATATTATTTGGTATATGTATAATAAAATTGAATTTATTTTGTAGGAGTTTATAATGTTTATGAAGAATGTGAAGACATAAGGTAAGGGTTTTCTCATATGAGTTTTTTTCAGTAAGATACATTCCATTATTCAACACTCATTTGTTTTTTGTGGTGTATATATTTACGATTAATTTATTCTATTATAATTATTTATATAATTATTTTTATTTATATATCTATTTTATGATATATCTTCTTTGGGTTTTACCTTTCAAATGTTAACAAATCAGTAAAGAATCATTGTCTCAATTTTCCAACTTTGTGACACATGTTGTGATACAAATCTATATTTTTATATGATGTGTATCTACTGAATTTGAAATGTTATATCATTAATTTTATTGTTTTCATTATATTATAATCTTCATGTAATTTTATTCTACAATGGGGATCATAATTTAAGGTTACCAAAGTGGTGGAATTTTATTTCTAAAATATCATTATTTATCAGGATTTGTTATAAGTATGATTCAATTAATGAAATATTATGATCCATGTCTCAAAAAAACTCATTAAATATATTTTCCTATGGTTATTCATGATATGTTCATGTATTGGTTCCATATTTATATTCTTTTTAACTTAAGAAGTTCATAAATTGTTTTTAGAAAAATCCGACATTATCTCTCTCTAGGGATGGAAGTCTTTTTCATCTCAAAACCATGTTTTTTAAAAAGGTTTTAAAAATGTATTGTGATTAAAAAAAATTAAATGATTTTTATATTTATTTATTATTTTCAAATTATTATTTATGAAAATGGTTTTTAAAATTCTTAATGTTTTTATAAGGTGTATTTCAAAGTGGAAAGTGTATTTTATTCTAAAAATGTTTTAAAAAAATCAAGATTCCATTGTATTTTTTGGAACAGGTTTCAAATAAATTGAGTTTTATAATGTTATATGTTCGAAAAAGTGTTGTTATGAGTGATCTTTCAAAATCCATCTCTAATTAAGATGAAATCATTAGTTATAGTTTATTCTTTAATACACACATTATCTATATACATCATCCTTATTATTTCTCTATGTGGTATATGTTTTGATGTTTTGATGTTAATGAAACCCATTTATCCTCAATGGGTTATGCCATGATAAATTATTATGAAACCTAATTCCTTTCAATTATTCTTGGATTAAATTATTATGAAACCTATTTATTTTCTATATTTTATGATATAATAAAATATTTATGATTCCCATTCGTTTAATGGGTAATGAGATGGTGTTTATGAAACCAGTATCAGTTTGTGTGTAATGATATGATTAATGTTTTATAGTACATGTATGTCTGATATTATTATGTAACGAGTGGGACCTATATCAACCTCAAATTAATTGGGTAAATATTTTTAAATAGTGAGATATAAATAGATTTAATGATGAGTGAAATCGATTTTGTAATATAATGATGGAATGATAAGTGAACCAGATTCAATAATATAGGGATGGAATATGAAGTGAACTCATTTCAGTAATAGATAGATGGAACAAGAAGTGAAACTGGTTCAATAATACTTGTCTTGAATGAGTATTGAACTCATTTAAATAATATAGTTTTGTAAAGGGATGGGAACTATGTTTAGTAATTCAAGGATTGAATGAGGAGTGAAATCAGTTCTATAATACAAGGCTTGAATGATAAGTGAACCTAACTCTGTAATATAGGGCTACAATGGGGATTGAACCTTGTTCATTAAATGAACCTTTATAATAATATTGTCGTGGGAGTGAACCTTGACAACTAATATGGATTGGGGAGTGAACCCATTCCACTCAGGAGACCTTTGAATTTAGCCTTAGATACCATGGAAATAATTTTTATATACTTCTGTGTCTACCACAAATTATTTGTCTTATTTATATGTTATTCTATCATGGATATTTCATCTGATTTCTTTAGAAATCATGTCTTATAAACATTCAATCTTTGTTCCAAGACTCATGTTTATATTTTTTCAATTTTATAAAAATGTTATCATACCCCTATTCTTATATTATACTTATGTATCTCCTTTATTTACCCATAATGAGCATCAAAACTCTCCCATTTTTTATATTTTATTTCCTCAGGTTATAAAGTATGGATTAATGATAGGAAACAAAAGAGGAATTTATTTTAGGGAGATTTAAAATTCCTTTCACTTAGTTAGAAGATTATGTTTCTATGTTTCCAAAGATGATAATCTATTATGGTCCTCATAAATGTATTTTTTTAATGTATATAATATTCATAATAAATGATATATTATCCATGTATATGAAGCCTATGCTGATATAGTGTTCCTAGGTGGGATGGGGTTCCCTCAGCATAGCATTTTTCTATATGGTTGTAGGTTCCATCCACATAGATGTTTTCAATGTGGGTCTGAGATCCATCTTTATTGAACATTGATACATTCACCTGAGTCCCAACAACCTAGCTCCTTTCTATGTGGGCCCATGTTCCTCCCAAAAATCTCTTTCCTACTTGGTGCATTTCACCCTCTACATTTTTTTTATTATATGGTTGATGATTTGAAAAGATTTCATCAACATATGCATCATGGATTGAAATCCAAAAAGGGTGTGGGTTAATTTATTTTTGGGTGAATCCATTTTCTTCATTAATGTTATATAGTAGTTTAACCACATAAAAAATTACAATTTTCACCTTCTTCATCCCACAAGTCTCTGAGCTTCTCCTTTTTCCCAGATCTAATGTGGTTCTTTTGTAGTGGAGTGGATAAACTAAGTACCAAGATGGCCAGTCATCCATGTTGGGCTACATGGAATTCAGTTTCAAAATCACAATAATCATATCAAGGTACAAAAAATATGGCAGGATGAAATGAAAAAATTCAGTCTGTGTCATAAGTTTTTTATGAATAATTTTCCCCAACCTCTAGGGCATGGTTTACTTAGACATTTTTCTTATAAAACATCCTCAGGTTTATTTTTCCCTTTACAAAAGTAATTGAATTTATTTCTCCTACCAAGAATATTTTATTGCTCACAATAGTTAAATTTCTAAAAAGCTAATATTATTTATTACCTTTTTACTCACTTAATGATTATAGTGTTACTTGTGTACATGTTGACTACTACCTTCATGATGTGATGTGAACCTATTTTCATCACCACACTAGACGGATGATATATATAAGTATATTTCAAGAATTAATATTGTATATATGATATTATTATAATTTTTTTATTATAATATAAAACTTACCTACATTACATGATGATCATTGATAAATGAAAATTTTACTCATGTGTAATTACACCCAAGCTTCTCCATGATTATACCACATTTAATTTCACATGACCATCTTTCAAGATTAGTTATAAGAGTATAATTTATGTAATAAAGTATGTCAATAATGTCTTTAATATTTTGTTTTTGATGATATATCTAAATAATATGGGCAAGAACTGACCCTTTAATGATAGGACATGCTTAATAAAATAATTAAATTAACATCCAAAGCAAAGAAAATAATGATATTTTATTAATGAATGAGTGATATGATGTTTTAAAAGGACATTATATGATATTATAAATATTAATATTATTCTAATATATGTGAAAACTTGTTTAAGAAAACCATACTTGATGTAAAATAATTTTCAATCAAAAAGTATTGTATGGTAAGAGATTTCATCTCAATTCAATTTAATTAAGGCAGATTATAATGGTATAAACCTAATTTATTTTATTTTGTGTATCGTTATCCATTTGACATTTAATATCATGAATAATTTATAATTAATGGTATTATAATATGTAATTTTAATTATTCATCCAAGTGTATTTGACATGATGATTTCAATGTGGTAAATAATATTATAACTCAGTTTCTTCTCATTAGGTTATATTACTTCTTCATTGTCATTTATATTCTATGATTATGTGTATAAAAATGTTTAATTATATTATAGTCTCTTTCTATTTAATTAATGCGTATTTACAGTGGGTAAAAAATAACTATTCATTGATTACCTCTCACCTCATTGATATGATCATTGTAAGGGTTTATTTCACTATCACATTCGGATCGAGGATTTTTATTCTAATATTCGAGTTAAGCGAAATTATTTGATATTTATATATAAAAAACAGTTAAATTAATTAAACTCTAGTTATTATAAACATTTTAATTTAATTATACTATTTATTCAAAATTTATTTTCTTAAAAAGTTTGAGTAAAAATGATTTTATGAAAATCCAACTTCATTTCCTGATTTGGTCAAAATTCTATTTTCTAATAAAATTATTCTTTCACAAACTTCTTCTAAAAATGTTTTCTAACCTTTTCAAAATTAATTATTGAAAAACATTTATCCAATTTTTACGTTTTCTAAAATTTTAAAAGAATTTTCATATGGTTTTTAAAAATAATTCCCTTTTGGATTTTTATGAAAATGTTGAAAAAATGTTCTTGTTTCTTCCAAACAAAGAACTTTTTTAAACTTTTTGAAGTGAAAAATGAATATTCATTTTATCTTTTATTACATTTATGGAATTACCCAAAATCATGATCATTATTTCATTGAATATTTATTTATATGTTTACAAGTCTGTTTTAAATGAATATATTTTCCAAATATTATGGAAATTAATTGTTTTTTAATCTTCCCTTCAATAAAAAATATTTTTAAAAACTAATTTTTTTAAATGTATTTTATAATAATAATGTTTAATTTTATTAATAAATTATTTTAAATATTTTTTTATTTTAAATTATATTTTTCAATGTTATATATGAAAAATATTATTTGTTTCTTTATTTTTGTGAATTTTTAGTTTCTCACAAGTGAATTTAAAAATTAAAATTATATCTTATTCAAAATGTATTTAATGGTAGTTTAATGGTATTTCCATTCATAAATGATAGAAATCCATGTTTTTACTCATTCTTTAATGGGAAAATTATTTAATGATACCATCATCAATCATTCAATCGATGGATTAAAATTGTTTGAATGAAATTGTTATAGAACTCGTTTATTTCCCATGGTTTAATCATATATCAAAGTTAATGTTATAGAACATGTTTTTTTATAAGAGTTATCTATTGTTCAAACATATTGATATGGAACCATTTTCATCCCATGTTTTTACCACGTATCAATGATATTTTTATGGAACTCATTTCTTTTCCATCAGTTAATCGTGTCGTAAAGGGATTAACATGAAATGAATTTCATTTCTATAAGATACTCAGGTTATGATTGAAATAATGATTATTTATTTTTGTCTTATGATGAATTATATATGTAAATTACTCATGTTTTTATTCTTGGAAATTATATATTATGGGTGAAACCATATAGTGATGGGTGATACCGTTATATCATATATGATGGGTGCTCCCAGATAGCACCAGGTGATCCAATTATAGTTATATGATGGGTGAACCTAGATTTCACTCCATTGATGTGGGTAATGATTTTTTTCCAGGCTATTATATTATAATGTTAATATATGTTTATTTCATTTTTAAGGGTTATCTAAGTGAACTATTAAGATGATGTTCCCAGATACCAACACATTTTATCAATGACTTTAATGAGTTTAAAATATTTTCTTTGATTTAAATTTATATCACACGGCCAGTGATTATTTATTATTGTGACTCATTCTATATTTAAATACTTATTCCAAGTTTCATGATTTATAATTAAAGTATTTATATGTATGTTTTATTTTATTATTCACTCAGAAACTCTGATTATGTCATAATACCATTATCCACTTATTATATTCATTGATGACATTCACTTGTAAATTCTTATACATACCCGTATAGATAATTTGATATCACCCTTCTTCAGTTGCCTTTTCCCTATGTAATTAATAAATTATGATGACCAAATTATTTCCATAATTGATTCCATGTGGATGATGATGATGACATAATGTGAAATAAGAGAACCTAGGATATGTGAGAAAATGTTAATTTTAAAACATGGGTATTGTTTTCTCGGAGTTTTTCTTAATTCTATAAAAATTTAAAACTAAAATGACTTTAAAAATATAATTCATCCAATGGTTCCTTTTGATGTTTTATGGTTTGGATATAAAAAAATTAGTTTACAGTTAATGGTATAAAAGCTAAAAAATTAATTTTTATTATTTTAGCATTGGATACATGAGTGTGGGTTTGAGGCTATTATGAAAAGGGGCATACGAGTAGGGATGTTTTTTCATAAAAAATGAAAATGAAAAGAAAACCATTGGTTGGATCCTATAAAGAACTATAATTATAATCACTAATTGGACTCATGGAAAACATAGCCATCAAATAAAGAAATGGAAGCCAAACCCTTTTGGTCCCCATAAAGTTACAGTTTGATTCATTACATATTAAGTAGAAATGTTTTATTATTATTTAAATCATTCTAAATAATCCCATTTATAAAAACTCTAAAATTATTGAATTATCTATAGCACGGGGTTTATGTTTCCCTATAAAAACATTATAAAATTGAATTATATAGAAAGACCCCTTTTCCTATTTAAAATCCCTATTCATGATAATTTTTTATGAAAATATATTTCACTTTTATTGTAAATCCTGGAATTATTATATCGGTCTTTTATCATTACCTCATTGGCACTCAAATTCGGTGATTTCCTCTCTCCCTATGATTTCAGATCATAGTTTTGGGCCTTTACATCCCATTAAAACTTTTCATTCAAATACATTGGCAACTAATATATCTTTACATAGAGTTTCTTATATTGATTCATACATATGGGAAAACCATAGGAAGTTTAATAATACCATAGATCTTTATACATCTCTATAAAATAGTTATTCATAGAATAAGATTCAATATTAAAAAATATTTAAATGATTTATGTATTTCAAATTTCATAATGTCCATTAGATTGTGTGTGGTTGTGGTTCTAGTTAAGGGAGAACACTAATATTGCATTATTAAATATTTTATCTTACAATTCCTTAAATGGTATCCATTACATATTAGGAATTTCTTCATAACTAAAAATATTGAAAAAATTATTCTTCATTGTCAATTTAACAATGATCATGAAAAGTTCGTTTAGAAGAAAAATTACTCAACCCACTTGTTATCATAGTCCTCAACCATGAGTATGTATTTAATACCATAAGATGATAAAAATGTCATCTTGTAGTAAAATCCCCACACATTAAATATTTAATCCTTAGGAATCCCTTTTAGGGTAGCTTGGGTCTCCTATAACAAATTTCTCATCCTATGGAACTTCTTAAAACTTATTAAAATAATAATTAAATCATTGAAGAAAAATTATATAAACTTCTATAAATTTACTGAGGAGTGTACCTTGGACACCCATGGTGTCCATAACAATATGATTAATGGGAACTATCAAAAAATGGATGAATTTTTTAATAATCCTTAAATATCTTTATGATTCTAACATCACGGCTCTTAAAATATAGGGGATTATTCCAAAAGTAACTATCTATCTCCAAAATTAATTTCTTCCTATGGTTATATGAATGTTATATGGGCAATAATCTCGGAGAAATAACTTTTTATAATTTTTTTAAACCAAGAAGACATCTTTGTTGAAGCATAAACAAATTTCTCATCAAGAAAAGATTTATTAATTTCATTTGGATTATCTTATTGGGTTATGTTAATACTATACATGTTTTACAAAACCACATTTTTATTTCCATTATTATCATTAATTCCAATATCAAATGTATAATGACCTGAACTTAAAAATTACATAATCTAGTGATTTTTTATAATTCAGTTCTTTAACTTCTCAAAGATCTTTCTGATTTATATTTTTAGAAATTTAAGACACAATTTATACATATCAACCCATAATCATAAAAATTTGGTACTACTAAAATAATATCCATTTATTTCAAAATACAGAAGTTGTTAATAACAACATGAAATAATTTCTTGAAAGGTCTATACAACATTCATTTGGGCTTATCCTTTTATCATACCCACCCTTAAACCCTATGAAAACATGTTAAAATTTGGATGATAACAAAAATATTAGTAATATTTTTTTTAAAAATGATAGAAACTATTAGTAAATGAATAATTGTAAATATATGAAATCATTTTCACAACGACATATTTCTCACCAAATAAGTATAATATAGTTACTTTTTTAAAACATGAGATTTTCATAAAACATAGAAAATAGAAATAATATTATAAAGTTAGCTTGGGGAATTAGGTACTCAATATATTATCCATCCAGGATACCATATGATTTCTAACCATCAAATCTACCTTATAATCTAACCTACATGGCTACCTTATAATGTTACCCTTAGAGATACTTTATGGTGTAACCATCGCAGTTATGCTTACAGTAACCATACGGTCAACCTACAATGTAAAAATACCAAAGGAATTAGAAGGACATATAGGTCCCCCAATTAATCATAATTAATTATAAAAAACTATTATCATAAAATTATTTTACTTTAATAAAAATATTCATTTGAATTTTGTAAAAATTGAAATTTAAAAGAGCATTTTTAATGAAATATTCCTTACAATTTTCATATAATTAGTGTGATAATTAATAAAAGGAATGAAATATGTGTATTCACTATAAATAAACATAATAATACATAATATAAACTATATTAATTTCATAATGTATCTTAGTTATACATAATCAATTAAGTAGAAAGTTATCTCGATCAATGGAAATTCGGTTTAGAATCCCCTTGTCTTGGGTTCATCTTACATCAAAAATTTTAAACACTATATTACTATAGTTAAAAAATTGTTATTAATATATTAATGAACCATATTAATATTTATAATTAGTTAAAATGTTTTTACTATAATAAAATTCCATCCATCTATAAATAATATTGTGTTATTTTCACTGATTTCGGTGTATATATTTCTTTGTTTTGATGATTGGTTCATTATGGATGTTCTTTTCAAATTGAACAAAAACTCTTCAAGATGAATTAAATGGTCTTAATATGAATCTATAATTTTAAAATATACCATATATAATTTAATTTCTTGTATGAGGATGAGTAATTATATAAATCATTAATGAGAATGATTTAATAAATTTTGGCATTTTTTTGATTGAGATGAACTTATGTCATTTTATTCAATATCATGTTTATGTATTAGTTAGATGAAATTAGAAAACATATAATTTGAATAATAAAATATTATTTAACCATAATAATGGTTTTATGAACATCCTTTAAGGCTCTAATTAAAAATGAATGTGTATTGTCCACAATGGCAGTAAATCAACACATCATGGATGAGGATGACATTTTTAGAATAAAAGGGAGAGGATAAGAAGATTGGTGATTAATATTTATATAAAAATGATAAAATTACATAATATAGAATATATTTTATTCTTTATTCCACTTTTATAAGGGTAGGTTAAAAGAGTATAATAGATAAAAATATTTGAAATTAAAATGAAATATGATTTACCCTCTTGAATTATCCTCCTCGAGAATGTCCTTAAGGACCTCAGTTTTGGACTTTTTGTGATAACATCTTGTCTTGGTCGTGAGGAATAATGTTTGAAAGGAAATTATTCAGAAATTAAACAAGATACAAGTCTTTGGGTTGTGATGAGAAGAGGTGATGAGGGGTGTAATTTATAGTGCAAGAGTGGGGTGTTTTCTCATTAGTATATTCACTAGTTTATTATTTTGTTTTGAGACTATGATTTGTTTTATAATTATCACATAATACTATAAGAGAGTTAGATATTTTGGTATTACAACATCCTTACATCATCTATGACTCTATAAAAAATGTCTTTAACTTATATCATAAATTACTATATTTAACTATTACCCAAAAAATCATCTATTTTAGAAAAATACCAAAAAGTCAACCTACCTATTTTTCAATGGCTATAATTATAAAATTTACTCAATTTTATGAAAACAATTTTATAAATATGAGAAATAAAATTTTCTTAGATAATAATTTATTTGAAAAAATTAAAATTTTAAAGTTATAATTGAGTTTTTTACACTTTGAAAAATTAATTAACGTTTCATTAAATTATCTGAAAATCATAATAAAAAAATATATTTATTTGTGAATATATTTTATAGAAGTATAATTTAAAAAATAATTATAATAATTATGAAATTTTAGTTAAATATTTTTAACTTACAAAAATAAAAACACATATTTCATCATTTCCAAGGCATTTATTTACATATCCCGTGATATAAATAAATATTTATTAGACATATAAGATAAATAAATTTTATTGATACTATGATACATGAGGTTAATATTATTTTGTTCATATTACTATTCATAATTGTCAAATTCCTATTCTTAAAGTCATGTTAATTTTCCATAATTTCTATATATACCACTTACTTTATTAAGCCTTTATAAAAAATTTCACTATTTCATTCTAGAATGAAAAGAAATTATTTTATAAGTAACGGGGTCGTTAAGTTATCACCAACATTTGGAAATAACATCCTCACAATTTTTATTTACTTATTAAAAAAGTGAGGGTACCTTTCCCTCATAGAATTTTCATATTACAATGTTTCTTCTTCAATTATGTTTTTTCTCCACAAAACCATGACCTAGTGACTTTCATTATTTGACAATACATGCCCTCTATGATCTAGAATTTGAACATGTTTAACTTGATAAAAATGTTCTATTCCAACTAAAATAATTGTAGACTCAATATATTAGATGGATATGGAACATACTTTCCCAACATCGAAATGTGAAAAACATTATGTACCTGAGATTAACATGGAGGCAAAGCTACTTTGTAGGTTTCCTGACCAACATTATCAATGACTTTATAAGGTCTAATGAAATGTAAACTTATCTTTAAAATCTTACCAAAACACAAAACACTTTTCCATAGTGAGACTCTTAGAAAAACATTATCACCTTCCTCGAAATAATAGTATTTCTTATTATTATCTGTATAACTTTTATTCCTACTCTAATATGTTCTCATGTGTTACTAGATTATCTTCACTTTCTCATTGAATTCCTATACAATTTTAGTCCCATCAACTTTCTTTCCCCGAAATCATCCCACAAATCAATATTTTGACACTAAGATCCCTATAATACCCAGAAATGTGACATAAATAATTTGGAATGAAAACTGTTTTATTTGAAGATCATCTAAAGATTTATTTGGATCTAAGCTTTTTTAGTATTATATTGAACAAGCTGAAATCCTATCCTCTAATTTTTTCATTGTTTTCTTGGGTTTTCCACTAGATTGGGAAATAAAATATGTTTTTAGATTTTATTCTATTACCAATGACTTATAAAGGCCTTTACAAAAGTTATATGTGAACTTGGGATCACAGTTAGATACCATAGAAAGATGATCTCTATATAACCAGACAATATCATTGAGACACAGTCAAGAAAGATGTTCAAATGTCATAGTAGCTTGAATAGTAAGTAAATATGAATTTTCATTCAGTCCTTCAACAATAACGTGAGTACAATTTATTCCTCAATAAGTGTTTGGTAGTCCCACAATGAATACCATGGATATATTTTCTCATTTCCAATATGGAACTAGAAATGGATGAAGCCTCCCCTTTGGTAATTTTTTCTCTAGTTTATCCTATTCACACGTGAAACATTTCATGGGAAAGTCTACAATATCTATTTTCATTACATCCCATATGTAATACTCAGGAGGGTATATATTTATCTTTTTGATACCACAATGAAGTGAAATTGGAAACTTTGAGATTCTAATAACCACTCTTTCATTAACTGTGGATCACAAGTAACACCTAATCTCTTCCTAAATCTCAAATCACAATACTTATTAAATTATAAAAACTAACTCTTTTTACTAATTCTACCTTTTTATGTAACTCATTGTCTTTCTTATACACTTGTCTAATTCTATTTTATAGAGATGACTTCACTAATACCAGAATCAAAATAGAGTAATTTTCTACACCAATAACTTCTAATCCAAAATTTATCAAATCATTAATTAAGGGTTCCTGTTAAAAATGAAATATGGTTAATGATTCGAGATGTTTTAAACTGATGTAATTAACCATTTTTATTATTTTCTCTTATAATAATTGATTATGGAATCAGAATACTTTATATGTTCAAGTCATAATCTCTACCAAAAGTTAAATTCATTCAATGTTAATATATACTTCAAAAATTTATAGTTATCATGTATTAAATATCTGGATTTGTAAAAATGATTACTCAAAATTTAAAAAGATAAAACCTCATCTTCATATTCTAAAACATGTGTGGGATAATTTAACCCATTAGGTTTTAGTTGTCTTAATGAATAACAAATTATTTGAACATTCTACATCATATCATAATGATTCCAGTTCAGTGACTAATAAATGCAGAAGATAGGTTCAGAAATTTATGATGGAAGTGAAAAAAATTAGAGAATTCAATAATATATTCTTCAGTTCTTAAAAAGAAGCATCACTATCTTCTATTGAAATAAATGTAACCCCTTTTTAGGTTAACTTAGTTAGCGGGAAAGATAAATGTGAAATTCTTTTTCAAAAATGTATTTAATAACCAACTAATACAGAAAACTATAAATATCTGTAACATTTATGGGTCTTGGTCATTAATCCACTACTTTTATTTTGGATGGATAAACTTTTATTCCAAACTTATTTACAATTTTCCCATGAAAATAATTAGTTGCACCAAAAAATCACATTTGATAATCTTTCTGTATAACATATTTTCTTTAAGAGTTTGCATTCCATTCTTTTAATGTTTTTTATGATCCACATAAATTTTTAAAAATACCAAAATATCATCAACAAAATAATCAAAAACAATTATCTATTTATTTGAAGAATATTCTATTTTTGAAATCCAAGAATACAGTAGGGTAATTTTACATACCAATTGGAGTAAAAAAACTCATAATGCCCATTTCTATTATAAAAATATTTTTTTGGTATGTCATCCTTCTTCACCTTCAGCTGATGGTGCCCTGATCTCATGTCACTCTTGGAAAAATACAATGTGCCTTGGATCTGATCAAAGAAGTCATCGATATGAAGAAAACAAATCTTATTCACTAGTGTAATGTTATTCAACAGTCTATAATCAATGAATAGTCTCATGGAACCATTTTTATTTTTAATAAAAAAACTATGGGAATCACATTATGATGTACTAGATTGAATTAAGCCGTTATCAAACAACTCCTAAAACTATTCTTTCAATTGAATATGTTTTACTTGAGATATTCAATAACGTGGTTTTGAAACTAAATTATCATCATGAACTAACTGAACCGAAAATTCAACTTCCAGGTCAGGTATAACCCCGAAAACTCATCAATAAAATCATTCAGGTATTTATTTACTACTAGGACATCATTAATCATAAAAGTTACCTTAATTTCAACAATATGACCCAAGTAACATTCAATTCTATATTTAAATAATTTCTCAGCTTACTATAATTTTATCAACATTATTGGTTCATTATATTATACGAAATAAAACTAATCATGAAAAATAATTTCTTTAGCTCTACAATCAATCATAACCTGATAAATAGAAATCCAATATATACCCATAACAACATAAAACACTACAAATGGAAAACCAAAAAGGATTTTAGGTTATGAATTTCCACAAGAAATAATATGAATATCATTATAATGACTTCTGATGTAATATTTCCCATGGTGACTTAACCAGAAGTTATATCCTCACTTCTTTAGGATAAATTTCATTTTCATCTAAAAATTTCTCAGAATTAAAGGAAATTATAGCTCTCATATGAAACAAGACATTAGAAAAATCTTTGTAAACAAAAAAAGTACACGATACCACTTCATTAGATGGCCTAAAATATGCTTAAGTAGTCACAATGGATCTCACCACACTTTTTTAATTTTATTTTGTCTTTTTTCAATCATTGGAATCATTCATTTGGTGCGTATTTTCATTTTTCCCCATATTATCACATTTAAATCATTTATAGTTTTCTTATCAAAATTAAACACACCATAACTAATATCTTTTTAATTTATATATCGAGAAATAAATAAAAACATACCAAATCAAAAACACTTCTTAGTTTTGTTTAGAAACTCAAAAATGTTCTTTTTATGAAACATTTCATAAACTAGATACATGACTTTCTTACCATCAATTTTCATTGATTGATTCATACCCATTACTTGACATCTATATCACTTATTCTTCTTATTTTCAAATTACATGTGATCATCAGAAAATGTCATTTCTATATTATCATCACATTGTAAATGTTTTGTATAACTAGTAAATTTATGGAGGAATTTTGTCCTTTGATATCGTGGATTCATTCCTGGGTAAAAATGATTTATTTTACTATAAGATCCTGAATAATATTTTTAGAATACCTTTCCAGACGGGTGATGTATTCTTCATGTAAAACCACTGAATCATTCTCATTATTCATCAATATATTTAATTTCTTTTCTATCATATGTTTAATAACCATATGAAAATATTTATCAAGGAATATATTCTTAAATTCATCTCATTTAAAGGCATCAATATCCTCTATATCCCTGATATTCTTGATTGTTGACCTCCGCTGGTCAGATTCACTTTAAAAACAATATATGGAAAGAGAAACCTCTAGATTATATAAACAACACACATCATCAAATATCTTTTCAAGACATTTATTCAATCCTTCAACCACCACTAGGATATATGAACCACTAAAAGAAAGAGTTTATTACCTTGTAAAATGTACATCTCTTATCATATTCCTTTGTGGTATCTCAAGTAGTTCTATTTCATGGATTACACTACCATTTATATCATATGTCATCTTTTCTATTGCATATAAAAATGTTCAGTTCCAATTCCCACTTTTTAGGTTGTAGATTTGGAATGATATCATCCTGTTGGTGCCTTCTTAATTTACCTTCTTTATTTCTTCTATGGTAATCCATGTTGTACATACATAGGTAAGATAAAACAACATGGTAATCTTCAAATGTTTTATTATTTAAAAATAAATATAAGTTAAAAATCAATTACTCTAATCTATTAACAATATCTTAACCCTAAAATATTTTGAAACTATTATCTAATACCAACTATAATTACTCGACCTTAAACATTATATAATCTAGTAAATTTATTTATAATTCAAGTCTTTTTATTCCCAATGATATTTTAAGTGTATAGTTTTATAAAATTATGACCTAATTTGTATATATCAACCCACTAGCATACAAAATGGGTACTATTAAAATCTTATCCAGTTATTTCATAATATAAATGTATTTATTAACAACAAGAAATTGTTTCATGAAAATTATTCAAAAGATTCATCATTTCTTGTCCTTTTCTCTTACCCACCCATAAAACTTGTGAAAAAACATTTTAAAACATGGAATGAGAAGAAAAATATAAATAAGGTATATAAAAAAGAACGAGATAAATCATTAGTACATGTATACATATAAACATATGAAATAATCTTCATGAATACATACTAATCACCCTATAAGTATTATATAGTTACTTTGTGAAAACATAAGATATCCAAAAAAACATAGAAAACATAAATTATAACATAAAGGTAAATCATATAATTATGTACTTAAGATTGTAACCCTCATGGATACCATGTTATTTGTAACCTTCATGGATATCATACAATGTACCCTTTATGGCTACCTTACAATGTAAAACTCACAAGTACCTTATGGTGTAACCAACACAGTTACACTATGAGTAACCATATGGTCAACATCCAATATAAAAATACCCAATGAATTGGAGGGATATATAGGTCCCAACCATCATCCTAATCAATTCCCAAGAACTATAATTATAATATAATATTAATTATATAAAAATATTCTTTTGAATTTTATAAAAATAGCCAATTAAAAGAGGATTTTTAACGAAACGTTCTGTAATATTATCATATAATTAATGTGAGAGTTAATAAAATGAAAAAAAAGAGTATAAAAAGTATACACACATAAAAAAAGAATAATATAAACAAATAAAATTAAAGAAAATTTATTATTCCATAATCAATAATGTAAATGGTTTACCCACAGAATGGTAATTAGGTTAAGAATTCCTATACCTCAGGTTCATCTTACATCAGATGTATTAAAACCACTAGTATAAATATTTAAAGAGTTTTACTAATATATTATATAACCATGTTTGTTTTTATAATTACATATATTATATTCTTATAACAACTTTCCACCCATTTATTAATAATATTTTCTTATTTTCATTTTTTTGGGTGCATTTATTTCATTGTTTCCCTGGTTCTTTCATTGTGAATTATTTTATCAAATGGAAGAAAAAATACACATGTGGAATTAAATGGGGATAATATATTTCCTTAATTTTAAATCATACATCATATAAATTTTACAGATATAAGTATGTTTCATTAGATAAATGAGTAATGAGATAGATTTAATTTATTTTGGTGATTTCTAAGATTATCATTACATTTTATATTCTTATTCAATATAATATATAGATATTGGTTCAAGAACTATAAATAATTTATAATATGTATTTTAAATTTTTATTTAACCATGATAATGGTTTTATTGCTACATGTGAAGGATCTAATGAAAAATTAATGTGTATCATTCACGATGGTGGTAAATCGACACATCAAAGATGAGATTATCATTTCTATAATAAAAGGGATTGGAGAAAATGTTTCATGGTGAATTTTCTAATCAACATGATAAAATAACATTATATATAAGAGAATATAGTTTTCATGCCACATAGATAAGTGGATTTGAAGAGATTATAAGAGAAGAAAAATAATTGAAAAGAATAAAAAACAAAATGACTGAGGATTTTACCTCTTGAATTTTCATCCTTGAGAACCACTGTAAGGACCTTGGTTTTGTCTTTATGGTGATACCCAACGGTCTGGGACATGTTGAAGAATATTGGTAATGGAATTGGGTAGATATTAAATAATATACATGGTTTTTAGGTGTGATGATAAGAGGTGGTGAAATGTGGTATTTATAGTGAAGGAGATGTGGTTTTTCCCATTATTATATTCATTCGATTATAATTTTGGCTCAAAAATATGAATTGTTTGAAAATTAAAAATAAATAATTAAGGATAGTAATATATATGGTGCTTAAATCATCCATTCATCATATATGAATATATAAATATTGTATTTATCATAAATTATAAATTACAGTATTTCACTATTTACAAAACATTCAAGTATTTTAGAGAAATCCCAAAAATTAAACCAATCCATATTTAAACCGGTATAATAAAAATTGAAATAAATTTTTTAAAAATTATTTTCTATATATGATAAATATTTTTTTTAAATCATATTGTATTCAAAAAAATTACCTATATTAAAACAATAAATGAACTTTTAACACATTGAAAGATGAACTAAAGACTCATAAGATTATATACTAATCATACAAAAAAATATATTTACTTATGATTATATTTTATGAATGTATATTTTATTTTAAAAAAATATATTATTTATATAATTTTAATAAAATATTTCTGACATAAAAAATTCCAACAGTTAATTTATCATTTCCCAAACATTTATTTACTTACTACATGATATAAATATATCATGATTATACTTATAAGTGACATAAATCTTATATATACTCCCATAGGTGAGGTTATTCTGATATTGGTCATATTATAATTCTAAATAGTCAAATTAATATTCCTAAGGTCAGGTTACTATTCCATTAATTTATATTCCATATTTTCTATATATACCACATAATTCATTATATATTTATAATTAATTTGACTATTTAGTTTCAGAATGAATAGAAATTATTTTATATGTACCTTAGTTGTTTTCTAAATACCTATAATGCTAGTTTCCATATCATAAGCCACCATTTGGATTATTTCATAGAAATAAAATAATTTAGGGAATAATCCTCTAAAAATAATATCCATAAACCCAATCAAATATCAACAACACCTTTATTTGGAAAATATAAAAGGCTAATTTTTTCCGTTGAGTGAATTTTCATGAGCATTATCAAATATATTACTATATATTAGATCACATAGAGACTATTTTCCTTCCTATACCCATTAAAGATAAACATCATCATCATTTCCATAACAAATAAAATAAAAATTTAGCTTGTAGTTAGCTTTAATAAAAATGATTAAGGCTCTTTGTTTCTCTTTGATAAGTTTAAGTAACTCAAATCAGATCTCATCAAACACAACATGTGTATACTTGACATGAAATCAACACAGGGGATTAGTTACTTTAGATAATTAATTCATAAATATATTATTGAACCTACAACATACTAATAAATATTTTAAATCGTATGAGATTCTTAGGTAGTGGAAATTTAATACCTCGATATCTTAAAATGAAACACTAAGAACAATTTCGTACAAGATACTATATATCAATATTAAAATATCTACTAAAATATTAATATTTAAATGTGATTATTTTACAGAACCATTAGAATAAATGGAATTAATGATATTATCTAATTTTTGAATATATAGTTTACACATTTTTATATACTTAATTAATTGAGTACTATTAGTTAGAAATGAAAATAAATTGTTTTGAATATAAAGGATGTGTTTTTATAAATGCATATTTTTTATAAGCACAATGAAATTTTACATTGATATATTGAATTAATAAATTTTATTTAATTATATTATGAAATTAATATGTTATATATTCAATTATATATATTAAAATTCATCCAATAAATTTTATAGGTTTAAGATGAAATTAAATTACATTTTCACCATTAAACGCTATATTTTTCATAAAAACAATTTTGATGCCATTCGATGGCGTATCTATTTTTAATATGAATTTTTACAAATTTATAAAATTATTCTTAAAAAATAAACCCTATTATCGCAATATATTGTTTAAAGTAAACTTGGGGATAATTTTTTGTATTTTTATGTTAAATATCAATTTCTAGTTATTGGTGTCAAATGCTATATTTTATTTGAAAACTACTTTTTCTTCTAATTTATTTGGATAGCTAAATTATATTTTTAATTTATTTTAAGCTATAATTAGTTCTATTATAAATACATAAAACCAATTTAGGTCTTTTAAATTAATTTCACATTGATATTGGATATACAAATAGTTCAAAGATTAGAACTCTTCACATTAAAAACCCTCTTTTTCAATTTTTTTGTGGACTAATTTTAAACCAAAATATTAAAATTCATTGAATTTAACCAATTAAATGTATTAATTATTAAGAAATATAAGGTCCAAGTTAGTTATTAATTTAGTTATTTTTTATTTTTCCTTAAAAATTTGCCATTCTTGAAAAATAATTTACCACGTTGTATGTAACAAATGAAACAATTTAAATTACAAAATCTAAATAAATAAACACCATAAACAAAACAGAAATTGTTTTTGGAGGTATTTATATTCCAAAAATGGTCACTAAATTTTTTAATTTTTTAAATAAGTCAGGTAATTTAATTCGATATCAATGTGGTTGAATTTAAATATTAAATATTCATTATTTTATTCACTTAAACCCACCTCTTCTCAAGTATAAATACCCCTCCTCAACACCCCATTTCGACTCACAAGCCTTATATCTCCTAAAATATATTTCAGAAACTCATCTATTCACTCCCACCACATCCATGTATTGTTTGTCTCACACAAATACGATTTCCAATGTCTTTAAGGAGTCCTTCAAGGATGTGATATTCATGTGTAAGTTTTCTCAAAACACAAATTTTATTTTATTCTATTATTCTATTATCTACTCACATTCTTAAACAATCAAGGAATGATATCTCCAAAACCATGTATATAATTTATTTTTAGTTTTATGATTAAATATCACATATCCTTTTAATTTCTCATCTACTCTTATTGAAATAATCAAAACTATTATCTATGTTATGTCTGTTAATCACCTCCATGAATAATGATTTTATTTGTTTTTCATTACCACATTGATGGATACAAATAAAATAAACATTATGGTTAAATAATATTATAATATGAATATTATACCATATTTCATATTATGAAACAAATAAATAGACATAATATTAATTAAAACTATAATAGTTTGGGATTTTTGAAAAAAAAACATCCAAAATAAACTAATCCTTTATCATTAGTGTTTTATCTAATAAATCATCCTCGTGTAAGAAATAAACATATTTTATAGGACCACTCAAAATTTTGGATTCTCATTAGTACTATTTAACGGATCATCTTGGGTTTTAATTACATTTTAAAAAATCATCCATAATTTTCCAGGGATGAACCAATCAAAAAACCATGAAATGAATGGGCTTAAAACCATAAAAATAATGATATATTATTAATGAATGGGGCATAAGATGTTATAAAATAAACACATAAGGTATTATAAATATTAAAACATTTCAGGAATTAGTTAATAATATTTTTAAACCATTATACATAATGTTTTAAAATTTTTATGAAATTCAAACATGGGGTAAGGGATTCCTAAACAAAAATTCTATTCATTGGGTTATATTTATACTTCATTGATTATATTTTATCTTGTTTATGTGTAAAATAAACAATTTATTAATTTATTTTTAATTTTTAATTATACTTTTTGGTATAATTTTTTTACCCATAATCACCCCATTGATTAATTCTTACTTCAATGATATGTATGTTTTATGGTATTTTATAACCCACTTTCCATTCGTTGGTTTAAACATCTACATCATAAATAGATCTTTAGAGGAATATGTTTCATATAAATTTTGATTATATTATGACTTATTTACCATTTTTCCTTATTATTTATAGATAATATAGATAATAAATTCATTTTATTAACATTTACTTCAATGATATGATGTTAGTAGACTTTTATCATCCCACTTTTACCTATGTGGGATTTATTCCTTTTCCACAACTTATTTCTTTCATGTTGCTTATATAATTCTGTTTGATATACAATATCATGAATATAATTATTTTCATCATATAAAATGTTAAATTTGATAATTATTACTTTTATGTTGAATATGATTCTACTGATTAAAAAGTTTAATAGATTTCATCTTAATCTCCATTTGTTGAGGCATATCTAGATTTTATACACCCAATATCTTTTATGAGGTGAATAAACTACCTTGTTGACATTTCATATGATGAATTTATTTATTATCTTTTTTTTAATTGTATTCCTCAAGGGGGATTTTGATTCCAATATTTCAAATTGGTAAGGGACACTTTTATTAAAAAAATACATCTCTAGACATTTAAATATTTAATTTCAAATTCATTTATTCCATATCAATATTGTTTAAATAATTTCATTTTTTCATTATATTGTTAAAAATTATTATAAATAAAAATTTATTTCGATTTTTACATTCATTCAAATGTTTTCAAAAGGGGTCTTTTTAGGTATTTTATATGGCACATTTTAAAAAAGTTAAATAGAATTCTCAATTATTAATATACATGATGGCGTCATCTTTTCATCTATCGTGATTATTATTTAATTTTTTTATTACATTAAAAGATTATATATTTTTATTAAATTAAAATAACTATTTCCTTCTTTTGGTATTATGGAATTGAAGATGATTTTTCAAATAAAATGATTTTTCTTCAATGAAAATTGTTTTTATTAAAAGATAAGGGTGTTTTTATACGAAACTGTTATTAATTTGGGATTAAAATAGTTATTAAAATGGTATATAATGTAATTGTTGTATTCATAAAATTGTACTTGAACATTATATGGGAAACTGATGAGCTCGATATAGCTTATACGATGTGTTAATCACCATTATATCTCACTTGTGATCTTGATATAGCTTATACGATGGGTTGAACCCCATTATACATCATGAGAAACAAGTGATCATAATATTGCTTATACGAACGGTTAATTCCATTATATCTTACAAGTGATAACGTTATAGCTTATATGAAGAGATACCCCCCATTATAGATCACTAATTCATTGAGTAAATATAATATTAGAATGTGACTTTATGTTTACTCAAATTGAGTGGTTTTGAATGGTTTTTTTATTTGATGACATAAAAAACCTAAAAAAAATTTCTTTCATTAAGTGTATTTTAATGATTTACTTTGACAAAACTATGTATTTTTTCATAACATGTTATTTTAGATCATATTCTCATTAAAAAATTATGACAGAGTTAAATGTTATATAAGTTTTAATATTTTACTAAACTAATGATTTAATTTCTCTTTATATACCTTACAAAGATTCTGTGCTCATCCCTTGTTTTAAATCTTGTGTAGGTAATTAGAGGATAATTTAAAAATGAAGAGAATAAGGGGAAAATTGTAATGATTTTACATGAAGAGAAAAAAAATTTAATATTAAAAGGGATTTCTTTGGTTTAGAAATGGAGACTTAGTATAAGTTTCTACTTGTAATGTACGAGTTTACTATATAAGGGTTTATAAAAATCCTCTAAAACTCTACGCCTAAAATATTTTTGAGAAATCATAGTGATTTCATGTTTTAATATTAATAAAATATCTATTTTTTGTAAGGTAATTAGAGTTGGTATCAGATTTGGGTTAAACAATTTTTAGAGATTATGATGTTTTCTTTAGTCAAATCCATAAGATTAATGGATTTTTATTTTTGTGATTCATAATATGTTTAACATCTTAGAAACCATTTTTAAAATTTATGTTATGAAATTTTAAGGTGACTAACGATATTTTTTAAGACACTTATTATTAAGGTAATTATGCATTCTTACTTTTTAGGATGAAAAAAATTGTACGAGATGTCATTTGAGGTCAAAATATATTAATGTTTTTAAGCATTTTTCTACAATTTTATATAGGTTATATTAATATGTTTTTTAAAAAATGATAACCTATGGGATGGGTTGCAACCCATCATGTCTGATAAGGCTATAGGGATCAAACCCACAACTGAAGGGAGGCAAGGGTGCATCACCTACCACCGGCCTATGAGATGTCCCAAGTAGTAATATTTTTTATTTCTATTAAAACAATTGTATGGATGATGAAAAAACAATAATTTTGGAAACATATGTTTACCGTATTGATAACCATGGAATTAGAAAAAGAATTTTTTTATTAAGAGATTAATGTCTTTTCATAAGACATTCACTATTTTGGGAGCCATATTTTATTAAGATAAAAAGAATAATGTGGGATTTTATTTTTGAAATAAATAAAGAATTATGTTTTGTAAGAATAAATGATTTATGGTTATTCATGTTATATTTGGAAACTGTTTAAATATCATGGAGATTAATAAAAAAATTTATCATATAAATATTATACCTTTTGGAAAATTACTATATCTTGTTCTTTCATTTTTCCTTTTATTAATTCCTAAATACAGGAGGAGTGTATAGTTATAATTTTGTGATTTATTATCTTTAGAAGTTTATTATAATGCTTTAGGAATGAAAATTATTCTTTAATACACATCATTTAGGGAAATTATAAGGATGAAGATATTCATGTTTTCTACATATATTTCCTTATGTTATTAGTCTTGGTAGAAAGGAATTACTCATCCTTAGGGAAAAATTATTGAAACAAAAACCTTATCTAATTTTTTTCTTAATGGGAAATCAATAGATATTTGACCTATCATAGATTTATCATTTGTGGATTATTAACATTGTCAAGGCCATGTTTTCAGTCACTCTCTTTCATTCAATGACATTTTTATTTTATCTTCCATGATTATGTTTTCCTCTGTATAAAAGTAGTACTAGTTATCTTAGGTGACCTTCATACTTTACTTTCTCTCTTTTCAAATGGAAGTTTTATTAATCACTTTTATGACGTAGAATTTCAATAATGAAATTTACAATTTTTAAACCATATTTTTTTCAATCATGAGTTCAAATTTCAACGAAGGAATTTATTTAGTGGGGGAGAATGTAACACCCACATATTTTAAAATGAAATATTTTGAGTAATGTAATAAAAGATACAGCACATCAAGATTAAACAAATGACTAAAATATTATAATTCAAATTTTACTATTATCACCTAATAGTTGGAATATTGTAAATTAATTAGATTAAAATGATTATGAAAATATTTTTTACACATTTTCATAAACTGATTTCATTGGATACCAATTAAATAGAAATGAAAATAACAATTTATTTAATATACAAGATTAGTTACTTTAAAAAACAATTTTTATGCCCAATGTGGAATATTATATTAAAAAATTAAATTAATAAATACTAGTGATATATATTAGTGAAATTTATATGTTATATATTCCATAAAATGTTTTTAAATTCATCCAGTATGTTTTATAGGATTTAGATAAGAACAAATAAAATTTTCATTATAAAAAGGCTTTATTTATTTAATAGATCATTTTTCCGCCATTTAATGGTGCAGCTATTTTAAAAATAAATTTTAACTCTTTTATAAAAATATTTCAAAAAATTTATCTTTGTGATTAAATGAATACTGTTAAAATTAAATTTGTGTGAAATTTTTATTTTTTTCCAAAAAGATTTCTTTCTTTGGTAAATGGTGAGAAATACTACATTTTATTTGAAAACATATGTTTCATCAAATTTATTAATATACTAAAATTATATTATAAATTTTTTTAATGTATAATTATTTCATTTATAAAAAAACAATATAGGTCATTTAATTAATTTATAATTGAAATTAGATATAAAAACATTTCAAACATTGGGACATTTCAATTTAAAAAACTTATTTTTTGTTTTTTCTATGCAATTAATTTTAAAAATAATTCATCCAATTATTCGGATTGAATTAGGTAAATTGAATTCCATGATTGTAATAAGATTTTAACATTTAGGTGTTATGTTCATTTTCATTTTTTGGTCATAAAAATGCTATCTTGGTAAAAACAATATTTACCATGGTATATGTAAAAATGAATCATGTTAAAGTTAAAAAGATAATGACATAATTACCTAAAAATACAACATTTAAAGGTTTATTGAGGTATTTATAGACCATAAACATATTATAAATAATTTAATTTTCATCCAAATTAATGGAATTTAATGCCTCTTTAATGTGGTTGTATTTAAATATAAAATAATCATTTTGAATCACTTAAACCCACCTCTTTTCAAGTATAATTACCACCCATCACCGTCCCATTTCAAGTCAAATGCCATATATCTCATAATATATTCTTCCAAAAAAATCCTTACAACTCCAACCATGTCCATGTTCTTAATTTCTCACCAAATTACATGTCCACGTTCTTTTTCTGGTCCTTCAAGGTGCTCATATTTCGAGGAAATTTTCTCAAAATACCTCTCTTATTTTATATTCTTCTCATATTCTCTACTCACCTTCATTGTCAATAAATTAATGATAACCATAGAATAATTTATATACCACATTTGGATGATTATAATGGAATATATTATATCTATTTTATATTTCTTTCCCTCTGATTTAAATAAATGACATTGTTGTCAAAGGAATGTCAGTTAAACACCAAAGTGAGTAATAGTTTTCATAATTTTCCATTAACACTTTAATGGAAGGTTATAAAACTATAATTAAGATTAAATAATATTTTAATATATACATTAAAACCAATTTAATGTTCTGGTACTAATAGATACAAATAATATTAAATAAAATGAAATTATTTTAGGATGTTCAGAAAAAACTGCCAAAATAAACTAATCATTTATCATTAATGTTTTATCTAATGAATAATCTGAATTAAGTTTAAAAAATGATATATGTGACCATTAATAGTTATTTAATGTCATTAATAATATATCTTGACCCTTTTAAATTTCATTTCAATAGAATATCCATGATTATATAAAGATAAACTGATCATGAATCTTTGAAAATAACGCACCCAAAACTATAAAAATACTTAAATATTATTAGTTAATGGAATATAATATGTTATAAAATAAAAAATAATGTAATATAAATAACAATATATTTCATTAATGAGTTGATTAAATTATTTATACCGTTATACAGGAGATTTGATCACTTTTGACGAAATTTGAACACTATGTAAGGGACTCTTTAACTTCATCTCTATTCATTGGGTTATATGTCTTACTCATTTTTAATATTATTTCAAAAATATATGTGTAATAATATTTTTATTTCATATTTGTTTGTTTAATATTCTATTTTTTTTGATATAATTTTGTTACATATAGTCACCCCTTTGATTAATTATCACCTCAATGATACAAACATTGTATGTGATTTGGTAACCCAATTTGTATTCTTTGGGTAAAACATCGACTTTAAGATTGTGTATTTACATGATTATGTGTATATAAATTTTTACTATGTTATGTTTTATTTTGAAAAATTAATGTGGAATTATGGGGAACAAAAATTATTGATTTATTTGACTAAAAATCACTTTAATGATATGATATTTGTAAGGGTTTCTCTTCTCACTTTTACTTTTGAGGGATTTATGCCTTATTCACCACTTATTTAGTTTGTTTTCTGTATATAATTTACTTAAATATATCATATCATGAATATTATTATGTTCACATTATTATATTTTTTATTTTATAATTATTTAATTTATGGGGGATATGATTTGACTGACTACAAAGTGTAAGGGATTTCATCTGAATCTCATTTCATTGAGGCATATATTGATGTTAAACACCCAACATAATTTATAATGTTTATATATTTCCATGTTAACATATCATATCATGCTTTTAGTTATTATAATGTAATTTAATTTTTTGTGAAATTTATTTTCTTTAAAGGGATTATAATTTAAATACATTAAAGTGGTATAAGATACATTGATTTAAAAATCATTTTTTAAACGTTTAATGATTTATTTTCAATTTTTATACACATGAAATTATTCTTTAAATAAATTTTCATTTTCATTTATATGAATATAAAAGTATTATAAAGGAAAATTTAAATTTATTATGAATTTCATTCAACTTGTTTCAAAAGTAATCTTTTTACATTATTTATATATAACGTTTAGACAAACAACAAAAGAAATGTTGTATTATTAACATACTTAGTGGAAATAAATTTTCCACCATCATTAATATTATTTTATTTATATAATCCATTGCATTATTCTTTTTTTTATTTAATTAAAATACTAGTTTATTTTTTGTTGGGTATTTTCGAATTGAAGATGTTTTTTCAAATAAAATTTTTTTTTGTATAGAAAATGATTTTTCAAAAAATATGGTATTTTTATACAATTTTTTATCAATTATGATTAAAATATTTTGTTTAACAGTTTTTTAGGAAATTTTTTTTATTCATGAAATTATACTTGGAATTATATGATTAACTACTAATCCCCATATTGGTTATATGAAGGGTTGATCTCCATTATATCTCATGAGAAATGTGTGACCCTAATATAGCTTATAAGAAGGGTTGGGCCTCACCATAGCTCATGGGTTAGCCCAATATATATTATACAAATGGTTTTCCCCATTATATATCCCCAATTAATTGCGTAATACTAATATTATAAGTCATACTTATGGTTATTCAAATTAATGAGTTTTGAAATGGTTTTATTTATATGATTCTCTAAGTCACCTAAAGCAGTTTTGATTTCTTATTAGGGGTGTTTATGATTTTATTTCTGAAAATTATATATTTTTTCATGATAAATTTTTATATTTCATAATATCATTTAACATTGAAGATAATGGTAAATGTTATATAAATTTTTATTTTTGTTACTAGAATAAAAATTACTTTTTTTAATAACCTTTATTGAGATTCTATAGTAATCCCAAGTTTTAGAATATTTTTTTCAGGATTTTGGGGAGAATAGAGATAAGAATGAGGACGGGGGAATTAAAGTAAATTTTCTACATAAATGGAATACATTTTTTTTAAAAGAGTTTTCATTGGTGAAAGAAATGGATACTAAGTATATATAGTGGCTTGTAATGTATGCGTTTTCTTTTTAATAAATTATCAAAATTCATTAATACTCTAAAACTAATGGATTCATAAAAGAATATATGGATTTTTAGTTTTAAGACAACCCAAGAATATATTTTTATAGCTTGGATCCTTATAGTTAGCATCAAGATACAGTCAATAATATCATTTTTATCTTCAATTCCTTTATTTAAAACTTTACAAGTTAAAAAAAACCTTATTAACCATGAATTTAAAATTTTTCTCATCTAAAACCTAATTTCTCACATCGGACATTTCAAAAATAGTTTCTAGGTTCTATATAAATTTATATATATCACTTATAACAGAGGATAAATAATAAGAAACCATATTTTCCAATATATAATATTAAATAAAATATAAATAATATATATTAGAAATGTTGTAAGATATCTGTACAATGAAAAGTTACTTCCTTGGATAGAAAATATTCCAAATTGAAAAGAAATAGTTTTATAATTCTGACAACCTTAAGGTATTGAAATTCGGTTGTAACCTTAATGACCATCAATAAAAAAATTAATCATTAATAGAACCTCTAAAGAATAAAATCCTAAAATCGAATTGTGAACTTGTGTATCCTAGTAGCCAACTTATTTTACAATAATCTATGAATAATAATCATTTAGTTGTTTTTTCACATGAATTTTTTTATTCACATAATTTTTAAGAACATTTATTGTACTCTTCATAGGGCCAACTAGAAAAGGACTCCCCTATGAGAAATTAAAATTGTGGCAGAAAATCACAACATCATTTAATTATATAAAACCATCCATAAATACATTTTTTATACAGGGATTCAATATTATCTTCAAATGATCTCTTGGATTATGGTAATGTTACATAGGTATCATATTCATGTAGAATTAATGAATAATTATTTGTATATATTTTTTATAAAAACAAATAGATTAAAATTTACTCACAAAATTCAAAAAAATTAGATTCATCTTGACTATCCAGAATAACTAATGAGGTAATAACATTTATTGAAGAGTCCATACAAAAAAATAATATTTAAGATTACCTTGAAGGGGTTTAATCTACCACTGTAGTTATTGATCACTAGAAGTTATACTCTTAGCCAGAGGGAACCTAAGGAGTTTAATGTTTTTTTGATGTGAAAATAAATGCGTGATAATTCATGTATATGAAAGTTAATGTTTAATTTTTTGAACATTTTAGTAATATGTGCATAGAACACTAAATTCAAAACTAAGAGGTTACTTAGGATCAAAATCACAATTAAATGATATAATTATTCTAATTGTTTTTCCTCCGATTTAAATAGAAGTTTGTTTCCATTTTTTGTAGGGAATGAATCTATATTCTATATTAAACATTTCCCTAAGCTTAGTAATATAAATTTTATCATCAAAGGATAACGTAATTATAGGATCAGATCTACTTGACATTTCGTGAAAATTAACTACATTATCATCTTAAATTCCTAAAATTGTATAGAAAACTCAATTGCATCTTCTAGTGTCATTTTTTAAACCAATTTGTTTTTATTCAGTTATTATTAATAATAAAAGTTTTTTTCATACTCCAATATCTCAAATATTTTATACTTCACTATATAGGTGGGTTATGTGATATATTCAGGGGTATTAATTTTTTCTTTTTGTTCCCCAACATTAATAATCATCTTAGCCCTTGAAACATAAAATAATTTTCACTCAATTTCCAGGAAAGGACTATCCCAGATAATTGGTACAACTTTGTGTTATTCTATGAATAAATATCAAAATATATTTGAATAACAGCTTCGTAATATCAAAAAACTATTTGTAAACTAATCCATCAATGTGGATAGTGGCTCAATCATATAACTACCAGAAAACTGTATTTGGTTTGGGTACTCTTAAACTCATATGATATATATTGATAATGGAGTTATATTTATACATGGACCATGATCGTAGATTTAATTGTATAGGCTACCATGATCTTCAAATGTTTTGGTGTAACAAAAAATCAAAATAAAATTATTTGGGAGGTTTCATAGTCAATAATAAACCATTTTAAACAATGTGAGATTTATTGTGAAATAATATTCAAATATTTTCTATTAAAATAAATTTTATTTAGTTTAATAATTTAAGATGGAAACTGAGAAAGGAACTTATGAATCAAAATAGTGATTTGATGTTTCCTGAACATTTTATGAAAGGTGAGAAAATAATTTTCTTAGTTATTATTATTGAGGACCTCCATGGTTGGTATCCTCACCATTAAAACCCTTTTAGATTGATGACCTTTTTTTAACATATAAAGGACAAGAATAAATAATCTTAAACAGAGAACTGAGCCGAACGAAAATTTATAATTTTCTAAAGACCCAAAACCTCTAAAAAGCCACCACCCAAAACCAAAACCACTTCCATAGATGGATAACCATTAAAATTATAACACCAATAAGTAATGGTTGTATATATCTTAAAATAAATGAGGCAAAAAATACAATAGAAATGGCCCCTAAAACAGACTACCACTTGAAGGGGAATCACAAATCACCTTCCTCTCAAATGTCATAGGCAACATGTTTTATATAAAACCCAACAAGTTTTTTAAATATATTTCTCTTAAAATAATTTTATTTATACTATATCTTTTGTTACACAAAATTGTGACTTTAGAAGAATAATATAAAATTATTAAAATATTATGTTCTTATTGTCTCTTAATAGATGGATTGGTGGGTATAAATTGTAATAATTAAATCATTAAAAAATATATGTCCTAAAAATTTATAAAATAAATTCATTATTTATAAAAATATTATAATTAAAAACAATATTTATTTGAAAATAAAAATGGTGTTTTTTGGGAAAACAATTTGTACACATAATGTATTCTTATTATAATATATTAAATTAATCACTCTTGGTAAATGATTGTAATTATATATATATAATATTTATATGATAAAAATTTTTAATCATAATAAAATATTTTTCTAGACATAGGTTAAGAATAAATATTGTTTTATTCTTGAAATTTAATTTTTTAAGTATATTTTTTTGTTGCATTTTTCACACATATTTTAAAGATTGTTAATTACATTTATAGATACTTAATTAGCTAAAATTAATCACATGTTTAGAATTAGGATTTTCAAATTTGGTAAATAGTCTCATTTATGTATTTTCAATATGAATAGAAATCATGGTAAAAATTATCAACTACGTGAACGGTAAATAAGGTTAATATAAATTAAAACAAATGATTCGAAAATAATTTTTAATCTAAATTCTTATTTGATAATGAGAATTTTATCATTTTCACAATAGGCTCAAATGTGATTTTTTTGATTTAAAATTTTCCAAAAAATGATTCATATATTATTCAAATTAATTAAAATTACATAATGTCACTCACTTAGTTTTAAATATCATTTTTATTTTCACATAAGAATAAAAACATCTTCTAAAAAATATTAATAGATATTTTGTAAACAATTAAATTAAATTCATGATGGTAATTTATTTCTCATTTTTAGGTTTTATATAATTACACCAAATTCTAACACAATGTTAAAAAATTTTGGATTAATATATAAAATAACAAATTTTATAAATATTAAAAGTGTTATAATTTATGCATGTTATAGTATTGAATGAAATTTATAGGTGAATGTGAAATATTATTATTATGGTAAAATGAAATATATGAGGTACAAATTTGTCTTTATTTATTGCAATTAAAATTAAATGAATAGTGTCAAAATTAAAAATAATGATATTTTATGAAATTATTTAAATAAAATAAAAATATTGAAATAAGAGGAGTTGGAAATTATGTAATAAAAAATTTTATTACATGCCAATTTATTGGATAATTACCAACTTATATGGAAAAATTTCTACCCTTTAATATAGAAAACATTTTTTATATATTCAAAATAAAAAAATTTAACAAAGGGTTAATAAAAATTATGTGGTATAAAATGATCCAAAAAATGTCTAGATTCCATTGATTAAAGGTATTTTGACAAAATACATTTTATCTTCGAATCCATGTCCACTTAGAGGAATATGGATTGGAAATGAATTTATTATTATTTAATCTTTTTTGATGTCACAAAAGTGCCCCTAACATAAATTATAAAAAAGAAAACTGCATCACTCACTTATTTAAACCACATTAAGCCTTTTATATCAACTAAACTCTATAAATTTATCTTATAAACTTACCTAGTCACAATTTAGAGGATATTTGCTTCCCAAAATACTAACCATAGTGCTGTTCAGAGGAGATCTAAAAAAGTCCTTCCAAAAAAGAGGTAATCCCTTGAACCGATCACTTACATTTATAATCTCCCTTACCTCCACTGAATATGTTTTTTTGTAACAAAAAATAAGAAAATTATTGATACTAAATATTATAAAATGTAATAACTATTATTTAAACATCATTATACACCCTCTTTCCCATCAAATGTGAACAAAATGTGTTTTTCATGCGTATGTACGGGTTTCCATATGAAAATAGCGATACAATTTATTTTTATTAACTGTCTTATATAGATGTTTAACATAATGGGTTTAATATCTATATATGATCCATATGAATATTTATACTTTTTGAATTATAATATCACATCTACCTATATACCATGAAATCAATTGGAAAATGATAACATCACTTGTATGTATGTGTGGACTATCATCACTACGAAGCGATTTGATTTGTTATTCGGTTCCATTTTGAATATCATGGTTATAAGGATATATTTATTGAATATATATGATATATATATCAAGACAAATTTTCTATAATATTAAATTATTATTTACCTGTCTTTCATTCCATATTTTGAAAAAATAAAATCTGCATTCATGCGTACTCATGACTTACCGTCTCCATGAATGGTGTAATTCATTTTCTATCTCTATCTATTAGTCATGACACAAAATATATATATAATTCATATATATAATAATTTTATCATTATTAATATTATTGATATGATGAAGCCATGATAAATTAATAAGTATAAAAAGTAAAAATATAAAAAACACATAATAACTCAAATAGTTGACACCTAGTAATGATGATTTTAATAATGATTTAAAAATAATATGTCTGTTAAAATGTAATAAATTTATAATATATTATACTATAAGTAATAATATTTCATTGGTGTAGATATAAAATAATTTTAAATTTATTATATAGGAGTATATATATATTTTTAAATAAGATTAACATGATGTATGGTTTTTAGGTCACAATCTCATTATTTATCAGGACTGAATATAACTATAACTATGATAATGAAATATTATGATATACCTCTCAATAAAATTATATGTTTTCATATCCATTGTTAATTTGTTTTAAATACATCTTTTCTATTAGTATTCATCATCTTATGCCATCAAGAGATCAAAAATATGTTTTTAATGAAAATTTAATTCATTTTTCTCTTTGGTTATAAAATATTTTTATTTAACATACATGTTATCTATAAATTTGTTAAAAAACGTTTTTCCTAATTATATGTTATTTTTTTCAATTTTTCTTGTATTTTAATATTTTCAAAATTGTTTTAAATTAATCTTATTTTCATCATCTAGATTACATCCTTTATATATTTATCAATTCTCGTATAGAGGGAATGTTTTTAACTTATACAAAATAAATAGAATTTTTCGATGACATGGATGCTCAATGTTTTTAATAATCTATTAAATTTTACCATATTTAATTTCAAATAATATTTCTTCCCAAATGTTATTCATTTTTAAAATTTTCTTGATGTGATTTCAAAATGGGGAGATTATTTATCAAAAGAATAATTTAATGACATTCTAATTCATTAATTACAGTAACCTTAAATGTTTTTATTACATTGCAATGAATCTGATCCATAAATACCATATTTAAATATTCTTTGGATGGTTTATTTTTATGATGAAATGGTGTTTATAAAACTTACTTCTTTTCCATGGGATGATCAATGATGAAATTTTTATCCAACCCAATTCTTTTCAGAGGGTTTAATTTTTTAATTTGTTTATGATCTTATGTGACACATATGTACTATTTTAATGATGTAAAAGATGAGACCTATATTAACCACGCATGAATTTCATAAATATTGATATACCAAGGTATAAAAATAATTTGAATGGGATCTAGTCTATTTTAGTAAGACTATTTTTTCCCAATGATTGTAACAGGAGTGATCATCAACTACTTTGATGGTTTGGTTAGTGAATCAATTCCACTGTGACAGTCTCGGGAAAAGCCTAGAATACTAAAGAAATGGATTTTGATGTTTTTGTGTATTTCAAAATTCCATGGATTATGAATATAATTTTCTTTCATGGATCATGTTCTTTTATTCTATAATTATTTCTGTCTTATATAATTACTCTTTTTATCCAATTACACCATATTATAATCTATGATATTCAAGGTATGGATTTTTAGATTATAATCTCAATTTGTAAAACACTTTTTCTCCATTTATAATTATATGATCGTTGATATATTAATTATTTTCTGTTACTGGGAATAATATATCACCATTTCTTATATTCCCCTACTCAGGTTACGACAAAATGCAATATTTTTTACATGTATAAGAGTGGTGATAGTTCTGAAAATATAAGTGGGTGACTGTTTGGAAATATTATTAACCAGCTGTTATGTGTCCACATTTCTAAATATAATATACCTATATTAATTTTTCATGGATCATTTTAAAATTTGATGAATTTTCATCTATTTAGATACAATATGTATATATAAAATTTGTAGGTTGATATAGTGGATCTATGTAACATACTAAACCGGAAAATACTTAACCCATTCCCTGAACTGGTGGGTCACATGGCCTCAATTTCACATCCATGTATGCCAGAGGCTACCGACTATTAGGGAGGGTGTAAATGGGGTATAATGGAAAGAATATACCCTCTTATCAAAGTGCCACAATTACTAGAAACAATAAATATACTATTTCGATAGAAAATAATATAAACATACATAATAATTAAGAAAGTGTGGGACAATAAATAAATAAACAACTAATAGGAATAGTAAAAATCTATAGAGGTTGTGTCATATACATGGAATGAATAGAATGTTCATATATAAAAGAAGGATATAAGATAAGAATATAAAAACCACTAAAATACACAAAATTATTTTCCACTAGAATCTTGATTGAATTCCTAGTCCTCTACTCTTATGCCATGCCTATAATCTAAGCATATCAACAATCTGTTACACAGAATTTTCTATTATTTGTTCTTAAAATCATATATCATTCTCAAGTACCAAAGGCAGCCTGAGTAGTGTGAGATAGAACAATATAAGTAGGCCACCACAAACTGTTTCTACAAGTAATTCAAGTAGTGGTCATAAATTATCATTTTTTTACATAATAAATTATATAATAGAAAAAGCTTAATAAATAAATGAATGGCCCCTCGGGTTCAAAAGGGACACATGGTGGATCTACCTACTTTGGCTCATGGACAGAATAAACGTCATATTTGTCACTATATATATATTAATATATATATATATATATAATGTTATATATTTCATCCACCTATATGGACCAAGTGTGTGTAGAGTCTATTGGTCATATAGCTGGAATACGAAGTGTTGGATGCACTAGGGCATAAATCTTACATCCATGACCAGTATAAGTATCCTATAAGATCATGAAATAGGGTACATTCCCTAAAAATTATAAATTTTGGGTGTCGTTATGCTCATCACTCGAGATGGTGAGTGTTCTATCTTGTCCACACTCGAACAAGGAACATGTCATGTCAACACTGGTGTCCAACTAGTGTCAGTGGTGTGAAACATCATGCTCAACACTCGATATAAGGGAGTATGATTATTTCATACTCGAATAAACCCTTACCATTATATCACAACCTATTTCCAGGTGTATCCATATATACAAAATGAATAATGGGGCATAACTTCTCATGAATTATTTACCATGTTCATATATATAAATATGTCTTAACAATTAAATTAATGTATTTGAAAAGGAAACCAACAGTACATATGTCCTTTACACCCTTTAATCATATAATTTAAACCATTCATTTTCAATGTTAATGAAATCCATCATGCATATTCCATCCAACATAATCAAATACATTTAATAAATATAAATGTAATTTCATTTTAATATTATCAAGGTGTCATTTGATATGGTTCCATCATCAACAAGGAAAATACCTAAAAGGGAAATTCCCAATATAGATTGCATAAAACTCTATATAGGTTTCTTGAGTTCCAATAACCATTCAAATAACGAGGTAAATCACATTTTAAAAACAAAAATGAATTCATATAAGGTTTCTTTGGAATATAAACATTTAACCAGGAGGGTAAATTTATCATGGAACACCTAAGGGGCACCTATAAATGACATAACCATCCTCTAAACTACTATACAGAGATAAAATGGAATACATCAAGGTGCAATGATCAAGTTTATATGAAGAACACATTTAAAAGGTGATGCTTGACAATATCTGGTGTGCATTAAAACTATATAGCTAAAAAGCATAAAATATCATTGGAAAAACAATTCTACAACCTACCATAAGGTGTTAAAAGACTCCTCAACCGATATATTCCATAGATTCAGAGTAAGTTGGAAGAAATAGAAAAAATGGTAGAAAACGTAGAAAATAAGGAAAATGTATTGTACCAAAAGATCATAATGAATTTGGAAATAAACATGGATAAATGTTAAGATATATGTAGATATTGTTGATATAATTCAAATTCTTCTAATGGATCATGATTTGGGGTTTGAATGGAGGAATGATGATAATATCCAGGTTGAGAGGTTTAAGAGTTCATTGAGAGAGAAAGATGTACATCCACTATAGAATGGTAAATGAAGAAATAAAATGTATGTTTATTAATTGATTAATAAAAAAGTATAGTTTCATAATTCAAAATAGGTGGTTCATAGTTTTTCATTAGGGTTTCGCAAAACTGTATGAAAATTATGCTCAATTCACTACTCAAAGATTTACCTTCCATTTTTATGGAGCATGGTTTTCCAAACTCTACTCAAAATGTGAGAAATTCCTATATTAAAAACACACACTTCCCCCACAAGATCATGTGCTATGGGTATCATTATTTTAGACAAATTGTGCATCCCCATGGTCTCTAATTTATATAACCACATATTTTAGAGAATCCATGTGGGATGGGATCATGATTTTTCCTAACCGTGAATCCAAGTATTTTCTTCCCTATTTGAGGCTTTGGGATACGAATGATCCGTAAATGAACCATAGACCTCCATGAATTTAATAAGAATAATTTTTTTCATTGTTTAATGAAATTAAAACCATAAATAAATGATTTTTTCTTTTATGAAAAGACAGTTCATTACAATATCCCCTCCTTAATGAAATTAATCCCAGAGTGGTCTTTATGAGGCTAACGAGGTGTCGTGAGCATAGGGATCTAGATACTGAGCACTTATATCAGCTTCCCACTCGCATGCGTCTTCATGTACTCATATATGCATCCATATAAACTGAAAGAAATGATTCAAACTACCTTGGAGGGTCATCATGATCTAATCCACAATAAAAAAAATCTAATTCTCAAATGAATCATGTATATCAAGATTAGCCTCATCCGGATGGCTGACATCTGATGGTTCTAGATAATATATATGATGTTGGGATACATGAAATACCTCAGGCATATATTGGTACTTATAATGAGGCCTTATCTGGTAAGATACTATTCCAATTATTTTCACTACCTAAAAAGGTCCAACTGACTTGTGTGATATCATATCCCACCTATGTATACGCCAATGGCCCGACATAGGTGATACTCATAAGAAAAATCAGTTTCAACACTTGATCTCAAACGGTCATTGGCATCTATGGGAAAATGAATTTTGTCTAGACTATGTTTTCATCACGAGCATTCTGATCAGCCAAACCTACTCTGTCGTCTCCTTCACGAGATGTAGTCCCAGCATAACTACCTCCCCACCCTCTAGTAATAACAAAGTCAAATGAAAATTTATATCATATAAGGATTCATAAGGAGTCATCTCTGTGGTACCATGAAATATTTTATTAAATGAAAACACAATGATAGAAGGTGTTTCTCCTAAGAACCCCCGAAATCAAGAAAACATGAATTGATCATGTCCTCTAGTTCATGAATCATACTATCAATATATCCATCAATTTATAGGTGATTGTTTAGGATTATAAATAACTATATACATAAATCCTTCTACAACCAATACTAGAACCATGAAATAATGATAATGTCTTCTTAAAAAATGATATAATAAGGATCTCTATGAAGACATATGAACTCATTAACATACATATCTCCAATATCATCTACTGGGAAGATCTCTCACATAAGTCGGATGTGTACGTCCTTCATCAAAACATCAATAAAAACCCATATTGTATCATTTCAATGAGGTTATCTATGATAACGAGTTACAAAATACATCGAAACATTATCCCATTTCCACCAAGTAATAGACAATGGTTATAATATCCCCAAAAAAGGTGAATATTTCTTGACTTCACCTACAAACATGTGGAACACCGAGGGATGAATATAGAAATTACATGTTTCTTAACAAGAAACCAATAATAGTTCTGTAGATATGGATATTTTATTATGTCTCCCAGGAGATCCTACAATGCTGAGGTGTGGAATTACTGCATCATATCTTATCTGATGTTTAATTGGACCTATACATTCCAATATAATAGTAGATTATCAAACCAATCCATGGTCCAAAAAGATGATGTATCATTATCTGAAACACTTTCTCTTAGGACAAGGCCCTTGGGATATGATAGTTTCATCTCACTTACACATTCGAAAAGAGTTGAAGTCACTGTTATGGCTTTGAGGATAGTCTGACCCTGATCCTCTTGAACCTCAATCTAAATATCTAATAATAAGTTCGTGAGCTTCCAATTTTCACTATCCTCCCAAACTACATGATTTAAGGTATTCTAGTTTATCTCATTGACCACTTCATTGCTTTTACCAGAAATATAAGAAATCATGAATCAAATGATTGTTTGTACTCAACCCACATATAATTCCTTTGATTAAAATCTCATTGCGTAAATATGTACTTGAGTATTTTATCTTATGTGATTGCCAAAAAAAATTCCTAGTATATATTGCATCCAAAAATATAGATCATGAGCTGCAAAAGGTAGCTCAAGGTCGTGTGTTGGGTAATTCCACTCTTGAGGCCTCAATTAATGAGACCTGTATGCGATGACTCACTCATCCGGAAACCAAACATCTCTATGTCAGATACCTGATGTGTCATAATATATATAATATATTTTTCTAAGCTCTGGAAAAATTAGTATCAACTCTAAAGTCAATTATCCCTTTAACTATTTAAATGATGATTCACAAGCTTCTAACCATTCGAATTTCACATCCTCCTTTGTCAAGATTGTAAGCGGGACAATACGGTGTGACATTTTAAAAGACGAAGCATCAATAATATTCATCCAGCCCTAGAAAATACCATATTTTAAAATTTTAATAGGATGATCCCATCAATCTGTTTATTTGAACTCTTGAATCAAAGATGATAAGACCCAGGAAGTGGACTTTGTCAATCCAGAAGTGGCATTTACTAATCTTTACATAGATAGGTTTCTCACTCAGTCTATTCAGAATTATATAAATATAGTTGGAATGGTTATTTATAAAGTGTAAATAAACTAAGATATAATCAACAAATAATACCATGAATGAATCCAAATTCAAGTGGGAAAAAATTATTTATAAGATCCACAAAAACTGCAGTTGCATTCGTGAGTCCAAACTGCATAACCAGGTACTTGTAAAGACCATACATGCTCTTGAAAGATGTATGAGGTGTGTATAATAATTACATGCACCTGATTATATCTCAAACTCAAATTTATCTATTTAAACACTCTCACTCCTCATAGATTATAAAATATGTCATCTATTCAAGGCATTGGATAAAAAAATTTATCGTGATCTTTTTCAAAAAATGGTAATATGCACTAATCAATAGTGTACCATCAGCCTTCCTGTGAAAAAAAACCAATGAACCCTAAAGAGAAGTGATGGGGAAGTTGAATTATTTAGCCTATAAATACTCCATTTTTGAGATAAAAATGCTTTTTAATTTCCTTCTTATAGGTTGGCATGGTCACTAGTGTTTCTCTTGGAACTAGATCAACAGTAAAATATACCTCTCCTTCTGGATTTAGACCCCAAAAAAAATCATGTAATACATCCATAAAATGAATGACTATAGAAGGAAAAATAGTGAGTCGTAACTGTTGTTCATTCAAGTAATTATTGGTGATTTGAGTTATCACATTACACAGCCTTTACTTTTCGGTTCCCTCTTGTGTCACACTAACATCCCAATCACCCTTATGCACATTTGTAATGACCTCTAGTATTGTAAATGTCACCATATGGTGATACTATTCAATATAAGCATGATATGGAACGAAAATGTCTATCTCAATGATTATGTTAATGATCATCTTGTTGAGGATGAAAAGATTTCCCACAAAAAGATATTTTTCTTTCTCAAAGGGAAATTCCTTACAAAAGAGAACACCTTTTGATCAGATACATAATGAGGTTTCAAACATCATAACAGCATATATTTCTTTGATCTTGAGGCCTAGAATCTATTTGATTTCCATAGATATAAATGGGTCAGATGGCCATGTTTCAATTAAGCAGACACTAATGTGGAGGCTACTAGAATAGTACCACATGCAGTAGAAGGTCTGGAACTCTCCACATCCAATATTGGCAGGAATACATTTAATTATCTAGTACCATGAACCAAATTCATTTTTTTGACTACCCTGAGCAATACCAGTCTTTTAGTGATGATAATAATGAGTCTCACTACCTTGGGGTTAATCCCATACTCATCCTAAATGGTCCTTGGTATTCAAGCTGCATGCATGTTGTGATACTGTTGGCCCTTCTCCAGATCATGGAGTTAGTGTAGATCCTCCCTCACTATGTTCAAAAGTAATGGTCCTTCAAAAACAATTAATATTATACATTCTATCATAGGGTCATGAGGGATTAAAGGGAGGTCCTCTTAGACACTTATTAGGAATTGCATTTGGATCCCCTAATTCTAGTCAATGTTGATGTAGTGGATGAGGATCTCTACAGGGATGGGTACACTGGTGGGGATTCTAGTGCCCTGATCAAGCTGGATTCTCATCTCATTTCCAATTCATGTGTTGTGGATTATTCCAAATAGGTGTTATAGACAAGTTGCAGTAGACCTCACAGGCTATAATTTTTTATGCTATAAAGGTTAATTCTGGAGGACTGATTTCAAACTCTTTGAATAGTTTTTAGTGTTTGGAGAAGAGGATGGCCTTGCTTAGGAGGATCATAAAGAGGTGGACGTCACATAGGGGGAGGATCTCTGGGTGGTTTGGGATTCTTGTCAATGGTACATGGATGATGCTTTGGATCCCACTACGTCCTAGGCTCTGAAAATTGTAGAAGAATTTCATAGATCCTCCTCATGAAGGGGAAAACATTATTGTAGATTCTGATATTGTTATTAAAAAAATAGGAGTGTGCGGCCTTTAAGGGACTACTCTAACCTTCTTAGTCCTCCAGTTACTAGATTTTAAAAAAAGGTTAAACACCCCCAAAAGGCTCCTCCAAGTGCATGCATCATTTCATCAAGAATGTTCAATGGTGACAAGATCTAGGTGGTTGACTTCTCCATCTACCCCATGCCCTCAGGTGATCAGTTAATGGTGGATTCAATACTGCAGCGTCAGATAGGACTCAATGGTAAAATTGATGACGAATCTTTGGCCATTATGGAATTGAAGAAGATGGAGGTGTTCCCTCTCAAGGATACATGGAAGTCATCATCCATTACAAGGAAAAGATATTGGAGAAATTGATTCCTTTTAATGCCTCAAAAAAGGAACATGCTAAGATGTTTAAAAGAGATCTTGAAGTGGAAACTAGCAGGGTGCAGCCGTAGTGGATTTAAAAACAAGATATTATTTTGGAAAGATGGTTTAATGTTGGCAAGTGAAGCATTGATGATTTTATTCAGACGTGGGACAAGTTTTATATTTGGTTTTAGGACCTCATCAAAGATGATCTAGAGTTATATGTAAATGGACTTCTCTGGAAACTTCTTAGGATTAATTAATCTAATAGGCTTAAACGTGATTTTAGTGGTTCATCTATTTCATTCACTATTTGATGCTTAGGTTTTATATTTGGACATAGGTTCTCAGTTTCCTATAAAAATGTTAGAAATAAAAAATAGTAAGTAGTAGTAGTAGTGTCAGAGTCTCTATATTTCACTAGGTTTTATAAGGAATGAGTATTTATTTGTACTGGCTTCCCACAATAGTTACATATCAAAAAGATATCAGCATGAAGAACATGACTGCTACTACTTCCAGGGTATCCTTGTAATAACTCATTCACCCAGAAGAAGATGTACTGATAGATATAGGTGATTAACCGCCCAAACATGCGCCATCACCTTCCCTCAAATTTCTTTTTATGATAAGGTATTAGATGAGGATTTCAGAAATTTTTGTTAACCTGAATACAATGAGATATGACTGGATGGTGTATACTAGCACATCCAAAAATTGACTAGCAGTCATAAGATAAACACTCACTAGAGTTATAGAGAACCTCTATAGCTCTATGAAACAATCAGAGTATTCCATAATTGACATACTTTCCTACTACAGGTTCATGAACTATCTAGATCTATTTTCCCCCAGATTTCGGGGAAAGAATTAATTGTAGATGATCTATTAGAAGTCCATCCAATGCATATCTCTCTGGCGGTCTACCTAATTGACAATTCCCTACCACCACTTGGCATAACCATGTAGAATATATGTTGTGATTTTGACCCTCTCCTATGTAGGTGTCACCCGATTTCCAAATATAGAAAGAATATCCTCGATCCAAGACCTGGAAGCATGTGGTCCGCTGTCCCTCGATAGGGGAGATAATACTACTAGAATTCATGTGTCAAAATATTCGTACTCTAGATAGGTTGAACGACACCTTGAAAATTTAACATCATATGTAAAAATCCTTATTGGTACTAGGCGCCAGTTCTCATATCATATTTTTGAAGAGGATCCTAGAGTTTTACTACATCAGTAATCACTAGAAACACAAGGACAACCACCAAATAGAATTTTTTTTCACCACCTTCAAGGCGTACAACTGGAGGATTTCATGGCGTTATAATTCTATAATTCCAAATACACACCCCATAATATAATTAATCAATTTCAAAGATTATAGATAGAAAACTAGGGCATGTGCATAGCCTTACTATAATAATGATCACACCTCTTTCCTTACTCCATAATTTGTGTTTAGATTGTAAAAGAGACAAAAAAGACCATAAGAATGTAAGAGACACCCAATATACCAACTATTAAGGTTGGTTTCACCTATAAGTCTCTATTATAGATATGTATATATACGATGAAAATTTTCTTAATTTAAAAGTCATATTCATTTCCAAAAAAATCATTCAATTATTTTGAACTCAATACCCATGATTAATATCTAATTGAGAAATTTTGTTTATTTATAATGAATAATAAATGACTAAACGATGCTTATGTCTACTGTAGGACCCATGTCAACTTCTCATTCAAGTATTTAAATCACTTTTAAATGGTTGAATTGTATGGATTACCATTTATGATCTATAAGTTCACATACACCTTGTGTACCAAAATATGGAATTCATATAACCCACACAATAACATGTTCTAACCCATGTGACCAATTGTCTATGGAAAAATATTCCATAATTGACTGCTTAATTTTTATACATTAACCTATTTAGGAATACATTGTGATGTTATTGAAGAAACGTTTTGTATCAATTCTATTTTCAAATGCCTAAATTAATTATCCACAATATAAAATACTTAATAAATGCACTAATAAGATGAAATGGGAAAATTCATGATGAAAATAAACATTCAATGGAAAAATTCAATACATGTTAGTCTTATTGTTTAGATAATGATACATGAAATGTAAAAAACTCATTTAAATGGGCCAAGGTAATATAATATAATTTCAATAACACAAATAATAATAACACCATAAATAAATTTTTTCACCCAATAGTGAAATCATATCAACTATAGATGTCATAATTAATTACCAAAATTTCCTATCCCAAGTAATTCTGATCTTCCCTTTACATGGGTTAGCTACTTTAGGCCCAATGTCATTTATAAATTCTATTACCACAAATTCTCATAAAAATTCCCAAACATTAAGACAATGTTAAAATAAGCCTCTAATACCACTTTTTAATATTCTGTTGTAGGATCCACTTAACATATGCCCCGAACCAGTTGGTCACATGGCCTCAAGTGTTCCCCCCCTCCCCCAAACGATATGTTAGAGGTTTTCGACTCGTATTGATGTGGTAAATTTAGTACAGTGGGAATATTATAACCTCTTATTAGAGTGGGAAACATGTAGTAACAATAAACATTCAAAAACATATGTAGATAATATAAATTGATATAATAAGTAAACAAATGTGGAAGAGTAAATAACTGAATAACTGATATGGATATTCAAATTCTATATAGGCAGTGTCATATATAGGGAATTCATGGGACACTTATATAAAATAGGGAACAAGGGATATCCATATGAAAAATAAGGAAAAAATATACTCCACTACAATCTTGATCAAATTATCGGTCTACATATCATAATATCTTTCTATAAGCTTATATTATCATCAACTCTTTATATTCCCATTTCCATTCGACGTAATTGTAGTCATATAATATTCTTGGGTACCAAAGGTATTTTGATTAGGGTGTGATATAAAAATCACATATGGTCACAAAAAATTGTGTCTTTATGTAATCGATGTAGTGTTATTAAATAAAAAGTTTTCATGTAATAATTTAAAAAATAGAAAATTTTGATTTGATAAAAAAAGCTTGCACATGTTTATAAGGGACACCTGGTGGATCTTCCTGCTTCGTCTCATGGATGGAAATAAGGTCAGATCAGTCAATATAGATATAGTAACAATTTATATATATATATAGTTTAGTTATATATTCCATCCACCACTATGAACCAAGTGTGTGTGGATACTAATGGTCATATACATATAATACTAAGAGTTGGATGGACTGGGGCATAACTCATACATCCCTGACTAATATAATGAGCATAAAATCTCATGAAATACGTTTTATATAGTACATATCATAAAGAGAGGGATAAATCATTATCATCACTCGAGATGGTGATTATGTCATCATGTGAACACTCAAACAAGGTACATGGGGCATCAATACCAATGTCTAACTATTATATGTGGCATGAGACATAATGGTCAACACTTGATGTAAAGGAGTGAGATTCCTCCTTTCTAAATTGAACCCTTACTATATTATCATAGCATATGTCAAGGATTATTCATTTATAACATATAACGAATGAGCCATTAACTCTCATGTATAATTCACCAAGAACATATATATAAATAAGGCTTAATAGTACAATTTAATCATTTAGAAAAGAAAATAACAATAGTGGGGGCCTTTCCACCATCTAATAATATAATTTAAACTATTCATTTTACTTAAGTTAAAGATAACCATCATGCATATTCCATTCCAAAAAATTAAATATATCTAGTTCATTTAGCATGGGATTTAAATTTAACAAGTTGAAGGTGCCATTTGGAAAGGATAAATGTTCAGTAAAAAACTATCTACATAAGAAATTCTAATTATTGTTTGGTCTAAACACCTATGAGGTGCCTTCGGTTCAATAAATATTTCCATTATTGAGGGAAATAAAATTTTAAAACTAATATGAACACATAGAATGTGATATTGGAATATATAAATGTAACCATGAGGGGAAATTCGGGTTGGAATACACCAGGGGTGTCTATAAATTAGGTAACCATCCACTAAATTACTAAAAATATATCAAAAGTGGCATATCAAGATATGATGTTCCATTAGATGTGGGGAATACATTTCAATGGATTGGATAAATAAATATAGAATGAGTCATGACAAATTTCAATGAAGAAATAAAATGAATAAGGAAAATGGTGAAACCACCTACCTCAAGGACATTGATGACTCATCACTTGAAAATGGCCTCAGATTTAGATTATGTTGGAAGAAATTGATGAGTGATTATAATGCCAGGAAAATAGGGAAAATGTTCTTGAACCTAAATATTGAAATGGATATGGAAATAAACAAAGATGGTAGGTAATTTAAAATATGATCCTTCCAATAAGTATATGATTTTTTTGAATCATGATTTGTAGATCGAATAGTGAGATTACCTCACTACCAAGTTTCATATATTTTTTAGTTCAATAGGAGAAAAGGATGAACATTTACTAGAGAATGGTAGAAGATGAAAGAAATGGTATGTTTATTATTTCATTAAGGAAAAAATGGATCTTCACCCTAAAAATAGGGGGTGTGCGGTTTTGCCAAATCGTGTGACAAACATGCTCAAGCCACTGCTCAAGGATATAATTCACATGATTAAGGTACAATGTTTTCCCAATGATGCAAAAACCATGTGAAATTAATCTAATATAAACCTGCAATTCCACTTATGTTCATTCAAACTAAGTCACATGTCTTTAGGCAAACTGCCCGACCCCCATGTCTCAACTATCTATAACTTCATGGTTTTGGGAACCTTGCGGGTTGGGATGCATGCATTTTCCTAGCTGTGTTGATGAGTATGTTCTTCCCACATCGGGGCTCCATGCGCCGAATGATCCCAATATTAATTTGAGACCTCCATTTCTTGATTAGGAATCCATATTATGGTCATTTTGAGGAATTTAAACCAAAAACAACAATTCATACATCTTTGAAAATATTGTTAACTACAATCCACACTACCCCACACATAACATATCTTTTATTGAATAGAGATATTCACTCTAAGAACTATAGTTTGAGAAATAATGTTATTAATAATATACTACCCCACAGTAAAGATATGATAATCTCTAATAAAAACATATTCTATCAAAAATGAAAATTATCTAATTTATTCTATTATACCAATTGTCCACACTAAAAATGAGACATTGGACCATTATGGAAAGATGAGTTTAAATAACCAAACTATCCACACACACAAAAGTGAGTTGTCATATGAAAAATAAGTAAGAACTAGTGAAGGATAAATTTCATTAGAAGGATTATTTAGTTTACACTTATAAACATATGGGGAACCCTTTTGATCACCAATTAAAATCCTCATAACAGCTACTAAAATCGTCTCCCTAGGAGATGAATCCTCTAGGATGTCCTCCTCAACTAACATCCAAAATAAAACATGTATAGAATAATAAATTTGGACTTTGTTATATGAACTTATACCCCAAATGACGATATGAGCTTCCAAAATATCTCTTAATGTTGTCTCAAGAAAAAAACACTCTAAAATGTTCAATATACCCCCTTCCCAATTTTTGGATATTGTATAGTCCACCATGATCTCGACTAAAGTCTTCACCTTTAACACCATAGGATTAAACCATTGAAATAATCTTGTCATAAAATTATACAAGGTAATACCTTCATATAAATTGTATAGAATGATAGTCATTCCATAATCTAATCACAGTTCCTCAAATATACATAAAATAACTCATATACAAAGAGAATATACAGTTCCTTAAGGCATGATTATAATTTATACTCCCTTGAGCCACTTCTTAGCATCTAAGGACCTTTATCACCATGTAAAATTGAAAATTATTGTGAAAAACGTATCTCCACCACTCTAATAAGATTATAGTTGGGGCCAATAACCTGAAGAGAATCATTGAAAACATTTTGAGCCTTTCTCAGAAGCATAATCTAAATATGATAAAACACAAGGAAAAATAAATTTCAAACAATAGACAAACAAAAAAAACTAAGAAAACATTTCAACCGAATAAAACTAATTTATGAACCTAATACCACACAATGAAACAAAACTCCCCTTTTGAATCTTCCACATTCATTCAAAATTTAAAACCATTTTTCACATCAAAATGATTGAAGATCAAAATACATTTCAAATTCCACTTACCATTTCATGTCATTTTGGTCTAAACTCTTTTTGAACATCCCCTTATTATAACATTGAATTTTTTTAAGAATCATTTAAATAAAGAAAACAAATATAAAAATATGGGTTTTTCCCTTTGGTATTCAATGAATAATCGTGTATATAAATTCTTATGCAAGATCAAAAAATTATCCACACATAAAAATATCTATCGATTTCCCACACATATCCATTTATATATGTGGGAAATTCATATGAAGACCAAGGGTAAAATTTAAAAACAAAAACATCACTTTCCGGGTTTTCTATTTAATTAACCCCACACATTTTTCAGTGGAACTGTTTACTCCCAAACAAAACACTATCAAATTACCCAAATCACTATCTATCACCCATTTCACATTACTTATAAAAATCCCAAAAAAAAACGTCAATTCCACTTTAAAAATAGATTTCACTAAAATTTCATTGAACTCAAAGACATTATTTTAGAAAGAATATTTTTTCTAAACTAAAATAAATTTTCAAAACCCAAGGAAAAATATATCAAAACAAAATTTAACCAATGCGGAAAAAATAAAATAAACTCAAAACATAGTGGATAAAATTTCCAAAACCCTAGAGAAACATCTATTACACATGACATGGTCGCACATTTTAAAGACCATGCACTAATTTGTTTATCACACATCACTCTAAAAAATGAAATGTCATCGTTGACGCAAGGTTTTCAAGTCCATCAAAAATTACCATTCACAATATAAATCCCTACAAAAAATTAATAAAACCAACTGAGCTTTTCAAAGTAACCCACAAACTTCAAAACACTGAAAAAAACACATAATAATCATTGATCTAATCTCATATTCTATGGTAGAACCATCCTAGAACACCTTGAAAATTCATTTTTTATTATTAGTATTTGGTAATCAAGTAACTACCAAAGAATAACAACCCAATTTCTATAATTTTTTCCCATATTACCAAAACAACCTAAATAAAAAGAAAATATCATATGATATAATTTTTAATAAAAAAAGAGAGGCCCCCTAAACTAGTTACCATATCTGACCCACAAAAATTCCTTATATGCATTTATAATCATCTCATACTAGAAAATAGTGTCAATAATCAAATACAATACAATTAATAATGCTTTATACCATAAATAATATATAAAAATATCAATAAACTAAAATAATACTGGTTGATGAATAGAAGAAAAGAATCTTACAGATAGAAATTAACACTTGACATACATCCATGGGAACTCACAAGTCGCCAGTAACCATGTAACCACACTCAATCCATGACATAACTAGTACTAAGAAAGAATCATAAATTGAAAAATGTTAGAGAATAGAAGAATCATCATTAAAATACCCCTTATAGAGTCCAATGATAAGAAACATCGTATTCCATGACTTTTAATTGAAATTCATGTAATTTTAGTTTTAAAATCAGAAAAATAAAATTATATTTTTACATATTTTATGAAAAAAAGTATCAGCTTTCTATTTTAACAAAAAATAATTCCATCATTTTATTAAAAAAATAATAGAATTAAAGACATTTAATTATATTTATTTTAAAATTTTATCAGAACTATATGCGTCCCTCGTTATGGAAAAATCAATAATTAAATCTAATTTATAAATAATATAGAAAAATAAAAAATTGGAACATACTTTATGACATATTATTCATGGAGATGAAACTAGGAAGAAGATAATTTAAAAGTATAGTGAAACAGAAACATGATTAAATGAATGAATACATCAAGGAAAATTCCAATGTAACTGGGTCACAAGGGTTCTAATATCCAGACAATCTTAGTCATAAGAAATATCCATATATATATATATATAATTATTGATAATCCACTGAAGAGTCTCTCAAAAATGATTTATTGGTACTGAAAATATTATAATTATCTTGGTTTTCTATTACTGTAGTGTCGTCCAGCTAAGAAAATTAGGTCACATGCTACCATATCTCCCCTAATAATAGTCATTATCCCATATTCTTATAAAATTAGGATTCCCATGTGCTATGCATAATTGGATGTGAGGTTTATCCAAAAATAAAATATTTATATTTAATATTATGCACTCCAAAACTAATTCATACTCACACCTATATTTTACCACCATAATAACATTCCAATTTCAAACCATAAAAACAAACACAAGCCCCTTTTAAGGGGTCACAACAAATTTCTCACATTTTTTATGCATTCAGAACATTACCAAAATATGGGTATTTTATTAAGAGGGGTTTTCAAATTCTCACAAAAAAATTAATGAGGCAAATGGGACCCATCACATTTTAAAGAAACACTTTTAATTTCAAATTTATACATTTAATACCATTTGTAATGAAATTTCAACACCTATAAATTTTTTATTTTCAAAAAAGTCCCTATAACATGATTTAATAATGGAATACCATATTGGTAGTATGAATAATAACTATTAATTAAATTATCAAACCATTCCCTCTAACCTAATTCATTTATATATATTATTCAATTTATAATATAAGAAAAACTCATATATAAAATAAGAAATAAATTATATTTTCCGAATTAAATGCATGGACATAGTGATCTTACCTCAAAAGATATCACATTCAATTACTAAAACATGAATCCACTACAATGGGGCCCATGGAAGAATGATATAAAAATTAGAACCCTATTGAATCTAACCCCATCCTTTATAATTAAAGACATATGAACCTATATATATATATATATAATTATCAATATATTTTTTCTGATCAACATTAAAGAAGATGTAAAAAGAGGTAATATATATGTATATATATGTTTGTGAGTATGAGTGTCGGTCCTTGTTATTTACAAGTTATATATCTGAAAAAAAGTCATGGAGGTACATGATGTTATCGTTGATAAAAACCACATGAATGTTCCTCATAATAAACCATAATGAATCCTTGAGAAAAATAAATCACAAAGGAAAACACCCATTTTGGTTTACGGTTCTACCAAATTGAGTACAACATAAGGGAAAAAATGAGGCAAAGATATGTGGGGAAAAGTAAAACGTGGATATGAAGAGAAACTAATAAGATATTATAACACAAGAAAAAGACAATAAAATAGTGATAAACTAAATATTTTAGGGTAGTTGTAGTACACGACTATGTGGGGGGAGATGGTGATGGGTGTGTGAAAGTAGAGGAGGAGAAGGGGATGGGTACTCCACTTTTAGGGGTTTTATTATTATTATTATTATTGTTTATTGTTTTATTGATTTTATTTATTTATTTTTTATAATATTATTTTTAAATTCCCTGGGTCGGTTGCACAGTTTTTCAATATGGCCATTAGAACCATTCACCGACCCTTCAGTTTCCCTCTCCAAGAGGGGAGGATGCCTTGTTATTTCTCGGGATACCAACATAGTTTTACGACTATCCATGTGACCTAGAATTTCATAGTTTCAAGGGATGCATATTATTTATATTCTATATCATGGTTTCATCTAACCATGCACCAGTCAATTGCACACTCTTCATTTCCGAAACAAACACCACTACAATTTTAAAATTATTATACATGTTATAGGAAAACGAAAACACCAAAATAAAAATAAAATAAAATAAACCAAAGGCCCACACATGGGGTGTGACATTTAATAATGTTTTCTAGGGACATTCTCCTACAAATATGTTTCTAATTACAACATTTAGTATAATAGAAAGAATTAAATAAATATGATACTGGAAAAATAAATTATTTATGAAAATGATATTCTATGACGTATGGGTCCGAAAATTAATATGCCTTAAAAGAACTTATCCAAAAGGAATTGGGCATAATAGTTTCTCATAATGGAACATCATGCATTATTTTACCACAATGAAATTGTATAGAATGGTATATAAAAATCAATTACATAGAAGTATTTAAAATTAATAATCTACTACAATGGAGTATACAATAAATGAAGCTTTTTTTAAATATAACATAATAAACCGTACATGAAGAAGTCCATTCATATAGATGAGTTTTTAAGCTTCATATCTTATACGATGAAGGGTAATTCACCACATTGGTAGAAAATGTAGAATTGTGTATTGGGATGTAACACCCCGAACCCAGCTTCCAAGAGTTTGTGAATTATTTTATTTCATTGGAATGGTCACAAGAAATAAAATCCTAATTTATTGATCAATTTATTATGCTGTAAAAACTAGACACAACATAAGGTTTACATTACATCTTAAAATGAAAAATAATATAGTTCCTCTATTAAAAACACTCATATCTCTTAGATTATCCCAGGAGTTCTATCATAATATATTTCTTCACATCCGAGGGGAATAAAACCTAAGAAAGGGGCGATCTTAGTTGCTTAATATGTATTAAAAATATTGGGGGATCTATCATAAATAAAGATAAAATTTTAAATTATTGTATATAACTAAGAAAAAATTGTTTAAAACATAATATTCTAATAATATATAAAGAATAAATCAAATATTTTTATTTAAAAAATTTCATTGATATTATAATAGTCTAATATCCATGAGCAATAATAATTAGTAATCTCATAATGAGGGTATGTATACTACCAAACATCCTAACCATACTTGAAAGGCCTCTTGGAAAGACCATACATAAACAGGTAAAAATCCAAACTAGTTTTTCTCATGAGATCTTCAGATAAATTTAGGGCTTATAGAGGGCCCCACCCGTCACTTACTAAGACCAGTTCATTTATCATATGAAGAGGGTGTCATATAACATAATAGTTTGTACTAAAATTATCATATGAAATGTTAATACATTAACTATAAACCACAAATACTATATAAATAGCACATACACTATCTGAAATATCATAAACTAGTCAATACAATATAGTAGATTCTCTCATAAAAAATTAACCCCAATTATGCATAAAATTATTCAAATAATGTTGACATGGATAAAAATTTTATAATAAAATCATTAAAAACATTTTATGAGAAATTATCCATATTAGAAATATTTATTAAAAATGTTATTCATTTTAAAAAGATAATATTTTAATTGAAAATAAACTTTTAATATTCTGAAAGATGCTTCAAAATTTTAAGGCATCATTAGGTTAGAAAATGTCACTGATGCCACATAATTAAAAAAACATCATGTCATACATGTTAAAAAAACTCAAACAAAGTAGCTCATAATGACAATGAAAAAATATTCCTTTTTATAAAACCAAACATGGGTAAATTTTTCTTTAAAAATTTTTAAATTAATATTAATACTTTTTAAAATTAAATTATGTTATACATGGACATGGACAATAAATATTTCCCAGAAAATACCTACATATAAACAACCTCGGATAATAATGAGATTATGAAATTAACACTTAACATGTATGTTTATTTAGTAATATACATGTTATCATCTTGTATAATGGTTAAATTACGTTATTAAATTATACCCGAACCATATCCATATTTATGATATCATATATGATCATATTATATCATTTTGATATTAATATTTGAGTATTACCATCATTTTGGGTGTCAACTGCATCATTTTCCTTTACATGTTTTGTTGGTTAAGTAATTTTTTACCCATAGGATTTATTTTACTCATATAAATAATGATATATGTTTAATAATTATCATATTTACTGATAATATAAATTTTATAATCCTTCTTGAATGGTTAATGTGGAGAATGAATCTCACAGTATTGTGGAGACAGAAGGTCGTACGTACGCACTAGCGATGATATCATTCCCTTGATGGTAAAATAGTATTGAATTCAATGGTATATTAATTATAAAAAATAATTACCATGTAATTTTCATTATTTATATCCATTATAGTCATCATTATATTAATCAAAATAATGTAGTGTTGAATAATAAATTACACCACGACATTTAGATGGTATGTTGTACGTACGCACATGTGGTGATATTATTATTCATATAATTGATAGAAAGAGGAATATGGTTATAAAATAATCATAATAATATCTGAAAATATAGATAGTAATGCATTTTATAATTTATTATGGAAACAATATAGATGTATGTCGTATAATAATAAATGAAATTGAATGGAATTGGTAAAACAATTACATCTTCATTGAGCTTGTTGTTTTGATTTCCACAAATAGACTCCTTAGGATGGATTTATTCCCAAAGTATGCTATATTGAATGAGTTTGTGTATGTTTATTATAGAATTGGGTAGTTTTATCCTGAGCCAAAGGGTATTTATATGTGTGAATAAAAGGAAAGGAGATGTTCTCTTTAATAAGAGAGGTGAGGGGTACGTTTGGAAACTCCAAAAATATTAAAATATTAAAAATGGTTTGTTTATTTAAAATATATCCAAAGTGATTTATTTATAATATAAGATAATTATGGGTCTAAATATCCTCAATAAATGATTTTCATATATGTTTAGGTCACAAAATGTACCATGTCTTTTATTAACCCTTAATTAAATAGTTTAACTCTTTCTATGATTACATGTCTTTTTATAATATAGGGTTAATATATTTACCAATAAAATGCCAACAGAATTCTAATTGGATCATTTATGACATATATATAATTATACTAGTTATTTTTTAGATCATTATAATTTTATAAATTTTATATCATTTAATAACATATTATTTATTTCAGTGTATCGTTTATGTCGGTTTTGATACAATTCAATATTTAAATTCATAAAAATATAAAACCAACATGATAAATTAGAAAAAATAAATATGATATTTTAATAAAATGCATAATTTATCTATAAAATTCTTTTATATAATGAATTAAGAGAAATTATAATAATTTTATTATTTTTAATATCATTTAATTGATTCTTCCTTTAATACTTCAATTACATAGTCATTATTGTGTCATCATTTAATTTAATTACTTGATTCCCAAAAAGATAAATAAATTTAAATTATGTAGAAAAATATTTTTTCTATATATGTAATATTTATAGTTTACCATATAACTTACATAACCTCATATTTCAAATGATATATTTATAAAAATTTGAATATGACATTCTTAACCATTCTTTAAATAAAATATAATAAATGTATTAATTCGACACATGTGGCTTAAAAAGGATAATATTTTAGACCAAATGTTGATTTTGGTTGAAAGAAACTTATCCAGTGATTTTAGGACATGTTTTGGGTAATATTAAATTATTACAATATTATTTTTACCTTAATTACCCTACATACCTTTAACTATGGTAAATGAAATCCAAAAGTTACTATTAACCAAAAATAAATTTGAAGCTCTTACATCACATATTTCAAAATAATTAAAACAATTTATAATTTTTATTGAATTTAAATTCACAGAAGTGGTAAAATTATGTTTAATGCAAATCCCATATATGTTCCTAGAATGCGGGTAAAAGAGATGTCTGAAAGATCATTAAATTGTTATATATAATTCTATTATAAACTAATTAAAATGGTGTATATTTAATTAATATATGTATTATTTATATATTGTGAAATTAAAGTCAAATTACAGTAAAATAATTATATGAATTAAACGGTTGGTTTTGAACAAAAATGCAGTATTTTTAACAATTCATCAAAAATTTAAACTTTTCATAAAAATATCAAAATTTTACCCTAATATAATTTCGTTGTTAAAAATTCAAATATGAAGTATGTTCTGAAAAATAAATTTAATAAATTTTATTTTATGTTTAATACTCTTCATAATCGCTTTTTAAAAGGCTAGTTTGAGAGGTCATGGTACGCTTGAACTCGGTGTTGCGAACAATATAGGCTATTGAATTATTTAAAGAGAATCATATTGGGGATCCTTGGGGGGTACATTCTTCAATACATAAAATAATCTCACAGTCAAAATTTATATAATATCACCTCATAAATAGATTCTTGTGTTTATTTATCATAAGTTATTCAGGTTTCCACATCACCTCTTCTCTTTTTTGGTTTCTCTAAAGAAATATTTCATGAAAAGTCATCTAATTTCTCAGAAATTGTTCTCTATTATTAAGAATATTGATATGCACCTCAAAATAAGATATATTGTGTTCCAAATCTATTTCATCTTAGGTTAGTATAGGTGTTGGTTGTTGAATTTATTTCTTTAATAGTGGTTGGTGGAACACATCATGAACATTGGAGAGATTTGGAGGCATTTATAAATGGTAACCTACACATCTAATTTTTTCTATACTTTAGAATGGTTTGATATAATTGGAATTTAATTTAACTATCATAAAATGTCTTATAACACCCTTCTGAGGATATTCCTTCATGAAAACAAGATCTCATAAATGAAATTCCAAATCATTTCTTTGGTTATCAGCATTTCTCTTTTTCCTACTATGAGGTGTTTTTATATCGGTTTGAATAATCTTCACTTTTTCTGTTGTTTCTTCTCTATGTTCTAGGCATATGAGTTTTATTTTACAAATATTATCCCTAGAATTTAATTTATGACATCTTTTTCTATATAATATTGTATATGGTATCATATGAATACTAGAAAAGAATAAATTGTTATAGAAAATTATTCTTGAGGCCAATATTGATCCCATATATAACGAATGTCAAATGATCAAGATCTCGACATTTATTCTAATATTTGAATATTCTATTCTAATTTCCATCTCATTTAGGGTGGTAGGTAGTGATCAAATAAATCATAGTATCTATCTCATTATGAATACTTTCAATAATCTTTATGTAAAACAAGAATCACAATTAGAAACTATTAATAGTGGAACATGATGAAGTTTTACAATTTCATTAATGTACAGTCTTACTAAACATTCACATGGAATATCTTCTCATATAGCAGGAAAATGTGCTAACATGGTAAGATGATAAACAATAACACATATCACATCATTTCTTTTATGATTGTTTGGTATCCCCAAGACAAATTCCATCGTACTCTCATTGAATTTCCACAAAGCTAAATAAATATTTATCTTGACTCATGTAGGATGATGTCTTCTAGCCTTCAACTATCGAAAAACCAAACATCTTGACACATAATCTGCAGTATCCCTCGTCATGTTTTTCAGACAAAAATGTTCCATTAAATCTCTATACATCTTAGTTCCACTAGGATGTATAATAAAATTGCAGCAATGACCATCATCCAATAATTCCCTTTTTAGAACTGGTATTATGGGAACAAAAATCCTCTTCCCAAATTTAGAAAAACCATAGTCAAATAAGAAGTCAATCAGCCTACCATCATTCACTGATTTAGTTTTATTTTGAAACTCCTCATCATCAGACCAAGAACTTTTTATCATTTATATTAACGATGGTTTGGAAACCATTGAAAAAATTAGTGATGTTTCACATTCCATGATAATTCTTTTATCCATATTTACTAGATATATCAACATTGGATAATATTCAACTCTCAATCTATTCAAAACTCCATGGTCCTTCATACATTTATCATCTACCACCTTATTCTCCTTCCCTGGGTGGTAATGTATTTTCCAATCACAGTCTTTGAGTTGATCAAGCCATTTACTTTGTCACATGATGTGTTCTTTCTATGAGAAAATATATTCCAAACTATTTTGATTAGTATATATCTCACATATTTCACTTTAGAGATAGAATCATCATATATTTTGATAAAATATTAATACTTCTTAATAAATATCATGAGTTAGGTAGTTTTGTTTCACGAATTTTTATCTACTTGATTCATATAAAATAACCCAATAATTTTTCATAAAACACAAACATGTCCATTCATTAATGCATCACTATAATTAAAAAACCCATCATTCTCATATGGTAAAGTCAAGTAAGGATAATTGACGAATATTATCTTCATTTACTCAAATCATTCATCACACTCTTTTTTTCAATTGAATTTTACCCCTTTACATGTGATCTTGGTTAATGGGTTTTCCAATTGGGTAAAAGTTTGGATGAAACACCGATAGTAACATGCTAAACCAACATAATTGTGTACCTCGATTATACTCATTAGTGTTGAAAACTCCTGGATTACCTTTTTAATTGTAGGATCAATAGAGATTCCATCCATAGAGACAATATTTATATGAAATAGGAATTCCTAAATCTAGAATTCACTCTTTCTAAAATTCTAATATATATCATTTCTTCTTAGAGTCTTCAGAATAATTTTTGAGTGGTTCTAATGGTCTACATATCTTTTGTAGTATACCAAGATATAATCAATAAATACAACAAAAAAATAAATAATATATTCCTTGAACAATATGTTCATTAGATCCATGAAAACAAAGGGTGCATTTTTCAATCTGAATGGAATTAATATAAACTTATAATGCCCATACCTGGTTTGGAATAATGTCATTAGAATATCTTCCTTATTTACACACAATTTTTTATATCTTTAACGAAGGAAAATCTACAAAAAAATATTCAGCTCCAGGAATTTTATCAAAAAAACATATATATGAAGAAAGGATACATGTTCATTATTATTAAAGCATTGATCTCTCTATAGTCAATGAATAGTCTCATTGATCCATAATTCTTATTAACAAAATAAACTAGGGATCTCCATGGAGAATCACTAAGGATAATAATACCTTATTACTCGTCTCCTCTTGTTATTTATTCGTATATAATAATTCCATAGTGGTCATTCTATAGGGATTTTACTATATTGTCATTCCATTGGGGATTACATCAATAGAAAACTAAACCTCCTTCTTTGGAGTATGTCCAGGTAAATACCCTATAAATACAGATATTTATTGTAGGAAAAAAGGCACATCCAAAATTTTAATATTTCATTCTTCACCCATGGATTATTTTTTCTCTTACACTCTAATAATTTTATTCAGAAGAGCTACTAGATGTGAATCCAGATAAGAATCAGATGACCAAATTTTTTCTCTAAAGTTAATTGATTATATATCTTCCCCAAAAATCATGAATTCATTCTTATTATAATAATTTTTTGCATTATATTTTGATAGCCAATACATACCAAGGATTATATCAAATTGTACCATATATATGATGATAATGTCAGCAGATTAAGCATGTTTATTTTCTATAATGGGAACTGTCTAACACCTCTTTTTTGCAATGAGACTTCCCTTGGGGGGTTTGACTATCAACTACCTTGTTAATGTGAATTGTTAATATCAAATTTTTAAAGAAAAATGGTAATATATATAAAAGAATTCATGGATCTAGAATAAAATAATGATTTTTCTAAATATGAGGAAACAATTAAAGTATCTACCACAACATTATTATGAACATAAACCTTAACAATTGTGATCACAAAATCCCCAAATTTTACCCTTGTATGTTTATAGGAAATTATTATTTAATGATTAAGATAATCATTTTCATAATATCCCATATATTTACAATTGTATCATTGAACATTGGTATGTTCTTTCATTCCATTGCAATCATGAGCTTGGTGTCCCTTTTCTCAACACTTATAAGAAACTCTCATCCCATGTAGTTCAGTAGTGAGGTGTTTCTTCCACCAATTATGGAATGGTGGAAAGTCAACTATTACATTCTTCCCCTTATTATCTTTTCCTGAGTGATTTGAATCCATCTAAATATCCTTCATTAATTTAAGGTCATTATATATAGAGAATTCATTTTTTATCTTGATAGCACCTGAGCCAATATCTTCGTATGATGAGAGAGATTGTGAGACATATTTTTGTTGGGGTAATGTTTTTGAAACATAAAATAATCGATCAATATTACTTATTGGGTTATTTATGTATTCATAAATATGCCTTTACAACCTTGTGAAGTTAGATTCATGCATTGCAACATTCACATCCTCTTTCTTCCTCAGACTCGGAAATTTCCTCTATAAATTTACTTGAAGATCATGAGGAAAGTATTTTTCCTGGAAGATTTATTTAAAATTCCCTCCATTATATATTTTAGACTTTTTCATCCTCCTTTAACTAGAATTAATTACCACCATTTAGATAAATCTCCTAGTAGATGAAAAATTTCATAACAACATTTTACCTTTCATTACTTGTTAATGTAGGAAATATTCACTCTATGGAACTTATACATTGATGAGATAAAAATGGATTTGGTGTCCAATTTAATGATTGATGTTTTTGTCTCATGAATCAGTGTAACATCGATCCTATGCTTTATGGATCATGCTACTCCAAACATGTAAGTTTAATATTCATAACCTAATTCAGTTGTCCCGGTATTGTTATAAGTATTTCCACCCCAGTTGTATCACCACCTCCACTATCATTATCTTTTATATGATGGAAATCCTTAAATTCATTATGGATGTTGATAAAGTTTCTATTACTTCTATAAGGTTCCATTTATAAACAATAGATTACACTATATTATATTATGAATTATAATGCATAATTCGAAATGAGTAAAATAATTAACATAAATTGAAAAATTAATGCATATATAACCCATAATCATAAAAATGGTGTCTTTTGGGAAATATTTACTTTTAAATCATTTTTAATGGTTTTTAATGAAAATTTGAATTATCCTATGAATTTTCCTCAGAAGTGTCAAACCAGGTCTTCAGAAAGGCCCATTGTCGTGTACCAGATTACCTCAACTCAAGCCTGAAACACCTAATAAGAGTTGTTACACCTTGGTACATATATACTGGAACCATGTCAACTTTTAGTTTCCAGACATGGATTAATTTTCTAGGAATAGCCAAATAATATCTACATTACCAACATTTTAGTATTTTTTTAAATATTTATCCTCAAAGTATATCTTAGGGTAGTGTCCCAAAATTAAAGTCTTATAAATATAGTTTCAAAGGATTATACTAAACATTCTCTGATACCAGCTATAACATCCTGAACCCATTTTCCCAATGTTAGTGCTGTATTATATTACATTGGCATGATCACATTAAATCAAATCCTAAAGGAATGGTCAATTTAGTAGCCTTGGAAATACTATATATAGACATATGTTTTACATTACATCTTGGAATAAAAAAATATGGTCTCAATTAAGAACACATATATCCCTTAGATTATCCTTATAGTTCAGTCATAATATACTTCTTCTGATCCCAGGTAAAAATTAAACATAAGGAAGGGGTGATCTCAGATTCTCAATAAGGATTAACAATATATAATAATCTATCATAAATAAGTATAAAGTTTTATAGAATGTTATAAAACTGAAATAAAATCCTCTTAAAAAATATTAAGAATAATATGGAAAGAATAAATAATATATTGTGATTTAAACATTTACATGGATATTATACAAGTCCAATAATAACATGTAATAACAATAACTTATCTCATAATTAGGGTATGCGTAATGTTGGACATCATAACCACATCGTCAACCCTCATGGATAGACCATATTTAAATGACTAACAACACAAACTAGTTTTTATTATGAGACCTACCGATGCATCGAGGGACTATAGAGGTCCCCACCCATCACTTACAAATTTCAATGCATTCATCATATGAAATGGTTGAAACATAACATAAACATTAGTATTAAAACTAGAATATGAAATGTTGATTCTTTAACTATAAAACATGAATGGTATCAAAATAGTACTTCTACAGTCAAATATATCATAAACCCTTCAATAAAATATGATATATTCTATTACAATAATAAACGTAAATTAAGAATAAAATCAAACAAAGGATATTGATATATATAAATGAAAGTAATAAAATCATTAAAAAATATTTTAGAGAAATACTCATTTTTATTGTAAAAAGTTATTTCAAATTCCATACATTTAAAAAAATCACTAAAAATAATCTTTTAAGTTTGTAATGGAAGAATCAAAATTTTATGGCATCATGATTGTGAAAAAAGTCACTCACACCATAAAAGTTAAAAAAATACCTTCTCGTACTTATCAAAAAAGTAAAACAACATACCTCATTTGGAAAACAAAAATAATTTTTTATAAAAGAAAACATAGGTAAAATTATCATTAAAAATTTTAATATAATATTTATAATGTTTCGAAATACATTTTCATGAACCATGTACATGGATGATAAATATGTCCTCGTAAATTCTTATGTATAAACAACCTTGAATAATAACGAGATTTTGAAATTGACCCTTATATTATACCTTTCTTTAGTAGAGGGTGCATTAACCTTCTATATAATTGTTAACGTATGTTATTAAATAATACCCTAACCATGTACATATATATGATACCATATATGATCAATTTAGATTGTTTTGATAAAAATATTTGAGTATTACCATTGTTTCGAGTGTTAACTGTTACATTTTTTGTACATGTTTTGTTGTGTAATTCATGTTAAATATGCATAGGCTGTATTTTATTAATATACATACCTATATGAGGTTTATAATTATTTTTTCCCCCATTATATAAATTTTATAATAAATCTTGAATGGTTAATGTGGGGAATGAATCTCACCATATTATGGAGACTGCAGGTCGTACATACACACGAGCGATGGTATCATTACCTTAATGTATAAATTGTATGGTATTGGATGGTATATTAATTATAAATAATAATTATAATGTTATATCCATTATTTATATCCATCATATTCTTCATTGTACCCATCCAAATAATGTATTGTTGAATAAAAATTACACCACTGCATAGAGATGGTAATCCATATGTACATATGCAAGGTGGTATTGTTATTCATATGATTGATTAAAAGAGGAATATGGTTGTTCAATAATCAGAATAAAATATCAGAATATAGATAATACTGGAGTTATTACATTAGTATGGAAACAGAATATGAGGAGGATGTAAAATAAGAAAACTTATTGAATGGAATTGGTAAAACAGTTACATTTTCCTTGAGCATCTCCTTTTGATTTACACAAAAGGAATAATTATATATGCTTTATACGAATGTTATGTCCAATATGAAAAATTTAGGGCCTTTTGGAGGTGAATTAGAGTTGGTATTTTTGAGCCAATGGGATTATAGAGGAGTGAATAAAAGGGAACGATATGTTCTCTTTTATAAGAGAGGGGAGGGGTACTTTTGGAAACTCCAAATGTATGAAATTATTATAAATTTATTTTCAATTTTAAAATTTTCCAAAGTGATTTATATCAAAGCTAAGACAATGATGGGTCAAAATCATATCAAACAATAATTTTTAGAGAAGTTTAGGTCACAAACATAACCTTATATTTTCGATTTAACCCTTAGTTAAGTAGTTTAACTCTTACTATAATTACTTGTCTCTTTATAACATATTGTAATATAATAACTAAAAAAGAAAAAAGGACCCCAATTGAAACATTTATGAAAATTTTTAATTATACCTGTTAGTTTTATTAACTATAAAATTTTATAAATTTTATAACATGTCATAAAATATTATTTACTTTAATGTATCATTTATTTCAATTTCGGAACTATTCAATATTTTTATTTTTAAAGATATCAAACCAACACTATAACATTGAACCAATACTTCCAATATCTTAGTTAGATTTATATTTTATCAATTAAATTCATAGATTCGATTATTTATGTCAAATTATATTTATTTGTTATTTTTAATATCATTTAATTGATTCTTCCTTTAATAATTCAATTACAGCATCATTATTGTGTCAGCATTTAATTTAATTATTCATTTCCTAAAATTATAAATAAATTACCAATATGGAGATAAAAATTTTATAATTCTAAATAATATTTATATTCAACCATATACATATATAAAATCATATTAAGAATGATATATTTAATAAAATTTGAATATTAAATTTTTATCTCTTCTTAAAATAAAATATAATAAATTTCCTATTCTAACACATTATGTTCACAAAAGATCATATATTAGACCTAAGGATGACTATCATCGAAAAACACTTATACAATTAAATTAGGACAAGTGTTAGGTAAATATTATATTATTATAGTATTAATTTTCCCAATAATTACTCTATTTACCTTTAACTATGGTAAATAAAATTCTAATGATATTATTCACCAAAAATTATTTTTATCCTGTTAGACCATATTTTCTAAACTGATTAAAACCATTAATATCTAATTTTTTATATTAAATTTACATAAATGGAAAAATTATATTTAATTTACATCCCGTAGACGTGGCTAATCTAGGCTCTGGGTATAGTGGAAGTGCGGTTGGGACGACTCCCAACTTCAATTTTTACCATGATCAATGATTATTGTAGGATAAATATGAATATTAACTCCAGTCTCCATAGAATAGAATCATAGATTTATATAAAGCTAGAAAAGGCCGGAAACCTATAGAGAGGATCTTACACATCATGTTTATAATTAATTTAATTATCTTAAAAAAGAAAATAATACATTGAACATTGGTATCCTCATCATTGATGATGTTGATAATCCATAATGACCCTTCCAAAATATAATTTTTCTCTTGCAACGATCCAAACTAGAATCCCTCTTGTTGTGTTCCTCACATTCTCAAATGGCCCCTGATCGACACCACTCATTATCCGGGTGGTAGCACGGTGAAGCGAGTGTCGTGTATCTGCCATTGTTTATCTATTGTTCTCTGGCCTTGAATTAAATCTCTCGTTCTTTAGAGGCTCGTGAAGAGTATTTGAGAGAGAAATTGGTTAGCTCAATAATTCTAAATTCAATGGGTGTGTGGTTCGGTACATGGCACAATAGACGTATGTGTCTATTTATTGACATATGGATTCAGTTACAATAATTAATTGTGTAACATGAATTAAATATATTAATACCCTTAGATAAAACCCATTATATTAATAATAATACTGCTTTATTATTTATTGTGTTCCATCATGGGAAAAAAGAAATTAAAAAAATTCTACATCATAAAATAATAGTAGTGTTATTTTAATTTGTGCCAACTAATTAAAAAATTATTTATCATCTTGAAAAAAATTATTTTATTACCAAACCGGTCTTGGTCTGCCTGAACTCCACTTTAATTTAATGAACACTCGAATAAATAAATAAGAAATTATTTATCTAAAAAAATATTTTAGTTAAAAATTAGTAAATAAATATTTATTAAATGTTCGATAAAATAAAAATATATATTTTACCCACAATCCGATTAATAAATATTTATTTAATATATGGAATCATATTATCTTGAATATAATTATTCCACTATATTGAGAATAATATTTATTAATTAAAATAGAATAGAATTAACCGAGTCCACTAGAAACACTTAGTGTGTGACCCTCTAAGATTATTTCTTTTTGGAATTAGGTGGGATTACTTTAAGTCTAAGAGTATTGTCTAGAAACAGGTCAAAGAAGCCAATATAAACAACTTAATATTGCAACAATGACATCCACATATGAATTCTCACTGTTTAATATAATTAATTATTCTTGATATCTCGTCAAGCTGGCTTCCTGATATTATCATCAACCTTTATGCTTGATACATATTTCTTTGACTATCTGAAATAAAGTAATCAATCTGAAGATGTATCTTGTTTGATACTTCATGTCATCTTGATCATCATGGAAACTAGAATCTACATATCCTCTGGTGATAATTTCTTCATTTCCTCCATAAACTAGGAACATATCCTTATTACACCTTAGATAATTTTGAATATTCTTGACATCCAACCAATGGTGTCACCTGGGTTAGCGTGATATATACCTACCACACTCAATATGAAGGTGACACCTAGCCCAGTACATAGCATGGAATACTTGACTAACCCAATCACTGATGCTTATGGATTCTTAGCCAATATCATTCTTTCCTCATGGGCTTAATGATACATATTCATGGAAATATGAATGCTAGGTGACACTGGAAACAATTCCCTCATTTACAGTTCCATACCGAATCTCTTCAGTATCTTATCAATTTATGTACTTTGACATAGTTCTTGAAATCTATTGGATCTATCAAGATGACTCTTGATCCCAAGAATATATGTTTCCTCGCCCAATTCCTTCATGGAGAATCATTGATTCAACCATTCATTAACATATAGAAAGACTGTTATCACATTTCCCACAAGTAATATGTCATCAACATATACTATTCGTAAAATGAATTCACTCCTACTAAATTGTTTCTAGAGACGAGGTTCACATTCATACTTGATAAAACCAAATGTCCTTATAGCTTAATCAAAGTTAATGTTCAATGACCTGGATTCTTGCATTAATCCATGAATGGATTTCTACAACATTCATACCTTATTGGAATCCTTTATAGTCATAAACCCTTTAAATTGTGTCATGTAGACATCTTTCTATATTTTCCCATTAAAGAAGGATGTCGTAACAACCACTTACCAAATCTCATAATCATGGTAAGCAGTAATGGACAATAGAATTCTAATAGTAGTCAGCATTTCAACTAGTGAAAATGTTTCATCGTAGTCAATACCTTGATGTTGTTTGAACCCTTTTGTAACTAGTCGTTATTTATAGGTATAGACTTATCCATCCATGTCTAGTTTCATTTTGAATAACCATTTCCAACCAGTAGGATTTACATCAACTAGAGGATATATTAAAATCTTGACATGGATTTGGTACATGGAATCCATTTCAGACTACATGGATTCTCGCCACTTGGAAACATTTGTTCCACTTAATTATTCCTTATAAGATAGAGGATAATTAGAATCAACTAAGAATTAGTGGCCATTTTTAGTAACTAGAAAACTGTATCATTCTGGTTCTCTAACCACTCTTGTACTCCTATGTTATCCTTGTGTTTCTGGAACTCTTTTTTCCTCGATGGGGATTTATGGAATCTGCTCTTGTACCAACTCTTGTGTACCTTGAGCCTCAACATCAGTGAAGTCTATCTAGCTACCACTATCTCTTTTGGATATGTGCTCCCTTCTCAAGTAATATGGTGTGTGTCTCCACTAGAACCTTTTTTATGAGGTTCTGTATAGGTAATATCCTCTAGTTTCCTTGGGGTATCCTACAAAGGTACACTTAGTGCCTTGGGGTGAATTATTGTTACCTAAAGTGGCCCTACCAAAATTAGTTATTCCCAACACATGTAAATTCAATAACATGGATTTATTTCCACTCCAGAACTCATATAGGATACCATTTTTCAATTTAGTGGGTACTTGGTTTAGAATGTGCACCAATTTTTGTAATTCATATCCCAAAAAGGATAATGGAAGACTCACATAAATCATCATTGATCTCACTATGTCCAACAAGGTGTCATTCCTCCTTTCTCTCACACTATTCCAATAAAGCGTGTAAGGAGGTGTGAGTTGGGATAGGATCCCAAAATCCTGTAAGTGATCAATGATGTCTTGATTATGATATTCTCGACCTTGTTTTGAGCATACTTTGTTAATCTTTTTAACAAGCTCGTTCTTGACTTCATTCTTGTATTATTTGAATGTATCAAAAGAATATGACTTATACCTCATTATGTTGATATATCAATGTCTACTAAAATCATTATTAAAAGTTATGAAGTATGAGTACCCTCCCCTTTATTCAGCTAGAAATAGTCCACAGACATTAGTATGAACCAATTAAAGAAATTATTTATCCTTTTTACCATTCCTAAAAAATGGGGATTTGGTCATTTTTCCTTATAAACATGCATTACATATACTAAGTGGTTTTAGTTCAAAATAATCTCAATATCCATCTTGATGTTACTTGGTCAAGAATTTCTAATTTACATGACCTAGCTGTTGATGCCAATGTTGGGTGTGGTATGAGAAATGAAAAGTATCTATGTTATCGAGAGACATTACTTTGTTTGTGTAATTGAACATGCAATAATTGTTGTAAAAATATCCCCTACCAAAACAAATGCTATCTATATAAATGAAGAAAAATTAATGTCCAAACATGAAAATAAATCCATCTTTATTTAATATAGATACAGAAATGATGTTTTTAGTAATAAATGGAACATAATAAGAACCCTTTAACACCAAGATCCTCCCAGTTTCAAATGTGAGGTGGTAGCCCCCGATAGCAAAATCAGCAAGTCTGGACTTATTGGATGCTCGCAGATCTACCTCCTCTGAGTTATTCTTTAGGAATCTACTTGGTTATTGTATTTAAATACATATGGGAGAACCACATGTTGTATCTAATAACCAATTTGTAGAAAATGATAGATTTCATTCGATAACATATTCACTTGAAGCTTCCCCTTCCTTCATAGGCTGGGTGTAGTTATTCTTTTAGTGGCCTTTCTTTCCACCTGAAAAAAAAACAGCCTCATGGTCCCATGCCTCCCCTTTGGTCTTCCTTTTCTTGGAAGTCCGTGATGAAGCATTGGGGTTAAAACTCTTCGCCTTCCCATTCCTATTATTCACCATATGGACAGAAGGATTTCTGCAATTCATATCATTTTCCGCATGGAGAATGAGGATTAGAAGATCATATAGAGATTTATCAATGTTTTTCATGTAGAAATTGACAACCAATTTGGAGAATCTTTGCAGGATTGATGCGAGAATGAGATCAGTGCCCAGTTATTTGTTGAGCTTAACCCCTAGAACCTCCAGGAGGTCAATGTAGCCAACGAGTTTGACTACATGAGGCCTAGCTAGGGAACCCTCTCCAATCTGACTCTAAAAGTGTTCCTTGTAGATCTAAACCCATTCTCGACTTACTGTCGCATGGTAATGACCATGGTGGATCTCGAGCATGATATGATCATCCATGTTTTCATGAGACTTTATATGCTCATTAGGTATTAATGAAATAATTAATCATTGAAAATTGACTTCATCCTTCGTATGTTTCTAATAGAATAGTAAATCCTCGTAAGTCAACTCTTTGAAAGGTGGATCAGGTAATGTAGACTCCAAACGTAATACTTCTGTTCCTGGCATATAATATACCAATGGTGTCTAAACCATTCTTGGAAGTTACTACAGGTGTGGATGTTATATTTATCCAGAATAGATCGTAGGGATAGTGTGGTTGAAGAGTTTTTCAATTTTTTCTACAAATAATATATAATATAATTAGTAATTTATTTATTACATTTTTTGAGAAAAAATAAATTATTTTCATTATGTATCCAAATATATTATCAAGTCTCAATGGCCCATACCATTGAACTATGAATGTCTAGTTTCCATGACATTCTAGTGGAAAAGATCCATATTTTGCATCCCATAACCCCAACATGGGTTGGTCAAGCTATTTGATTTTATTTAGGTAGGAAGGTCTTGTGAAAATGTGGGATTGTAGCTCCTAGATCTTTTGAGTGGAATCCCGAATCTTGAAATCCTGAATCTATATTTCCTAAACTATACCTCCAATATTACACCATTTCTAGAAAGGGATACTCTTATTAATGTAATATGGTTATGTCAACTCGAAACTTTCATAATGTCTTCTGGTATGAAAGTATGTATCCCAAAAAAAGTTGTTCAAACACATAATTTTATTGTGTTTTATCCTTAATCATGTAACAGAACCCTTGGTATAGATTAATATTTTATTTGAGATATTTTTATCTCTCTTGCATGAGTTTCTTTTATTAATTATCTCATGCTTATTAATATTAAGTGGAACTGACTTATGTAATTAACCATGTATTGATAATATTTACGCATAAGCCTTGTTTATTTTAGTTACAACATGTATTATTGTTTAATTTATTAATTATGTGATCGCGACCATACATCTATAATGATAAACCACGGAACTAATAGAAATAAAATAAATAAAAAGTCATGATCATGATAGTTTTTAATAGTCAATTTAAAAAGTGGTTGATAAACTAACCATTCCCTAGGGGAGAAACACCTTGAACCTTTTAGGTTTGTGTTTATAGAATTCGTTATGTCCTCTTTTTTTCATGGGATTGGTTTCGTCTTGGCTAAAACATAAACATCCACCACTAGAATGATGGTTCCATCTATTATATATGCCTTTTTTAACTCACATGTCCATGAAGGGTCAAAATTGGGTTTACATAAATTAATCCTTGGGCACACATGAACTGCATATTAATTAGGAGAGATACCTCACATGCTGACTATTAATTTAATTAATAAATTAAATGGAAACCAATCACATACAAAGGTCCTGGTCTAGCTCATGATCACCCACATACATGCGACAAATTATGTATTTAACAAAACTAGTATTGAATTTATTAAAATTTCTTATTAATATAAATTTCAATTGAACCTATTAATTATTATCTTTAATTAATAAATCTATTAATATTAATCCATTTATGAATTTCCATGAGATTCTCATCATTGTACATAAATACACCTTGGAGGTAAGATGGTGAATACCAATTCAAATCTACCGAACATGAATTATATTCATATAATTTTTTACACTTTTGGGGCACACAGAATGTATAGTGGGATACAAGCCATGTTTTCCCCGCATTACACGGTTACCAATTGTCTTAGCTGGGTATAGGATACACAGTTTGGCCCCTGGCCCAAAGAGACTATATGGCATGTCTAGTGGGCCACATGGCATGTAATCCGGTATCCATGTGCCAATGTGTCTTAGTCAACATGCTGTGTAAAATTTACTACACTGCATGTAATAAATTAACATGGCTTGAATAACTACCAATTTAATCTTGACGAACTGTACATAACTATATTATGTGTACTCCAAAAAACAAATCTTGTATGGTAGAACATGACATGTAAGTCCAAACACATAGCGTGTAGTTTCGTGTCAACTGGGAATAATCGTCGGCACCTCCTGATGAGTTCTACATCTTATTATTAATTAAAAAAACATTTCATTCTGGGAAATATACATGAAATGAAAAGATTTAGAACAGATCTTAAAATTCATATTACAAGAACAATTATCCTTGAATTGAAAAAAAAAATAATTAAACCGAAAATCATCAACGCATTATTTAAATAATTATAAAATATGTTGTAATTTCTCTCATACTACTTGTAGGTTCTGGGTGTTGAAGAGGCACTATGGGGCCAGCACCCAACATTGATTTCTAACATGATAAATGATTATTCTGGGATCAATATGACGATGTATTCCAGTCTCTACATAATAGAATCAATGATTTAGATAATGAATTAAGAGGACAGAAACCATTATAGAGGATCTTACATATCATGTTTATAATTAATTTAATTAACTTCATTAAGAAAACAATACCTGAATCATAGGTATTTTCTTCATTGATGATGTTAATCATCTGTGATGGCCCTTCCAGATTATCTTGTTGTGGTAGAAATGATCCAAACTAGAATCTATCTAGTGGTGATCCACACGTTCTTTGATGGCCTCCGATGGACACCACTTGTTCTTCGGGTGCTAGCACGATGAAGTAAGTGTCTTGTGTCATTAATTATTGATCACTTGTTCTTCGACCTCGAAAAAAATATGTCGTTCTTGAGAGGGGTGGGAAGGTAATTTGAGAAAGAAATTTTTTAGCTCAACAATTATCAATTCACCTGCTGTGTGGTTTGGCACATGGCACAATATATGTATTAGTCTATTTATTAACATGAGGTTTTAGTTACAATATTTAATTGCATAAAATCAATTAAATACATTCATAGCCTTAGATAAAACCAATGTTATTAATAATAATACCATGTCATTTTTTATGATGTCCCCTCTTGTGTAAATAGGAGTTAGATATAATATTTGACATCACAAAATAATAGGATAATTATTTTAATTTGTGCCAACTAGTTAAATAATAATTTATTGTCTTGCAAATAATTATTTTACAACCATAACAACCTTGTTCTGTTCAAGCTCCACTTCTATTTATTGATCACCCAAATAAATAAATAAATAATTTATTCTCTTAAATAATTTTTTTACCAACTAGTAAATAAGTATTTATTAAATGTTCAATAAAATAAATAAATATATTTTACACATAATCTCGTGAATAAATGTTAATTTAATTTTCATAATCATTTTAACTTGAATAAAATTATTCCAATATCTTTAGAATAATATTTATTAATTATATTCAAATAGAATATAACTTAGACCACTAGAAACATTAGTGTGTGTCCCTCGGGGATTATTTATCTATGGTATTATGAGGGCTTGCCTAAAGGTCTAGAGTATTGTCCAGAAATAGCTCAACACACCAAAAAGAAATATATTAAAGTCGAAACAACAACATCTACATAAGAATGATCACTCTGTAATATAATCCCTTTGTCTCATTATCTCATCAAGCTGGTTTTATGATAGTGTCATCAAACTTTATGCTTGATATATCGTTCTATGGATACATGAAATAAACTCATCATTACATCATTTCCACTTAATTTGACGTGACAGTTATAGTTCAATCAAAGGGACGAGATATCAACATCTCTAAATGGAAGGGAAAACCCCTTCCTCGACTTATCCATTAAAAAATGCCACTCGTGAAACACCCAACACACCCTACTTCCCATCAACAATTTGCATGAAAACTTTCATTAGTAAATAAATGTGTGCGAGTTATGATACGTATTAATTATAATATTATAGTCTAAGTATTATTAAATACACTGATATATTGGAAAATCTGATGACACCAAAACATGCATAAATCATACTAGTGGGACTATTTTTTTAATCTCTTGTCTTATAGAATAATAAGTGTGAAGTCATGGGAGAAAGTCTCGTCTACTTACGATTACTCTCACATGACAATATCTATAATATGTTTACCATTATAATACGGAATCTAACTGAAAAGCTATTTTTAAGAATATTTTCATAGCACTTCAAGGTTCACATCATATTGGGGAACTGCTTTGACCTTGTTAATGGGACAAATACTCTAGGATATTATTACACTGTATTCATGAAAAACAATGAAAAATATGTAAAAATATGTTTAATATTTAAATATATTAAATATTCATGTATTCAAAGGACCACCAGTTTGTTCTAGGGCACTAACTCTTACAAACTCCAACTTATACTAGAGCCAACTGCCTACGACTTTCAGTCCTCCAGACCTCACATGATGATCATGTTTTTGTGGAGTCAAGGCTATAATCAAGAGGTATTCCATGTTTTCTTCCATGTATATCCATTTTTTTAAATTAAATTCACAAAAACTATAAAATTATGTTTAATGAAAATCCTGAAGATGTTTCTAAAAGGTGAGTAAAATAGACATTCAAAAGTTCAATAAAATTTTATATCTAATTTAATTATAAAATGATTACATTGAACTATATTTGATTAATATATGTATTATTTATCTAATTTTACTTTAAAATAAATATATAGTAAAATAATTATGTAAATGATAAATTCAATTTTTAACAATAATGTAGTATTTTTCCTTATTCCTCAAAAACTGAAACTTTTCCAAAAAAATAACGAAAATTCAACCTATACTAATATTGATGATTTGAATTAAAAAATGAAGCCCATTTTGAAAAAAATAGAAATTTAATAATATTCATAATATTATTCATAAAATATTTTAATGTATCTTTTTTGATATGTCATGGTCCAATCGAAGTCTATGTTCCATGCATTGCAAGCTATTAAATTATTTATAATGAAGCGTAATGTGGATGATTGGGGTGTTACATGGGAGTTTTAGAATGAAATATAGAGAGGATTATTTGAATCATTTAATGATTCTACTAGATAAAAAATTAATTCACATTATTTGAGATATAATTTTTTCTCATTTTTAATTGGTTGTAAACTAGGGGAAATGAGTCTTATTTAACGTGTAAATAGCTGTGTAGAATATAAAATTTTGGTAAAACAAGATACAACCATGAGTATTCTTCTTAGACACATTCCAATTCTGGTCTAGTTTGGACTGAATGAATTAAAGGCCTTAGTTTATTTATTTATTTTTCGATAATACCCTTTTTACTAGGTTTAGGGGGAATTTAAAGGACACATAAGAATATAGGAAAAAATTCCAAGTACATGAATCAAATTCTAGAAAGGCATAAATACACAAGAACAGCTCCTCCCCAATATCTACACGTTTTATGGTTCTTAGATCCCCATCATTCATGGATAGTCAATTAGCTTTTCCAAATTTAGATCTCCACATTTCTTTATACCGTTATTGGTTTTCATACCCTCTCTTAAATCTAAACCCAGTTACATCTTCTCTGGTGCCATATACGAGCTCTGAATCACCACCCAGTTCATTCTATTGTGTGGTTTCACTTGACAAATGTAGGTATTAGAGTCTATGTAGACAGAAATACCATGTCTTAGAGGTTAAATAATGAATAAAGGCCCTTTGATCTGAAATCCCTATGGTCTCTTGAGGTACAATGTCCCAAATACCAAATACAATGGCTCAATGTCCAAAACTAAATGAGTTGATCCACTCCTACAATACCACTGTAGTTACTTATATTCTTACATAGAAATAACCCTCACTAGAATTTTATCCTTGTGTTGATGAAGGATAAAAATGTGTGTTACCACCCAGATACGAAAAAAATACCAATTCATGTGAAGCATGTAACATTTCTATGTTATTTATTTTTTTATATTCGTTATAAATTTCTGTGATATGGACTTTGATGTTAATGTATTCTTTTTATGGAATACGATTACTCATTAGTTTTATTAAAATTAGAATAGCTTGATTCAAACCTCCCCGACTAAGTTTATTTTCACTATTTTTTGAATACAAAATTGTACAATTTTTAAATGATCAATTCATATTAATTCTTCACATTGTAGAATTCAACATATTAAAAAAATAATGTAAATTTGATCTTCTGTAGAAATAATATTCAAATATGGAATTAGTATATCATAAATTACTTGTGGTATTTATGAAACAGTTTTTTGGATTTTCCAGCAAAATTAGAATGAGTTAAAAAAAGGGTTGAATGAAAATTCCAAGTGAATCAATGTCTTATGGGAAGCCTTGGCCAACATATTATACAAAAAGGTTATATTAGTGATTTTTCTATATTTCATATGGGAAATTATGATTAATATATATTATGGTACATTAATGGTTTAATAATTTATATTGAATGTTTTATTTTATAGGTATGAGTACTTGATGATACACCAACAAAAAATCAATTGATCTATTCTTTTATTGAGTAATTTTGACTGTGGAGGATATGGGTGGGCCCAAAGAATCCTTTAATGATGTTTAGATAATCATTTGTATCATGAGAAGTTACTGCCATAGTTTAATTAAAAATACTCAACGATTGTGTATGAATATCCAATGTATTAATTGTTGGATTGTATTCATAGTACTCTTATTTTATATTAGATTAGGGAATATGGTAATAGTCATATTACAAGAGGGATGTTTAAGGAAGTGGAAATGAATGCATTGTTGAATACTATAAAAGATAAATAGTTTGATGAAGTGACTATAGATACTCATAATTTGCATACATTTATAGATAATATTAATATAATTATATTCACACCATAATATTTTGATCCATTACAGAACCAAAATGATTAGTGTTTTGGGAGATATGGATAAATAAAAATATAGTACATAAAAGATATGTGTCATCTCTTGTGATATACCTTAAACCAGACTTATTGATCTTGTTATAAAACATGATAATTTCAATTATACATTAAATACTGATAATAATGCCCCAATTTTAATCCTTTAAAACATATAACAAAAGAATATTGGATAACTTACATACGTAGGGAACTTTTATGTTAATATTGTTTTTATATTAGGAAAAACTCTTTAAAAGATCCCATTTACACACAATTTTTATTTCTCCTACACACAAGAAGATTTTATAAAGATGTTATTTCCTTATTTAAGTTAATATCCATGTCTGGAACATTAACATTATTAAATCTTCTTCTGATCGATATGACCTATAAAAAATAATTTTAAAACATGGGAGGTGAAAAATAAATATTAGTATAAGACACATTAAATAAGGAAATAAATATTTAATCCATTTAAAAATCATAATATCAAAACATATATCTTTTCTTTTAATATAATAAATATTGAAATCAAAATATCATATGTTTACATATGAAATTAGTTTTACTACATAAAAGTTTTATAATAAATTTATAATAAATCATTAATTAAAATTCATAATCATTGGGGATTGTTATAAAAACTTATATCCATTGGAAAACATTTTCTTAAAAACAAAACATTAAAAATTAGAAAAATCATTAACATACCTTGTCAAAATAATTAATTCCATGAAAAATAATTAAATGTCATATAAAAGATATATAGGGAACATGGGAAAAAATAAAATTTAACTCATGAAATAAATATTATAAATATAATTACCTACACACAAAATTCCACAATCTATTAGGATACACTAAAAACTAGATAACTATTCTTATTTACCCAATGTATTGATGTGATATATTGAGCTCAAACACAATAATGAGCCATATTGGGCTCACATTTGAATGTGAATAATTATTAAAAACCATAATATAATTGCAACACATAAATGTTTTCATTTATATCATCATACTCATTAAAAATTTATTTTCTCCCTTAAGAAAATATTTCTAGATATCGAAATACAAAATCCATATCAACTGCTTTTTGAAAATACCTAGAAAATTGAAAGGTAGATTCATTCATTGAATAAAAAATGAAATCATCTAATGGAATCAAAATATTAAATTTTAGTAATTGTAGTGGAAAACCCCATTGACATTATATAGGTTAAAATAGAACATTTGTTTTTCATTTTTATGAAAGAAATCTGTATAAAATTCATAAAAAGGGTTCCTTTTGAAAACCACTAAGAGAAATTAATAGTTTACAAACATTTTCAATATATAATTCATTAATTTTAATATATATATATATATAAACTAATTTTATGAATATTTACATGATGTAATTTTATTTTTAAATTTAATATATTAAATATTTAATATATGGTAATTAAGGTATATCGTTCCTTAACATGAGTTAGACATGTCATGTGCATTCATTATCTCCTATAAATAAAATTATATCTATTATAAATTTTTTTATGAAAATAATTTTCATTTATTAAATTATCATTAAACAGTTTCTTTCATTCATTACAATGACATATTTAAGTACTTAATAGTTTAAGTTTATGTCTTTTTTTTTGAAAATTTTCATTTCATCGTTCCACAAAGACTTAGGTAGTTATTCATGGTCAAAGAGCTCATTGTTGAATCATTTAAAGAATTAAAATAAATGAATTATAATCATTTTAATACATTAATTTTAATTTAAAAAATAATCCTTGAATTATAGTTCTGAAAAATGAATTAAGATATAATCATGGGGATAGTTGGTCGTACATACGGATGTGTAATGTTTTGATTTATAAAACTAGAGTGAAAGAAGGTAAAATATAATTTATATCTCAGTAATTTAAATTATTTTATTAATAATATATATATATATTAAATCTATAAATATAATCTTATATGAGAGGAGTTGATAGAAAATAATTTACATCGGTTTTTGAAGTGGTAGTCTCTAATACAAATAATTGGTGGTATGTATTACAATTTAATGGGAGAAGGATATGAATTATCTTTAACATTATATCTTAATAACATATTTACAAATATATATATGATAAATATTTTTATATTACAATTTTTTTAACAGTTCTGAAGGAGATAGATGAATAACTAAAATAAAAACATTCATTTAAAATATACAAATCTACATCAGACAACCTACTATGCCTTATACATTAATATATCAAAGGTTGGTATTGTGGTAAAAATATTACCAATATGATATGGGTAGGTATATAATGAAGGTATTGTTTTTAGTATTGGAAAAAAATTATATTTATGTGTGTATATGATATGATAGGATGTTTCCATTAATATGTGAGCGAGGGGAAATTTATAAAATACATGAAATATTATTATATTTTATGTGTATAAATACTATCAAATTGTTTAAAAAAGAAATGGATTAAAATTTGAGGAATTTATTGTCTTAATATAGTCATAAATTCAAATTTTATAGGTTTATATATCAATTAAAACCTTATCATTTAATTTAACACCTTATTAACCATTTCCAACCTTAGTCTTCATAAAAATAATTTCAATATTACAAGGTGATAAATTTAATTATATTTTATTACTTTTATAAAAATTTTCCAAGATATGGTAAATGAGACCAATTAAATTCCATTCTCTCTCTATCTAAAATTTTATGAGTTTTTAAATAAGTTTAACAAATATATTTTTCATAAGATATATTTAATGAAATTTTTAAAAATATTCATTAAATTTGTAATTATTGAGATTAATATAGTTATAAAAATATAATATACCCATTTTAAAAATATATTATTTATTTATTTTTACTAAAAAATTAATATAACTAAAAACCATCAAAAATATATTAATTTTAATGATTTTAATATCATTTAATTGATTATTTTACTATTTACATAGGATGTATATCACTATAAGCATTTTGGGAAATAATCTAGTAAATAAAATTAAATAAAATAATTTTAGAAATATAATTTTTATTATTTATTCAAAATGTATTTTAATCACAATTTGAATATATAAAAGAAATTTAAATTCAATAGAGAGATATTTTTTATTTTTCCTTATATAAAATAATATATATTTATTTATCAATGATAAATTTCCTAAAACATTCTATAACATAGAATAATGGATGAGGATGGTAAAAAACTATTAAATTATATTAAACTCATGTTTTAGGGTTATTTCATGCCCTAAAAACATTATTTAGAAACTTATTTTACAGATTTACCATTACCGGGGAGATAAATATTTACTACGATTAGTATTTGAAATGACCAAAATAAAAGGGACTGATTTAAATATTTGGAATATTATAATTCCAAATGTGGGATATGATTTATTAAATTAATTTCCTATGTGGTGATTAAATTAGTTTTAATATAAATTCAAAAAATGCAATCAAAAAAGTTTTTAGGAAAATGTGTTTTCAAGCCCAAAAATAAACTTATACTAAAATACAATATTATGATTATTCAAATGTGATTTATAAGAATATATATATTTAAATCGGTATTATTTTACATTAGTATACAATTTAATTAAAAATATGAATTTTTAGTGAAAAATAATAATTTTACGAAAAAAATATAATTCACTATCCACTGAAAAATCAATCATTTTGAAAATAAATCCCAAAATGTCACCTTAATGAAATTTTGACATGGTTATTTAATAAAATAAATTCTTTTTATCAAGTCTAATTTTTTAAATTGGAATACATTAATTATAATATTTTCTCTAAAAACATAACAATAATCCTTTTTAGGAAAATGAATTTATAAAACGTAAAATTTAATTACTGAAAATTTAGTTCATATTTTAAAAGAATTTATTAAAAAAATAGTAATTTGTAAATATATATATTTCATAATTTTTCTACCTATATTTACACTAACCTATTCAAAAGATTCTTTATAAAATTCATACAATAGAAATATTTCATTATTCTTTTATTTCTAGTGTTTTTCATTTTATATGATTTCGAACATAGTGTTATTTTGACATAATGATGGAACGAGCATATAGAAATAAATATATTAAGATCTGATCTAGAAATTTATTGTAAGAGGACATTTGATCCATTCAAGAACACATAATGGAATCGTAAAGTATACAAATATGTTATTTTGAAAATAATTATAAGATCTAGAGATTCATGTTGGTGAAAATGGATTCTTTTGAATAAAATTTAAGATGAAGGTTATGAGATTTAGATAGAAGATAAAACCAATTACTAGATATATTAGTCCCTTATTAATTATTTATCTTTATCGGTATGGTCTCTAATCGATTTGGCTCACACTAAATATCTCTCAATTTTATAAATTTGTTTCATGTATCTTTTGATAGGATGTACATATTACATCCTTCACATTTTTTAAACTATTTGGTCATACCATTACATAAAGATCTCTCTTATGAGGAACATCCGGTAGAGATTCTAGACCATAGAGTAAAATTTTATGAATCAATATCTATCTCATTGTCAATGTTTTGTGGTTGAACAATTATTTTGATAAATATACATGGGAACCCAAGGATGTGATAATGAAGAATTATCATCAGTTTTTTTTTCATTGGGATGAAATTTCTAAGAAAAAATTATTTTAATAGTGGTAGAAAATTTCTTCTAGAAATTTTATAATTTATTTTTGTTTAAATAAATTTTAATTCCTCGATAACCTCGGATACATGTAATATCGTGTCTAATTACGTAATAATATAAAATTACATGATAACCGCACGATTAAATTGGGGTTATGAATAAGAATTAAAAAAAATTAAATGAGTATACACATTTTCTATAAAGGTAATATATTGAAAAATAATTAGACAATTTTTAATAGTCATTATATGTTCTAAAAATTCATTTTACTAAAAAATTAATTTTATAATTTTTTATATGAAATTATATATAATAAATTATTTTTAATTTATAAATTTTATTTTAGAAGTTTCACTTCATTTTATAAATCAAATTATTGAAATTATCATAGAGTTAATATAAAAAAATTTAAGGATTAATTTCTCAATGATTATTTAAGAAATGGTTTTCATTGAAAATTACATTTTAATTTAATAAATTTTAAAAGATCCATTTTGTTTTAAAATGATTGAAAAGGTTACATTTGTATGTTTATATAAGTAATACTATTATTAAAGTAAATTTATTTTATTTTATATGTATTTTTTATATAAAAGTGTTGTATGTTTAAGAAACCATTTTTTCTTTGGAATAGTTTTTTGTATATTTTGTGAGCTTATTTTAAAACAAATTTCATAAAATTTTAGAAATGTTTTTTGATAAAATTGATTCCATATTTGGAATTATAATTTAAATATATATTACTTACAACAATTTCATTTTTCCTACAGTGAATATTAAATAAAATTAAAATAGTCCACCGCATTTATGGTTTAAATGGACTTATCCGTGGTTAAACAACCTGATAATTGTAAATTTTCTATTTAAATTTACATAAGACCCATTTAATAGAAATATTTAAGCCAAAACCTATCCCATATTATAATATATATCCAATTGAAATAATTTTATTTGATTATTATTATTTAATATTTTATTTATTTAAAGAATTCCAAGTGTGTCCTCACACCCACTTATAAGGGGAAACCCCTCCCCTCTCTTCTTTATATAACGTGAAGCCTTGTATAATGACCAAAACCTACATAAATATTGTATACACTTTTATATACACAAATTGGAGGTTTTCTCTTCCAAATAGACCATTCTAGGGGTCCTTAAGAAAGGATATAAGCGAGGCCACCCTATGGAGTGGTAATAATAAAACCCAAAATCATTTAATTTATTTATTCTTTTACATCATTTAAATAAGTGGTATTAATCATAAAATAATAAATCAGTTTTCTTAATTATTCATAAATATTATTATTATTATTTAAAAAAAATATTTTCACCCTCTATTACAAAAAATGGGATGTGAATGTAGAACTTGTCGATATACAACCTCCACATTTCGATACAATTTATATTCCATAAATTTCATTCATGGATAGTTATTATGTGGGTTTTAATGTTTATAAATGTTATTTATGATATAATTATTCATATGGAATTAAAATATCACATCTATCTTCTTATCATCCAACCTGTAGGAATGTGGTATTATTCGTCTTGTGTACTTGTGGACTAGAACCTCCATTGCGAAATGTGGTTTGTTTTTCAGATCCACTTAACATGGATGGTAGTAATGATCAATATAATTAATATATTTGAATAATATGAAATAATGATGATTTTAAATGTGTATTTATATGCAAATTTCTTTTGTTCCGTCCATCAGAAAGGGAAAACAAAAATTATGTGTACATCTCGTTTACTATCTCCACGAGCGATGAAATTCATTTTTCATTCTCTAAATTTAATGACAAAATATAAATATAAATATATATATATAATTAATATATATAATATTTTAAAAAGAAAATTTTAGATTTATTATATTATGTAACCATGGTCAATGTACCAGTACTAAGTAAACAAAACCAAAATTCTCAGGAAAATTGAGCTAATTAACACCCTAAAAAGATAATGAATTCCTGATATATAGTTTCTATAATTTTACATGTAGATCATATCTGAAATTATATATATTTGATATATATTATAATAAAATTATTATAAATATAAAATTATTATATAAAGAGGTTATATAACATTCAAATCATATAAAACTTGACGTATGGTATATGTTAAACATTCTCATTGTTTATCGATATTTTTTTGATTATTCTTCTAATTGTGAAATTTACTAATATACCTATAAATAGTCACATAAATATTCTTATACATTGGTTATTTCTAGAAAAAAAATTATTTTTCTTTCATTTTCCTCTCATTAAAACTCAACTTAATAAAATAATTCTTTAGGTAAAAATGAAATTATTTCCCAATCAATCAATAATCCTTTTACTTTTATGTCTATGTTTTCTAAAAACATTTAAAGAATGTATTTAATATTATCTTATTAATTATTTAACTCAATTATTCACATGATTAAATTTTAAAAAAATAAAATCAATTTCATTTTTATTTGAATAATGAAGTATTTTTTGGATTTTTTAATGAAACTATTAATGTATTGTTTTCATTTAACTTATTTTGTAAGAATATATTTTACCACTATTATAAATTATCATGGATTTAAATCATCATTTAAAAATTTTGATGTTTTTTTTAAAAAATTATTCTTTTTAAATTATAAAAATATAAATATATAAAATAACTGATTTCAAAATTAGATGGTAATTTTCTTCAGAAAAATGTTATAGTGACATTTTAAATGAATTTTTCATCCATTATATCATCGTTCATTAGACATAGTCTTCTTTAGGGATAAGATCCACTAATAACATCCAAATTCTGTGTTTTGGATGGATTGTGATGATAATAATTTATATATGATTCTATAAAACTTATTCCTTTTATAGGATTAATTAAGTTGTGAAACACATTAATTTTTAATGTGTTATGCATTAATTAAATGATATATTTGTTATGGTACATGGTTTCCAATCACATGTTTTGATAAAATCAATGATTTAGAATATTATAGAACATATATCTATGATATCTATTATGTTATGGGTGGGCCCGTAATTATATATCCCTCCAATTCAATGGTTTAACATTCAAATATCATGATATAAACAACAATGGAATGGAGAGTGAACCCAATTTTATAAGGGACACTTTCTTCTATGATACCCTTGGGAGTGAACCTTGACTACTAAGAGGATCAGGGAGTGAACCCAATCTAAATTTATTTTATTGTTAGTAATCCTCGACTATAAAGGAAATTATTTTTAATTCATATGTGTATTCCATGAATATAAGTCTTGTTCCATTGTTGTGATCTCATGGCTCATGTTCTTTGATTCCTTCATGGTTGAAGTCACGTGAATTTCCAACCATTATTCAATGAATCATGATTATAATCAATGATATGATGGTAGTGGATTTCAATTATTAATCTCATTTCCTCAAACAATTATTCCCATGTTATGCTTGTGTGATTGGTCACATATCCTTTTTTACCTTTAATGAGAATAAGATCCCACAATATATTATACTTATTTTCCTCATGCTAAAAAGAATGGAATGTTGTGTGATATGTCTTTAAATAGTTCTAGTTATGAATAAAATACTAGAAGATGATGTAGTTTACTTATGATCTAATTGTTTATATATTAATGATTCTAATAGAAACATACCATAATGATACATAGGAATGTATTTCTAAAATTAAATGAATATTAATCAAGTAAAATATAATATATATATATATATATATGGAAATTATGGGTATATTTAGATCTTTTACAATGATATAATCAAATTGTAATAATACATAATTTTCTTAATAAAAATAAGAACATAAAATCATTTCGTTAGTTATGGATCACATCCAACACTATAATAGTGGATTCGGTTTACATGTGATTCCATAATTTCCTTGTTCATGGTTCACTCAGAAGACTGTAATAGGGGACAGAGTCCCTTACTGATCTTGGTTCTCTCTCCATTCTAGTTCTTATTACGTAATAAGTTATCCATATTTACCCAAATAATTAGAGGTACATATAATTCATGTATATATTTATTAATTAAATAAATCATACATATGTGTTTCACATGATCATAAAACAACCACCATAGCATAACTTATATAATTAAATGTATTTTATTAACATTGGATCATTTCATCATATAATATCCCAATGAAAATGAACTAGTTTTTCAAAAGTATCATAATAATTATAATAAACTATCTTGAGAAAGAATAATGATGGTATCATTGAATTATTTCTATATTAAATCATAATTAAGATCAAAATATGTTTTAATATATGGAAACATTCATTTAAAAATGTATACAATATTCATTGGGGAAAATTACATTTTAATTATGAAATAAATAATTCAAAAACCAAAAAATTTACAACTATTAATAAAAACATTTTATTATATATGATCTAGTGAATATTTTATGTTCAATTTAAAGTAATTCGTTAGTAATTAAAGTGGGAAATGTTGTGCATTCCCATTTTGTTAAAAAAATATTCATTAAAATTTTTTAGTAAAAATTCTAAATTATATTATTTTCGAAAATGATAAGAATATTCTTTTGAATTATTTTTATATTCTATCAAACATGGTTAAAAACGAATTCAATAAGTTATAGTATTATCGTAAAAACATTCATGTTTTTTAAAGAAAACATATATGTTGACGAAAAATATTTATGAAAAAAGAAAAACTAATTTATATTTGTATAAAAAACAAGTTATTAATCATTTTAAATACCAGTGAGAGTAAAATGGGACTATTAAATGAAAATTACATGAATAAATAGAGTAGATTATATTTTTAGGGGATTATTTTATAAGAGTCATATAATTTCCCCCCATGGAAATTCAAGCATTAACAACCCTGATTAAAATGATATTGAAAACTAAATCCTTTACATAATGTTTGATATTTATAAAAATCATTATAACCACCTATATAATATATTAAAAATTATTATAATTATATTGATGAATCATGTATATACATATAATATAATATATGATAAAAATATTACATTTCAATAAGTTTTTATTCAAAATAACTTTATAAAATCAATGTTCTCCTATGGTAACTATATCATTTTACATGGATGTTTCTGTTCAGATGTTTCTTTCATAGTATTTTAACCAAAGGTATATAATATCTATAATGTTATTCATGATATAAATATCATATATGTTCATTAGATACAAGTTTAGAATCATCTCTAAATGGTATAGAAAATAACAATTATTAAAACATTGATGGATGTTGTAGATAGTATGAACGCATGAACGATGTTTTATTTTACTAATAATGAGTATGAATGAAGGATAAATATTATTTTATCATTATATAAAAATATTTCAATCATATATAAACACTAAACCTATCGAAATAACCATTATCCGAAGATGGTTAATGAAAATGAACAGTATCAATATGTGTAGGAGGTAGTCCACACGTACGAACGGGAGATACATTCACTTCCCATTTGATGAAATTGAGTATGGATAATGGTTACACTATTATCAAAATAATATTTAATTGTTTTTAACATACTGAAATTTTAGTTTTTTGTTAAATATAATATATTCAATTAAGGTACAGTAAGAATTAGATTTGAAGGCATCAGTTAAAATTTTTACCTCATCTACAATAGGCCTCATTCATATGTCTTCTTATGCACCCTTGGAATTGAATTTGAAGAACACCATAACCCATTAATTATAGATAATTAATATAGTCGGATCAAAGTAGTGTAAATAAGATAGAGGATAGGCATCATCTTATAAGGTGGGAGAGAACACACTTGAAATTTATTATATTGCTAAAATATAATAATTTATTCATAAATAAAAATAATTCCAAAAAGATAGAAATTCACAAATGGGATTACAGGTTTTATAAAATTATTTTAAATAGTATTTATATATGTTTAATTGAAAATATCAATCTTATATATTGGTTTAATCCTTGATAAAATATAGTATTCAAAAGTATGGTAACATATTTTTAATTTTTTAATATTAATTATTACCAAATATATAGTTAAATACTTTATATAATATTTATTATTATATTTATAAATATGGAATAAATTTTGAAAATTTATTTTCATAAAATTATCTTAATTTAATGAAAAATTTAACCTATAATAAGTGATGAAATTCTTTTTTCAGGAAAAATGCTTTCAAAAATAAAAATGGTTTTATAAAAAAATAAAACATAAAATTAATTCCAATAATATTAATTGGAATATTCATAATATTAATTATAAAATAATACTAGAAAACAAATTTAAAATAAAATTTAAATTTTTAAACTCAGGAAATGATAATATGTTGTTTAGTAAAAATAAAATCTTTTCATTATTCATAAAAAATTCAATCTTTTAAGAATATTCTAAAAAATTCACTCAATGATAATTATGAAATGATAAATTCAAAAAATTGAAGATGATTATATAATATCAATTTTCAGAATTTAATTTAAATTGATTAGTTTATTTTCTCAAAAAAATCTATAGAATTTATTTTTTAGGGAAAATGCGTTTTTCCTAAATATGATGACTAAACTAAAATTTTAGTACTTATTTATCAACATATATAATTTAAAAAAAATATATATATTCAAAACTGAGTTATTCCTACCATTTATTATAATTAATGACAATACTATAATGGTATATGATATCGTGATTCATTTAGAGTGAGGCCTACATATATCGTATGATAAGAAAGAAATTAAATTTTTTTAACAGATATATCATACAATCATTTGTTGTTACATTATACCCCCATTAAAAGGAATTTAACCCTAAAGATTCCATCACTCTCGTACTATCAAATGAGGATATCTTAGTTGAATTACATTATTTGGTTCTATAGTAGTTATTATAAATTTCTAAATCCTTCACATAACATTTACGATGTGATTTGTCTTCTTTCATAACACTTTATACAAATCATCCATCATTCTACTAATTATTTTTCAAAGTTAATATCATGCTCTAGTTATAGAACCTATATTATTAGTAAATTTAAGGGTTCAATTATGTACGTCCACAATAGAGAAACATAAACCACATCATGAACATGAGAGTGGTGTGGTGGAAATGCCATGAAAAAATCTACCATCCCCCTCTATCAATAATTGTTATGAAAAAATATATATATGGCTCCTTTCTCTTTCTATGTGATTCTAATAACATTATGCAATGGTGAAATTCATTGGAATACCTTTTCAACAAAATAAAATTCAAGATTTTTCATATGATTGTCAGCACAAATTGTCTATCTACTAAGATATATCATGATATTATTTTGAATGTCTCTAAAAATCATTCTCATGTCTTCAGATAGAATAGGTCGTAAGATATTTCTCTTTGCATATTCATTCTAGAATATTGGGGTTATACAGTTCTTTACATAGAGTTCTTCATAAATATCCATATGAATACTCATGTAAATGCTATTTTAAAAATATAATTTAGTGAGAGGAAGTTATTGATCTCAAACACTATTAAAATACATATAAAAGTATCTCAACATATCCTATATGGTTTTAATGGTTCTCTCTTTTTAACCTTATATCTGAGGATGATAACCAGTTCTGGAACACCACTTTGAATATATATATTTTTGAAGACTTTTCCAAAACATCATTGTAAACCATTGATCCATATCAAATACAACAGAATGTGGTTCTCTTTGAAACGTTACCACTTTCTTAATGAATATTCTTAAAATATTATCAATATGTAAATATATTTTTATATGAATAACTTGTGAAAACATCGTAAGGTGATCACCAATAGGCCTAATATCAATATATATTTTGGACTTTTTAGGGAGTCTGATAATGAAATACATTATGATTTTTCCACAATATCATTATGGTATGGAGAATAATTGTAAAATACCATAAAAATATTGTGCCTCATCATTACCATATTGACATTCTAATCACCGAGGTACATAATTTTCAAAATCTCATTTAATTTTTTCCCAATTGAATTACTTATTCATATCATTATACATATTTTAGTACTCTGATTAATATAAAATTTTGAACTTAAATATTTATAAAAAATCTCCTTCATAAAATATGGAATGGATGCAGTACATCAATGATTCTTGGACCTTATCATCCCATTATAATCATTTTTAAACTCAAGAAATATCACATATTTCTTTACAAAATACGAAAATCCTTATAATCCAATTTAAGCATCACATGGACATATTATTGAACAGTAATTTGGGAAATAAATGATTTCACCCCAATATTAAAGATTTAATTTTTCAGCTTTTGGAATATCTATAAATACTGGATATTTTTTATCCTCACCATACATAAACTATCATGATCATTTTGACTTAGATCATTTAACAACTTGTTCTCTTTCATATGGTGGTAATGTATTGAGTCATTATAATCATTAATTGAGTCCAACCATCTATTGTGGTGTATATTCTACTAATTCTAATTGAATATGTATATGAATTTTTTCTATCATTATATACTTCAAACCATCATCAATAAATATAACACATCTATATGTTTAATGGGAAAATTATCATAAGTAACACTAATTCATGAGTTGGGTAATGTTTCCATGAAAAATTTATATTCATGAGGAATAAGCTATTACTGTATCATTATTCTTGGGGAATCATCTGAGTCCCATATTGAATAAATCCATATAGATCAAAAATCTTTATCCAAAATATGTTAGTATAAACACAAGTGTGATAACTAACCTTCTCTCTCATTCCTTGAAATTTTCATCATATCCATCTGTCTAAAGGAACCTAACTCACTTCCTTATTAAGTTAGTGATTGGGCTATATATCCATGATATATTCCCAAAAATCATTGATAATGTCCAAGTATAACATATAAACTCTTTATCTTAATCAAATATTTTTTTCTAATCCGATGTTTAATTATATTCATCATTGAAGGATACACTGATATACCCTCACAGGAGGGTATATGTCCCCAAAATGAAACATTACATAGTGAAAATTATCACATGTTAAATTCTACAAAAAAAATTTCCTTATTTTATATATTAATTAAAATTATTAACTGATATTCAATCTCTTCCTTTCTCTTGAAATTTATAACAATGACATCTTAAATACAACTACAAACTGATTAAGGAAATTTCCAAAGACTCTATTAATTGATTCTATGAAGATAATGGGGAATTCGTAATTCCAATATAATCACAACATATTTAGTTTCAAAAATATAAATAAATCATATTTCCATGGTTTTGAACCGTGGAAATGTTTGAAAAAAACGTGGCTAGAACCTATGGACACGATATTGGCCAACTATGGCCACTATGACTGTAGAAATATGCCTCAAAAACCACCCCTTTGGAAGTTGACCTATGGCCACAGTTTAAACTGTGGATAAGTAATGATATTTTCATGGTTTTAACTGTGTCTATATCCTCATTAATCGATCTAAATATACTAAATACCAAATCTCACCAGTGAGTTTGGATCCTTGTACCTCCTCATTACAAAGCATCATACTTACCACTACATTTCACGACTCATTGGGTATATGTATATATTATAATATATATATATATATATATATTAATATGAACCATGGAAATAGCTTCCAAACCATGCTGGTTGGTCTTCCCACCAAATTTGTGGTGGGATATGTTTTTTCCATAGAAGCGCGTGAACCCTATTGACGCCGTTTTGGAAAATCGCGACAATTAGCCACAAAAACGTGGCTATAGCCACAACATATAGCCATAGTTTTCAAAAATGTTTCAATCCACCCTGGAAAACCATTCTATAGCCATGGTTTTAAAACCATGTCTATAGGCCACAGAACTATGGTTATAGCCACCTATAGAAATAGTTTTAAAACCATAGATATAGGTCCATGGTAGTGGCCTCATTTTCTAACAGTGTTTCTATACCATAAAATTTCTATTTTATTGAATATTTAATCACTTTTATCCCTCATATAATAGTATCAATACCAAATATCAATCGTGGAAAAGTATTGGATATAGTGTAATTAAATGAAAAAATCATCAATATAAGAAAGAGGATATTTAATCTTGATTTGTGTTTTTTTTCCGTTCTTGATAAAAAATAAATGGTTTTATTAATCCATATTTATTTTTAAAAAAATAATTGCTTCACCCCCATAGTAATAAATTTTTTTGAATGAATCCCCTTTCCAGATTCTTCTATAATTACTTCTTAAATTCTAGCAACAAAATTGGGGACTTTCAAAATAGATTTTTTGAAATAGGGTTTTCTACCTGAATTATTTATATTTAAACCATAAATTCATTAATTGAGGGATTAATATGAAACTATTCCAGAAAGACATTAAAAATTTTGTACAATATGTGTATAATAGATTTTTGGATTCTCCCAAACCATCTTTGAAAAAATCCCCTTTTGAATTTAGATTAAGACCCATAGAATGGAAATAATTTCCTATGGATGTCAAAATTAATCATCACACCAACATGAAATCATAGGTTGGATAATAATATTCAATTTTAATTTCATTCATTAGAAATTAATATTTTATTTATACAAATAAATCCAATACATGATACAAATTACATCAAATTCTACAATAGGGGGAGTATTATGATTTTTTGGAAATATATTCCCATAAACATCAATCAGATAAAAACCATAAAATAGAGTTGTGATAATTATATTTTTAATAGTTTTCAAGGATAGTTAAACATATAATAATTGTGATGGTATTATTATTCCTTTATAAAATAATTCATATATTAATGACTAATCACATCCAAAATAAAATTAGAAATTTGTAGTTCTATTATAGATAATATGTATACCTTTATGTACTTAATATTCATACCACATATAGACAATAGTTATGACATGATATTTCCCTTTTTCATTAAACATACGAGTTTTTTTATGTCGGTCAATGTAATTATCCTTTAAATTTGAACATTTTTTTCACAATGGTTGTACTCTGTATATTTAAAACATTGTAATATTAGTGGGGAACTCAATTTACATTTCTCATTTCTCATATAATTGACTGGTCTCATCACATTACATCATTATTATTTTTCATATTGAACATATGTTCCCTAAATAAAATATTTACACATCAAATTAAATAAATTACCTTCATGTTCATTTCTACACATCGAGCATATGGTAATTATCCACTTCTAATATCAATGATTTTTAATACAATAATTTCATTTTAATTCCATGTTTCTTTTCATATTAGAACCATGACATTGATGGATAACACTTATGTATATTTGTACCTTGATATCATATGGAACTACTTATATATTACTACAAAACTATCATATAGCTAATGCCTGTAAGAGACGTTGTTTTAATCTAGTGAAGAATAAATAATTAATACTTTCTTGTTGGATGGTAATACCATGACAACACAAATTGTGTATATTAAAAATTTTCTTAATAGTTACTAAAGGATTCATCATCAATTTATATTTCCTTAAGTAATTTCTTATATATTTTTGTATGAAAAATATAAGGAAATTACTAATTGATAAATAATCTCTTAAACCCATTCCACTCCATGGTGTTAATTTATTATTGTTTTATTGTTTTATTATTAAAATTAAACCATTTATAAGATTCACCTTATAAATAGTAAACAACTAAAATATCATTTTCATGTTTCAAACTTTGGATAATAAAAGAATATCATTCAAGATATGCTAAAAAATTTATCAGCAATAACTAGATTAGTAAATCCTCTAAAATAATTTGGATGTTTCATCAGGAATGAAATAATAGAATGATGTTCCATCATTTTTATCATGTAGAAGCTTAGTATGGTATATAGCTTGAGAAAGTTATGTAGGAAGAACAGTAAGATTTTATATGCAATATCCCATAACATTTGTCTTATCTTAATGAAAATCAGTGCATTTTCTATCAAACATAATGTTAACATGATTCATTTTATTTCCAGTAATTGAATCAAAAAAAATTATATAATTATAAATAATAATTATTGTGTAAAAAACTGTAATCATGATTATCATTTATAGGATTTGTGAATCATGGGAATATATTTTCAGTATAAGACACCTTACTTTTAAATATTTCTATATAACGTCAATATATATTAAAATTGCTCAAGATGAAAATGTGACATAACTCATTCATACCCCCTCCTCTGTCAGAGTGGATAGCTAGTTGTGGATTCATAATCCCACACATTATTCACTAGTGATGTTCATGTTGATACCCAGTATTTCATATTCAATGTTTTTACCCATATGTGAATCTATTAAAAATCCACATCCACATAAAATTATCCATTCACAGATCACTTTTTTTAGAAACCAAAAAACATTTTCCATGAAATATAATGTTATCATATAAATAGGATTTTCCTAAGGGTTTATATGTACGGATTTTATTATAATAATTATGAAATACATTAGTATAAAGAGAGATAAAGAATAATCTAATGGTAATTAGGTGGTTCAGAGAGATTCCTTAAATTATTTCCAAAAGTGTTCTGATCATGCACTTGATTTTTGGGATAATAAAATTATATTAATTAATAATTTAATTTATAACCTATTAAACATATATTTTATTAATTAAAATTTTATTAAATTCATTTTTTACCATCACGATGAGTTATAAATTTTATTTTCTTTGTTTCGAGTGTGTTAGTTTCATGGTGTTATGATCGATTCTCATGAGATTAATTATGGAAGTTCATTTCAAATGGAATAAAAATAAAAAATGGAAATTATTTGATAAGAATATACATCATTAATTTTAAATGGTCTCATATATCATTTTTCATTTTTGTATGAGGATGATTCATTATATAGAATGTTAATGATAGGCGTTTAGTTTATTTGGGTGGTTTTTCAATGATAAGGAACTAGTTTTCTTTGTAATATAAATTTTATAATCTCTTTTAACCATTATAATGTTTTTATGGCCATCCATGAATGTTGTAATGAAAAACAGAAACTCATCATCTACAAAGGTGGTGGATCGGCATATCACAGATATTGTTTTCATTTTTATAATAAAAAGTAATGAGAAGAAATTTTTGATGGATATGAAATTAACATATTAAAATTAAATTATATGTATCATACAATATTTTTCATGATGTTTTTGATAGGGGAGGTGAGAATATGATAAGAACATAAAATAAATTAAAAGATAAAGAATGTAGATTTTACAGCTTCAATATTGTCTCCATTAGAACCTCATTGGGTAACATGGTATTTTTTTGGTGAGACCATCAAGACAATAACATGAGGAAGAGTCCATTGATAGTAATTCGATATAATATTATCAATCTAAAAATATAATAAGGTGTGATGGTAATAGGTGGTTAAGGGTGGTATTTATAATGGGATGAGAGGGGTGTTTTTGTTTATTTTATTCATTACTATATTAATTTGACTCAAGATCATCAATATTGTATATTATTATTACTATGTATAGTATCTAAAGACTTTTATTTTGAAACAACATGGTTCTACATCATCCATGACTCATAAATTCATGTATTTGGATTAAAATGTTAAATACTATAAATTAAATTATTTCACTATTCACCAAAATGAAACTATTTTAGAACACTCCAAAAAAACCACCATAACATTTTTTTAACATGATGTTTCCAAAAAAGAAACTCCATTTTATGAAAATAATTTTCTACATAGTTGAAATTTTATTCATAATTAAAATCATCATTTATTCAAAAAATAATAATTTTTATATTAAAACTGAAATTATGACACATTGAAAAATTAATTACGATCTCATGAAATTATCCTATAATCATAAGACAGAAAATATTAATTTATGAATATATTTTTATGAAATAATTTTTTTAAATCATTTATTAATTAAAATTTTATAGATGACCATTTATGTTTCAAAACATATCAATAGTTAGTTTATCATTTTTAAAATGTTTATTTACTTTCTATGAGAAATAAATATATCGTATATTATTTTGTAAGACTACTAAATTTTATTTATAATTTCATAAGTGAGTTTACTATTATAAAATCCATATTAAAATTACAATGGTTTACATCAGTTCACAACCACTATTTACATTAGGGTGAAATGGTATTGGATCTTAGGATTTTGATGATACCTAGGATGAATCCACTAAAATAGAAACCTAAATGGTAAGGGGGTACATTATTAATAAGGTAAATACAAAGGAACATACTCATTGATACCCTAGATAGTGATGACATCACACCTCTCACTAATTCAATGTTCATAATGGTAGACTTCACATGATCCCATAGTATGAGTCATAATACTTTGAACTGTGAATCCTTAAATCATAGTCAAACAATGATAATATATATGAAATCTTCCTCATCACATGATTTTTAACTAATTCATTACACTGTGTGACAATCAAAAGATGCATCAGATGGAAAATATGATATGAACCAATGTTATAAGATTTATGAAATTAAAATACAAATCCTAATATCGTATTCACATAACATAAAACTATATGAAAGCATCATAACTATAATACATTAAACTTTTATCTACCTATTTGATAAAAACATGATTCCTCTTGTGACAGTTATGAGATGAACTTGTCATCAAGAGTAGTATGTATCATGAAATAATTATGATACAACACTCAAGAAGTCCAAATGGTGTTCCTAAAAAGGTCTAAGCCCAAATCATATTCCTCGACACATCAATGGGTCAAGATTCCTTTATAACCAAATATGAGGATGAAATAATGGGCATCTCAATGTGTAATCCACACATACATTGACCTTGCCCAGAAAGTTAAAATACGACTTTAAACATTGAATCAAAAATGAAATGCCCTTTATAATAAATGAAATATAGTTCGAGTGATGATAACATGATATCTCACATGATATGTATGAGAAGATATCACATTCTATTGGATGCTTCCATGTGTATACCCTGATCATACCATTGTTAAACCAAGTAGTGTTAGATCTGCCCATTTGTGCATGTTGTAAATATACCATCAACTTTATCAAATAACATAAAACATCATAGTATGTTGGATCCCCACCAGAGAGGAATAAACCCTTTCAGGTGTCGTTCATCTACCACTTAACATTTTAGAACTACATGTTGCTTGATTTAAAATTCCAAAAGGATACGTATTGACACTCAAAACTCATAATAATGTGACCTTCCCAACCGCCAACCTACTGAATGTCATTATAACTTTGGAAAAAAACATATTACCTCATTCTGATGTGTTCATCTAGAAAATTTTAATCCACAATGGAATATACCACATAGTACTTTAACTATATCCTATTCTTCTCATCTTGTCTGCATCGACACATTATGACATCCCTTTTATGTATTCATAATCCTATAGGTCTGAAAATACCACTAATGGAAGTTGGGTCTATCCAAAATGGTGCACCTCCCATTATGAAAACATTCTTCATAGGACCCCTAATGATAAATGTTGGTTAACATGTTTCAAACATAGTCTACAGTCGATCCACCATCTATTTTCCTCATGTTAAGTGTTTCAGTTGAGGGGCCTATGTTTTGAATAGGTTAATAGCTAATTCCTTCCCATAATTCACCCATTATAATGGTATAAATCTAGAAATTTTTTATTTTACTCTTTTTACAACTCCCTTTTATGGTTTATTTTTAAAACCATTGTATTTATTCTTTTATGTGTTCGTGCACCATGAACATTCAAGCCATCATCGTTACAACATTTCAAATAAGGATTTATTATCTATTTGTTATCTCTCTTAGTATAAGGGGAACTCCTTGCCTCTCCTTATTTCTAAAACTAAATATGGATCATGTTATATTAGGATTCCATGTAGAATTTTCCATGAGCACAGTTGGGATGCATATGAATTCCCAAATGGAATTTAAACCATGGATAAAAATATGAAAACAATAAATGGTAGAAACCCACAATCCCAAATATATGACCTTAATCAATGATCCATGGTCGAAGAATCATGAGCATAAACAATTTGTAACTCATTATGAAGGTGTTTGTGTGGTGAAAGGCCTCATCAGACACCATTTAATGTTGGGTTTGAACACTCTTATTTTATACTCATCCACCCATAATGTAAACCCCATTTTTAAGTCAACATTATGACCATAAATTTTATGCAGTTTTTGAAAGACGTATCATGTGTGGTATGAGAAATCTTCATCCTCACCACATTTAATAACTATTCATTCACTCCACACAGTGAAATTTGAAACACACCCCCTAGACCTAGAATTATGACCATAAACAATTTTTTAACCCATATTATTATGTATATGAAATTTAACTAGAATAATCCCCATTTTACTATAAGAAAATAATGATATGCTATATGAAAACCTATAGTAAATGTTTAATGACCATAAACATAATCACCATATATCATTTTCGAAGTATGTTAATCAAGATTATTGTTATATTCCTAATCGATTAACTTGAATCTATACAACTACTGTCTCCTTGTATGGTTTTTAAACTATATAATCACAATCTCAATCTTACCAGAGGATATCCCGCTCATCTTCTTTATTTGGTTTCTAACCACACCTATTATTGAACAATTTTTGTATTGATTCATGGAACATTGGAATACACAGTGATTCATTAACTAATAGTCTCAATCCTGGTTATGGATACCACCATATAGAGACACCATTATCATTAATATTTGTACCCTTAGCCCTTTGGTTTCAATGGGTCTATCAATAACTATCTCTGAAGTATCACATTTGACACAAGGCCACTCCGACAATCATTTTAGGACTTATCACTTCCTATTCACACTACATGATAATCCTCACACACATGTCCTCTTAATTCAAAGAATCATGACCCCAAAAAGTTGGAAAATTACCTTGGAGATATTCTCTGTGATGTATGAAACACCTTGGATGTCCAACCATATCTGGTTTCTACTCCTTTGTGTTTCATGAGAATGCCCCAAACACATTTTCCCTGGTATCCAGGATTATTGAATTTAAATATTTAGTATTCATGGTCTAAGAATAATTACCATAAATTGATGGAAATTTGACTTAGGGATATTTTTAGGAATAATGACTCCTTGAAAAGACTTTAACATCGTGTTGAATCTCTCTCTCATGCTGCATAGATTTTTACAATATACCCCATTTGGTCTATGCATCGTGACCTTAAACTATGATCTAATGTCCCACTATGTTACTAAAATTTTTTTTTTTGAACCACCTATAGTGTTTTAGAAAACCAATACCACCCTCTTCCATTTCACCCTCACTCGAGATAATTATCCCTTATGGCATTGCTCTCCTAATACAACATGTTCTATAAGTATGTATGGATTGGTTACCCATTTAATGGATTACATAGTGACACCAGTATATCATATCTCAATGATAAATATAATATTTTCTATCTCTAAACCATGATTTAAAACTCATTTCACCAAGGTAGGCCTTATCACCTTCACAAATACTAATGTATTTTTTATTATTATAAAGGGTTGGTCAATGAATTATAACCATTAACTATATAACAAATATTTTGGTAACATGTTTCCTTTTCCCTCTCTTCACATTTTGATGGTAAAACCTCCCTCATGATAAAATATTCCCAAATAGTCTGAAATACATGACCTTAAACTATGATCCCGTATAAGAATAATTACCTTAAAATGTGTGAACATTTCCTCGAAGATCCTCCATGAAGAATTGGGCATCTTTCTTCATCACTTAACATCATGTTTTATACTCTCTATCACCATAAAAACCCTTCTAGAGTACGACCATTCAATAGATGCACAACGAATATAAACTAAGATCCATTTTTAAATCAATATAAATTTAAATTTTTTGTGTTAATTCATAAATATACCCCTAAATGTTCACTAGACTAGTCCAATTGAAATAGCCTTATAATACCTTAGGTAATAAATACTTATGTTTTTCAAGATGAAATCCCATAAGGGAAATCATTGAAAACATTAGACTCTTATATTCCAGGTCACACATATGCTTTGGGAAAATGAAGTGGCATGAATGAAAGAGGTATAAAGCTGCAAGAACTCATATTCAGTCTCTAATAAAATTATAGATGTTCAAAATAGAACAAATAGTTCATGAAAAAGTTTGTTTCATAACTTAAATCTCTCAGGTTTACATGTTCCCCTATGAGGTACCACCTATTGTGTTCCCCTTTCATAAACCCCATTAACTCAATAGAATATTCTCTTCACATCCGATCACGCATATTAGTAAAATGTAGATAAAATTTAAGGTACATCTCAATCACCGTATGGCAGTAAATTATTCCTAAACATCCTTTCTGTTATATGTTTAACTAAACTCTTTCCATCCATACTTCACAATATAAAACAGAAAAGTGTCTCAGGATCATTCTTGAGAGTATCATTTTCTCCCATGGGTGAGGGTCACATAAAACACTACTAGAGTTCCCTGACCATCACAAGTAAATGAGGATGAAACTACCTTAGAGTTACGTTAGCTGCTTTCTAAAAATAATAATCCCACCAAATGTGTTTAAAACCATGGTGGTATTATATTGAGAGTGTTAAAATACTTTTAAAAATTTCATCATGTTCACCTCATGATTTTTATTTTATTTTATTTTGATCCCAATCATATTCAACATCCAAATAAACACGGTAAAGACAAGGGAGTCTGGCCAGATTGTCTCACCTCCCATCCTGGGAACATACCTCAAATAAATCGATAAAAATTTGACAGGCACCATTTTTCGATCACAGTCAATGGTTTAACCTCATTTGTATGCCCAAAATAATGGAAGAAATATAGTGGAATCTACATTTTGATCTTCATAAATAGTAATCCTTTAACATCCTATAACTTCTTCTTATGTTTCTAATCGTGGATGTCATGATTCACATCAATCAGTGTCCTCTTTTTTTGGGTAGAATCAAATCCACATGATGTTACCCTACTCATTAACCATAAAACATTGGGAAATAAAGTCATACATTCAGAGTCCCCAATCATCAACCAATGATCTCCTAGTCATGAAAATCCCTATGGTAAATGTATAATGATGAGCTATTTTTTTTAGTACCTCTTCGGAACTCTCATATAATAATGTGATCTAATGATTATTTATGGTATCTTACACACGGAGTGACTTAAGGGGACTTAAAGTCTTGTAATTATTAGTCCTTTAAATGTTATTATGGTGAATTAAAATGTTCACATAAATAATTGACAAAAGAATTGTGTTATCATCAACATGGAGGGAACCCCCAATGCTGGAGGCTCTCCTTTATTACAATAGAGAGGAACACCCTTTAATGATAGTCCTAAATGATCGATAACTCTATAATTTTCAGCGTCTCTAGGGTAGACTCCATTGTTAACTATCACTCATCCAACTAAATCACTTATTCCTCGGTGGTAGGGTGAACCTAATCTACTCGAATCTGCACCCAGACCTATTCATCCCTATACTCCACTTCATATTATGTTTCATCAACTCCCACATCCACATCCACCTCCAAATACTCCATCGCTTTTATTATAATATCTTATTTAGATTTGGAATCATCCTTTTTATATTTTTCTACCCATTCCAATCGTGTGAGATCTATCTCAACCACTTGGAGTGCCTTACAGATAAACAATTCACCTTATACCAGACGATGTCAAAATCCTACCATTCATCCTAGACCCACATGTTGAGAATGTCATGAGCCATAGCATGGAGACAACAAGAGTCCTCATCGCTAGTCCTAGTACATATGTGAAAATTTTGAAGGGATATCATCAATAATGTAAGATCATTGAATCGTGTGTGGGTAATGATGTTCTATACACTCCTCTATCCTCTACACTAGAAGATCTGTTACACATAAGCAACATCAGAGCTGATGTTTTAATTCCCTTGATCTCAAAAAATAGTATTATGATTGATATTGTTTAAGACATTAAACACCGATCTGTTACAAGACTATTACACCATGATAATTTATGTTTTTATTTAAATAAATTCAATTACAATGATTTCATATGTAACATGCATGAAAAAATTATAACGAACTGTGATGTACTATTAACATTATATTTCAAGAAATACCATTATAACCAAGCTGATAAAATTTTTGGAATAAATACTAATAAATTTTTTTTATTGAAATAGATAAAAAATTAGTTAAAATAAATATTAGATATATAAATAATTAAATTTTGGTAAAGTCTTTATATGCTTCAGAAAATACTTTAGCTCAAAAAAATAAATTTATTTCTTTTTTTGAACAAATAATAAATAAAAATATTAAAATTTTCAAAAAAATATTTTAAAAAATCGATATCATTTTTAAAATCATCATATGAAAATTATCTTATAGTTAGTTTCTGGGATTTTTCTAAACAGAATCATTTTTCAATGAACAGTAAAAAATATTGATTTTTATTAAAAAATATCTTTTAATTTAAATAATTTATTAGAAAAATTTTGATTTTAATGTGGTTTTAGAAGAAATATTTGTTCAATTAAATATTAGTTAATAAAAATTATGAAATTGGAATCAATTTAGTCTTGAATTTTAATATAAAATTATATTCCACATTTGAATATTTTCTTTTGGAAAACGTTTTTTTCGACACATATTCATATTTAATTTTGAATTGAATTATTACACATCTATGAGTTGAATTTTGAATCTTTAATTTCATATTTTTTTCAGCCTAATAAATATTATATAATAAGAAAACTTAATTTTTTACGATAATGAAGAGTGAAAATACTAAATATTATTTATCACTATGAAGGTTAAAATGGGTTTATCGGGGGTTAGACTAAGAAGGAAATGGTTAAAAATGATCCAAAACTGGACTAATTGATATTTTATGGTATTATTCAAACCATATATTTTATAAAGTTAAAAATAGGTTCATTTTGGATCCTTTTGTAATATATAAATGTGGTTAAAATGTTTTAAAATAAATTGAACCATTGTCATATTTCCCGCTTATAAAAATTCACCCCATCTCCTCTTCATTCCACACATCCAAATGCCATTAATACATAATATAATATCCAAAATAACCTATATATGTAAATAAAATCTTAAAATGATCATTGTTTCATAATTAAAACCTATGAAGTCTCCTGGTTCAAGTGACAATAAGTTGTCCAAAGAAGAGGTATCATCCTTAACCGAGCATTTTATTTTATTTATTCTTACAATTAATTAAATTATTATTTAACCATGATGATATAAAAACCTAAATATAATCCATATAATTATATTTTTTTATAATAATGACCTGAAAAAATATCATCATCCCTTAAATGGTAAAATAAACCATTGATTGTGTGTATGATGGACTACCATGTCTTGATCAGATGTAATTATCCTTTAATAATCACTTCTGAGCATCAGATATAATGTTTTTTATAGTGATTATATATTATAATTATGATAAAAGTAGTTTTATTTTACTACTATATCATATATTCCTTCATACATTTTATTCTATAGATGGCAAGATATTATTTCTCGCGTGTACGAAGGACTACCACCTCACAAAGTGATGTGATCTGTTTTCCACATACACCTTACAAGGAAGGTGATGAGGATTAATTTTATTTTTACATATGATATTAACGAAATATAAATAATTTTATAAAATAAATATATAATATAATTTTTTACCTTGCCATTCATTGAATAAATTATAATGTCTCTTGTGGGTGTGGTCGACTACCATCTCACGAAGCGATGTGATTGGATTTTCATTAACGCTTATCATGCATGAAAATAAAGGAGAAAATTAAATAATATTTGTAATATATATGATATTATGTTGATTCTAGAAAATTAAATCACTTTACACATCTTTAAACATTAACCCCTATTGAAATGATAACATCACTCAGGCGTATGTGTGGACACACTTCTCTATGAAGCGATAAGTTCCATTGTCTATGATAGAAATTCAATAAGTATTATAAAGAAAAATGTAAAGAAAAAAATATATTTATAACATTAATATCCTACCATTTAATATTTAACAATAACCTATTATCAAGATCTAGAACATTCCTGAAAAAACTTGCATGAGAAAAAAAAGAAAATAAACACCAAAAAAATTATTGATAATGATTGATTTTTAATGAATGGGTAATAATATATTCAAAAAAATTCATATAAGATATTATATATATGAGTATATATATGGTAAAATTTAATAAATTGTTTAAAGGTATTATAAAAGAGGTCAAATAACTCTAAACTAAATTTTGGTGAGGGGTGTGGGATTTCAAAACCAAATTTTCATTTATTGGGTTATACGTCTCCTTCGTCGATTATATTATGAAAAACTAATGTGTGAAATGAATTTTTATTTATTTATGTATTATTTACCCTTTTCATTGTTTGTATATAAATTCATTGCACATAATCATCACTTTGATTAAATATCACTTTAATTATGTATACTTTGTAAGGGCTTCATCCCAAAATCCTCTATTAAGACATGTATTCTTTTATGCACCTAATTTCATCCAAATAGATTATTTAATTCCCCTTTATGTATTATACCATGAATAATTTCTACATAATGATATTTTAAGGTACAATTAGTATATATCATTCATGATATTATCTGATTCATAATTTATGAAAGTTGTAATGGTTCATTTTCACCCTCTTTTTAAACGGGATTACTTGTTCTTTAACATATATTAAAGTAATTTGATCAATGGTTTAAAGAATATTTTTTTTATTAAATTATTATTTATAAGAAAATGTTTCAATTCTTGTTTTAGATATTTTTTATATTAATTTTTTTTAAAAGTGGAAATGATATTTTACTAAATAATTTTTCAAAGTGACCATTCAACATCACTTTACATCTAATATGACATCATTTGATATTACTCAATGTGAAAATGTCATTTTTTCAAAAAAAATTATTTTTTAAATTTATTTTCATAAATAATAATAAATTTTATGTTATGTATTGATTCAAGATTATTTATATATATCTCTCATATATATACCTACTTCAATATTACTCATTCTATGGGGTAATACATGCTTTATATTCATTTCTCAAATACCATCATAATGAAGTTTCCTTCGATTATGATATGAATCAATATTATGAAACATATTTTCATTACAAGGTTATTTCTTATATTATGCCTTATGATTTAATCATTTTATGTGGAACACATAGATCACGAACCTTTTATGATGGGTGATCCCAGATAGCACTCTAATGCATAAGGTAATGTCATAGTATCAATAGACATCATGTATGTGATTAGGGAGTAAACATATTCCATTATGGGCCTTTATTTTCCATGTAATATTATAAGGCACTATTTTTTACTATTTATTATGTATTTTTATATTTTCCATCCACATTTCCTATTCTACCATGATCCAATGATACAATGTTATTTATATTATACATCCATTTTATTACTCTGGGGAATTATATATTTTATATATTGTTAAATCTATGATTACCATGTTAGGTAACATAAACATGTTTATTACATTACTAATATTTCTATCCCACCTCTTTCTTATATGTATTCCCAAAGTTATGATATTTTTTTGGGGGCTCAAATGGATTTATGATCTCGATATGGAGAAAGAAAAAAATAAGTGTTCTACATTTTAATTTCATTTGATTTATTATATTTCTAGTATTCTAAAGGAACTAGGTAATAAGATATTTTAGATTTAATATTTTTATATTAATGCTTAAATCCATGTATTAACATGTGTAAGAGGCATGTGTCAATATAGTTGGTATCAGAAAAAAAGGTTTATTTATCTACTATAACACGGGTGAGAAAACATTACTGATTACTATAGGGATATGTATAACGATGTGAAAATGTATAGAAATGTATCCTATAATCTTAGTGAAGTATAGATAATTTGGTTTTTGGTCAATTACATCCTTTTTGGATACTAAATATCGATGTTGTTCTGGAACAGATGTACCTATTGGTAATAACAATGAAAAAGGTTCTTTGGTATTGACTAGAGCATTTCCTAGAACCTAAAATGGGCCTTACTATTCATCTGGTTTGACATACTTCGGGATATTCTTTAGAAATTCAAAAAAAATATTTGTGATCGATCATGAAGGATTTGAATAGACGGTGATTAGGAATATATGTGGTGAATCCTGAGTTGTGATATATTGAAATTATCATGTCATGATTTATAAATCTTATAAATAATTTTTCATTAATATCTAGTTTCCCACTATGATTATTGTTTCCCATACTATGATTTGTGGTTTTAATGAATTATATAAACCTAGAGGAATCTTGTTTACCTTGAATGCAATTTAAAATTCAATTATTATGAAAAACCAAATTGGATGATGAATTGAGTGAAGGATATAGTGATTCTTCCATACCAGTTATCATGAGATATGTTTAAAAACATACACCTTAACCAACTCTCAGACTCTCCAAAGAACGTAAGGGGAGATTTCACTAAGATTATGGTTGGGGAAACCATGAGGGAAAGATGATTTAGTTTTCTATATGTAGATAATTTGGTAAGAATCCCCCATGAAAATTTCTTATGGGAATAATAAGATATTTTATGTGTGAATAATAATGAAATAATGTATGTAATCTATGAGGAAAATGAAATGCACAATTGTGGGAATGGATGATAATAATGATTTCTCTATGGAATCATCACTGGATTAATTTTTTTAAAGTTCAAATTATGGTAATTATACGAATATATCTAATAAATTGAAATCATTATAATAATATCAATATAAATTTATGTGTAATTATTTTTTTTTGATGATAATGATACTACAAATGAAATATGAACATAAAGATGTATTAATGAATAAGATGATCAAGATTAATTATTTATTGAATAGTGAAGTAAAATGATGGAATTTTTTCTATACTACACTTCAAAAATTTATTTATTCGCAATATATATATATATAAGGATGGTTCTATGTAAGTTTTTGTTAAGTATTTTAAATAATATATTGAATGGTAATAATAATTTAGAAATGTGACTTAATTTCAACGTTGTGTTTTGTAAAAGAGAATAAGTTGTATTGAAAAACATAATGGATTACAAATTATTTTAAGATAATTTTTTCTAAGTATTTTCATCAAAAATGTTATTATATTAATATAAAATTATAAAAATGAAAACCCACAAGATAAATGACAACCCATCACATCCAGAAAGAATGCACTGCATGATCCCATATCCGATAGGGGATAAGGGTATAATGTCTACCATTATCCCAGGTGATGCACTAGTAAGTATGATGTTTTTTAATTAAATTATTTGGTTATAAAATATTAAGATGATAAAATATTTTTTATGTCATTAAGGTTATTTCAAAATAAATTTTATTATGAATAAATATATATAACATTAATGTTTAACATAAAGGGTTATTTGGGATTTATTATCTTATGTTTTTAGAGTTATAAGTGGAATGGTTTTAATAATAGACACACATGGAATGGATTGAGATAAAATTTGGGAGTTAAAATTGAGATATTAAACATAAATTTATTATATAGAAAATATTTTACTAACCAATTTGGTTATAAATAAGATGCGAAAATTGATTGTTGTTTTTTAAAGATTATATGATTTATTAGATGTTTATTTTAGTATTAAATATGTAAAACTTCATCTATAATTATTATCATTTAGAGAAAAGATGATGTTTTTATAGAAATGATTAATGAACAAAATTATACATGTCATATTCGTATGTTTTCTTATGATCATAGTTCTAATGATAAATAGATCCTTCAATTATAGAGAAGGTATCTGGAAGAAAAAATATTATCCAATTACCTTTATTTTAGATAAATAGATTTTTATTTTAAATCAACATGGATTTCATTTTTTATTGAACTTTATATTAATAATTCAGTTAATTACGATCAAATATTTATATCATGCTTTATAATTATTTAATCTTTTCTTCCATTTCACATCATAACATACAACTACTGTTTTCCTATTTAGAAACCTAGAATGTGTTTCTCAAGATAATTTTCAAACTTCTCTTTCTATCTTATCAATATGTTGTTTTATTTTACATTTTACTATGTGGGTTTACAAAAAAAATTAAAATGTCAAACCCTTGACAACCAAGATCAATATAAAAATCAGAGGATGTAATTTATTTAATGATGCATAATGTAACACACTGTGATATTAATTGAATAAAAATTTGTTCAATACCGTATATGATATGAAAAAAATATAATAAAAAAATGTGACACCCAGATACAGTACAATATTTTTTTTGAAACAAATTTTATTTCTCTCATAGCTTTCTTAACATGCATGTTTGAGTTTTAATAAAGAGTAATATACTATTAACATCATTATTTAAATAGTACCCTTATAAAATAGATGTTAAACATGTTGGAATAAATAGGGATAACTAAATTTTAGGAAAATATGTATAAAGTTTTTAGATAAGTAAAATAAATTGATAAACAAGTGTTTAAAGTTTGGTAATGTATTTATTTCCATAAAAAAATATTTTTTTCTCAAAAACATAATTTCAGTTATTTTTGAGAAAAATAAAAAAAATTAATTTTTTGAAAAATTTATAAAAAATATATTAAAAAAATAAAATCATTTTTTAAATAATCAAATAAATATTATCTTACTGTTATTTTTTTTTATTTTTTTTAAATGTTTCATTTTTTCGATGAATAGAAAAAAATACAGATTTCTAGTAAAACAACCTTTTTAAAAGATTTAGAAGAACAATTTTATTTTAATGTTGAATTAAAAGTAAAATTAGTTCAATTATATAATAAGTGGTTAAAAATATTTCATTTGAATCTATTTTACATTAAATTTTGATATAAAAACGTTTTACAACTTTTGAATGGTTTTCTTTTGAAAACTGATTTTTCAAAAAGTCTGTTGACTTATTTTTAACATAAATTCATCCACATAAAATGATATGAATTTATAAAAATGGATTCCATAATTATAATAATCATATTTCATATTATCAAATGTTGTAAACTTACTTTTGACCATAATGAAAAGTTAAAATAAATTAATTTACTATAGTTAACGTAAAAATGAGTGTATTATATGTTAACCTAAAAAAATAATTTATATAAATAACCTAAAACATGTTAATTCCTATTTTATGGTAATATTTATATCTAATATGTTATATGTTTTGTTAAATTTTCCATATTTAGATATTTGGAATGATAAAATTATGGGTGGAATTTTTAATTCTCAAAACATTAAATGGTTTGATGTCCTTAATTATAAATGGCCACCCATAATACTATTATTTAAAAAAAAAATAATGTTTTTTAATTTAATTTCCCAAATCTCATCCATAATAACCTCCCCTCATCTTATAGTAATTTTTTTCAAAAATCCAAACTTAGAAGGATTTGGTGTAAACTAAATGATGTTATTCATAGAAAACATAAAATCCTTGGATGAATATTTTTTTTCGAACCACCTTAAACTATTATAGAACCATTTTTAAATAATATCATAAATATTAATATATGTTTAAATGTTATTATGTTTTATTAATTAACTACAATGATCTTCTCCTCTCTCAAATGGGAAAATAAATTGTTGATCGCATGTATGCAGACAACTGGGTTGTGAACCGATGTACTTTTTTCCCATATCTACTTATCATGTATATATAATAATTTATCTAATGTTAAAATATGAATTTTTTTATAAAATTATAATTCTATAACTATAGCATCATAAATACCTTCTTACTAATTTTTTTATAGATAATATGATAACATCCCTAATGTGTATGGCAGACTACAGCCTCCTGAAGCGATGACATTTGTTTTTAACGTATAAATTACATGAAGGGTGATAAGGATTAATTTTTGGATTATATTTTATATTAATTAAATATTAACATTTCATTTAATGAAGTATATCATATATTTTATTACCACACCATCCACTGAATAACTGATATTGTCGCTCATTTCTAAAGGGGTCTACCACCTCACGATGTGATCTGATTAATTTTTCACTAATGCTTTACATAAAAGGTAATAAAGGATAAATTTAATATTTATATTTGATATAAATGACATTAATTTTACACTAAAAAATTAATATACCATCCACCTTCATATCCTTTCACCCGTTTAATAAACGATGATGTCGCTCATGCAAACGTACTACATACCATGGCTCCAAAATGATGTAATTTATTCACCATTTTCCAAATTAAATAATGATTCTAAAGAGGGATATAATGAAAAAATTATATTCATAATAATAATATCATTATGTATATTATTTAATTATAAACTATGTTCATGATCCTGAATAATCATAATGAAAAATGCATGTGAAAATAAGGAAATTGACACTCAAAATTATAATTATGATGAATGATTATTAATAAATAAATGATTTGATATTATAAAATAAAAATATATGATATTATAGATATTATTATGGTTCTTTTATAAGTTAATAATTTTTTTAAAATAATTATATATGTGGTTAAATGGAATTCATCTAATAAATAGTGTGATGTAAGGGGTTTCATTATAAGGCCCCAGCCTTAAACCTTACTTAATATTGAATTAAAAGAATAATTCACGTTGAGGATATTTTCAGGTTTAGAGTTTTAGAGAATTATAACATAACTATTATATCTCAAAAGATTACAAAGTAGTCACTTATAGTAAGTTTCCATAATAAAAAAAACTCTTGAAAGAAACATGTCTAGTTCCATGTTTTATATAGCATGACATTCCCTTGATCCCATACTTGACCTTATTCCACATTAAGTCCTATGAAAAACATTTCAAAAAAACTTGGGGTGAGCATAAAAAGCTCAGTAAGGGATACACAAAGGATGAAAACTGTTAGTTTTTCAAAATCATGTAAACCATGTATACTCTATCAAAGTAATACCTTCACCTTCATGAAGTAGTAAAAACTCTTCACTGAATAAAGTATCATTCCTTACCTTTTTGTTACCAAAGTATTACCATAAAACCCATTTAAAGAACACATAACATATATAAAGGTAACTTGGGACATAAACATACTTAAGTGGAATAACCATACGGTCGACTTCCACACATATCACTTAATGGAATAGCCATACGGCCAATTTCCATACATACTTAATGGAATAGCCATACAGTCGACTTCCATACCCAATGCATTGGAGGTTATAACGTAACCTCCCGTCCTGGTATTCACGGCACCACCCATCATATGGTTTATAACGTAACCACCCGTTAAAATGTCCAAGTACCAATATAAAATCATAAAACATAAAACCAATATAAAGGAAAGATAACATTTCCACATTTTAATCACAATATATCATAAATATATTGACATAATAGAATCCTTTATCAAAACCATTTTCAATACAAAAATACATAAATGAGTATATGGTATTTATTTTATTTTAAAAACATTACGGCTTGTTGAGGAAGCCAAAGACCAAATAATACTCGCGGTGGCGGAAAAGGTCGTTGTCACCGCGTTCGTTAAAAGAAACATTCCTTTTTGTCGTGTTTTAAAACGCTTTGTAGAAAAATATTCCTTTTGTATAAAAGTAAAAGTAAAAGGGGTTTATACACCGTATAAAAGAAAGTTGTGTATAAAATGAAATATGCCTCAATGAAAGGAGATTGAGACAAAGTCCCTTACCTCGGGTCCGACTTGACTCGATCGTTCTTTAACGTCCTGAATAATAAACTTGAGTTAATTTATACTTGATTAAGAACCTTTTTAAAGTTCATTATTCCTTTTATATCACTTATTTCTATGTTATAAACATTATGTAACCATTTAAGTTAATAATGTTTGTTTTCTCAATATTTGGTTCTTAAGTTGAAAGTGGACTTCTTACAATTACATGTTGTTCGTGTGGTCAAAAGTTCTTTATATCCAGAATGAAATTCCTGATTTGGATATCATATATATCATATATATCCAGCATATACATGTATTTATAATATTACATAATCATTTAGAGGTAAGAAATGAAATGCACCGTTCATGGAGACGGTAAGCCGTACGTACGCATGAACGCTACTTACATTTCTTTGTCATATTAATGGAATTAAAACTAAATGAGAGGTATGTATATTTTAATTCCAGAATTATATTCATCATTTAGATATATCATTAATTATATATATACATTACATACATGTACTTTTAATAGTACATTACATTTGGGGATAAGAAATGAAATGCACCGTTCATGGAGACGGTAAGCCGTACGTACGCATGAACGCTACTTTCATTTCTATCTCATACTTTAATGGAAAGAAATAATAATGATATAGAGGTATATTATAATTCCAGTATAACATCATATATAATAACTTTAAATCCATCCTTTACACGTCCCACATATGGCATTAACGAATCACATCACTTTGAGGGGGCGGTAGTCCGCACTTCCTTAAATGAAGATATCGTGTTTACCCATAATGGAAACCATAAAGGTATGCCCAAAATGAAAAATACAGAAGCTTAAAGAAAACAATAAACATATTATATATCATATATAAAAATATTGACATCATAATGGCCACCTTTGAAGGTGTTAAATGAGTATTGAACAATAATCATTTCGGGAGGCAGAATTTCGCCATCCACGGAAACCGTATGTTCTTTAACCATTTGATGTAATTGTGTGAGAGTGTAGCTCAAATAAATATTATAACAACATCCTTGTATATTGAAGATACTGGTGTTGTTACAAAAGAAGTAAAAAAAAGAGTTTAGAGGGTTGGAGAAGCAAAATAAAACAAATGAACAAGAGAGAATGAATTACCTTTAAAAGTGTAACTCCTTTTGATTTGAGCCTAAAGGATTCCTTTGAAAAGATTCTTCCCAAAGGGAATCGTCTAGGATGAGGAGAGGGATTTGGAGAGAGTAAATGGGCAGGGGTTGGCCGAGCCAAAGGCTTGAGGAGTGTGTGTAATGAGGTAGAGGTGGGGGCCTTTTATAAGAGGAGAGGAGGGGCACTTTTGGAAAGGAAAGGAATATTACTTTATTTGAAAATGTGTTTCGGTTTTAAATGGTCCCACATTGATATAATTCGTGGATAAGGTGATAAGGGTTCGAAATCCACCCATCCAATTGGTTTTGGACATGTGTAGTTCATAGATTTTACATTATCTTTCCATTTTATTTAAATCGTTAAATAATGAGGTCATCGCTGCATCATCATGATGTCATAAATAATTTAATTTATTTAGTGTCTAAAAATTATAAAAAATACTATGATGTAGGAAATCTTTTTATCTTTCCAATTACTATTTATAATCAAAATTCTGACTTGAATAACCCTATTTAAAATTTTTTTTAGTTAAACATATCATGTTTGTGTCATTTTTACTTTTACATTAAATAAAAAGTTATTTATGTCATTTCCCAACCAAAGTGTCTCCATGGGGTCCCCAAGTTGACCCATGGCTTGTCTTGGTCGGCCATGACACAACCAATAAGGTTGGGACATGTGTCTAGGTCATTTCATATTATTAAAGCATTATTTATACCTTAAACTACCCTAATTACCACTAATCGCGATTAAAAACTTAATAAGTTACTATTCACCAAAAAATTATTATAATCTCATTGAACCACATTATACTTCATAATGAAAACCATGTATGTCGGATTTTTGAAATTCAAAACACAATGATGGCAAAATTTCATTTAAACGAAAATTCAGTCTTTATAAGTACCACATAGTGGTTTCACTATTCATCAAAAATTTATGTTTTTCAGAAAATTACCAAAAATTCACCCTAAGCTATATTTGATATTACGAATTCAAAAATGAAGTCTATTTTAAAAAATTCAAAACATATAAGTCACATTAATTAATTTAATAATTAATTCCCGCTGTCAGAGCAAATAGCGTGTTTTTATGAAACAATAAGTATCAAAAGATTGACACTAGTTTAAGTCTGATTTCAAAGTGAAATTAATTCCAACGACCACTATTGGATTTAATGGTAAAAATATTTATTAATTTCCCTTTAAAACCAATTCAAAAGATAATCTAATCATATAAATAAATTAGATTAAAAAGAGGTTTTGAATTAAAATACAACATTTTACACTATTCATTAAAAAAATGAACTTTATCAGAGAGGTACCAAAAATTTACACAAAGTAAATTTTGATGTCCTGATTCTAAAGAAGAGTTATATTTGGTCCAATAGAATTTATAAGATCGATCAAAACTATATTTAATGACGGTTCTCCGTCAAAAGGTGATAAGTGGACCTTTCGTGAAAATTAGGGTATAAATGCCTAAAATTGAACTCTTTCCGTATTTTAAGCCTTTATCTTTTATTAGGTAAATGTAAAAACATTTGAAAACATATATAATCATATTTTAGTTATTTCTATCCATTCCCGCCAGTACAACGGCTAATCGTTAACTAACATTTAAAATAATATTATTTTATTACTTGTGTGCAACGTATGTTTTCAAAGAAACTCATCGTTGCGTACCAAGTACTCTATCGAACATAGAAATCCCTTTTAATTAAAATAATATTTAATTCTTAAATATTAATAAATATGAAAATTCTTTATTCTTTATTTACCTGGGATGTTACATCCTTCCCCCCTTTTGGGAATTGCGTCCTCGCAATTTTATTCACTTATCAAAATAAGTGGGGGTATTTATCCCTCATAGCATTTTCAGATTCCCACGTTGCCTCTAAAATCACATGGTTTTTCCACAAAACCTTTACCTGGTGAATCACCTTATTCTGTAACACTTGCTCCCTGTGGTCAAGAATCTGGACCGGTTGTTCCTCATAAGATAGGTTCTCTTCCAGATGAACTACCTCTGGACTCAAAACATGAGATGGATCTGGCATATACTTTCTCAACATCGAAACGTGAAAAACGTTGTGTACCTGAGATAAACTCGGAGGTAAAGCCACTCAGTATGCAACTGATCCAACTCCCTCTAGAATTTTGTATGGTCCAATGAACCTTGGACTTATCTTTCCTTTCTTACCAAATCTCATCACACTTTTCCAAGGAGAAACCTTGAGAAAAACATGATCACCTACCTCGAAAGATAAATCCTTCCTCCGGTTATCCGCATAACTCTTCTGCCTGCCCTGAGCTGTTCTCATGTGTTTCTGAATCAACTGAACTTTTTATGCCATCTATTCTACCAATTCTGGTCCCATCAACTTCCTTTCACCCACTTCATTCCAAAATGCTGGAGTTCGACACCGCTTCCCATATAATGCCTCAAATGGTGCCATCTGTATACTGGAATGAAAACTGTTATTATAAGAAAACTCAACCAAAGAAATTTGTTGGTCCCAACTTCCCTGATAATCCATAGAACAAGCTCATAGCATATCCTCCAATGTCAGGATTGTTCGTTCTGACTGCCCATCTGATTGAGGATGAAAAGCTGTACTAAAATTTAATTCAGTACCCAACGACTTCTGAAGGCCTTTCCAAAAGTTAGAAGTAAACCTGGGATCACGATCAGATACAATGGAGAGAGGAACTCCATGTAACCTGAATATCTCTTTATGATACAAATGGTAAAGTTGATCAAGAGAGAAGGTATCTCGTATAGCAAGGAAATGAGCAGATTTGGTCAAGCGATCAACAATAACCCAGATTTCATTATTACCTCGAGATGTCTTCGGTAATCCAACAACAAAGTCCATTGATATATTCTCCCATTTCCACTCTGGCACTGGTAAAGGCTGAGGCATCCCTTTCGGTAACTGCCTCTCTGCTGTAACCTGTTGACTTGTCAAACACTTCACAGTAAAATCAGCAATATCTATTTTCATTCCATCCCACAAGTAATACTCCCGCAGATCTATGTACACCTTAGTACTATCAGGATGAACTGAAAACGGGGAACTATGAGCCTCACATAACCACTCATTCTTCAACTGTGAATCACAAGGCACACATAACCCTTTCCCAAACCTCAAAACACAAACACAAACTTATTCAAGAACTCATGGAAAATTTTATTCATAAGGTCCATGAATACAGCAGGTGCATTGGTTAACCCAAAAGGCGTAACTACAAATTCATAATGGCCATATCTAGTACGGAACACAGTCTTCATAATGTCTGCTTCTTTTACTTTCAACTGATGGTACCCCGACCTCAAGTCAATCTTCAAAAAATACTGAGCTCCCTGGAGCTGATACCACTTCATTCGATGGCCCAACATCTGCTGAAGTTGTTGCAAAGGATTTCACCACCCCTTTCTGCTTGTAGTCTGGATGCATTCCCCCAGCTGAGTTCTTCGTTGGACACTCGTTTTCATAATGACCCATTTCATTACACTTAAAACATCTTACCGTTGGCTTTTCATTTCCTGCTTGATCATCTTACTTACAGTTACGAGCAATATGACCAGACATACCACACCGAAAGCACTTACCAGACTTGGATAAACATTCTCCAGGATGCATTTTACCACACTTCTCACAGGATGGATATTTGGTTTTCTTACCTCCTTGCTTCTTTAATGAATTATTCCCCTTTTCCTGCCAACTAGACCTCTTATTCTGTTGTTTGTCATAGAACACCTGATCATCGGCAAACTCCATTTCCACCTTCTCTGCACATCGAACAAGTTTTTCATAACTTTTGAACTCACGAGAAGCTAAAGCCCTTCGATACTTTGGATTTAACCCTGAGTAAAAACGGTTTATTTTACTATCAAGATGTCGTATGAAGTTTGGAGCATACCTTGCCAATCGAGTGAACTTTTCTTCATAAGCAGCCACTGAATCATCCTCCTGCCTCAATTCTAGGAACTGTTTTTCCATCCTCAGACGAACCACCTTAGGAAAATATTTCTCAAGAAACATACCTTTGAATTCGTCCCAGTGAAGATCCTCAATCTCATCACTATCCCTTATATTTTTCACCATCGACCAACACTGATCAGCTTCACCTTCAAAACGGTAAACAGAAAGACTAACCTTTTGATGTTCTGAACACCCCATGACATCAAAAATCTTCTCCAGTGCTTTAATCCACCCTTCAGCTTGCACAGGGTCAGATGATCCACTGAATGATGGGGGATGTTGCCTCATGAAATGTTCCACCACTGACATGTTCCTCTGCGGTTGATCTGGCTGATCTCGTGCATGGATACCACCACCATTTATAGCCTGAGTCAATTGTTCCATCACTGCAACAAACTGTTCAGTTCCGATTCTGACCATCTCAGGTTGCTGATTTGGAAGGTTATCTTCCTCCTGATGTCGTCCCAACATAGTTGCTTTGTTTCCTCTGTGGAAAACCATTCTGAACACAGAAATATCTTAGGCGAAGCAACATGGTAATCCAAAAATTCCATATCATTTCAATCATATTATAATTTAACACTTTTCTAACTCCTAAAGTTGTCTAAACCGACCTCTGATACCAACTATAAGGCCCCAGCCTTAAACCTTACTTAATATTGAATTAAAAGAATAATTCACGTTGAGGATCTTTTCAGGTTTAGAGTTTTAGAGAATTAGAACATAACTATTACATCTCAAAAGATTACAAAGTAGTCACTTATACTAAGTTTCCATAATAAAAAAAACTCTTGAAAGAAACATGTCTAGTTCCATGTTTTATATAGCATGACATTCCCTTGATCCCATCCTTGACCTTATTCCACATTAAGTCATGTGAAAAACATTTCAAAAAAACTTGGGGTGAGCATAAAAAGCTTAGTAAGGGATACACAAAGGATGAAAACTGTTAGTTTTTTCAAAATCAAGTAAACCATGTATACTATATCAAAGTAATACATTAACCTTCATGAAGTAGTAAAAACTCTTCACTGAAAAAAGTATCATTATTTACCTTTTTGTAACCAAAGTATTACCATAAAACCCATATAAAGAACACATAACATATATAAAGGTAACTTGGGACATAAACATACTTAAGTGGAATAACCATACGGTCTACTTCCACACATATCACTTAATGGAATAGCTATACGGCCAATTTCCATACATACTTAATGGAATAGCCATACGGCCGGCTTCCATACCCAATGCATTGGAGGTTATAACGTAACCACCCGTCCTGGTATTCACGGCACCACCCGTCATATGGTTTATAACGTAACCACCCGTTAAAATGTCCAAGTACCAATATAAAATCATAAAACATAAAACCAATATAAAGGAAAGATAACATTTCCACATTTTAATCACAATATATCATAAATATATTGACATAATAGAATCCTTTATCAAAACCATTTTCAATACCAAAATACATAAAAGAGTATATGGTATTTATTTTATTTTAAAAACATTATGGCTTGTTGAGGAAGCCAAAGACCAAATAATACTCGCGGTGGCGGAAAAGGTCGTTGTCACCGCATTCGTTAAAAGAAACATTCCTTTTTGTCGTTTTTTAAAACGCTTCGTAGAAAAATATTCCTTTTTTATAAAATTAAAAGTAAAAGGGGTTTATACACCGTATAAAAGAAAGTTGTTTATAAAACGAAATATGCCTCAATGAAAGGAGATTGAGACAAAGTCCCTTACCTCGGGTCCGACTTGACTCGATCGTTCTTTAACGTCCTGAATAATAAACTTGAGTTAATTTATACTTGATTAAGAACCTTTTTAAAGTTCATTATTCCTTTTATATCACTTATTTCTATGTTATAAACATTATGTAACCATTTAAGTTAATAATGTTTGTTTTCTCAATATTTGGTTCTTAAGTTGAAAGTGGACTTCTTACAATTACATGTTGTTCGTGTGGTCAAAAGTTCTTTATATCCAGAATGAAATTCCTGATTTGGATATCATATATATCATATATATCCAGCATATACATGTATTTATAATATTACATAATCATTTAGAGGTAAGAAATGAAATGCACCGTTCATGGAGACGGTAAGCCGTACGTACGCATGAACGCTACTTTCATTTCTTTGTCATATTAATGGAATTAAAACTAAATGAGAGGTATGTATATTTTAATTCCAGAATTATATTCATCATTTAGATATATCATTAATTATATATATCCATTATATACATGTACTTTTAAGAGTACATTACATTTGGGGATAAGAAATGAAATGCACCGTTCATGGAGACGGTAAGCCGTACGTACGCATGAACGCTACTTTCATTTCTATCTCATACTTTAATGAAAATAAATAATAATGATATAGAGTTATTATTATAATTCCAGTATAACATCATATATAATAACTTTAAATCCATCCTTTACACGTCCCACATATGGCATTAACGAATCACATCACTTTGAGAGGGCGGTAGTCCGCACTTCCTTAAATGAAGATATCGTGTTTACCCATAATGGAAACCATAAAGGTATGCCCAAAATGAAAAATACAGAAGCTTAAAGAAAACAATAAACATATTATATATCATATATAAAAATAGTGACATCATAATGGCCACCTTTGAAGGTGTTAAATGAGTATTGAACAGTCATCGTTTCGGGAGGCAGAATTTCGCCATCCACGGAAACCGTATGTTCTTTAACCATTTGATGTAGTTGTGTGAGAGTGTAGCTCAAATAAATCTTATAAAAACATCCTAGTATATTGAAGATACAGATGTTGTAACAAAAGAAGTAAATAAAAAGAGTTTAGAGGGTTGGAGAAGCAAAATAAAACAAATGAAAAAGAGAGAATGAATTACCTTTAAAAGTGTAACTCCTTTTGATTTGAGCCTAAAGGCTTCCTTTGAAAGGATTCTGCCCAATGGGAATACTCTAGGATGAGTAGAGGGATGTGGAGAGAGTAAATGGGCAGGGGTTGGCCGAGCCAAAGGCTTGAGGAGTGTGTGTAATGAGGTAGAGGTGGGGGCCTTTTATAAGAGGAGAGGAGGGGCACTTTTGGAAAGTAAAGGAATATTACTTTATTTGAAAATGTGTTTCGGTTTTAAAAGGTCCCACATTGATATAATTCGTGGATAAGGTGATAAGGGTTCGAAATCCACCCATCCAATTGGTTTTAGACATGTGTAGTTCATAGATTTTACATTATCTTTCTATTTTATTTAAATCGTTAAATAATGAGGTCATCGCTACATCATCATGATGTCATAAATAATTTAATTTATTTAGTGTCTAAAAATTATAAAAAAAATACTATGATGTAGGAAATCTTTTTAGCTTTCCAATGAATTTTTATAATCAAATATCTAACTTGTATAACCCCATTTAAAATTTTTTTTAGTTAAACATATCATGTTTGTGTCATTTTTACTTTTACATTAAATAAAAAGTTATTTATGTCATTTCCCAACCAAAGTGTCTCCATGGGGTCCCCAAGTTGACCCATGGCTTGTCTTGGTCGGAAATGATAGAACCAATAAGGTTGGGACATGTGTCTTGGTCATTTCATATTATTAAAGCATTATTTATACCTTAAACTACCCTAATTACCACTAATCGCGATTAAAAACTTAATAAGTTACTATTCACCAAAAAATTATTTTAATCTCATTGAACCACATTTTTCTTCTTAATGACAACCATGTATTTCGGATTTTTGAAATTCAAAACACAATGATGGAAAAATTTCATTTAAACGAAAAATCAGTCTTTATAAGTACCACTTAGTGGTTTCACTATTCATCAAAAATTGAAGTTTTTCAGAAAATTACCAAAAATTCACCCTAAGCTATATTTGATATTACGAATTCAAAAATGAAGTCTATTTTATAAAATTCAAAACATATAAGTCACATTAATTAATTTAATAATTAATTCCCGTTGTCAGAGCAAATAGCGTGTTTTTATGAAACAATAAGTATCAAAAGATTGACACTAGTTTAAGTCCGATTTCAAAGTGAAATTAATTCTAATGACCACTATTGGATTTAATGGTAAAAATATTTTCTAATTTCACTTTAAAACAAATTCAAAATATAATCTAATCATATAAATAAATTAGATTAAAAAGAGGTTTTGAATTAAAATACAACATTTTACACTATTCATTAAAAAAATGAACTTTAGCAGAAAGGTACCAAAAATTTACACAAAGTAAATTTTGATGTCATGATTCTAAAGAAGAGTTATATTTGGTCTAATAGAATTTATAAGATCGATCAAAACTATATTTAATGACGGTTCTCCGTGAAAAGGTGATAAGTGGACCTTTCATGAAAATTAGGGTATAAATGCCTAAAATTGAACTCTTTCCGTATTTTAAGCCTTTATCTTTTATTGGGTAAATGTAAAAACATTTGAAAACATATATAATCATATTTTAGTTATTTCTATCCATTCCCGCCAGTACAACGGCTAATCGTTAACTAACATTTAAAATAATATTATTTTATTACTTGGGTGCAACATAAGTTTTCAAAGAAACTCATCGTTGCGTACAGAGTACGCTATCGAACGTAGAAACCCCTTTTAATTAAAATTAATATTTAATTCGTAAATATTAATAAATATGAAAATTCTTTATTCTTTATTTACCTAGGATGTTACATTCATAACTCAATTTCCATTCATTAGTCTATACATTTAGTTTATTGATTATATTATAAAAATTATGTGTTTGAAATGACTTTTTATTATATTATGTTATATTTTAGAGTTTTAAATTTCTTTATATACATTTTTTTACACAATCATTAATTTTGATTAACTCTCACCTCAATGATATGAATATTGTAATGGTTTTATCTCAAACTCTCTTCTTTGAGACACGTTTTATTATTTTCACCTAATGTATTATAAATGGCGTATATAATTCATCTTTATATTCTATATCATTAATAATTTCTTGTTCATTATATTTTAATTTACAATATATCTATAAATTCTTGGAATTTCAAGATTCAAAAGATAGTAATAAATTAGGGGAATATGTTTCGATATCATTTTAATTTGGATTTTTTATACTTGAATATACATTTAAGGAAATTAATTGATCACTGTTCAGTAAACTCTTTCTATTTTTATCCTCATGTTATTCAAGAATTTTACATTCAATAGTAAAATTTTCCTCTCTTAATAACTTAAAATGATTGTGATATTTGTTTTATGAAAATTTAACAACATTTCTATATTTGGTAAAAAAAATCCATAATCTTTGAATTCCATTATTTCTATAAATGTTTTAAAAATGTATTATTATTTTTTAAAATTAATTTTTAAAATTTACATAATTTTTAACAAAATGTTATAAAATAAATCTTACATTATATTTATGAACATCATATTTTTTGAAATTTATCCCAAAAAATTTTGAAAATAATCTAGGTTTTTAATTTATACACCATGAACCGAAATTTATGCCATCATGACCGCTAAATGTTTTAAATTATAAATTTTTAGTATAAAATGTTATTATTAAAAATCTTCTCATTATTTTTTGATAAATTTTTATATTTTAAATAAGTGATATCGAATTAGAATAGATACTTTCTTCAATAAATGTTCAAAGTGATCATTCATTAGTTACATATAGTGAAGAGGCCATTTTACACCCTAATGTTTTTAATATTTGAAAAGTATTACCTTCAAATACTCCAACCCATTATTTTATGGATTTATAATAAAATATGAATATATTTCTCTTGAATATATACCTACTACATTATCCCTTCCGTAACGGGGAAGTACATGAATTATTATCATTTCTAATATTTCTTAATTATAAAACTTCCATTGATTATGATGTTCATGAACATGGTATTATGGGTACCCCTAGATAGCGCTCTAATGTATTGTGTATTGTTATAGTCTCACGGGATCTCATGTATTATATTAGGTAGTAAACCTAATACATTATGGGACATTTACCTCCATGTAATATTGCCTAGGTAGTTATCATGAAATCATGTTTATTTCATGTTATATGATTTTTCCACATTTCTTATTCTAACATCATCTATCATAACATTTTATTTATGTTAGGCATCTATGTAATTACGTATGTGAATTATCTTTTATGATATCATGTTAAATTTTTTATCACACATTATCTGTTCTTATTATGTTTATTCTCGTACTGGTATTTCAATATCAATCCGTTATTTTAAGAATTCCTCACATTATGATATCCAATTTTAAGAGCTTGAATTTATTTATAATCTCTCTAAGGAAAAGATAAAAAATAAGAGGACCATGTTGTAATTACCTTTGATGTATTCTGATCATCGTTTTTCAACGAAACTATGGATCATTATCACTATGATTTTATATTTTTATATTTATGTATAAAAAACATATAACTATAAGTTTAACATAATTAGATCACAATATTAGTCCTATAATTGAAAGGGTGGAGAAGATTCATTAAATTAGAATGATGCCAATACATCATCACTATTATCATAAATAGAAACTTGCTTGAATGTGTTGGGATGAAGATATAAGAGAACCTAGTTTTCGTCTAACACCTGACCCACCTCTGGTGGCATCCCTAAAAAAGGATTAACCCCTATAGCCTCCTTGAGCACCCAGGTATTTTCTATAGACACAACAACCACCACCTACATCACATTTGGAGATTATTTGATTGATGAATCATCCTTGACTACCTCTATTTAGGGAACAACTTCTGCCACCCACAATAATTACTCAGCATTGGCCATCACTACCTTAAAAATTGCCCTCATTTTAAAGAATCACCACTACATTTTGGTCCCACAACATGGGTTTCACTTCGATTAGAAAACAAGTTTAGTGGAAATTAACTTGTGTAAGGTGAATAAAGGAAAGGTGGAAAGGGATAAGAATTATAAGAGTTATAAAAAATAGTCCTAAGTTCTATGATTTTCACCATAATCCATTTTAATGAAAACATATCCTTTGTAATCAATGTTTCAGCCACAAAGAGATACTCCACATCCGTACATTTTGAATCTTTTAAAAAATGATAAATTCTAGAAAAAAAAAGCATTAAATTTCCTATCATGTAACCTAATAAGGAATATAATGTACTAGATATTACGATGAATCACTAGAGACCACTGAGATGTCACCTCAACTGCATTCTCTACCTCTACAATAGACGGATGGACTCACATCACTAGAAAATCATTATTAGTTAATTCTCACACACATTTAGTCGTTGGGATTACTCATATTCTGTTGGGGTTTCATCATGGACTTCCCCCCTCTATTATTATCCATTAAATAATTAGTCAAAAATAGGATACATCGAGATTTGAGATGGATAATAAATATTTAAAACCCATGAAGGTCAAAATACTAACTCATCAAAAATGTAGTCTCCTCCCTCGGGGGATTCCTAGAATGAATCACTACTTCAAGACTCCTTATCTTACTCTTCCGGATTTGTTATCATAATTAAAAACCCCCATAAAATTATGCAGGATAATACATGTCATGAAACACTATAACCTAGTATGTAAGAGGGAATGAAGAATTATAGGATTGGATGATATATTTTAGTTCTTACAAATGTTAAAATGAATCAACTTGAGGATCTTGGAAGCCATAATTGGCATATCCCATCCATGAAATATGGATACCATCATCTTTTAGATGTATCCACATTACGTGGATGGAGTTGAGGTACTATAAAATATCAAATATCATCCATGAATTTAAGAAAGTGTTGTCATCAACCACTTCTTCATATTGTAGCTCTATTTTGGAGCATTTTGTTTTTATTTAGGAGCCACTTTAGATATTACACCCTCCTCTCAAGGATATTTTCCTTTATGTTGTGAGTATGGTGTCACTATTCCCATAGATCTATTAAATATACAGTCGCTTCCCACCCCATAGGAACAAATATTCTTCCTCAGTGTGCTCCACAAACATATGCATGCCTCAGCTGCATGGCTATACTGACCCATCTATGGAGCCATCCTTCTTTATCAATTTACTCAATGAATCACCTCGGTAGGGTCTCTCTAAGAACTATCCATACTTGTGAAAGACCCCATATGGAAAATTTTAATAGTGTTATCGTGATCCTCCCCTTTCCTTCCTCAAATGAAAATATGATCCATATTCTTTAGAGAACTGAGGGGTATCATTCAATACATACTTAAATGTAAACCCCTGATGTGTACCTTTAAAGGCACTATAATTCCTTGATAACGAAGTACGGGCTGTGAATTTCTCAAATCACCATACAGAGTAGAATATTAACACCCTTGACCCACCCCAAAAGGCTATAATATATGAAATCTACTATACAGTTTACCAAAAATCATGTATGACTAATCTGATTGGAATGGGGAATAAGTGGAAGATGAATTTGTCTGCTAACCCAATACTCAATAGAAATACAACATGATCCACCATGAGTGGTTGAATACATATAATGTTCACCAATTAAGTTAATAAGTTTTTATTGGGATGGGAGATCAGGTTTGGGTACTCATACATCCCTATGTTTTCAGTGATCCGTCCATACTAAATATGAATGGGGTCACACACATAAAGTAAGGTATTCATTTTTTCAGTGTGTTTCGTCACCTTATATAGGTATTCCAATATTATTGCTACCCAGTAATGGTGCTTCCCTACTATTAGAATCCTCACCAAAATAAGACTTCATTGCCACACCCCCCACGTGTACATCGTAGACCAAGGGAATCCATCGGTATATGAGAACCATACTGAATCACGTTTGTCTAACCACTGGGGAGAATGGATTCATGTTGTACCACCACATGTGTCATCGGATTTCCTCATGTATCATTCAATAGGAGTGTTTCCTCCAGCACTGTGAATAATTTGGACAATTGAGATGCCTCCATAGAAGCTTCTATATGGGTTCACTCAAAAAATGGTGAATATATATTTTAGAGGGGAATCCTTCATCCCCAACTTACGTTCATTCTCCCTATTCACTTGGCATTTGAAATCACTTGTTATTGTCTTCATCATTTTCTGGTCCTACCAAACATCCTTATAATTGGGGAAATCATTATACATCCACCAATGGATGGGTGTCATCATGATCTAGTAGAGGTGTAATAATATGATTCTAACATCCCCGTGATGTTGGTGAAAGGATTCAGTCCATGGAAAAAAATTCAGCAACATAAGCATGATTTCTGGGTGATGGTATACATGAATCTATGAACTCCATGCTAAGTAGATCCACAACCTCTTTAACTCTTCCAAAAACACATTATAGTAATAGAATACTAGTATTCCTAATCCCACTCATCCATGAAATTTCCACCCTATAATAGATCCCACTCCTCTGCATAGCAATCGAGGCAGCCCTCCAGATGAACCTTGATGATAATTTCATACTTTATAGGGTATTCATTCAGTGTAAGTTCCTCCATGTTGCTGTTATTCATAGGGTTCTACAGGAAGTGGGAACTGATCGATGCATTTTCCTTATGTATTATCCCACAAAAACAATGATCCGCTAGTAAATCCTAATAAATATTTTAACAAATATGTGTGGGAGTATCCATTTCCACTGGAGATGAAAACATCCTCCCATAGTCTAAATCCTTAAAAAGGTGTCCAATGATGGAGAGGATAGTCCTTTTGATCAACCTCTTATAAATTATTGAGTGTTTCCTGATCTAATACACTCTAGAATATTTCTCAAATTACATTGTTCTTAAGTATCTCTCATCATCGATTAGTAGTATATTCATCCCCTCTAGCAACCATCATTGGGATATTGAAGCTTTTTGATATTTTTGGGACATTATTTTTTATGGTGTTTTATTTTATGATACTTATATTTTTAATGAATGATTTTTTATGGTATAATTTTTCACCAAAGTCATAATGTTTCTGATACCTAAATACTTAATTCATAGAATTCCCATGATGGTCCTTTGTTTTTTGAAAAAATAGGTATGACTAATCAAAAATGAAAATCATCTCGCCCCCCTAGAACCACTACACTATTTATATACTTAGGGAAGATCTATGTTTCATGAAACTACCCTCACTCCCACATCATCTCCCATACTGGGTGGATTTGTAGACACTAAAAAATACTCATTACGAGAGATATTAAGGAGTGAATGGATATACGGAAGTGAATCTTGGACAAAACAAGTTCTAAATCCACAAAATTATCTATATTAAGAAATCTCAAATCCTCAATGAATTAAAATTTATATATGAAGATCCCATAGGTGTTGTGAATTATAATATCACATGAATGATAGTAACTTTCACATAATGTATGTTTACTCAGAATGGTCTCTAACCGCTACCAAAGTCACTAATTTTATAAAATGTATCTCAAATATGGTAATTTTCATAAAACCAACCTCTACATCACTATGTGTCCTATAAATACCACCCTCTATGTGATATTTATTAAATATTGTACATTTGGACTTCCTAAATTGGCCCTAAATTTTTTAATCTTCATACTTCTTGTGAAAAACAAAATATTGTTCCCTATAGTTTTCCATCATTAAAAAATAGACTCACATGATATCATGAAACTCAACAACCATGGTAGAGATTACTTTCACAATAGCTCATGACTATTGGGATAGAAGTAACTCTATCTCTATTTTTGAATATTAACATGTTAATTATACTTTTTGAAACATTCCCCATGGGAACAATGTCATTAACATGATGTATAGACCACATTCTTTTCAATGATTATAACTTCATGAAACCAAAGACCTTCACATAACTCCATACCGTCAGGAAACTCACTTGATAATCCCCCTCATGATTCCTCCTTTTAGTGAGAAATAATTTATGAAAGTTGAGTGACCCAGGGCCCTACTCCCAGTAAAACATAGTTCATTAATGCCCCAACCCTCTATATGAGTATTATCATCAATAATCATTTTTTTCCTTTTTATCGATGCATATCCTAGAATGTTTCATCACCTATTTCCTCTATGATTATGAACCATAATGATGTGGCCCCTGTAACTCCCCAGGTAAATAAATAATATGACATTTTTATATCCATATTTGTCAATAAAATATTAATATTACTTTAAAGGGAACGTTATGCTCGATGGCGTACCCAATATGTTACAACGAGTTCCTTTGAAATCTTGCGTTGCACTCTAATAATAATAAAAAATACTATTTTCAATGGTAGTTAATGCCTAGCCATTGTAATGGCAGGAAAGAAAGGAACTAACTACAAAATGATTATATATGTTTTTCAAATATTTTTACTTTTATCCAATAAATGTTAGAGGCGTAAAATGCAAATGGATCCAATTTTAAGCATAAATCATCCAATATTCTTTAAAAGGTCGATTAACTGCCTTTTGATGGAGAACCCTTTTTAAATATACTTTTGACAATTTTATATGATGTATTTGACAAAATAAAATCCTTCTTTAGAATCTAGACATCAAAATATACTTTGTTTAAATTTTTGTTATTTATCTAATAAAGATCATTTTTAGTGAAAATGTTGCATTTTAATTCAAAACCTCTTTTTAATATGATTTATTTATTTGGATAGATTATATTTTTAATTGAGATTAATGTTTATTTAGAATATATTTTTACCATTTAATCCAATGGTGGTCGTTGGAATTAATTTCACTTTGAAATTGGACTTAAACTAGTGTTAATCTTTTAATAGATATTGTTTCTTAAAAACATGCTATTTGTTTTGACAGCGAGAATTAATTATTAAATTAATTAATGAAAATTATATGTTTCGAAATTTTTAAAATAGACATCATTTTTGAATTCATAATATCAAATATATATTACAGTGAATTTTTGGTATTATTCTGAAAAACATCAATTTTTGATTAATAGTGAATCCACTAAGTGGAAGTTAAAGAAACTGATTTTTCATTTAAATGAAAATTTTCCACTTCTGTGATATGATTTTCAAAAATTCGACATACATGGTTTTCATTAAGAAGTAAAATGTGGTTCAATGAGATTAAAATAATTTTTGGTGAATAGTGACTTTTAAGTTTTATTAATCGCGATTAAAAGTAATTAGTGTAATTTATGGTATAAATAATATTTTAATAATATGAAATGACCTAGAAACATGTCCTACCCTCATTTTATGTGTCATGGACGACCAAGAAAATCCATTTGTCAACTTGGGGACCCCATGGAGCAACTTTGGTAGGAAAATGACATAAATAACTTTTTATTTAAAGTTAAAATAAAAATGTCACAAACATGAGCTGTTTTACTAAAACAATTTTTAAATTGGGTTATACAAGTCATATTTTTTACTATAAATATTCATTATAAAGATAAAAAGCGTTCCTAATTCATGATATTTTATTTATAATTTTTAGACATTAAATAAATTAAATTATTTATGACATCATGGTGATGCGGCGACTACCTCATTATTTAACGATTTAAATAAAATGAAAATATAATGTAAAATCTAATACATACACTTGTAAAAAACCTATTGTATGGGTGGATTTAGAACTCTTATCACCTTATCCTCAAAATATATAATTTTGGAACCTTTAAAATCCGAAAATAATTTTATAATAATGTAAACTTTTATAACTTTCTTAGAGTGCCCCTCCTCTCCTCTTATAAAAGGACCCCACCTCTAGCACCTTACCCACACCTCTCATGCCTTTGACTTGGCCAAAACCTGCCCATTTTGTCTCTTCTCATCCCTCTATTACTCCTAGAAACATAAATTTTGGACGAAGTCTTCCCAAGGAAGCCTTTGAGCTCAAATATAAAAGAGTTACCCGTTTTAAAGGTAGTGTCTTCCCTGGTGTTCTTTTGTTTTATTTTGTTTCTCAAACCCCCTAAACTATTTTTATTTATTTCTTTTGTAACAACACCAGTATAATAAATATACTATGATTTTTTTATGAGGAGGATTATAGCTACACTAACACGCACCTATGTCTAATTGTTAAAGAACATATTGTTTCTGTGGATGGCAAATTACTGCCTCACGAAAAGATGATTGTTCTATCTTCTCATACCACCTCTCATGGTGTCCATTATTATGGAACTGTATTTATTAATGATATATATTATATATTTTTCCTCTCTATGCTTCTGTATTTTATATTTAATACATACCTTTATGCTTTTCATGTTGTGAAAATGGGATAATTTCATTCGAGAAAGTGTGGATTACCGCCCCCTCAAGTGATGCGACACGTTCATGCAATACATGGAATGTATAAAGAATTAAATTGATGAAATTTTGTGATATATATAAAATATATATTATAATGGAATTATAATATATATATCTCTCTCATCTAGTTTTAATTCCTATAATGTGCCAAAGAAATGAAAGTAGCGTTCATGCGTACGTACGGCTTACCATCTCCATGAATGGTACATTTCATTTCTTATCTCCAAATGTTATGTACTATTATAAGTACATATATATAATGGATATATATGTCATATATTGCATCTAAATGATGTATATCATTATGTAATTAATATATATATATATATATCACTCTTTTAACTTTAATTTCATTAATATGACAAAAAAATGAAAGTAGCGTTCATGCGTACGTACGGCCTACCGTCTCCATGAACGGTGGTTTAAATTTTTTATCTCCAAATGTTTTGGAATAGTAAAAAATGAATATATACTGAATATATATAATATTTGAAACATTAATTCTATTTTAGAGATGATTTACCTATAACTACATGGAAAATTATTTTCCAACAAGTTCAATTTTTACTCATGTACTGAACATCGACAACAACGTCTGATATGAACTCACTTTATTAACCAATTATTATAGCATTACAATATGTGATATGAACTGAATAATATTATTTAAAGGAGGTACTTAGGAAATTATAAATTGAACAAATTTTATTACTCAGGAGATTAAATAATGATCGAGTCATGTCAGACACGAGGTAAGGGATCTAACCTCTCTCTTTCTTTTTAAGTACTCTCTTTTATGTCATTTATTTTAAGATCATATTTATTATGTTTGGGGATGTTGTTTTATATTACGCATACTATACTTTTTATGTTCATATTTTGAGAGACCCTATTTGATCTCATAAATCCATTTTTGGAAGTTTTAAGTGGCGTTGTTAGGCTGCCGAGTTTTCGTAAGGGATTTTTCATCTCACTTTTATTCCTGTGACATTTATGCTACATTTGCCACTATTTCGTTTGAGTTGTGTATGTACTTCCAATTATTATACACTTTGTGTAGTATAATTTCATTTATGGGTATTTACATCTTCATTGTATGACCCTTCTTCCATGGGGTGTACGTTTCGAATGTTACCCAACTCGGTAAGGGGACCTTTCACCCTCATCTTTTTAAAAGACTTCTTTTGTTATGTCTTTTAATCCACATTCTATTTTGTTGGGATATTTTCTTATATATCCTTATTTATGTAAACTTTATGTCCAAGTGATGAGATACCATTTTCTCTCTCATCAACTCATTTTCTGAATTTTAATGTGACGCTGTTAGGCTGTCGGATTTCTGTAAGGGAACTTATTAACCCACTTTCAATTATTTGGGTTAACCATCTACTTCTTGATTTGATTATGCCAAGATTATGTGTGGAATATCTATGTTGTAATTTCCACAAACCTTTTTGTGGATATACTATTTATACACATAATCATCTCATTGATCAATTCTTACAAACTTGTATGGGAAATCATAACTCAATCTCATTTCATTGAGTTAAATATCGATGTCATTGGTTTTGTTTTTACAAGATTATGTGTGAAGGACCTCTGATAGTTTCACACTTAATAACCACTTATATTGGGTGTATTTATATTTCTCATACAAAATTATGTGATAGATTTATCCTTAATTTAAGGATACCATCTTTATAATAGATTTGATCTTAATTTACATTTCCATTGAGACTTCATTGTTGTTTTGTACCAATTCACTCTTATATGGTGTGTAAAATGTCCTTTGGAATATTATATCATGAATACCTTTATTATCACGATATTATAAAGTTCGGATTAAATGTTATTGTGTAATTATTTTTATTCAAGAGTCTCTCATATTGTTAAAAACTCTTTAACAAAAATATCATTTTAAATGTTTTAAAGATTCATTATTCTAAATCATTATATTTAATGTCCATGTTTTCAAAATGGTTTTCAGTATTTATTTATATGGACATTAATATTTTAAAATTATAATTCCATTAAAAGCTTCAAAGTGGTATGGGACACATTGATTCAAAAATCTCTTTTAAATGATTTTTTAAAATGGATTGATTAATTCAATATCTTGGAATGACTTATTGTGATTAAAAATGAAATATTGTTGTTGAAATGTTTATATATTCAATATTTTATGTGTAATAATTGTACTTGGACATTTGGCGGGTGGTTACGTAATAAACCATATGACGGGTGGTGTCGTGAATAATAGGATGGGTGGTTATGTTATAACCTCCAATGCATTGGGTATGGAAGTCGGCCGTATGGATATTCCATTAAGTGATATGTGTGGAAGTCGACCGTATGGTTATTCTATTTAAGTATATTTATGTCCCATGTTACCTTTATGTGTAATGTGTTCTTTATATAGGTTTTATGGTAATATTTTGGTTACAAAAGGGTAAGTAATGGTCTTTTATTCAGTGAAGAGTTTTTACTACTTCATAAAGGTGAAAAGAATTACTTTGGTAAAGTACTCATGGTTTACTTGTTGTTTTAAAAAAAATAACAGTTTTCCTTCTTTCTGTATCCTTTACTGGGCTTTTTATGCTCATCCCAAGTTTTTCAAATGATTTCCATAGGACATAAAGATGAATAGTTTCAAGGATGGGATCAAGTAAAGACATTCTATCTAATACATGGAAGTAGAAATGTTTCTTTTTATGATTTTTTTTATTTAATGGAAACTTAGTAGAAGTGTCTACTATGTAATCTTTTGAGATGTAATAGTTATTTACTAATTCTCTAAAACACTAAACCTGAAAAGATCCTCTATGTGAATTATTAATTTAATTCATGATTAAGTAATGTTTAAGGCTGGGGCCTTAAAGTTATTATCAGAGGTCAGTTTAGATAACTTTAGAGGTTAGGGTATTCTCTAAGCATTAGTGACGTTACTATAATGGTTAGGATTTCAGAAAGAGTCCTAGTTTTAGATAAAGTGAATGAGTAAGTATATCTTAGGATTTATCTTCCCCATTATTAAATGATGGTTTTGTTGATAAACTCACACTGAAATTTATGATTTTAGTAAATGGATGGATCTAGAAGGCACAAAAGTGACAATGGGTTTTATGGAATGTGTGGTGGTTCTCTGATTAAGAGACTGGATGAAATGGGGGATTCAATTAGAAATCTAGTGGTTGTTCTAAACCAACTATCAAGAAGTCATGATCAACCACTTCAACCATGGTGAGTTCTCTAATGCATCATGTACAAGATGACCAACTCGATGTGGAATTTCATGTAATAATTATAAAGGTAACCATTAGAGTTTATATGATCCTTACATTTTAGGTAAATATGGGTTACACTATGATATGATGGAAAATGAAAGGCATGAGATGAACTTCAGGTTAAAATATGTTATGATCATTTTTGAAGATTTTCTCTCGTTTTGGGGAATGTTTAAAACTTATGTAGTTTTGGAAAAAGGACAACACGCATACCGTGTGACAACCCGTCGCGTCGGACAAAGCTGTGGGAATCGAACCCACAACCAAAGTGTGACTGGTATTTATCGCCTACCACTGGACTACATGAAGTCCCTGGTTAGTTTGACTAATTCATTATAGTTTGATGATATTATTAATCAAGAACAAGTTTATTTTGGGTTATCTATGGAAATTATTAACCTATCATGGATGATATGTGATTCGGTTAATTACTTTTCAATATGAGACTTTAAGAGAAACTAATGTTATTTGGAGATAAATGTTAATTTTTACCTTGGGAGACTATGCGAATAAATCCTTCAAATATTTGGGTTTCAATATCAGTTTGGTTTACTTTGAATAATTTAATGGACAAATTGTTTATTGAATGGTCTTTGTTGAACTTCGGGTATTGATTGACATATTTTGGAGATTAAGGATAGATTTTTTTATAAAGGATTATCCTTTTTGGGTATTATCTGATCTCATACGAACCATTTTGGTTTTAGTTTTGGTTATAGTCTGAAGACATGGGAAAGTATATAGTTCTCTTTTTTGGATTAGGTGATTCTATAGAAGTTTATTATATCTCTCTTAATGTAAACAAGTCATCCTAAATACTCATCTTTTGGAGAAAATATGAGTTCGTGTAAGAAATATAGTAAAAGTTGAAAGTCAACATGACAAGTAAGTATGTTTCCTTATGTTTTAGTTATGCTCATAAATAAATTCCTCAAATAAAAGTAACTTAAAACAAAAATTTTGTCTTTTAATTTTTCCTACTGGGGAGTCAAATACCATTTAACCCATCACCGGTTTGTGATTTTCTAGTGGTTAACATTCTCCTAAAGGTGTTTTCTATCACTCTCCCTCAGAACATGACCCTTTGTTTTTTTCCTATATATCCATGTTTTCCTACATGGAATCCTAGTATGGGTTAACTCGGGTGACCTTTGTACTTCTATTTCTTTATTTTATAGTAATAGTTTTACTGATAGTTGTTCCGATGTGGGGTTTTTAATGAAGTTTCCAAGCCCAATTTTAAAATTGCGAGGACGCAATTCCCAAAAGGGGGGAAGGATGTAAAACCCTAGGTAAATAAAGAATATGAAATTTTTATGTCCATATATGTTAAGAAAATATTAATATTACTTTAAAGAGAATGCTATGCTCGATGGCCTACCCAATACGCGACAACAAGTTCCTTTAAAATTTTACGTTCCACTCTAATAATAAAATAATATTATTTTAAATTGTAGTTAATTCCTAGCCATTGTAATGGCGGGAAATAATGGAACTAAATACAAAATGATTATATATTTGTTTCAATTATTATTACTTTTATCCAATAAATTTTTGAGGTGTAAAATGGAAATGGATCCAATTTTATGAATAAATCATCTAATATTCTTTAAAAGGACGATTAACCACCTTTTGATTGAGAACCCTTTTTAAATATACTATTGACAATTTTATATGGTGTATTTGAAAAAACAAAATCCTTCTTTAGAATCTGGAAATCAAAATTTACTTTGTGTAAATTTTGGTTATTTTTCCGATAAAGATCATTTTTAGTGAAAATATTGCATTTTAATTCAAAACCTCCTTTTAATCTGATTTATTTATATGGATAGATTATATTTTTAATTGAGATTAAAGTGTATTTAGAATATATTTTTATCATTTATTCCAATGGTGGTCATTGTAATAAATTTCACTTTGAAATTGGAGTTAATCTAGTGTTAATCTTTTAATAGATATTGTTTCTTAAAAACACGCTATTTGTTTTGACAGTAGGAATTAATTATTAAATTAATTAATTCAAATTATATGTTTGGAATTTTTTAAAATAGAAATCATTTTTGAATTCGGAATATCAAATATATCTTAGGGTGAATTTTTGGTATTTTTCTGAAAAACATCAAGTTTTAATGAATAGTGAAACTACTAAGTCGTAGTTAGAGAAACTGATTTTTCATTTAAATGAAAATTTGCCACATCTGTGATTTTATTTTAAAAAATCTGACATACATGGTTGTTATTAAGAAGTATAATGTGGTTCAATGAGATTAAAATATTTTTTTTTGAATTGTAACTTTTAAGTTTTATTAATCGCGATTAATGGTAATTAGTGTAATTTAAGGTAAAAATAATGTTTTAATCATATGAAATTACCTAGACACATGTCCTACCCTCATTGGATGTGTCATTTCTGACCAATACAATCACTGGGTCAACTTGGGGACCCCATGGATCCACTTTGGTAGGAAAATTACATAAATAACATTGTATTTAAAGTTAAAATAAAAATATCACAAACATGAGTTGTTTTACTACAAAAAATTAAATGGGGTTATACAAGTCATATTTTTTACTATAAATATTCACTAAAAATCTAAAAATATTTCCAACTTCATGATTTTTTTTATAATTTTAATAAATTAAATAAATTAAATTATTTATGACATCATGGTGATGCAGTGATTACCTCATTATTTGACGATTTAAATAAAATGATATGATAATGTAAAATCTAAGACCTACACTTTTCAAAAACCTATTGAATGGGTGGATTTAGAACTATTATCACCTTATCCTCGAAATATATAATTTTGGGCCATTTAAAATCTGAAAATCATTTTATAATAAACTAATGTTTTATAAATTTCCAAGAGTGCCCCTCCTCTCCTCTTATAAAAGGCCCCCACCTCTACCACCTTACCCACACCTCTCAAGCCTTTGGATCGGCCAACACCTAACCATTTTGTCTTTACACATCCCTCTCATACTCATAGAAACCTCACTTTGGGCAGAAGTCTTCTTAATGAAGCCTCTGAGCTCAAATCACAAACAGTTACCTGTTTTAAAGGTAATGTCTTCCCTAGTGTCCTTTTGTTCTATTTTGCTTTTACACGCCCCTAAAATCTTTTTATTTATTTCTATTGCAACAAAAAATGTAACTTTTAAATACTAGGATATTGTTATGAGGATTATTTAAGCTACACTAACACACACCTCCATCTAATGGTTAATGAACATAATGTTTCTGTGGATGACGAATTACTGCCTCACGAAACGATGATTGTTCTAGCTTGTCATACCACCTCTCATGGTTTCCATTATGATGGAACTATATTTTTTTATGATATATATTATATTTTTTCCTCTCTATGCTTAGGTATTTTATATTTAATACATACATTTATGCTTAGCATGTTGTGAAAATGCGATAATTTCATTTGAGGAAGTGTGGACTACCGCCCCTCAAGTGATGTGACTCGTTCATGCAATTAATGGAATGTATAAAGAATGAGATTGATGAACTTATGTGATATATATAACTTATATATTATACTGGAAATATAATATATATATATATATCTCATCTAGTTTTAATTACATTAATGTGCCAAAGAAATGAAAGTAGCGTTCATGCCTACGTACGGCTTACCGTCTCCATGAATGGTACATTTCATTTCTTATCTCCAAATGTTATTTACTATTATAAGTACATATATCTAATGGATATATATGTCATATATTACATCTAAATTATGTATATAATTCGGGAATTATAATATATATATCTCTCTTTTAATTTTAATTCCATTAATATGACAAAAAAAATGAAAGTAGCGTTCATGCGTACGTACGGCCTACCATCTCCATTAACGATGCTTTAAATTTTTTATCTCCAAATGTTATGGAATAGTAAAAATGAATATATACTGGATATATATGATATTTAAAACATTAATACTATTCTTGAGATGATGTACCTATAACTACATGGAAAATTCTTTTCCAACAAGTTCAATTTTTACTCCTGTACCGAACATCGACAAAAACGTCTGATATGAACTCACTTTATTAACCAATTATTATAACATTATAATATTTGATATGAAATGAATAATAATATTTAAAATAGGTCCTTAATAAATTATAAATTGACCAAATTTTATTATTCAGGAGATTAAAGAATGATCGAGTCATGTCGGACACGAGGTAAGGGATCCAACCTCTCTCTTTCCTTTTAAGTACTCTCTTTTATGACATTTCTTTTAGGAAAATCTTTATTATGTTTGGGGATGTTATTTTATATTCCTCATACTGTAGTTTTTATGTTCATATTATTAGAGACCCTCTTTGATCTCATAAATCCATTTTGGATGTTTTAAGTGGCCCCGTTAGGCTGCCGAGTTTTCGTAATGGATTTTCATCCCACTTTTATTCCCGTGACATTTATGCTACGTTTTCCACTATTTACATTTAGTGGTGTATTTAATGCCCATTATTATAAACTTTTTGTAGTATAATTTCATTTATGGGTATTTACATCTTCATTGTATGACCCTTCTTCTATGGGGTTTACGTTTCGAATGTTACCCAACTCGGTAAGGGGACCTTTCACCCCCCATCTTTTTAAATGACTTCTTTTGTTATGTCTTTTAATTAAATTACTATTATGTTGGGATATGATCATATATATCCTTATTTATGTAAATTTTATGTCCAAGTGATGAGATACCATTTTCTCTCTAATCAACTAATTTTCTGAATTTTAATGTGACGCTGTTAGGCTGTCGGATTTCTGTAAGGTAACTTCTTAACCCACTTTCAATTCTTTGGGTTAAACCTCTAGTTCCTGATTTTATTATGCCAAGATTATGTGTGGAATCTCTATGTTGTAATTTACACAAAACTTTGTGTGGATATATTATTTCTACACATAATAATCTCATTGATAAATTCTTATGAACTTGTATCGGAAATCATAACTCAATCTCATTTCATTGAGTTAAATATCTATGTCATTGGTTTTGTTTTTCCATGATTATGTGTAAAGGACCTGTGATTTTTTCACACATAATATCCACTTATATTGGGTGTATTTATATTTCTCACATATACTTATGTGATATATTTATCCTTAATTTAAGGATACCATATTTATAATGGATTTCATCTAAATTTACATTTCCATTGAGACTTCATTGTTGTTATGCACCAAGTCACTCTTATATGGCGTGTATACTGTCCTTTGTAATATTATATCCTAAATCCCTTTATTATCATGATATTATAATGTTTGGATCAAATTTTATTCCACAATTGTTTGTATTCAAGAGTCTCTCATTTTGTTAAAAAATCTTTAACAAAAATATCGTTTTAAATGTTTTAAAGATTCATTATTCTAAATCATTATCTTTAATGTCCATGTTTTCAAAATGGTTTTCATTATTTATTTATATGGAAATTAATTTTTTAAAATTATAATTCCATTAAAATCTTCAAAGTGCTATGGGACACTTTGATTCAAAAATCTCTTTTAAACGATTTTTGAAAATGGATTGATTAATTCAATATCTTGTAATTGCTTATTACGATTGAAAATAAAATGTTTTTGTTGAATTATTTATATTTTCAATATTTTATGTGTAATAATGGTACTTGGACATTTGACGGGTGGTTACGTGATAAACCATATGACGGGTGTTGCCGTGAATACCAGGATGGGTGGTTACATTATAACCTGAAATGCATTGGGTATGGAAGTCGGTCGTATGGCTATTCCATTAAGTGATGTGTGTGGAAGTTGACCATATGGTTATTCCATTTAAGAATGTTTTTGTCCTATGTTACCGTTATATGTTATGTATTCTTTATATGGGTTTTATGGTAATCATTTGGTTACAAAAGGGTAAGTAATGGTCTTTTATTCAGTGAAGATTTTTTACTATTTCATAAAGGTGAAAAGTATTACTTTGGTAAAGTAATCATGGTTTACTTGTTGTTTTGAAAAACTAACAGTTTTCCTTCTTTGTGTATCCTTTACTGGGCTTTTTATGCTCATCCCATGTTTTTGAAATGTTTACCACAAGACTTAATGATGAATAGGGTCAAAGATGGGATCAAGGAAATACATTCTATATAAAACATGGAACTAGACATGTTTATTTTTAAGAGATTTTTTTTATTTTATAGAAAAACTTGGTAGAAGTGTCTACTATGTAATCTTTTGAGATGTAATAGTTATGACCTAATTCTCTAAAACTCTAAACCTGAAAAGATCCTCTATGTGAATTATTCATTTAATTCATGTTTTAGTAATGTTTAAGGCTGGGGCCTTATAACCCCTCCGCACAACCTCATTGTCGTAGTGTTTACACCATGTTCCGTCCAAAAAAACCTGTGGGGTAAGAACATAAGACCCAGAAGTGGCATCATCAAGGGAAACTGCACACATATAATTAAAGGGATTCTAGTGTTTAAAACATTAATACTACTTGGATGTCATATCCCTAGATTCTGGTTTCCCTAAAATCCTTGCAAACAATATTCTAAACCGCATGCCCTAACATCCTAGTCACATGACACTAAAATTCACAACAACTTCCACATAACATGACATTAAATGATATCCTTATCCAATGAAATGAACACAAGATGCCTCATGTATGACGGGAATGTGATAAAACCTCACCTTTTACCCTATGTGATGTGTTTACAATTTCTCAGTTATGACTCAGATGGGATAACACCATAATGAACCATCATGGGATAATCCTTCTGCCCTGGGAAACCAATATTCATAATACCCAAACTATATTTTCCCATCTCTACATACATGAATTATTATCCTTACTGGAAGATATTAAATTTTATTGAATGGTCCTATCACACAAAATTAAATTTTACACTTGAACAACATGGGTATTGATCCATATCTCCTAAAATTATCTCTCTGAATCTTTCTTGATGTCAAATCCTAACATACATGGTATACCACACTGTGGTTCAGTCCTGATCGCCCAATAATATTATTAAATTTATATTTTTATAATAATGAGGGGGCCTTGGCCAGATAAAAATTATTATAAAAATAAAAGAGGTTACATGAGTCTAAAATACTAATCATATTGCAGTCCTTATCATGAAGATGAAGTAAATTAGCGGGGATATCAACTATCCAGGTAATGTTTGGATTTACTCCATAATTATCAATGTCATCGCAACCATGTTTTCTTTATGAAAAAATATTTTTGATGATGTAGTTGATGTCAATATGTGAGCAGAGGCAATCCATCCAAATGATAGTAATCAGCCTCGCAAGATGAGTCACACCATTCCAAATATCTTTCGCAATGGTAGTCGAATAACTTTCTATTCAGATATAGTTCTAACCATAGTGTTTTGTGAAAGAAATATCATGAATCATACTCATCATTTTGACTTCTATAGAAGAGTTGATCTCATAGGTTACAAAAAATCATCTGAGGATCTTACCAAGATGATTCCTGATGATAGTGCCACAACCCCTGGGGACCCAGATTGCCTTTGTTGGCACTATAAAAATTTACTTTAATTAAACCAGAAAATGGATCCTTCCAGAACACATCATAATTAAATATAATTTGGAAAAAAATTATAATTTATATGAAGATTCCACATAATACCAAAGCAGTTCACAATGTTACTACAATGGCCCTTTTGCAATAATGCATCTTCACGTATTGTAATAAAGATCCACACCATACCTGTATTAATGATGAATGTGAAATTATTATTAAGAATAGCATTTCTATCATACCAGATCACATGATGAAGCTCAGAATTGAAATCAAGGAAATGGTTCTTAATTTGCTGAGAGTTTTTTATATCCACACATTTCTTTAGTTGAGAGGTGATAGAGATAGGAAACAACCATATGCAATCAAAACTGTCAAAAGAGCTCAAAAGATCTAATGTAGCGGCACAGGAATGGAATAAATTATTAAAATATTTTCTATGTTGATTATAGAGGTGGATTTTATAGTAGAGTGAAATTCCAAAATATTTAAAGCACTTGTCTATGGGAACCCTTTTTTTCAGGGAGATGCCAAATAAGTGAGAATTTTGAAGTATTTGTACGATGATTGTTAAAAAATATTTATCCAACCAAAATCATTTTCATAGTTACAAAAATAATGTTTATAAAAAGAATATGAGTTAAGTATACTATTCTGAGCAGGATCCCAGATTAAAAATTCATTTGTGATAGAAAAGGGGTATTTCTCAATGACATGCATAACAGTATTAGAGAGATAATAATTTTTAGGAATTAGAAGATATATAATTTAATAATTGGTACTCTTAAGAAATTTATTAGATGTAATAATAGATATTAAGGGAGTACCAGTCAGGCTATCCAACTAAAAGTTAATGGAGTGATCTCTGGAAACCATCCATCTAGATTTGGTCATAATACTAGAGTACGATTGTCTAATGGATGGCCAGATATAAGAGATAAATAAAATATATTTTCTATTATCTAGTTTATCAAAAAAATATATTCTTAGAAAAATAAATAGTGTCATATTCATTTTTAAGAATATTCCAAGAGAGTCTTGCATGAAGGGCACAATAAAAAAATAATATTTTTTATGCTAATTCTACATTTATCGATAGGTTTACAACAAGTTGACCAAGGGATGATAACAAATTGCATTTCCAGAGAGCTTCCTATCAATATTTTTTTAATATAAGTATTCATTTTTTATATAATCTAGTGGACCATTTATAAACCATCATAGAATTAACCATTTTAGAAAAAATAGAATATTTGGAAGGATATGTCTATCCTTTTATTGAGATATATTTACATTTCCAAGATTAGAGTTGATTGTGAACATGGTAAACTATTATAGAAAAGTAATAAGACTTGGTTCTTCCCCAAAAAAATTGGAACACCAAGATAAGTAAAAGGAAAATAACCATCTTTTTTTTCTAAATCCCTTGTTATATTACATTTCCTATTAAAAGGAATGTTTATCCTTAATAAAATAGATGATTTTGTCCAACTAATGGACTTAACCAAACCATATTCATAATGAAGGAGTGAGAACTTTTGAGGATTTGAATATTCCTTTTATCACATAATATAATAAATATGATGTCATTTGAATATAATAGATTCATGGGTGAATTTATATTCATGGAAACATATATGGGCTTAAACATGTTCTGCTCCACAAGATGAGGGAGAAAGATTCTAAGTTATTATTACATGATTGAAAAAAGAATGGAAGATAAGAGGCAACCTTGTCTAACACCTTTAGTTCAATTGAAATAGCCCTTGGGATATCCATTAACCATAATGGAAATAGAGGCTGAGTTGAATAAGGTTTTTATTGTAGTTATAATGGAATCCTGGAAACCAAAACATTGAAGAAACTTGAAAATAAAACTCTTATAAATGGTATCAAATCCTTTTCTAATTTCATGTTTAATAGAAATATGACATCATTTGTTAGCATTGTTTAATGTGTTGATGAACTCAGTGGAAAGACAAATGAATTCTTGAATGGATCTACCCTTTACCAACCCATATTGGCTCTACAAGACTATTATGAATGTGATAGTTGAAATCTTATTTTTAATGAGTTTAGTGATGATTTTATTAAGGGTTTTTAATGAGAGAAATGGGAATAATCTGATGAATCTCAAAATAATATTCCACTTAAAGAATCATGTAAATAAATTGTACATTTAGTCCACGAGGAAGGACACCATTGGAAAAAAAATATTATACATGTTTTGAAATATTAAATTGGATCGAATCCCATTAATGATGATAGAACCCACTATTAAATCCCTTAGAACCCATAACACTATCAGGTTTCAAACCTTAGATAGTGTCCTTAATGTCATGATCAATAGTAATGCATAAAATAAAGGTGTTATCTTCTTCATTGAACACCATCTGAATAACCTTAGATAAGAGGTATTTATTGTTGTCTGGGAAATTCAAAATAGTTTCAATGTAAGAGACAATATGATTAGCAATATCATCCTCATTGTCCAAAAGGTTGTGCTGGTATTTTAAAAAGATTAAATATCTACAAGATTTCATTAATTTTTGAAAACATTTATTGAACATAGTATTCTTGTCACCATATAATAACAATTTTAATTTAAAATATTGTTTATGTATGTTATCTTTAGAGATGAGAAAAGATTTGAGATTTATAGAAATGATGATTTCTTGATTTAGATCAATGGTGAAATCAAATCTAGTGTTATTATTTTCAGGTTGGTTAATTTTATCCTCAATAAAAAGTATGTCATTTTCAATTTGTTTTGATTTAGAACCACTCCAACCTTTGAGATTATTCTTATGGTATTTTAGCTTAACATAATAAGAAAAGGCACCATTGTAGTTCATCATTGAATACCATAAATTCTTTATTATACTATTACATTCAATGATATAGAAACATATAATTTTAAACATTAAGGGGAGGGAAGGATTCATGTTTTTTTTATAGATATTGACAATAATAAGATGATGATTAGGGTTATTCTTGGGAAGAGTGTTACTAGAGATGGTGCCCCATTTATCTAAAGCATGGTCATTTGTGAAGGCTCTATCCAACGTGTTGGAAACCACCCTATTGTAATTCCTTCTATACTAAGTATATTTCTCACCTGTAATATTAATTTTAACAAGGCTGTTTTCCTCAATAGAAGTCTTAAATTCTCTCATAGAAATAGTAGCATGAGATGGACCAGTTTTTCCACTTGAGGAAAAAATTGCATTAAAGTCCCCAACCACAAACCAAGGGCTAGTAATATTATTACCTAAATAGGTTAGGTCATTCCATAAAGGCCTCCTATCATGGGATTTATTCATTTATTAAACAAAAGAACAATACAAAAGTGATCCATAAATATTAAAATCAACAATAACAATTTTCTCAAAAAAATTAAAAACATTAACATTTTTAAAAGAGGAGTGTGAGAAGATACTGAGGGATTCAACATAGGTGTAGATTTTTCTTTCACCTGTAAAAGATTAACTTTACTGAAACAAATGGGACTACTTTGAGTGATAATTAATAATGGGCTTATCAATAACAATGATCATGGGACGATGAGCGTTAATGGTTTTTTTAAAATAGTAAACATGTCAGAGTTGGAAATACCATACCACTTCCAAAAAAGAATCTTCCTTTAGACCTGAATTTGGAGTTAGAACTGCGTTTTTTTCTTTTTCCATACGCCCTTTTGTCCAGAATGTCTTAAAACATTATTTATAGTGTTTGGGAAAGTGTTCTTCTCATGTTTACTTTTAAAATAAGAAGATGGACTATTAGAGTTATATGCATTATCATTTCACTTAGGAGGATCACGTATAAAGGATTTTTCTGGTGATTCCAAATTACTCTTATTTATACTTTTATTATGTTCTACAGTCTAAATAATATTTATATTCATTGATGTTTTATAGAAAAAATTTGTTGGTAATAGTTTGAGAGCCTAATACAGAATGATAGTAAAATGAATGATGATATGGTGTACATGAGTCAGTCATAGACTGTTCTTCCTATTTTAATAAATTTCCCATACCTAAAATTCCTGGACAAACACTCTTCCTATAGTCTGATGTGAATGTATTCGGTTTATAATCCACACTCGCTTAGTCTTGGGAAGATATATTAGTATTTAACTACTTCTTGACAATGCCCAAAATAGAAGGTCTGATGGAATTTGAGACTGTATTTGGGTCATCCTTTACACACGGTATTACAGGAGCTGTCATAAAATAATACACTATCTCCCCAAAATACATTAAACATGTGACTGTATCCCCATAAGAACCTAGACCTATGACACCCTCTAAATATATATGACTTACTACCCTATGTGACAAATTAGAAAAAAACTAACGAAACATGCCATGAAATTTTAATTCCCTTGTATAAATTTACACCACAACCATATGATATTCCTCAGACTCTGCAACCAAGATGCCTTATACATGATATTCTAAAATTTTTAAAAATATGAAAAAATAACAGGTTTTAAAAAAAATGAAATTTAAAATTTCCCATTCATTTACAACATTACCATCATATATGATAGGAAGTAGCATAATTAACTATCATATACCTTTAAATGGAATGGTGAATTAGTTTAAAAAATTCATAATATCTATGAGGGAGACTCTGATAATGTGATGAGTTCTAAAGAAGAATCCATGTTTAGTGGAATTGACATCCCATCACCAGGTTCAGATCATGCATCCAACATCACCAGTAATGGTATTAGAGGTTTTCTTTGGAAATTTTTAATATGAATCAAAGAGAATGTCTATATCTACCCTAAAGCATGGCCCAATAGAAAGAATTGAAAATCAATTAGTCTTCCTATAGTTTCTTTATTTTGGATTAGTACCTTTGAATGGATTTTCATGGGAAATATATCACTTTGTATTGGAGAAAATATGGTTAGGGATATCCCCTAAAATTATTATAACAATGGAATCATTTCCAATATGATAATGGTGTAGTTATTACAGATCTCTAGGACCATAGGATTTGTGATCAGTGTGAGAATAAAAAGATCACCATATAATTAGGTACACTATGTAATTAGATTATATTGGGACATATGCCTGAAAATGAATCCCAAATATGGAATATATTCTTGATCTACTTAGGTATGAGGGAGGAGATATGAAATATATGAGGTATACAATATCGTGTAAGAAATTATATGGAATTATGTATTGATGTATTTCCATTACCCATATCAAAATGGAGGACACAAGGATATATGGTGTTTAGCAATAATAGTTTCACTATCATGGATTGCACGTCATTTGTATTAGGATGATTAGAAAACATTAGGTATATAATCCAACACATTGAGGAAACATGTAAGAGGAGTTCTATTAGTGAGGGTAATAGAATCATAGAATATGGTCTTAAGAAAATTTTGGCTGCTCAGAATGTAATTGTATGGAAATATTTTTTTGAGGATTCATGCGTTTGGATGAAAAAAAAGATGAATATGAGATAACAAAAATATTTAGTGGGAACATTCATAAGGCAGTCATCAGAATGAGGTTTGTTACCATGACCATATGACCAGGATGGGTTTAAGTGATCACATCACCGAATAGTGGCCCAGAAGTCATTTGTTTAGAGAGTGAACATGGGTTAATATCATTAAATTGGTTTCACATGATCATAAACTTCACTCCAATACATGTGATTAGTTCTCTCACCACACATCATGCAATTGAGAAGTATTTCCTCCTTTAAGACAATCCATCTTTCAGACTCTTGTAAATTCACCAAATTAGAGTCTATAAATATCTAAATATCCTTATCAGAATACTCTCATGTGCATTGTGTTTTTCATTAGTTCTCCTTTATAAATTATTTTTTGAAAATGATATTTTTACGGTATATATAGGGAAGTATATTTGATATCTGAGTTATTTTTCATAGAAAGGGATCTATGTATAGGGTTAAAATGTGGTAGAGAGAGTTTTTATGAGGCAAGATCATTAAATGAATTCTTTTGAAAACTTGATCAAAGGTTGTTTCATGTGTCAAATTATGTACATAGAGACACTCATCAAAGGAAAATACATGTCGCATAATTGAATCATTTCCCATGTTAGGATTACATTTGATCTCTTACTTTCTATATTACATATAATGTTTTTGCATCATATGATCCATAGAAATCATGGATATGTCTTTCATTAATGACCTGTTGATCCTTTATTTCCTGATTCAAAGGGCTAATGTGTGATCATTTTGGCTTCACACGATCGCACCAATTAGTCATGTGATCGGTATGGAATTCATAAAACGCTCGTGAATACCATCTCTTAGATCAACATTGATCATTATTTTTACTGTACTTTCTTTACCCATGTTCATTTGGTTGGAAGTAATTGATATTCATTATCAATGCTGCTTTTTTAAAGGATCCTTGGATTATTAAGGATTTGGAAACATATGTTATATTCCAATAATTTAATGTCATCTCTATATAATTAGAGTTAATAAATTCCCAATATAGCATAAATTTCATTGAATGAAAGGAATGAGATATTTATAGGGAGACTTTTTATGTATATAATAATAAAATAAGAATGAAACACTCTGGTGGAATCACTTGATTTTTTGGGATATATCAATATTTCATAGTATCATTAATATAATTTAATAGTTATAGAGATAATATAATATATAAAGGAAATAATTTATATAAAATTAAATAAAACTTTCACCCGTATTGATTGAAAATAAAATTTAACATTCATAATTTTAGTTTCATTAATTTAGTTCCCACCTTTTTCTAAACTAAAAAAGATTACAGTACAAAATAACTTAGAAAAAATAATTTTATAAATATATTCATATAAAAAAAATCGATCCTATAGTCATAACATATGAAATAATTTTGTTTAGCCTTAATTTTAATTTATTATGTAATTAAAAAATTAGTAAAAATATTCGAAATTTCAAATTATTGATAATTATATCTATCATAAAGGACTTCTAAAACATTTTTTTAGATAAACATGCCTAATAATATGAATCCAAACATTGATATATTTAGTATATTTGGAAAATAATGTTCATAAAATATTAATTTATAAAAATAATTTAGCCTTATTTAAATCGTTATTCATAGTCATTTAATATGTATTAATGATATCCATAAAATATATATTCACATAGTGAAATAAATTAAGTAATGGATGAGGTAAAAGAAAATTTAAAGGAGGGATAATGGGGAAAGAAAATGAGACACGATTCAAAATAGTACGTTGGTGAGAATATTCATCATCATCACATCTTAATAATAGGATCACCATCATATGATTTTAATAAAATTTTAAGGTAGACATCTAATGTGGAACAAGGATAATAATGAAAAATCATAAATTTTTGTGATCATTACTATTCATAGAATGTAAAATATACCAGAAACATCTTAATGAATACCCTACATGTACATATCCTACCGAATCAAGTGAAATATTATAGTTTCAAGTTCATTCTTAAATTATATAATCTCATTAAATATATCACATTAATTAAGTCATTTTAGATATATATAATTTTTTCCTTACCCTTCACTTCCTAAAATTCTCATAATCATGAATGTTATAGATAAATGAAATAAATGCAAAAAATAAACATGAAATTAACCAATTAAAAGAATACATGATTTCAAAAATAACACCATAAGATATATATTAAGAACTAAAAATGTATCATACAAAAATAAAAAAATAAAAAATATTTTTTTAAGAATTTAACATTGTAATTAATAAATAAAATATCATAATTATTAAAAAAAATAATAAAATGAAAATATTTCATAAATACATTTAGAATAAACAATTTACTAATATTCATGAAAGTGGATAAAAGTCCAACCCAATAAAATAATGAACATACATATACTAAAAGGATGAAAAGGTAAATAAAAATACATTTTTTTGGGGATAATTTAGAAAAATATTTGGTAATTGAGGGAGAAAGTAAGTATAAATAGATATTCAAAAAAGAAGTGTCTAGAGTCACATTATCATTGGTCTCTTCTTGATTTTTTACACTTATTAGTATAAATTGAAATCATAGTTTTTAAAACATAATTCTTGAAGTGTATGATATTTTTTTCTTTATTATAATAAATTATTAATAATAAAATTTATTTATCAATTATTTAGTTACAGATTAAATCATCAATTTAAAATTTATTTAAACTATCATATTTAGATTTGATTCTAAAATTTTGAATCAATATAATTTCTATTAATGTATATATACATCAAGAATCTGAAAATACATTCAAATAAAATTTTAAATATATATTATATAAAAAAATTTACTAGACATGAACAATGTGATAAATAAATATTTTCCAAATCCCTAATTATCTATTAATCATACCATTAGTAGGCTACATTAGAGAGGGAGGGAGAGAGGTAATATGTATACATATATTTTACATAAAATTAATAAAGGAATTTATATCATAAATATAATCTTAATATAATGTTTAATTAATTTAGGAATCTTTCACTGGAGAGGAATAAAAGAATATAAGAACATGAAAATATAATAAATGGGAATGAATAATGGAAAAATATATTTTTCATATTGATCTATCACTATAATGGTTAATACATTGATGGTTTAGCATTTTGGGACAAAAAATCAATAAAGTGTTATATGAGGACTTATATAGAGGTAATTGAAAGATTATTAAGAATTGTAAAATATTTTTTAAATGTTTTTGAAATGATATAAAGATAAAATATATATAATATAAATGAAGAGTTTATTTGTTATAAAATATTTAATAAAATGTTATTTCCATATTATACCATCAACAAAGGAAAAAAATATAATTATGAACGATATATGCATAAAATTACATAATATTATAACATCTAAATATTTCTAAAATTAAATTTTTAATTTTATTAAATATGAAGCAGAAAAAAGGGAAAAACTATTTTTTATTGTACACTTAATATTTTGAGTCATTGAAAATTACCCTTTTAGAATAAAAATTCATTTTATTTCATTTAAATTAATATATTATATTATGAAATCTATTTTGAGATTATCTATCAATTTTTTGATTTCATATATTTTTATTACAATATAATTTGATCCTAAATTATAAGTATTCTCAATAGTTATACTCATTCTATTTAATAAAAATTTTAAATTATTTATAAAATTATCAAATATTCCGTCATGAATAATTTTTATTTGATGATTCTACATATAAAACTAATTTTATTGGAAAAACTATCTTATCTAATTGTATATATTAATATAAAATTTTAATTCTTTTAAATATAAATCTAAAAACAATAATATAAATTATCTTATATAGTCTTCATGTTTCTGAAATAAACATTTACATTATAACATTATAATATTTATATTTACTGATTTTATCTACAGTAAATATTACTTCAATGTAATTTTTTGATAAAAATGATCAAGTTACAATTCAAGTGTTATGGTTCTTATTCATAATGGTACGGTTATTAGTCCAAATAGATATATTTTCAATGGTCATATTTCTCATTACATTACATTATATACCCTGTATTTCTACAAATTACACCTATATAGTTTTTCTGAATACTCTCAAAATCCTTAAAAAATCTAACCATATTAATAATTTTGGGATATTAATATATAGTTTTGGTTGAAATAGGGATATTTTTAAAAGATCATAATGTTGTAGAATTTCAAATTCTAGTCATGTTATTTCTTTAAATATAAATGGAAAATGTCAATTAGAAAACACTAGGTATTAACAATATTTATTTTAATAAATAAAACACAAAACCATATTCTTATATTATCAATTTATTTACATAAGAAGAATACAAAGAATTAGTCTAATGTGTTGTAAATTATGTCACCACACCATAGTATTGAGTGTTGTAATTGAGTGTAATCTATGAATTTCTATATGATCAACTCCATTTTGAAAAATTTTAGGTTGAGTACAACATAAAAATATACCTTTAAAAGTTCACTTCTTGAGTGGAATCATCAGTATCCAAAACTAATCAAATTATTAAAATAATTAAATTAAAAATATATAGTTTTCAATGGGACTTTCAATCATCCATTTTTATTTGTTGTAAACATGTGTATCAACACATATTCCCATTTTCATGCTTTATATTTAGTTACAAATTCCATAAGAATCCCTCCTTGAAAATTCCATTTAAAAGAATCTAGTGTATCCTCTCATATGTAATAAGAGACATCTTTTTTCCTCTACCCCCTTAATAAAATTTAGTATAATTTTAGAGCGAAAATTAAGCATAAAATATAATGGTATTTTGAGTATGTATGCACTCCAAACTACATTTTTCTAGTGTGGATAAAATATTTCATTAGAGGATTCATTACGATATATGAATCATTCTCCTCAACTAAAACATACTCAATATAAATCTGTCCTCACTACATATTAAATTTTTTGAACTGGAATATGAAATAAATTTTCCTAGACAATAAATTGTTCACTAGAAACATTGAAAAGAATAGTATACATTGATTTCTAAACCCAATAATCAAATGTTATAAAACATTTACCTTAATGTACTCAATTTATAAATTCATCTACATATTTTTTTTTCATTAATTGAGATGTTGTAACATTTTTATCTTCTTTTCTACTCATTAGGATATAATTTTCCTTGTATGAGTATCATAAAATTCATCGGCCTCTTATAAAAACACACCTATAAAATAAGACATTTTATCACTATATATCCCACCCAATCTATATTATAATATCTATAATATTTCATTTTATTATTTATGGAATATCATAAACCAAAATAAAAAGTTCCTTTGATGTAGTGTTCAATCTGTTTCTCCACTTAATGATATAAAAAAATTTGATTGCTTTAGAATCATGATTAGAGAGTGAAAAATATATGATTTCTAATATAGAAAAAATCAAATAAATTAATATATTATTAAGACATAGAAATCAGTTTCTTCCATACTCCTCTATTTTTATTTAGTTGATATCACACGCCCCATTGTTATTTGAGTACATAAATCTCTTGATTACTTAAATAAAAACTATTTTGAAAGCTTATTAGTATAATTCTATTCTAATATAAAGATAAAACAAAATATATTCATTACTTATAATGATAAAAAATTCATCTCTCCAATCAATGGTATCTGGACATGTTTCCATATTTTGATATATATATATATATATATATATTCTAGGTTCCCTCTTAATTTCCTTCAAAAATTATTTCATTAACTTATGAAATAGTGAGGGGTGAATTTATGTTGTATATCTAAATATAATGATTGAAATGAATGTATCCATTCATTCATTTCATGATCATTATGTAATTTTCCATCATTTAGAAATGATGGCTTAACTTTCATTTATATGACCATTAAATTTCATTGTGAATAAATTATATAAAGGGTATTTATTATTTTTGTAACTTATACTAGAGAAAATGTCTCATAATAATTAAAACCTTAAATTTCAATGTATTTTAAAAAAATCATAATCTATATTCAATTATATATACCCTTTCTCTTTGAGTTTATTTTTTAAACCACCTATTTCTCTATTATATTCTTTTCATTGGGATGTGATTACAATTCCCAAGTTTAATTTTTATTAATTAATACAATAATTATTCTATCTCTATAATACAATAATCGTGTGTAGAAGCTTATTCAATACATTATTGTTCAAATTGTTAATGAATGTTGGTGTGTTTAGAATTTATAAAACATTGTTGGGTTTGAATTCCTTTATTGATCTCTCTAATTATTTTACCATGTCTGTAGGATTCTAATATATTATGACCGGAGTTTCATATTTATTCATGATTTCTCACCAATGAATTATTTAAAATCATTATAATTGTTTTGTAAAAGATATTTCTTATCTGGAATACTCCCATTTATTTCAATGTTGTCTATAAGAGATTTATCAATATCACTATTAATATGAAATGAAGATAATGAAGATTATTGTCTTCTAAAACAATTATGTTAATTCTATCAATAATATTTCTCATATTCTGATTAAAACTCTCATATCATCATCACCAATGTGTATAATCAAGAGATATCACTTCATAAACTCTCTCATAAATGTTTCTCAAATGTTTACCATTCAACATGATGTAATAAGGGTTTCCAAATACAGTTAATATTTTCGTTTATATATTATATATAAATAGATCTTATATAGTTCAAAAACTATAGTTTTTAGGGTAAACTAGGATTCATGATGCTAATGGATGTTTCCTAGAATTCATCTAAAATAATTTTTATGTGTTGCTCTTCGATGTATTTTTTATCACTGTATCCCCCAAACACTAATTCTTATATAGATAAACTCTTGTGTTTTAAGAAATGTAAAGAGAAATATATAAAATAAATGTTCTCGGATTCTTAATATATGCATCAAATCAATTATTCATATATTAAAAGAAATTGGATAGAATCATTTTTATGTAACATCCTATTTGATTCATATTAGTTCTCAAAAATTATTTTAGTCACTCATGATGTTTCCCCCAACATGAAATAAAATAAAAATAATTCATATGAATAAAATAAAACATATATCATGTAAAATATATCCCTATTTTTTGAAAAAATATTCATCAAATTATGTACATCCAATTGAGTCAAACCATGTTGATTTTTACTCTTGATCAAGATTTCTATGTGCAAATTTTTGACCATTTTTTTCATGTAATATTTTTCACCAGTGTTAAGTATTTAATAGTATAGAATTAGTATATTCTTCATATCCTTATAAAATACTAATGTATTCATGTTACTTTTCCCTAAATTGATAGGTAACATATTCCGTAGTAGATGTACTTCTTTAAACATCGTGAAACAAAATTTTTTATCATTGGAAACATGGATTGTATTTTCTATTATACTATATCTCTTCCTCATGATTATTCCATCCCTAAATCTTATTTTGACCAATCCATAATTGTAAAATAACACCTCATTATCATTTCCACAAATGTTAGAAATATTCAAGAGATATTTCTTTATATCATCGATAAAGATAACACAATTTGAATAAAATTTCTTCTCATCAGTTTTTTTGAATTCAACTCATTTATCCTCAAGGGATCTATAATTTCTAAAGGTGAAAAATTATCATAATACCTTTGGATATTTTTCAATATATTCTTATTATTTTTCATGTCTGTCAAGAAACAACTATAAAGTATCCAAGGAATCATACATTTTCTAGAAATAAAATTACCACAAACACTGTTTCTATCTCTTGAATATTCTAAATATTCAAATATATTGAATTATTTTTTATATTTCTATGGTAGCATAGTGAGACACATAGTAGTGATATGTTTATCATGAACACAACTAAAAAATATTTTCAATTTATAATAAAAATTACTTTTCAATTATAAATTATCCAATATATATTGTCTCAGTTGGCCTCTTGAAAAATTTGATTTAGTCCCCCATGACTCACATCCTCTCTTAAAATAGTGAATTGAAAAATTGTACAATGAAAAAAATTTCTCTATACACTCTAAAAATTTGTATACCTTTAAAGAGAACCCACATTTTATAATCAATATAGTCTTGAAAATAATATTTTTTGTTTTGACTTTAAAAATAAAAAACCATGTATATATATTTTTTAATGACTTTTTTAGGATATTAAGTATAAGAGGGAAATTTTATGTGTTAAATGGGGACGTAAGATTTTTCATGTGGTAAGATATAGAAAATTAGTTATTTTTATTTATCCAAACCTAAGAACAAAAAATAATTTAAAAAAATAAATAAATAATGGGACTTGATATGAACCATCCCAACTACACAACTTCCCAACTAGATCCAACCCAATATAGTGGGTTAAGGTGCTTCATATTCAAGATGAGCGTTGGATGAACATGGGAATATCAATTGAAACATCAGACATGCATTCCACAATCACATTTAGTGGATATTATATCCATTTTAAGTTCATCTTGAGAATCATGAGTTAAAATAACAACTAAAGTCAGCGAAAATGTTGATCACAACAGATTTAACATTCCATTTTTCAGTTCAAGGCAATCATTAAGAACCTCTAGTTGTAGCTAATGAAATAGTTTAGGGATGTAAAAGGCCACAAAAAAGTATATCACTATTCAACATATAGATTATTTTAGATATAAATGAGGTTTCATTGGGAAAAAATACCAAATCCATACATAAAACTCCACAACTGTGAAATGTTTCATTGAATAAAACCTCCTCTTAAGTCGGTCCAGTATAATATAAACATAGACACTAATAGATATGGTTCTATACAATAAAAAAATGCATAAATTATTATATAATTAAAACAATAATAATTCAAATCTATGGGCTCATGCCTCCACTTCTTGATAAGAAAAGAATTGAATGACCCATCACACTTATTCTCTAAAGGTAAATTTGAAAGTTTGGATTAAGAAATTTAGGATGAAATACAATGATAATGGGTCTCTGGTAACCTCAAAATATTTGGAAAAAATCTATGTACCAAATTATAACCTCTAAAAAATACACCAAATGAAAAAAATATACTTGTAAATAGATGAAGAAACCCCGCCCCAAAAAATAATCACCTGGAAGGATGAAAATATAAAAAAATAATTATAATGAAAATTGATGGGGGTGGAGAAAGTGGAAAATCTATATTATAATCACAATGGTTTGTAGAGAGGATGAATTTTAACGTTGAGTAATTGAGAGGAAAAAACCATCTAAGAAGTGATATATCCCCCCTATATTTGAAATAACTGATATTAAATCAGTATCATGGTTTCAATCATTTAATGAATAGAAGATTAATCCTCCATGGTGTCCATTCCATTATTCTTATAATAAGATTTTTATCTTCTTCATACATAAATAGTCTTTAGATTTTTAAAAACTACAACTAAAATTGATTTATGATTCTATATTAAATGATGAAACTACCACTTTCGATATTTTTTAGTGCCCCAACCACATTTATTACATGATTTAGGGTCCAAAATGATAGTATGTGGCACCATAAAATAATATACATTTTTATTTCTTCATCAGAAACTTATTATCCTGCCTTTTATCTTTCAAAAACATTATTTATGAATTTAGAAACACTAGTAGAGTGAACTTCAATGAATTTTTACCTTCTACAAAATTTGACTCAAGACTATTCACATACTTATTCTTTCTAATGAGATTAAAAATGGTAACCTCATGAGTCTGGTCCTGACATATATGTACCTCATTGATATTTTATTTCATTACAATAAAATCTCTTCGTAAATTAGAAATGTCTATTTTTTGATTCATTAAGAACTATTCTCAATTAAGCGTTATCATATTTTAATTAAATCTTTTCAATCATAAGAATCTTGATTTATTAAATGAACACTATAGAACCCATTTTTAATTTATATTAGTTTAGATTGTTTTTAGTAATTACTTCAACTTATTTTGTGCTTCCATATTCTTCATCATATGATGTGTCTTTTTGAATAATTTTATTTAAAAAAGAAATACATTTCTCTATCATCCTTTTATTACCCTTTCTCTCTCTCTCACTTTTCTCATAAAAATACAGTGAATCGTGTTTTGAGATAGAGTTTAGGTTTTAGGCTTCTTTTATATTAATATACATTTCTTTTATTTTTAAAATTTTCAAATTTTTTTTCAATGCCTTTTTCATTATTCATCGTACTCATCTTTTTTACATCATAGAGAAATTAAATAAAATGTGCCCAATCATTCCGTAGTTGAAACACATGAAAGGAATTTTATCCTTATAATTACATTTTCCTTGTTTTATGAATTTTAAATTTATTGATATGAATTACTCATAATCCAGGAAATAATATTTGATATCATTTTTAACATAATATGAATTATTTATTTCACCATGTTATGATTTTTTTTATTCTTTTAATATGGTATCCTTTTATGATATTTATAACCCATTTTTGTGTCTTTCTCTCATAATCTCATAATTAATTAATAAATTATTTATTTTATTGATAGTCCACTCATAATATTCTTTATACATAATGGTACAAATATTTACATCAGATTTATTTATTTTCATTTTCATAAATTACTTCTCCATGGTAGAATCTTGAATAATTTCAACATAAATTTAAATGATTCATAAAAATTAATTCACCTAAATAATGAACTAATCCAAAATTTCAAAATCTCAAATTCAATCGTTCATATATTTTATTTTAAAAAATTATAATCATGAATCCATTGCCTTTTCTCTTAATGATGGCTATGATAGAGTTTTTCATATATTATTTTGACTATCTTTAATACCATAACTCATGTCAACTCTATCTCCAATAGGCATTAATAAAACACTTTACAAGTTATCTTAACATCTTCTTCATAACTATTTTCATGAAATGTATAGATAATCCCCACTTTTTAATATTAAAACATTATTTTTGATATTAATAACAATAAGTCTATCAGATAGAAGATACTTAAAACCCCCTCCTTCAATAGATGTAATTGTATTCTATCAAACATAGGAACTCCTTTTCTATTAACGATGTTCAACGATATCATATATATCATCAACCAATAATGTTAAAAATAAAAACATACTCAAATACATGAGAATTTAATCTTAAAAAACATAAAAAATGAATTGATAAAAATGGATAGGCCTAAGAGAGGGTGTGCCAACATTGGAAAGGCTTAATCAGTCTTTGTGGAAAACATTAACTCCCAAATAACATAATTATTATCACTGATTAGTCTGATTAGATTGAAATGGTGATGGTTAAATGATGATAGATATATAAAAAATAAAATAATGCTCATATCATAATAGAGAATAAAAGTTTTTATAACTCATGTAATTATGATTTTAATCCTTAGTGAATAATGGTTATGATCTAACACACAAATGCTTATTTTAATTTCAAAAAATTTAATAAGGGTAAAAGGGAAAGATTAATATAATTTGATTATAATGATGTAATTTGGGATATAATAAATTTCTTAATATTTTCATTTATATAATTTGTGTGCTTCTATGATTTAAAACACTTATGCACCATTATTCTTTCTCATAGTTTAATCTAGAGGCCACCTGAAAATAGAATAAAATTATATATGATATTCATCACTTTTTATTCACAAAATCAATCTCACATTAGTTCTAGATTGGAATATTTTTATAAATACAAAACATGCAAATTAATTTAAGATTTATTACTATAGTTTTCCAATCAGATATTAATGATATTAATAGTGATTCGCAAAGATCAATTATCTTTATTTTCCATCATTTTGGTGTGGATCCATGGGATGTGGCATGATGTATTTAAATTCCCTAGAACCAGAAATCATTGAAATCATGTAGCATGACACATTATTATTAGACTAGTTGTATTATAATTTATCAATTTCCCTATGTAGCATGTTTTTCTAAATTATGTCGTGGACCTATTTGGATTCCAAAAAAATAAATAAAAAATCTCACATACACCTTTCCATGTTGAAACTGGATCCCCATAACTCTTTAGAATCATCATCACTTGGAAGAATCATTCTCTTCTAGCATTATATCTTATCTCAAATTAACATATCTTATAACTCAACTCTTACATGGTGTAATTCATACCTGTAAAACATTAGTATTTTTTTAATAAATAAACTCTTAAGCTAAAATTTTACCATCAAATATCATTTTTGTTTATATGCACTTCATCTCAAGTAATAATCATTCCTTTGAATCTATACTCAACTTCAATGAACATTTTTCTCATTAGTGAGTGTTTTTTCAATGAATATAGATTAGAAACACATCCAAATATCATGAATGATTTATATATTAAAAATTAAATGTATTTTACAAATATAAATGAAGTAAAAACAGTATTCCATAAGATGGGAGACTTTTTGTGATAACACTTTGATATCAATAAAAATTACATGTTATATTTTCCTGGTGTTAATTGAGATCAACCCATAATTCATTTTTTGTAAATTCACATATTGATGGGATTCTTCAATTTACATAACTCATTAAATTCCCACATTAATCTAATAATCTTCAATATCCTCCATGGGGAATTTCAAAAAAATCTAGACTATATGTTTGCATCCATCCACCATAGGTTTACTGCATTGAAATTCAACTCATTATTCGCATTGGGATAGGTATCATTTTTTTTGAAAAAACTATGATATTTTATGTAAAAAAATTATGAGCATAAATATTTCAGTATGTTATAGTGAAAGATACAGTACCTTAAACCTTAAACACCACTTACTTGAAAACACATGACCTTAAACTACAAATAAGATTTAAAAAATATCAATTCATAAATCCATAATTGGAAACCTGATAGAAACTTTATTATTTATTTTTGAATATGAAATCATTAGAATTATTATGAATAAGATTAGGGTTATTAATGGAATAAACACAAATCATTCGTGATTAATATTTTTTCTAAAAATTTCTAGGTTATACATAGTAGGCCTCTAGTTTTTTGAAAAAGATAAAGAATCCATGAGATCTTCAATATGAATATATTTTTCTAAACTAAAAAATATATATTGGTTCTTTCCTAATGTTCATGAATTTATAAATAGATATCCCAACACTCCATTAAAAAATGCTGAGAATAATTTCCATGACCCTATAAATACATCTATACAAAAATTATTGATATTTGATTTTAAAGAAGGTGTACAATCAAAAGAAAATAAAATAATAATCTAAGTGCACATTTACTAAATGTATCCATACACATTATTTATAAACAAATCATTCGTGGTATTTGATGATAATATATGTGCTCATGAATTGAGAATTCACATCTATGAGGGTAAATATTATATAATATTTTATAATCAATTTCATTCCGACATATTATCATTCATTCATGGAAATGATGTATGTTCACATTGGTTGAAATTTCTAATAAGAGCACACATATATAAAGGATAACCAATCCCTAAACTCTCATTATCCCTTGAATCAATAACAGTAAATCATAATTTATAAAAAAAATATTTCTCATTATTAGGAGATTTCTACTATGTCTATGATTTTTCCCTGTATATTGTAGAAATCCATTAATGTTAATTCATATTTTACATAATGTGAAATATATTTATCAAGAGGAATTAAATGAATCATATATCATTCTATCCTCAATATAATGATTTTTATTGACATTATTATATTAAAAATAATTAGGTTTTTTTGTGTTATTGAAACTAATAATACGAGGAAATGACATTTATATAATAAAAAATTATTTTAAATTGTTTTGGATATACAAATAAAAATGAAACACACTATGTAATTTAATTAGTTCACTACACCATTTTTAAAACCTAGTGACCACTAATAATATTCAAATCATCATTGAAAATTTATTAGTTGGGTTTTAATTCTCTCTTCATAAGACAATTACTTTTCTGCACTTATAGTTATCTCTTATTGTCTCCCCAAAAGGAATCTACCAAAGTAGTGTCTTAGTATTGTAATTTTTAGTATTTACTAATAGCAATTTTGTTTGATAAATTTTTTTCGTACTGATCGAACATCAAATATAGAAGTCAATATCCCTCCTCTATTTATTGTATTGTCACTTTCTGGGTGATTTTATGATTTCAGTGGAATTTATGCAATATCAGTGTTAGTAAATTCATATTTTTCATTTTTCCTTTAGCCTAGGAAGTCCAATGTTTATTTTTATATTTAATAGAGTTCATGGTAATAAAATTTTCACTGACAATATTGATAAGAGTCCATTAAATATGATTTAATTTTTAACACATCTCTTCCAAAAGATACATTATAATTAAGTGATATATGTTGCAAGAGAATATCTAATTATTATTAATTATTGATAATAGATTCTATGTTATAATCACCATCATGATATATAATTGGTTTATAAGATAGAAATAGGTAAATCCTACAATGATCCTTTTAAGAAACATTCTCATTTACTTCCTCAATTTTTTATCCTTCAAGAGGATTATTATGAGAATTAATTTAGTTATGTTGAGTATCGTTACCACTATTATTTTGATCTATGGGATGACCTTTATCACCCATGATTATTTGAGACCGAGAGGTGGTTGTACCATATCCTATCTCTCAGGGGTGTAAACTCTATTTCAATCATGGGTTAGTATATAGAATTTTAGGTACATTTTTTCCTTACGAATCTGCAATATTTTATGGACTTAGTAAATTTTTAATCATCATTATATAAAATTATTATTATACATGATTAATAATAGAAAATATACAATATATAGACTGTGTATTACATTCAATCAAATAATATATCATTTCTAGAATAAATGTTAGTAAATTCTTATAACATTTTTAAGATAACCATACCTAATGATATGAATCAAACATTGATATCTTTAGTATATTTGGAAAATATTGTTCATAAAATTTTAATTTATAAAAATAAATTAACATTATTTAAATCGTTATCTATAGTACTTTAATATGTTTTAATGATATCCATAAAATATATATTCACATAGTGAAATACATTAAATAATTGATGAGGGTAAAGAATGTTTAAAGGAGGGATAATGGGGAAGGAAAATGAGAAACGATTCGAAATAGTACGTTGTTGAGAATATTCATCATCATCACATCTTAATAATAGGATCACCATCATAAGAATGTGATAATATTTTAAGGTAGTCATGTAATGTGGAACATGAATAATAATGAAACATCATAAATATTTGTGATCATTGCTATTCATAGAATGTAAAATATTCTAGAAACATCTTAATGAATGCCCTACATGTACATATACTACTGAATCAACTGAAATATTATAGTTTCAGGTTCATTTTTAAATTATATAATCTCATTAAATATATCAAATTAATAAATTAATTTTGGATATATATAATTTTTTTCCTTACCCTTTACTTCCAAAAATTATCGTAATCATGCATGTTATAGATAAATGAAATAAACACTAATAATAAACCTGAAATTAACCAATTAAATAAATAATTGATTTCAAAAATAACACCAGAAGAAATATATTAAGAAATAAAAATGTATGATAGAAAAATAATAAAAACAAAATATTTATTTAGGAATTTAAAATTTCAATTAATCAATAAAATTTCATAATTATTTTAAAAAATAATAAAATGAAAATATTTCATAAATACATTTAGAATAAATAATTTACCAATAATCATGAAAGTAGATAATAGTCCAACCCAATAAAAAAATTAACATACATATACTAAAAGGATGAAAAGGTAAATAAAAATACAATTTTTTGGGGATAATTTAGAAAAATATTTGGTAATTGAGGGAGAATGTATGTTTAAATAGATAATGAAAAAAGAAATGTCTACAGTCCCCTAATCATTGGTCTCTTCTTGATTTTCTACACTTATTCCTATAAATTGAAATCATTGTTATTAAAACATGATTCTAGAAGTGTGTGATATTTTTTTATTTTATTATAATAAATTATTATTAATAACTTTCATTTATAAATTATTTAGATTCAGATTGAATCATCAATTTCAAATTTAATTAAACTATCATGTTTTGTTTCAATTTCATAATTTTGAATCATTATAATTTCTATTAATATAAATATACTTCAAGAATCTGATAATACATTAATATAAATCTTTAAATATATATTATATGAAGAAATTAACTAGACATGAACAATGCGATAAGTAAATATTTATTAAATCACTAATTATCTATTATACTTACCATTAGAAGGCTACATAAGAGAGGGATGGAGAGAGGTAATATATATACATATATTTTACATAAAATTTATAAAGGAATTTATTTCATAAATATTATATTAATATAATGTTTAATTAATTTTGGGATCTTTCACTAGAGAGGAATAAAATGATATAATAAAAGGCAAATAAAATAAATGGGAATAAATATTGGAAAAATAACTTTTTCATATTGACCTATCACTATAATAGTTAATACATTGATGGTTTGGCGTTTTGTGACAAAAAATCAATATAGGGTTATATGAAAACGTGTATAGAGGTAATTGGGAGATTAATAAGAATTGTAAAATATGTTTTCAATGTTTTGGAAAGGATGTGAAGATAAAATATTTATAATATAAATTAAGGGTTTATTTGTTATAAAATATTGAAGAAAATATTATTCCCAAATTTTACCATCAACATAGGAAAACAAATTATGAATGATATATGCATAAAATTACATAATTTTATAACATCTAAATATTTCTAAAATTAAATTTTTTATTTTCATAAATCTAAAGCCGTAAAAAGGGAAAAAATATTTTTTATTATACACTAAATATTTTACGTCATTGAAAATTACCCTTTTAGAATAAAAATTTAGTTTATTTCATTTAAATAAATTTATTATATAATGAAATCTATTTTGAGATTATCTATCAATTTTTTGATTTTATATATTTTTATTACAATATAATTTCTTCCAAAATTATAAGTATTCTCAATAGTTTAACTATTTATATTTAATAAAAAAGTTATATTATTCATAAAATCATCAATGATTCCCTCAAGAATAATTTTTATTTGATTATTATAAATATAAAACTAATTTAATTGGAAAAACTATCTTTGGTAATTTTATATATTAATATAAAATTTTAATTCTTTTAAATATAAATCTGAAAACAGTATTATAAATTATCTTCTACATTCTTCATGTTTTGGAAATAAACAATTACATTATGACGTTATAATATTTATATTTACTTATTTTATCTACCGTAAATATTACTTCAATGTAATTTGTTGAAAAAAATGATCAAGTTACTATTCAAGTGTTATAGTTATTATTCATAATGGTAAGGTTATTAGTCTTAATAATAATATTTTCAATGGCCATATTTCACATTACATAACATTTTATACCTCGTATTTCAACACATTACACCTATAAAGTTTTTCTAAATAGTCTCAAAATCCTTAAAAAATCTAACCATATTAATAATTTTGTGATATTAATTTATAGTGTTGGTTGAAATAGATATATTTTTAAAGGATCACAATGTTTTAGAATTTTAAAATGTGGTCATGTTATTTCGTTAAATATAAATGGAAAATTTCAATTAGAAAACACAAGGTATTAACAATATTTATTTTAATAAATAAAACACAAAACCATATTCTAATATTATTAATTTATATACATAAGAAAAATACAAAGCATTACTATAATGTGATGTAAATTCTATCACCAAACCATATTATTTAGTGTTATTATAGAGAGTACTCTAAGAATTTCTATATGATCAACTCCATTTTGAAATGTTTTGGGTTGAGTACAACATAAAAATATACCTTTATAAGGTCACTTCGTGAGTTGAATCTTCAAAATCCAAATCTAATAAAATTATTCTAATAATTAATTACAAATCTATAGTTTTAAATGGGACTTTCAATCATCCATTTTTATTTGTTGGAAACATGTGTATCAACACATATTCCCATTTTTATCCTTTATATTTAGTTACAAATTCCATAAGTATCCCTCCTTGAAAATCCCTTTTAAAATAAGATAGTGCATCATCTAATAGGTAATAAGAGACATCTTTTTTCCTCCACCCCCTTAAAAAGTTTAATATAATTATAGAGGAAGGATTAATCATAAAATTTAAAGGTATTTTGTGTAATTATGCACTCCATACAACAATTTTCTAGTGTGGATGAAATCCTTCATTAGAGGATTCATCATGGTGTATGAATCATTCTCCTCAATTGAAACATACTCAATATAAATTTTTCCTCACTAAATATAAAAATTTATGAATTGGTACATGAAATAAATTTTACGACACAATAAATTGGTCATTGGAAACATTGAAATGATTATTATACATTGATTTACACACCCAATCATCAAAGGTTATGAAACATTTACCTTAATGTACTCAATTTATGAATTCATCTACATAATGTTTTTCATTAATTGAGATTTTGAAACATTTTTATCTTCTTTTCTACTCATTAGGATATAATTTTCCTTTTATGAGTATCATACAATTCATCGGCCACTTATAAATAACACACCTATATAATAAGACATTTTATCACTAGATCTCCCAACCAATCTATTTTAGAATAACTTTAATAGTTAATTTTATTATTTATAGAATACCATAAACCAAAATAAAAAATTCCTTTGATGAAGTGTTCAATATGTTTCTCCACTGAATAATATAAGAATTTTGGATTGCTTTTGAATCATGATTAAAGAGATAGAAATATATGATTTCTAATGTAGAAAATATCAAATAAATTAATATATTATTAATGCATAGAACTCAATTTCATCCATACTCCTCCATTTTTTTATTGGATATCACATGCCCCATTATTATTTGAGTATATAAATATCTTGTTTACTTAAATAAATTTTTTTTAAAGCATATGATTATTATTCTTTTCTAATATAAAGATAAAACAAAATTAATTCATGAATTATAAAGGAAAAAATGCATCTCTCCAATAAATGGTATCTTGACGTGTTTCCTCATTTTGATATATATATATATATATATTCTAGGTTCCCTCTTAATTTCCATCGAAAATAATTTCATTAATTTATGAAATAATGAGGGGTGAATTCATGTTTTATATCTAAATATAATGATTGAAATGAATTTATTGATTCATTCATTTCATGATAATTATGTATTTTTCCAACATTTAGAAATTCTGGTTTCACTTCCATTTATATAACCATAAAATATCATTGAGAATAAATTATTTGAAGGGTCCTTATTAATTTTGGAATTAATACTAGAGAAAATGTCTCATAATAATCAAAACCATCAATTTTAATGTATTTTTTTAAATAAAATATAATCTATATTCAATTATATATACACATTCTCTTTGAGTTTATTTTTTAAACCACCTATTTCTCTATTATATTCGTTTAATTGGGATGTGATTACAATTTACCAATTTAATTTTTCTTAATTAATACAACTATTATTCTATCCCTATAATACAAAAATCTTGTTTAGAATCTTATTCAATACTTTATAGTTCAAATTGTTAATGATAGATGGTGTTTTTAGAATTTATAAAACTTAGTTGGGTTTGAATTACCTTGTTGATCTCTTCATTTATTTTACGATGTCTGTAAGATTATAATATATTATGACCATATTTTCATATTTATTGTTGATTTCTCACCAATGAATTTTTTAATATCATTATAATTGTTTTGTAATAGATATTTCTTATCTAGAATACTCCCAATTATTTCAATGTTTCCTCTCCAAGATTTATCAATATCACTATTAATATGAAATGAAGATAATGAATAATTTTATCTTCAAAATCAATTAAGTTAATTCTATCAATAATATTTCTCATATTTAGATTAAAACTATCATATCATCCTCAAAAATGTGTATAATCAAGAGATATCCCTTCACCAACTCTCTCATTAATGTTTCTCAGGTGTTTACCATTAAACATGATGCAACAAGGTTTTTCGAATACATTTAATCTTTTAATTTATATATTATATATAAAAAAGATCTTATATAGTTTAAAAACTACAGTTTTTAGGGTAAAAAGGATTCATGATGTCAATGGATGTTTCCTAGAATTAATCTAAAATAATTTTTATGTGATCCTCTTCGATGTATTTTTTATCACTATATCCACCAAACTCTAATTCTCACACTGATAAACTCTTGTGTTTTATGAAATGTATGGATAAATATATATAATAAATATTCTAGGATTCATTATATATTCCTCAAATTAGGTATTCATATATTAAAAAACGTTTGATAGAAATTTTTTCATGGAACATCGAATTTGATTCAAATTATTTCTCCAAAATTATTTTAATCACTCATGATGTTTCGCCCTACTTGAAATAATATAAATATAAATCATATGAATAAAATAAAAAATATATCATGTAAAATATATACCTATTATTTGAAAAAATATTCATCAAATTATGTACGTCTGAATGGGTCAAACCATGTTGATTCTTACTCTTGATCATGATTTCTATGTGCAAATTTTTGACCTTTTTTTTATTGTAATATTTTTCACCAGTGATAAGTATTTAATAGTATAGAATTAATATATTCTTAATATCCTTATAAAATACTAATCTATACATGTTAAATTTCCACAAATTGATAGGTAACATATTCCCTAGCAGATATACCTCTTTAAACATCGTGAAACAACATTTTTTATCATTGGAAACATGAAATGTATTGTGTATTATACCGTATCTCTTCTGCATGATTATTCCATCCTTGAACCTTATTTTGACCCGTCCATAATTCTAAAATAACACCACATTATCATTTCCACAAATGTGATAAATATTCAAGAGATATTTCACTATATTATCGATAAAGATAACACAATTTGAATAAAATTTCTTCTTATCATTTTTTGAATTCAACTCATTTATCATTAAGAGATATATAATTTATGAAGGTGAAAAATTCTCATAATACCATTGGATATTTTTCAATATATTCATATTATTCTTCAAGTCTGTCAAGAAACCAATATCAAATATCCAAGGAATCTTAATTTTTCTAGAAATAAAATTACCACAAACACTGTTTCTATCTCTTGAATATTCAAAATATTTAAATATTATTTATTATTTTTTATATTTCCATGGTAGAAAAGTGAGATGCATAGTAGTGATATGTTTATCATGAACACAACTAAAAAATATTTTCAATTTAAAATAAAAAATATTTTTCAATTTTAACTTATCCATTATATGTTGTCTCAGTTGGCCACTTGAAAATTTTTATTGAGTCCCCCATGACTCACATCCAATCTTCAACTAGAGAATTGAAAAATTGTAGAATGAAATAAATTCCCTATACACTCTTAAAAAATTATATACCTTAAATGAGAACCCACCATTTATAATCAATATAGTCTTCAAAATAATATTTTTTTAAACTTTAAAAATCGAAAACCGTGTAAATATTTTCTAATGACTTTTTTATGATATCGAGAATAAGAGGAAAATTTTATGTGTTAAATGGGGACATAAGATTTTTCATGTTGTAAAATATAGGAAATTAGCTATTTTTATTTATCCAAACCTAAAAAAAAAGAAATAATTTCAAAAACATAAAGAATAAATGGGACTTGGTAAAAACCATCCAAACTACACAAGTTTCCAACTAGATCCAACCCCATATTGTGGGTTACGGTGATATAGATTCAAGATGAGGGTTGGATGAACATGGTAATTTCAAATAAAACATCATACATGCATTCCCCAATCCCATTTAGTGGGTAGTATATCCTTTTTAAATTCAACTTGAGAATAATGAGTTGAAATAACAACTAAAGTGTAGGACAATATTGATCCCAACGGAATTAAGATTCCATTTTTTAGTTCAAGACAATGATTAAGAACCTCTATCTATAGATAATGAAACAATTTAGGGATGTAAAAGGCCACAAAAATTATCTCACTAATAAACATATAGATTATTTTAGAGATAAATGAGCTTTAATTGAGAAAAAAGTACCAAATCTACAAACAAAACACCTCAAATGTAAAATGATTCATTGAATAAAACCTCCTCTTATGTTGGTCCAAAAGAATATAAACATAGACACTAATATATATAGTTCTATACAATAAAAAAATTCATAAATTATTATATAATTAAAACCTTAATAATTAAAATCAATGGGCTCATTCGTCTTTCACTTGATAAGAAAACAATTGAACGACCCATCACACTTCTTCTCTTAAGGTAAATTTGAAATAATGTATTACGGAATATAGGATGAAAGACAATGATAATGGGTCTCTGGTAACCTCAAAAAATATGGAAAAAGTATAGGTACCAAATTATAACCACTAAAAAATAAAACAAATAAAAAAAATATATGTAAATAGATGAAGAAACCCCGACCCAAAAAATAATATACTGGAAGGATGAAAATAGTAAAAAGAAATAATTATAATGAAAACTGATGGGGGTGGAAGAAGAGGAAAATATATATAATATTTACAATGAGTGGGAGAGAGGATGAATATTAACGTTGAGTAATTGAGAGGAAAAACCATCTAAGAAGTGAGATATCCCCCTATATTTGAAATAACTGATATAAAATTAGCATCATGGTTTAAATCATTTAATGAATAGAAGATTAATCCTATATGGTGTCCATTCCATTAGTCTTATTATAGATTTATATTTTATTCATACATAAAAAGTATTTATATTTTTAATAACTACAACTAAAATTGATTAATTATTCCATATTAAATGATGAAACTACCTCTTTCGATAATTTTTAGTGCCACAACCACTTTTATAACATGATTTAGGGTCCAAAATGATAGTATGTCACACCATAAAATAATATATATTTTTATTTCATCATTAGAAACATATTATGCTACCGTTTATCTTTCAAAAACATTATTTATAGAATTTTGAAACACTCGTAGAGTGATCCTCAATGAATTTTAACCTTCTACAAGTTTTGACTCAAGACTATTCACAAACTTATTCATTCCAATGAGATTAAAAATGGTAACCTCATGAGTCTTGTCCAAACATATATGTATTTCATTGAGATGTTATTTCATTCCAATAAAATCTATTCTTAATATAGAAAAGTATATTTTTTGATTCATTGAGAACTATTTTCAATTAAACATTATCATATTTTAATTTATTATTTTCAATCTTAAGCATCTGGATTAATTAAAAGAACACTATAAAACGAATTTTTAATTTATATTATTTTTTATTTCATTTAGTAATTACATCAACTTATTTTGTGCATCTATATTGTTCATCATATGATGTATCTTTTTGGATATTTTGATTCATCAAAGAAATACATTTTTCCATCATCCTTTGATTCCCCTTTCACTCTCTCACTTTTTGCATAAAAATACAGGGAATCATGTTTTGAGATAAATTTCATGTTTTAGGCATATATTTATATTAATATACATTCCTTTTCTTTTTAAAATTGTCATATTTTTATTCAATACCTTTTTTATCATTCATCATACACATCTTTTTCCATCATAGAGAAATTTACTGAAATGTGCCTAATCATTCCATATTTGAAACACATGAAAGGAATTTTATCCTTATAATTACATTTTCATTATTTAATGAATTTTAAAATTAATGATATGAATTAATCTTAATCCAAGAAATGATATTTGACATAATTTTTATCATAATATGAATTATTTATTTCAGCATGTCTGGATTTTTTTTACTCTTTTAATTTGGTATCCTTTTATGATATCCATCGCCCATTTTTGTGTCTTTCTCTGCTAATCTCATAATTAATTAATAAATTTTTTAGTATATATATAGTCAAATCATAAAATTCATTATTCTTAATGGTAGAAATATTTACATCATATTTATTTGTTATCATTTTCATAAATTACTTCTCCATGGTAGAATCTTGAAGAATTTAAACATAAATTTAAATGATTCGTAAAAATTAACTCACCTAAATAATGAACTAATCCAACATTTAGAATTCCCAAATTCAATCCTCCATATATTTTATTTGACAAAATTATAAGGCTACAATAGAGAAGGATGGATAGAGGTAATATGTATACATATATTTTATATAAAATTTATAAAGGAATTTATTTCATAAATATTATATTAATATAATGTTTAATTAATTTAGGAATCTTTCACTAGAGAGGAATAAAATGATATAATAATAGGAAAATAAAATAAATGGGAATGAATATTGGAAAAATAACTTTTTCATATTGACCTATCACTATAATAGTTAATACATTGATGGTTTGGCGTTTTGTGACAAAAAATCAATATAGGGTTATATGAAAACATATATATAGGTAATTGGGAGATTATTAAGAATTGTAAACTATTTTTTCAATGTTTTGGAAAGGATATGAAGATAAAAAATTTATAATATAAATTAAGGGCTTATTTTTTTAAAAATATTGAAGAAAATATTATTCCTAAATTTTAGCATCAACATAGGAAAACAAATTATGAATGATATATGCATAAAATTACATAATTTTATAACATTTAAATATTTCTAAAAGTAAATTTTTAATTTTCATAAATCTAAAGCCGTAAAAAGGGAAAAAATATTTTTTATTGTACAATAAATATTTTATGTCATTGAAAATTACCCTTTTAGAATAAAAAATTAGTTTATTTCATTTCAATAAATATATTATATAATGAAATCTATTTTGAGATTATCTATCAATTTTTTGATATTATATATTTTTATTACAATATAATTTCTTCCTAAATTATAAGTATTCTCAATAGTTTAACTCTATTTATTTAATAAAAAAGTTATATTATTCATAAAATTATCAATGATTCCCTCATGAATAATTTTTATTTGATTATTCTATATATATAACTAATTTTATAGGAAAAACTATCTTAGGTAATTTTATATATTAATATAAAATTTTAATTCTTTTAAATATAAATCTGAAAACAATATTATAAATTATCTTATACAATCTTCATGTTTCAGAAATAAACAATTACATTATGAAGTTATAATATTTATATTTACTTATTTTATCTACAGCAAATATTACTTCAATGTAATTTATTGAAAAAAACGATCAAGTTACAATTCAATTGTAATAGTTATTATTCATAATGGTTAGGTTATTTTTCCTAATAATAATATTTTCAATGGTCATATTTCTCATTACATAACATTGTATACCCCGTATTTCAACACATTACACCTATAAAGTTTTTCTAAATAGTCTCAAAATCCTTAAAAAATCTAACCATATTAATAATTTTATGATATTAATTTATAGTGTTGGATGAAATAGAGATATTTTTAAAGGATCACGATGTTTTAGAATTTTAAATTCTGGTCATGTTATTTCGTTAAATATAAATGGAAAATTTCAATTAGAAAACCCCAGGTATTAACAAAATTTATTTTAATAAATAAAACACAAAACCATATTCTAATATTATTAATTTATTTACATAAGAAAAATACAGAGCATTACTCTAATGTGATGTAAATTATATCACCACACCATAGTATTGAGTGTTATTATAGAGAGTACTCTAAGAATTTCTATATGATCAACTCCATTTTGAAATGTTTTGGGTTGAGTACAACATAAAAATATACCTTTATAAGGTCACTTCGTGAGTGGAATCTTCAATGTCCAAATCTAATCAAATTTTTCTAATAATTAATTACAAATCTATAGTTTTAAATGGGACTTTCAATCATCCATTTTTATTTGTTGGAAACATGTGTATCAACACATATTCCCATTTTTATCCTTTATATTTAGTTACAAATTCCATAAGTATCCCTCCATGAAAATCCCATTTAAAATAAGATAGTGTATCATCTCATAGGTAATAAGTGACAACTTTTTTTCCTCCACCCCATTAAAAAATTTAATATAATTATAGAGGGAGGATTAATCATAAAAGTTAAAGGTATTTTGTGTAATTATGCACTCCATACAACATTTTTATAGTGAGGATGAAATCTTTCATTAGAGGATTCATCATGATGTATGAATCATTCTCCTCAATTGAAACATAATCAATATAAATCTGTCCTCAATAAATATTAAAATTTATTAATTGGTACATGAAATAAATTTTCCTACACAATAAATTGTTCACTAGAAACATTGAAAAGATTATTATACATTGATTTACACACCCAATCATCAATGGTTATGAAACATTTACCTTAATGTACTCAATTTATGAATTCATCTACATAATGTTTTTCATTAATTGAGATTTTGTAAGATTTTTTTCTTCTTTTCTACTCATTAGGATATAATTTTCCTTTTATGAGTATAATACAATTCATAGGCCTCTTATAAATAACACACCTATATAATAAGACATTTTATCACTAGATCTCCCAACCAATCTATATTAGAATATCTATAATAGTTAATTTTATTATTTATAGAATACCATAAACAAAAATAAAAAATTCCTTTGATGTAGTGTTCAATCTGTTTCTCCACTGAATAATATAAGAATTTTGGATTGCTTTAGAATCATGATTAAAGAGTTAAAATATATTATTTCTAATGTAGAAAAAATCAAATAAATTAATATATTATTAATACATAGAACTCAATTTCATCCATACTCCTCTATTTTTTTTATTGGATATCACATGCCCCATTATTATTTGAGTATATAAATATCTTGATTACTAAAATAAAAACTATTTTAAAGCATATGAGTATAATTATATTCTAATTTAAAGATAAAACAAAATTAATTCATGACTTATAAAGAAAAAAATGCATCTCTCCAATCAATGGTATCTTGACTTGTTTCCTCATTTGGATATATATATATATTCTAGGTTCCCTCTTAATTTCCATCGAAAATAATTTCATTAATTTATGAAATAATGAGGGGTGAATTCATGTTTTATATCTAAATATAATGATTGAAATGAATTTATCGATTCATTCATTTCATGATCATTATTTATTTTTCCAACATTTAGAAATTCTGGTTTCACTTCCATTTATATAACAATAAAATATCATTGAGAATAAATTATTTGAAGGGTCCTTATTATTTTTGGAATTAATACTAGAGAAAATGTCTCATAATAATCAAAACCTTCAATTTTAATGTATTTTTTTAAATAAAATATAATATATATTCAATTATATATATACTTTGTATTTGAGTTTATTTTTTAAACATCCTATTTCTCTATTATATTCTTTTAATTGGGATGTGATTACAATTTCCCAGTTCAGTTTTTCTTAATTAATACAACTATTATTCTATCTATATAATACAAAAATCTTGTTTAGAATCTTATTCAATACTTTATAGTTCAAATTGTTAATGAAATATGGTGTTTTTAGAATTTATAAAACTTAGTTGGGTTTGAATTACCTTGTTGATCGCTCCAATTATTTTACCATGTCTGTAAGATTATAATATATTATGACAATATTTTCATATTTATTAGTGATTTCTCACCAATGAATTTTTTAAAATCATTATAATTGTTTTGTAATAGATATTTATTATCTAGAATACTCCCAATTATTTCAATGTTTCCTCTCAATGATTTATCAATATCACTATTAATATGAAATGAGGATAATGAATCATTTTGTCATCAAAATTAATTAAGTTAATTCTATCAATAATATTTCTCATATTCTGATTAAAACTCTCATATCATCCTCAACAATGTGTATAATCAAGAGATATCCCTTCACCAACTCTCTCATAAATGTTTCTCAAGTGTTTACCATTAAACATGATGTAACAAGGTTTTTAGAATACATTTAATCTTTTGATTTATATATTATATATAAAACAGATCTTATATAGTTTAAAAAATACAGTTTTTAGGGTAAAATTGATTCATGATATCAATGGATGTTTCCTAGAATTAATCTAAAATAATTTTTATGTGTTCCTCTTCGATGTATTTTTTATCACTATATCCACCAAACTCTAATTCTCACACTAATAAACTCTTGTGTGTTAAGAAATGTATGGATAAATATATATAATAAATATTCTAGGATTCATAATATATTCCTCAAATTATTTATTCATATATTAAAAAACATTTGATAGAAAATTTTTTATGGAACTTCGAATTTGATTCATATTATTTCTGCAAAATTATTTTAATCAATCATGATGTTTCGCCCTACTTGAAATAAAATAAATATAAATCATATGAATAAAATAAAAAATATATCATTTAAAATAGGTCCATATTATTTGAAAAAATATTCATCAAATTATGTACATCTAAATGGGTCAAACCATGTTGATTCTTACTCTTGATCATGATTTCTATGTGCAAATTTTTGACTATTTTTTTCTTGTAATATTTTTCACCAGTGATAAGTATTTAATAGTATAGAATTAGTATATTCTTTATATCCTTATAAAAAACTAACGTATACATGTTACTTTTCCCCAAATTGATAGGTAACATATTCCCTAGCAAATATACCTCTCTAAACATCGTGAAACAACATTTTTTATCATTGGAAATATGGAATATATTGCCTATTATACAGTATCTCTTCTTCATGATTATTCCATCCTTGAACCTTATTTTGACCCGTCCATAATTCTAAAATAACACCACATTATCATTTCCACAAATGTGATAAATATTCAAGAGATATTTCTTTATATTATCGATAAAGATAACACAATTTGAATAAAATTTCTTCTTATCATTTTTTTGAATTCAACTCATTTATCATTAAGAGATCTATAATTTATGAAGGTGAAAAATTCTCATAATACCTTTGGATATTTTTCAATATATTCTTATTATTTTTCATGTCTGTCAAGAAACCAATATCAAATATCCAAGGAATCTTACTTTTTCTAGAAATAAAATTACCACAAACACTGTTTCTATCTCTTGAATATTTTAAATATTTAAATATTATTTTTTATTTTTTATATTTCTATGGTAGCAAAGTGAGACGCATAGTAGTGATATGTTTATCATGAACACAACAAAAAAATATTTTCAATTGAAAATAAAAAATATTTTTCGATTTTAACTTATCCATTATATGTTGTCTCACTTGGCCACTTAAAATTTTTGATTGAGTCCCCCATGACTCACATTCTCTCTTCAACTAGCGAATTGAAAAATTGTAGAATGGAAAAAAATTCCCTATACACTCTTAAAAAATTATATACAGTTAAAGAGAACCCACCTTTTATAATCAATATAGTCTTCAAAATAATATTTTATTTAAACTTTAAAAATCAAAAACCATGTATATATTTTCTAATGACTTTTTTAGGATATTAAGAATAAGAGGAAAATTTTATGTGTTAAATGGGGACTTAAGATTTTTCATGTTGTAAAATATAGGAAATTAGCTATTTTTATTTATCTAAAACTAAGAAAAAAAATAATTTCAAAAACATAATGAATAAATGGGACTTGATAAAAACCATCCCAACTACACAAGTTCACAACTAGATCCAACCCCATACTGTGGGTTATGGTGCTATAGATTCAAGATGAGGGTTAGATGAACATGGTAATTTCCAATAAAACATCAGACATGCATTCCCCAATCCCATTTAGTGGGTAGTATATCCTTTTTAACTTCAACTTGAGAATCATGAGTTGAAATAACAACTAATGTGTATGACAATATTTATCCCAAAGGAATTAATATTCCATTTTTTAGTTCAAGACAATCATTAAGAACCTCTATATGTAGATAATGAAACTATTTATGGATGTAAAAGGCCACAAAAAGTATCTCACTAATCAACATATAGATTATTTTAGAGACAAATGAGGTTTAATTGAGAAAAATGTACCAAATCTACAAACAAAACACCTCAAATGTTAAATGATTCATTGAATAAAACCTCCTCTTAAGTTGGTCCAATAGAATATAAAAATAGAAATAATATATATGGTTCCATACAATAAAAAATTCATAAATTATTATATAATTAAAACCTTAATAATTAAAATCTATGGGCTCATTCGTCTTTCAGTTGATAAGAAAACAATTGAACGACCCATCACACTTCTTCTCTAAAGGTAAATTTGATAGAATGGATTAAGGAATATAGGATGAAATACAATGATAATGGGTCTCTCTTAACCTCAAAAAATATGGAAAAATTATAGGTACCAAATTATAACCACTAAAAAATAAAACAAATAAAAAAAATATATGTAAATAGATGAAGAAACCCCGACCCATAAAATAATATACCGGAAGGATGAAAATAGAAAAAAGAAATAATTATAATGAAAACTGATGGGGGTGGAAGAAGAGGAAAATATGTATAATAGTTACAATGAGTGGGAGATAGGATGAATTTTAACATTCTGTAATTGAGAGGGAAAACCCATCAAAGAAGTGAGATATCCCCCTATATTTGAAATAACTGATATAAAATCAGCATCATGGTTTAAATCATTTAATGAATAGAAGATTAATCCTCTATGGTATCCATTCCATTAGTCTTATTATAGATTTATATTTTATTCATACATAAAAAGTCTTTATATTTTTAAGAACTGCAACTAAAATTGATTTATTGATCCATATAAAATGATGAAACTACCTCTTTCGATAATTTTTAAGTGCCACAACCACTTTTATAACATGATTTAGGGTCCAAAATGATAGTATGTCGCACCATAAAATAATATATATTTTTATTTCATCATTTTAAACCTATTATGATACCTTTTATCTTTCAAAAACATTATTTATATAATTTTGAATCACTCGTAGAGTGATCCTCAATGAATTTTAACCTTCTACGAATTTTGACTCAAGACTATTCACATACTTATTCTTTCCAATGAGATTAAAAATGGTAACCTCATGAGTCTTGTCCTAACATATATGTATTTCATTGAGATGTTATTTCATTACAATAAAATCTATTCTTAACATAGAAGGGTATATTTTTTGATTCATTGAGAAATATTCTCAATTAAACATTATCATATTTTAATTTTGTATTTTCAATCTTAAGCATATGGATTTATTAAAAGAACACTATAATACTCATTTTTTATTTATATTATTTTTTATTTCATTTAGTAATTACATCAATATATTTTGTGCTTCCATATTATTCATCATAAGATGTATCTTTTTTTATATTTTGATTCATCAAAGAAATACATTTTTCCATCATCCTTCAATTCCCCTTTCTCTCTCTCACTTTTCACATAAAAATACTGGGAATCATGTTTTGAAATAAATTTCATGTTTTAGGCATCTTTTTATATTAATATACATTCCTTTCCTTTTTGAAATTGTCATATTTTTATTCAATACCTTTTTGATAATTCATCATACTCATCTTCTTCCATCATAGAGAAATTTACTGAAATGTGCCCAATCATTCCATATTTGAAACACATGAAAGGAATTTTATCCTTATAATTGCATTTTAATTATTTAATGAATTTAAAATTTAATGATATGAATTACTCATAATCCAAGAAATAATATTTGACATAATTTTTATCATAATATGAATTATTTATTTCAGCATGTTTTGATTTTTTTACTCTTTTAATATGGTATCTTTTTATGATATCCATCGCCCATTTTTTGTCTTTCTCTCCTAATCTCATAATTAATTAATAAATTATTTAGTTTATTGATATTCCACTCATAAAATTCATTATTCTTAATGGTAGAAATATTTACATCAAATTTATTTGTTATCATTTTCATAAATTACGTCTCCATGGTAGAATCTTGAAAAATTTCAACATAAATTTAAATGATTCGTAAAAATTAATTCAGCTAAATAATGAACTAATCCAAAATTTAGAATTCCCAAATTCAATCCTTCATATATTTTATTTGACAAAATTATAAGGCTACATCAGAGAGGGGTGGAGAGAGGTAATATGTATACATATATTTTACATAAAATTTATAATGGAATTTATTTCATAAATATAATATTAATATAATGGTTAATTAATTTTGGAATCATTCACTAGAGATGAGTAAAATGATATAATAACAGGAAAATAAAATAAATGGGAATGAATATTGGAAAAATAACTCTTTTATATTGACCTATCACTATAATAGTTAATACATTAATGGTCTGGCATTTTCTGACAAAAAATCAATATAGGGTTATATGAAAACTTATATAGAGAAAATTGGGAGATTATTAAGAATTGTAAACTAATTTTTCAATGTTTTGGAAAGGATATGAAGATAAAATATTTATAATATAAATTAAGGGTTTATTTGTTATAAAATATTGATGAAAAAATTATTCCCAAATTTTACCATCAATATAGGAAAACAAATTATGGATTATATATGCATAAACATACATAATTTTATAACATCTAAATATTTCTAAAATTAAATTTTTAATTTTCATAAATCTAAAGCCGTAAAAAGGGAAAAAAATATTTTTTATCGTACACTAAATATTTTACGTCCTTAAAAATTACCCTTTTAGAATAAATATTTATTTTATTTCATTTAAATAAATATATTATATAATGAAATCTATTTTGAGATTATCTATCAATTTTTTGATTTTATATATTTTTATTACAATATAATTTCTTCCTAAATTATAAGTATTCTCAATAGTTTAACTCTTACTATTTAATAAAAAAGGTATATTATTCATAAAATTATTAATGATTCCCTCAGGAATAATTTTTTTTTGATTATTATACATATAAAACTAATTTTATAGGAAAAACTATCTTAGGTAATTTTATATATTAGTATAAAATTATAATTCTTTTAAATATAAATTTAAAAACAATATTATAAATTATCTTATAGATTCTTCATGTTTCAGAAATAAACAATTACATTATGATGTTATAATATTTATATTTACTTATTTTATCTACAGTAAATATTACTTCAATGTAATTTATTGAATGAATTGATCAAGTTACTATTCAAGTGTTATAGTTTTTATTTATAATGGTTAGGTTATTAGTCCTAATAATAATATTTTCAATGGTCATATTTCTCATTATATAACATTGTATACCCCGTATTTCAACACATTACACCTATAATGTTTTTCTAAATAGTCTCAAAATCCTTAAAAAATATAACCATATTAATAATTTTGTGATATTAATTTATAGTGTTGGTTGAAATAGAGATATTTTTAAAGGATCACAATGTTTAAGAATTTTAAATTCTGGTCATGTTATTTCGTTAAATATAAATGGTAAATTTCAATTAGAAAACACAAGGTGTTAACAATATTTATTTTAATAAATAAAACACAAAACCATATTCTAATATTATTAATTTATTTACATAAGAAAAATACAAAGCATTACTCTAATGTGATGTAAATTCTATCACCACACCATAGTATTGAGTGTTATTATAGAGAGTATTCTAAGAATTTCTATATGATCAACTTCATTTTGAAATGTTTTGGGTTGAGTACAACATAAAAATATACCTTTATAAGGTCACTTCATGAGTGGAATCTTCAATATCCAAATCTAATCAAATTATTCTAATAATTAATTACAAATCTATAGTTTTAAATGGGACTTTCAATCATCCATTTTTATTTGTTGTAAACATGTGTATCAACACATATTCCCATTTTTATCCTTTATATTTAGTTACAAAGTCATAGGTATCCCTCCTTGAAAATCCTATTTAAAATAAGATAGTTTATCATCTCATAGGTAATAAGATAAATCTTTTATTCCTCCACCCCCTTAAAAAATTTAATATAATTATAGAGGGAGGATTAATCATAAAATATAAAGGTATTTTGTGTAATTATGCACTCCATACAAGATTTTTCTAGTGTGGATGAAATTCTTCATTAGAGGATTCATCATGATGTATTAATCATTCTCCTAAATTGAAACATACTCAATATAAATCTGTCCTCACTAAATATTAAAATTTATGAATTGGTACATGAAATAAATTTTCTGACATAATAAATTGTTCACTAGAAACATTGAAAAGATTAATATACATTGATTTACACACCCAATCATCAAAGGTTATGAAACATTTACCTTAATGTACTTAATTTATGAATTCATCTACATAATGTTTTTAATTAATTGAGCTTTTGTAACATTTTTATCTTCTTTTCTACTCGTTAGGATATAATTTTCCTTTTATGAGTATCATACAATTCATCGGCCTCTTATAAATAACCCACCTATATAATAAGACATTTTATCACTAGATCTCCCAACCAATCTATATTAGAATATTTATAATAGTTAATTTTATTATTTATAGAATACCATAAACCAAAATAAAAAAATACTTTGATGTAGTGTTCAATCTGTTTCTCCACTGAATAATATAAGAATTTTGGATTACTTTAAAATCATGAATAAAGAGTTAAAAATATATGATTTCTAATGTAGAAAAAATAAAATAAATTAATATATTATTAATACATAGAACATAATTTCATCCATACTCCTCTATTTTTTTTATTGGATATCACATGCCCCATTACTATTTGAGTATATAAATATCTTGATTACTTAAATAAAAACTATTTTTAAAGCATATGAGTATAATTATATTCTATTATAAAGATAAAACAAAATTAATTCATGACATATAAAGAAAAAAATGCATCTCTCCAATCAATGGTATCTTGACGTGTTTCCTCATTTTGATATATATATATATATATTCTAGGTTCCCTCTTAATTTCCATAGAAAATAATTTCATTAATTTATGAAATAATGAGGGGTGAATTCATGTTTGATATCTAAATATAATGATTGAAATGAATTTATCGATTCATTCATTTCAAAATCATTATGTATTTTTCCAACATTTAGAAATTCTGGTTTCACTTCCATTTATATAAACATAAAATATCATTGAGAATAAATTATTTGAAGGGTCCTTATTATTTTTGGAATTAATAATAAAGAAAATGTCTCATAATAATCAAAACCTTCAATTTGAATGTATTTTTTTAAATAAAATATAATCTATATTCAATTATATATACACTCTATCTTTGAGTTTATTTTTTAAACCACCTATTTCTCTATTATATTCTTTTAATTGGGATGTGATTACAATTTCCCAGTTTAATTTTTCTTAATTAATACAACTATTATTCTATCTCTATAATACAAAAATCTTGTTTAGAATCTTATTCAATACTTTATAGTTCAAATTGTTAATGAAAGATGGTGTTTTTAGAATTTATAAAACATAGTTGGGTTTGAATTACCTTGTTGATCTCTCCAATTATTTTACCATGTCTGTAAGATTATAAAATATTATGACCATATTTTCATATTTATTAGTGATTTGTCACCAATAAATTTTTTAAAATCATTATAATTGTTTTGTAATAGATATTTCTTATCTAGAATACTCCTAATTATTTCAATGTTTCCTCTCAAAGATTTATCAATATCACTATTAATATGAAATGAGGATAATGAATAATTGTGTCTTCAAAATCAATTAAGTTAATTCTATCAATAATATTTCTCATATTCTGATTAAAACTCTCATATCATCCTCAACAATGTGTATAATCAAGAGATATCCCTTCACCAACTCTCTCATAAATGTTTCTCAAGTGTTTACCATTAAACATGATGTAAAAAGGTTTTTCGAATACGTTTAATATTTTTATTTATATATTATGTATAAAAAAGATCTTATATAGTTTAAAAACTACAGGTTTTAGGGTAAAACTGATTCATGATGTCAATGGATGTTTCCTAGAATTAATCTAAAATAATTTTTATGTGTTCCTCTTCGATGTATTTTTTATCACTATATCCACCAAACTCTAATTCTCACACTGATAAACTCTTGTGTTTTAAGAAATGTATGGATAAATATATATAATAAATATTCAAGGATTCATAATATATTCCTCAAATTATTTATTCATATATTGAAAAACATTTGATAGAAATTTTTTTATGGAACATCGAATTTGATTCATATTATTTCAACAAAATTATTTTAATCACTCATGATGTTTTTCCCTACATGAAATAAAATAAATAGAAATCATATGAATAAAATAAAAAATATATCATGTAAAATATATCCCTATTATTTGAAAAAATATTCATCAAATTATGTACATCTAAATGGGACAAATCATGTTTATTCTTACTCTTGATCATGATTTCTATGTGCAAATTTTTGACCATTTTTTTCTTGTAATAGTTTTCACCAGTGATAAGTATTTAATAGTATAGAATTAGTATATTCTTCATATCCTAATAAAATATTATTGTATACATGTTACTTTTCCCCAAATTGATAGGTAACATATTCCTTAGCAGATATACCTCTTTAAAAATCGTGAAACAACATTTTTTATCATTGGAAACATTGAATGTATTGTCTATTATACAGTATCTCTTCTTTATGATTATTGCATCCTTGAACCTTATTTTGACCCATCCATAATTCTAAAATAACACCACATTATCATTTCCACAAATGTGATAAATATTCAAGAGATATTTCTTTATATTATCGATAAATATAACACAATTTGAATAAAATTTCATCTTATCATTTTTTTGAATTCAACTCATTTATCGTTAAGAGATCTATAATTTATGAAGGTGAAAAATTATCATAATACCTTTGGATATTTTTCAATATATTCTTATTATTTTTCATGTCTGTCATGAAACCAATATCAAATATCCAAGGAATATTACTTTTTCTAGAAATAAAATTACCACAAACAATGTTTCCATCTCTTGAATATTCTAAATATTTAAATATTATTTTTTATTTTTTATATTTATATGGTAGAAAAGTGAGACACATAGTAGTGATATCTTTATCATGAACACAACTAAAAAATATTTTCAATTTAAAATAAAAAATATTTTTCAATTTTAACTTATCCATTATATGTTGTCTCAGTTGGACACTTGAAAATTTTGATTGAGTCCCCAATGACTCACATCCTCTCTTCAACTAGCGAATTGAAAATTTGTAGAATGAAAAAAAAATTCCATATACACTCTTAAGAAATTATATACCTTTAATGAGAACCCACCTTTTATAATCAATATAGTCTTCAAAATAATTTTTTTTAACTTTAAAAATCAAAAACCATATATATATTTTCTAATGACTTTTTTAGGATATTAAGAATAAGAGGAAAATTTTATGTGTTAAATGGGGACATAAGATTTTTCATGTTGTAAAATATAGGAAATTAGCTATTTTTATTTATCAAAACCTAAGAAAAAATAATTTAGAAAACATAAAGAATAAATGGGACTTGATAAAAACCATCCCAACTACACAAGTTCCCAACTAGATCCAACCCCATATTGTGGTTTAAGGTGCTATAGATTCAGGATGAGGGTTGGATGAACATGGTAATTTCCAATAAAACATCAAACATGCATTCCCCAATCCCATTTAGTGGGTATTATATCCTTTTTAAATTCAACTTGAGAATCATGAGTTGAAATAACAACTAAAGTGTAGGACAATATTGATCCCAACGGAATTAAGATTCCATTTTTTAGTTCAAGAATAACATTAAGAACCTTTATCTGTAGATAATGAAACAATTTAGGGATGTAAAAGGCAACAAAAATTATCTCACTAATCAACATATAGATTATTTTAGAGATAAATGATGTTCAATTGAGAAAACAGTACCAAATCTACAAACAAAACACCTCAAATGTTAAATGATTCATTGAATAAAACCTCCTCTTAAGTTGGACCAATAGAATATAAAAATAGACACTAATAGATATGGTTCTATACAATAAAAAAATTCATAAATTATTATATAATTAAAACCTTAATAATTATAATCTATGGGCTCATTCGTCTTTCACTTGATAAGAAAACAATTGAACGACCCATCACACTTCTTCTCTAAAGGTAAATTTGAAAGAATGGATTAAGGAATATAGGATGAAAGACAATGATAATGGGTCTCTGGTAACCTCAAAAAATATTTAAATAGAATAGGTACCAAATTATAACCACTAAAAAATAGAACAAATAAAAAATATATATGTAAATAGATGAAGAAACCCCGACCCAAAAAATAATATACTAGAAGGATGAAAATAGAAAAAAGAAATAATTATAATGAAAACTGATGGGGGTGGAAGAAGAGGAAAATATATATAATAGTTACAATTAGTGGGAGAGAGGATGAATTTTAACAGTGAGTAATTGAGAGGAAAAATCCATCTAAGAAGTGAGATGTCCCCCTATATTTGAAATAACTGATATAAAATCAGCATCATGGTTTAAATCATTTAATGAATAGAAGATTAATCCTCTATGGTGTCCATTCAATTAGTCTTATTATAGATTTGTATTTTATTCATACATAAAAAGTCTTTATATTTTTATGAACTACATCTAAAATTGATTTATTATTCCATATTAAATGAAGAAACTACCTCTTTCGATAATTTTTTAGTGCCACAACCACTTTTATAACATGATTTAGGGTCCAAAATGATAGTATGTCGCACCATAAAATAATATATATTTTTATTTCATCATTAGAAACCTATTATGATACCTTTTACCTTTCAAAAACATTATTTATAAAATTTTTAAACACTCGTAGAGTGATCCTCAATGAATTTTATCCTTCTACAAATTTTGACTCAAGACTATTCACATACTTATTCTTTCCAATGAGATTAAAAATGGTAACCTCATGAGTCTTGTCCTAACATATATGTATTTCATTGAAATATTATTTCATTACAAATAAAATATATTCTTAACATAGAAAAGTATATTTTTTGATTCATTCAGAACTATTCTCAATTAAACATTATCATATTTTAATTTACTATTTTCAATCTTAAGCATTTGGATTTATTAAAAGAACACTATAAAACTAATTTTTAATTTATATTATTTTTTATTTCATTTAGTAATTACATCAACTTATTTTTTGCTTCCATATTATTCATCATATGACGTAACTTTTTTGATATTTTGATTCAGCAAAGAAATACATTTTTCCATCATCCTTTGATTCCACTTTCTCTCTCTCACTTTTCGCATTAAAATACAGGGAATCATGTTTTGAGATAAATTTCATGTTTTAGGAATCATTTTATATTAATATACATTCCTTTTCTTTTTAAAATTGTCATATTTTTATTCAATATCTTTTTGATCATTCATCATACTCATCTGTTTTCATCATAGAGAAATTTACTGAAATGTGCCCAATCATTCCATATTTGAAACACATGAAAGGAATTTGATCCTTATAATTACATTTTCATTATTTAATTAATTTTAAATTTAATGATATGAATTAATCCTATTCCAAGAAATAATATTTGAAATAATTTTTATCATAATATGAATTATTTATTTCATCATGTCTTGATTTTTTTACTCTTTTAATATGGTATCCTTTTATGATATCCATCGCCCATTTTTGTGTCTTTCTCTCTTAATCTCATAATTAATTAATAAATTATTTAGTTTATTGATAGTCCACTCATAAAATTCATTATTCTTAATGGTAGAAATATTTACATAATATTTATTTGTTATCATTTTCATAAATTACTTCTCCATAGTAGAATCTTGAAGAATTTCAACATAAATTTAAATGATTCGTAAAAATTAATTCACCTAAATAATGAACTAATCCAAAACTTAGAATTCCCAAATTCAATCCTTCATTTATTTTATTTGATAAAATTAAAATTGTGAATCCAGTGCATTTTTTGTTAATGATGGTTATGAAAGTGTTTTTCTATATTATTTTGACTATCTTTAATACCATAACTCAAGTCAACTCCATCTCCAAGAGGCGTTAATGTAACACATTACATGTTATCTTAAAATCATACTTATTCAAATTTTTATGAAATGTATATATAATACCCACTTTTTAATATTAAAACATTAGTTGTGATATTCATAACAATATGTCTATGAGATAGAAGATACCGAAAACCCCCTCCTTCAATAGATGTAATTGTATTCCCTCAAACATAGGTACTACTTTACTATTTATGATGTTAAAAGATATCATATATATCAGCAACCCATAATGTTAAAAATAAAAACATACTAAAATCCATGAGAATATAATCTTAAAAAACATAAAAAATGATTTGATACAAACGGATAGGCCTATGAGAGGGTATGCCAAAATTGGGATGACTGAATCAGTCTTTGTGGACAACAATAACTCCCAAATAATGTAATTATTATCACTAATTAGTCTGGTTAGATTTAAATGGTGATGATTAAATGATGATAGATATATAAAAAATAAAATAATCCTCCTGGCATAATATTGAAATAAAGTTTTGATAACTAATGTAATTATGATTTTAATCATTAGTGAACAATGGTTATGTTCCCACACACAAATCCATAATTTATTTCCAAAAAAAATTAATAAGGGTAATAAGGAATGTTTAATATAATTTTATTATAATAATGTAATTTGGGATATAATAAATTTCATAATATTTTCATTAATATAAATCTTATGCTTCCAATATTTCAAACACATTTGCACCATTCTTCTTCCCCATAGCATCATCTCGAGGCCACCTGAAAATGGAATACAATTATATTTGATTTTCATCACTTTTTATTCACACACTCACCCTCACATTAGTTCTAGATTGGAATCTTTTTTTAAATTCAAAACATGGAAATTAATTTATGATTTATTAATACAGTGTTCCAATTAGATATGAATGATATTAATAGTGATTTGAAAAGATAAATCATCATAATTTTCCATCATTGCAGTGTGGATCCATGGGATGTGGCATGATGTATTTATATTCCCTAGAAACAAAAATCATTGAATTCATATAGCATGACACATTACTGTTAGACTAGTTGTTTTATAATTCATCTCTTTCCCTATGTAGCATGTTTTTCTAAATTATGTCAGGACCTATTTGGATTCCAAACAATGAAATAAAAAAATTCTTGCAGACACCATTCCAGGTTGAAACTAGATCCTCGTAACTCTTTATAATCATCATCCATTTGAAAAATCATTCTCTACTCGCATTATATCTTATCTAAAATTAACATATCTTATAACTCAACTCTTACATGGTGTAATTCATACATATAAAAAATTCTTATTTTTTTAATAAATAAACTCTTAAGCTAAAATATTACCATCAAATATCATTTCTATTTTTATGCTCTTCAACTCAAGTAATAATCATTCCTTTGAAACTATACTCAACTAAAATGAACATTTTTCTCATTATTGTGTTTTTTTAATAAATATAGATTAAAAACACATCCAAATATCATGAATGACTTATATATTATAAAATAATATTATTTTACAAATATAAATGAAATAAAGAAATATTCCATAGGATGGGAGATTTTTAGTGATAGTACTTTGATATCAATAAAAAATAGATGTTATATTTTCCTGCGAATAATTGAGATCAACCCAGAACTACTTTTTGTAAATTCATAGATGGAGTGGATTCTTCAATTTCTAACACTCCTCAAATTCCCACATTAATCTAATAATCTTCAATATCCTCCATGGGGAATTTAAAAAAACTCTAGACTATATATTTTCATCCATCCACCACAGGTTTACTGCATTGAAATTCAACTCGTTATTCATATTGGGTTAGGTATCATTTTTTATAAAGAAAACTAATTTATTTTAGGTAAAACAATTATGAGAATAAATATTTCATTATCTTATAGTGAAATATAGTGTACCTTAATCCTTATCCACCACTTACTTGAAAACACATGACCTTAAACTAAAAAAAAGATTTAAAAATTATCAATTCAAAAACCCATAATTGGAATCCTGATAAAAACATGATTATTTATTTTTGAATATGAAATCATTAGAATTATTATGAATTAGATTATAGTAATTAATGGAATAAACACAAATAATTCGTGGTTAATATTTTGTCTAAAATTTTCCAGGTTAAACATAATAGGCCTCTTGGTCTTTGAAAAAGTTAAAGCATCCATGAGATCTCCAATAGGAATATATTTTTCAAATTTAAAATATATATATTTGTACTTTCCTAATGTTCATGAATTTATTTGTAGATATCCCAAACCTCCATTAAAAATGATGAGAATTATTTCCACCACCCTATAAATACATCTATACAAAAATTAATTGATATTTGATTATAGAGAAGGTGAACAAACAAAAGAATATATAATAATCATATTAGTGCAAATTTAATAAAGGTATCCATTTTCATTATTTATAAAAAAATATTTCGTGGTATATGGTGATAATATATGTGCACATGAATTTTTAATTCACATCTATGAGGGTAAATATTATAATATATTTAATAATCAATTTCTTTTCGACATATTATCCTTCATTAATAGACATGATGTAAGTGCACATGTGTTGAAAATTATAATAAGAGCACACATATATAAAGTATAACCGTTCTCTAGACTCTCATTATCCCTAGAATCAAGAATAGTAAATCATAATTTATAGAAAATTACATTTTCTCATTATTAGGAGAATTCTACTATGTCTATGATTGTTCCCTGTGTATTGTAACAATCCATTAAGGTTAATTCATATTTTACATAATGGAAAATATCATTATCAAGAAGAATTAAATGAATCATATATCATTCTAGCCTTAATATAATGATTTTTATTGACATTAATATATTAGAAATAGTTATGTTTCCTTGTGTAATTGAAACTAATAATACGAGGAAAGGACATTTATATAATAAAAAACTCTTCTAAATTGTTTTGGATATAAAAATAAAAGGCAAACACACCAAGGAAGTTGATTAGTTCACTACACCATTTTTACTACTTAGTGACCACTAATAATATTCGATTATTCATTTCAAATTTATTAGTTGGGTTTTAATTTTCTCTTTATAAGACAATTACATTTCTACACTTATAGTTATCTCTTATTGTCTCCCCAAAAGGAATCTACCAAAGTAGTGCCTTAGTATTTCATTTTTTAGTATTTACCATTAGCAATTTTGTTTGATAAAATTTCTTTGTTCTGATCAAACATCAAATATAGAAGTCAATAACCCTCCTTTATCTATTATATTGTCACTTTCTAGGTGATTTTAAGATTTCAGTGGAATTTATGCAATATTAGTGTTAGGAAATTAATATTTTTCATTTTCCCTTTATCCTAGGAAGACTAATGTTTATTGTTATATTTTATATAGTTCACGGTAATAAAATTTTTTCTGAAAATATTAATAAGAGTCCATTAAAGATGATTTATTTTTTAAAAACATCTCCTCCCCAAGATACATTATATTTAAGTGATATATGTTGCACTCATAATATATACTTATTATAAATTTTTGATAATATATTATAGGTTAGAATATCCATCATGATATATCATTGGTTCAAAAGATAGAAAAATGTAAATCCTAGAGTGAATCTTTTAAGAAACATTCTCATTTACATCCTCAATTTATTTTCCTTTAAGAGGATTCTCATGATAATTATTTTAGTTATGTTGAGTATCATTACCGCTATTATTTTGATCTATGAGATGACCTTTGTCACCCATGATTATTTGGGACTGATAGGTGGTTGTACCATATCATATTTCTTATGGGTGCAAACCCTATTTCAGTCATGGGTTAGTATATAGAATTGTAGGTACATTTTTTCCTTATGAATGTGCAATATTTTATGGTCTTAGTAATTTTTTAATCATCATTATTTAAAAATATTATTATACATGATTAATAATATAAAATCTATATTATATAGACTGAGTATTAAATTCAATAAAATAATATATGCTTTCTATAAGAAATGTTAGTAAATTCATACCTTTCAAAGAAATCACTTATTTCAAACTTGTAGTTATCAAATACCTCAGGCATCATTTCTAGGAAAATATATTAAAATAAAATAATAAATATGTAACATAAGATAAATAAACCCATAAGGAACACATTGAGGGATCCCCTCGTAGAGTATGGAAGAGTTTTGGATTCCATTACACTCTATATACCATTTAATAGTTTCATGATCCTCCACCTAATTCAAGTCTATAATTAAATATGTAAAATTTCATTATTAAATCCCAAGAAGCATAGTTTCTAGCTAAATGTGACTCTAAAAATTCAAAAAAATTAGGTATCTATAAAAGATAAATGGATTTCTTTTGTTTCAACCAGTGAGAAGTTTTCTACCACTAATTGAAAATGATTCGCTAATAATAATTTTATTATAGGTCTAGATATTTGGATAATGAAGAATGTTTTACATCTCTTGATTCATACTTTTATACATGGATATATCATGGGAACTATCTCTTGTACTCTATAGTTAGAACCACCCATTATAATATCCTTATGTCCCAAAGTATACCTTAAATGATGTATATTTTGAGGATAATGAATTATGACTAAACCATTTAAATATTTTACCTCATTAGTTACAATTATTAGGGATTCTAAAACACCCATACTCAACCATATTTAATCATGTTTTCCACTATTAATTTCAACATTTTTCAATTCCCTTATACACATCTATTGTTGCATATAGAACATTATTCTCGTAAATAGATTTGAGGAGTATATATACATGATTATTGGATTTAATTTTGTGACCAATAGAAAAGATTAGTTTATCTCACTCCAAGATGTAAATGGAATCCTCTCTGGGATCTATATGAGATTTGGAATCATTTGGGTCTATCAAAATATTGATCATAAGAAACCTATAGATTTTTTCATAATTTGGGTCATTTCCAACTGATTTTATAATATCCATATTGAATCCCACATATCTTATGATTAATGGTGTATAATATCATTAACAAAGTATACAATGATGTAAAATAATTTATCCTTTGAAACTTTTAAGAACACTTTTTGTTTAAGATTTCCGCTATCAAAAATGACAACACCCATGGTTCTATCCCCAGATATCTGATATGATTATATTTCTCATATAATTACATTTGATCAACTATATCATGTGTGGATGGAAACAAGTCCTACTAAATTAACAATCATTTCCTTACATTATTCTCCCCTTATATGATAGATTAATTAGATATAGTTTACGACTCCTTTAATTTATCTACTCGATGTTGGCCCAGACCTACCTATGATATCCATAGTATTGGGGGTATGGAGAGATAAAATATATACTCCATTAACATAGACTATGTGTAAGAATTCATCCACTTGTCAAAATATAATAAATATATTTTTATAAATTGTAGTAGGTTTCATGGGAATCTTCTCCCCAATACACATTCATGTGAATTATTTAAATTGTTAGTGTATGATAATAGGATGCTTCTATTTGTCATAATTTAAATATAGAACCTTAATTTTCTACTATAGAAACCTTAGTTACATAGTGAATTTAAATTTATTGAATGAATTGAACCTCATCATTATATCAATTCATAATTTTAGTGCACTATCCCAAAATTCAAGTATATATGAATAATTATTTATATAGTAATAATAATTATAAACTAGTTTCTATATTAATGAATCCTATAGATATTTCTACTCATTTCTAATGTTATATCATAATTGAAAGATATTCATCAATATTGGATATAGTTATAACACCATAAATTTATAATAAGAATTTATTCAATTCATAAATGGTGATAGTTGGGGTATTATGAAATTCAAATCTCTTAATATTTGTTTTTTCTTGAATTAAAAAATAAATGGGTAACACAACCGAATAAAAATTTTTACCTTACTTATACGGCCTATGGACCCATATAATATTTCACAATGTGGAACTACCAGATTAACTCAGAGGTATTTTTCTAATTACTTATCAATTAAAACATTGAAAGGAAAAATAAAAACATTATAATCAATAAATGAAAATAAATATCCACACACAAACATTTCAATAATTCTAAAAAATTGAGGTGTCTCTTAATTTTTTAAAGGACTTAGATGAACTCCTTCAAATCCCATGTTATGGAATTTTTAAATAACTTTTTTTGGAAGAGTGGGAAACTCAAAAAACCATATACAATTTCAAACATCCAACTACCCAAATCATTAAACAACAAACCTGATCCAAAAATCCATATTCAATTTTAAAATTCAATTTCAAACATTGGAAAACACAAATGCATGAATTTGAGCATCTTGAGATGACTGTACTTATCTCTCACTTTCCTTTCCTTGCTTTGTATTAGTGTCTAGTTTTCCCCCCATTATCGTTTCTAGGCTCTGATCTTGTGTTCTTAATTTTCTCTCTAGGTTAGTTTTAGAGCATATAAACACCGTGGTTTTGGGAATGCAGCTTGGCAGATGATAAATTTCCTGGTGCTCCAGAGTTGCTCCTCCCACCAAGTGTTTCAATACCATTCCCTTTTTCATTTTTCCCCTATTTTTCTTTCTTGTTCAGGTGATGGTTTCCAGTGCTGTTTTTCAGTGTCTGAGATGGTTTTTTTTTCTCATGGTGGTGATGGGGGTTATGTTTGATAATTTTCAATGGCATGTAGATGGCCGCTATCATCGGTGTCTATTTTGAGTTATGGTCCTGGATTGGTAAATCAGATTTGTTGTTTTCTAGTGGTTGAGTTTGTAGGTATGTTGTAGCTAGTATGTGGTCTGGTGATGGGGGACAATGACATGTTGCTGTTGAGGAGATTCAATGTTATGGTGTGGTATTGAATAATGATGATGATGTTATAATGAGATAGGCTCTGTGAGATTATGGTGACGATGTGGAGGCGGTGCTCGTTAGTGAAGAGGTTGATGAGGACTAAGATGACCCATTATGTATAAAACCAACCTTCTAATTGAGAATAATACAATCAATAGTTTCTATTATTTTGATGTACAATTTTATTTGGACATTGAGTCCTAACATCCACTAAATGGGACTCTAATAGCATATTGATCTACATTATAATCGGAGTATATAGGAAAAGATGAACATCCTCCAAAAATAATCATTTCATTTTCCCCAAAATTACTTATAAATTTTTATTGTTTCTTTTGGTCCTTCTATGTTTCAAAATTGGAAACTAATTATTCATACATATCCCATAATATTGGTACTATAAACACCTCATGTAAATATAATAGATTGATTCCCACTTCCCAAATAATTAGATGGTAGTTGTTTATGTTAAAGAACCATTGGTTAATGAGCACTAATATAAAATCATATTTACAATAGAAAAAATAATTCCGGACCTAAAATTCTTATACATCCATGAATCATTGAGTAAATTCATGAGCTCATTATAAGTATGATAGAACCAAATAGTTTATACCAAATCACATATTATTTTTTACTTGGAATTAAAATACCACTATAATATACCCCCTGACTCTATTTAGTAGAAAATACCTTAATATCGATAATATACTCTGAATGGAATTTTATTTAGCGAGATTTTTATAAAATTATTTTGGGTGGTAATGGATGTTTTCATACACTTCATGGTTATGCTCTTAACAAAACACGGTGTGTGATTGAAAATAAACTAAAAACAATGACATGAAAATGATTAAAACCATGGGTTCCTATGATTTTCTATAAATTTTTTAAATAACATATCATCTAAACGAGTCTAACCATAATATTGAAATATTTTAAATCATTGATTATAACATTTCTATTATCTAGGAAATATAAGTCGTTCCAGAAATAGTGTATAAGTGTAGTTTCATCTAGAACTAACATTATATACCATGGTACCCCTTCGTTTATAAGGTCATAGATTTTTTAATTTAGATGAGAAATAATAAAAATATTTGTAAAGAGAAGAGATTATTATTTTATGATTTAGATGGAATAAAGTCAATAAAATGTTCACAAAATGTATTAAATTTTCCAAATTTTTATTTCCCATATTGAGATAATAACTAATGTCTGTGTCTTGGTTACACATTAGAATCTCTATATCAAGTAGACCATTTGCCAAAAAATGTACACTAGACTCACATCAACATGAAATAAGTGGATGGAAAAGGATACTACATGTTAAGGAATAACATATCATAGATAGTTCTCTGCCTAATAAGTATTCTCGAAATATGTGGAATATTAATTTTGTTAAACCCAGTATATATAAGAGTACAGATTCCCATTCAATTTCCTGATCTATACACTAGAGGAAGAGGGATACAATTAATGTATTTTGTTCAAAAAAAAATTTTAATTTTTAATGAATAAAATTTTGATAGCAATATTTATAGGAATCAAAATATTCCTCAAATTCCATTTTCAATGATTAAAGTAATGATCCAATGAATAAATGAGAAAAGACATCATTTGTTGTAGGGAGGGGATCCAAGTGTTATCCCAAATAGTGGAAAAATAGTTCTATGTAACCAATTTCCTATGAAAATTATTATTCATGATGTAAAAATATTATGGTTCTCATTAATTAATAAAATGATCATCAATAAGGAATGCTCACCAATGTTGTGGAATCGCTAAGAAACATAGGCACCATAAATCATTGAACATAATGACGGAAGTATCTATGCAAGATCACTTATATAAAATTATGATTATTGAATCTATTACTTCAAAATAACATATATTGGAATCCTTAAATCCAATATCACTACTCTATCATTGGAGGATTAATAATACTACAAATAACTCAGAACACCAACAATCATGGGGTTTTTAGCCTGTAGATTTTTTTGCATCTACCCAAATGATAGAATATCTCAATGAGATAGCCAAATTTTCCATGTATAAATATAAATATTGAACACCACCATTTTTATAGAATCAAAATTTCTAATCCTATATATCATATGTTCTTACCTCAACTACAATGGATGGACAATAAGTCATATAGTAAACCATCCTTTATGAATGACGTAATTAAAATCATGTCATAAATTATTCTCACTATGTACCAATATAGAAATTACTTAGGGAAACTAGTTGTTACACATATTTTATGGTAGAGCACTGGGATATTCACCCAACATAAATATGTGGGAGTCTCTATGAATATTTATTCCCAAGAATTATTTTTCAGAATGATTCTAATGTTATAAAATTTAAAGAAATCTAATTTACAAATCAAATTTTCATTGATCCATGAGTAATGAGTGCATAAATTTTGAATATCAAGGGATTTATATGATTATAAGTCTAAAGTTCTATATCATGGAGAAAAACATTTTGAAATCATTGAATTATCCATTTTGATTTGAATAAATCATATTTCATAAGATATATTTCACCCTTTCCCATTACTTATGAATGAATACTACTCTGTGTCAATTCTATTTGGGTAACCAACCTATTCTCATGCTTATAAATAAAAACTAGTCCCTGTATTCATTTTAAACATACCCCACTCATGACATGTTCTCCCCTTATATATTTAATTATCAAAAACAACTTACAATATGATATACAATGAATATTAGGTCCCCCTTATATAAAACCAAATCATAATACTCTAGCTTAGCATACTAAACCCACTTGGCTGACATACTAATACTTGGTTTAATTATATTTAATGGGCCAATGATCTAGTGTAAGCCACAAAACAATAAATTTTCTGAATATTGTCATAATTTGGCACCTTTATTAGTTTATCTCTATATTTTTTATCCATAGAGTACATCAAGACCCCACTTATTCTTATTTTCTATAAATTATAAGCCTATTTTTCCTCTTAATAGTTTACAAAATCCATGAATCCAATCATATTTATCATTTATATTATCCAATTGATGGGTGGGGATTATAAATGAGTCATTATTTCATAGCACTCTCCCTATTGTTTCACTAATTTATTTCAAGGATATAATTTTCAATGGTTCCCAATCTGGTTTGATACTAATTCCTTCACCTAACTCATCTGTAAAATAAACCAAAATAGGAAACATAGTCTTATCTCATGTTCCAACCCTTATAAAAGAATATAATCCCTTTAGGTTCTTATTAATATAACAATAAATTATAGGATATGAGGGTCTGATTTTTATGAAATTAAAAGGTATACCATTGTTCTTATATATGAAACCTTAAATGGTACAACATAGGCCATGGATGCACATATTTAAAGGTAATTATTTCCTTATCACATTATCAAAAAAGTTATGGAACACACGATGAAATTAATCTAAATTTCATAGATTTTGATCCCTATAAGTGGGATATATAGGAATACAATTTTATGGTCCCAATTGTAACAATAATATACCTCTCAAGGGTGATAATCATGTAATTCATCTTTTTAACTTTTTATTCTTTATTAGATTACACAAAACTCAAGAATAATATTACCCAGATGAGGTATTTTAATCTCATGTATTGAAATGGTTATGATATTTTGGATAATAAATGTTCTATTGGTGATCTCTCAAACAACTATAAATTTTTATTAGATATTAGCCAATGAATCAAAAATCCCTACTATGAACGTGATAGAAAACCTTGAAATCCTTATTGGTGATAACTCAATTAATCCATAAAATATTTATTCAATAAGGATTTAATCTATTAAATTCTCATTCGAGACTATGTAGTGATTTCATAGAATCAATTTGTGGTGAGAGAGTGAATCCCTACATCTGTAGTTCATGAACTAACAAAACAACCTTCTACTAAAATGCTTGAAAACCTATAATTATAATTTTGATGGGCTACTAAATCCTTCATTATTGCCAATAATCATATAAAATTACAACAGTGATGATGGGCCAGTGAATCCACAAATTCTGTTAGTGATGAGATATTAGTCCCCTGAACCATACCAATGAGAGGTCATTAAATCCAATGTTTTACCAATGGTAGTCCAATATAACTATGGATTCAATACCATGATGAGAATACATCAAGAATATTCAAAAATACCTATAATTGACATTAAATTATAGAGAACCCTTATATATGGATTTAAATCATAAATAAATAAAATACATAAATTATCTCATGTGATTTGACTTAATTCCATGTTTCAGGATTTTGAATCTTTTTTCAACAATTACAATTTTTTCAATTCCCTGATTAATAATATAGTTTTATAATTTATGTTTTCCCTATTAAGGTGATATGAGATGCAAAAAAGACTAAAATTCTTATCAAGTGGTATTTGAAAAATATATTCTTAAATTTGTAATAGAGTTACAAAATTTAAAAAATAATTCCATGTGAGATGAGTTAACCATAAATACTCTTGATTTCTATGTGTATTCATTAATGAGGAAAATTAATGAAAATTTAATGAAAAAAATAAAAAAACACCTATATAATAGCCATTTATGTTTATATGTTTACTAAAGTGAATAAGTATTTATTGATTATAATTGAAAAGGATTTACTCATCATCATGTCATCATTTATATATTTCAAAAAGAGTGTGAATATAGAAAATAGGAAAAATAAAATGGAAACCAATAGTAAAGAAAGGTACTACAGTGGCCTGAAATAGTAAAGACCAAGAGAATCCCATCTATAAAAATTCTTCTCTATGTCCTAAAAAATAGCAAGCAAGGGGAGGATGTAATATTAGATCATTGGTCTTCCATAGATTCAATATTGTCTGAAACCTTATTTACCTCAACATAGGAATGAATAAGCTAAATATGGTTGATGAGGAAACCCATGAACCTTCTAAAAACATAAGAAGTTGAACATGTTATATTCATGCTCTATGAATAGTGTTATTCAAAATAATAGATTTTTTCCACTATTATGGAATCGATGTTCCTTTGTCAGCATAAGAGGAGACCAGTAAGCATAGCTATGGATTTGTCCTAGAGGGAATGACTGCATACAATGTCAGGTCTAAATTCTAATATAATAGAGTCCTTGGGGTGTTTAAATATACCCCCTCCAAACATTACACCCATGTAACAAGATTCATCTGTGTTAGGTTTGAGACCTGAATGTTATGGACACCAAAAATCCTAGTTACCCTAGAAATTATTATATATGGATTTATCAGTAGGGATTCTCATATTAAGATGTATCGAGGTGGGAGAATACTCTCTAATTTTAAAAAATCTAACTGGATATTTCTTGTTCTCATGATGATAGAATTCCCTGAGGATGAAACCCCATCAAAGTGAGCCTTATTTCTTTCTTTACAAATGCACCAACATCCACCACTCATAAAAGTTGCATGTTCCTTGTTTTTAGGGCACGATGTCACCATAATATAAAATATCCACTCCATAAGTGAATCATCTAGAGGACCCTGTTAGGTGAAACCAGTGAATTCGCTGAAGAAAATCCTTCATTACTTTTCCCATTCTCCTTAAAAACTGAGGGTAATAAATCCCCCCTAGGGAATCATTGAAACAAAAACACCTAAAAGAAAGATAGATACCAATTCTATTGATATTTTCAACAGTGTGTACCTTGTTATTCTTGAAAATCCTAACACTGAAATTATACATTATGGGGATCATATTGTAGCATAAGAAATCATTCTAGTTATCATTCATATCACGAGTATTTATTTCTATTTGGAATCTACTTATATAAAAATCACATGAATTAGTGGCCACAAAAATACACATATCTTTTTATGTGAGTTTTTATAAGGTTGATGGATTCTTGATAGTTCATATCCAGTACTGACTTCAAGAACATCGAGTATATGCTGACCTCTTTAATAGTGATTCATGGAGCCGGAACCCACTGAAAACCAGTCTTTGAACCATCCCAATTGTGACACAAAAACAAAACCTCGCCTTTCCCCTATATCCAACAGGTATGATGTTTCAAAGTTGAAATTTGAGGTTGAATAGCAGTCTACCAATAAGAAATATATCCTCCCACAACCTATAAATCACCTCTACATTTAATAGCCATTGTCCTTACCCATAAATTTCATTCCTCTTACTCTTCCCAGTCCATCTTTGAATGAATGAAATAATTATTTTTAGATGCATTCCTTACATTGATACCCCATTTCTAGATTGGCCATTCTATCCTAGCCCAGGAAACCCAATATATTCTTCCTTCTTAAAGATAATCCCCAAAAAAATCCATCCAGAACCCTATTGAAATTATATAAAAACCCATTAAGAACCATAAGAACTATAAGAATATGTATAGGTGTGGCCGATAGAAAACTATTAACTAACGAAATATAACCTCCAAATGATAAATAATAATTTTTCAAATTCAAGACATGTCTTGTGATCCTACTGATAATCTGATAAAAATATTGAATGCACATCCTACCTGATGAAATTGGGATGCCCTGATACTACATCGGAAAGCTCCCTATCTATATGTCCATACTATTACAAAATTTGGTAACCCATCAATCTATGAATTTAGTTGATATGTATATACTTATATTCATTTAGTTGATGATTTTCTATCTCCAATAACAATACACTTCAAGAACCATATTGATTCCACAAATAGATCTCATGATCGAATTCATGAAGATAATTGTGTCATCTGTGAACCTAAGGTGTGATATGTAATGTGGGACCGAACTAATATGATACGAAAAGGTATATCCCTTTAATATGATCCTTTTAAAAAGGCTACTATGAACATACGGGGTGATAATGAAGATACTCAAGGACATGGGGTCTTCTTGTCTCAACCTATTAGTAGGTTTTGTGAAAATATATGCCCCCCCTAATTGGCAAATCCTGTTATGATAAGTAAGAATATTTCCTTAAAACTCTAACACATGTTCATAGACTTTAACTTTAAATATAGAATGCTAATTTACAATTATAAATAAAAATTGTTTTTAAATTAAAAAATTTGATCGAACCACATATTTTGGAAACTAGAACATTAATTTTAAAATAATTTCACTTTTTAAAATATAATTAATTTGTAATATAATTCCAAATAAACTAAACACATGTTTTTTAATGAAACCAAAAATCCTAAAAAACTAAATTTCTATATAACTCAAAAATTATAGTTTTCTTCAAACAAAGGAAAATCCATGTTTCCTAAATTCTAATGATAAAACCCCCATTTAAAACCAATTTATTACATTAATGATTCAAAATTATAATCTATTAGAATATCAATATTTTCAATATAACCATTTCAATATATCATTACCATGATACAGAATTCATTAATATATCTAGTAATCACACCATAGTGACTATCTCTTTTTAGCCTTGGCTCTAAAAATATTTGACTTCCTCAAAGAACTCTATATGACATACATATATATATATAGATAATGTTATTAGGTTTCAAACTCTGGCATCACTAAATCACATTTAGCAAAATCATACATCATGTGTAATAATCTCAAAAACCATGACCAAAAAGACATATTTTAATACTATCATTAACAATTCAATATATTTAAATCATTTTAACTATACATTTATAATTTTCATTGTAATGAAATTTCCTTTAATATAAATAAATTTTTTATTTAATAATCTATTATAAAATTCAATTAAAATTAAATCAACCTGATGGAAAATATATAAATTCAACTCCTTCGGAAATAATAATCATCATTTAAACTCCGGAATTTTATATAAAATGAAATCTTGTGAAAAAATTATTCTACTCATAATCTCGTGAATCAATATAATTAAAAGAGATAAATATAATTAAATTTTACGCATAATAAATTTTTCCAATTCATCAAAAGATATCAGAACCAACTATATAATCATTTTCTTTAGAATTTAATAAATTTTCAAATCTATAAATCACTCTGAAGGGATGCATCATTCAATCTATAATCTTGTTAATTGAAATACACTAATCAACATCCCTAGATTCATAAATATAATACAAATATATATAGAACATATAAGGGTATATTATTATTACTATTATACAGTTAAGGTTATTCAAGAACTGATTCCATTATTAAAACATAAACTTCCCTTCTGAATCTATTTGATTGATACCTGAATGAAAATCATTTATCGTTGATATTGAAGCTCCAATTTCACCCCCATAATATTTATAATATTCCTAAACTGAAAGAGACAGATAATATAGTTTATGGGGTTGAAATTTATTATATAATAAAACTTCATGTCACTATACAGTATATACATGGATACTTAACATGGTTATTGATATTATGTATCTAATTGTAAGGAGATATTGAAATATTTTAAATAAATTCACAATTATTATGCATGATAAGGATAACATGTTCAAAGTACTTTGTATTTTTCTAAACCTTTAAGACCTAAAAATGTTATCCTATATTTTGAAACAACTCAAAAAGGAACACATCTAAATGTTTGATGATGTTATAATTCGAAACATTATTAAAATATTCTCCCATAATAAATCATTAGGATGTTGTTAATATAAATAAACTCTAGTAATTTCTCCCTTATGTATTTCACTCATCTCAAAGTCTCTATCTATGTACATATGCTTCCATAGAAACTACATTAAATGATTCATATGATCATAATGGATATTCTCTCTATAATCCAAAATGTGAATATGTATCTTCGCATAAGATGGATTGGGTTAAAAATAAAATGGATGTCACCTAAAAACATTATTTTGGTATGGTTAACAATTATTAAATTAGGAATCATGAAAATCTTTATGAACTATAGAATAGTATTGGTTCAAATCCAGTCTATAAAATATTTGACCAATATTCCCAATAATCAGAAATTGCCTCACATACCATTGAATAAACTACCCTACCTTCCCAAGTCATTTATACCCCAATATAATATTCATTTTCAAGAATATGAAATTCAAAACACTAAATTTTAGTTTTCATTAAAAATTATTGGAATAATACTTCTATTAAACCTAATTTAAAATAGTATTTTTCTTAAAAAATAAATTCTTTCTTTCCTCATTGATAATAAAATTCAACCCCTAGGATCCCCATCACCTATCATCACCCAAATATATGTACACCAACATGGTTAACAATATACATCATCAAATGATGTCATAAATATTTACAACACTTAGCTATACATATAATAAATTTACCTCAAAAAAAATAAAGCTACCAAGTCCTTTTAAAATTAGGAAAACATTCTCAATGAATTTTCTAAAAAACCAAAATAATTTTATATCACTACCCACATTATTAAAATTGGTACATTCATCCCAAATTATGCTATATTCAGAAGTAATTTTAGAGTCCACTCTAGAAACATGACATAAACTGATGATATAAATTATAGAAAATCTAAATTTAAACTCTATAAATATTAATAATTTCTTTCTTATAAACCATCCAATGATCATAAACCAACAATAAGTCTATTTTAGATAAAAATACTGAAATTATGTGTTGATCCATTATAACCCAAATATATATATATATTAATGGGAACCTCAACAACCTGGTTTGATGTCAATGAAAATTTCATTTAATTTCTATGTAGAAACATGTATATTCTATAATAACCTGTTATTTTGTTGGAGATATGTCTTCATTAGTAGATAAACTATAAAATAATAAATAATTTTAGGGATAGAACTCTTCATTATAGACCACTAAAATATTTTTTAGATTCCATTTTAAATCATATTAGCTTTACAATGAACTACCAAACATGAATTACTAAATGATTTTAAAACATTACTCTTGAGATACATAGGAACAACCATTCATAAAATGAAATAAATAAGTGAGTTCAATACAATAGACTATGGATAATAGATTTTATACCATTTAGGGTATCCTACAACCTCTTTAATTACACCTTAAAATAATTCATGAAATTCACATACTCCACAAACATTGATACCCCAATGTGTCTTGTGGGGACTATAAAATCTATCATATCTATCACATTCATTTAGATGTTCATTAGTAATTTTATAATCTCATACATCTCTATGGATTTCTTATCTGACTATGATTTATTTTTCCTACATAGATATTCCACTATCATATTTTCATTCCCAGCTTAATATAACACTTTGAAATTATATGTTTCAATTTATCCCACTGACCAAAACTATCACATGATAAGATCTTGTTCCTATATTTTTTTAAAACTCTTCTAATCGAGATAGATTTATATTTTATTATATATAAAAATGTATTGTATCAAACTATTTATATAAAGAACACTATAAACTGGCTCAATGTTATTCATATAGTAATTCATCTCATTAGGATATAGTAACTTATACACAAACACTCTAAAATTTCACCCTAAAACCATGACTCATCCTAATCATAATGCTAATGCTTTAAAGTAATCTCTAAATACAACTCTATATTCTTGGATATTTAGAACTACCACTAAGGATTGTCTTCCCATCAATTCCTTAAATTCCACTTTTTAATTTCAACTTGATTAAAAAAATTCTCCTCTCCAACTCAAAATTGTTATACGTAAATCCAAGTAAAATAAATCCAAATTGAATCACTAATAATATCTCAAAAACCATAGAAATTTTTAAATCCCAAATTATTTTTTCATTTTTCCAAATACATCATTTCCTTAACAAACATGGGATTAGTAAGGATTCTGTTTTCAAATATTATTTGATCATGTAACCTTACCTAATAAATCCAGAAATTAAATCTAAAAACTTATCATATTGCTAAATATCGTATAAAAAATTTATAACAATACCAATATATAATTCACAATACTCATCCATAGATGAATAAATAAGGATATATTTACGAAATATATACCAAAATAAATATAATCTAATGTGTAAACTTTTAATTATCATTTTTCTAAAGACTGATAGTTTATTGGTAACTACAAATGTTCTGAAGAAAAACATGTAATGGTCATGTCTATATCATAAATTAATTTTTTAAATAACTTATTATTTTAATCTTAATTGATGAAATGGAATCCCATTTTTTATCATGGAATACCAAAAATCACCCTATATTTAGACAAATAGGTCAAAAAAATTGAGGTAAAGGTAATATTTCCAGAACAATAGAATTATGATTGTGATAATCCGTACATAATCCTATCTGACAATCACTATTCTACAAAAACTATGTTAATAGATCCCACGAAAATAATAATTAAAAATAAATAAATAAGAAAATTTTGAAATTTATAGACGGGGTTATATCCATATACTATGCTATTATTCCCAGAAATTGCCAAATTTAAAAATAAAAAAATCATAATAATGGTTTCTGTTCATTCATACAAATTAATTATGAATAAAATACTTCCTTTTATAAATGAGGTTAATTAAATATGATATAATAAATTTTTGATTTAAAAATATTCAAAAATTAAATTACTGAATAGATAACATTCATGTAGAGAAGAAATCATTGAAACTAAATAATCAATCCAGCATCAATTATTTCAATCCATGAAAGAAAACTATTTTCAATTAAAGTACAATGCATAAATATTCCCATAATACAAAACAATCAAAAAATGAAACATTATGATAAATGGTTTTATAAGAGTTGAAAAAGTAAAAATAAAAATCTACGTAATAATTCTTCACGCAAAGTAGATGTTCACATAGTTAGGAAATCTAAGCATATAACAATACCATCTCAAAAGGGATTTTATAAAAAAAATTGTTAGTTCACAAGGTATGGATGACAATGTCACCCTCTATAAGAACTTCCATAATTCTTAGAAAACTACAAATATTTTTCTTAAAAATTAAAAACTCAAAAGGGAGCCCATATTTAATTTTTGGATGTTACAACACCCACATAATTGATTTATATGACATACACACATATACCTAGAAACCAAATTTCATCCCAAAAATATAAACTCTCTTAACCCTAGAAGAAATCCAAAGGTCAGAAGAAATTTTTTATATGTAATACCTCTCATAAGTCATCAAAATCCAAAAAATATAAAAACTCCAAAATATCATGTGAAATAAAAATAATAAAGGTAATTTAATAAATTTGAAATAAATTATTGCCCAACTATCCTAATTAAATAATTATAATAATTAACATAAAAATGTTGTAAATTAATTAGGGATAAAAAATAATAAAATAAAATATCAATAAAATAACAAAAATATTTCATCAAAGACTAGCCACATGTAGAAGAATGTAATATGAGATCATATATCTCTCTCACCACACTGACAAGCATAATATTAAGTGTTTTACTAGAAACATCCTTTAACAACACTATCTCAGAATAGTCAATCAATGTGGTATGAGTTATAAAATTTAATCCAAGGGAAAAACCCTATTAAAGTTGTTGAACTCTTTTACATAACAAAAAAATTATTGATTATAAGGTTATGGACTGACATTGGTGAACCAAATAATATAAAGAAACTACGTATTATCAATATGGTCAAATAACATATTATACTATTGGTGAATGACCACCCCTTCCTAGTACCCTAATCAAAGGAAATTTTTTATTTAGTCAACCTTTTGGTATAACCCTACAGTTTATGAGGATCTATGATAAAATAGATGAGTATTAATAACCCCATGAACATGTTAACATATAAAAGTTAACACAACCACTCATAATAGAGTTTATAAAAAACACGAATACACACTATATACCAGTAAATTTTTTTCATATTTAATCCATCATAAACATGAGTTCACAATTTATCCTTGTAATAGCTACTAATATTTAATATTTTCATATTTTTGAACTCAATGAGTATCCCATTAAAATTTCGTCATACTTATTCCCAACTACCCATTATCCTAAGGACATTATTTCAAAATAAAATAATAATGGAACTCGTTCTTGTCATTAAGAAAATTACAATAAATTGAGGATTTTCTCTTACCATCAAACCTAAAAGAGGTAATCACGTATTCCTAAAAAATACTACCCATCAATAATCATAAATCACATTTAAGAATTCCATAATTTCTTCATATTATGAAAAACATGGGAAATTATTATGTCTCATTGTGTCGAATATCTATGTAATAAATTTCAATCTTGATACTTGAATTAGATGTTGAATTTCAGAACATTTCATGATCATGTACCATCTTCTAGTCCTGATATTGATATTGATCTCAAACATTTAATGATTTATCCATTTGATTATTCTCACCTAAGATAAATTATTATAAATTCCGATAATTTAAATTACAGTATCATACTCAAAATAAAATTAAAACACAAATTTTTACTCAATATTGAAAGAAGGTGATTGAGTATAAATATATATATATTAAAAAAATTATTGTAATAGGATGGATCCATACTCCTAGATTTGGTGGATAAAACTTATACTATATATACAGACTCTAATACTAATTATATTCTCATATATAACTACACCATAATTACATTATTTATAGAAAATATTTTAATACATAAATTCCCAAAACCATTCTTGTTTATATCATTAAAGAATTATGAAAAAAATAAGTTAACAAAATCCATGTCTTCCTCGAAAAGTGTATATGATTTTTATACTATTTAAAAATCTTATAAATGTATATTAATTATACAATATCCCCCAAAACATCTCCACACAAATATCATATTATACATATCAAGTGTAAGAAACATCATTATAAAATAGTTAAATGGAAACATGATAAGGGGTGAGTGGAAATTCTCAGTGAGGGAAAACATTAAACTAAATAAATATTGGAATAAACATAGAATAAATATTGTGTTAGTAATAATATTTCATAATATACCATTATAATCAAAAACTAATAACTTTATATACATATGTATAGTAATTAAAATAAATAGATTACTAGAATAATAATAACTAGTTCCATTGATATGAAATGATTAAGTTCATAAATATACATACTTTCCCTAATCCAATATATCATGGATAATCAATACATCATCAACAATTACAGTAATCACCCATGATGGGATAAAAATCATACAAAATGTAAAAATAGTTTTTGGACAATAGAATGACATTCTATCTAGGTGAACATCCTGCAATCTAAATTATGTAAAAAGTGTTTTTCACACTATATATGGTACTGATTTAAAAGATATATAAGTAGTTGAATGAAAATATCATGAGACATCAAGATATGGATGTTTAATGTTTGAAATATAATATTTCCCCAATGTAACAATATAAGCATAAAAGCATGTTGACATGGATGAAAAAAACCATTCAAACTAGTTATTTCATGGGTATCATACAAAAAACCAATCAATAATATAATTGTATGATACAATTATTTCAAAACCCAAAATTATAAATATATATTATAGTATAATTCATAAAATATGGACCACATAAAGGTTAATCATTTTGAATATGAGAAATAAAAAATAATCAAGAACATATATGTGTTTTCAGAAAAATAAAATTTACATTTTCAACAGGGAAAACATCATCGGTCACATTAGCATGTGATATTAAAAATGAGTTAAGTGGTTTTTATTAAAACAATTGAAATTTATAATAATCACCAATAATAAAGACATAAAATTGTTATAATGGTTTCTCGAATGAAATGTGGTGTGAAACATTGGAAATGTGGTTTTGAAAAGAGATATAGGGAATGTAATTATACATAAATATCCTGATTAAAAGAAAATTCATGATATAATATCACAGATAGGGATTATATGCACACACATAAATTATATTAGCTAAATAATATCAAACATGTCGGAAAGGGATAAATTTAAGAATAAAAACCTTACCTCCATCGTAGTTTATTTTTCACTTACAAATAGATCAACTAAATAATTAAATTAATTTCATTAAATATTTTCCCAAGAAAATTATTCATATTTATAACCATTTATACTCCCCATTTTTAATATATATATATATATATATATTACTTTGGTTTTACCAATTTTAATCACTATTTTTAGGTAATATTTATCATTCTGAACTAATTTTATAAATTTGATGATTAATTAAATTAAGTTCATTAAATATTTACCAAATAATAGTATTTATAACAATAACCTATTAAACTCAACATTTATAATCATTATATAAATGTATATATTTATATTAGTTAGTTTTAACAAATTTTCTAAACCAATTTTAAGTAATCTTTCTCGCTTTGAACTAGTTGCATAAAAGTGATGATGGTGACTATTAATTTCCAAAATCATATCATCCTTATATCAAATAATGTTATATAATATATGTCCCAATTTATATTATAATACTATAATTTCATTTCATTAGAGTTTTTTTCAATCCAAGAAAATGAATTTTGTGATGACTAGGTCTCAGTGATTCGTAATGGACAAAGGGTTATTTCTTAATTATTAATTTAAACGATATCATAACCATAATAGAACTATAAAAATATTATTAACATTTTTAAATAATTTTATTCCAATATTTATTTTTGAATATTTATAATTTAATATAATAAGATGAATTGAATACCCTATAGTAAGTTATTTCAAAGTCGGAAGAAATCATTTTTTCGCATAGAAAACTCTTTTAGAAAGTTAAATTTACTATGGTTTTTTCTTACATGTATTGTTAATTGGATACTAAAATTTTTTCTATAAAACCATGATAATTTCATAATAATAATATCTATACATTAGACTCAGTCTCCTGACATTCCTTATATGGATATGATGGAAAATAAATATGGAAATCAATAATTCCATGAAGAATGTAGTCCACATGTACGCATAGGGATTTATTTCATTTTCCATATAACAGAAAAAAGAGTATTATGTTTTAACAATTTAGAATTGAATATATTTCATCAAAATAATTATTATACATTTATTTCATTCTTATTATGATCCATGTAAAGTAGTTAATGTATTCAAAACATGTTTTGTCACACCCAGACACGGCACCTTGCGGTCGCTGGAGCTTTTTTATATTTGAGTCTATTTTTTGATTAAAATTTATTTAATTAAAATAAAAAATGGAATATAATAAAATAAATGTAAAATTATTTAAAAATAATAAAAATATTAACATTATTATTATTATTATTAAAATTAATTTTATTAAGTTTCTTATTATAACGTTTATTATTATTATTAAGGTTATTATTATTACTATAATTATAATTATCTTTATTTAGGATTTAATTTATATTTTTTCTTTCCTTTAATTTTTTCTCTCTCTTACCTCTTTCTCTGCATCTTCATCACCTATCCTCATGTCGCCCCTCCCCTCTCCCACCCACCTGTATGTGTTATCCCTTATTGGCCTCTCTCTCTCAAATGTCCCCATTGTTTAGTGCATGTTCTCCATTATGTGACCTCATTCTAGAGGCTCATACCCCCTCACACAATATCTTTTCGGCACCTGGCTCCCCCTCACGTGACCCGTTTTCTATGGATCCCTCTCTGGTCAAGCTCCTTTCAGAATTTCATCACAATTTCTCACCAAATAGACGTGGTATGGTCCTCTCTCCCTCCTCTTTCCAATTTCTAACTGTGATTTGGTCACCCAATCTCCCTATGGAGTAAACTTGAACCTAGGGTTTGACGTGTAATTGGGATTTTGGTTTTATGTTGGTTTAGGGTTGTGTGAATGGTTCCATAGGACCTATTCTTTTGGATTTCAACAACCAGCAGCCACAGCGAGGTGGATCTGGACATTTTGGTTCACTGTTTCCATCTTTGGTGAGGTTTTATTCTTGTTTCAGGGGTTTACATCATCCAATTTAGAGTATTATGGTTTTTATGAGTCCATGGTATTTTATTTGGATGTGTTGAACCTTATAGCTATGTTTTTCTTATTCTAGGATGTTTTACTAAGTTTTGGTCAACGTTTTAGGGAACACATGAATATTATTAATGTACGTATATATATAATATAAATATTTATTCCATGTATGTATTCCCTTATGGATTAGGTAATACATGCATTCGATTTTGGATGTTGCTTTTGAATATGAAGTAAACGAAGCATTTTTTAATAGCTTCCTAAAATATTCCTATCCAATGAAATTTGATTTGAGAAACTACAGGGCTTTGGTTTAATGTGTTGTGTAATAATTGTTTTTGGCACATTGAATGGTTTTGGTTGTTTCTTGGTATCTTATGATGCTTCATTAGATGTTGTTGCATCCATGGGTACACAATGTTTATACAAGTGTGCACCTTCCAATGAAGATAATACATTCAAATAATATAGTGGTCCTTGTGTTGGGAGTAGCCAAGTGAGGTTGTGGTAAGTATGATGAGTCACACATGTGAGGGACTCCCACTTACACAATATCTTACCACCATGGGTTCCCGGGAAACATTTATAGGATCAAATGACAATTTTTTATAGCCCTGATTAGACGATTTTGTAACACCAAGATTTTATGTAAGGCTAGGCATGTTCTTCTACTAGATTGTTCAGTTGAGGGTGGCCAGTTGGTTATAGACTTAAAAGCTTCACCATACATTGTAAGGTGGTTCTGAATCGAGTACATCTGGGGTTATCTCTAGGGATGTTTAGTAATCACCCATGATGATATATTTGTATGTTCCTATTTTCTTTTGTGGTACTTTTGGTTATTTTATCTCATTACACCTTTACATGGGTTTTTATATTAATATACATGGTCTAGCACTAATTGGAAATTAAAAAGTTTTAATGAAAAGATGCATGTGTTTGGGGAATTGTTTTGGAAAGTGAAGTGAAAATGAGTTTTCATAAAAGTATAATCTTTTTAATTATTTTTATAAAAGAATAGAAAAATTTATTTTCATATATCCTATTTTCAAACATTCAATATTGGATTTCAGTTTAGAGTTTGGCATTGGGCATGGTTTTTTTGGAATTACTATTAAGAATCTTAGTTCTCATGAATACATTATCTTTTCAATTTCAGGTTTCTATAGTGTTGGATTTCAATTAGAGGTAGCTCAGTTCAATGTTTGGTGCTGACCCATGAGGTCACATGGAGGAACATGTAGTTGTATATTTATTTCCTCTACGAGCATTTATTTTTACTATTTAGTGTTATTTTTGTTTATTTTTTTATCTTTTTTCATGGGCCAAATCAATCCCAATGGTTTTATCTTGGTCAAAATCACTAGTTTTCATCCTATGAGGATTGGTAATGTCCTTCAGTAATTTCCACGAATCGGTTCGAGTGATCGGTTCAAGGTTGACCTATGTTAGTTTATGATAAAATGGTATCATAGGCAGTTCATTCCCTTTTGATTCGTGTTCTTTGGTGAAGAGTCTGGGTAGACCCGAGCTAGGATTTTTTGGACTGGACATTCTGATTACAAATAGGGTTCTTGGCCAGTACACCTCAAGATAGGACTCATGTTACCAGGGAATATCAGGTTTTATCTATGTTCCTTGGTCCTTGTGGTTTCTTGTTGTATGGGAAATGAAATGGGAGTTGGGTTAATGGTCTAATTGAGCTAAATAAATGTGAAACTGGGGATATTGTGCTACAAAACTCTCTGTGATGGTGGTTTGAATGATGTATGACCACCAACTATATGTTGGTTTTGCCCATCAATACATGTTTCCTCTTATAACGTCTCGTGTATCTTTGTTTTTCCATCTTGGAAACATAATTTTAATGTAAATATGATTTCTATTTAGAATGTGGGAAATCAGTTTTTGGAATCACATTAAGGTGGAGGTTATAAAAGTAGACTTTCATGAAATCATATTTGTGTAAAAATGAGAATTATTTCCGTGAGATTAAATTTTCATTATCAAATTTTTTAATTTATGGAAAAATTGGTCGTAGGAAAATGAGGTACAAGTGTCAAAATGGTTTCAGAAACTTGTTTTATATAAGAAAAAATTAGTTCTAATTAAATGGAAATTAATAAAATGGGGTTTTTATAAAACTGGATGTTTTTTCAAGAGGGTTAATTATTTTGGAAATTGATGTGTGGGGTTTGGAAACATGTTTCATTTGAAATGGGAATGTCGAGTATATGTTTGGAATGTTTGTTTTGAAAAATATAATGAATTTTTGTTCTATCCTTTGATATTTTGTGGGTGACCATATGCATGAGATATATATGGGATGTGAATTGGTCCTTATTTGGTACGAGAATATGCATGTGTGAGGCCTATGAGGTACCATTTGTGAATTTCCAAGCCACCAATCCAATTTGATAATGTTTAGTGTGTGGTCTACTTTCATTTATTCTTGGAATGTTATTTGTGAGGAATTTATATCTTGATAATCCCGTCTAGTCAACTCATGTTTCAGGTTTGAGTTCATTTTTGTGAATATTTTTGGGAAAAGGTTATTGGTTTGTTTAAAAAATCGTTTTGGGATTCCTTTGAACAGTTTCCCTTTTTGTGTGTTTGGTGTTTCTTGTGGTATGTTTTTTTCCAATGGACCAGTTTGATTGAGTCATTTTCATTTCTTTACTGGATAATGTTTGACACCATAAATAATTGATGTATAGTTAATGTTTTTCCATGGGTGATCCAACAATGGAGACCCTCCAGTTGATCAAATTAATTCCATCCTTCTTGGGTTTTAGATTTGAGTCCACCTCTTCTTTTTCGGATAGTCGAATCCTCTCGCAGAAAGATAGCGGATGCGAGAGGATTTGATTAAATATTTGGTTTACTTGAGTCCTCTAATAGATAAGGTACTTATGACATCACTAAATCTGAATATCATTTCTGAAAGTGGTGAAGAAAATTCTATTGATGATGGTGAAAGAATTATGGGGTAGTTAGTGCATATTGATTTCTTAAAGTGATTTGGGTCTTTCATTGGTCTCGTTGAAGCAAGGGTTCATTCTATTCCACCATTTTGGTAGGTCGGAATATATGAGGTTATCATGGGTATTTTTAGGAAATGTGTGTTGTTTGCAACTTTGTTTACTGTACCTCTCCTTTTATTTTTTCTATTAGTTATAATGGTAATGATTGGAGACACATTGGTGTGTCGTGTTCTCGCTAGATTGTAAAGGTGAAGGTTGTGAAACTCTATGATATCCTTTGTTTGATAGAAGTTTTTTTCCTTTCTAAAATTCAAATTTCTCTTTTTTAGAGGAAGGTTTCTTCTTTATTTCCTTCCTCTCTATTATTATCATCCAAAAAAAAATGGGTGATGTGTGTGGATCTTCTATGTAAAGTAAAGTGTTATGTTAGAGTGCAGTGAGATTTGAAGTATGTTATGTATTGGTTGTTCCATCTAGGATCATCGTGTGGATACCTATAGAACTAGAAGGAGAATTTTTGTTCGGGGGTATTTAATTTTTGACTGCAAGGCATGAGATTATTCAATCATTAGAGCACCAGCCTTAGGTCCCAGAGTGAAGATAGCGCATAATCAGTGACCCCAAGGGTTTAAAGTATATTGGTTTAAATTCCATATTTAATGGGGGAGGTGGAGGTAATTTGAGGTTCCTATATGGATGATCTTTTTTATTGGGCATGTTTGGTGGAAAGAGGTGCAGGGACCTCGATTCCATGTTGTGACCCATGTGGGTGGGAGAGTTTCTCCTCGGTTATAAAGAGGTGTGAACATCATGTTTTAATGAAAACACTAGTGTTTATGTCTCACTAAAGGTGAGTCTCCAATTAGTGGCCCTTTTTTAGATAGCCTTGTGAATCGACATCATTTTTGTTTGGGTTTATCCAAGGATGGTGATTCCCATGGGATTTGGGAACTGTAGAGTGTCTTCTATTTGGTTTAGAGTTTCGTTAATTAGGTCCTTATGATGGGGTATTAGGTTGTGTGGGAATCTCCTAAGTTAACAATGTTCATTTTTCCATTTTGTTCTATGCTTATCAGTTAAGCTGGTTAATAATTATTGTGGGGATACCCACAATGGTCATTTCTAAAATTTCAATAAAATAAATTAATGTAGCTTATTATTTACAGTTGGGAGTTCGTTCAGGATTTCCAATATTATTCCTCTAGTTATTTCTTGCGGTGTTTGTGTTCTTATGGTGCGAATCTATTTAGGCCTCCCATTGAGAGAAATTCGGTTATGTTCTTAGTGTCGGCATTAAGATTGGTGTGGACTTGGGACCAGGGTTAACCCAATGGTCTCATTGAATTGTAATAATGTGTGTGTTTATGGAGTTATGGTCTGATTTTTTTTTCTTATTTCAGGCTATCTACATAATTCTCATTTAGTGATTTCTGGGGTGTTTGACTTAAGTGGTTTGATTTTTCATTTTGGGAAGATAATTTCCTTTGATTTATCAATTAACAGTATTTTCATTTTGGTACGGGGTGACAAAGAGCATAGAGTCAATTCGTAGTCTCCTGGGTTTGATTAGTTGGACTCTTCCTTTGTTAATAATGTTAAGGACTTTTCACATTTGTTGTTCATTGGGAATCCCCTAGGACTGTAAAGGGGTATCATTTTCTATGTAGGGTTTAGGCCTTGTTGTGGATTTTCTGGTGTGGAATGTGTTATAGTGGGTAGAATTGTCACACCCCAACCCGACATTTTATGGTCGAGGTTTGTTTATTTATATTTGAGTCTTTTTTTAGTTTTCAAAATATTAAATTAAAATCGAAATAAAATAAAATAAAATAAAATAAGATGATTTACAAATAATAATATCATATTATTATTATTATGTTTATTATTATAAGGTTTCTTATTATTATCATTATCATTATTATTATTATTATTATTATCACATTAATTATTCTTTTATTTTATTTTTCTTTTCATTTATCTCTCTTCTCTCTTTCTCCTATCCTTATTTCCCTCTCCTCACTTCACCCCACCCCTCTTCCTCCCACCTGCGCATGTCTTCCCCCCTTGGCCGCTCTCCCTCTAGCTCCCACTCCTCCTCAAGTGACCTCATACCAACACATTGCACTCCCTCGCACGACCTCCTTCCTAAGCCTCGCTCCCCCTCCCACGAACCCTCTTATGTAGGTCCCTCTCCAATCAAAATTATTACTAATTTTTTTCAGGATTTCTCAACAAATCAATGAGGTATGGTCCTCTCTCACTCCTCCTTCAAATTTCTAGTAGTGACTTGGTCTCTCTGTCTCCCCACAGAGTATGGCCAAACCTATAGTTTGAAGGGTATTCCAATTTTTTGTTTTCTTGTTGTTTAGGTTTGTGTGAATGGTTTCTCAGGACCTATTCTTATGGATTCTGTCAACCTTCACTGAGGGAGAGGGGGTTTGGGTAGTTTTAGTTCTCCACCACCACCTACGGTGATGTTTTATTCTTATTAATTGTCTTTTTATCATACAATTTAGATTCTTCTAGTGTTTATGAGTCCTTGGTATTTTATTTGGGCTGTGTTGAACCTTGCCGATATGTTTTTGTGATTCTAATATGTTTTACGGAGTCTTAGTATGTTTTAGGGAACACATGAATATACTTAATGTGTGTATAATATATATATATATATATGTCCTCTATGAACATATTCCCTTACGGCGTGGGGAATATGTGCATTGGATTATTGATATATATATAAAACTTTTTGTGTGTATGTGCAGGAGAGTGTGGGCCAGTTATGAGTGGTCACCGCCTAATTTTTAAAGTACTGAAGTGTCTCATCTTGGTCTACTCCCTTGTCAAGGTAGGTTCCCTATGCATAGACATTTTCATTGAATTTATTCATTTATTATAATTTTAAATTCTTGATTTTATATTTATGTGGAATATATAAATATTTACATATCTATATATTCTATAAACTTGATTTCCCATTTTTTTAGAATTGGATTCTCATGTATTTATGTAGTTGATCTTGCATACAATTTTCTTTTATATTTGAAGTATACTAAGTGTTTTAGAATAGAAACCTAAAATATTCTTATCCAATGGAATGTATTTTGTGAAACAAAAATTCATGGGTTAAATTTTTCATATAATTTTGGTTGTTTTGGAACATTGAAGGGTTTTTTGTTTTTCTTGGTATTTTAGGGTGTTCCATTAGATGTTCGTGCGTCCATGGGTGCACAAAGTGTAAACATTGGTGAGCCTTCAAATGCATATAGCACTTTGAAATACTAGTTTTCTGATCATTAAGTGGTGAGTTGGTATGGTGAGTAACATGAAAATGTTTTGATGTATATTTCTTAAAACTCAGATCATTTGGTAAATTAGAAAGGATGGTTGATTTCAAAATTTTCTGAAATCCCATTTGGAATCATATGATGGTTTGTGAATTTTAATTTTTGTCTTTGAGAAAAATATAGAAAATGGAGTTGGATATGAAGGTTTAAATGATCGTTTGGTAAGTGGTTGTGAATGTGTATTTTCACATTTTTTCAGAATGGGTTTTTGAAATGTTTTGATAAATACATTTGGGTGTGTAAAGTTAAAGTGCTTTTGGAAAACTAGTGTATATTAATTAAAAGTTTGATTGTTCACATGATGAGATGACCCAGTTGTCACTGTAATGATGTGATATATATATATATATATATATATATTTACAACCTCTATAAGAGGTATTTCCCTTCATGTGTTATCATATAATGGTGTTTGTGTTGGGGGTTGGAAGGTTCAGTGTTGGAGGGTATGATGAGTCACTCGTGCGAGGGGATCCCTATTATACAGTATATTTTTACCATGGGGACCTAGGTGTCTTTAATTGGATTGAGGTGAATAAGGCCTCTAATGTTTCTTCTGGTAATTATAGAAAGAGGATATATATGAATGGTGTTAAGTCTGTTGTTACAATTGAAATATCTATTCATGTTTCTTTTATGAATGTTGGTACTCTATGTTTGGGTAAAGTGGTGAAGCTAAATCAAGCTAAGGTATTTTCTCTTAACCAGACTGTAACTATTATTTTTAACATGCTGGGAAGAGACCTGAAAAGTCATTCAAGAATCACTATGAATGTAAGGGATTTATATTCTAGTGCAATAAAAGATGTTAATATAGATTGTCTCAAGACTAAATATAATGCTCAGATGGATCCAGTTGGAGCCAAGGATTTAAATTCTAAGAGAGAGAGGTGTTCCCGAGTTCCTACACCTAGGTTGTGTCTGTGCATGCAGGAAGTTGTAACAACCCTAAAATGATTATCTATCAGCCTACCATTGGAAATTATATGGATGTTTAAGAGTGGTAGGTGCCTATTCTTGGATAAAGTAGGCAGCTATGTCCCAAACAGGGATCTAATATATGGAAGGCATTGAACTGTATCAATTTGAACAACCACTTTTAGTGTTTGCATTCTAATAGAGAGGTTGTAAGAAAATCCTTTTATCCCTCAAAAGCCAAGTCTGATTGGGAAGAACAAACCTCACATGATAATTCTATAGGAACTATCATTAAAGACTTACACAATCTAAGGAGGATTAAGGGAAGTAATGAAAACAGAGAACTATACTGTTGTATTGTTTCCAAGAAGTAGAATCGAAAGGGTTGTACAGAAAACTCATATCTCCCTTGTAAAATGGAGTGATAGTCATCAAAAAGGGTCTTCAATCCAAGGAATATGAAGTCCACATAGTAGAAGGAAAGGAGGGCCAGCACGTTGGAGACTCTGGGCCTCCATAACATAGAAAGAAAGATTAAAAGGCAGAGGTTATCTCGAACATTTTGGTAAACCCTATAAGGGATTTAGACGAGGGGTTTTAGGTTCATCTCTGAGATATACTATTGCCTTTGAGGATGTGGTGTTGGTGAAGGAGGATGCATAATATCTTGTATATAAGCATAAAAGAGATATATGGGAATGAATTATCCAATCAGAGGAATAAATGTTGGAGAAATTGAATTCGTTCAACACCTCAAAATTGGATGGTGATAAGATTTTTGAGAGATCCATTGATGTGGCCACTAGTAATGTGCAGATGGAGTGGATCGATAAGAAATATCGTATTATAGAAAGAGGATTCAATACAGGGAAGTATAACATGGAGGAATTCATATATAAGTGGGAAAAGTTATCATTTTGGGTTTAGGACCTTATTAATGATGATCAGGATTTACAGGTAAATGGACTTCTCTAGAATCTATTTAGGAATAATGTGTCTCATATACTTAAACATGATTTTAATGGTTCAACTATATCCTTTTTTGTATGATTCTCTCTATTTTTTCAGATGTGGGTTCTTACTTCCACTTAATTTTTTTTAAAATAAAAATTAATTTTCAGGTCAAGGGTTTTGGGTGTTTCTTGTTATTTTAGGATGTTCAATTAGATGTTTTCTCTTCCATAGTTTCACAATCTGTACACATTGGTGCACCTTCAAATTGATATGGAACATTCAAATAATTGTTTTTTGATCATTAAATAGAATTTTGGTATATTGGGTAACTTGAAAATGGTTTTGAGTTTGTTCTTTAAAACTCATCCCATTTGGTTCATTATAAATGATAGTTGATTTCTAAATATTGTGAAATCCCATTTTCCATATTGGATTGGTTGGTGAATTTTCATTTTTGGTTTTGAGAAAAATATTGAAAATGGAATTGGATTTAAAGGTATAATGGCCCTTTTGGAAAGAGAATGTGAAAGTTTCATTTCACAATATTTTGGAAAGGGTTTTTGAAATGTACTGATAAATGAATTTGTGTGTGTAATGTTAAAAGACATTAGAAAAACTAGTGGATTTTAATGAAAGGGTTTAATTTTCAAATGATGTGACGGATTTTTAGGAACGTTAACGATGTGAAATGTATATATATTTTTATATAGTAGACACTTATATATGAGGGATTTCCCTTCATGGGTTATGATATATTGTTTTCTATATTAGGGTAAGAAAGTGCTTTGGATGGAGGTATGTTGAGTCACATGTGTGAGGGACTCCCACTTACACAGCATATTAACATCATGGGTTCCTAGGTGACTTTTAGATGATCGAGTGACACATCTTTCCAGCCATGATTGGGCATATTGGTACCCCTTGGATTTTTTGTTAGGCCAGGTGGTTTGTGCCACTATATTGGTTAATTGAGTGCTTCTTACTGGTTATAGACTTAGGATATTCACCACAAGCCATTAGGTGGTTCCAAATAGAGTACATCCAAAGATCACTCTAGGGATGTTTTGGAAACTCCCATGATGATATATTTGTATATTCTTGTTTTATTTTGTGTTGCTTTTGGTTATTGGAAATTAGGAAACCTTCACATGTATTTTTATATTAAAATACATGTTCTAGCACTAGTTGGTTGTTAAAATAATTTATTGAAATGAATCATGTGTTTTGTGAATTGTTTTGTAAAGTGAAATTAAAAGAAGATTTCATAAAAATAGCAACATGTTACTTGTTATGATAAATGATTGGATAACTTTATTTAAATGTCTCATATTTTCAAACTAGCAAGAAATGATTTCACTTTGGAGGTGGTGAATCAAGCGTGGTTTATTTTTGGCATTCCTACTGAGCATCTCAGTGCTCACGCCTACTTTACCTTTTTAGTTTTAGGTCTGTATAGTATTGGATTTCTATTGGAGAGAGCATGGTAAATTTTTTGTTGGTGACTCATGAGGTCACATAGAGGTATGTGAATCAGTTTAATTATTTCCTCTATGATAACTTATTTTTACTCTTTTGTTTTTTTATTTGTTTATCTTTTGTTCATGGGAAAAATTATTCCCAATTATTTTATCTGGATTCCCGTCACTAGTTCCCAGCCCATGGGGGTCAGGAAATCTCTTTGAGCCTTTTTGCAAATTGGCTCAGGTGACTGGTTTGGGGTTGACCTAGGTCTGTTTGGGACATGTATCATTGTTAAGGCGGTAGTCCTTATGATTCGGGAATGATGGTTTATTTTTCCTTAATAGAAAATAGAAAGACTGTTACATATTTTTCCATTATTATAATAGTAAAAAGTTATACTAATTATAATTTTGTTTTAATTTTCATATGGTGTAATAAAATTTCTCAAATAATAGATGCATAAAAACAAAGAGGAATGAAAAAGGAGAAATTATAAATTTATATATCAATTCTTGGATTATCTCCTTGAAAATGGGGTTTAAGGCATTAAGAGATTGTCTTTTGAGAATAATAGAATCGATTTTTAGTTGTTTTAATTTTTATGACAGGTCTGGTTGTACTTTTGACTTCTCTATATGTGTTATTGTGATTAAGCAAGGGAGGTGATGATTTCCCCTTCTATAAGTTAAAAGGGATGTAATTTTTTTAAAAACAAAAAAAAATCAATAATGGGAAGTCACTCCCAAGGGATATAACTATAAAATTATAGATATAACAGAGAGGGGAAGGGAAGAGGTTGATCATGGCATCAAACACCCATTCTCACACATATTTTAACCATTTTTGGGTCTTTCCCTCATAGTTAAAACCTTTTTACCCCGTTTTATTCTTACTAAGGTAACAATTTTAAAAAATGTAATTTATCATTTTTTGCACAAAAGTAAATTGGCCTTTAATGCATTATTTTGACATAATGATTCCAAATTTTAAACTTTTCTTTAAATTCATATTCAAATATTGAATACAAATATTTTTCAAATGAAAAATGTATAATGTAATATAATAATTTTTTTATAAAATATAACTTCTGTTCTAAAATTTTAAATAAAAATTGTTAAATTAAAAGAAAAATTTTGATAGTTAAATTATCAATTATTAATTAAATATGTATTCTTATAAAAAATATCATGAATTTTATATTCATATATATATGCTAATAATGTCAAAAAATTTTGTGCTTTGTTAAAATATAGTATTTTGAATAATTCATTTTTAAATAAAAATCTTCAAAAAAATACTAAAAACATATTAAGAAACTTTTACTATAATGAATCCAAAAAATATTTCCACTTTTTAAATTCAATTTCCATAATTTATACATTTAAATTTTAAATTAAAATATGATATAATGAAAAAAAAATATATAAAAATATCTGTTTAAAATATTAACCATTATCATTGATATTTTCAATCATTTACAAATTAAATTAGTGTTAACCAATTTTTCTTATAAAATATATTTTATCACCATTAATCAAAATTTTCATGAAATAGAGATTCATATCACATAAAAAGAAGATATTTGAAAAAAAAATTCATTTATATGTATAAAATAATCGTATTAGTCATTTTAACTATACCAATTGAATATCATTCATATTAAAACTTAACATTATTTTATTTATATGAATATTTCAGAAATTAGTTTCTCCATTTCATTCTCACTAACTCAAAGTTATTTTTTAATAGTCTAAACTTATCATAATTTCATTTTTCCTCAGTGTTATGTGTAGATTAATCTATAGAACACAATAATATTTAATTAAAATGTATAGTGAAGTATAATGTTTTTGAATTCTACCCATTTCAATAAATTGAATCCTTGTAATTTTAATTATTACCAATTTAAAACATTAAGTGAGGATATTCTAAAATATTCATCATTCTAAATTGAACTTCTAATATGTCATATGCCTTAATCTTCTAGGCTCTATCATGTTACTTAACATTATTCAAAAAACATTATAAATTAATTTAATTATATGCCATGTTATGAATATAAAAAAATAATATCTTCTCGATAACATGACCATTAAAAAACCATATGTTTCTCCAAGTCATTGAACTAAAGTGAAATAATATGTTCTTCAAGAAATAAACACTATCATTAATGTTAAAATGGAATAAAATAATGCACCAAAATAAATATTCCACAATCTCAAAAATGCATTGTAATTCACCCAAAATATAATTAATAAAATATAAAAAAACAAGGTTACCAATACTATACCAGTTACATTTTCCCAAAAAAAATCATCCGTGTAATATCTGAACATCAATAATATTTTAAAATATGATTTATCCATCCAAAAGTCATGTGTTTTCAAATTTTTATCTCAGTAAATATAACCTTTTCATAAAAAACATTCCAATGTTATTAATACCATTTTATATATGTTTGAAAAAAATCAGTGAAGAACTGCTAAACAAAAAACCATATATATATCAAATAATCATCGTATAGTGTGAGTATACCAGAATATAATTGGTAAATACCAATAATGAAGGAAAATAGATAACAAAATCAATATTTTATTTTATTTTTATAAATCAACCTCACTACATTAGGTAAACTAATTAAAGTCAACTTTTATAATAAAAAATATACAAAAATCAAAATAAAATTAATTATGATCCTTTATTCAGTAATAAGACATAGTTTTTTTCTAGATACAAAAACTTTATCAACTAATTTTTTTTTAATTTTTTTCAACCAAATACTAAAACCTAAATGGTTATGAAAATTTAAAAAATATGAATATGAAAACATAAATCCAATTATTTTTCCCCAATGATGCCTTCACTTTTAACAAATTATACTTCTAGTTCAAAATATGACTCTCTTTGTTAAATACTTGTTTATCCTTTTCCATTCTTTAATTAGGCTATCCAAAATAATTACATAATATAATACTTAAATTATAACAACCTAGGATTTCTATACATAAATATTACATCTTTTTATGTTAATATTTGATATGTTATCCAAATACACACCTAAGAAAGATAATGGATTAGTGTATTTGGATACTAGATACATAAAATTCTAATTTCAGGAAATATATTAAACATATCCCACAAATATCTACCCAAATTGTAATCTTCATAGATGTTCCCTACTAAATACTATTCCTCATGACCTAGGGAAATAAAACATAAGAAATGGTTAGTTCATATTATCAGTAACAGTAATTAAGGGATATATGAATAATCACTTGAACATAAAATGAGTAATAGGATATAAAGACATGGTAATAAAATTACAAAACCTTTTGAAAAACATAAATCATAATCCAAATTCATGGAGTAATGCTTTCTAGTTTAGAAGACATGAATCATAAAGGGAATTAATGAACATATAACATGATTCATATCATGGATATTATAATGTGGAAAAATTGTAAGCTTATAAAAGTGTGAACATGTATATATAGAAATAGGTAATCTTATTATGCCAAGGGAACATGATCAAATCCATGAATAATATTATAGACTTGATATCTAGGGCCACACATTAAATTGTAACCATGAAATTAGGTTCATGAATAGTTTTTTATATTATTTTTCATTAATCATTACCCAATTCATTAGAGTTAGATATAGGTCCCACCCATCTTCGATTATAATGTGATTATTTTCTTGTTTATAACATAACCAATGTCTGTTGTTATAATGTAACCACATTCCTTGGTTTTAACATAACCTCCATCAAATTATGAAAACCATACACATATGAATATATGTTCCAATAAAATCATAAAAATTTCATCATAAAATAAATTATTAATAAATTGGGTTTGAAAAACATTTCATCATATCATAACCCATGGGAATAAAACTTGATTCATAACCATTTCGTCATCTCATCATAGAAAAACCCATGTACAAGTAAAGTGTTTCATGAACATGCTTTCATCATAACAACAAACCACCCATATAAATAACAAGGAAGGTATAATTTTATCATATACATAGAAAGTATTTTGTTAAATCAAAGGATGCCATATTTTATAGAAAATGTTTTTAAAAGACCATTTTGAACATTTGATGAGTAAAATAACATTTTAAATTCGAAAATTTATTTTTTAAAACAAAAGTTTTAAAAAAATGTGAAATTTAATTTAATTGAAAATAACCATATAAAACATGTAAATTAATCTTTACAACATTAGTGGTTAGGATGACAGAAAATTTTCTTCAGGCCATACACGTTAAAAGAAATAATCCCTTTCCTACATTGGTCAAAATTCAAAAAGTACCAGATTCGAAAACTGATAAAAAGTTTCCATTTAATATATTTTTTAAAAATTTAAAACATGGATAAATATTAATTTAAATTTTGATAAAATAATATTAAAAAAAATTGGACATTTTTTCAAAATATGGACATGGTAAATAATGATTCCCGACCGAGTATAAAATCAGTGTTGGTCTTTAAAAAAATATTATTTTGACGTGTTGATTACTTAGATAGAGTTAATATAAATGAAATAATTTACTCTAAAAAAATAAACATAATATAAAAAAATTCATGAGTTTTTGGATATGTAGACCATTATATTTCATCAACAGAAAAAATAAATAATCAAGATAAACAATGAGATTACAATACAAAACCCTTACTTATTTGGTAAATTTTGAATCATAATACCTATAATATAATAACAACAAAAATATCATTAATATATTTATATTAATGATAAAACTTCTAAATGAAAGAGTATGTATACCACACAAAAAAACTAGTTGGGAAAATGGTATATGTCTCCCAGAAATAAAAGGGATACTATAATTTTCTTTCCTTAAGACTTGAATTCATTCAACCACATTCAAACCTCATGTATAATAAATATAGTATTAATATAAATCTTTTAAAAACCGTACTCAATTATCATAAAACTATTATTTACTTATAACCCTATATCACCCATTTATTAATAATTCTTTTTTAAAATCAATGTTTTGGGTGATAAATACTTCGTCTTTTAGGTATTTTTTGGTTCTGTAATTTTTTTCCATGAACTATAATCCTTATTAAATTATCTATATAATGTTAAAAATAATATAAATATAATATATATTCTTTATATATGTATTTATATTAATAAATCAATTTTACATATAAAAATGGAATTACACCATTCATGGTGATGGTAGATTAGCCGTATGTACGCATAAAGATTGTTTTTATTTTCTCTTAAGATAGAATGAAAAAAAGGTAAATAATATATCAAATTTATAGATTAATTTTTTTTATCATAATTATTAAATATATTTACTTAGTCTATCCTTTTTACTATACAATTAAAAATTAAATGAAAAAAGTTACCACATCACTTTTTGAAGGCGGTAGTCCACACGTCTACACGAGCGACATTATCATTTAAAAAAATATTGGAAGTTAGGAATTTATATGTGATATTATAATTATATATATATATATATATAATATTTTCATTAATATAATATATAAATATTAAATATATCATTATCTTTATCCAAGAGTGATGTTGATGGAAAGTAAATTACATCTGTTCGCAATGTGACATTTTACCGCACATATGATCAGTGGTTTCATTTCCAAATTGATGGAAGAGGGTATGAATATAGATTATTTAATTAAAATAATAAAATTTAATAATATTAGAGATAATTAGGGTTTTTATACCATCATATGTTCATAATAATTTAGTAATTAGTTGAATAAATTAAACAAAAATGCATGTTTAATAATTTTACCTCTTCTTCAAACAACCACATGAGGTTTATAAAATAATACTTTTTATGAGGGTTTCCTAATAAAACGATGACTCTATGACCTGGGGAGAAAATTGATGAAGGGATATTTTTTGTATTTTCTAAATTAAAAGGCTTTAGGAGAGAAAAGAGAATAGGATAGTGGGTGGACTTTATATGTAGGGTAGAAAACACACATTAAACTTTTTAAAAAAAAATGTTATTCCCATGTTCTTCACATGAAAATGGATCAATATAAAACATTATATGTTATAAGGTTTAAATATATAAATAACATATTTTTTTAAACATTTTTTGTTTACGTAAAATATTATCCTCTTAGTTTAACCCATTAGGTAACTAGTTTTATCATTAACCGTGATAATTAATTTTTTCTTTTTTTACTATAAATTTTAACAAATAATTGAGTTAATATTTTTATATGATATTTATTATTCTGATTGAAAATATGGAATCCATTTTTCAAAATAGAAAACATATAATTATAAAATTTCATTTTCATTTTCAACCTACAGACATGATGAAAAAGCAGTTTTCTAAGGAAAATGTTTTCACAAGTAGTGAAATTTTTAATATCTAAGTCCAATGTGAAATTTATTCAAATGACCTAAATTGGATTAACATCAGTATAATTTAGAAAATTTTACATTTAAAATCATTTTAAAATATACATAAGCTAAAAAAATTCTTTAAACGAAATGTGGTTTTCAATTAAACAAGTATTTTACACTATTCATCCAAAATTAATATATTCAGAAGATTATAAAAAATCTACCCTATTATATCTGTGACATATTGATTTAAAAATTAATTTTATTTTTTCAAAAAAAAATTTAAAAAATTGAAAAAAATTTCTTTTATTAATTTCTCACAAAATTAATAAAAAAATTCTAAGAAAAATATATTTCCAAAGAATATAGAGGCTTTATTAAAAAATTAGTATTTTTTATTTATATTTTATTTATCTAAAAGATTCATAATTATTTAAAGAATAATAAATCCTTTCCAAAACTCAAAAAATTGTGAATAGGTTATAGAACTCTTTTTCAAATTAATATACTAATTTTCTATAGTTGTTCATTAATACTCAATGTTACATGTATAACCAGCTATCAGAGAAATTAAATTTATTTGAAAATATATATTTCATGAAATTATGGGGTGTTACATTCTACCAACTATAAAAAAAATTCCCCAAAATTCAATCTATTTTACATAAAAGAAATAACAATATATCTTCTTTACCATATCCTCAGGATCCCTCATAACATCTTTTAAGTTATTGGTTTCAACATACAACATTGAGCTGATGATTGATCTTATATTATAAAGAATTCTCTATATGATCGAAAATATCCCTTGGTTGTTATTCGTTATTGATGTACCTTTGTGATTAATGTTTTTGACAAAGTTTTTTCATTTGTTTATGACTAACTTTTTTTAATTACAATATTTAGTTTTCCAGGAATCAAATCCCTCTTCTTTATATTCAGTTCATCATATCCAAAATAATTGGATGTATAATTGATTTTTTCTGAGAGTTTATCTTTGTTGTAGTCATAGAGAAAATGATGTTACTGAAGATTTTTAAAAGAATAATGTAAAGTCATGAGTTACAAAGATTTCATATTTTCTAAAACGAAATCGTATGATACTTTGCATATCAATATATTAACACAAATCATGAAAACATTCTTAATAAAATGAATTGAATAAATTGGGGAGAGGTTTTAAAGAATTTCATAAATTTTTCTTAATGAGAATTCCATCGTAATGAGAATTTCATCATAATGAGAATTCCATTGTAATGGGATTTACATTGTATTGAGACAGATCAACACTAGAATCCTATAAAAATGAGACACATAAAATTATCAATAGAATCTTATATTGAGAAACAATTCATATTGAGATAAAGGGATTGAGTTGATCTATAATACCCTTCCCATTCTCCATTAGAAACTTATAAAACTATTGGATAAAAAAATCAGCACCAAATCATGCAAAAATATGATCCATCATTCTAAGAAAATAGTCACCAAAATTATGAAAAACACATATCCTACATTTTGAGAAAATCATCACCATAATAATGAAAAAATCATATCCAAATAATTGAAAAAATAATTCTACAATAATCATATCCAACATTCGATGAAAATCAGAACCTGAATATTGAAAAATATGGACCCACCATTTTTGTATTGAGAATGAATTTGTAATGGGCCGATTATTAAAAAGAATTAAAGTTTTAAAACCTAAAATTAACATTCTTATAAATTTTATATAAATATAAGTAGGTTTGATGAATTCAAAGATTAATTTTAAATGTTATATATTTTTAGAGTTTTGAGATTTATGGAAGGAGGGAAATTTTTCTTATTTCCCACTCTTGGTTTCTGAGTTACATATAAATACATTCACATATCACTTGTTCATTTTAAACTCTATACATATGTGAAAAAGGATGATCAGTAGACAAATTGAAGTGAATGTTCCCATATGATTGAAGAATAATTATATTGAGATTTCTACTAGATTTTGAGTTCTATAGTTTATTCTATGAAAAATGGGATTTACTATTTTACAAAAACCAGCACAACCATTCTGTGAAAATCAGATCCAGAATTCTAAAAAAAATCAGCACTAGCATTCTTAGAAAATCGGATCATGAATTATACAAAAATCAGCACCAGTATTCTCTGAGAATCAGATCTAGAATCTAGTGACTTTTTATTCAGAAAATTAGATAATGAATCCTACATCATTGTATTAAATAAATTCGATCCATAAAATTCAGATTGAGATGATCTGATCAAGCCAAATCAGACTGAGGATTTAGACTGAGCATTTGTGGAGTAGTTTCAACAAAGTATTTATTATTTTTATTAGATCAACTATTTTAATAGGAAACCTTGTAAAATAATAGGATTCTATATAATCCTTCATAAAAAAAGATAGAAGGTGTCTAATGGGAGTTGGAATAAGTTGTATTCACTTATTTATAATAATGGATTTCCATAGAACCCTGAAACTGGCTATAAGAAGGACCTATCTTATCACACTGAGGCCGAACCATGTAATCATTTTATTAATTTTATTTATACATACTTTTTTATTCATGAGTTTTTACTAAATGTTTATAGGGATATAAATATTAATTGGTTGCAAGGTTTATGTCTCTAAATGTTTTAAAACTTATAAAAAGTTAACAACTGATTCAAATCCCCCCTTAACATGGATAATATAAATTCTATAAAGAGTATAAGAATTCCAAACGTCGATAGAAAGAATTATTATGGATGAAAAGATAGGATGATTCATTATCTCCTATCTCATGGCTTAGATGTTTTTTATGATACTACTGTTGGTATCCACCTATTAAGAATGATTCTCCCATTAAATTTTATAATGAGAGAAACATATAAGTTGATCTAAATTCTATAAATGAAATCCTTATTTCCCCATCATATAATGTTTATTATAATGTTATTCGTCTCAAAACATCACAAATTATGTGGGATAAGCTTGAAATTGTTTTCTAATAGAATAATAAAGTCATGGAAGAAAATCAAAAAATATTCCATAATAAGTATGAAGACAATAAAATGAGTGATGAAGAAAAAATTAATGAATAATTCATGAGAATAAATTAAATTTTTTTTGCAATATCAGATGATTTAGAGTTGTCATAGAAGATGAACTAATTGTGAAGAAACATATGAGAAACGTTATGGACATGTTTGATTGAAAAAATTATTCTTTAGAAGATGAGGATGTTTTATCTCTTGATGAATTGCATAACTTTCTTATTTCTTATGAAATGGTGAAAGATCTAACCCTTAAAAAAGGTGAAATATGAAAGGATTTTGAAGTCATGATAATGATGAAAATCCAATATGTTGATGAAGCCAATAATTGTGTGTCTATTGATAAATAATATGATGATCTGAATAAAAAAATCAGGTCTCTTATATCCAAGAACTATCAAATAATAAGAGGAATTTATAGTGGAAAACATCCTCTCAAATTTTTTGAGTTTGGAGTAATCATAAACTTTGCTATGAATTCCCCCAGAAAAAATTTATAGAATATTGAGATGATTCTAATGAAAAAACTCAATGGAAAAAAGTTTAAAAAATGATAAAGAAGACAAGTATTCCAGCAGATACAAGAAAAATATTACAAGAAAAAAATAAGTATATTGAGTAAGAAAGTTGAATTGGAATCAACTAACAACAATTAATCTGAATATGAAAGTTCATTAAAATTTCAAACCATTATTTCCAAAGATGATAAAATAAATTATTTTTTAGATATTAAAGAATATGGTAATAAATTTATAAAGTGTATCTGCTCAGAACAAAACTTGTTTCTACTCTTGAGAAAAAAAAAACTCTCAAAAAATAAATTATATTGATAAAGATTGATTTTGAAGAATTTATTGATGGCAGAAAAGATGATATCAAGTAGTATTATCAATACATTAAAAAGATTTTATGTTACAGACATAGAATTGCATAACTAGGAAAAAAGATTGAAGATTTTAGAAATATGCTAGAATCTAAGGAAAAATAGGTTAACAAGTTTTTTTCAGTACATCATTATTATTAAAGTACTCTGAGAAAGATGAATGAAAACAACATCAAAGCTATGGAAGTAAAATTTGAGACTTCTAAATTAGCTGAGAAGGGTTAATACAACAATTAGGTGAAATATTCTATTACAAAAAATTATTTCAGCTGATTATTTTGACATTTAAAGCTTTAGAAAAAATATTAATAAAGCTTGGGTGGATAAAGAAGTGATAAATATATCAATTCTAAAAAATAAAAAAACCCACTAAAAATAAAATATGGTCCATATTCTGAGTATGTTTGAGCTGAAAGAAGTTACCAGCCTGAATAATGTTTCTATAGAGAAGGATATTTTTGAATATAAAAACATGATTTGAAGGATATTTCTATAGTTATATAATCTATGGGAATAGAGCATATAATATTTTTCATATATTATCTCTTCTTGGAATAAGGTTTGAGAAACGTGGAAGAAATAGTGAAAGAATACTGAGAAACTCTCTTATCTCAAAGGAATTTTTAAAGGTAAATTCTCAAGATGTTAAGAACATTCCAAAAGGGAATCAATTCGAATGTATGGAATAAGTTTCAATAAGGTGTGATTAGTCAAATCATCATGCCAAAAGATGTATGACACTTCTTCTAGAAAAATTTTCCTATAATAAAAAAATAAAAGAGAGCTAAAAAAAAGTAGGTTGAATAAATATCGTTTGTTATTGAGTGGTCTTTGAAAGCAAGTTAGAGGACCAAACCATGGATTCTTGATAGTGGTTTTTCTTTAAATATGATAGGTGCCATAAAACTCTTGAAACATGTTGAAAGTCATGATGGAGGAGCAGTTACTTATAGAAATGATAATTCATTAAAATCATAGGAATCAGTATGGCATAAATTAAAGCATAGAAATTGAAATCTATGGAAATCTTACTTGTTGATGGGATAAACCATAAATTACTTAGTGTGAGTCATCATTACGGAGATGGAAAAAATTATTCTTCTGAAATAATTATTGTATAATCAAAATTGTGAAATATGGAAAAGTCATTACAAAAGTAGAAATAATCAATGGAAATATTTTTCAACTAAGAGGTTTCAATAACTCAGTTTCCATGAGTGTTTAAGATGAAAACAAATTGTGTCCCTAAATAATTAGACACCTTGGGTAGAAGTAAATGAATAAACTTTCTAAAGTTGATGTTGTCTATAATATTCCAGAATTGAAAAGAAGAAATAAAGATGGTTGTATTACTTGATAGAAAAGAATGTTGAGTAAAAAAATAATAATAGAATTAAGATTCAATATACTAGAAAATATGAGTTTATTTATTCTGATATATTTGGGACAATGATAAATCAATCAACAAAAGTGGATTTATACTTGGTCACTTTAATTGATGATTTTACTCGAATGAAAAACATCATTTTCTAGAAGAAAAATTTAGAGTCTATTGAATTTTAGAAATTATTCAAAAAATATGTTGAGAATGAATTGGGGATTTCCATGTAGAAGCCGACAATAGATAATGGTACTGAATTAACAAATAATACATTCAAAACTTTTCTAGGAAAGCATGGTATCAAGAATCATTATAGTGCTCCCTATACTCTATAACAAAATGGAGTATCGGAAATAATAATAGAATCATGGTTAAAATAGGAAAAATTATGTTATAAGAATATAAAAGTTCAATGTTTTATTGCAGATATGTAGTTAGTACTACTATACATGTTCAAAATAGACTCTTTTTTAGACCGGAAACCAACATTACTTTTTATGAAATGTGGTATAACAAGAAACACACATTGAAATACTTTAGAGTTTGTGGAAGTCCATAATTTCCAAAAATCAGAAATTTAGATTTGGGAAGGATTAATGTGATAGTTAAGGAAGAAATGTTCATGGGTTATTCATAAAATTATAGAAGTTACAAATGGTAGAACAAAAATTTTAAAAACATTGTTGACTCATAATATGTGAAAGTAAATGAAAATAAAAGTTCATTAGAAATGGTTTTTCATAATGATTAGGAGTATAAATGGGATATTTCTAACAATAATTAATGTAATTAAAAACATTATTATCAATATTTAAAACAATCATGTGATGAGGAAATTCAAACTGGGAAAGAAACATTGAGATTTCGAATCTTATGAAAACATGTTGAATCCAAAAACATTATTCAGAGTTAGAAGGCATCGGTTTAGACTAAAATAAAGTTGATGTTGTAAAATAAAACATCAAATATCTACCAATTTGATCCAGATTCATTTTTAGAGTCTATTAAACAAAAATAATGGGTTAATTCTATGAATAAAAAGTTGGATCTGATCGAGAAAAATAAAAGATGGGAACTTGTTCTATGTCTAGAAATTAAAAATTTTATCATAACTATGTGGGTTTATAGAAACAAATTAAATGAACATGGGGAAGTTTCAAGAAATAAAGAAAGACTTGTTTTTAAATGATATTCACAGACGTAAGTTGTGTATTTTGATGAAACTATTTCTCCAATTACTGGATTGGAAACTATTAGATTATTTATTTTTGTGGTTGTATATAAAAATTAAATATTTATCAAATAGATGTAAAGTCATATTTCTTAAATAGTGATATTGAGGATGAATTTTACATGGATAAACCTTGTGGGTTTCTACATGATGAGGGTGAAAAAAAATTAATTGAATAAATATTTGAATAGGGTGAAACAATGTCAACATTCTTGGTATTTGAATCTTGAGGACTGTTTGACAATAATGAACTTTTCTAAATTAAATGTTGATAGAAATTGTATGTTAATGATGTTGACCCTTGAACATTCATTATAATTATTTATGTTGATGTTAAAAAAAATTATAGGGATGAATAAATGTTTTGTGAAGAGTTTCTTCGTGAAATGAATAATAATTTCGAAATGTCAATTTTGGGAGAATTAACTTTCCTAAATAGATTACAAGTTCAAAAAAAGAAAAAATACATTTTCTTATCTCAATAAAAATATTCCAGTGAGTTGTTAAACTAGATTGGGATGGATGAATCGAAAGAAGTTTCAAATCCTATTTCATTGAGAATGATGTATATAAAAGATGAATATGGAATAAGTGTGAATCAAAAATATTTTCAGAATCAGATAATATATCTTGTTTACCTTACACCTTCAAGGGCTGATATTGTTTATGTTATGACTTTTTGTTCCATGTATCATAGTAGTCCAAAGGAATCACTTTTGATGGAATAAAAAAGAATTTTGAGATTTGTAAAAGGAAAAAATTTACATGGTTTGTTATAAAAAATAAATTATGAGATGATGTTTCATGGTTATACTAATGATGGTTGTGATGGAGATTTTACTAACAGAAAATAAACCTCTGGATGAAAATTTTTCTTGGGGGAATGTTGTGTAAGTTGGCATTCTATGAAACAAAGTCTAGTATCATTAAGCAAAAATGAACACAAATATATTGAAAATACTGACGATTATACTCAAATGTTGTGGATGGAAGTTCAACTGGAAGATATGAATGTGAATGTTTCAAAACCATAGAAGATACTTTGTGATAATCAAAGTTCACATTATCTTTCTAAGAATATTTCCAGCAGTCAAGATCAAAACAGAATGATATAATGTTTCACTTTATAAAATATAAAGTTTCTACTATAGATGTTTTACTATAATACATTTCAAAAAATTATCAGATTTCTAATATCTATAAAAAGACAATATTGAAAGAAGGGTTTGTGGAATTGAGGCAGCTACTCCATATTTAGCCTCCTCCTATGTTTTCTTAAATCTCATAATGAATAACCCCCATCGTTCTTTGGATTATGGTGAAAATGGGAGAGTGAAAGAAAAAAACTTTGTACATTGTAAAATTTTTATTACTTTTTTATGAATCTGAAGCTTTAGATATCATATAATGAGGGAAGAAAGAAAAATAAAGGATGAAAAAAAAAGAATTGGGATAAAAATAATGTATGAAAAGAAGTGAAGAAATTATATCTTTACATGGCCACAAAATTATCATTCCAACAAGGGATAGAAATTTCATAAAAAAATATTACTTTATTTAGTAGTGTGGATTCAATACAACCTCTTTATTGAAAGGTTGTGTTTTGATAAAATAAAAATATTGATTTGAGTAAAATTGTGAGCGTTGCAAAAGATATTAACGAGGGTTGTAAATAAATTCAAAGGATAATATTGAAGTACCATTGTAAAGAATTATTTTAAAAATGTTTTTTGTATTTGTTAAAAACTAACCTTTTTTATATTAGATTGTTTTGTTTCATGGAATCTAATTCATCTTCCTTTTATTTAGTCATTGGATCCAAAAGAATTAGAGGCATAATTTATTGTTTTCTGGGAGTCAATCTTTTATGTAATTAGAGATAGAATGATGTTGATGAAGAGTTTTAAAATAATAATGTGATGTCAGGAGTTAGAAATTTTTTGTAAATTCTAAAACAAAATTATACAAAGCTTTTCTAATCAAGAAGTTCTCAAAAATCTTGAAAACAATGTTGATGAAAAACTTTGATAAAATAGTGTAGATATTTGAAGAAATTCATTATTTCATCCTAATGAAAAATCAATCGTGATAGAAATTATGCAGTAATGAAAATTCTATAAAAATGGAATTTACATTATATTCAGAATAATCCTCACCAGAATCCTCTAAAAAATGTTCCAAAAATAGGCACTAGAATAATACAAAAATAGGATCCAGAAAATCAGAATTGGAATCATACCAAAATCAGATCCATAAATTGCCACCAAAATCCAATAATGAGAATGAATTTTTAATGAGAGAAAGATATGAAGCTGATTTACTATACCCTTTTTATTTTCCTTGATAAACTTATAAATTTATCATATCAATAAAATCGGCAACAAGAACCCTACAAAAATTATAACCATCATTATGAGAAAATCAGCACAAAAATTCTACAAAAATAAAACCCGACATTCTAAGAAAATTGGCACTAGATTTCTGCAAATATCAGATCCAAAAAATTGACACCAGAATTATGAAAAAATCATATCCAACAGTCTGTGAAAATTGGCACCATAATTCTGAAAAAATAGGTTCCAACAGTTTTGTATTGAGAAATAATTCGAGATGGATAGATTATGAATAAGAATACAAGTTGTCAAACATACCGTTCACTTTTGCATAAATTTTGGAGAAATATAAATAGGCTTCAATAAGATAATGATGAAGTTTAAATGTGAGATATTTTCTTAGTTTTGAGATTTTAGGAAGTGAGGAAAATTTTCATGTTTCCCGGTCTAGGTTTCTGAGTTTCCTATAAATAATTTTAAATATAACTTTTTCATTTCAAATATTATACATACGCACAAAAGGCGGAGTACTGAAGAAATTGAATTGAATGTTACCATCTTAATGAAGAAGAATTATATTGAGTATTATATCATAGTTTGCGTTTTATAGTTCATCATAATAAAAATTGGATCCATCATTTTCCAAAAATCAGCACCAATATTCTATGAAAATCATATCTTGAATTCTGAAAAAACAAATCGGCACCAAAATTCTAAGAAATTTGGATCCATAATCCTTCAAAAATCAGCACTAGAATTCTGTGAAAATCAGATCCAGAATCTAGCATCTTTGTATTTAAAAAATCAGATCCATAATCTTTTATCAGTGTACTGAGAAAATAGGATCCATCGTCATCAGATTGAGAGAATCAGATCCATCCAAATCAGAATGAGGATTCAAATAGATCATTTGTTGAATAGTATCCACAAAGTATTTATTCTTTTTGTTGGCACAATTATTTTAAAAGAAAACATTGTAAATAAGAGGGAGTCAGTATAATCGTTCATATCAAAATATTAAAGGTTTATAATAGTAGATTGTGCATGTAGAATTCACTTCATCATTATAGTGGATTTCCAAAACCCACAGGAGTGGCTATGAAAAGGATGTAGGTTCTCAAAATGAGGCCAAACCATGTAAGTACTATGTTCTTTACATTTATACCTATTTTTCATTCATGAGTATTTACTGAATGTCTATAAGGATATAAATCTTAAAAAAGTCTAAATGTTAAGTTTCTAAACGTTTTAAAACTTATAAAAAGCTAAAAACTGATTCAGCCCCCCTTTCTCTGTTGTTATTCGATCCTTAGAACTTCAATAAGAAAGATACTGATCCAGTTGTATGACTTTAGAGTTATGTATGTGTTATGGATCAATTATTTACTTCCTTTGGAAAGATACCTGCAACATGTTGTGGATTTCAGAGATGTTCGGTAGAAGCACCAATCAATAAGCTACCATCTCTATATGTACAAATATTTCAAAGGAACCAGCATACCTATAGATTTTATATCCCTTATTTTTAGATATCATAAACTTATTATATAGATATTTTCATATAATCACCTTCTCACAGATATAAGATTCCAAATAACATCAATTATTACCAATATAAATTTTTTGATCAATTTTGTGTTAACCTTATGTTATACTAAATGGCTCTAACCATCTCTATCAATTCTTTATCACACTCAAGTCCTAATAAAATTATTTCATCAACTTTATCATAGATTATTGGAGTGTTTATCTTTATTACATAGAGGTATTCATGAGGAACCATCTGAATGATCATGTGAAAAATATTATTGTATAATAACTCAATTAAAGGAAGGTGTTGTTCCCAACCACCATTGAGATCCCTACAAAGAGACAAAAACATATCCTATAGAGTTTGAATAATTATCTCGTACTTATAATCTATATGAGTATGATATGTGGTAATTAAACGCAATTATATGTTAGGTGATTTCTTATGACATCACCAAATCATTGAGGTAACCCACAGATCCCAATCATAAATAATAGAATATGGTTTTCCCCACAACCTTACTTCTTCCTTAATGTATTTCCTGAAAGCTGATCAAAGGAGGAATATTATATAATAGAAATAAAGTGCCATGATATTGTATGATGATCAACTAAAATCCATATAGTGTTACTCCTTTAGATTTTCTAGGGGCTCTGATGAAAACATCCAAAGTGATTTTTTCCCATCCATTTTAGTAGGGGTAATGGTTGTGATAACCACTTATAATCGTCTCTCTCAACATTAACATACTAAAATTCCAAGAAATGATATATGTATTATTCTATAAATCTATACCTTCCATCCCACTAGAAATACTCCTTCAAATATCTAAATATTTTCCTACTTCTAGGATGAATATTGAATAGTGAACTATGAGCCTCCTCTAACATCTCCTTCTAAACTGGTATTGAGGGGACATAAACACAGTTCCTAGACAGTATTATTGCATCATGATCAATATTAAAATCAGGAAAATTTATCTCATTATTATAGAGATCCAAATATTCCCATTGTTCCTCTTTATTCACCACTTATAAATATGGTTGGAAACTCATATGAGAAAGATAATACTTCTCCCCATACTTTAGGATTTCAATATCAGACCATTGAATATCAATGAATATTAGATCATTTTTGGTCCTCAACATGAAAAATCTAACATGATTCTTTCTTCAAAAATCATTGATCACATCATTCACATTCAAATGGTTGTAATGTAATGAGTAGCCATAATATTTTATAATTTGAATCCATCATCCATATAACATATACAACTCCTCATGTGTGAATATATACATTAAACATTTATAGTCAATATATATATATATATATATCTCACTTTTCACATTAAATTTAATTCCTCTATATCATTAATGAAACAATTAATGAAGATGGACCAAAATCATGAGTTGGGTAAAAAAAATTATGACCTTCAATATTCATGAAGCATATTCTATAACAATGCCATTCTTCTTAAGAACACATCATAATCCCTTTTTTGGATACATCCCTATATATTAAAAACCTTTATCAATAATAGGCTAATTTTAACATATGTGTGATGACTAATAATTTCTTTAGTTACCTGAAAATTTCCTCATATTAATCCATCCATAGAAACATATATCTCTTTTTAGTTAACATGGTATGAGGACAAGGTAATCTTGATAAATTCTCCAAAAGCCATTGATAATATCAAGCTAATCTATGAAATATCATATCCCATCTTTTATGGTTGCTATACGACAATAATTTAATAGCCTCCACATTTTATTGATCCACTAATATACCCTCACTTGATATTTTTTTTAAAGGTTGTGGCCAAAGCCTCATTTAATTATTAAATCAAATACCTCTTTTTGTTTGGGTCGAGGGAGACCCCCTACCAAGCCTGAAGGTCCAAGGCCAAGTGGCCTGAATACAAGGCTTGAAAGCCCATTTTTGTCCCAAAGGGCCCTTCAATGAATAGTACTTCTACAGTACCCAAGCTGCTACAGTACCATGGTCACTACAGTTTCTGCTACAGTTCCTCTGCCGCTATAGTGTCAATGCTGCAACATTTCCACTACTACTATAGTACTGCTACAATTCCCTACTACATAGTTGATATAGTAACAAAGAAGATTTTCCCTATCTAGATTCAATCCTAGGTCTTTGGGATGCCAACAAAGAGGCTGTACCACTTGGGTACATGCTCGTTGTCCACTCACTTGAGATTATATGAACATGAAACAAGACATTTTAGCTTAAATTTGAACTCTTTAGTTTTTTTACATATAGATTATTTTTTCATAAGGTCTTCAGTACAATTCGAATGTTATATTTATTCTCATTATTTCTCGTTGAATATATAATTATATTTTATTTAAATAATACCACAAGAAGATCATATAAATATTTAATAAATCTATTAATTAAATTCATGAAAACCAAATGGGAATTACTGAAACCGAATGGAATGAATATATATTTGTATATATTCATACTTTTTATAGAATGATATATTGTATATATACCCTTTCTTGACCCTAAATTTATGATACCCAAAATGAAGTTCTGTATTTGAAATATATTAAGTTATGCATAGTTGATCATACATGTCATCAATATGAAGTATAGTATACTTGTGCTTAAATATGATCTTATTCATCTCATGGTAATAAATGTAGATTCTCATCGATCAATCATAATTCTTAATAAAAAGGACAAGTTAACTCTAAGGTGAAACACTTTACCGAATAAATTTATTATCATGACTCTCATTGAGTTTCATATTTATCTCTTATAACAAAATTCGGTACAATCTGTATGGGGTATTTAAAATAAGTTTATAACAAGGTATGACTTATATTAAGAACTAAACTTCATCATTCGGTGGAAGTCAAAGAAACTATCAACCAAAAAATTCCAAACAATATTCTTCTCATCGATGTTTATTTTCTCCCAAACCATGTTAGATAATCACTCCTTTAAAATAGTAATCAATATTTATACAATGACTGTAGTTTCAATTGGATGTTCATATTTATTATCCAACTGATAGACGACCTGAGGTTCGATTGGAATATCAAAATTGACATCCCTTACTTGGAAAATGATGTGGTAATTATATAGGTAAATCCAATTTATTCCTATGATAACACCAAATAAAACTAGAGGAATAATAATAGGATTTTCATGAATCACATTCTCTTATACATATATTGGAGAATAATCATATAATTAATGTAAAATCATCATTCCATTGGGGATTTTCTCTACTAATTCAATTTCAAACCAATAAGGATAATTAAAATTCATTGGGACAATTCATATTATATAAGAATTCATGTAATTATGTTCAAATAGGGTACATCAATATTTGAAGATACATATTACCACCTCAACATCATTGTAATATCTTCAATCCCGTAAAACAAAATTTGGTTTTTGTGACCATCAAACATCATTAATACTTAGTGATTGACCATGAAAAATAATTCATAATATTCCTAAATAATTACACATTATTTACAATATATGACACCTTAGGTTAAACCCAAGTCATTCATTTTCAAAAACAATTAAAATATTTTATGATTGTTCATAAATATTTCGGGAAATTTACAAGGAATTTCCCCTATGGGTATCAAAATTTTTTTCTTTCAAGGATCATTAGCATGAATCAGGTGACAATAAACTTAATCCCAAGGTTCCCTTGTCAGAGTTATTACACCTTGTTAAAACTATTCTGGGCTCTATTTCACTGTAGTATCTTGAAAGGGACATGATTTCTTGGAAACCACTTACTCCATCCTTCAATAAAATTCTTGGATATTTTCCCATACAGAGACTTATCCATATTCATATACCAAGGTTTTCAATTATGATTTATAATTATTTTTCTAAAGGTTAACTAAACATTTACTCTAATACCAACTACAATAACCTAGTATTTTTATATATATAATTCATATCTTCTTAAATTAATATTCAATAAATTTTAAAAATATACATCCATGGACTATAAAATAATATTTTATTTATAGAATATATACATAATAATCTTATTTTATGAAATATATTCTTCATATCACATAATTTTTTCCCCAAACTGTGATCATCATAGAAAAAACCTACATAAAACATTTTTTTATCCTCGGGAAAAAATATATGAAAGGGTGAGAATACATGCCCACTAAGGGTAATCAAGGGAGATATCAATAATAATGTGAACATAATATGAGAAAAATTGTATGAAAATACTAATCATGAATCATGGAATAAATATTGGAATTTTATAAGACATGATTCCTAAATGGATTAAATTATCATAATCCATGAGATCATAACATAGACATAGAAATGTGGTAAAAATGTAATCTTATAACATTGGGAACATATATAAATAGATATAGGTTCACTCATTAATTTAAGAACATATAATAATTTTCTCACATAAACTTGTGGGCATGAAATATAGGGACCCAAAAATGATTGTGAGCATAAAATCATGTTTATGTATAACATATATATCTCATGGTTTATCAATCAAAACCCAATGTATTGGAAAGAGATATAGATTACATCTATCCCTAGTTATAACTTGACCAATGTTATTAGCTATAACATAACCACCTTACAAGGTTATATCATAACCAACATCACATAATTAAAACCCTACATATGCATTTCACATGATCATAACACATTAATCATAGTAGAACCCATCAAAATTAAATGTGTTTTATAAAAATTTCATTATAGAATAACCCATTAAAGAGAAATGGGTTTCATAAACATTTCATTGTTTAATCGTATAAAAACCCCTGAAAAAGGAATGGGTTTCTTGAACATCATTTCATAATAATGATAAAACAAATATATAAATAATAATGATTTTATGATTGGATAATATTCCTTCAAAAGATTATGTAACATCAATGAGTGTAATCTTAGTTGGAAAATTATTTTGAAAGATCACTTGCAATATTTCTTGTGGAAAATAATCTTTTCCAAAAAATCAAAAAAAAATTGTAATAATTTTATTTAAAGATGAATTTTGAAAAAAAATTAAAGGAATATTTAAAACATTTATTAGGTATGATGGTGGGATATTCTATCAATCTTATACAATTTAAAATATAACATTCCTTTAACACATTGGTAAAAAGTAAAAAAGTAGCTCATTTGTAAGATCAAAAGTAGAATCTATTTAAACCAATTTTTATATAAAGTTAAAAATTGAAAAAATGATATATAATAATTATATGAAAATATTATAAACATTTATAATAACCTTTTTAATAAATATGGACATATAAGAGAATGATTCTCGGCTGAGAAAAAAATCTTTGTCGGTTTTCCATAAAATCATTAATTTTGAATATTTGGTAATTTAATAGAGTAAATATAAAGATAAAATTATATTATAAATAAATATCCATAGGAAAATAAATTTCACTAGTTTATTAATAGTTATATTATATTATTACACAAATATAAACATAACTATAAACAGTCTCGTGAAATGATTAGACTGTAACATAAAACGCATACCAATTTAGGAAATTTTGAATCATAATCACTATAAAAGAATAAAATTGATTGAAACCATAAGTATAAGGAAAATTATTATATCTAAGATGTAATATTTCAATGGTATGGTATATAAATTACGAAAAACTAAACATTTTGTGAATATGGCATATATCTCCCAAAACTAATAGGGAGACTATAAGTAGCTTACCTTAACTATCTACTACCATTGTACACATTAAAACCTCATGTATAATGAAAATATGTTTTTTATGCTTGTTTTTGATATCCATACTCCTGTATGATATAAAATTTGATTTATTATGATCATTTTATCACTCATTTATTATCAATTATTTTTCAAAATCACTATTTTTGTGATTACTGCTTTGTCATTCATGTATGTTCTGGTTTGGTAATTTCATAGCCTATACATTACTGAAAGATACATCATATCTATATTTTAAATTATTATAAAAATATAATATATATTGATTATATATATATTCTAATCCATAGAATTTATAGAAATAAATTGAATTACATCATTCATGGAGAAGGGACATCGTACGTCTGTAAGAACGTTTTTCAATTTTATCAATGGATGGAATGAAATAAAGGTAGTTAATATATCACCATAAGAGAATAATTTTATTAAATTTTATATCTTTTGTATTCATTTAATCTATTCTTATTACCATCCTTGTCAAAATAAGATGAAAAACATATCACATCACATTGTGGAGGCTGTCGTCCACACATATGCACGAGCGACGTTATCATTTCTCCATGGGTTGTAAGGTAACAAATTTTATTCGATATTATAATAATTTTTTTATAATAATTTCATAAATATTATATATAATCATAAAATATATTAATATCACCATCCATGAGAGGTGTATATAGAAAATTAATTACATTAGTTTGTGAATCAGTAGTCTGTCGAGCACACGATCGATGGTTTTATTTCCCATTAAAAGGTTGTGGATAAATTTATAGGTTTTCATATTAAAACATTAAAATATTCGTACATGGAATATATTATTTTTATTATATCATAATATGTAAAGAATATTTTAATGAGGTGGAAGAATAATCAAATGAAAAAAATGCATGTTTAGAAATATTAACTCCTCATCGAAAAATCTATTTAGAATTGTACGTAAAGCCTTCATATGAGGGTTTACTGATAAAGATAAATCATATATGTAACACCCCGAGATTTTATGAAAAATATTCTTTTTAATTTCATTAATGTCTTGTGTTGTATGCTACACCAAAAGGAGCTTGTACAACACGCATCCTTGACTTGCCTTGCATTACATGCAATCGCGACCTTCCTTTATAGTGTGTGTAGTACGCAATACCGAGTTTCACTAAACAATAATATGCTATTAAAATATTATTAAAACTAACCGTTCTGAATAGTAATAACCACTTTTTGAAATTATGTAAATTTTATTATTCAAAAAGGACTTCATTTTTGAAAGCGGAATATCGAAATTAGCTTAGGGTGAAATTTTGGTACTTTTCAGATAACTTTCATATTCTGATGAATAGTGAAAATTATTAAATTTTTATTAAAAACAACTTTTTAATCAAAATACTTAATAGTGATAAATTATTAATTTGAGTGGTTTTAAAGTATATATAGAATATATTTTTATAATTTAATACAATGTTTTTCATTGGATGTAATTTGACATTTAAACCAGACATAAACAAGTGTCAATCTTTTGATAGTTATTATCTTTTAAAAACACTCTATTTGTTTTGACGACAGGATTTAATTTTTAAATTAATTAATGAAACTAATATGTTTTGAATTTGGTAAAATAGACATCATCTTTGAGATCATAATATCAAATATAGCTTAGGCCTAATTTTTGGTATTTTTCTGGAATCGTTCGTTTTTTGATGAATAGTGAAACCATTAAGTGGTAGTTTAAAAAAATGAATTTTTCATAAAACTTAATTTTACCGCTTCTGTGAGTGGAATTTCAAAAATCTGAGATACACTGTTGATGTTAGTAAATAAATTTGGTTCAATGAGATGAAAATAATTTTTGGTGAATAGTAACTTTTTACTTTTTTTACCACCGTTAAAAGTAAATAGGGTAATTAAGGGTAAAAATGATATTATTATTACCCTATCACATGTCATAATTCTATTTGATAAGTGTAATTCGAACAAAAACAAACTTAAGAATAAAATATGACCATTTAGGCCCACTTAGATTATATTAGGACATTTATTATTATTTAATTCAAAGAAGAGTTAAAAGAGTTAAAATCAATGTTTACTTACTAAAACATTTTTAATATAGGGTTATACATAAGATAAATTCGATTGTAAATATTCATTAGAAAGATAATAATATTTTCTACATAATTATATTTTATTTATACTTTTAGACATTAAATAATTAAATTTAATTATGACACAATGATGATACAGTAATTACCATAATAGTGAAATATTAGAGTAATCGATATTATAAATACCCATATAAATATAATTTGAGGCTTTTTATGAATTACACTAATTTTATATATTAATATGACATATTATTATTTATTTAATTAACTTTTTTGAACTAATCATTCTGTTATGATTTTTAAAAAAATCAATTACTAAATAGTGTCAAAATTGACATAAAATTGTTTTTAAAACAAATATAATATTGTTAATTGTTATTTTATTCCTAAAAATCCAAAGTTCGGAAAAATAACTTAGATAAGGTTATATATATTAATAATAAACAACTTGGGGTTCGTTTGGCTTGTTATTGTATGTTTATTAAACTTATAGTGTAAGAACACAAGAAGACACAATAAAAGTAAAATTATTTAACTTAATGTTAAATCTAAATGATAAGGTTAAAATAGGAACCTAAACTTGTCTAAATTCTATTGAATGAGGGGATTTCGACCCATCCCCACCTTATATTCAAAATAAATCAATTTGGAGCTATTTAAAACCGAATTTGGCTTTAAAATAAAATAATATTTTTTGTTATTCCAAAGGTGCCCCTCTCCTCCCTTATAAAAGGGAACCTCCTCCCTCTCTTCCTCACACCACATTGAGCCTTCAAGCTCGCCAAACCCTTCCAATTTTATCTCTCCACTTCCCTAGAGACATCTTAGAGGTCCTGGACTTCTTCAAAGACCAATTTTAGTGCCCTAAAAGGAGGTCTCAAAGAAGCGCTTCAAAGAAGAGGTAATGCCTGTTACCGATTCTGTCATATTTATTTCTTCTTCCACATCTTCTTCTTTAGTTGTTTCATCATGAAGTAATAACATCAGTAACAATAATATACTGATATGTTATTATAAGTATGAAACAACCCTATTTCACTATCTATCCATCCTACGGAAAATGAAATCACCGCACGTGCGTACGTACGGAATACCGTCTCCACGCCGTGGTGTAATCTATTTTCCACCACCACCTTACTTGGATGGGTATAATGGTGTACATAACAACTATATATGATTATTGTAAATTGGTATTGATTATGAAATAGTATACATACACTCCAATACAGTCCCACGATCATGAGAACGATATCATCGCTCATGCATACGTACGGACTACCGTCTCCACGAAGCGATGAGATTCATTCTCCACGTTAACCATTCATGAATGATTATAAAGTATATATAATAATTAATCATGAAATATATGACATAATAATGATACTGGATTTATGTGTATATATATTTATGACATCTACTTAATTCCATTTAACTCAATAAGGAAACGAAAACAGTGTTCATGCGTACGTACGGCCTACCGTCTCCATGAACGAAGTATTTCTTTCCATTTACTAATTTATTATATATATATATATATATTCTGAATATATATTATATATAAATAATGTTTTATATTCTGGAATTAAGTAATCATGATCTAAGTAATAATATGAATAATTACAAGTCAAAACACGGACGACAAATGAAACAATTTTACCCAAAACGCTCTTTAACATGGAATTTACAAAAAAATGGGTAATATAAAGTCACAAGTGAACCATATATGATATCATAACAATGAGTATGATTCTGTAGTAAGTCAATGACATTATTTAAATCATTATACAGGAGGTTCAGACACTTACATAGAAAATCGCACCTAAGGTAATGGAAAATATCACAATCTCATTTTTTATCTAAGATTGTTTATACTTTGTAATTTGCTGGGGTGTATTTTATCATCCACATCCATGTTTCCTCAATATGTAATATTATTTCCATCTACCTACAATTGTTTAAATCCAATTTTACCCTTCGGTTAGTTTTTTGTAAAAAATATGAAAGGAATCTTTTTTCGTTTTCCGTGCGAGGTACTTTTTGACTTTTCCGACAAAAGTACGAGAAGAATGTTTTTTTAACTTATACGGCATGAATGGATTTTTATAACATTATTTCCAAGAAGCTTCCTTTACAAGTTTTCAAGTTTATTTTTAATCAACTTCTTTTAGTTTAAAATTTTATGGAATGTTAAGAAAGGAAAATGTTTTTTTGAAGTAGAAAGGATATTTTACTCAAGAATGGAGTTCAAGTGTTTTATCAAAATTATTTTCCATCTAAGATTATATATGGTTTTGTTTCTATCCCTATTATTATATGGATTTGATTATGTTGTGATGGAAATATTTTTATGAATTCCTTTATCTTATATGAATTGTTTTATGATGTCATGTTGTTTAAGAATCCCTTTTTTATTACATGGGTTGTACAATAATGTATGATTTAAGATTTTGTGGCACACATAAAAATGGTATCATTATGAGATTGGTGGGACCTATATCTCCCTCCAATGCATTGGGTAAAGATTTTATATCTCATCAGATAGACATGGTTGGAACGACAGGTTAAACCAGTTCAGTAAAATAGGACTGAAACGAGGAGTGAACTCGGTTCAGAAATGGACTTTCTTCACTAAGATTTTCTTGGAAATGATTCTTGACTAATAAGAAATGATTCTCTATGATTATGTGTGTATGCCCCAAAGTTTCATGTTTTAAGTTATGATTATTGGGATTACATTTCACTAATATGATTTATCCCATGTTATGAAATTATGATCTCTTTTGTAGGTTAAGATTTCCAAAAGTTATGTTCTTATGTATATGATGTGATTGATATTTATTTTGTTTACCCTTAATGAGCATTTGAGCTCACGCTTTTATGTTTTCTTTTCCCCGAGATATAAAGAAAGGTTTTAGGTAAAAAAAGGAAGATCTTTATGGGAGATGTTGAAGATCTTTCACCACGATTAAAAGATTATATTCCAAGTTTCCAAAGACACTAAACTATTACAGTCCTTGTGTGTGTGTGTGTTTTTGTTATGAACTAAGTATTCCAAAAAAGTAATGTAATGTCCATGTACATCATGCTTCGGGTCTCTACAGTTGGTATTAGAGGAAAGGTTTAGTCAACCTTTGGAAACTAGGATGCAAAAACGTTAGTGAGATCCCTAGAGATATTTATAAGGTATGTATAGGGATGTCCCTAAAGATAAGTATACGTATAGGATATAGTCCTAGAACTATGGTAATGATATTATATTAATCCAAAGATGATAGATATTGAAGTTACTCCCCTTTTATTATGATTTTTTTCCTCTCACACTATTCTTTTTGGGTTTTAGAAAATGTTTGGAAACAAAATGATTCATGATAATGGAGGATATGATGGACAACAGAATGATATTCTTTATGAGCAACCAAATGAAATGGGATTTGGAAGTCCAATCATCATTATTATGCCAAATCAGAAATCTCATAATATGATCAATAAAGTAAAATTTGGTATGTTTCATGACTCGGCTAATAAGAGAAAGATGGAGTTTCATGATGATCATAGAAGAAAGAAAGTTCAATTTCCCCTATGTAAATCATGTGGGAAGAGGAATCAAGGAGAATGTTTCAAAGGAACTGGAAGATGCTTTGGGTGTGGAAAAGAAGGACACAAAGCCAGTAAGTGCAAAGGAAAAGGTTCAGTTAACACCAGGGATGAGGATAATGGTATTGCTATGACATCAACAATGGTTAAGTGTTTTAAATGTGGAATGTACGGGCATTATGCAAACCAAATGACCTAAGGGAAAGTCTCATGAAGAGAATCAGTATGGTCGTATGGGTAGTATTTATGTTGATGATGATGAAGAGACTACAAATGATATATGAGATGAAAGAAGTGTTGAAGCTCAGTCGGTTGTTTTAGAAGGTAGTGGAATGATTGTATGTTTATCGAGAGTTATGTTGTATAGTTAATGGTATTATGGAATAAAGAATCATCTAAGGATTGTTACACTATTGTTTTTCCTAAAAGTATTTGAAAGTATATGTTGAATGGTACTAGTAACCATTGAAGGTTATTCAGATCTTTTTGTAAAGCAGATGATATGCGCATAATGAAGGAATAAGAAGATAATGAGATGTTTGATTGTATTCATGAGCTCATGATTGATATAAGGACTAAGTGATATCATGGTTTGAGTATATAGAATTTTGAGGATTTTGGTATGTGGAAAGTGATAACTTTTAACTGCATTCATGTTTTCACTAAGGTTCAATGGGTATTCATTTTTCAATAGAATACATGATTAAGGGCTTCGAATGTTTGGAATGTGACCAATAAGACATATCTTATGATATATGGGGATCAACGATGGTATTAAATCTCTGGTAATAATTTTCACTATATTATGAGAGTGGACTGCAGTATTATGGATAAGCCTAAAGAGTAGAATGGATTATGTTGGACATACGTTAGTATTGTTTAAGGATAAATGTTTTTTCGATATTATTGATGGGATGTTATAGTAATATAGTTTTAGAAAAAGGAAAACCTGTAGGACGGGCAACAGCCCATCGCGTCAGATAAGGCTGTGGGAATCGAACCCACAACCGAAGTGCGACTGGCCTTTATCGCCTACCACTGGCCTACAAGAAGTCCATGGTTAGTAGAAACTAATTTTATTTTATTAAGCGGTATGATATATGAAGTATAAGTTCATTTTTGGAACCATATACGATTAATCTAACCACAAGATGGACTTATAACTTTTGCTAACCTTTTGTTTGAAAGAGATGGAATGACCCATCATTCTATCACATGATCTGCTAACACATCACGAATAACAAATTCAACTTCACTTCATTAAGGGATGAAGTGGAAATTGTTCAATTCATGAACAACAGTGAGATTGTACCAAAATCATACAAGTATTTCTTTTAATTCATCAACTTTAGGGAAATGATCTTGAAAACCAAAAATGTTGTCCTAGTTCCCTTATATCCGATGAATCAGATGGTACCTCAGATCATCACAAATCAATAGCTTTGTGATTTTTGGATTTTTCATAGCCATGTTCTCTACCACTCTTCATCAGAACTTGATGGTCAGATTTTTCTTCCATATCAATATTTTCACCTATGTTCTCCTAAGTGGAAACCCAGTGATGAGTTAATTTGGGTAACCGTTACATTTCATACTTTAGTTCTTAAAGCAATGTTTTGGTATTCCTTTTTACGATATGGGTTTCTATTAAAGAAACATTAGAGTAGTAAACCATTTATAAAACTGACAAATTTCGAGGGCGAAATTGATTTTAAGGGGGGTAGAATGTAACACCCCGAGATTTTATGAAAAATATTCTTTTTCATTTCATTAATGTCTTGTGTTGTACGCTACACCAAAAGGAGATTGCACAACATGCATCCTTGACTTTCCTTTCATTACACGTAATCACGACCTTCCTCGATAGCGTGAGTAGTACGCAATACCGAGTTTCACTAAACAATGATATGCTATTAAAATATTATTAAAACTAACCGTTATGAATTGTAATAACCACTTTTTGAAATTTTGTAAATTTTATTTTTAAAAATGGACTTCATTTTTGGATTTGAAATATTGCAATTAGCTTAGGGTGAAATTTTGGTCCTTTTCAGATAACTTTCATATTCTGATGAATAGTGAAAATTATTAAATTTTAATTAAAAACAACTTTTTTAATCAAAATAATTAATAGTGATAAATTATTAAATTGAGTTGTTTTAATGTATATTTAGAATATATTTTTACAATTTAATACAATGTTTTTCATTGGATGTAATTTCACATTTAAACCAGACAAAAACAAGTGTCAATATTTTGATAGTTATTATCTTTTAAAAACACGCTATTTGTTTTAACGACGGGAATTAATTTTTAAATTAATTAATGCAACTGATATGTTTTGAATTTGGTAAAATAGAAATCATTTTTGAGTTCATAATATCAAATATAGCTTAGGCCTAATTTTTGGTATTTTTCTAGAATCTTTCATTTTTTGATGAATAGTGAAACCACTAAGTGTTAGTTTAAAAAAATGAATTTTTCATAAAACTTAATTTTACTGCTTCTGTGAGTGGAATTTCAAAAATCCGAGAGACATGGTTGATGTCAGTAAATAAATTTGGTTCAATGAGATGTAAATAATTTTTGGTGAATAGTAACTTTTTACTTTTTTTACCACGTTTAAAAGTAAATAGGGTAATTAAGGGTAAAAATGATATTATTATTACCCTAACACATGTCCTAATTCGATTGGATAAGTGTAATTCGAACAAAAACAACCTTAGGAATAAAATATGACCATTTAGGCCCACATGGATTATATTAGAACATTTATTATTATTTAATTCAAAGAAGAGTTAAAAAGGTTAAAATCAATGTTTATTTACTAAAACATTTTTAATATAGGGTTATACATAAGATAAATTCGATTTTAAATATTCATTAGAAATCTAATAAGATTTCCTATATAATGATATTTTATTTATAACATTTATACATTAAATAATTTAATTTAATTATGACACAATGAAGATACAGTAATTAATAATTAAATTAATTCATTAAATAAATACTAAATAACATTATTAAAAACTATAAACATTTAAACTATTTATTTATAACCATTAATTATATAGTTATATATATATATTTATATATATGCTACTTTTTACCTATTTTCATCCACTGTTGTAGGTAATATTTATCGCTTTGAACTATTTTGAAAAAATATTTTTTGGCTCCTATTATTTTCAAAAATTAAAACAATATTGCATAATATAATGTACCAAAATATATATTCTATCATATTTTATAAACTGTTATATCCATTTCATTGTAGTTCTGATTATGATACATAACGATGAATTTGGAGATGATCGTGTTTCGATGATTCTTAATGAACAAATTTTGTTTTGTTAATTAATTAGTGTAATGTTAATATAAAATTCCATGAAAAAAAATCCTATTTACATATTTATATAATATTAAAACAAATAATAAGTAAAAATATTCATCCATTATATCAAATGCATATTATTGTTCAAGTATGGGGTTAAATCATCCCAAACATGAAGCTACCATGATTAATTAATGATTATGAGGTGGATTAGAAGAAATATCATAAAGATAAGAATAGTAATATTATTTTCATTTATAGTGTGTTATATTATAATTTTTAAGAACAATTATAAAAATAAAACCACTATAATTTTATTTCAAAGTACAAATATATCCTTTTTTTAGTTAGAACACACTGTTGGTTGGTTGAATTTACCATCGTTGTTTTTTATACATATTGTTAATAGCTTATCGAATTTTACTTCAACAAACCTTAATATTTTCATAATCATTAAATTTAACCATTAAATTAATTCTCATGACCATCCATCACTACAAAATATTTCACTTTTTCCAACGGGGTCATATATGTTAGTAAATGTACATTATCTATTGGTAAAACGTTTTACCAACATATATGTCCCTTTCACTAAACTGTTGGTAATAACTCTGTCGCTAAATGTTTTTGCGACAGATAAAATCATTATGTTACAATTATAATAATACCAACAGATAAGATATATGATGGCTTAAATATTTAGAAATAGTTTTTAATGACAAATTTTTATGTTGGTAATAATATTACCAATATATAATATCTGTTTATAAATCAAATTTGAATAAAAATTATAAATTTTTATTTCTAGTAAATTTTCATATTATATTTTTTTAATTAATCATATTGGACACTATTAAAATATTATTAGAGTAACATTTTCACACATGTTAAAAATTAGAAAAATATTAATTATATTAATAATGATATTTAATACAAAATGAGTCAATACAAAATCAAACCCCCAACATGATCTATCCCATGCCCCACACCCTGCTCCCCCATGCTAGAAGTGCATCCATGCCACAAGGATCAGCGAGCTCATCTATGCATGAAGCTCATCCATAGAAGCCCATTTGTGTCACACTAAGGACCAGCAAGAACCAACAACCAATAACACCCCATCCATCTCAGCGATCAACAACCAATATCATTCTAGCAATGACACACCAAATACCAAGGAACAACAACTCATCCATGCCTCAGGACTAGTGATCGACCTCCAGATCAAATTAGTCAAAAATATCTGGATGAATTGAAATTAAAATATAAATAAATGGATGCATAATAAATTATTTGCATAGTGATCATTTTTCATTATTTCTGTTGACATCACATGAATTTGGTAAGAGTGGATATAACCATTAAACATGGCCTACTCTAGCCACAACATTCAGTCCAACTCCATCATCAGGTTCATCATGAAAAATCTACAACAAAAAAATATGAATCACTCCACCTCTCAAAAGGATTTAAAATAAGGTTGTGTTTGGTTCATGATAATTTTTAACAAATAAACACTATGGAGAAAACATGGAATGGGAAATGGGAATACCTGCTTGATCTTTAATGAGTGAACAATGGAAGCATGAACACGCTACCCTAATATCTATAAACATGTTCCAAGAAATAAACAAGTAGCAAAAATAAGATGGCTTGACATGAGACATGCATCTGACACAAACTAATGAAAGTCTACAAAATATACCCTACTAGCCTCTAATGTTACAACTAGTCTACAAGATAAAAAAATCTCAAAATACTCACTGAGTAGCAGTAGAAATGAATAATCCCATAGGGGACCTGACATAGAGCTATGTGCTCCACATGATGTGAACCAACCAAAAAAGAAACTAGATTTTGAATCCTCCGCACTTCACACAAGCTATAAAATGCTGCTTTGGATCTAAAAATGCACAACATCACCATCCCATTGTGGTGGAACACCCATCTATGTTTTAAGCTTCACATGACAAGAGCTCCCTCCACTTTAGAGAGGCACCATCATAATCAGTATGTTGACCACCCAAACAGTAACCTTAACAAACAGTTTTCATCTAAATACATGATATAAAAATAATAATGCATGATATATACAATTAAAAGAAAATCAAAACAGTGACCAAAATAAGAACATATAACCAGTGAACACAAAAAACATCCATAACACATGATAAAAAAATAACTAGTGACAACAAAAACACAAAAAAAAAACAAAAGAACCAGTGACCACAACAACATAAAACAACCCATGACAATATAATAGAAAATAACAACACATGATAAAAAACATGAAGATTATCTTAACAAGAAGATTATCTAAACATAAAATGTCAAAAACTGACAGAATTTACCTTTCATTTATGTTTCCATTTTCCATGTGGCAGCATCATGTGGTAGCTTTATTTAGCTCATAATAAATTCATTACATTATTTAGTTTAGCTCCCTACTTTTCTTGTTTGATTCCCCTTAATGAATGCAATTGAAGTGAGCAACTTTCATTTTTTATCCTTATCATACCACATATAATGACTTCAGCCACTATAAACTAACCATGTGAGAAAGAAACTCATAATCCAATCGAGATTCAGAATAAACCAGCCACAAACTGTGGTCAGTAGTGTCTCATACCCATGTTCTAGAAATCAACAATACTCTTATAAAACTAAGATTTTCAGATAGTTCCATTGACACAAACATCTGGTCTCCAGTTAGTGAAACATAAACATAGAGAACCCCCTTCAATATTTCATCAATCATATGATAGTATGCTAACCTATTCTTCTTCTATGCTAACCCCTTTATCCTGTGGCCTGGACAACGTTAACTAGAAATCCTGTATAAGAAAAAACATTAATGAACCAAGACCAGGTCTTCAGATAAAATATATGGTGCCAGTGTTATTGCTAGGGTTCATTTAAAATACAATGTGAGACATGGGTTTCCTACAAATAAATTTAAACAAAATCAGCAGATGAATAAAGGTCCTAAAATGATAACAAAAAGTAATGAAATGTTAATGTTGAAATATTGGTTGTAAATGAGAATGTTGCTAGTAAATAGATCCAAAAACATTAATTTAGAGTGGATAGTGATTGGGTCATGAGACTTGGGTTTCCTACACACAGTTTAAACACAGAGAGAATGATTTCACACACATATTACACAATGAGATTACACACTAAGTTTACTAGAATCCCCTTGATGATTTCAAACTCCATCCATTATGAAATTCATAATCAATTTCAGTTGGCATCATAGAAATAGAAGAAATCACCAGAAAATATAAAAATAAATAAGAAGAAGAAGAAAATACACTCAATGTTTAGCTATAGATCCATCGAGTTTTCTTCTTAACTTCATCTTATATGTTCTCCATCTTGCTCTCAATTTGCAGCAGTATAGAATAGTTGGCCTGGAATGCAGAATGCCCCATCACCTGCTGCATTCATTCCCTCTTAAATTCCTCTTGAACTCTGACTTCCTCTATCCAATCATCCTTTAACAATTAGTAAACATGTATCCAATCACTCCCTAACTAAACCTAAACAAATGTCCATGTATCACTTTATTGCTGCCAACTCACAACAACCCCATATTATATATACTTTCTTAGTTAGGGAACACCAATTTCCATGTGATATGTACTATTTTATATCCATTTTTACATGTCTCAGCCCCTAGTAACATCACTAAAGAAATTAATCAAACACCATTAAGAGAGCTCCCATTACCTACTCGGCCAGTGCTGCTTATTCCCCCAACATCAAGTGTTCCCATCAGATGATATGTAAACTTCAATTCATGATAGAAGAGAATGTGACAACCGGGTCCCCATGACAGCACAGACACCCCGCCTTAACAAGGCCGTCGGGTACTGGCCTACAATGTACCCCCAGTTTCCCCCGTAGACACGTGGGGCCCACCCCAGGGTCCACCCACATGCCCGAACAGGTCATCTGACTAATGATTGCCCCCACAGGCCAACACAAGTCCTTTCCAGTGTGCTTTGTCCTCACTCACATACATCCTGATAAACTTCCCAGGAGGTCAGCCATCCTGATCACTACTCCAGGCCAAGCACGCTTAACTGTGGAGTTCTAATCAGACAGGCTCCCGAAAAGGAAGGTGCACCTTGTTGACATGAGTCTTATCATTAAGCCATTTAACCCTTTATCATTTTGGGGTGTTACAATCACCCCCCCCCCCCCCCCCCCTTAGAGCACAACGCCCTCGTTGTGGGTCCTACATCTCAACCCAGTATCGCACCGCACTTAAGGTTGGGAATCTGTCTGATTAGAACTCCACAGTTAAGCGTGCTTGGCCTGGAGTAGTGATCAGGATGGGTGACCTCTTGGGAAGTTTACCTGGATGTGTGTTAATGAGGAAAAAGCACACTGGAAAGGACTTTTGTTGGCCTGTGGGGACAATCATTAGTCAGATGACCCGTTCGGGCATGTGGGTAGACCCTAGGGTGGGCCCCACGTGTCTGCGGGGGCAACTGGGGGTACATGGTAGGCCAGTACCCGATGGCCTTGTTAAGGCGGGATGTTTGTGCAATCACGGGGACCCAGTTGTGACAAATTGGTATCAGAGGAGTCGGTTCTACCGCAGAACTTATAACTCTGATATTTTCATTCTGTGAAGCAATAGTGTTAAGAGTACTGAGTGTGGTTTTCTGTTCAGGGAGTCCAGTGTTAGTGCGGGCGGCCGACGTATCCATACACCAGGACCCTAACAACCGATTTCTGACTTTGTACACAAAAACACTGATTACGTGTGTGTTTTCAAAGGGTTTCACTTAAAACAGCTCAAACCAGGTTAGCTCACCAAGTATAATCGTTTGACCGTGTCACGTTGTTTTTTTCAGGATGCCATCTCTCAGACGACCAACTACAGCCCAGAGGGATGTGCGTAATGACAGCTTGTCGAGCGAAGAGGCTTCGATACAGGGCCCTCTGGCAGTTGAGGCACCAGCGGAGGCACCAGCGGTACTACCATACGTTGGGCCACCGATGCCACCTGCCCCAGTAGTAGGTGATTCATGCCACTTGAGTGCACTTCACGAGTTCCAGCGCCAGAGGCCACCCAGGTTCTGGGGAGAGACGGACCCGCATGCGGCTGAGGTTTGGCTGGAGGCTGTGGTGAGACTCTTCAGGCTAGTGGGGACGCCTGCAGACTTCATGGTGATCATTGCTGCCAGCCTTTTTCAGGCAGCAGTAGGCAGGTGGTGGAGCCACTTGTTCCAGTTTTGTGATGGGGTGACCTTCACATGGGAAGACTTCGAGACCTTCTTCAGGGTGGAGTTTTTGTCAGTAGCTCTACACCCCGAGCGTGTTCAGGAGCTGCTGCCTTTGCCGCGTGTTATTCGATCAGTAGCCGAGTCATTTGTGGGCAGTAGATAGATGATTCAGCAGTCCAAGAGGGCCAAAGCCAGCCGTACGAGGAGTAGGAAGTGTTATGAATGCGTTGGAAAGGGTCACCTGGCACGTGACTATCCGACTCCTCATATAGTTGATCTGCAGGCTTTGGAGGAGCCACCGAGGCAGAAGCAGTAGCGGGTGCTTGAGCAACAGCCGAGCAGTGGGCAAGGCAGTAGAGCTCCGAGAGCAGGTAGATTGGAGCGGAACTAGTGGATACGTCCCTTGTACTTCTAGTTCCATGTTTCTGTTGTGTTCGTGTCTTTGTACTATGAGCTGCAGTAATAAAAAGACACTTATCTTTGTGATGCTTTCTTTCCTATCCTTTTGTTTGGTTGATACTGAGTGGTCCCAGTTAAAACTGTTGACTTGACCCTCACTTTCGAGATTTCTACTGGAGAAGACCCAGTGACCTCACACTGATGTCGATAGTGTGACTCGACCCTTGGAGGTGAGAGTGACAGTTGGATCTCTTGGTAGTTACGTCGAGGCCTTACGACATCATCCATGGGATGAATGCATCATTCATGTCAGGATTGATTGTATTAGGCAATGGGTGTGGTTCATCCAGGGGATGAGACCGAGTTTCTTTTTTCGGCAAAGGAGAAATTTTAGTAGCTCTTTCAGATCATCTAGGAGCAGATAAAGACTGCACAGTGCTGTAAGAAACAGGAAACTGGCTCCAGTGTTAGAGACTCGAGCGTGTTAAATGTTAAAAGAAGAGGAAGCTTTAAGAAAAGAGGATTATGTAGAGCAGCAGACGTGGAGGTAGAGCTATGAGAGCAGCATGAGCTGGTGTACATCTTAACATGATACAACCACCCTCCTTAGTTATCCCCACCAGGCTTAGGGAGCTGGAGGGCGGAGGAAGAGTGCGGCTGCATGCGGTCAAAGAGTGTGACCCAATGGCTCTAAAAATGATTCACGGGACAGTCTGTGTCCACTACTAGCTTCTGTAGTAACAGACGTCGATATGAATCATTCCTTGCTTTCACAAATCTTGTCCCAGACCTAGAGTTTCCGGTAAGTCATGGACTTGACCCTCACGTCTGGAGATACCATGGGAGGAGACTCGATAATCACACTTATGCCGACGGTGTGGTCAGACCCTCGAGGCGAGAGTTTCAGTTGGAATCTCTTGGTGGCAGCGTCGAAGCCTTACGACGTTGGTTTGAGTATGGACTGGGCAGTCACAGTTCATACACAAATTGACAGTATTAGGAAAAAAGGGTGTGGTTTAACTACGACGTCGGGATGGGTTTTCCTTGGTCGGTGAAAAGGAAACCTGAGGCAGCACAGGATAACTCATGCATAGGAGGGTGCGGCCAATCATTCTAGAGTCGGTCAACCTTACCCTCGTGGTAGCAGTCGTTTTATGTTCCTGTTCTAAACAGGAGTTGGAGACCTCTGAGTTCGATAATGACGATCAAGTCCTTATATGGGTCTCACCTCGATGAGGTTTACGGAGATGTGGCCAGGGCGGCAAGTTATCTCCGAGGTTCAACGGACCTTTCTAAGACCTCAGCTGGGTAGGCGAGGTGGTTTACCGCTTGACCCATCCACCTCAGTTGCACCAGGTGCACGACGTTTTCCAAGTATCTCAACTGAGGAGATACGTGCTCGACCCTTCGCATATCATCGACCATGAGGAGCAGGGTGATGGCGATGGGGTTACTTCCACAGAGGTTCCAGTAGGGATCAAGGATCGACATGAGCGGATCCTACGAGGACGGTCGATTCCTCAGGTGCGCTTTCTTTGGCAGTACGGAATCTATAGGTAAGCACATGGGAGCGGAAGGCTCAAGTACGTGCTCAATACCACTTTTGTGACCCTAGTTTGTGTTGAAGCTTTACGGGGACATAATGCCTTGAGGTGGGAGTAATGTAAAGACTCGTAAAATTCAAGTGAAATATTTTATAAATTTTCTTTGGAATTTACAAGAACGTAGTTTCTGACGGCGCCTGATTCCAAGGCCCGGTGTGCCCGGAATTAATTTCCGAAGTTTAGCTCGAGTACGTTCAGTGAACGAATGAGCGGGAATTTCTAACATTTGAAACGGTGCTCGGAATCGAATTTCGAGGGCACCGATGAAACCGCATCGCCGGTAATTGCTTAGAAACACCATTTCTAGAGTTGTGTTTCCTTGAGAGAAGTTGATAAAAATTGTGGAAGTTAAAAATAAAAATTTAACAACAATTTTTATTTTACTCTAAGTGTTTAATCCTTTGGAAGGAATTTGGGTAACTACCTAACCTCCCTTGGGAGGTAATGAAGGTGGTGGGGCCCACACGAACCCCACCCCATCATATCCTCTAACCCCCTCAACTCACCATTAATATTGTTAACTTATGTTAATAACTTATGACATTAATGTAGTGAGTTTAATGTGAGTTTTTGAAATTCAAACACTTGAATTTCAAAAAGCCATGTTGAGTTAATAAATTAAGTGTGGATTAATTTTTTTGGGGTTATTTCCTTTGTTGCTTGAGAGGACTTGGGGGAAAAAGAAGGCAAGGAGCTTAGAGATCACCTTCTTCATCTTCGACGAAGAACGCGAAGAACGAACGATTCCCAATGAAGAACGTTGAGCCCTCGGAGACCGTTTACTGCGCACCCCGCCCACGGCTTCTGCTCGGCCACGCTGGCCGAGCCGCGGTTTTCCGGTCGGGTAGGACCGAGCCGGCCAGGCCGGGCTGGGCCGAGCCCGGTCAGGTCGGTCCGGGCCCAGACCCCCCGTTTTCGGACCCTCTTTGGTCTTTTTCCCATATCATGGGTTACGGACCTCCGATCGACGCACCGTCAGTTGCGTAGAGATCCTTGGAACGAGATGGTCGTTTTGGTATATCGCACTCAAGGTTTAGGAATACTTTGGGTTCGGCCGGGTTGGTTCGGATACGAAACCAACCGGGCCTACGGAGCGGAAACGCTTATATCTTGAGCTCTGGACATCCGATTGACGTGTCGTTGACTTTAATGGATTCCTCTAAGTGAGACGGATCTTTTGGCTTACTCCGCTCGAGGTTCGGATGCCTTCGGAGTGTGGTTGGATTGGTTCGCTCACGAAACCAACCTGGCCCCTGGAACGAAGAAGCCAATAACTCACAGACCGGGCGTCTGATTGACGCGTCGTCTGTCTCGTTGAATTCCTCTTGATGAGACGGAACTTTTCGAAAACATTGCCTAAGTTTTGGTTGCTGTTGGATAGTGTCCAGGTTGTATTGTACTTGAAATATATCTGGGCCCTTGGAACGGAAAAGCTGTTATCTTTCAGACCAGACGTTCGTTTGACGAACCGTCGGCGGCGTTAGTGATCACATTGAGAAACGGTCCCTATGAGTATACCCTATGAGAGTTCAGGGTACAGTTGAGATACGGCCGGTTTGGTTCGCACACGAAACCAACCGGGCCCCTGGGACGAAAAGGCTAATAACTCACAGACCGGGCGTCTGATTGACGCGTCATCTGTTTCGTTGAGACCCCTATGATGAGGCGGTCCCTTGAGATACTTCTTCGTGAGACTTTGAGATACTTGGAGTATCGACCGTTAGCTCGTGGAGAGGACCCTCCTAGAGATGAGTGTGCAGAGTACGGAGACCATGTAGCCGACTGAGAACTGACGACTGCTTCACCGACTCGACTTGGACTGAGTCGACTAGCCCAGGGGACGGAGCACTACTTTGTTTCGGTGCAGACCCATGGCGGACAGAGCACTACCTATGTGATAGTGCAGACCCACGGTACTCGTCCGGAGAGTACCTCAGCAGGTTACTAGGGGGTTTGCACTACTGTGTTTGGGTGACATACCCCGGTGGGAAGCACTACTGTGTTTGGGTGGATGACCCGAGGTACTCGATAGGAGGAATACCTCAGTAGTCTTATGTTAGTGAGCAGTACCTCGGAGTCGTGACAGGGCAACTGTACACTCTAGAGACGGGGCTCTTCAACAGTTACGGTTTCGATAATGAAAATCTTGGTTTGAGCTGAGACTTTTGACCTTTGTGTTTACCTCATGATTGAGATGGGTCACTTGATAACTTATGTATATGTATGGGCATATACCTGGGTAGTGGTTATCTGTTGATTTCATGATCTTGGTGTTTTCCTCATGATTGAGATGGGTTACTTGATAACATAGGTATATGCATGGGCATATACCTAGGTAGAGGTTATCTATTGAGATCTTCTTTGTGGTTATCCTTGTTGGTTTTTAGTGAGACCTTGAGGGTCTCGGGGTCCCTACTGAGTATCGTTATACTCACCCCTGCACGGGCTATGTCCGCACCTTGTTGTGTTGGTTGCAGACGACGGTCAGTGCTGACGGAGGCCGAGTGTTCGAGGACTGGACGGTACCCAGAGGTGGACTACACGACAAGTCAGTACTCGGAAGTGGACTACACGACGTGTCAATATCCGGAGGAGGACTTCACGGAGAGACGACACTCGGAGGAGGTTGATGGGCGGGAGCGTTGTGGAGGCTATCTGTACCTACCCTTCAGGTAGGATCCGTGGTGGACGATCCAGGAGCTGCGCCATCTGTACCTACCCTTCAGGTAGGATCCTAGGAGGACGCCCCAGGATCCTCTTCTATCCTTCCAGCTGTTGTCTTTTTTTGTTGTACTTTGTTTAGTTGTAGTTGTACTTTCTTTTGGGTTTGTATTCTGGCCCATTTACCTTTCATCACTTCTCTTTGTACTTAGTGTTTTTCTTCTGCTTGTACTCTGTGCTGTTTGTTTACTTTTATAAAGTCAATTCCTTCCCAGTTATCGAGATTTACGCCTTTGGTGATATTCCCCAGCCCCTGGACTATGGAAGGCGGGCTTGGGATAGTCACGACACGGGCCCTGAGGACGGGTCGTGACAGATAACTCCAGAAAAAAGCAAAAAATCCAAACAACAATATCCTGATATGCCTTCAGTGTTGGTGGAACCCATAATTAGCTCAATCTTAATAGCCCAAACATCTCATTGTCTGCACTAACTTTCTCCTTGGCTCAAGTTAATGTCATTAGTCCAGACTCGAACCACCTGAATAACTCAATAGCTTGAAAAAATGAACAAACTAAAGCTGCAAACCACTAAAATCCAATACCAGAAAATAGACCCAAAAACATTATGCTAGTTCTGCTAAAAATCACTATCAATGCAGCATACTTTAACTAATTAAACCAAATCAAACCTCTCCTTGAAAAAACGGATAGTTTCAATTGAATCAGTGTGGCATTCATCCTTTAATGAACAAACAAACTCCATGCTTTATATTAGAATGATGGATCTCTACACAAGTTGTTACCATGAGACAAACCCATCTTCAGAAATCAAGTGAATTTTAGATCTCAACGGACCAAAAATTGAACCGGTAGTGCCCAGTAGCGAGCATCTCCGATTTCAAATCCCCAATTTGGGACCCATCTTATTTTCTAACCTGTCATCTTGAATAGCTCAAGTAGGCACTTGATCTTTTGACAGACTTCACAACCCCACAATAGTGATTATAGACACTAATCACACACTGAGTTTACATACACATATTACACACTGATTTACACACACAGATTGTACATAGAGACAAAGATTGCATACACAGATTGCACACACAGATTACACATTGAGTTTAAACACTGAGTTTACACACACAGATCAATATTGAACACACAGATTGAACAATGAAGTTAGACACTGAAAATACACATTGAGTTTACACTATTGTTTACACACAATTATAATGATGAAAATAAATATATGCAAGATCATTAATTTTGAGTGGATAGTGATTGGGTTGTGAGACTCAGGTTTCCTGCACACAGTTTTCACACAGAGAGAAATATATTACAAACAAATTATGTAAGGATATTATGCAGTGAGTTTACACAGAGAGTTTACAGACAATAATGATTTTTTCATTGGAATCACCCTAAAACCCTAACTGAAATTCAATTCAATCACTAGATACCCAGGATTTTATGTTCTTAAATCCTAAAGAGAAGAATATCAAGCTTTATAAAAGGCCCAAACATCGTCCGATTGAATGAGAAATGGTGTTGTGTCCAATTTTCTCACAGCTCCTCATCTTTATACCCGGAATAGGATAAAAGAAATCGAATGTCGATAGGGGGTGTGAGAAATGCTAAATAATCGAGGGTGTGGGTGAGGGTGCGGTTGCGTTCAATGGTGATGAACCATAAGTGTGACACGAGTAGAGATTCTTGTGGGTTCAGTGAGGGATGAAGAATGGGATACAATCTGGGAAGAGGGAGAGTTGCGGCGATAAAGCGGGGATGCAGTGGAATATGATTAATTAATTAATTATTTTATTTATTTATTTATTTTTATTATTTTATTTTATTTTTGAATGGATTATTAAATCATAATGATGAACTTTATTTTCAGATTTTTAAAAATTTATATGAATGGTATTTAAAATCTCACTGATATAATATTTAACGTCAAATACGATATATTTAAAATGTAACTTTAATTTCATACCGAATATAAAATATCATGAATTATTTTTTAAAATATATTTCAAATATTTATCATTTTGTTTTTGTTAATATCACTGATAGGAGTAAAAAATTATTATTAAATTATTTTTCTATGACCAAAAAATACTAGCAATAAAATTATATGTTGGGAAAAAAATACTTTGAATTATAATTAATAATAATATATCAATTTTTTTATAAAAGAAATGCTGGTATTTATATGATAGAGAAACAAATTTAATTGTTGGTAAAATATATGTTGGTATTAAAAAATTACTGACAATAGAAATATCTGTTATTAAAAATAAATGTCGGTACTTGAATTTAATACTGATAAAACATAAAATCTGATGGACTTGTTTATTTTTACGAACATATATATTGTCTATTAGAAATTTCTTGTTGGTAGAAGTCATGTTTTTTGGTAGTGCATGTATTTTAGTGATGAAAATAAAAATAGAAATCGATTGTTTTGTGATGGTGGTATAAACATGTACGTGTGGAAGACGATTTCCTTATCATATAATGGGGAAAATTCATAGTATGATTTATTATTTTTAAATATAAAATATTTCATAAATTAAATACCTATATATATAATTCTGTATTTGGACCATCTTTGCATGGTAGGGAAGGAAACTGAAATGTGATAGGTCATCGAAGCGGTTGTCTACACAACACATGAATGAAGGTTTCATTTTTCTAAATAGAAAAAATAATAGAGATTATTTATTATACCATCATTAAAATAAAACAATATTATACTGATTAAACTAATATGAACAATATTTGGCCATTGAGTGGCGTCTACCCAAGATTCCGTGGTGGCTAGGGTTTCACCTCCCACGGCGTTTTCCCCTTCCCCCTCCGGCCTGGTTCGGCTCGGCTCCTTCAGGTCTCAGATCAGCATGGCATCTTTATGAGTCTGAGGTTTGACTCTCCGACGTCCGCTCTTGGTGGCATCAGATCAGTGGTGTTCCGACCTGTGGCTTGGTGTGCATCGAAAAAGTCTCTACCACGGTGTTCTCCGTTGGTGACGCCTCTTTCGATCATTCGGATTGTGATTTCCATCTCGGTTCTTCCGCCGCATCCTGGCGTCACCCCAAGTTGTTCTAGCTGGTTTACGTGGGGAGCTGCGTCGTTCTATAGTTTTGGATGGGGTAGGTTTTTTAATCTTGCTGATGTTCGTTTTCTGCAGGATTTTTTCTTGATTGCTTCTGGATGTGATATGGGTTTTCTGTTTTGGATTTGGATCTGGATTTTTGGTTTGCCTTTGGACTGTTTCAGCATTTTGGTGGTGGCGTGTTCCAACAATGGTGGAGCGTAAAGGATAGTTGTATGGTTTTGAAGGAGGATTGGCTCTGAAGTAAGAGGCAAGAGGAGAGATGGTGGAATTTATGAGGAGTTTGCACTGGGTTTTTCTGATCCAGTGGTTAAAGATGAATTTTTCTATTGAGTTGATTTTTTAGAGGTACAATTGATGAAGAGACTGGTTGGTTTCTGGTTGGTTTTACTCCTATGATATTTAACTAACTGATTTAGGTTTGAACTACTTTTTGGGTTTGGGTAAGATGTTCACCCTCATCCATTTTCTTGATTACTGCACTTTTTCTGTCTCTTTAATAAATGGTCAGATGTTTTTCCTCTGACTGAACTTTCCTGGTATACTGATTAGACTGAATTTTTTATTTTTAATGTCATGTAATATATTTTTATTATGAATAATTTCTCATATATTAATAAAACATTGAATGGATGGATTATAAATGTATACCTCACATTTTTGGATTATCTCCACAATAAAGTGATTAATCTTATGATTGCTGATATTTTGAGATAGGATAAACCAGTAAAGGTGGCTAAAGTTTTTTAAAAGAATTTTCGATAATATTTTAGATCATACTATGTGGGTTTTGGTGTGAGGGTAAGCGAGTAGTGGAGTACCCCACTTATAAGTGAAAAGTGATGGCATTTTTTTGTAATTACGCAAAACATTTAATTAATGGGAAATCACTATCTAAGAAATTAGTTATAAATTTGGGGAAATAATGGATATATGATGTAAAAAAGTTTATAAATTCCGCACCCACCCATTCCCACACAATTTTAATCATTTTTTTGTTCATTCCCTCCCAATGAAACACTTTTTACCAATTCTAATTCTTACTAAGGTAATTGTTTTTGACCAAAGTAACTTATTATTTATGTTGGAAAATAAGTTATCTCAAAATACATAATTTTTACCTAATGAATACAAATTCAAAATAAATATTATTTCATTAATTCTTTAAAATTGATATAAAAAATATTTCTAAAATAATATATTTATAACGTATTAAATTTTTCTTTAAAAAAATATGTGATAAAAAGTAAAATAAGTGTTTTTAAATTAATTTCAATATTTTTAAATATGAAAAAGTCATTTATAAAAAAAATATTTGGTCTTATAAAATGGTTTAATAAATTTCTAATTCATACTTCCATTAAAATAATTTCATAAATGTCATGTCATTTTTTAAAATAGTATTTTTCAAAATTTACTTAAAATTCAATATTTCAGGAAAACTCATATAAATTAAGGTTAAGAAAGTATTACTCTGATTATTCCCAAAATAATTTTTCTTTTTTCAGATTTTTATTCTAAATTTTATAATTTTATCATTTAAGTAGAAAGATGATATATAATGAAAAATTATTTTTATAAGGAAATGTCATTTCTATGATATTAATTATTCCCATTCATACTTTCTACTATCTAGCATTTAAATTAATATTATTCAATTATTCATTAAATTATATATTATCATCATGAATAAAAGGTTTATTGTAATATAAATACCCAATACTTAATGAATAAATATTTAGATTAATAAGTTTCTGACGAAATAATTATTGTATTAATCAATTTGGTCATAAAAATTTAAGTTCATTAATATTAAGAGTTTCCTTTCATTTATTTTTATAAATATTTCATATTTTAGTTACTCATATTCATTCGTACTAATTTTATTATTAGGTATTAATGGTATAAATATACCATGAGTTCGTTTTACTTCGTTGTTGTGTGTGAAGAAAGCTATAAAACACAATAATTACAGAATATTTGCTACGATATATCGGGTCATTAATAATAATTCATATTAATATTAAAAAATTTAATAGGCTTGTGACATATATTATTGTTTAGTTTTAGTACATGAAAATAGATTTATTTTTTACTTTAAAAGATTTATCTCAAGTTCAATAATAAAATATCATTCCTAATTTATGATTTCTACATAAATAGTTTATGAGAACCTAGATTTGATTTACACCCATTCCCAAAACCCTATCATCATGTTGTTATGAAATAATGTATTAAAATAACTCTTCTATAACACCATTTGTCTTCTTTTCTTTTCTAATTGGTTAATGATATTCACACTAATAACAAATGACATGAATGTATTTAACCAAAATATATAAAACATATACATCTATAAATAAATCACCAACGGAATATATTACACCCCCAATGGATCCTCAAAATGTATAATAATAAAAAAACTTATGGAATTCCTCTCTATATTCCATATTTTTCTTACATTCATTATGGGAATAATAAAAATCATACGGATATTATACCATTATTTTAGTAATGATTAATCACCAAAAAATATATTAATTACTAATAAAATAGAATATTAATATGATATAAAAAAGTTATAATCATATGAAAATCCAATATAACCTCAAAAATGTCATAAAGTATCTTATGAGTTAGATATAATGTGCATAATATGTATCAATATATCAAAAAATAATATTAACATGATAACCAAAATAATAAAATTATGAAAAGTCCTCAGGTTTTATACATCATGTAAAATAACTAGGTATACCATTTGAAAAAATTACCACTATTAGTGAGGTTCTTTACCTTTCCAGAATCATGAATTAATTAATCTATAAGTACATGTAATGTGAATTTTGAATGTGTGTGTATAAGTACCCACCATTATATCCCAATTACAACTTAATTAAGTATTGTGGTATAAATTCATTTCATTTTATCCATTTATATAGCTAATTTTATATAAGATTATGTTTCTTGGATCTAATAAATAGTAAATTATAAATATCCTTATGTACATCACAAGGATTACTAGGCTTATCTACCTTAGATCAGAATGTTCACTAATGTTCCACATCCCAATAATAAACATTTAGTAAATAATTTTAAATGAAATGGTTGAAAATAGGGAAATAGTTCATGAAATATAAATATTCAAGAGAACAGAAATGAATGAAAAAAAATAATGACCTAACATCAAATAATACCCCTAAGAAATCAACCACAACATCTCATAAATAAAGGTTTTCCCCTTACTAATCTTAATAAGTAACACAGGACCTAAAGCCACTCATTATCTCCCTATCTTTTTACTATGTCCAATTAGAAAGGGAAAAAAATGAACACCAAAGAAATTAATTTATTATTCTTCACAACATCATCATCGCAAACAAAACTATTTACTTTTAAATGTCACATAGATTATAAAAAGCCCAAATATCATGTATATATCAGCTACAATCGGAATAAATAGTTTAATTATTCTCTTGAACATTCAATAAATATATTACATGTGGTCATATCATTCATAAATACAATATGTATCCTTCTATATCATCTAAAAATATGTTACACATCACCCTAAATTGTGATAAAATACATTACATATAGTCTTCTCCCATGAGAAAATGTTTTTCTTTCCTTTTCTTCCCTTAAATATAAAATTAATGTTAAATAATTATGAAATAAATCAACATATGATATTCCCATAATAATCTATCCATCTTATAAATAAATAAAAATTATGTATAAATTTTTCTTATAAACATATATATATTACTTTTTGGAATTTCAGTCTCATACTCATCTTATCTTCCAAAAATCCAACATTTCCTCATTGAAATGTATATAAAATTTTAAATACATAAAAAATCATTAATTCCCATGTTCAAATTTACATAAAATGATATAATAATATAAAGTAATGGCTATAAATCTATTTTTGTGTGGACCCATTTTTTAGTGAATATTTCTTCTTAAATAATCATTTGGATAAATAGAATGTTTCATGTCTAACATCGAACCAAAATGAATAGAAAAACATTTTATTATCAAAAATAAAACAGATATAAATTACTCATAGATTTAAGAGGTATTAAAATATTTACCCTCATATTGAAATATATGTACAATTAAAAATAAATTTAATTTTTAATACTAATGCGCTAATGAAATTTATTTATTTTTAACTCAACATATAATAAGATCATTGTATGATACAATCGTATTCCTTATAAAATTAGATAATTTTTCTTATAGGAATTTTTATTTTGAGAAAATGAGGATATTATGTTTATATGAAGAGTAAATTTATTTTTTACATTAATAATATATTGACAACAATATAATTATATATTGATATAAAATAAAAAAAATCTGAAATATGTTTCGAACTCATTTTCCAAAAAAAAAATCATCCCTAAATTTTATATTTTCATTATAAATTTAAATTCAAAATTTTTCAAATGAAAATTTTATAAAATTAAATATATTTTTGGATTTACCATTAAAATATTATCATAGGGTGAGTTTTTGGGATTTTTAAAAACAAGTTGTTTTCTATGTTAACATTGAAAAATGTTATTTGTGTTAATTTTTTGACATTTATTCCATGATTAGGGTATAATAATAATTATATAAATTTACAATTTTCCTTAACAAAGTTTTAATTCATAATTAAAATAATTAATATAAAATAACTAGTTTAATTAAAATTTCTATATTTGACATTTTAGAACTGAAGTATTAATTTTCTATAAAAATGTTATCAATCTGTCAAACATTTAATATTTTGGAATAACTTTTTTACAATTTTTTAATGAATATAAAATAAAATGTATTATATATTTAAAATTATCATTTTCAAACTATATAATAAGTATTATTTAATTATTATACATAAAAAATTGGCTTTGGTAAAAAATATATATCATTATAAAAGGGGAAATTCAAAAATGGTTAAATCATTGATGTAAATAACAAAAAACAAGTTAAAAGAACTTCTAAAAATTTGGATTTTGGGGATTTATCAACCTTAATGAATCTTCTCAATATTAATTTTTACTTTGATATCCAATTTCGTTGAATAGTGAACCCTTTTTACAAAAAATAAAATTCATTAATATTACTTTTAAAAGAATCCCTTCACACACCACTTAACCTGACACCAAAATTCCGTTATTTCAACGCAAACCTAAATAACTCCCTCCCCAGAAATACTACACATTTCATATTGTTTTTTAACCTCAAAATAATTTCCCTAAAATGAGTAATCTAATTTTTAAAGGATATATTCAAATGAGTAAACTAAAAAATCCAAAATCACTCTTTTTCTCTTCTATTTCATTGAGTATTCTTCTACAGCATCAACGTATATTATACCATCTAGAAAAATCAGTTTCATTATTATATGGATGTGATATAAATTTATATTAAATTCATTATCTACCTTCCTCCCTTCTCTATTGAAAAATGCATATTTCATTTATGCATATGTCTGGACTACCGACTCCATGAATTACATTATTTGTCTTTCATCAAAACTATACATAAAAAGTTTAAGAGCATTATTTAATAAATATAAGTTATATATATGATGTGATTAATATTATTAGAATATAAATATATTTCTATCTTCTTTCAATTTGATGAAAAATTAAATTTTCATTTTTGTGTACATACAGACTACCACCTCCGTGGAATCACATTTTTTTATCACCACCCTACTTTTTAAATTATAAGAATTCTTATTAGCTATTAAAATTAAATTCATAATATTATTAATGTTTTTTAAGTGTTATATATATACACTATTGGGTTTCAATTCAAGAACAACTGTATTATGATATTGGTACTTATTTTTGTTCTAATTTCATTTGATTCTCAACATTCCAAATCTATGATGACTCATTTATTACCTTATGCCCTAAACATTATGCTTTGGTTATGTGATAAACCTAACATCATTAACCTAGATCCAGTGGTTCATTTATTAATATTTGATGTCCTGGTCTCACACCTCATAATATCTATACCATAAATACATTGTGCTGAAATAATTTAAAATTATGGGTTGATATACACCATATATCCATTAAATTCATCCAAATGATTTTTCTAATGAGTCATACAGATTAATTGATGGGATATCTATAACCTGGCCCCAACCATCACTATATGATCATTGTAGTCCCCATATATTAAAGTATAAATTAAATTCAAAAATAATATTCCTTATCAATAATTATTTGTGTTGAGTAAATAATAAATATTTATCAAAATTATCTCCAATAAATAAAATAAATCTAAAATAGAAAACTATATATAAAAAAGGAATTTGATTTCGTAAATAATCATATACATGATAAAGTGGGTATGTATATTTAAGAAAAATTTAATTTCTATTTATCATAAGAAAGTGAATGTTTCGAATGAAATTTAACTACCACAAAATGAATAAGTAATTGGACATGACCATTAGTTCATTAGGAATATAGTGTTTATGATAAGATCATTTCCTTTTAAATAATAATGACGAAGGAAATGAAATATTAAAATAATCTTTCATTAATTATTTTTCTTTTAAAAAAATTGTAAATGTGTAGAAGTGGATAAATTTAAGAAAATAGGTAAAGTGATGAGGAATCCTGTTAATTATTTACATGTCAAAAAATATTCCTATTGAATTTTACTAAAGAAATTCAAAAGATGACATTTAAGAAAACATTAAAATGATTACGTTCATACATAAAAAAGGCATGTACAAATTAAAATTTACCTAATAAATCATTTTACTAATAAAAAAATATTTTTATTAAAAAAAATTAAATATATAAAAATGAAAAAAATATCTTCAATTAAAAAGAAAATAAAATCATGTTTTATTTTAGAAATATCTTAGGCTAATTTATTTTCAAAATAGAATAAAATTTAGAATAAAATATATAAAAGCCTTTAATATTTATATGTTAAGATTATTTCTTGAGATTATAATGTATAAGGGATAATATTTCATCAATTAAAATAAAGTAAATCTTGAATGAAAGTGTGATTGTAAAATAAATTCTTGCATTTTATGGAAACATTTATATTGTGACCCATTGAGAGATTGTACATGATTCTAAATGATAATAATCATTAATAAATATGAATTAATGTAAAATATATCATAGGGTATGTTAATACTATAATGACCCATACTTTACATACATTGTTATTTCTTCAAAATCGAAGCACACTTATTACAACATATAACAAAACCATGAAAAGACCATATATGTATAGTGTCTTTAGAAACTGGGAAACATAAACAACTAGTTCACAAATTATCTACACTGTCTCCCTTTTCTTTTTTCATATCTAGAGTCCCTATAGGAATATATTACTTAATACCCTTCTTCCAGACCTGGGGAATAGAAAAAATACAAAAAGGTGAGCTCAAATCCTCAGTAATTGTAAACAAAATAAATATTAATCATATCATATTCATAAGAACATAACATTTTTAAAATCATAACCTGCAAAAGATATCATAATATCATATCATGGGATAAATAATGGTAGTGTAATGTAATCCCAATAATCAAAACAGATGACATGAATATTTGTGGCATACACACATAATCATAGATAATAATTTTTTAGTATTCAATACTCATTGGGAAGACTATCTTAGCGAACAAAGTCCATTTCTGAACCGAGTTCACTCCTCGTTTCAGTCCTGTATCACTGAACCGGATTAACTTTCCATTCCGGCCATGTCTATCTCATGAGATATAAATCACTACCTAATGAATTGGAGGGAGATATAGGTCCCACCCATCTCGTAATGAAACCATTCTTATGTGTGCTACAAAATCATAAATCATAGCATAACCCATGTAATAAAAATTGGATTCTTAAAAATCATGCCATCATAACATAATCCATATAAGATAAAATGAAATGAAAAAAATAATCCCATAATAACATAATCAAATAAATTTAAATATACGGATAGAAACATAACCCTATATTATATTATATGGAAGATAATTTTGATGAGACACTTGAAATTCATTCTTGAGAAAAATATCTTTTCTACTTAAAAAATGTTTCTCCTTTCTTAACATGTCATACAATTTTAAACTATATGAAGTTGATTAAAAATAAACATTAAAACTTGTAATGGAAGCTTAGTGGAAATAATGTTCTAAAAATCCATTCATCTCGTATAAGTTAACGAAAAACATTCTTCTCGTACTTTGGCCGGAAAAGTCAAAAAGTACCTCGTACTAAAAAAACGACAAAAGATTCCTTTCATATCATTTACTAAAAACTCAACGAAGGGTAAAATTGTATTTAAACAATTTTAGGAGGATAGAAATACGGTTACATATTGAGGAAACATGGATGTGGATGATAAATACACCTCACCAAATACCAAAGTATAAACAATCTCGGATTAAAATGAGATTGTGAGATTTTCTCGTACCTTAGGTCTGATTTGCTTCATACCTGTCCGAACCTCTTGTATAATGATTTAAATAATGTCATTGACTTATTATAGAATCATAATCATTGTTATGATATCATATATGGTCTTATCTTAGCTTCTTTATTAGCAGTGTTTCATTGCTACTTGTTATTCGAGTGTTTATTGCTTTTTTGTTCTTATGCGTGTTTTGTCGAATAAATTATTATTCTTCATTTTAGGTTATAAATACCTCAAATCCAGAATGTTATTAGTGTAATATATATCATATTTATTCATTAAATTCATTTATATAATCATTATTCATTGAAGATCATTTAGAATGAGTCGCATCACATCGTGGAGACGGTAGACCATACGTATGCACGAGCGATAATATTGTTCCCATGATCGTGGAATTGTATTGAAGAGTATGTATACTATTTCAGAATCAATATCACTTTACAATAATCATATATAGTTATTCTTTACACCATTATACCCATCCATGTAATTCGGTGGTGGAAATAGATTACACCACGGCGTGGAGACGGTATTCCGTACGTATGCACGCGCGGTGATTTCGTTTTCGGTATGATGAATAAAAGGTGAAATAGGTTTGTTTCATAATTATAATAACATATCAGTATATGAGTGATACTTATGTTATTACTTCATAATTAAACAACTAATGAAGAAGAAGTTTAAGAAGAAATAAAGTTGAAATAATCGGTAACAGATATTACCTCTTCTTTGAAGCGCCTCTTATTAACCTCCTCTTAGGGAACTAAAGATGGTTTTTGAAGAAGACCAAGACCTGTAGGATGTTTCTAGGGAAGTTGAGAAGGGAACTTTTCAGGGTTTGTCCGAGCATTAAGGCTCAATGTGGTGTGAGGATGGGAGGGAGGAGGTGCCCATTTATATGGGAAAGAGGGGCACTTTAGAAAAAACTTAAAATATTTTTTTATAATAAAGTCATATTTAGTTTTTAATAGCTGCAAATTAATTTATTTCTAAGATAAGGTGGGGATGGGTCGAAATCCTCTCAACCAACAGATTTTATACAAGTTTAGCTTACTATTTTAAACTTATAATTTAGATTTAACTCTAAGTTAAATAATTTAACATTTACCATGTCTTCTTGTTTTCTTACACTATATGTTTAATAAACTTACTATAACAAGGAAAAAGAACCCCAAGTGGTTCATTATTAATATATATATATCCTTATCTAATTCCTTTGGCCGAAACTTATATTTTTAGGAATAAAGTAACAATTAATAATATAATATTTGTTTTAAACACTATTTTATGTCAATTTTGACACTATTTGGTAATTGATTTTTTTGAAAATGATAACAGCATGATTAGTTAGAAAAATGTTAATTAAATCAATAATAATATGTCATATTAACCTATAAAATTAGTTTAATTCATAAAAAGTCTTAAAATACATTTATTTGGGTATTTATAATATCAATTATGTTCATATTTCATTAATAAGGTAATTTCTGCATCATCATTGTGTCATATATAAATAAAATTATTTAAGGAATAAAAATTATAAATAAACTAACATTATGTATTAAATCTTTTTATATTTATAATGAATAATTATATCCTAATTTATCTTATTTATAACCCTATATTAAAATTGTTTTAGTTATTAAACATGGATTTTAACTATTTAACTCTTCTTTAAATAAAATAATATTAAATGTCCTAATCTAATCCAAGTGGCCCAAAATGGTCAAAATTTATTCTTAAGGTTATTTTTGGTCGAATTAAACTTATCAAATAGAATTAATACATGTGTTAAGATAATAATAATACCATTTTTACCCTTTATTACCCTACTTACTTTTAACCATAGTAAATAAAAGTAAAAAGTTACTATTTACCAAAAATTATTTTTATCTTATTAAACCACATTATAATCCTTGATATTAACAATGTCTCTTGGATTTTTGAACTTCCATTCGCAGAAGTGGTAAAATTAGGTTTTATGTAAATTTTTGAACTCTCCTAGGAGGTGGGTAAAAGACGGTGAAATGTTTAATAATATTTTTATATATCTAAAATTTTTATAACATGACTCCAATGATTTAATTTCTACTTATATCAATATTATGTATCAATTTTTACCTAAAATAAATTTAAATAAAATAAATAATTATTTAAATAAAAAAGTCGGTTTTTAAATAGTAACCCATTGTTTTCACTATTCATCAAAAATTGAATGTTTTCAGAAAAATACCAAAAATTCACCCTAGGATAATTTCGATATTCCAAATACAAAAATGAAGTCCATTTTGAAATATAAAATTTATAAAATTTCAAAATTTGGAACGACTAGTTTTAATAATATTTTAATAGCATAACTTTGTCTAGTGAAACTCGATATTGCGTACAATGCAAGCTATCGAGGAAGGTCGCAATTGTGTGTAATGAAAGTTAAGCTAGTGTTGTGTGTAGTGAAAGATTCCTTTTATGATGTATATAACATAAAAACAAAATATTTCTCATAAAAATCTCAGGTGTTACATTCTACCCCCTTAAAAATAATTTCGCCCTCGAAATTCATCACTTTATAACAAACAGATGGGGATACCTCTCCCTCATCATATCCTCAAGCTCCCATGTAGCTTATTCTAATTGGTGGTTCCTCCATAAAACATTCACCAAGTGAGTGGTCTTGTTCCATAGGACTTTTTCGCTATGATCCAGAATCTCTATCGGTTGTTCTTCAAAAGAAAGATCTTTCTCCAGCTGTACAACTTCTGAGTTGAGTACTTGTAATGGATTGGGTATGTACTTTCTTAGGAGAGATACATTGAACACATAATGAACTTGAGAGAGATTCGATGGAAGATCCAATCGTTATGCTACCTTCCCAACAAGATCCATTATTTCGAAAGGACCGATATACTTAGGGCTCAGCTTTCCCTTCTATCCAAATCTCATTACACTCTTCCAAGGAGATATCGTAAGAACACATTATCACCCACTTCCAACTCTAGGTCTTTTCTTTGGTTATTGGCATAACTTTTTTTTTGACTCTGAGATGCTCTTATGTGTTGTTGAATAGATCATACCTTTTCTTCCATATCATCAACAAGATGTGGTCCTAATAGCTTTCTTTCCCCAACTTCATCCCAACAAGTTGGAGTTCGGCATTTTTTTTCCATAGATAGCTTCATAAAGAGGCATCTGAATACTAGAGTGAAAGATATTATTATATGAAAATTCCACCAGAGGTAGGTGTTGATCCCAACCACCTTTGAAATCCATAGAGCAAGCTTATAACATATCTTCTAGAGTTTGAATGTTTCTCTCAGAATGACCGTCTTTCTGAGGATTATAAGCAGTGCTGAAACTCAGCTATATATCCAGAGTATGTTGAATACTTCGCCAAAACATTGAGGTAAACCTCGGATCCCGATCTAATATAATGGAACATGGTACTCCATTCAATCTTACCACTTCCATTACATATATTCTGGCAAGCTGATCCAGAGATAAATCTTCTATGATAGCAATGAAGTGTGCCGACTTTGTAAGACGATCAAATATGACCCAAATAGCATTATTGCCTTTGGATGTTTTAGGAAGTTTTGGGACAAAGTCCATAGTGATGTTTTTCAATTTCCATTCAGGTATGGGTAATGGTTTTAACATCCCAATAGACTTCTATCTCTCAGCTTTAACTTACTGACAAACCAAGCACCGAGAGACATATTCAGTAACATCTCTTTTCATTCTATCCCACCAGAAGTACTCTTTCATGTCCTTATACATCTTCGTACTTTCAGGATGAATAGAGGATGAAGAACTAAGAGCCTCATCTAGAAGCTCCTAACTTCATTCTATGATGGGACGAACAAAAACCTGATTCTTGATCTTTATTATCCCATCATAATCAAAGTAAAATTCAGGAACATTTCTCACCTTCTTTTGCAACTATACATCTTATTTTTAAGCCTCTTTAATCTCTACATGTATAGATGTTTGAACATTCATTTGATAAAGGTAATATTTTTACCCTTCCATTATAATTCCATGATCCATCCTTTGTGAATCCATAAATATTAAATTTTTTTTATCCTCATCATGGATAAGCTAGCATGGTCTTGTCGACTTAATGCATCTTCCACCTTGGTTGCTTTCTCAGGGAGATAATGAATTGAGTAGTCTTAATCTTTAATCAGCTCCAACCAACTTCTTTGGAGCATATTCAGCTCCTTTTGTGTGAAAAAATACTTTAATCTTTTATGATCAGTATAAAAATCACACCTTCCACCATAAATATAATGCCTCCATATTTTTAATGCAAAGATTACCGCAGCTAACTCCAAATCATGAGTTGGGTAATTTTTCTCATGGATTTTCAACTGTCGTAAGGCATAAGCTATCACCATGTCATTTTGCATGAGAACACACCCCAATCCCTTATTGGATGCATCACTATAGATCACAAACCTTTCCCCACTACAAGGCATTGTGAACACAGGTGCACTAGATAACCTTCTTTTTATCTCCTTGAAATTCCCTTCACACTCCTCTGTCCAAGTGAACATGACTTTTTTTCAAGTCAACATGGTGAGTGGATTAGATAATCATGAAAAATATTTCACATAACGTCGATAATATCTAGCCAAACCAAGAATAATTTGGATCTCAGTTACAGTTTATGTTCTCGACCTTTTTTTGATAACCTCTTCTTTGTTGGGTCCATAGATATCCCCTCTTTTGAGATTATGTGACCCAAAAATGAAACTATTTGAAGCCAAAATTCAAACTTGGTAAATTTGGAATAAAGCTTCTCCTTTCTCAGGGTCTTCAAATACAATTCTCAAGTGATCTTCATGTTCTTCATTTCTCATTGAATAGATAAGAATATTGTCTATAAAGACTACCACCAACCAATCAAGATAGTCTCTAAAGACTCTATTCATTAGATCCATGAAGATAACAGGGGCATTAGTAAGACCAAATGGAATCAAATAAACTTATAGTGTCCATACCTTGTACAGAAAGTCATCTTTGGTATATCCTCACTTTTGACCCTTAATTGATGATACCCTGAACAAAGATCAATCTTGGAAAATTATTGAGCTCCGTGTAGTTTGTCAAATATGTCATCAATGCATGGGAGAGGATATTTTTTCTTGATAGTGATCTTGTTAAGTTCTCGATAATCAATGTAGATTCTCATTGATCCATCTTTCTTCTTAAAAAATTGAAAAAGTGCCCCCAAGGTGATGCACTAGGGCATATGAATCCCTTATCAAGATTCTCTTGGAGTTTCTTCTTCAATTCCTTCAACTCAATTGGGGACATTCTAAAAGGTGACTTTGAAATAGGCATAGCACCAGGAATGAGTTCTATTGAAAACTCAAATTCACGATTTAGTGGAAGAACCGGAAATTCCTTCGGAAAGACATCATCAATCTCTTGTACAATGGGAATATTCATAATCGTGAGTTTCTCTCCAACCATTTGAGATAAATAACCTTCATTTAGTAGAATCAAGAACCATAGGATGGATGAAATCTCCACTGGAAGGTTATTTTCATCCGTGCATCGATAGACGATCATAGACTGATCTGGAATATGAAATTCCACTTCCCTTATTTGGAAATTGTTATGAGCTCCATATAATGAAAGTCAATCCATGCCAAGAATCACATAAAATTCCACTATAGGAAGGATCACAAGATTTGTAGGGATCACTTCCTCACAAACTTCAATCGGAGAAGAATTGTAAACATTAGATGCGACAGTTGTGCCATTAGAGGTTGTCACAGCAAACTCAATATCTAACTACTGAGGTAATATGGTGATACCCTTAGAAAATTCTTCAGAAATAAAAGTGTGGGTGGATCCAGAATCAAATAAAACATTTTCTACTTTAGATTGGATGGTTAGTGTACCTTTCACCACTTCGTTATCATACTCCACATCGCTAATATAAATTTCATGTGACATTCCTTTTTCTATAGCCTTAAGAGTTTGTTGATGTCGATCATCATCAACAACCCTTGGATTATGGCATTGATAGGAATAATTTCTCATTTCCTTGCACTTTTGACATTGAAGTTTAGGAGGTTCACTATGTGTAGCCTTTTCTTTTTTCCCAGTCTAGACATCTTCTTCCATCCATTGCAGCATTCAAATTCTTGATGACCTTCTTTTCCACATTTGAAACATTTACTTGTCCCTTTAAGACAACTCCCTCCATGTTTCTTTCAAAACATTGTGAATAAGGGAAAATCATCTTCTTTTCAGTGTGATCTTTATATTTCCCATTGAAATCCATTTTCCTATTCTTATCAAATGCATATGACCAATGGGTTACTCAAATTTCCATCTCAACCTTGAGAGCACATCGAACGATTTCCTTGTAGCTATTGAAGTCCATTATGGCTAACGCCCTTCGAATATTTAGTTCTAAGCCACTAAATAATCGATGGATCTTACTCTCATGTTGGATAATAATCCCAGAAGTGTAACTTGGAAGTCTTGTAAAAATTTCTTTGTAGGTACCAACAGATTCATAAACCATTTTCTTTGGTTCAAGAAACTCCTTCTCCAACATTGTTCGAAGAATATGAGGGAATTACATATTGAAAAATAAGTTCTTGAACTCGTCCTATTACATTGACACAATTTCATCTCTTGGCCTTGTATTATTGATATGATACCACCATTGATCAGCTTCTCCTTCCAAATGATATACTTCTAAGATGAATTTATCATGTTCAGAACATTGAATAATGGAAAATATCTTTTCAGTGGTACTGATCCATTGTTCATCCACTAATGGATCATTAGATCCATTGAATGAAGGTGGACGCCGCCTCTTGAAAGATTCAATATAATGTTGCTTCTTCCTTTGCTCATTTGGAAGTCCTGGATGATTCATAGCTTGAGAAAGTTGTGTGAGCATGGCTACAAGATTTTTCATCCCAACTCCCAAAATGTTTGGTTGCTCAAGGGGCAATCATTGCATTGCCCGTTGCATTCCGCATTAACATGGTCCCTTCGGGTTCCAGCCATTGACTAAAACAATGAAGAATAGTGTGAGCATCACTAATTATAATAGGAAAACCACATAATCATGAATCAAATTTCACAGTTAAGGTCTTATCATAGGTTGTTCATGGCCATTTATAAAACACTACGATTGTGTTTTGTGCTTAGATATATCCTTAGGGTTCTTACTAAGGCTTTCACATCCTAGTTTCCAAAGGTTGACTATAACTTTCCTCTGATACCAACTATAATGACCCATACTTTAAATACATTTTTATTACATCAAAATTGAAGCACACTTATTACAACATATAATAAAACCATGAAAGGACCGTATAGGTATAGTTTCTTTAGAAACTGGGAAACATAAACAATTAGTTTATAAATCATCTACACTGTCTCTCTTCGATTTTATCATATCTAGAGTTCCTTTTTCCATATCTTAATACCATTATTACTGACCTGGGGAAAATAAAACATACAAAAGCGTGAGTTCAGATTCTCTGTAAGGGAAAACAAAAGAAATATTAATCATATCATATTCATATTAACATAACATTTTGAAAACTTAACCTACAAAATAGATCATAATATCATATCATGGGATAAATCATAGTAGTGAAATGTAATCTCAATAATCATAACATAAGACATGAATATTTGTGGAATACACACATAATCATAGAGAATCATTTCTTAGTAGTCAAGACTCATTGCCATGATTATATTAGCGAACAAAGTCTATTTCTGAACCGAGTTCACTCCTCATTTCAGTCCTGTATCACTTAACCAGATTAACCTGCTGTTCCGACCATGTCTATCTCATGAGATATAAATCATTTCCTAATGAATTGGAGGGATATATAGGTCCCACCCATCTCATAATGAAACCATTCTTATGTGTGCCACAAAATCATAAATCATAGTATAAACCATGTAATGAAAATGGGATTCTTAAACACCATGCCATCATAACATAATCAATATAAGATAAAAGGAAATCATAAAAATAATTCCATCATAACATAATCAAATCAATGTAAAAATATGGACAGAAATAGAACCCTATATTATCTTTTATGGAATATACTTTTGATAAAACAATTGAAATTCATTCTTGAGGAAAATATCATTTCTAATTCAAAAACATTTTTTCCTTTCTTAACATGTCATACAATTTTAAACTAAAAGAAGTTGGTTAAAAATAAACATGAAAACATGTAAAGGATGATTCATGGAAATAATGTTCTAAAAATCCATTCATGCTGTATAAATTAAAGAAAAACAATCTTCTCATACTTTTTCCAGAAAAGTCAAAAAATACCTCGTACTAAAAACACGACAAAAGATTCCATTCATATCTTTTACTAAAATCTCACCAAAGGGTAAAATTGGATTTAAAAAATTTTACAAGGATAGAAATAATATTACATATTGGGGAAACATGGATGTGGATGATAAATACACCTCAGTAAATACCAAAGTATAAATAATCTCAGATAAATATGATATTGTTAGATTTTTTCTTACCTTAGGTCTAGTTTGCTTCATACGTGTCCGAACCTTCTGTATAACGATTTAAATAATGTCATTGAATTATTACAGAATCTTAATCCTTCTTATGATATCATATATGGTCATATTCAAAGCCCATTTTTGTGTCTTTCTCTCCTAATCTCATAATTAATTAATAAATTATTTAGTTTATTGATAGTCCACTCATAAAATTCATTATTCTTAATGGTAGAAATATTTACATCATATTTATTTGTTATCATTTTCATAAATTACTTCTCCATGGTAGAATCTTGAAAATTTTCAACATAAATTTAAATGATTCGTAAAAATTAATTCAGCTAAATAATGAACTAATCCAAAATTTAGAATTCCCAAATTCAATCCTTCATATATTTTATTTGACAAAATTATAAGGCTACATTAGAGAGGGATGGAGAGAGGTAATATGTATACATATATTTTACGTAAAATTTATAAAGGAAATTATTTCATAAATATTATATTAATATATTGTTTAATTAATTTAGGAATCATTCACTTGACAGGAATAAAATGATATAATAACAAGAAAATAACATAAATGGGAATGAATATTGGAAAAATAACTCTTTCATATTGACCTATAACTATAATAGTTAAAACATTGATGGTCTGGCGTTTTGTGGAAAAAAATCAATATAGGGTTATATGAAAACTTATATAGAGGTAATTGGGAGATTATTAAGAATTGTAAACTATTTTTTCAATGTTTTGGAAAGGATATGAAGATAAAATATTTATAATATAAATTAAGGGTTTATTTGTTATAAAATATTGACGAAAATATTATTCCCAAATTTTACCCTCAACATAGGAAAACAAATTATGGATTATATATGCATAAAATTACATAATTTTATAACATCGAAATATTTATAAAATTAAATTTTTAATTTTCATAAATCTAAAGCCGTAAAAAGGGAAAAAATATTTTTTATTGTACACTAAATATTTTACGTCCTTGAAAATTACCCTTTTAGAATAAATATTTAGTTTATTTCATTTAAATAAATATATTATATAATGATATCTATTTTGAGATTATCTATCAATTTTTTGATTTTATATATTTTTATTACAATATAATTTCTTCCTAAATTATAAGTATTCTCAATAGTTTAACTCTTACTATTTAATAAAAAAGTTATATTATTCATAAAATTATCAATGATTCCCTCATGAATAATTTTTATTTGATTATTCTACATATAAAACTAATTTTATAAGAAAAACTATCTTAGGTAATTTTATATATTAGTATAAAATTATAATTCTTTTAAATATAAATCTAAAAACAATATTATAAATTATCTTATACGTTCTTCATGTTTCAGAAATAAACAATTATATTATGACGTTATAATATTTATATTTACTTATTTTTCTACAGTAAATATTACTTCAATGTAATTTATTGAAAAAAATGATCAAGTTACTATTCAAGTGTTAGTGTTTTTATTCATAATGGTTAGGTTATTAGTCATAATAATAATATTTTCAATGGTCATATTTCTCATTACATAACATTGTATACCCCGTATTTCAACACATTACACCTATAAAGTTTTTATAAATAGTCTCAAAATCCATAAAAAATCTATCCATATTAATAATTTTGTGATATTAATTTATATTGTTGGTTGAATTAGAGATATTTTTAAAGGATCACAATGTTTTAGAATTTTAAATTCTGGTAATGTTATTTCGTTAAATATAAATGGAAAATTTCAATTAGAAAACACAAGGTATTAACAATATTTATTTTAATAAATAAAACACAAAACCATATACTAATATTATTAATTTATTTACATAAGAAAAATACAAATCATTACTCTAATGTGATGTAAATTCTATCACCACACCATAGTATTGAGTGTTATTATAGAGAGTACTCTAAGAATTTCTATATGATCAACTCCATTTTGAAATGTTTTGGGTTGAGTAAAACATAAAAATATACCATTATAAGGTCACTTCGTGAGTGGAATCTTCAATATCCAAATCTAATAAAATTATTCTAATAATTAATTAGAAATCTATAGTTTTAAATGGGACTTTCAATCATCCATTTTTATTTGTTGGAAACATGTGTATCAACACATATTCCCATTTTTATCCTTTATATTTAGTTACACATTCCATAAGTATCCCTCCTTGAAAATCCCATTTCAAATAAGATAGTGTATCATCTCATATGTAATAAGAGACATCTTTTTTTCCTCCACCCCCTTAAAAAATTTAATATAATTATAGAGGGAGGATTAATCATAAAATTTAAAGGTATTTTGTGTAATTATGCACTCCATACAACATTTTTCTAGTGTGGATGAAATCCTTCATTAGAGGATTCTTCATGATTTATGAATCATTCTCCTCAATTGAAACATACTCAATATAAATCTGTCCTCACTAAATATTAAAATTTATGAATTGGTACATGAAATAAATTTTTTGACATAGTAAATTGTTCCCTAGAAACATTGAAAAGATTATTATACATTGATTTACACACCCAATCATCAATGGTTATGAAACATTTACCTTAATGTACTCAATTTATGAATTCATATACATAATGTTTTTAATTAATTGAGATTTTGTTACATTTTTATCTTCTTTTCTACTCATTAAGATTTAATTTTCCTTTTATGAGTATCATACAATTCATCGGCCTCTTATAAATAACACACCTATATAATAAGACATTTTATCACTAGATCTCCCAACCAATCTATATTAGAATATCTATAATAGTTAATTTTATTATTTATAGAATACCATAAACCAAAATAAAAAATTCCTTTGATGTAGTGTTCAATCTGTTTCTCCACTGAATAATATAAGAATTTTGGATTGCTTTAAAATCATGATTAAATAGTTAAAAATATATGATTTCTAATGTAGAAAAAATCAAATAAATTAATATATTATTAATACATAGAACATAATTTCATCCATACTCCTCTATTTTTTTATTGGATATCGCATGCCCCATTATTATTTGAGTATATAAATATCTTGATTACTTAAAAAAACTATTTTTAAAGCATATGAGTATAATTCTATTCTATTATAAATATAAAACAAAATTAATTCATGACATATAAAGAAAAAAATTCATCTCTCCAATCAATGGTATCTTGACGTGTTTCCTCATTTTGATATATATATATATATATATATATATATATATTCTAGGTTCCCACTTAATTTCCATCGAAAATAATTTCATTAATTTATGAAATAATGAGGGGTAAATTCATGTTTGATATCTAAATATAATGATTTAAATGAATTTATCGATTCATTCATTTCATAATCATTATGTATTTTTCCAACATTTAGAAATTCTGGTTTCACTTCCATTTATATAACCATAAAATATCATTGATAATAAATTATTTGAAGGGTCATTATTATTTTTGGAATTAATACTAGATAAAATGTCTCATAATAATCAAAACCTTCAATTTGAATGTATTTTTTTAAATAAAATATAATCTACATTCAATTATATATACACTTTCTCTTTGAGTTTATTTTTTAAACCACCTATTTCTCTATTATATTCTTTTAATTGGGATATGATTACAATTGCCCAGTTTAATTTTTCTGAATTAATACAACTATTATTCTTTCTCTATAATACAAAAATCCTGTTTAGAATCTTATTCAATACTTTATAGTTCAAATTGTTAATGAAAGATGGTGGTTATAGAATTTATAAAACATAGTTGGGTTTGAATTACCTTGTTGATCTCTCCAATTATTTTACCATGTTTGTAAGATTATAAAATATTATGACCATATTTTCATATTTATTAGTGATTTTTCACCAATGAATTTTTGAAAATCATTATAATTGTTTTGTAATAGATATTTCTTATCTAGAATACTCCCAATTATTTCAATGTTGTCTCTCAAAGATTTATCAATATCACTATTAATATGAAATGAGGATAATGAATAATTGTGTCTTCAAAATCAATTAAGTTAATTCTATCAATAATATTTCTCATATTCTGATTAAAACTCTCATATCATCCTCAATAATGTGTATAATCAAGAGATATCCCTTCACCAACTCTCTCATAAATTTTTCTCAAGTGTTTATCATTAAACATGATGTAACAAGGTTTTTAGAATACATTTAATCTTTTCATTTATATATTATATATAAAACAGATCTTATATAGTTTAAAAACTACAGTTTTAGGGTAAAAATGATTCATGATGTCAATGGATGTCTCCTAGAATTAATCTAAAATAATTTTTATGTGTTCCTCTTCGATGTATTTTTTATCACTATATCCCCCAAAACCTAATTCTCACACTAATAAACTCTTGTGTTTTATGAAATGTATGGATAAATATATATAATAAATATTCTAGGATTCATAATATATTCCTCAAATTATTTATTCATATATTAAAAAACATTTGATAGAAATTTTTTTATGGAACATCGAATTTGATTCATATTATTTCTCCAAAATTATTTTAATCACTCATGATGTTTTTCCCTACTGGAAATAAAATAAATATAAATCATATGAATAAAATAAAAAATATATCATGTAAAATATATCCCTATTATTTGAAAAAATATTCATCAAATTATGTACATCTAAATGGGTCAAATCATGTTGATTCTTACTCTTGATCATGATTTCTATGTGCAAACTTTTGACTATTTTTTTCTTGTAATATATTTCACCAGTGATAAGTATTTAATAGTATAGAATTAGTATATTCTTCATATCCTAATAAATTACTAATGTATACATGTTACTTGTCCCCAAATTGATAGGTAACATATTCCCTAGTAGATATACCTCTTTAAAAATCGCGAAACAACATTTTTTATCATTGGAAACATGGAATGTATTGTATATTATACAGTATCTCTTCTTTATGATTATTCCATCCTTGAACCTTATTTTGACCCATCCATAATTCTAAAATAACACCACATTATCATTTCCACAAATGTGATAAATATTCAAGAGATATTTCATTATATTATCGATAAATATAACACAATTTGAATAAATTTTCTTTTTATCATTTTTTTGAATTCAACTCATTTATCGTTAAGAGATCAATACTTTATGAAGGTGAAAAATTCTCATAATATCATTGGATATTTTTCAATATATTCTTATTATTTTTAATGTCTGTCATGAAACCAATATCAAATATCCAAGGAATATTACTTTTTCTAGAAATAAAATTACCACAAACATTGTTTCCATCTCTTGAATATTCTAAATATTTAAATATTATTTTTTATTTTTTATAATTCTATGGTAGCAAAGTGAGACACATAATAGTGATATCTTTATCATGAACACAACTAAAAAATATTTTCAATTTAAAATAAAATATATTTTTTAATTTTAACTTATCCATTATATGTTGTCTCAGTTGGCCACTTGAAAATTTTGATTGAGTCCCCCGTGACTCACATCCTCTCTTCAACTCGCGAATTGAAAAATTGTAGAATGAAAAAAAATTCCCTATACACTCTTAAAAAATTATATACCTTTAAAGATAACCCACCTTTTATAATCAATATAGTCTTCGAGATAATATTTTTTTTAACTTTAAAAATCAAAAACCATGTATATATTTTCTAAAGACTTTTTAAAGATATTAAGAATAAGAGGAAAATTTTATGTGTTAAATGGGGACTTAAGATTTTTCATGTTGTAAAATATAGGAAATTAGCTATTTTTATTTATCCAAACCTAAGAAAAAATAATTTCATAAACATAAAGAATAAATGGGACATGATAAAAACCATCCAAACTACACAAGTTCCCAACTAGATCCGACCCCATATTGTGGTTTAAGGTGCTATAGATTCAAGATGAGGGTTGGATGAACATGGTAATTTCCAATAAAACATCAGACATTCATTCCCCAATCCCATTTAGTGGGTAGTATATCCTTTTGAAATTCAACTTGAGAATCATGAGTTGAAATAACAACTAAAGTGTAGGACAATATTGACCCCAACAGAATTAAGATTCCATTTTTTAGTTCAAGACAATCATTAAGAACCTTTATCTGTAGATAATGAAACAATTAGGGATGTAAAAGGCAACAAAAAGTATCTCACTAATCAACATATAGATTATTTTAGAGAAAAATGAGGTTTAATTGAGAAAAAAGTACCAAATCTACAAACAAAACACCTCAAATGTTAAATGATTCATTGAATAAAACCTCCTCTTAAGTTGGTCCAATAGAATATAAACATAGACACTAATAGATATGGTTCTATACAATAAAAAAATTCATAAATTTTTATATAATTAAAACCTTAATAATTAAAATCTATGGGCTCATTCGTCTTTCACTTGATAAGAAAACAATTGAACGACCCATCACACTTCTTCTCTAAAGGTAAATTTGAAATAATGGATTAAGGAATATAGGATGAAAGACAATGATATTGGGTCTCTTGTAACCTCAAAAAATATGGAAAAATAATAGTTTCCAAATTATAACCACTAAAAATTAAAACAAATAAAAAAATATATGTAAATAGATGAAGAAACCCCGACCCAAAAAATAATATACTAGAAGGATGAAAATAGAAAAAAGAAATAATTATAATGAAAATTGATGGGGGTGGAAGAAGAGGAAAATATATATAATAGTTACAATGAGTGGGAGAGAGTATGAATTTTAACGTTGAGTAATTGAGAGGAAAACCCCATCTAAGAAGTGAGATATCCCCCTATATTTGAAATAACTGATATAAAATCAGCATCATGGTTTAAATCATTTAATGAATAGAAGATTAATCCTCTATGGTGTCCATTCCATTTGTCTTATTATAGATTTATATTTTATTCATACATAAAAAGTCTTTATATTTTTATGAACTACATCTAAAATTGATTTATTATTCCATATTAAATGATGAAACTACCTCTTTCGATAATTTTTTAGTTCCACAACCACTTTTATACCATGATTTAGGGTCCAAAATGATAGTATGTCGCACCATAAAATAATATATATGTTTATTTAATCTTTAGAAACATATTATGATACCTTTTATCATTCAAAAACATTATTTATAGAATTTTGAAACACTCTTAGAGTGATCCTCAATGAATTTTAACCTTCTACAAATTTTGACTCAAGACTATTCACATAGTTATTCTTTCCAATGAGATTAAAAATGGTAACCTCATGAGTCTTGTCCTAACATATATGTATTTCATTGAAATGTTATTTCATTACAATAAAATATATTCCTAACATAGAAAAGTATATTTTTTGATTCATTGAGAACTATTCTCAATTAAACATTATCATATTTTAATTTACTATTTTCAATCTTAAGCATCTGGATTTATTAAAAGAACACTATAAAACTCATTTTTAATTTATATTATTTTTTATTTCATTTAGCAATTACATCAACTTATTTTGTGCTTCCATATTATTCATCATATGATGTATCTTTTTTGATATTTTTATTCAGCAATGAAATACATTTTTCCATCATCCTTTGATTCCCCTTTCTCTCTCTCAGTTTTCGCATAAAAATATAGGGAATCATGTTTTGAGATAAATTTCATGTTTTAGGCATCATTTTATATTAATATACATTCCTTTTCATTTCAAAATTGTCATATTTTTATTCAATACCTTTTTGATCATTCATCATACTCACCTTTTTTCGTCATAGAGAAATTTACTGAAATGTGCCCAATCATTCCATATTTGAAACACATGAAAGGAATTTGATCCTTATAATTACATTTTCATTATTTAATGAATTTTAAATTTAATGATATGAATTACTCATAATCCAAGAAATAATATTTGACATAATTTTTATCATAATATGAATTATTTATTTCATCATGTCTTGATTTTTTTACTCTTTTAATATGGTATCCTATTATGATATCCATCACCCATTTTTGTGTCTTTCTCTCCTAATCTCATAATTATTTAATAAATTATTTAGTTTATTGATAGTCCACTCATAAAATTTATTATTCTTAATGGTAGAAATATTTACATAATATTTATTTGTTATCATTTTCATAAATTACTTCTCCATAGTACAATCTTGATGAATTTCAACATAAATTTAAATGATTCGTAAAAATTAATTCACCTAAATAATGAACTAATCCAAAATTTAGAATTCCCAAATTCAATACTTCATTTATTTTATTTGACAAAATTAAAATTGTGAATCCAGTGCCTTTTTTGTTAATTATGGTTATGAAAGTGTTTTTCTATATTATTTTGACTATCTTTAATACCATAACTCAAGTCAACTCCATCTCCAAGAGGCGTTAATGTAACACATTACAAGTTATCTTAAAATCATCTTTATTCATATTTTTATGAAATGTATATATAATCCCCACTTTTTAATATTAAAACATTAGTTGTGATATTAATAACAATATGTCTACGAGATAGAAGATACCAAAAACCCCCTCCTTCAATAGACGTAATTGTATTCCCTCAAACATAGGTACTACTTTACTATTAATGATGTTAAAAGATATCATATATATCAGCAACCCATAACGTTAAAAATAAAAACATACTAAAATCCATGAGAATATAATCTTAAAAAACATAAAAAATGATTTGATACAAACGGATAGGCCCATGAGAGGGTATGCCAAAATTGGGATGACTTAATCAGTCTTTGTGGACAACATTAACTCTCAAATAATGTAATTATTATCACTAATTAGTCTGGTTAGATTTAAATGGTGATGATTAAATGATGATAGATATATAAAAAATAAAATAATCCTCCTGGCATAATATTGAAAAAAAGTTTTGATAACTCATGTAATTATGATTTTAATCTTTAGTGAACAATGGTTATGATCCCACACACAAATCCATATTTTATTTCCAAAAAAATTAATAAGGGTAATAAGGAAATTTTAATATAATTTTATTATAATAAAGTAATTTGGGATATAATAAATTTCATAATATTTTCATTAATATAATTCTTATGCTTCCAATATTTCAAACACTTGTGCACCATTATTCTTCCCCATAGCATCATCTCGAGGCCACCTGAAAATGGAATACAATTATATTTGATTTTCATCACTTTCTATTCACACACTCACCCTCACATTAGTTCTAGATTGCAATCTTTTTCTAAATTCAAAACATGCAATTTAATTTAAGATTTATTACTACAGTGTTCCAATCCGATATGAATGATATTAATAGTGATTTGAAAAGACAAATCATCTTAATTTTCCATCATTGCAGTGTGGATCCATGGGATGTGGCATGATGTATTTATATTCCCTAGAAACAAAAATCATTGAATTCATATAGCATGACACATTACTGTTAGACTAGTTGTTTTATAATTTATCTTTTTCCCTATGTAGCATGTTTTTCTAAATTATGTCAGGACCTATTTGGATTCCAAACAAAGAAATAAAAAAATTCTCACAGACACCATTCCAGGTTGAAACTAGATCCCCGTAACTCTTTATAATCATCATCAATTTGAAAAAGCATTCTCTACTAGCATTATATCTTATCTAAAATTAACATATCTTATAACTCAACTCTTACATGGTGTAATTCATAAATATTAAAAATTCTTATTTTTTTAATAAATAAACTCTTAAGCTAAAATATTACCATCAAATATATTTCTATTTTTATGCTCTTAAACTCAAGTAATAATCATTCCTTCGAAACTATACTCAACTTCAATGAACATTTTTTTCATTATTGTGTTTTTTTAATAAATATAGATTAAAAACACATCCAAATATCATGAATGATTTATATATTATAAAATAATAGTATTTTAAAAATATAAATGAAATAAAAAAAAATTCCATAAGATGGGAGATTTTTAGTGATAGTACTTTGATATCAATAAAAAATACATGTTATATTTTCCTGTGGTTAATTGAGATCAACTCAGAACTACTTTTTGTAAATTCATAGATGGAGTGGATTCTTCAATTTCTAACAGTCATCAAATTCCCACATTAATCTAATAATCTTCTATATCCTCCATGGGGAATTTAAAAAAAACTCTAGACTATGTGTTTTCATCCATCCACCATAGGTTTACTGCATTGAAATTCAACTCATTATTCATATTGGGTTAGGTATCATTTTTTATGAAGAAAACTATTGTATTTTAGGTAAAACAATTATGAGCATAAATATTTCATTATCTTATAGTGAAATATAGAGTACCTTAATCCTTATCCACCACTTACTTAAAAACACATGACCTTAAACTAAAAAGAAGATTTAATAATAATCAATTCAAAAACCCGTAATTGGAATCCTGATAAAAACGTGATTATTTATTTTTGAATATGAAATCATTAGAATTATTATGAATTAGATTATAGTAATTAATGGAATAAACACAAATCATTCGTGGTTAATATTTTGTCTAAAAATTTCCAGGTTAAACATAATAGGCCTCTTAGTCTTTGAAAAAGTTAAAGCATCCATGAGATCTTCAATATGAATATATTCTTCAAAATTAAAATATATATATTTGTACTTTCCTAATGTTCATGAATTTATTTGTAGATATCCCAAACCTCCATTAAAAAATGATCAGAATAATTTCCACCACCCTATAAATTCATCTATAAAAAAATTAATAGATATTTGATTATAGAGAAGGTGAACAAACAAAAGAATATATAATAATCATATTAGTGCAAATTTAATAAAGGTATCCATTTGCATTATTTATAAAAAAAATCTTTCGTGGTATATGGCGATAATATATGTGCACATGAATTTTTAATTCACATCTATGAGGGTAAATATTGTAAGATATTTAATAATCAATTTCTTTTCGACATATTATCCTTCATTAATAGACATGATGTAAGTGCACATGGGTTGAAAATTATAATAAGAGAACACATATATAAAGTACAACTGATCTCTAAAATCTCATTATCCCTAGAATCAAGAATCGTAAATCATAATTTATAGAAAATTACATTTTCTCATTATTAGGATAATTCTACTAGTTCTATGATTGTTCCATGTGTATTGTAGCAATCCATTAAGGTTAATTCGTATTTTACATAATGGGAAAATCATTATCAAGAGGAATTAAATGAATCATATATCATTCTAGCCTTAATATAATGATTTTTATTGACATTAATATATTAGAAATAGTTATGTTTCCTTGTGTAATTGAAACTAATAATATGAGGAAAGGACATTTATATAATAAAAAACTCTTCTAAATTGTTTTGGATATAAAAATAAAAGGAAAACACACCAAGGAAGTTGATTAGTTCACTACACCATTTTTACTACCTAGTGACCACTAATAATATTCAATTATTCATTTCAAATTTATTAGTTGGGTTTTAATTTTCTCTTCATAAGACAATTACTGTTCTACACTTATAGTTATCTCTTATTGTCTCCCCAAAAGGAATCTACCAAAGTAGTGCCTTAGTATTTTATTTTTTAGTATTTACCATTAGCAATTTTGTTTGATAAAATTTCTTTGTTCTGATCAAACATCAAATATAGAAGTCAATAACACTCCTCTATCTATTGTATTGTCACTTTCTGGGTGATTTTAAGATTTCAGTTGAATTTATGCAATATCAGTGTTAGGAAATTAATATTTTTCATTTTCCCTTTATCCTAGGATGACCAATGTTTATTGTTATATTTTATAGAGTTCATGGTAATAAAAAATTTTCTGAAAATATAAATAAGAGTCCATTAAAGATGATTTATTTTTTAAAAACATCTCTTCCCAAAGATACATTATATTTAAGTGATATATGTTGCACACATAATATCTACTTATTATAAATTATTGATAATTGATTATAGGTTAGAATCTCCATCATGATATATCATTGGTTCATAAGATAGAAATATGTAAATCCTAGAGTGAATCTTTTAAGAAACATTCTCATTTACATCCTCAATTTATTCTCCTTTAAGAGGATTCTCATGATAATCATTTTAGTTATGTTAAGTATCATTACCGCTATTATTTTGATCTATGAGATGACCTTTGTCACCCATGATTATTTGAGACTGATAGGTGGTTGTACCATATCATATTTCTTAGGGGTGAAAACCCTATTTCAGTCATGGGTTAGTATATAGAATTGTAGGTACATTTTTTCCTTATGAATCTGCAATATTTTATGGTCTTAGTAATTTTTTAATCATCATTATATAAAATTATTATTATACATGATTAATAATATAAAATCTACAATATATAGACTGAGTATTACATTCAATAAAATAATATATGCTTTCTATAAGAAATGTTAGTAAATTCATACCTTTCAAAGAAATAACTTATTTCAAACATGTAATTATCAAATACCTCAGGCATCATTTCTAGGAAAATATATTAAAATAAAATAATAAATATGTAACATAAGATAAATAAACCCATTAAGAAAACGTTGAGGGATCCCCTCGTAGAGTATGGAAGAGGTTTATATTACATTACACTCTATATACCATTTAATAGTTTCATGATCCTCCACCTAATTCAAGTCTATAATTAAATATGTAAAATTTCATTATTAAATCCGAAGAAGCATAGTTTCTAGCTAAATGTGACTCTAAAAATTCAATAAAATTAGGTATCTATCAAATATAAATGGATTTCCTTTGTTTCAACCAATGAGAAGTTTTCTACCACTAATTGAAAATGATTCGCTAATAATAATTTTATTATAGGTCTAGATATTTGGATAATGAAGAATGTTTTACATCTCTTGCTTCATACTTTTATACATGGATATATCATGGGAACTATCTCTTGTACTCTATAGTTAGAACCACCCATTATAATATCTTTATGTCCAAAAGTATACCTTTAATGATGTATATTTTGAGGATAATGAATTATGACTAAACCTTTTAAATATTTTACCTCATCAGTTACAATTATTAGGGATTCTAAAACACCCATACTCAACCATATTTAATCATGGTTTCCACAATTATTTTCAACATTATCATACTCTTCAATTCCCTTATACACATATATTGTTGCATATAGACCATTATTCTCTTAAATGGATTGGAGGAGTATATATACATGATTATTGGATTTAATTTTGTGACCAATAGAAAAGATTAGTTTATCTCACTCCAAGATGTAAATGGAATCCTCTCTGGGATCTATATGAGATTTGGAATCATTTGGGTCTATCAAAATATTGATCATAAGAAACCTATAGATTTTTTCATAATTTGGGTCATTTCCAACTGATTTTATAATATCCATATTGAATACCACATATCTTATGATTAATGGTGTATAATATCATTAACAAAGTATACAATGATGTAAAATAATTTATCCTTTGAAACTTTTAAGAACACTCCTTGTTTAAGCTTTCCGCTATCAAAAATGACAACACCCATGGTTCTATCCTCAGATATCTGATATGATTATATTCCTCATATAATTACATTTGATCAAATATATCATGTGTGGATGGAAACAAGTCTCACTCAACTAACAATCATTTTCTTACATTATTCTCCCCTTATATGATAGATTAATTAGATATAGTTTATGACTCCATTAATTTATCTACTCGATGTTGGCCCTGACCTACCTATGATATCCATAGTATTGGGGGTATGGAGAGCTAAAATATATACTCCATTAACATAGACTATGTGTAAGAATTCATCCACTTGTCAAAATATAATAAATATATTTTTATAAATTGTAGTAGGTTTCATGGGAATCTTCTCCCCAATACACATTCATGTGAATTACTTAAATTGTTGGTGTATGATAATAGGATGCTTCTATTTTTCATAATTTAAATATAGAACCTTAATTTTCTACTATAGAAACCTTAGTTACATAGTGAATTTAATTTTATTGAATAAATTGAACCTCATCATTATATCAATTCATAATTTTAGTGCACTATCCCAAAATTCAAGTAGATATGAATAATTATTTATATAGTAATAATAATTTTCAACTAGTTTCTATATTGATGAATCCTATAGATATTTCTACTCATTTTTAATGTTATATCATAATTGAAAGATATTCATAAACATTTGATATAGTTATAACACCATAAATTTATAATAAGAATTTATTCAATTCATAAATGGTGATAGTTGGGGTATTATGAAATTCAAATCTCTTAATATTTGTTTTTTCTTGAATTAAAAAATAGAATGAGTAACACAACCAAATAAAAAATTTTACCTTACATATACGGCCTATGGACCCATATAATATTTCACAATGTGGAACTACCAGATTAACTCAGAGGTATTTTTCTAATTACTTATCAATTAAAACATTGAATGGAAAAATAACCACATTATAATCAATAAATGAAAATAAATATCCACACACAAACATTTCTATAATTATAAAAAAATTGAGGTGTCTCTTAATTTTTTAAAGGACTTAGATGAACTCCTTCAAATACCTTGTTATGAAATTTTTCAATACCTTTTTTTGGAAGAGTGGGAAACTCAAAAAACCATATAGAATTTCAAACATCCAACTACCGAAATCATTAAACAACAAACCTGATCCAAAAATCCATATTCAATTTTAAAATTCAATTTTAAACATAGGAAAACACAAATTCATGAATTTGAGCATCCTGAGATGACTGTACATATCTCTCAATTTCCTTTCCTTGCTTTGTATTAGCGTCTAGTTTTCCCCCCATTATCTTTTCTAGGCTCTGATCTTGTGTTCTTAATTTTCTTTCTAGGTCAGTTTTGGAGCATATGAACACCATGGTTTTGGGAATGCAGTTTGGCAGATGATAAATTTCCTGGTGCTCCAGAGTTGCTCCTTCCACCAAGTGTTTAAATACCTTTCCCTTTTTCATTTTTCCCCTATTTTTCTTTCTTGTTCAGGTGATGGTTTTCAGTGCTGTTTTTCAGTGTCTGAGATGGTTTTTTTTCTCATGGTGGTGATGGGGGTTATGTTTGATATTTTTCAATGGCATGTAGATGGCCGCTATCATCGGTGTCTATTTTGAGTTATGGTCTTGGTTTGGTAAATCAGATATGTTTTTTTCTAGTGGTTGAGTTTGTAGGTATGTTGTAGCTAGTATGTGGCCTGGTGATGGGGGACAATGACATGTTGTTGTTGAGGAGATTCAATGTTATGGTGTGGTATTGAATAGTGATGATGATGTTATAATGAGATAGGCTCCGTGAGATTATGGTGACGATGTGGAGGCGGTGCTCCTTAGTGAAGAGGATGATGAGGACTAAGATGACCCATTATGTATAAAACCCTCCTTCTAATTGAGAATAATACAATCAATAGTTTCTATTATTTTGATGTACAATATTATTTGGACATTGAGTCTTAACATCCACTAAATGGGACTCTAATAGCATATTGATCTACATTATAATGGGATTATGTAGGAAAATATGAACATCCTCCAAAAATAATCATTTCATTTTCCCCAAAATTACTTTTAAATTTTTATTGTTTTCTTTTGGTCCTTCCATGTTTCAAAATTTGAAACTAATTATTCATACATATCCCATAATATTGGTACTATAAACACCTTGTGTAAATATAATAGATTGATTCCCACTTCCCAAATAATTAGATGGTAGTTGTTTATGTTAAGGAACCATTGGTTAATGAGCACTAATATTAAATCATATTTACAATAGAAAAAAAAATTACGGACCTAAAATTATTATACATCCATGAATATTTGAGTAAATTCATGAGCTCATTATAAGTGTGATGGAACCAAATAGTTTATACCAAATCACATATTATTTTTTACTTGGAATTAAAATACCACTATAATATACCCCCTGACTCTATTTAGTAGATAAATACCTTAATATAGATAAGATACTCTAAATGGAATTTTATTGAGCGAGATTTTTATAAAATTATTTTGGGGGTAATGGATTTTTTCATAAACTTCATGGTTATGCTCTTAACAAAACACGGTGTGTGATTGAAAATAAACTAAAAAGGATGACATGAAAATGATTAAAACCATGGGTTCCTATGATTTTCTATAAATTTTTTAAATAACATATCATCTAAAAGAGTCTAACCATAATATTGAAATATTTTAAATCATTGATTATAACATTGTTATTATCTAGGAAATAGAAGTCATTCCTGACATAGTGTATAAGTGTAGTTTCATCTATAACTGACATTCTAGACCATGGTACCCCTTCGTTTATGAGGTCTTAGATTTTATAATTTATATGAGAAATAATAAAAATATTTGTAAAGGGAAGAGATTATTATTTTATGATTTAGATGGAATAAAGTCAATAAAAAGTTCACAAAATGTATAAAATTTTCCAAAATTTTATTTCCCATATTGAGATAATAACTAAAGTCGGTGTCTTGGTTAAACATTAGAATCTCTATATCAAGTAGAACATTTCGCAAAAAATGTACACTAGACTCACTTCAACGTGAAATAAGTGGATGGAAAAGGATACAACATGTTAAGGAATAACATATCATAGATAGTTCTCTGCCCAATAAGTATTCTCGAAATATGTGGAATATTAATTTTGCTAAACCCAGTATATATAAGAGTACAGATTCCTATTCAATTTCCTTATCTATACACTAGAGGAGGAGGGATACAATTAATGTATTTTGTTCAAAAAAAATGTTTTAATTTTTAATGAATAAAATTTTGATAGCAATATTTATAGGAATCAAAAAATTCCTCAAATTCCATTTTCTATGATTAAAGTAATGATCAAATAAACAAATGAGAAAAGACATCATTTGTTGTAGGGAGGGGATCCAAGTGTTATCCCAAATAGTGGAAAAATAGTTCTATGTAACCAATTTCCTATGAAAATTATTATTCATGATGTAAAAATATTATGATTCTCATTAATTAATAAAATGATCATCAATATGGAATGCTCACCAATGTTGTGGAATCGCTAAGAAACATAGGCACCATAAATCATTGAACATAATGACGGAAGTATCTATGCAAGATCACTTATATAAAATTATGATTATTAAATCTATTACTTCAAAATAACATATATTGGAATCCTTAAATCCAATATCACTACTCTATCATTGGAGGATTAATAGTACTATAAATAACTCGGAACACTAACAATCATGGGGTTTTTAGCCTGTAGATTTTTTTGCATCTACCCAAATGATAGAATATCTCAATGAGATAGCCAAATTTACCATGTATAAATATAAATATATAACACCACCATTTTTGTAGAATCAAAATTTCTAATCCAATATATCATATGTTCTTACCTCAACTACAATGTATGGTCAATAAGTCATATAGTAAACCTTCCCTTATGACTGACGTAATTAAAATCATGTCATAAATTATTCTCAGTATGTACCAATATAGAAATTACTTAGAGAAACTAGTTGTTACACATATTTTATGGTATAGCACTGGGATATTCACCCAACATAAATATGTGGGAGTCTCTATGAATATTTATTCCCAAGAATTATTTTTCAGAATGATTCTAATGTTATAAAATTTAAAGAACTCTAATTTACAAATCAAATTCTCACTGATCCATGAGTAATGAGTGCATAAATTTTGAATATCAAGGGATTTATATGATTATAAGTCTAAAGTTCTATATCATGGAGAAAAACATTTCGAAATCAGTGAATTATCCATTTTGATTTGAATAAATCGTATTTCATAAGATATATTTTACCCTTTCCCATTACTTATGAACGAATACTACTCTGTGTCAATTCTATTTGGGTAACCAACCTATTCTCATGCTTATAAATAGAAACTACTCCTTGTATTCATTTTAAACATACCCCACTCATGACATGTTCTCCCCTTATATATTTAATTATCAAAAACAACTTACAATATGATATACAATGAATATTGGGTCCCCCTTATATAAAAATAAATCATAATACTCTAGCTTAGCATACTAAACCCACTTGGCTGACATACTAATACTTGGTTTAATTATATTTAATGGGCCAATGATCTAGTGTAATCCACAAACCAATACATTTTCTGTATATTCTCATAATTTGGCACCTTTATTAGTTTATCTCTATATTTTTTATCCATAGAGTACATCAAGACCCCACTTATTATTATTTTCTATAAATTATAAGCCTATTTTTCCTCTTAATAGTTTACAAAACCCATGAATCCAATCATATTTATCATTTATATTATCCAATTGATGGGTGGGGATTATAAATGAGTCATTATTTCATAGCACTCTCCCTACTGTTTCACTAATTTTTTTCAAGGATATCATTTTTAATGGTTCCCAATCCGATTTGATACTAATTCCTTCACCTAACTCATCTGTAAAATAAGCCAAAATAGGAAACATAGTCTTATCTCATGTTCCAACCCTTATAAAAGAATATAATCCCTTTATGTTCTTATTAATATAACAATAAATTATAGGATATGAGGGTCCGATTTTTATGAAATTAAAAGGTATATCATTGTTCTTATATATGAATCCTTATATGGTACAACATAGGCCATGGATGCACATATTTAAAGGTAATTATTTCCTTGTCACATTATCAAAAAAGTTATGGAACACACGATGAAATTAAACTAAATTTCATAGATTTTGATCACTATAAGTGGGATATTTAGGAATGCAAATTTATGGTCCCAATTGTAAAAACAATATACCTCTCAAGGGTGATAATAATGTAATTCATCTTTTTAACTTTTTATTCTTTATTAGATAACACAAAACTCAAGAATACTATTCACTAGATGAGGTATTTTAATCTCATGTATTTAAATGGTTATGATATTTTGGATAATAAATGTTCTATTGGTGATCTCCCAAACAACTATAAATTTTTATTAGATATTAGCCAATGAATCAAAAATCCCTACTATGGACGTGATAGAAAACCTTGAAATCCTTATTGGTGATAAGTCAATTAATCTATAAAATATTTATTCAATAAGGATTTAATCTATTAAATTCTCATTCGAGACTATGTAGTGATTTCATAGCATCTATTTGTGGTGAGAGAGTGAATCCCTACATTTGTAGTTCATGAACTAACAAAACAACCTTCTACTAAAATGCTCGAAAACCTATAATTATAATTTTGATGGGCTACTAAATCCTTCATTATTTCCAATAATAATATAAAATTACATCAGTGATGATGGGCCAGTGAATCCACAAATTATGTTAGTGATGAGATATTAGTCCCCTGAACCATACCAATGAGAGGTCATTAAATCCGATGTTTTACCAATGGTAGTCCAATATAACTATGGATTCAATACCATGATGAGAATACATCAAGAATATTCAAAAATACCTATAATTGACATTAAATTATAGAGAACCCTTATATATGGATTTAAATCATAAATAAATAAAATACATAAATTATCTCATGTGATTTGACTTAATTCTATGTTTCAGGATTTTGAATCTTTTTTCAACATTTACAATTTTTTTCAATTCCATGATTAATAATATAGTTTCATAATTTATGATTTCCTTATTAAGGTGATATGAGATGCAAATAAGACTAAAATTCTTATCAAGAGGTATTTGAAAAATATATTCTTAAATCTGTAATAGAGTTACAAAATGTAAAAAATAATTCCATGTGAGATGAGTTAACCATAAATACTCTTGATTTCTATGTGTATTCATTAATGAGGCAAATTAATGAAAATTTAATGAAAAAAATCAAAAAACACCTATATCATAGCCATTTATGTTTATATGTTTACTAAAGTGAATAAGTATTTATTGATTATAATTGAAAAGGATTTACTCATCATCATGTCATAATTTATATATTTCAAAAAGAGTGTGAATATAGAAAATAGGAAAAATAAAAAGGAAACCAATAGTAAAGAAAGGTACTAAAGTTGCCTGAAATAGTAAAGACCAAGAGAATCCCATCTCAAAAAATTCTCCTCTATGTCCTAAAAAATAGCAAGCAAGGGGAGCATGTAATATTAGATCATTGGTCTTCCATAGATTCAATATGGTCCGAAACCTTATTTACATCAACATAGGAATGAATAACCTAAATATGGTAGATGAGGAAACCCATGAACCTTATAAAAACATAAGAAGTTGAACATGTTATATTCATGATCCATGAATAGTGTTATGCAAAATAATTGATTTTTTCCACTATTATGGAATCGATGTTCATTTTTCAGTATAAGAGGAGACCAGTAAGCATAGTTGTGGATTTGTCCTAGAGGGAATGACCGCATACAATGTCAGGTCTATATTATAATATAATAGAGTCCTTGGGGTGTTTAAATATACCCTCTCCAAACATTACACCCATGTAACAAGATTTATCTATGTTAGGTTTGAGACCTGAATGTGATGGACACCAAAAATCCCAGTTACCCTGGAAATTATTATATATGGATTTATCAGTAGTGATTCTCACATTAAGATGTATCGAGGAGGGAGAATACTTTCTAATTTTAAAAAATATAACTGGATATTTCTTGTTCTCATGATGATAGAATTACTTGAGGATGAAACCCCATCTAAGAGAGCCTTATTTCTTTCATTACAAATGCACCAACATCCACCACTCATAAAAGTTGTATGTTCCTTGTTTTTAGGGCATGATGTCACCATAATATAAAACATCCACTCCATAAGTGAATCATCTAGAGGACCCTGTTAGGTGAAACCAGTGAATTCACTGAAGAAAATCCATCATTCCTTTTCTCATTCTCCTTAAAAACTGATGGTAATAAATCTCCCCTAGGTAATCATTGCAACAAAAACACCTAAAAGAAAGATAGATACCAATTCTATTGATATTTTCAACAGCGTGTACCTAGTTATTCTTGAAAATCCTAACAATGAAATTATACATTATGGGGATCATATTGTAGCATAAGAAATCATTGTAGTTATCATTCATATCACGATTATTTATTTCTCTTTGGAATTTACTTATATAAAAATCACATGAATTAGTGGCCACAAAAATACACATAACTTTTTATGTGAGTTTTGATAAGGTTGATGGATTCTTGATAGTTCATATCCAGTACTGACTTCAAGAACATCGAGTATATGCTGACCTCTGTAATAGTGATTCATGGAGCCGGACCCCATTGAAACCCATTCTTAGAACTATCCCAATTGTGACACAAAAACAAAACATTGCCTTTCCCCTATATCCACCAGGTATGATGTTTCAAAGTTGAAATTTGAGGTTGAATAACAGTCCACCAATAAGAAATATATCCTCCCACCACCTATAAATCACCTCTACATTTAATAGCCATTGTCTTTACCCATAAATTTCATTCCTCTTACTCTTCCCAGTCCATCTTTGAATGAATGAAATAATTATTTTTAGATGCATTCCTTACATTGATACCCCATTCCTAGATTGGCCATTCCATCCTAGCCCAGGAAACCCAATATAGTCTTCCTTCTTAAAGATAATCCCCAAAAAATTCCATCCAGAACCCTATTGATATTATATAAAAAACTATTAAGAACCATAATAACTATAAGAATATGTATAGGTGTGGCCGATAGAAAACTATTAACTAACGAAATATAACCTCCAAATGATAAATAATAATTTTTCAAATTCAAGACATGTCTTGTGATCCTATTGATAATCTGATAAAAATAGTGAAGGCACATCCTAACTGATGAAATTGGAATGCCCTGATACTACATCGGAAAGCTCCCTATCTATATGTCCATACTATTACACAATTTGGTAACCCATCTATCTATGAATTTAGTTGATATGTCTATACTTCTCTTCATTCAGTTGATGATTTTCTAGCTCCAATAACAATACACTTCAAGAACCATATTGATTCCACAAATAGATCTCATGATCGAATTCATGAAGATAATTGTGTCATCTGTGAACCTAAGGTGTGATATGTAGTGGGGGACCAAACTAATATGATAAGAAAAGGTATATCCCATTAATATGATCCTTTTAAAAATGCAACTATGAACATACGGGGTGATAATGAAGATACTCAAGGACATGGGGTCTTCTTGTCTCAACCTATTAGTAGGTTTTGTGAAAATATATGCCCCCCCTAATTGGCACATCCTGTTATGATAAGGAAGAATATTTCCTTAAAACTCTAACACATGTTCATATACATTAACATTAAATATAGAATGTTAATTTACAATTATAAATAAAAATTGTTTTTAAATTAAAATATTTGATCCAGCCACATATTTTGGAAACTAGAACATTCATTTTAAAATAATTTCACTTTTTAAAATATAATTAATTTGTAATATAATTCCCAATAAACTAAAAACATGTTTTTAATGAAACCAAAAATCCTAAAAAACCAAATTTCTATATAACTCAAAAATTATAGTTTTCTTCAAACAAAGGAAAAATCCATGTTTTCTAAATTCTAAAGATAAAACCCCCATTTAAAACCAATTTATTACATTAATGAATCCAAATTATAATCTATTAGAATATCAATATTTTCAATATAACCATTTCAATATATCATTACCAAGATACAGAATTCATTAATATATCTAGTAATCATACCATAGTGACTATCTCCTTTTAGCCTTGGCTCTAAAAATATTTGACTTCCTCAAAGAACTCTATATGACATACATATATATATATAGATAATGTTATTAGGTTTCAACCTCTGGCATCACTAAATCACATTTAGCAAAATCATACATCATGTGTAATAATCTCAAAAACCATGACCAAAAAGAAATATTTTAATACTATCATTAACAAGTCAATATATTTAAATCATTTTAACTATACATTTATAATTTTCATTGTAATGAAATTGCCTTTAAAATAAATAAATTTTCTATTTAATAATCTATTATAAAATTCAATTAAAATTAAATCAACGTGATGGAAAATATATAAATCCAACTCCTTCGGAAATAATAATCATCATTTAAACTCCAGAATTTTATATAAAATGAAATCTTGTGAAAAACTTATTCTAATCATAATCCTGTGAATCAATATAATTAAAAGAGATAAATATAATTAAATTTTACGCATAATAAATTTTTCCAATTCATCAAAAGATATCAGAACCAACTATATAATCATTTTCTTTGGAATTTAATAAATTTTCAAATCTATAAATCACTCTGAAGGGATGCATCATTCAATCTATAACCATATTAATTGTAATACACTAATCAATATCCCTAGATTCATAAATATAATACAAATATATATAGAACATATAAGGGTATATTATTATTACTATTATACAGATAAGGTTATTCAAGAACTGATTCCATTATTAAAACATAAACTTCCCTTCTAAATCTATTTGATTGATACCTGAATGAAAATCATTTTTCATTGATATTGAAGCTCCAATTTCACCCCCATAATATTTATAATATTCCTAAACTGAAAGAGACGGATAATAGAGTTTATGGGGTTGAAATTTATTATATAATAAAACTTCATGTCACTATACAGTATATACATGGATACTTAACATGGTTATTGAAATTATGTATCTAATTGTAAAGAGATATTGAAATATTTTAAATAAATTCACAGTTATTATGCATGATAAGGATAAGCATTTTCAAAGTTCTTTGTATTTTTCTAAACCTTTAAGACCTAAAAATGTTATCCTATATTTTGAAACAACTCAAAAAGGAACACATCTAAATGTTTTTTGATGTTATAATTCGAAACATTATTAAAATATTCTCCCATAATAAATCATTAGGATGTTGTTAATATAAATAAACTCTAGTGATTTCTCCCTTATGTATTTCACTCATCTCAAAGTCTCTATGTATGTACATATGCTTCCATAGAAACTACATTAAATGATTCATATGATCATAATGGATATTCTCTCTATAATCCAAAATGTGAATATATATCTTCGCATAAGATGGATTGGGTTAAAAATAAAATGGACGTCACCTAAAAACATTATTTGGGTATGGTTAACAATTATTAAATTAGGAATCATGAAAATCGATATGAACTATTGAATAGTATTGGTTCAAATCCAGTCTATAAAATATTTAACCAATATTCCCAATAATCAGAAATTGCCTCACATACCATTGAATGAACTACCCTACCTTCCCAAGTCATTTATACCCCAATATAATATTAATTTTCAAGAATATGAAATTCAAAACACTAAATTTTAGTTTTCATTAAAAATTACTGGAATAATACTTCTATTAAACCTAATATTAAATAGTATTTTTCTTAATAAATAAATTCTTCCCTTCCTCATTTATAATAAAATTCGACCCCTAGGATCCCCATCGCCTATCATCACCCAAATATATGTACACCAACATGGTTAACAATATACATCATCAAATGATGTCATTAATATTTACAACACTTAGCTATACATATAATAAATTTACCTCAAAAAAAATAAACCTACCATGTCCTTTTAAATTTAAGAAAACATTCTCAATGAATTTTCTAAAAAACCAAAATAATTTTATATCACTACCCACATTATTAAAATTGATACATTCATCCCAAATTCTGCTATATTCATAAGTAATTTTAGAGTCCACTCTAGAAACATGACATAAACTAATGAAAAAAATTATAGAAAATCCAAATTTAAACTCTATAAAGATTAATAATTTCTTTCTTATAAACCTTCCAATGATCATAAACCAACAATAAGTCTATTTTAGATAAAAATACTTAAATTATGTGTTGATCCATTATAACCCAAATATATATATATTAATGGGAACCTCAATAACCTGGTTTTATGTCAATGAAAATTTCATTTAATTTCTATGTAGAAACATGTAGATTCTATAATAACCCGTTATTTTGTTGAAGATATGTCTTCATTAGTAGATAAAATATAAAGTAATAAATAATTTTAGGGATAGACCTCTTCATTATAGACCACCAAAATATTTTTTAGATTCCATTTTAAATCATATTAGCTTTACAATGAACTACCAAACTTGAATTACTAAATGATTTTAAAACATTACTCTTGAGATACATAGGAACAACCATTCATAAAATGAAATAAATAAGTGAGTTCAATACAATAGACTATGTATAATAGATTTTATACCATTTAGGGTATCCTACAACCTCTTTAATTACACCTTAAAATAATTCATGAAATTCACATACTCTACTAACATTGATACCACAATGTGTCTTGTGGGGACTATACAATCTATCATATTTATCACTTTCATTTAGATGTTCATTAGTAATTTTATAATCTCATACATCTCTATGGATTTTTTATCTGACTATGATTTGTTTTTCCTACATAGATATTCCAATATCATATTTTCTTTCCCAGCTTAATATAACACTTTGAAATTATATGTTTCAATTTATCCCACTGACCAAAACTATCACATGATAAGATATTGTTCCTATATTTTTTTTAAAACTCTTCTAATCGAGATAGATTTATATTTTATTATATATAAAAAGGAATTGTATCAAACTATTTATATAAAGAACACTATAAACTGGCTCAATGTTATTCATATAGTAATTCATCTCATTAGGATATAGTATCTTATACACAAACACTCTAAAATTTCACCCTAAAACCATGACTCATCCTAATCATAATGCTAATGCTTTAAAGTAATCTCTAAATACAACTCTTTATTCTTGGATATTTAGAACTACCACTAAGGATAGTCTTCCCATCAATTCCTTAAATTCCACTTTTTAATTTCAACTTGATTAAAAAAATTATCTTCTCCAATTCAAAATTGTTATACTTAAATCCAAGTAAAATAAATCCAAATTGAATCACTAATAATATCTCAAAAACTGTAGAAATTTTTAAATCCCAAATTATTTTTTCATATTTCCAAATACATCATTTCCTTAACAAACATGGGATTAGTAAGGATTCTATTTTCAAATATTATTTGATCATGTAACCTTACCTAATAAATCCAGAAATTAAATCTAAAAAACCTATCATATTGCTAAATATCGTATAAAAAATTTATAACAATACCAATATAAAATTCACAATCCTCATCCATAGATGAATAAATAAGGATATATATACGAAATATATACCAAAATAAATATAATCTAATGTGTAAAATTTTAATTATCATTTTCTTAAAGACTGATAGTTTATTGGTAACTACAAATGTTCTGAAGAAAAACATGTAATGGTCATGTCTATATCATAAATTAATTTTTTAAATATCTTATTATTTTAATCTTAATTGATGAAATGGAAACCCATGTTTTATCATGGAATACCAAAAATCACCCTATATTTAGACAAATTGGTCAAAAAAATTGAGGTAAAGGAAATATTTCCAGAATAATAGAATTATGATTGTGATAATCCGTACATAATCCTATCTGACCATCACTATTCTAGGTTTTTTAAACCAATATTTTCTAAAAGGGAAAACTTAGTTGAACTAATATCATTTACCTATATCTTCTAGTTGTTACATTAAGTCTCACAACATTTTTATTGATATATGATAATTTAGAAGCAATATAGGCCACATTAAAAGTATTAAATTTATTACATAATTTCACATTCCATTAAGGTAAATAAAATATAAATCCATTTAAAACAAAACTATGTATCAATCAACACACCATTGAATTAATGATTGATTCTTATCATCCATGTTTTAAGAAAAAATTATACTAACTAATAAGATACTATGATTTCATTCCTTGATATGAGTCCAATCCTACATTCCTGAATATCCCAATTTCTTGTGAAACTATGCATAGTATCAGATAATGATGTAAATAAGAACTTGTTAACTATAAAATTTGAATTAGTATTTAAATGAAAACATCCAATCTATACAAATATTTAGATTTTATGTTTTTATCTCAATGAAAAAATGGTCCTTGAATATTATAACATTGAATATCATGATTGAGATTTTTGGACACTTGAGGACATGTCAATTATCTCACTAATTAAGGAATCAATTCATATTTAGTACTATATTAATGACACATGAAATCCAAAAACATTAACAAATCATGTTCAGATTAATGAATGATTCTTTATAACAATTATAAACTAATTTTTTTCATATAAAAAATTTATAGTTATTAAAAATATGCAATACTAGAACACTGTTTTTAATAAAATTTAGACAGTTTACCATTATAATTTTGTCTTAAAACATTTAAAAATAACCCACAAAACATTTTAATGCTAAAATATTAATATATTAGAAAACCCCATTATTCCAAGTCTCAAAAAAACTAAAAATTTTAAGAAACAAATTTAAAATCGTTTTTTAATTTAGATGGAAACTTTATACTTTCCCAAAATGAATTTTTGAAACTAAGATATTCTGAGTATAATCAATTATAATTTTTTTTTAAAAAATTACTTTTATATGATAATAAAATGAGATGAGATTTTTTAATATATATATATATATATATATCACACACTATAGTGTGTATCACCATTTAATATCAACTAATCCATTGTTTGATAAATTTATTTCATTCAAATTAAGGAACTAATAATCATAGATCAATCCTAAGGGATTAAAGAAATTATCTTATTAAATAATTTTTAATACTTCGACATAACTGGAGTAATAATATCAAGAACTATGATAAAACCAAATATTTCAATTGAACTATTAAGAATTCAATCTCGGAAAATCAATTTATCATAACATTTAGAAATTTTCATTATAATCAAATTACCAAATATATCAAAATATTACATATTGAAAGATCTATATTTAAATTTAAAATTAAATAATACCACTTGGTAAAAACACTATTATTATTTATTAATTTACAAATAACAAAAATTATAAAAAATAATCAATTTCAAATAAACTTTTTCCCTGTTAAAAATTATTATTTTCCTAAATAAGTGATTCTACAAAAACTATGTGAATAGATCCCTCGAAAATAACAATTAAAAATAAATAAATAAGAAATTTTTGAAATTTATAGAAGGGGTTATATCCATATACTATGCTATTATTCCCAGAAATTTCCAAATTTAAAAATCAAAAAATCATAACAATGGTTTCTGTTCATTCATACAAATTAATTATGAATAAAATACTTCCTTTCATAAATGAGGTTTCTTAAATATGATATAATAATTTTTTGATTTCAAAATATTCAAAAATTAAATTACTGAACAGATAACATTCATGTAGAGAAGAAATCATTGAAACTAAATAATCAATCAAGCATCGATTATTTCAATCCATGAAAGAAAACTATTTTTAATTAAAGTACAATTCATAAATATTCCCATAATACAAAACAATCAAAATATGAAACATTATTATAAATGGTTTTATAAGAGTCGAAAAAGTAAAAATAAAAATCTACTTAATAATTCTTCACGCAAAGTCGATGTTAACATAGTTGGGAAATCTAAACATATAACAATACCATCTCAAAAGGGATATTATAAAAAAAAATTGTTAGTTCACAAGGTATGGATGAAAATGTCACCCTCTATAAGAACTTCCATAATTCTTAGAAAACTACAAATATTTTTCTTAAAAATTAAAAACTCAAAAGGAAACCCATATTTAATTTTTGGATGTTATAACACCCACATAATTGATTTATATGACATACACACATATACCTAGAAACAAAATTTCATCCCAAAAATATAAACTCTCGTAACCCTAGAAGAAATGCAAAGGTTAGAAGAAATTTTTTATATGTAATACCTCTCACAAGTCATCAAAATCCAAAAAATATAAAAAACTCAAAAAAATCATGGGAAATAAAAATAATAAAGGTAATTTAATAAATTTGAAATAAATTATGGCCCAACTATCCTAATTAAATAATTATAATAATTAACATAAAAATGTTGTAAATTAATTAGGGAAAAATAATAATAAAATAAAATATCAATAAAATAATGAAAATATTTCATCATAGACTAGCCACATGTAGAAGAACATAATATGAGATCATATATCTCTCTCACCACACTGACAAGCATAATATAAAATGTTGTACTATAAAAATCCTTTAACAACACTATCTCAGAATAGTCAATCAATGTTGTATGAGTTATAAAATTTAATCCAAGGGAAAAGAACCCTATTAAAGTTCTTGAACTCTTTTACATAACAAAAAAATTATTGATTATTAGGTTATGGACTGACATTGGTGAACCAAATAATATAAAGAAACTAGGTATTATCAATATGGTAAAATAACACATTATACTATTGGTGAATGACCACCCCTTCCTAGTACCTTAATCAAAGGAAATTTTTTATTTAGTCCACCTTTTGGTATAACCCTACTGTTTAAGAGGATCTATGATAAAATAGATGAGTATTAATAACACCATGAACATGTTAACATATAAAAATTAACACAACCACTCATAATAGAGTTTTTAAAAAACACGAATACACACTATATACCAGTAATTTTTTCTAATACTTAATCCATCATAAACTTGAGTTCACAATTTATCCTTGTAATAGCTACTAATATTTAATATTTTCACATTTTTGAACTCAATGAGTATCCCATAAAAATTTCATCATACTTATTCCCAACTACCGATTATCCTATGGACATTATTTCAAAATAAAATAAGAATGGAACTCGTTCTTGTCATTAAGAAAAATACAATAAATTGAGGATTTTCTCTTACCATCAAACCTAAAAGAGGTAATCTCGTATTCATAAAAAATACTACCCCTAAATAATCATAAATCACATTTAAGAATTCGATAATGTCTTCACATTATGAAAAATAGGGGAAATTATTATGTCTCATTGTGTTGAATATCTATGTAATAAATTTCAATCTTGATACATGAATTAGATGTTGAATTTCAGAACAATTCATGATCGTGTACCAATTTCTAGACCTGATATTGATATTGATCTCAAACATTTAATGATTTATCCATTTTATTATTCTCACCTAAGATAAATTATTATAAATTCCGATAATTTAAATTACAGTATCATACTCAAAATAAAATTAAAACACAAATTTTTACTCAATATTGAAAGAAGGTGATTGAGTATAAATATATATATATATTAAAAAAATTATTGTAATAGGATGGATCCATACTCCTAGATTTGGTGGATAAAACTTATACTATATATACAGACTCTGATACTAACTATATATTCTCATACATAACTACACCGTAATTACATTATTTATAGAAAATATTTTAATACATAAATTCCCAAAACCATTCTTGTTTATATCATTAAAGAATTATGAAAAATATAAGTTAACAAAATCCATGTCTTCCACAAAAAGTGTGTATGATTATTATACTATTTAATAATCTTATAAATTTATATTAATTATACAATATCCCCCAAAACATCTCCACACAAATATCATATTATACATATCAAGTGTAAGAAACATCATTATAAAATAGTTAAATGGAAACACGATAAAGGGTGAGTGGAAATTCTCAGTGAGGGAAACATTAAACTAAATAAATTTTGGTATAAACATAGAATAAATATTGTGTTAGTAATAATATATCATAATATACCATTATAATCAAAAACTAATAACTTTTTATAATTATGTATAGTAATTAAAATAAATAGATCACCAGAATATTAATAACTAGTTACATTGATATGAAATGATTAATTTCATAAATATACATACTTTCCCTAATCCAATATATCATGGATAATCAATACATCATCAACAATTACAGTAATCACCCATGATGGGATAAAAAGCATACAAAATGTAAAAATAGTTTTTGGACAATAGAATGACATTCTATCTAGGTGAACATCCTGCAATCTAAATTATGTAAAAAGTGTTTTTCACACTATATAGAGTACTGATTATATAGATATATAAGTAGTTGAATGAAAATATCATGAGACATCAAGATATGGATGTTTAATGTTTGAAATATAATATTTCCCCAATGTAACAATGTAAGTATAAAAGCATGTTGACATGAATGAAAAAAAACATTTCAAACTAGTTATTTCAAGGGTATCATACAAAAAACCAATCAATAATATAATTGTATGATACAATTATTTCAAAACCCAAAATTATAAATATATATTATAGTATAATTCATAAAATATGGACCACATAAAGGTTAATCATTTTGAATATGAGAAATAAAAAATAATCAAGAACATATATGTGTTTTCAGAAAAATAAAATTTACATTTTCAACAGGGAAAACATCATGGGTCACATTAGCATGTGATATTAAAAAAGAGTTAAGTGATTTTTATTAAAACAATTAAATTTTAAAATAATCACCAATAATAAAGACATAAAATTGTTATTATGGTTTCTCGAATGAAATGTGGTGTGAAACATTGGAAATGTGGTTTTGAAAAGAGATATAGGGAATGTAATTATACTTAAATATCCTGATTAAAAGAAAATTCATGATATAATATCACAGATAGGAATTATATGCACACACATAAATTATATTAGCTACATAATATCAAACATGTTGGAAAGGGATAAATTTAAGAATAAAAACCTTACCTCCATCGTAGTTTATTTTTCACTTACAAATAGATCAACTAAATAATTAAATTAAGTTCATTAAATACTTTCCCAAGAAAATTATTCATATTTGTAACCATTTATACTCCCCATTATATATATATATATATATTACTTTGGTTTTACCAATTTTAATCACCATTTTTATGTAATATTTATCATTCTGAACTAATTTTATAAATGTGATGATTAATTAAATTAATTCATTAAATATTTACCGAATAATAATATTTATAAAAATAACCTGTTAAACTCCACATTTATAATCATTATATATATGTATATATTTATATTAGTTAGTTTTAACAAATTTTCAAAACCAATTTTAAGTAATCATTCTCGCTTTTAACTAGTTGCATAAAAGTGATGATGGTGACTATTCATTTCCAAAATCATATCATCATTATATCATATAATGTTATATAATATATGTCCCAAGTTATATTATAATACTATAATTTCATTTCATTAGAGTTTTTTTTTCAATCCAAGAAAATGAATTTTGTGATGACTAGGTCTTAGTGATTCTTAATGGACAAAGGGTTATTTCTTAATTATTAATTTAAATGATGTCATAACCATAACAGAACTATAAAAATATTATTAACATTTTTAAATAATTTTATTCCAATATTTATGTTTGAATATTTATAATTTAATATAATATGATGAATAGAATACCCTATAGTAAGTTATTTCAAAGTCAGAAGAAATCATTTTTTCGCATAGAAAACTCTTTTAGAAAGTTAAATTTACTATGGTTTTTTCTTACATGTATTGTTATTTGGATACTAAAATATTTTCTATAAAACCATGATAATTTCATAATAATCATATCTATACATTAGACTCAGTCTCCTGACATTCCTTATATGGATATGATGGAAAATAAATATAGAAATCAATAATTCCATGAAGAATGTAGTCCACATGTATGCATGGGGATTTATTTCATTTTCCATATAATAGAGAAAAAGAGTATTATGTTTTAACAATTTAGAATTGAATATATTTCATCCAAATAATTATTATATATTTATTTCATTCTTATTATGATCCATGTAAAGTAGTTAATGTATTCAAAACATGTTATGTCACACCCAGACACGGCACCTTGCGGTCGCTGGAACTTTTTTTATATTTGAGTCTATTCATTGTTTAAAATTGATTTAATTAAAATAAAAAATGGAATATAATAAAATAAATGTAAATTTATTTAAAAATAATAAAAATATTAACATTATTATTATTAATAATAAAATTAATTTTATTAAGTTTCTTATTATAATGTTTATTAATATTATTAAGGTTATTATTATTACTATAATTATATTTATCTTTATTTAGGATTTAATTTATATTTTTTCTTCGTTTATTTTTTTCTCTCTCTTACCTCTTTCTCTGCATCTTCATCACCTATCCTCATATCGCCCCTCCCCTCTCCCACCCACCTATATGTGTTATCCCTTATTGGACTCTCTCTCTCTCTCCAATGTCCCCATTGTTCAGTGCCTGTTCTCCATTATGTGACCTCATTCTAGAGGCTCATACCCCCTCACACAACATCTTTTCAGCACCCATCTCCCCCTCACGTGACCCGTTTTCTATGGATCCCTCTCTGGTCAAGCTCCTTTCAGAATTTCATCACAATTTCTCACCAAATAGACGTGGTATGGTCCTCTCTCCCTCCTCTTTCCAATTTCTAACTATGATTTGGTCACCCTATCTCCCTATGGAGTAAACTTGAACCTAGGGTTTGACGTGTAATTGGGATTTTGGTTTTATGTTGGTTTAGGGTTGTGTGAATGGTTCCCTAGGACCTATTCTTTTGGATTTCAACAACCAGCAGCCACAGCGAGGCGGATCTAGACATTTTGGTTCACTGTTTCCATCTTTGGTGAGGTTTTATTCTTGTTTATTGGTTTTACATCATCCAATTTAGTGTATTATAGTTTTTATGAGTCCATGGTATTTTATTTGGATGTGTTGAACCTTGTAGCTATGTTTTTCTTATTCTAGGATGTTTTACTAAGTTTTGGTCAACGTTTTAGGGAACACATGAATATTCTTAATGTATGTATATATATAATATAAATATTTATTCCATGTATGTATTCCCTCATGGATTAGGTAATACATGCATTGGATTATGGATATATATATATATATATATATATGTATGTGAGGGCGAGTGTGGGCCAGTTATAAGTGGTCTCCAACTAATTTTCCAAGATCTGAAGTAGCTTGGCTTGTTCTGCTCCTTTGTTGAGGAAGGTTCCCAATGCTAATGCCTTTTATTTATATTTCGAGATTACTTATCATTTTAAAATTTTTTGTTTATATTTAATTGGTATATATATATACATATCTATGTATTTAGTAAAATATATTGAGATTATTTTAATTTTTTTCTCATTTATTTATGTAATTTCTCCTACTTGGATGTTGCTTTTGAATATGAAGTAAACGAAGCATTTTTTAATAGCTTCCTAAAATATTCATATCCAATGAAATTTGATTTGAGAAACAACAGGGCTTTGGTTAAATGTGTTGTGTAATACTTGTTTTTGGAACTTTGAATGGTTTTGGTTGTTTCTTGGTAGCTTATGATGCTTCATTAGATGTTGTTGCATCCATGGGTACACAATGTTTATACAAGTGTGCACCTTCCAATGAAGATAATACATTCAAATAATAGTTCATTCATCTTTAAATGTCATGTTGGTAAGTTGGTGAACTTGAAAATGGTTTCGATTATGTTCCTCAAACTCATTCCATTTAGAAAATTATAAAGGATGGTTGCTTTCTAAATGTTATTCTATCCCGTTTGGAATCATGGGTTGGTTGGAAAATTTTCATTTTTTGGATTTGAGAAAATTTTTGAAAATGGAATTAGATTTGAAGGTGTACAGTCTCATTTGGAAAGAGGTTGTAAAAGTATGATTTCACATTGTTTTGGAAATTATTTTTCAAATTCTTTGATAAATTCATTTGGGTGTATGAAGTTAAAGGCCTCTATGAAAAAGAGCATATTTTAAAGTTCAACTGTTCATATGATGTGACGGCCTAGTTGGCACCTTATTGATGTGATATGTATGTATATACTTATATATATAGTGGGTCTCTCTATAAGGTGTATTTACATTCATGGTTTATCATATAGTGGTCCTTGTGTTGGGAGTAGCCAAGTGCGGTTGTGGTAAGTATGATGAGTCACACATGTGAGGGACTCCCACTTACACAATATCTTACCACCATGGGTTCCCGTGAAACATTTAGAGGATCAAATGACATTTTTTTATAGCCCTGATTAGACGATTTTGTAACACCAAGATTTTATGTAAGGCTAGGCATGTTCTTCTACTAGATTGTTCATTTGAGGGTGGCCAGTTGGTTATAGACTTAAAAGCTTCACCATACATTGTAAGGTGGTTCTGAATCGAGTACATCTAAGGTTATCTCTAGGGATGTTTAGTAATCACCCATGATGATATATTTGTATGTTCTTATTTTCTATTGTGGTACTTTTGGTTATTTTATCTCATTACACATTTACATGGGTTTTTATATTAATATACATGGTCTAGCACTAATTAGAAATTAAAAAATTTTATTGAAAAGATGCATGTGTTTGGGGAATTGTTTTGGAAAGTGAAGTGAAAATGAGTTTTCATAAAAGTATAATCTTTTTAATTATTTTTATAAAAGAATAGAAAACTTTATTTTCATATATCCTATTTTCAAACATTCAAGATTGGATTTCAGTTTAGAGTTTGGCATTGGGCATGGTTTTTTTGGAATTCCTATTAAGAATCTTAATTCTCATTCATACATTATCTTTTCAATTTCAGGTTTCTATAGTGTTGGATTTCAATTAGAGGTAGCTCAGTTCAATGTTTGGTGCTGACCCATGAGGTCACATGGAGGAACATGTAGTTGTATATTTATTTCCTCTACGAGCATTTATTTTTACTATTTAGTGTTATTTTTGTTTATTTTTTTATCTTTTTTCATGGGCCAAATCAATCCTAATGGTTTTATCTTGGTCAACATCACTAGTTTTCATCCTATGAGGATTGGTAATGTCCTTCAGTAATTTCCACGAATCGGTTCGAGTGATCGGTTCAAGGTTGACCTAGGTTAGTTTATGATAAAATGGTATCATAGGCAGTTTATTCCCTTTTGATTCATGTTCTTTGGTGAAGAGTCTGGGTATACCCGAGCTAGGATTTTTTTGACTGGACATTCCGATTACAAATAGGGTGCTTGGCCAGTACACCTCAAGATAGGACTCATGTTAACAGGGAATATCAGGTTTCATCTATGTTCCTTGGTCCTTGTGGTTTCTTGTTGTATGGGAAATGAAATGGGAGTTGGGTTAATGGTCTAATTGAGCTAAATAAATGTGAAACTGGGGATACTGTGCTACAAAACACTCTGTGATGGTGGTTTGAATGATGTATGACCACCAACTATATGTTGGTTTCACCCATCGATACATGTTTCCTTTTGTAACGTCTCGTGTCTTTTTGTTTTGCCATCTTGGAAACATAATTTTAATGTAAATATGATTTCTCTTTTGAATGTGGGAAATCAGTTTTTGGAATCACATTAAGGTGGAGGTTATAAAAGTGGACTTTCATGAAATCATATTTGTGTAAAAATGATAATTATTTTAGTGAGATTAAATTTTCATTATCAAATTTTTTAATTTATGGAAAAATTGGTTGTAGGAAAATGAGGTACAAGTGTCAAAATGGTTTTAGAAACATGTTTTATATAAGAAAAAATGAGTTCTAATTAAATAGAAATTAATAAAATGGGGTTGTTGTAACACTGGATGTTTTTTCAAGCGGGTTAATTATTTTGGAAATTGATGTGTGGGGTTTGGAAACATGTTTCATTTGAAATGGGAATGTCGAGTATATGTGTGGAATGTTTGTTTTGAAAAATATAATGAATTTTTGTTCTAACCTTTGATATTTTGTGAGTGACCATATGCATGAGATATATATGGGATGTGAATTGGTCCTTATTTGGTACGAGAATATGCATGTGTGAGGCCTATAAGGTACCATTAGTGAATTTCCAACCCACCAATCCAATTTGATAATGTTTAGTGTGTGGTCTACTTTCATTTATTCTTGGAATGTTATTTGTGATGAATTTATATCTTGAGAATCCCTTCTAGTCAACTCTTGTTTCAGGTTTGAGTTCATTTTTGTGAATATTTTTGGGAAAATGGTTATTGGTTTGTTTAAAAAATCGTTTTGGGATTCCTTTGAACAGTTTCCCTTTTTGCGTGTTTGGTGTTTCTTGTGGTATGTTTTTTCCAATGGACCAGTTTGATTGAGTCATTTTCATTTCTTTACTGGATAATGTTTGACCCCATAAATAATTGATGTATAGTTAATGTTTTTCCATGGGTGATCCAACAATAGAGACCCTCCAGTTGATCAAATTAATTTCATCCTTCTTGGGTTTTAGAATTGAGTCCACCTCTTCTTTTTTGGATAGTCGAATCCTCTCGCAGAAAGATAGCGGATGCGAGAGGATTTGATTAAATATTTGGTTTCCTTGAGTCCTCTAATGGAGAAGGTGCTTACGACATCACTAAATCTGAATATCATTTCTGAAAGTGGTGAAGAAAATTCTATTGAGGATGGTGAAAGAATTATGGGGTTGTTAGTGCATATTTATGTCTTAAAGTGATTTGGGTCTTTCATTGGTCTCTTTGAAGCAAGGGTTCATGCTATTCTACCATTGTGGTAGGTCTGAATATATGAGGTTATCATGGGTATTTTTAGGAAATGTGTGGTGTTTGCGACTTTGTTTAATGTACCTCTCCTTTTATTTTTTCTATTAGTTATAATGGTAATGATTGGAGACACATTGGTGTGTCCTGTTCTCGCTAGATTGTAAAGGTGAAGGTTGTGAAACTCTATGATATCCTTTGTTTTATAGAAGTTTTTTCCTTTATAAAATTCAAATTTCTCTTTTTTAGAGGAAGGTTTCTTCTTTATGTCCTTCCTCTCTATTATTCTCATCCAAAAAAATAATAGGTGATGTGTGTGGATCTCTTAAGTAAAGTAAAGTGTTATGTTACAGTGCAGTGAGATTTGAAGTATGTTATGTATTGGTTGTTCCATCTAGGATCATCGTGTGGATACCTATAGAACTAGAAGGAGAATTTTTGTTCAGGGGTATTTAATTTTTGACTGCAAGGCATGAGATTATTCAATCATTAGAGCACCAGCCATAGGTCCCAGAGTGAAGATAGCGCATAATCAGTTACCCCAAGGGTTTAAAGTATATTAGTTTAAATTCCATATTTAATGGGGGAGGTGGAGGTAATTTGAGGTTCCTATATGGATTATCTTTTTTATTGGGCATGTTTGGTGGAAAGAGGTGCAGGGACCTCGATTCCATGTTGTGACCCATGTGGGTGGGAGAGTTTCTCCTCGGTTATAAAGAGGTTTGAACATCATGTTTTAATAAAAACACTAGTGTTTATGTCTCACTAGAGGTGAGTCTCCAATTAGTGGCCCTTTTTTAGATAGCCTTGTGAATCGACCTCATTTTTGTTTGGGTTTTTCCAAGGATGGTGATTCCCATGGGAGTTGGGAACTGTAGAGTGTCTTCTATTTGGTTTAGAGTTTTGTTAATTATGTCCTTATGATGGGGTATTAGGTTGCGTGGGAATCTCCTAAGTTAACCATGTTCAGTTTTCCATTTTTTCCTATGCTTATCAGTTAAGCTGGTTAATCATTATTGTGGGGATACCCACAATGGTCATTTCTAAAATTCCAATAAAATAAATTAATGTAGCCTATTATTTACAGTTGGGAGTTCGTTTAGGATTTCCAATATCATTCCTCTAGTTATTTCTTGCGGTTTTTGTGTTCTTATGGTGCGAATCTATTCAGGCCTCCCATTGAGAGAAATTCGGTTATGTTCTTAGTGTCAGCATTAAGATTGGTGTGGACTTGGGACCAGGGTTAACCCAATGGTCTCATTGAATTGTAATAATGTGTGTGTTTATGGAGTTATGGTCTGATTTTTTTTTCTTATTTCAGGCTATCTACATAATTCTCATTTAGTGATTTCTGGGGTGTTTGACTTAAGTGGTTTGATTTTTCATTTTGGAAAGATAATTTCCTTTGATTTATCAATTAACAGTATTTTCATTTCGGTATGGGGTGAAAAAGAGCAAAGAGTCCATTCTTAGTCTCCTGGGTTTGATTAGTTGGACTCTTCCTTTGTTAATAATGTTATGGAATTTTCACATTTGTTGTTCATTGGGAATCCCCTAGGACTGTGAAGGGGTATCATTTTCTATGTAGGGTTTAGGCCTTGTTGTGGATTTTCTGGTGTGGAATGTGTTATGGTGGGTAGAATTGTCACATCCCAACCCGACATTTTATGGTCGAGGTTTGTTTATTTATATTTGAGTCTTTTTTTAGTTTTCAAAACATTAAATTAAAATCAAAATAAAATAAAATAAAATAAAAATAAGATGATGTACAAATAATAATATCATATTATTATTATTATGTTTATTATTATAAGGTTTCTTATTATTATCATTATTATTTTTATTATTATTATTATTATTATCACTGTAATTATTCTTTTATTTTATTTTTCTTTTCATTTATCTCTCTTCTCTCTTTTTCTATCCTTATTTCCCTCTCCTCACTTCACCCCACCCCTCTTCCTCCCACATGCGCATGTCGTCCCCCCTTGGCCGCTCTCCCTTTGGCTCCCACTCCTCCTCTAGTGACCTCATACCATCACATTGCACTCCCTCGCACGACCTCCTTCCTAAGCCTCACTCCCCTCCCACTCCCCCTCTTATGTAGGTCCCTCTCCAATCGAAATTATTCCTAAATTTTTTCAGGATTTCTCAACAAATCAATTAGGTATGGTCCTCTCTCACTCCTCCTTCCAATTTCTAGTAGTGACTTTGTTTCTCTGTCTCCCTACAGAGTATGGCCAAACCTATAGTTTGAAGGGTATTCCAATTTCTTGTTTTCTTGTTGTTTAGGTTTGTGTGAATGGTTCCTAATGACCTATTCTTGTGGATTCTGTCAACCTTCACTGGTGGAGAGGGGGTTTGGGTAGTTTTAGTTCTCCACCACCACCTGAGGTGAGGTTTTATTCTTATATATTGTTTTTTTATCATCCAATTTAGATTCTTCTAGTGTTAATGAGTCCTTGGTATTTTATTTGGGCTGTGTTGAACCTTGCCGATATGTTTTTGTGACTCTAAGATGTTTTACAGATTCTTAGTCAATGTTTTAGGGAACGCATGAATATACATAATGTATGTATAATATATATATATGTCCTCTATGAACATATTACCTTACGGCGCGGGGAATATGTGCATTGGATTATTGATATATATATAAATCTTTGTGTGTGTATGTGTAGGAGAGTGTGGGCCAGTTATGAGTGGTCACCGCCTAATTTTTAAAGTACTGAAGTGTCTCATCTTGGTCTACTCCCTTATCAAGGTAGGTTCCCTATTCCTAGACATTTTCATTGAATTTATTCATTTATTATAATTTTAAATTCTTGATTTTATATTTATGTGGAATATATAAATATTTACATATCTATATATTCAATAAACTTGATTTCTCATTTTTTTAGAATTGGATTCTCATGTATTTATGTAGTTTCTCTTGCATACAAGTTTCTTTTATATTTGAAGTATACTAAGTGTTTTATAATAGAAACCTAAAATATTCTTATCGATTGGAATGTATTTTTTGAAACAAAAAGGCATGGGTTAAATTTTTCATATAATTCTTGGTTGTTTTGGAACATTGAAGGGTTTTTTGTTTTTCTTGGTATTTTAGGGTGTTCCATTAGATATTGGTGCGTCCATGGGTGAAAAAAGTGTAAACATTGGTGTGCCTTCAAATGAATATAGCACTTTGAAATACAAGTTTTCTGATCATTAAGTGGTAAGTTGGTATGGTGGGTAACTTGAAAATGTTTTGATGTATATTTCTTAAAACTCAGATCATTTAGTAAATTAGAAAGGATGGTTGATTTCAAAATTTTCTGAAATCCCATTTGGAATCATATGATGGTTAATGAATTTTAATTTTTGTCTTTGAGAAAAATATAGAAAATGGAATTGGATATGAAGGTTTAAATGATCGTTTGGTAAGTGGTTGTGAATGTGTCTTTTCACATTTTTTCAGAATGGGTTTTTGAAATGTTTTGATAAATACATTTAGGTGTGTAAAGTTAAAGTGCTTTGGGAAAACTAGTGTATATTTATTAAAAGTTTGATTGTTCACATGATGAGATGACCCAGTTGGCACTGTAATGATGTGATATATATATATATATATATATATTGACAACCTCTATAAGAGGTATTTCCCTTCATGTGTTATCATATAGTGGTGTTTGTGTTGGGGGTTGGAAGGTTCAGTGTTGGAGGGTATGATGAGTCACGCGTGCGAGGGGATCCCTATTATATACTGTATTTTTACCATGGGGTCCTAGGTGTCTTTAATAGGATTGAGGTGAATAAGGCCTCTAATGTTTCATCTGGTAATTGTAAAAAGAGGATTTATATGAATGGTGATATGTCTGTTGTTACAATTGAAATATATATTCATGTTTCTATTATGAATGTCGGTACTCTATGTTTGGGTAATGTGGTGAAGCAAAATCAAGCTAAGGTATTTTCTCTTAACCAGACTGTAACTATTATTTTTAACATGCTGGTAAGAGACCTGAAAAGTCATCCAAGAATCACTATGAATGTAAGGGATTTATATTCTAGTGAAATAAAAGATGTTAATATAGATTGTCTTAAGACTGGATATAATGCTCAGATGGATCCAGTTGGATCCAAGGATTTAATTTCTAAGAGAGAGGTGTTCCCGAGTTCCTACACCTAGGTTGTGTTTGTGCATGCTGGAAGTTGTAACAACCCTAAAAAGATTATCTATTAGTCTACCATTGGAAATTATATGGATGTTTAATAGTGGTAGGTGCCTATTCTTGGAGAAAGTAGGCAGCTATGTCCCAAACAGGGATCTAATATATGGAAGGCATTGAACTGTATCAATTTGAACGACCACTTTTAGTGTTTGCATTCTGATAGAGAGGTTGTAAGAAAATCCTTTTATCCCTCAAAATCCATGTCTGATTGGGAAGAACAAACCTCACATGATAATTCTATAGGAATGATTGTTAAAGACCTACACAATCTAAGGAGGATTAAGGGATGTAATGAAAAAATAGAACTATACTATTGTATTGTTTCCAAGAAGTAGAATCGAAAGGGTTGTACAGAAATCTCATATCTCCCTTGTAAAATGGAGTGATAGTCATCAAAAAGGGTCTTCAATCCAAGGAACATGAATTCCACACAGTAGAAGGCAAGGAGGGCCAGCACGTTGGAGACTCTGGGCCTCCATAACATGGAGAGAAAGATTAAAAGGCAGAGGGTATCTCGAACATTTCGGTAAACCCTATAAGGGATTTAGACGAGGGGTTGTAGGTTCATCTCTGAGATATAATATTGCCTTTGAGGATGTGGTGTTGGTGAAGAAGGATGCATAATATCTTGTATATAAGCATAAAAGAGATATATGGGAAAGAATTATCCATTCAGAGGAATAAATGTTGAAGAAATCGAATTCGTTCAACACCTCAAAATTGGATGGTGATAAAAATTTTGAGAGATCCATTGATGTGGCCACTAGTAATGTGCAGATGGAGTGGATCAATAAGAAATATCGTATTATAGAAAGAGGATTCAATGCAGGGAAGTATAACATGGAGTAATTCATATATAAGTGGGAAAAGTTATCATTTTGGGTCTAGGACCTTATGAATGATGATCGGGATTTACAGGTAAATGGACTTCTCTGGAATCTGTTTAGGAATAATGTGTCTCATATACTTAAACATGATTTTAATGGTTCATCTATATCCTTTTTTGTATGATTCTCTCTATTTTTTTCAGATGTGGGTTCTCACTTCCCCTTAATTTTTTTTAAAATAAAAATTAATTTTCAGGTCAAGGGTTTTGGGTGTTTCTTGTTATTTTAGGATGTTCAATTAGATGTTTTCTCTTCCATAGTTTCACAAACTGTACACATTGGTGCACCTTCAAATTGATATGGAACATTGAAATAATGGTTTTTTGATCATTAAATAGAATTTTGGTATATTTGGTAACTTGAAAATGGTTTTGAGTTTGTTCTTTAAAACTCATCCCATTTGGTTCATTATAAATGATAGTTGATTTCTAAATATTGTGAAATCCCATTTGCCATCTTGGTTTGGTTGGTGAATTTTCATTTTTGGTTTTGAGAAAAATATTGAAAATGGAATTGGATTTAAAGGTATAATTTCCCTTTTGGAAAGAGAATGTGAAAGTTTCATTTCACAATATTTCGGAAAGGGTTTTTGAAATGTACTGATAAATGAATTTGTGTGTGTAATGTTAAAAGACATTAGAAAAACTATTGGATTTTAATGAAAGGGTTTAATTTTCAAATGATGTGATGGATTGGTAGGAACCTTAACGATGTGACATGTATATATATGTTTATATAGTGGAAACTTTTATACGAGGGATTTCCCTTCATGGGTTATGATATATTGGTTTCTATATTAGGGTAAGAAAGTGCTTTGGATGGAGGTATGTTGAGTCACATGTGTGAGGGACTCCCACTTACACAGTATATTAACATCATGGGTTCCTAGGTGACTTTTAGATGATCGAGTGACACATCTTTCCAGACCTGATTAGCCATATTGGTACCCCTTGGATTTTTTGTTAGGCCAAGTAGGGTGTGCCACTATATTTGTTAATTGAGTGCTGCTTACTGGTTATAGACGTAGGATATTCACCACAAGCCATTAGGTGGTTCCAAATAGAGTACATCCAAAGATCACTCTAGGGATGTTTTGGAAACTCCCATGATGATATATTTGTATGTTCTTGTTTTATTTTGTGTTGCTTTTGGTTATTGGAAATTAGGAAACCTTCACATTGATTTTATATTAAAATACATGATCTAGAACTAGTTGGTTGTTACTGAAATGAAGCATGTGTTTTGTGAATTGTTTTTTAAAGTTAAATTAAAAGGAGATTTCATAAAAATAGCAACTTGTTACTTGTTTTGATAAATGATTTGATAACTTTATTTAAATGTCTAATATTTTCAAACTAGCAAGAAATGATTTCACTTTAGAGGTGGTGAATCAAGAATGGTTTATTTTTGGCATTCCTACTAAGCATCTCGGTGCTCACGCCTACATTATCTTTTTAGTTTTAGGTCTGTATAGTATTGGATTTCTATTGGAGAGAGCATGGTAAATTTTTTGGTGGTGACTCATGAGGTCACATAGAGGTATGTGAATCAGTTTACTTATTTCTTCTATGATAACTTATTTTTACTCTTTAGTTTTTTTTATTTGTTTATCTTTTGTTCATGGGAAAAAATAATTCCCAATTATTTTATCTAGATTCCCATCACTAGTTCCCAGCCCATGGGGGTCAGGAAATCCCTTTGAACCTTTTCACAAATTGGCTCAGGTGACTGGTTTGGGGTTGACCTGGGTCTGTTTGGGACATGTATCATTGTTAAGGCGGTAGTCCACATGATTCGGGAATGATGGTTTCTTTTTCCTTAATAGAAAATAGAAAGACTGTTACATCTTTTTCCATTATTATAATAGTAAAAAGTTATACTAATTATAATTTTGTTTTAATTTTCATATGGTGTAATAAAATTTCTCAAATAATAGATACATAAAAACAAAGAGGAATGAAAAAGGAGCGATTATAAATTTATATATCAAGTCTTGGATTATCTCCTTGAAAATGGGGTTTGAGGCATTAAGGAATTGTCTTTTGAGAATAATAGAATCGATTTTTAGTTGTTTTAATTTTTATGACAGGTTTGGTTGGACTTTTGACTTCTCTATATGTGTTATTGTGATTAAGCACGGGAGGTGATGATTTCCCCTTCTATAAGTTAAAAGGGATGTAATTTTTTTAAAAACAAAAAAAATCAATAATGGGAAGTCACTCCCAAGGGATATAACTATAAAATTATAGAAATAACATAGAGGGGAAGGGAATAGGTTGATCATGGCATCAAACACCCATTCTCACACATATTTTAACCATTTTTGGGTATTTCCCTCATGGTTAAAACATTTTTACCCCGTTTTATTCTTACTAAGGTAACAATTTTAAAAAAAGTAATTTATCATTTTTTGCACAAAAGTAAATTGGCCTTTAATGCATTATTTTGACATAATGATTCCAAATTTTAAACTTTTCTTTAAATTCATATTCAAATATTGAATACAAATATTTTTTAAATGAAAAATGTATAATGTAATATAATAATTTTTTTATAAAATATAACTTCTGTTCTAAAATTTTAAATAAAATTTGTTAAATTAAAAGAAAAATTTTGAGAATTAAATTATCAATTATTAATTAAATATTTATTCTTATAAAAAATGTCATGAATTTTATATTCATATATATATTCTAATAATGCCAAAAAAATTGTGCTCTGTTAAAATATAGTATTTTGAATAATTCATTTTTAAATAAAAATATTCAAAAAATACTAAAAACATATTAAGAAACTTTTATTATAATGAATCCAAAAAATATTTCCACTTTTTAAATTTAATTTCCAAAATTTATACATTTAAATTTTAAATTAAAATATGATATAATGAAAAAAAATTATATAAAAATATCGGTTTAAAATATTAACCATTATCATTGATATTTTCTATCATTTACAAATTAAATTAGTGTTAACCAATTTTTCTTATAAAATATATTTTATCACCATTAATCAAAATTTTCATGAAATAGAGATTCATATCACATAAAAAGAAGATATTTGAAAAAAAATTCATTTATATGTATAAAATAATCATATTAGTCATTTTAACTATACCAATTGAATATCATTCGTATTAAAATGTAACTTTATTTTATTTATATTAATATTTCAGAAATTAGTTTCTCCATTTCATTCTCACTAACTCAAAGATATTTATTAATGGTCTAAACTTATCATAATTTCATTTTTCATCAGTGTTATGTGTAGATTAATCTATAGAACACAATAATATTTAATTAAAATGTATAGTGAAGTATCATGTTTTTGAATTCTACCCATTTCAATAAATTGAATCCTTGTAATTTTAATTATTACCAATTTAAAAAATTAAGTGAGGATATTATAAAATATTCATCATTTTAAATTGATCTTCTAATATGTCATATGCCTTAATCTTCTAGGCTCTATCATGTTACTTAACATTATTCAAAAAACATTATAAATTAATTTAATTATATGCCATGTTATGAATATAAAAGAATAATATCTTCTCGATAACATGAACATTAAAAAACCATATGTTTCTCTAAGTCATTTAACTAAAGGGAAATAATATGTTCTTCAAGAAATAAACACTATCATTAATGTTATAATGGAATAAAAGAACGCACCAAAATAAATATTCCACAATCTCAAAAATGCATTGTAATTCACCCAAAACATAATTAATAAAATATAAAAAAACAAGGTTACCAATACTATACCACTTACATTTTCCAAAAAAAATCATCCTTGTAATATCTGAACATCAATAATATTTTAAAATATGATTTGTCCATCCAAAAGTCATGTGTTTTCAAATTTTTATCTCAATAAATATAACCTTTTCATAAAAAACATTCCAAGGTTATTAATACCATTTTATATATGTTTGAAAAAAATCAGTGAAGAACTACTAAACAAAAAACCATATATGTATCAAATAATCATCGTATAGTGTTAATATACCAGAATATAATTGGTAAATACCAATAATGAAGGAAAATAGATAACAAAATCAATATTTTATTTTATTTTTATAAATCAGCCGCACTACATTTGGTAAACTAATTAATGTCAACTTTTATAATAAAAAATATAAAAAAATCAAAATAAAATTAATTATGATCCTTTATTTAGTAATAAGACATACTTTTTTCTAGATACATAACTTTATCAACTATTTTTTTATTTTTTTCAACCAAATACTAAAACCTAAATGGTTATGAAAATTTAAAAAATATGAATATGAAAACATAAATCCAATTATTTTTCCCCAGTGATGCCTTTATTTTTAACAAATGATACTTCTAGTTCAAAATATGACTCTCTTTGTTAAATACTTGTTTATCCTTTGCCATTCTCTAATTAAGCTATCCCAAATAATTACATAACATAATACTTAAATTATAACAACCTAGGATTTCTATACATAAATATTACATCTTTTTATATTAATATTCGATATGTTAACCAAATACACACCTGAGAAAGATAATGGATTAGTGTATTTGGATACTAGATACATAATATTCTAATTTCATGAAATATATTAAACATATCCCACAAATATCTACCCAAATTGTAATCTACATAGATGCTCCCTACTAAATACTATTCCTCATGACCTAGGGAAATAAAACATAATAAATTTTGAGTTCATATTATCAGTAACGGTAATTAAGGGATATATGAATAATCACTTGAACATAAAATGAGTAATAGGATATAAAAACATGGTAATAAAATTACAAAACCTTTTGAAAAACATAAATCATAATCCAAATTCATGGAGTAATGCTTTCTAGTTTAGAAGACATGAATCATAAAGGGAATTAATGAACATATAACATGATTCATATCATGGATATTATAATGTGGAAAATTTGTAATCTTATAAAAGTGTGAACATGTATACATAGAAATAGGTAATCTTATTATGCCAAGGGAACGTGATCAAATCCATGAATAATATTATAGACTTGAAATCTAGGGCCACACCTTAAATTGTAACCATGAAATTAGGTTCATGAATAGTTTTCTATATTATTTTTCATTAATAATTACCCAATTCATTAAAGTTAGATATAGGTCCCACCTATCTTCATTTATAAAGTGATTATTTTCTTGTTTATAACATAACCAATGTCTGTTGTTATAATGTAACCACCTTCCTTAGTTTTAACATAACCTCCATCAAATTATGAAAACCATACACATATGAATATATGTTCCAATAAAATCATAAAAATTTCATCATAAAATAAATTATTAAAAAACTGGGTTTGAAAAACTTTTCGTCATATCATAACCCATGGGAATAAAACTTGATTCATAACCATTTCATCATCTCATCATAGAAAAACCCATGTACAAGTAAAGTGTTTCATGAACATGCTTTCATCATAACAACAAACCACCCATATAAATAACAAGGAAGGTATAATTTTATCATATACATAGAAAGTATTTTGTTAAATCAAAGGATGCCATATTTTATAGAAAATGTTTTTGAAATACCATTTTGAACATTTCATGAGTAAAATAACATTTTCAATTCGAAAATTTATTTTTTAAAACAAAAGTTTTAAAAAAAAGTGAAATTAAATTTAATTGAAAATAACCATATAAAACATGTAAAGTAATCCTTACAACATTAGTGGTTAGGATGACAGAAAATTTTCTTCAGGATATTCAAGTTAAAAGAAATAATCCCTTTCCTACATTGGTCAAAATTCAAAAAGTACCAGATTCAAACACTGATAAAACGTTTCCATTTAATATATTTTTTAAAAATTTAAAACATGGATAAATATTAATTTTAATTATGATAAAAGAATATTAAAAAAATTCGACATTTTTTCAAAATATGGACATGGTAAATAATGATTCCCGACCGAGTATAAAATCAGTGTTGGTTTTTTAAAAAAAATTATTTTGACGTATTGATTACTTAGATAGAGTTAATATAAATGTAATAATTTACTCTAAAAAAGTAAACATAATATAAAAAAATTCATGAGTTTTTTTATATGTAGACCATTATATTTCATCAACAGAAAAAATAAACAATCAAGATAAACAATGAGATTACAATACAAAACCCTTACTTATTTGGTAACTTTTGAATCATAATACCTATAATATAATAACAAAAAAATATCATTAATATATTTATATTAATGATAAAACTTCTAAATGAAAGAGTATGTATACCACACAAAATAAACTAGTTGGGAAAATGGTATATGTCTCCCAGAAATAAAAGGGATACTATAATTTTCTTTCCTTAAGTCTTGAATTCATTCAACCACATTCAAACCTCATGTATAATAAATATAGTATTAATATAACTCTTTTAAAAACCGTACTAATTTATCATAAAACTATTATTTACATATAACCCTATATCACCCATTTATTAATAATTCTTTTTTAAAATCAATGTTTTAGGTGTTAAATACTTCGTCTTTTAGGTATATTTTGGTTCTGCAATTTTTTTCCTTGAACTATTATCCTTATTAAATTATCTATATAATGTTAAAAATAATATAAATATAATATATATTCTTTATATATGCATTTATATTAATAAATAAATTTTACATATAAAAATTGAATTACACCATTCATGGTGATGGTAGATTAGCCGTATGTACGCATAAAGATTGTTTTTATTTTCACTGAAGATAGAATGAAAAAAAGGTAAATTATATATCAAATTTATAGATTAATTTTTTTATCATAATTATTAAATATATTTACTTAGTCTATCTGTTTTACTATACAATTAAAAATTAAATGAAAAAGTTACCACATTACTTTTTGAAGGTGGTAGTCCACACGTATACACGAGCGACATTATCATTTAAAAAAATATTGGATGTTAGGAATTTATATGTGATATTATAATTATATATATATATATATATAATATTTTCATAAATATAATATATTAATATTAAATATATAATTATCTATATCCAAGAGTGATGTTGATGGAAAGTAAATTACATCTGTTCGCAATGTGACATTTTACCGCACATATAATCAGTGGTTTCATTTCTTAATTGATGGAAGAGGGTATGAATATAGATTATTTATTTAAAATAATAAAATTTAATAATATTAGAGATAATTAGTTTTTTATATAATCATATGTTCATAATAATTTAGTAATTAGTTGAATAAATTAAACAAAAATGCATGTTTAATAATTTTACCTCTTCTTCAAACAACCACATGAGGTTTATAAAATAATACTTTTTATGAGGGTTTCCTAATAAAACTATGACTCTATGACCTCGGGAGAAAATTGATGAAGGGATGTTTTTAGGTATTTTCTAAATTAAAAGGCTTTAGGAGAGAAAAGAGAATAGGATAGTGGGTGGAATTTATATGTGGGGTAGACAACACACATTAAACATTTAAAAAAAATGTTATTCCCATGTTCTTCACATGAAAAATAGATCAATATAAAACTTTATATGTTATAAGGTTTAAATATATCAATAAAATAATTTTTTAAACATTTTTTGTTTACGTAAAATATTATCCTCTTAGTTTAACCCATTAGGTAACTAGTTTTATCATTAACCGTGATAATTAAATTTTTCTGTTTTTACTATAAATTTTAACAAATAATTAAGTTATTATTGTTATATGATATTTATTATTCTGATTGAAAATATGGAATCCATTTTTCAAAATTGAAAACATATAATTATAAAATTTCAATTTCAATTTCAACCTACAGACATGATGAAAAAGATGTTTTCTAAGGAAAATGTTTTCTTAAGTAGTGAAATTTTTAATATCTAAGTCCAATGTGAAATGTATTCAAATGACCTAAATTGGATTAACTACAATATAATTGAGAAAATTTTACATTTAAAATCATTTTAAAATAAACATAAGCTAAAAAAATTCTTTAAACAAAATGTGGTTTCAATTAAACAAGTATATTACACTATTCATTCAAAATTAATATATTCAGAAGATTATAAAAAATTCACCCTATTATATCTGTGACATATTGATTTAAAAATTAATTTTATTTTTTCAAAAAACAATTTATAAAATTGAAAAAAATTTCTTTTATTAATTTCTCACAAAATTAATAAAAACATTTCTAAGAAAAATATATTTCCAAAGAATATAAAGGCTTTATTAAAAAATAAGTATTTTTTATTTATATTTTATTTATCTAAAATATTCATAATTATTTAAAGAATAATAAATCCTTTCCAATACTCAAAAAAATTGTGAATAGGTTATAGAACTCTTTTTCAAATAAATATACTAATGTTCTATAGTTGTTCATTAATACTCAATGTTACATGTATAACCAGCTATCAGAGAAATTAAATTTATTTGAAAATATATATTTCATGAAATTATGGGGTGATACATTCTACCAACTATAAAAAAAATTCCCCAAAATTCAATCTATTTTACATAAAAAAATAACAATACATCTTCTTTACCATATCCTCAGGTTCCCTCATAACATCTTTTAAGTTAGTGGTTTCAACATACAACATTGAGCTGATGATTGATCTTATATTATAAAGAATTCTCTATATGATCGAAAATATCCCTTGGTTGTTATTCGTTATTGATGTACCTTTGTGATTAATGTTTTTGACAAAGTTTTTTTATTTGTTTACGACTAAATTTTTTTAATTACAATATTTAGTTTTCCAGGAATCGGATCCATCTTCTTTTTATTCAGTTCATCATATCCAAAATAATTGGATGTATAATTGATTTTTTCTGAGAGTTTATCTTTGTTTTATTCATAGAAAAAATGATGTTACTGAAGATTTTTAAAAGAATAATGTAATGTCACGAGTTACAAAGATTTCATATTTTCTAAAACGAAATCAGATGATACTTTTCATTTCAATATATTAACACAAATCATGAAAACATTCTTAATGAAATGAATTTAATAAATTGGGGAGAGGTTTTAAGAAATTCATAAATTTTTCTTAATGATAATTCCATCGTAATAAGAATTTCATCATAATGAGAATTCCATTGTAATGGGATTTACATTGTATTGAGACAAATCAACACTAGAATCCTATAAAAATAAGACACATAAAATTATCAATAGAATCTTATATTGATAAAAACATCATATTGAGATAAAGGGATTGAGTTGATCTACAATACCCTTCCCATTCTCCATTATAAACTTATAAAACTATTGGATAAAAAAATCAGCACCAAATCATGCAAAAATAGAATCCATCATTCTAAGAAAATAGTCACCAAAATTATGAAAAACACATATCCAACATTTTGAGAAAATTAGTACCATAATAATGCAAAAATCATATCCAAATAATTGAAAAAATAATTCTACAATAATCATATCCAACATTCGATGAAAATCAGAACCTAAATATTGAAAAATATGGACCCACCATTTTTGTATTGAGAATGAATTTGTAATGGGCCGATTATGAAAAAGAATTAATGTTGTAAAACCTAAAATTAACTTTCTTATAAATCTTATATAAATCTAAGTTGGTTTGATGAAGTCAAAGATTAATTTTAAATGTTATATATTTTTAGATTTTTGAGATTTATGGAAAGAGGGAAATTTTTCTTATTTCCCACTCTAGGTTTCTCAGTTACATATAAATACATTCACATATCACTTGTTCATTTTCAACATTATACATATGTGAAAAAGGATGATCACTAGACAAATTGAAGTGAATGTTACCATATGATTGAAGAATAATTATATTGAGATTTCTACTAGATTTTGAGTTCTATAGTTTATTCTCTAAAAAATGGGATTTACCATTCTACAAAAACCAGCACAACCATTCTGTGAAAATCAGATCCAGAATTCTAAAAAAAATCAACACTAGCATTCTTAGAAAATCGGATCATGAATTATACAACAATCAGCACCAGTATTCTGTGAGAATCAGATCTAGAATCTAGTGACTTTTTATTCAGAAAATTGGATACTGAATCCTACATCATTGTATTAAATAAATTAGATCCATCAAATTCAGATTGAGATGATCTGATCAAGCCAAATCAGACTGAGGATTTAGACTGAGCATTTGTGGAGTCGTTTCAACAAAGTATTTATTATTTTTATTAGATCAACTATTTTAAAAGAAAACCTTGTAAAATAATAGGATTCTATATAATCCTTCATATAAATAGATAGAAGGTGTCTAATGGGAGTTGGAATAAGTTGTATTCACTTATTTATAATAATGGATTTCTATAGAACCATGAAACTGGCTATAAAAAGGACCTATCTTATCACACTGAGGCCGAACCATGTAAACATTTTATTAATTTTATTTATACGTACTTTTTTATTCATGAGTATTTACTAAAGCTTTATAGGGATATAAATATTAATTGGTTGCAAGGTTTATGTCTCTAAATGTTTTGAAACATATAAAAAGTTAACAACTGATTCAAATCCCCCCTTAACATGGATAATATAAATTCTATAAAGAGTATACGAATTCCAAACGTCGATGGAAAGAATTATTATGGATGAAAACATAGGACGATTCATTATCTCCTATCTCATGGCTTAGATGTTTTTATGATACTACTGTTGGTATCCACCTATTAAGAATGATTCTCCCATTAAAGTTTCTAATAAGAGAAACATATAAGTTGATCTAAATTCTATAAATGAAATCCTTATTTCCCCATCATATAATGTTTATTATAATTTTATGGGTCTCAAAACATCACAAATTATGTGGGATAATCTTGAAATTGTTTTCTAATGGAATAATAAAGTCATGGAAGAAAATCAAAAAATATTCCATAATAAGTATGAAGACAATAAAATGAGTGATGAAGAAAAAATTGATGACTAATTCATGAGAGTAAATTAATTTTTTTTGCAATATCAGATGATTTAGAGTTATCATGGAAGATGAACCAATTGTGAAGAAACATATGAGAAACGTTATGGACATGTTTGATTGAAAACATTATTCTTTAGAAGATGAGGATGTTTTATCTCTTGGCGAATTGCATAACTTTCTTATTTCTTATGATATTGGGAAAGATCTAACCCTTAAAAAAAGGTGAAATATGAAAGGATTTTGAAGTCATGATAATGATGAAAATCCAATATGTTGATGAAGCCAATCATTGTGTGTCTATTTATAAATAAGATGCTGATCTGAATAAAAAAATCAGGTCTCTTATATCCAAGAACTATCAAATAATAAGAGGAATTTATGGAGGAAAACATCCTCTCAAATTTTTTGAGTTTGGAGTAATCATAAACTTTGCTATGAATTCCCCCAGAAAAAATTAATAGAATATGGAGATGATTCTAATGAAAAAACTCAATGGAAAAAAGTTTAAAAATTGATAAAAAAGACAAGTATTCAAACAGATACAAGAAAAATATTACAAGAAAAAAATAAGTATATGGAGTAAGAAAGTTGAATTGGAATCAACTAACAACAATTAATCTGAATATGAAAGTTCATTAAAATTTCAAACCATTATTTCCAAAGATGATAAAATAAATTATTTTTTAGATATTAAAGAATATGGTAATAAATTTATAAAGAGTATCTGCTCAGAACCAAACTTGTTTCTTCTCTTGAGAAAAAAAACTCTCAAAAAATAAATTATATTGATGAAGATTGATTTTGAAGAATTTTTTGATGGCAGAAAAGATGATATCAAGTAGTATTATGAATACATTAAAAAGATTTTATGTTACAAATATAGAATTGCAGAACTAGGAAAAAAGATTGAAGATTTTAGAAATATTCTAGAATCTAAGGAAAAATAGGTTAACAAGTTTTTGTCAATACATCATTATTATTAATCTACTCTGAGAAAGATGAATGAAAACAACATCAAAGCTATGGAAGAAAAATTTGAGACTTCTAAATTAGCTGAGAAGGGTCCATACAAGAATTAGGTGAAATATTCTATTACAAAAAATTATTTCAGCTGATTCTTTTGACATTTCATGCTCTAGAGAAAATATTAATAAATCATGGGTGGATAAAGAAGTGATAAGTATATCAATTCTACAAAATTAAAAAACCCACTAAAAATAAAATATGGTCCATATCCTGAGTATGTTTGAGCTGAAAGAAGTTCCCAACCTCAATAATGTTTCTATAGAGAAGGATATTTTTGAATATAAAAACATGATTTGAAGGATATTTCTATAGTTATAGAATCTATGGTAATAGAGCATATAATATTTTTCCTATATTATCTCTTCTTGGAATAAGGTTTCAGAAACGTGGAAGAAATAGTGAAAGAATACTGAGAAACTCTCTTAACTCAAAGAAAGTTTTAAAGGTAAATTCTCAAGATGTTAAGAACATTCCAAAAGCGAATCAATTTGAATGTATGGAATAAGTTTCAATAAGGTGTGATTAGTCAAATCATCATGCCAAAAGATGTATGACACTCCTTCTAGAAAAATTTTCCTATAATAAAAAAAGAAAAGAGAGTTGAAAAAAAGTAGGTTGAATAAATATCGTTTGTTATTGAGAGGTCTTTGAAAGCAAGTTAGAGGAACAAACCATGGATTCTTGATAGTGGTTTTTCTTTAAATATGATAGGTGACATAAAATTCTTGAAACATGTTGAAAGTCATGATGGAGGAGTAGTTATTTATGGAAATGATAATTCCTTAAAATCATAGGAATCAGTATGGCATGGAATGAAGCATAGAAATTGAAATCTATGGAATTTTTACTTGTTGATGGGATAAACCATAAATTACTTAGTGTCAGTCAACATTATGGAGATGGAAAAAAATTAATCTTCTGAAATAATTATTATATCATCAAAATTGTGAACGATGGAAAAGTCATTACAAAAGGAGAAATAATCAATGGAAATATTTGTCAACTAAGAGGTTTCAATAACTCAGTTTCCATGAGTTTTTAAGATGAAAACAAATTGTGTCCCCAAATAATTAGACACCTTGGGTAGAAGTAAATGAATAAACTTTCTAAAGTTTATGTTGTCTAGAATATTCCAGAATTGAAAAGAAGAAATAAAGATGGTTGTATTACTTGATAGAAAAGAATGTTGAGTAAAAAAAATCATAATAGAATTAAGATTCAATATACTAGACAATATGAGTTTTTTTATTCTGATATATTTGGGACAATGATAAATCAATCAACAAAAGTGGATTTATACTTCGTCACTTTAATTGATGATTTTAATCGAATGAAAAACATCATTTTCTAGAAGAAAAATTTAGAGTCTGTTGAATTTTGGAAATTATTCAAAAAATATGTTGAGAATGAATTGGGTATTTCCATGTAGAAGCCGATAATAGATAATTGTACTGAATTCACAAATAATACATTCGAAACTTGTCTAGGAAAGCATGGTATCAAGAATCATTATTGTGCTCCCTATACTCTACAACAAAATGGAGTATCGGAAATAAATAATAGAATCATGGTTAAAATAGGAAAAATTATGTTATAAGAATATAAAAGATCAATGTTTTATTGCAGATATGTAGTTAGTACTACTATACATGTTCAAAATAGACTCTTTTTTATACCGGAAACCAACATTACTCCTTATGAAATGTGTTATAAAAAGAAACACACATTGAAATACTTTAGAGTTTGTGGAAGTCCATGATTTCCAAAAATCCGAAATTTAGATTTGGGAAGGATTAATGTGATAGTTGAGGATGAAATGTTCATGGGTTATTCATAAAATTAGAGAAGTTACAAATGGCAGAACAAAAATTTAAAAAACATTGTTGACTCATAATATGTGAATGTAAATGAAAATAAAAGTTCATTAGAAATGGTTTTTGATAATGATGAGGAGTATAAATGGGATATTTCTAACAATAATTAATGTAATTAGAAACATTATTATCAATATTTAAAACAATCATGTGATGAGGAAATTCGAACTGGGAAAGAAACATTGAGATTTCGAATCTTATGAAAACATGTTGAATCCAAAAACATTATTCAGAGTTAGAAGGCATCTATTTAGACTAAAATAAAGTTGATGTTATAAATTAAAACATCAAATATCTACCAATTTGATCTAGATTTATTTTTAGAGGATATTAAACAAAAATAATGGGTTGATTCTATGAATAAAAAGTTGGATCTGATCGAGAAAAATGAAACATGGGAACTTGTTCTATGTCTAGAAAATAAAAATTTTATCATAACCATGTAGGTTTATAGAAACAAATTAAATGAAGATGGGGAAGTTTCAAGAAATAAAGAAAGACTTGTTTTTAATTGATATTCACAGACGTATGTTGTGTATTTTGATGAAACTATTTCTCCAATTACAGCATTGGAAACTATTAGAATATTTATTTCTATGGTTATACATAAAAATTAAATATTTATCAAATGGATGTAAATTCATCTTTCTTAAATGGTGATATTGAGGATGAATTTTACATGGATAAACCTTGTGGGTTTCTACATGATGAGGATGAAAAAAAATTAATTGAATACATATTTGAATAGGCTGAAACAATGTCAACATTCTTGGTATTTGAATCTTGAGGACTGTTTGACAATGATGAACTTTTCTAATGTAAAAGTTGATTGAAATTGTATGTTAATGATGCTGACCCTTGAACATTCATTATAATTATTTATGTTGATGTTAAAAAAATTATAGGGATGAATAAAAGTTTTGTGAAGAGTTTCTTCGTGAAATGAATAATAATTTTGAAATTTCAATTTTGGGAGAATTAACTTTCCTAAATGGATTACAAGTTCAAAAAAAGAAAAAATACATTTTCTTATCTCAATAAAAATATTCTAGTGAGTTGTTAAAGGAGATTGGGATGGATGAATCGAAAGAAGTTTCAAATCCTAGTTCATTGAGCATGATGTATATAAAAGATGAATATAGAATAAGTGTGAATCAAATATATTTTCAGAATCAGATAATGTATCTTGTTTACCTTACACCTTCAAGGGCTGATATAGTTTATTTTATGACTTTTTGTTCCATGTATCATAGTAGTCCAAAGGAATCACTTTAGATGGAATAAAAAAGAATTTTGAGATTTGTAAAAGGAAAAAATTTACATGGTTTGTTATAAAAAAATAAATTATGAGATGATGTTTCATGGTTATACTAATGATGGTTGTGATGGAGATTTTACTAACAGAAAATAAACCTCTGGATGAAAATTTTTCTTGGGGGAATGTTGTGTAAGTTGTCATTCTATAAAACAAAGTCTAGTATCATTAAGCAAAAATGAATACAAATATATTGAAAATACTGATGATTATACTCAAATGTTGTGGATTGAAGTTCAACTAGAAGATATGAATGTGAAAGTTTCAAAACCATAGAAGATACTTTGTGATAATCAAAGTTCACTTTATCTTTCTAAGAATATTTCCAGCATTCAAGATCAAAACAGAATGATATAATGTTTCACTTTATAAAATATAATGTTTCTACTATAGATGGTTTACTATAATACATTTCAAAACATTATCAGATTGCTAATATCTATAAAAAGGCAATGTTGAAAGAAGGTTTTGTGGAATTGAGGAAGCTACTCCATATTTAGCCTCCTCCTATGTCTTCTTAAATCTCATAATGAATAACCCCCATCGTTCTTTGGATTATGGTGAAAATGGGAGAGTGAAAGAAAACAACTTTTTACATTGTAATATTTTTTTAACTTTTTTATGAATCTGAAGCTTTGGCTATCATATAATGAGGGAAGAAAGAAAAATAAAGGGTGAAAAAAAAAGAATTTGGATAAAAATAATGTATGAAAAAAAGTGAAGAAATTATATCTTAACATGGCCACAAAATTATCATTCTAACAAGGGATAGAAATTTCAGAAAAAATATTACTTTATTTAGTAGTGTGGATTCAATACAACCTCTTTATTGAAAGGTTGTGTTTTGATAAAATAAAAATATTGATTTGAGTAAAATTGTGAGCGTTGCAAAAGATATTAACGAGGGTTGTAAATAAATTCAAAGGATAATATAGAAGTACCATTGTAAAAAATTATTTTAAAAATGTTTTTTGTATTTGTTAAAAACTAACCTTTTTTATATTAGATTGTTTTGTTTCATGGAATCTAATTCATCTTCCTTTTATTTAGTCATTGGATCCCAAAGAATTGGAGGCATAATTTATTGTTTTCTGGGAGTCAATCTTTTATGTAATTAGAGATGGAATGATGTTCATGAAGAGTTTTAAAATAAGAATGTGATGTCAGGAGTTAGAAATTTTTCATAAATTCTAAAACAAAATTATACAAAGCTTTTTTAATCAAGAAGTTCTCAAAAATCATGAAAAAATGGTGATGAAAAACTTTGATAAAATAGTGGAGAAATTTGAAGAAATTCATCATTTCATCCTAATGAGAAATCAATCGTGATAGAAATTATGCAGTAATGAAAATTCTATAAAAATTGAATTTACATTATATTCAAAATAATCCTCACAAAAATCCTCTAAAAAATGTTCCAAAAAATAGGCACTAGAATAATACAAAAATAGGATCCAGAAAATCAGAATTGGAATCATACAAAAATTAGATCCATAAATTGGCACCAAAATCCAATAATGAGAAAGAATTTTTAATGAGAGAAAGATATGAAGCTGATTTACTATACCCTTTTGATTTTCCATGATACACTTATAAATCTATCATATCAATAAAATCGGCAACAAGAATCCTAGAAAAATTATAACCATCATTCTGAGAAAATCAGCACCAAAATTCTACAAAAATAAAACCCGACATTCTAAGAAAATTGGCACTAGATTTTTGCAAATATCAGATCCAAAAAATTGACACCAGAATTATGAAAAAATCAGATCCAACAGTCTGTGAAAATTGGCACAATAATTCTGAAAAAATAGGTTCCAACAGTTTTGTATTGAGAAATAATTCAAGATGGATAGATTATGAATAAGAATACAAGTTGTCAAACCTACCATTCACTTTTCCTTAAATTTTGGAGAAATATAAATAGGTTTGAATAAGATAATAATGATGTTTAAATGTGAGATATTTTCTTTGTTTTGAGATTTTTGGAAGTGAGGAAAATTTTCATGTTTCCCAGTCTAGGTTTCTGAGTTTCCTATAAATAATTTTAAATATAACTTTTTCATTTCAAATATTATACATACGCACAAAAGGTGGACTACTGAAGAAATTGAATTGAATGTTACCATCTTAATGAAGAAGAATTATATTGAGTATTATATCATAGTTTGAGTTTTATAGTTCATTATAATAAAAATTGGATCCACCATTTTCCAAAAATCAGCACCAATATTCTATGAAAATCATATCTTGAATTCTGAAAAAAAATCGGCACCAAATTCTAAGAAAATTGGATCCATAATCCTTCAGAAATCAGCACTTGAATTCGGTGAAACTCAGATCCAGAATCTAGCATCTTTGTATTTAAAAAATCAGATCCATAATCTTTTATCAGTGTACTGAGAAAATAGGATCCATCATCATCAGATTGAGAGAATCAGATCCATCCAAATCGGAATGAGGATTCAAATAGATCATTTGTTGAATAGTATCCACAAAGTATTTATTATTTTTGTTGGCACAATTATTTTAAAAGAAAACCTTGTAAACCGGAGGGAGTCAGTACAATCGTTCATATCAAAATATTAAAGGTTTATAACAGTAGATTGTGCAAGTAAAATTCACTTCATCATTATAGTGGATTTCCAAGACCCACGGGAGTGGCTATGAAAAGGATGTAGGTTCTCAAAATGAGGCCAAACCATGTAAGTACTATGTTCTTTTCAGTTATACCTATTTTTCATTCATGAGTATTTACTGAAAGTTTATAAGGATATAAATCTTAAAAAAGTTTAATGTTTAAGTTTCTAAACGTTTTAAAACTTATAAAAAGCTAAAAACTGATTCAACCCCCCTTTCTCTGTTGTTATTCGATCCTTAGAACTTCAATAAAAAAGATAGTGATCCAGTTGTATGACATTAGAGTTATGTATGTGTTATGGATGAATTATTTACTTCCTTTGGAATGATACCTGCAACATGTTGTGGATTTCAGAGATGCTCTGTAGAAGCACCAATCAATATGCTACCATCTCTATATGTACAAATATTTCAAAGGAACCAACATACCTATGGATTTTATATCCCTTATTTTTAGATATCATAAACTTATTATATAGATATTTTCATATAATCACCTTCTCACAGATATAAGATTCCAAATAACATCAATGATTACCAATATAAATATTTTGATCAATTTTGTGTTAACCTTATGTTATACTAAATGGCACTAACCAACTCTATCAATTCTTTATCACACTCAAGTCCTAATAAAATTATTTCATCAACTTTATCATAGATTATTGGAGTGTTTATCTTTATTACATAGTGGTATTCATAAGGAACCATCTGAATGATCATGTGAAAAATATTATTGTATAATAACTAAATTAAAGGAAGGTGTTGTTCCCAACCACCATTGAGATCCCTACAAAGAGACAAAAACATTTCCTATAGAGTTTGAATCATTATCTCGTACCTATCATCTATAGAAGTATGATATGTGGTAATTAAACTCAATTATATGATAGGTGATTTCTAATGACATCACCAAATCATTGAGGTAACCCACAGATCCCAATCATAAATAATAGAATATGGTTTTCCACACAACCTTACTTCTTCCTTAATGTATTTCCTGAAAGCTGATCAAAGGAGGAATATTATATAATAGAAATAATGTGCCATTATATTGTATGATGATCAACTAAAATCCATATAGTGTTACTCCTTTAGATTTTCTGGGGACTCTGATGAAAACATCCAAAGTGATGTTTTCCCATCCATTCTAGTATGGGTAATGGTTGTGATAACCACTTATAATCATCTCTCTCAACATTAACATACTAAAATTCCAAGCAATGAGATATGTATTATTCTATAAATCTATACCTTCCATCCCACTTGAAATACTCCTTCAAATATCTAAATATTTTCCTACTTCTAGGATGAATAATGAATAGTGAACTATGAGCCTCCTCTAACATCTCCTTCTAAACTGGATTTGAGTGGACATAAACACAGTTCCTAGACAGTATTATTGCATCATGATCAATATTAAAATCAGGAAAATTTCTCTTATTATTATAGAGATCCAAATATTCCCATTGTTCCTCTTTATTCACCACTTATAAAGATGGTTAGAAACTCATATGAGAAAGATAATACATCTCCCCATACGTTAAGATTTCAATATCAGACCATTGAATATCAATGAATATTAGATCATTTTTGGTCCTCAACATGAAAAATCTAACATGATTCTTTCTTCAAAAATCATTGATCACATCATTCACTTTCAAATGGTTGTAATGTAATGAGTAGCCATAAGATTTTATAATTTGAATCCATCATCTATAGAACATATACAACTCCTCATGTGTGAATATATACATTAAACTTTTATAGTCAATATATATATATATATCTCACTTTTCACACTAAATTTAATTCCTCTATATCATTAATGAAACAATTAATGAAGATGGACCAAAATCATGAGTTGGGTAAAAAAAATTATGACCTTCAATTTTCATGAAGCATATGCTATAACAATTCCATTCTTCTTAAGAACACATCATAATCCCTTTTTTGGATACATCCCTATATATTAAAAACCTTTATCAATAATAGGATAATTTTAACATATGTGTGATGACTAATATTTTCTTTAGATCCCCGAAAATTTCCTCATATTAAACCATCCATAGAAACATATATCTCTTTTTAGTTAACATGGTAAGAGGACTAGGTAATCATGATAAATTCTCCGAAATACATTGATAATATCAAGCTAATCTATGAAATATCATATCCCATCTTTCATGGTTGCTATACGACAATCATTTAATAGCCTCCACATTTTATTGATCCACTAATATACCCTCACTTGAGATTTTTTAAAGGTTGCGGCCAATGCCTCATTTTATTATTAAATCAAATACATTTTTTTTGTTTGGGTCGAGGGAGACCCCCTACCAAGACTGAAGGTCCAAGGCCAAGTGGCCTGAATACAAGGCATGAAAGCCCATTTTTTTCCCAAAGGGCCCTTCAATGAATAGTACTTCTACAGTACCCAAGCAGCTACAGTACCATGGTCACTACATTTTCTGCTACAGTGCCTCTGCCGCTATAGTGTCACTACTGCAACATTTCCACTACTGCTATAGTACTGCTACAATTCCCTGCTACATAGTTGCTATAGTAACAAAGAAAATTTTCCCTATCTAGATTCAATCCTAGGTCCTTGGGATGCCAACAAAGAGGCTGTACCACTTGGGTACATGCTCGTTGTCCCCTCACTTGAGATTATATGAACATGAAACAAGACATTTTAGCTTAAATTTGAACTCTTTAGTTTTTTACATATAGATTCTTTTTTCATAAGGTCTTCAGTACAATTCGAATGTTATATTTATTCTCTTTATTTCTCATTGAATATATAATTATATATTATTTAAATAATACCACAAGAAGATCATATAAATATTTAATGACTCTATTAATTAAATTCATGAAAACCAAATGGGAATTACTGTAACCGAATGGAATGAGTATATATTTGTATATATTCATACTTTTTATAGAATGATATATTGTATATATACCCTTTCTTGACCCTAAATTTATGATACCCAAAATGAAGTTCTGTATTTGAAATATATTTAGTTATGCATAGTTGATCATACATGTCGTCAATATGAAGTATAGTATACTTGTGCTTAAATATGATCTTATTCATCTCTTGGTAATAAATGTAGATTCTCATCGATCAATCATAATTCTTAATAAAAAGGACAAGTTAACTCTAAGGTGAAACAGTTTACTGAATAAATTTATTATCATGACTCTCATTGAGTTTCATATTTATCTCTTATAACAAAATTCGGTACAATCTATATGGGGTATTTAAAATAAGTTTATAACAAGGTATGACTTCTATTGAGAACTAAACTTCATCATTCGGTGGAATTCAAAGAAACTATCAACCAAAAAATTCCACACAATATTCTTCTCATCGATGTTGATTTTCTCCCAAACCATGTTAGATAATCACTCCTTTAAAATAGTAATCAATATCTATACAATGACTGTAGTTTCAATTGGATGTTCATATTTATTATCCAACTGATAGACGACCTGATGTAGGATTAGAATATCAAAATTGACTTCCCTTACTTAGAAAATGATGTGGTAATTATATAGGGAAATCCAATTTATTCCTATGATAACACCAAATAAAACTAGAGGAATAATAATAGGATTTTCATGAATCACATTCTCCTATACATATATTGGAGAATAATCATAGAATTAATGTTAAATCATCATTCCATTGGGGATTTTCTCTACTAATTCAATTTCAAACCAATAAGGATAATTCAAATTAATTGGGACAATTCATATTATATAAGAATTCATGTAATTAGGTTCAAATATGGTACATCAATATTTGAAGATACATATTACCACCTCAACATCATTGTAATATCTTCACTCCCATAAAACCAAATTTGGTTTTTGTGACCATCAAACATCATTAATACATAGTGATTGACCATGAAAAATAATTCATAATATTCCTAAATAATTACACATAATTTACAATATATGACACTTTAGGTTAAACCCAAGTCATTCATTTTCAACAACAATTAAAATATTTTATGATTGTTCATAAATATTTCGGGGAATTTACAAGGAATTTCCCCTACGGGTATCAAACTTTTTTTCTTTCAAGGATCATTATCATGAATCAGGTGACAATCAACTTAATCCCAAGGATCCCTTGTCAGAGTTATTACACCTTGTTAAAACTATTCTGGGCTCACTTTCACATGTAGTATCTTGAAAGGGACATGATTTCTTGGAAACCACTTACTCCATCCTTCAATAAAATTCTGGGATATTTTCCCATAGAGAGACTTATCCATATTCATATACCAAGGTTTTTCAATTATGATTTATAATTACTTTTCTAAAGGTTAACTAAACATTTCCTCTAATACCAACTATAATAACCTATTATTTTTATATATATAATTCATATCTTCTTAAATTAATATTCAATACATTTTAAAAATATACACCCATGGACTATAAAATAATATTTTATTTAAAGAATATATACATAATAATCTTATTTTATGAAATATATTCCTCATATCACATAATTATTTCCCCAAACTATGATCATCATAGAAAAACCCTACATAAAACATTTTTTATCCTCGGGAAAAAATATATGAAAGGGTGAGAATACATGTCCACTAAGTGTAATCAAGGGAGATATCAATAATAATGTGAACATAATATGAGAAAAATTGTATGAAAATAATAATCATGAGTCATGGAATAAATAATGGAATTTTATAAGACATGATTCTTAAATGGATTAAATTATCATAATCCATGAGATCATAACATAGACATAGAAATGTGGTAAAAATGTAATCATATAACATTGGGAACATATATAAATAGAAATAGGTTCACTCATTAATTTAAGAATATATAATAATTTTCTCACATAAACTTGTGGGCATGAAATATAGGGACCCAAAAATGATTGTGAGCATAAAATCAAGTTTATGTATAACATATTTATCTCATGGTTTATCAATCATTACCCAATGTATTGGAAAGAGATATAGATTACATCCATCCCTAGTTATAACTTGACCAATGTTATTAGCTATAACGTAACCACCTTACATGGTTATATCATAACCAACATCACATAATTAAAACCATACATATGCATTTCACATGATCATAACACATTAATCATAATAGAACCCATCAAAATTAAATGTGTTTTATAAAAATTTCATTATAGAATAACCCATTGAAGAGAAATGGGTTTCATAAACATTTCATTGTTTAATCGTATAAAAACCCCTAAAAAGGAATGGGTTTCTTGAACATCATTTCATAATATTGATAAAAAACATATATAAATAATAATGATTTTATGATTGGATAATATCCCTTCTAAAGATTATGTAACATCAATTAGTGTAATCTTAGTTGGAAAATTATTTTGAAAGATCACTTGCAATATTTCTTGAGGAAAATAATCGTTTCCAAAAAATCAAAAAAAATTGAAATAATTTTATTTAAAGATGAATTTTGAAAAAAAATTAAAGGAATATTTAAAACATTTATTAGTTATGATGGTGGGATATTCTATCAATCTTATACAATTTAAAATATAACATTCCTTTAACACATTGGTAAAAAGTAAAAAAGTAGCTCATTTGTAAGATCAAAAGTAGAATCTATTTAAACCAATGTTTATATAAAGTTAAAAATTGAAAAAAAATGATATATAATAATTATATGAAAATATTAGAAACATTTATAATAACCTTTTTAATAAATATGGACATATAAGAGAATGATTCTCGGCTGAGAACAAAATATTTGTCGGTTTTCCATAAAATCATTATTTTTGAATATTTAGTAATTTAATAGAGTAAATATAAAGATAAAATTATATTATAAATAAATATCCATAGGACAATAAATTTCATTAGTTTATTAATAGTTATATCATATTATTACACAAATATAAACATAACTATAAACAGTCTCGTTAAATGATTAGACTGTAACATAAAACGCATACCAATTTGGGAAATTTTGAATCATAATCACTATAAAAGAATAAAATTGATTGAAACCATAAGTATAAGGAAAATTATTATATCTAAGATGTAATATTTCAATTGTATGGTATATAAATTACGAAAAACTAAACAATTTATGAATATGGCATATATCTCCCAAAAATAATAGGGAGACTATAAGCAGCTTACCTTAACTATCTACTACCATTGTACACATTAAAAACTCATGTATAATAAAAATATGTCTTTTATTCTTGTTTTTGATATCCATACTCCTGTATGATATAAAATTTGATTTATTATGATCATTTTATCACTCATTTATTATCAATTATTTTTTAAAATCAGTATTTTTGTGATTACTGCTTTGTCATTCATGTATGTTCTGGTTTGGTAATTTCATAGCCTATACATTAATGAAAGATACATCATATCTATATTTTAAATTATTATAAAAAATATAACATATATTAATTATATATATATTCTAATCCATAGAATTTATAGAAATAAATTGAATTACATAATTCATGGAGAAGGGACACCGTACGTCTGTAAGAACGTTTTTCCATTTTATCAATGGATTGAATGAAATAAAGGTAGTTAATATATCACCATAAAAGAATAATTTTATTAAATTTTATATCTTTTATATTCATTTAATCTATTCTTATTACCATCCTTGTCAAAATAAAATGAAAAACATATCACATCACATTGTGGAGGCTGTCGTCCACACATATGCAGGAGCGACGTTATCATTTCTCAATGGGTTGTAAGGTAACAAATTTTATTCGATATTATAATAATTTTTTTATAATAATTTCATAAATATTATATATAATCATAAAATATATTAATATCACCATCCATGAGAGGTGTATATAGAAAATTAATTACATTAGTTTGTGAAGCGGTAGTCTGTCGAGAACACGATCGATGGTTTTATTTCCCATTAAAAGGTAGTGGATAAATTTATAGGTTTTCATATTAAAACATTAAAATATTAGTACATGGAATATATTATTATTATTATATCATAATATTTAAAGAATATTTTAAGGAGGTGGAAGAATAATCAAATGAAAAAAATGCATGTTTAGAAATACTACCTCTTCTTCAAAAACTCTATTTAGATTTGTACGTAAAGCCTTCATATGAGGGTTTACTGATAAAGATAAATCATATATGTAACACCCCGAGATTTTATGAAAAATATTCTTTTTAATTTAATTAATGTCTTGTGTTCTACGCTACACCAAAAGGATCTTGTACAACACGCATCCTTGACTTGCCTTGCATTACACGCAATCGTGAACTTTCTTGATAGCGTGTGTAGTACGCAATACCGAGTTTCACTAAACAACGATATGCTATTAAAATATTATTAAAACTAACCATTCTGAATAGTAATAACCACTTTTTGAAATTTTGTAAATTTTATTTTTCAAAAAGGTCTTCATTTTTGAAAGAGGAATATCGAAATTAGCTTAGGGTGAAATATTGGTACTTTTCGGATAACTTTCATATTCTGATGAATAGTGAAAACTATTAAATTTTAATTAAAAAAACTTTTTTAATCAAAATACTTAATAGTGATAAATTATTAATTTGAGTGGTTTTAAAGTATATTTAGAATATATTTTTAGAATTTAATACAATGTTTTTCATTGGATGTAATTTCAAATTTAAACCAGACATAAACAAGTGTCAATCTTTTGATAGTTATAATATTTTAAAAACACGCTATTTGTTTTGACGATGGAAATTAAATTTTAAATTAATTAATGAAACAGATATGTTTTGAATTTGGTAAAATAGACATCATCTTTGAGTTCATAATATCAAATATAGCATAGGCCCAATTTTTGGTATTTTTCTGGAATCATTCGTTTTTTGATGAATAGTGAAACCACTAAGTGGTAGTTTAAAAAAATTATTTTTTCATAAAACTTAATTTTACCGCTTCTGTGAGTGGAATTTCAAAAATATGAGAGACATTGTTGATGTTAGTAAATAAATTTGGTTCAATGAGATGAAAATAATTTTTGGTGGATAGTAACTTTTTACTTTTTTTACAACGGTTAAAAGTAAATAGGGTAATTAAGGGTAAAAATGATATTATTATTACCCTAACACGTGTCCTAATTCTATTTGATAAGTGTAATTCGAACAAAAAAAACCTTAAGAATAAAATATGACCATTTAGGCCCACTTGGATTATATTAGGACAATTATTGTTATTTAATTCAAAAAAGAGTTAAAAGAGTTAAAATCAATGTTTATTTACTAAAACATTTTTAATATAGGGTTATACATAAGATAAATTCGATTGTAAATATTCATTAGAAAGATAATAATATTTTATAAATAATTATATTTTATTTATACTTTTATACATTATATAATTTAATTTAATTATGACACAATGATGATACAGTAATTACCATAATTGTGAAATATTAGAGTAATTGATATTATAAATACCCAAATAAATATAATTTGAGGCTTTTTATGAATTAAAATAATTTTATATATTAATATGACATGTTATTATTGATTGGATTAACTTTTTTTGAACTAATCATTCTGTTATGATTTTTAAAAAAAACAATTACTAAATAGTGTCAAAATAGACATAAAATTGTTTTTAAAACAAATATTATATTGTTAATTGTTATTTTATTTCTAAAAATCCAAATTTCGGAAACATAACTTAGATAAGGTTATATATATTAATAATAAACAACTTGGGGTTCGTTTGGCTTGTTATAGTAAGTTTATTAAACTTATAGTGTAAGAACACAAGAAGACACAGTAAAAGTAAAATTATTTAACTTAATGTTAAATCTAAATGATAAGGATAAAATAGGAACCTAAACTTCTCTACATTCTATTGCATGAGAGGATTTAGACCCATAACCACCTTATATTCAAAATAAATCAATTTGGAGCTATTTAAAACCGAATTTGACTTTATAATAAAATAATATTTTTAGTTATTCCAAAGGTGCCCCTCTCCTCCCTTATAAAAGGGATCCTCCTCCCTCTCTTCCTCACACCACTTTGAGCCTTCAAGCTCAGCCAACCCCTGACAATTGCTTCTCTCCAATTCCCTAGAGACATCTTAGAGGTACTGGTCTTCTTCAAAGACCAATTTTAGTGCCCTAAAAGAAGGTCTCAAAGAAGCGCTTCAAAGAAGAGGTAATGCCCGTTACCGATTCTTTCATATTTATTTCTTCTTCCACTTCTTCTTCTTTAGTTGTTTCATCATGAAGTAATAACATCAGTATCAATCATATACTGATATGTTATTATATGTATGAAACAATCATATTTCACCATCTATCCATCCTACGGAAAATGAAATCACCGCACGTGCGTACGTACGGAATACCGTCTCCACGCCGTGGTGTAATCTATTTTCCACCACCACCTTACTTGGATGGGTATAATGGTGTAAATAATAACTATATATGATTATTATAAAGTGGTATTGACTCTGAAATATTATACATACACTCCAATACAGTCCCACGATCATGAGAACGATATCATCGCTCATGCGTACATACGGACTACCGTCTCCACGAAGCGATGAGATTCATTCTCCACGTTAACCATTCATGAATGATTATAAAGTATATATAATAAGTAATCATGAAATATATGACATAATAATGATACTGGATTTATGTGTATATATATGTATGTCATCTACTTAATTCCATTCAACTCAATAAGGAAACGAAAACAGTGTTCATGCGTACCTACGGCCTACCGTCTCCATGAACGGTGTATTTCTTTCCATTTACTAATTTATTATATATATGTATATTATGAATATATATTATATAGAAATAATGTTTTATATTCTATAATTAAGTAATCATGATCTATGTAATAATATGAATAATTACAAGTCAAAACACGGACGACAAATGAAACAATTTTACCCAAAACGCTCTTTAACATGGAATTTACAAAAAAATGGGTAATATAAAGTCATAAGTGAACCATATATGATATCATAACAATGAATATGATTCTGGAGTATGTCAATGAAATTAATTAAATCATTATACAGGAGGTTTGGACACTTACGTAGCAAATCGAAACTAAGGTAATGGAAAATATCACAATCTCATTTTTTATCTGAGATTGTTTATACTTTGGAATTTACTGGGGTGTATTTTATCATCCACATCCATATTTAATCAATATGTAATATTGTTTCCATCCACCTACAACTGTTTAAATCCAATTTTACCCTTTGGTTAGTTTTTAGTAAAAAATATGAAAGGAATCTTTTGTCATTTTTCATGCGAGGTACTTTTTGACTTTTCCGACAAAAGTACAAGAAGAATGTTTTTTTAACTTATACGGCATGAATGGATTTTTAGAACATTATTTCCAAGAAGCTTCCTTTACAAGTTTTCATGTTTATTTTTAATCAACTTCTTTTAGTTTAAAATTCTATGGCATGTTAAGAAAGGAAAATGTTTTTTTGAAGTAGAAAGGATATTTTCCTCAAGAATGGAGTTCAAGTGTTTTATCAAAATTATTTTCCATATAAGATTATATAGGATTCTGTTTCTATCCCTATTATTAAATGGATTTGATTATGTTGTGATGGAAATATTTTTATGAATTCCTTTATCTTATATGAATTGTTTATGATGTCATGTTGTTTAAGAATCCCTTTTTTATTACATGGGTTTTGCAATAATATATGATTTAAGATTTTGGGGCACACATAAGAATGGTATCATTATGAAATGGGTGGGACCTATATTTCCCTCCAATGAATTGGGTAAAGATTTTATATCTCATGAGATAGACATGGCTGGAATGACAGGTTAAACCGGTTCAGTTAAACAGGACTGAAACGAGGAGTGAACTCGGTTCAGAAATGGACTTTCCCCACTAAGATAGTCTTGGCAATGAGTCTTGACTAATAAGAAATGATTCTCTATGATTATGTGTGTATTCCCCAAAGTTTCATGTTTTATGTTATGATTATTGGGATTACATTTCAGTACTATGATTTATCCCATGTTATGAAATTATGATCTCTTTTGTAGGTTAAGATTTCCAAAAGTTCTGTTCTTATGTATAAGATATTATTGATATTTATTTTGTTTACCATTACTGAGCATTTGAGCTCACACTTTTATGTTTTCTTTTTTCACGGGATATACAGAAAGGTTTTAGGTAAAAAAAGGAAGATCATTATGGGAGATGTTTAAGATCTTTCACCACGATTAAAAGATTATATTCCAAGTTTCCAAAGACACTAAACTATTACAGTCCTTGTGTGTGTGTGTGTGTGTGTTTTTGTTATGAACTATGTATTCCGCAAAAGTAATGTAATGTCCATGTACATCATGCTTCGGGTCTCTACAGTTGGTATTAGAGGAAATGTTTAGTCAACCTTTGGAAACTAGGATACGAAAACGTTAGTGAGATCCCTAGAGATATTTCTAAGGTATGTCTAGGGATGTCCCTAAGGATAAGTATACGTATAGGATATAGTCCTAGAACTATGGTAACGATATTAGATTAAACCAAAGATGATAGATATTGAAGTTACTCCCCTTTTATTATGATTTTTTTCCTCTCACACTATTCTTTTTGGGTTTTAGAAAATGTTTGGAAACAAGATGATTCACGATAATGGAGGATATGATGGACAATAGAATGATACTCTTCATGAGCAACCAAATGAAATGGGATTTGGAAGTCCAAACATCATTATTATTCCAAATCATTAATCTCATAATATGATCAATAAAGTAAAATTTGGTAAGTTTCATGACTCGGCTAATAAGAGAAAGATGGAGTTTCATGATGATCATAGAAGAAAGAAAGTTCAATTTCCCCTATGTAAATCATGTGGGAAGAGGAATCAAGTAGAATGTTTCAAAGGAACTGAAAGATGATTTGGGTGTGGAAAAGGACACAAAGCCAATAAGTTCAAAGGAAAATGTTCAGTTAACACCAGGGATGAGGATAATGGTATTGCTACGACATCAACAATGGTTAAATGTTTTAAATGTGGAAGCTACGGGAATTATGCAAACCAAATTCCCTAAGGGAAAGTCTCATGAAGAGAATCATTATGGTCGTATGGGTAGTATTTATGTTGATGATGATGAAGAGACTAAAAATGATATATGAGCTGAAAGAAGTGTTGAAGCTCAGTCGGTTGTTTTAGAAGGTAGTGGAATGATTGTATGTTTATCGAGAGTTATGTTGTATAGTTAATGGTACTATGGAATAAAGAATCATCTAAGGATTGTTACACTATTGTTTTTCCTAAAAGTATTTGGAAGTATATGTTGAATGGTACCAGTAACCATTGAAAGTTATTCAGATCTTTTTGTAAAGCAGATGATATGCGCATAATGAAGGAATAAGAAGATAATGAGATGTTTTATTGTATTCATGAGCTCATGATTGATATAAGGACTAAGTGATATCATGGTCTGAGTATATAGAATTTTGAGGATTTGGGTATGTGGAAAGTGATAACTTTTAACTGCATTCATGTTTTCACTAAGGATCAATGGGTATTCATTTTTCAATAGAATACATGATTAAGGCCTTCGAATGTTTGGAATGTGACCAACAAGACATATCTTATGATATATGGGGATCAACGATGGTATTAAATCTCTAGTAATAATTTTCACTATATTATGAGAGTGGACTGCAGTATTATGGATAAGCCTAAAGATTAGAAGGATTATGTTGGACATAAGTTAGTATTGTTTAAGGATAAAAGTTTTTTCGATATTATTGATGGGATGTTATCGTAATATAGTTTTAGAAAAAGGACAACCTACAGGACGTGCGATAGCCCATCGCGTCAGACAAGGCTGTGGGAATCGAACCCACAACCGAAGTGCGACTAGCCTTTATCGCCTACCACTGGCATACAGGAAATCCCTGGTTAGTAGAAACTAGTTTTATTTTATTAAGAGGTATGATATATGAAGTATAAGTTCAATTTTAGAACCATATACGATTAATATAACCATAAGATGGACTTATAACTTTTGTTAACCTTTTGTTTGAAAGAGATGGAATGACCCATCATTCTATCACATGATCTGCTAACACATCACGATTAACAAATTCAACTTCATTTCTTCAAGGGATGAAGTGGAAATTGTTCAATTCAAGAACAACGGTGAGATTGTACCAAAATCATACAAGTATTTCTTTTAATTCATAAACTTTAGGGAAATGATCTTGATAACCAAAAATGTTGTCCTAGTTCCCTTATATCCGATGAATCAGATGGTACCTTAGAACATCACAAATCAATAGCTTTGTGATTGTTGGATTTTTCATAGCCATGTTCTCTACCACTCTTCATCAGAACTTGATGGTTATATTTTTCTTCCATATCCATATTTTCACCTATGTTCTCCTAAGTGGAAACCCAGTGATGAGTTAATTTGGGTAACCATTACATTTAATACTTTAGTTTTAAAGCAATGTTTTGGTATTCCTTTTTACGATATGGGTTTCTATTAAAGAAAATTTAGAGTAGTAAACCGTTTATAACCCCGAAAAATTTCGAGGGCGAAATTGATTTTAAGGGGGGTAGAATGTAACACCCCGAGATTTTATGAAAAATATTATTTTTAATTTCATTAATGTCTTGTGTTGTACGCTACACCAGAAGGAGCTTGCACAACACGCATCCTTGACTTGCCTTTCATTACACGCAATCACGACCTTCCTCGATAGCGTGTGTAGTACGCAATACCGAGTTTCACTAAACAATGATATGCTATTAAAATATTATTAAAACTAACCGTTATTAATAGTAATAACCACTTTTTGAAATTTTGTAAATTTTATTTTTAAAAATGGTCTTCATTTTTGGATTTGGAATATTGAAATTAGCTTAGGGTAAAATTTTGGTACTTTTCAGATAACTTTCATATTCTGATGAATAGTGAAAATTATTAAATTTTAATTAAAAACAACTTTTTTAATCAAAATAATTAATAGTGATAAATTATTAATTTGAGTGGTTTTAATGTATATTTAGAATATATTTTTACAATTTAATACAATTTCTTTCATTGGATGTAATTTCATATTTAAACCAGACATAAACAAGTGTCAATCTTTTGATAGTTATTATCTTTTAAAAACACGCTATTTGTTTTGACGACGGGAATTAATTTTTAAATTAATTAGTGCAACTGATATGTTTTGAATTTGGTAAAATAGAAATCATTTTTGAGTTCATAATATCAAATATAGCTTAGGCCTAATTTTTTGTATTTTTCTGGAATCATTCATTTTTTGATGAATAGTGAAACCACTAAGTGGAAGTTTAAAAAAATGAATTTTTCATAAAACTTAATTTTACCGCTTCTGTGAGTGGAATTTCAAAAATCCGAGAGACACTGTTGATGTCAGTAAATAAATGTGGTTCAATGAGATGAAAATAATTTTTGGTGAATAGTAACTTTTTACTTTTTTTTACCACGGTTAAAAGTAAATAGGGTAATTAAGGGTAAAAATGATATTATTATTACCTAACACATGTCTTAATTCTATTGGATAAGTGTAATTCGAAGAAAAACAACCTTAGGAATAAAATATGACCATTTAGGCCCACTTGGATTATATTAGAACATTTATTATTATTTAATTCAAAGACGAGTTAAAAAGGTTAAAATCAATGTTTATTTACTAAAACATTTTTAATATAGGGTTATACATAAGATAAATTCGATTGTAAATATTCATTAGAAATATAATAATATTTCCTATATAATGATATTTTATTTATAACATTTATACATTAAATAATTTAATTTAATTATGACACAATGATGATGCAGTAATTAATAATTAAATTAATTCATTAAATAAATAAAAAATAACCTTATTAAAAACTATAAACATTTAAACTATTTATTTATAACCATTAATTATATAGTTATATATATATATTTATATATATGCTACTTTTTACCAATTTTGATCCACTGTTGTAGGTAATATTTATCACATTGAACTATTTTGAAAAAATATTTTTTGGTTCCTATTATTTTCAAAAATTAAAACAATATTGCATAATATAATGTACCAAAATATATATTCTATCATATTTTATAAACTGTTATATCCATTTCATTGTTGTTCTGATTATGATACATAACGATGAATTTGGAGATGATCATGTTTCGATGATTCTTAATGAACAAATTGTGTTTTGTTAATTAATTAGTACAATGTTAATATAAAATTCCATGAAAAAAAATCCTATTTACATATTTATATAATATTAAAACAAAAAATAAGTAAAAATATTCATCCATTATATCAAATGCATATTATTGTTCAAGTATGGGGTTAAATCATCCCAAACATGAAGCTACCATGATTAATTAATGATTATGAGGTGGATTAGAAGAAATATCATAAAGATAAGAATAGTAATATTATTTTCTTTTATAGTGTGTTATATTATTATTTTTAAGAACAATTATAAAAATAAAACCACTATAATTTTATTTCAAATTACAAATATATCTTTTTTTAGTTAGAACACACTTTTGGTCGGTTGAATTTACCACCGTTGTTTTTTATACATATTGTTAATAGCTTATCGAATTTTACTTCAACAAACCTTAATATTTTCATAATCATTAAATTTAACCATTAAATTAATTCTCATGACCATCCATCACTACAAAATATTTCACTTTTTCCAATGGGGTCATATATGTTAGTAAATGTACATTTTCTATTGGTAAAACGTTTTACCAACATATATGTCCCTTTTACTAAACTGTCAGTAATAACTCTATCGCTAAATGTTTTTGTGATAGATAAAATCATTATGTTACAATTATAATAATACCAACAGATAAGATATATGTTGGATTAAATATTTAGAAATAGTTTCTAATGACAAATTTTTATTTTGGTAATAATATTACCAATATATAATATCTGTTTATAAATCAAATTTGAATAAAAATTATAAATTTTTATTTCTAGTAAATTTTCATATTATATTTTTTAATTAATCATATAGGACACTATTAAAATATTATTAGAGTAACATTTTCACACATGTTAAAAATTAGAAAAATATTAATTATATTAATAATGAAATTTAATACAAAATGAGTCAATACAAAATCAAACCCCCAACATGATCTATCCCATGCCCCACACCCTGCTCTTCTATGCTAGAAGTGCATCCATGCCACAAGGATCAACGAGCTCATCTATGCATGAAGCTCATCCATAGAAGCCCATTTGTGTCACACTAAGGACCAGCAAGAACCAATAACCAATAACACCCCATCCATCTCAGCGATCAACAACCAACATCATTCTAGCAATGACACACCAAATACCAAGGAACAACAACTCATCCATGCCTCAGGACTAGTGATCCACCTCCAGATCAAATTAGTCAAAAATATCTGGATGAATTGAAATTAAAATATAAATAAATGGATTCATAATAAATTATTTGCATAGTGATCATTTTTCATTATTTCTTTTGACATCACATGAATCTGGTAAGAGTGGATATAACCATTAAACATGGCCTACTCTGGCCACAACATTCAGTCCAACTCCATCATCAGGGTCATCGAGAAAAATCTACAAAAAAAAATATGAATCACTCCACCTCTCCAAAGGATTTAAAATAAGGTTGTGTTTGGTTCATGAAAATTTTTAACAAATAAACACTATGGAGAAAACATGGAATGGGAAATGGAATACCTGCTCGATCTTTAATGAGTGAAAAATGGAAGCATGAACACATTACCCTAATATCTATAAACATGTTCCAAGAAATAAACAAGTAGCAAAAATAAGATGGCTTGACATGAGACATGCATCTGACACAAACTAATGAAAGTCTACAAAATATACCCTACTAGCCTCTAATGTTAGAACCAGTCCACTAGATAAAAAATCTTAAAATACTCACTAAGTAGAAGTAGTAATGAATAAGCCCATAGGGGACCTGACATAGAGCTATGTGCTCTACATGATGTGAACCATCCACAAAAGAAACTAGATTTTGAATCCTCTGCACTTCACAGAAGCTATAAAATGCTGCTTTGGATATAAAAATGCACAACATCACCATCCCATTGTGGTGAAACACCCATCTATGTTTTAAGCTTCACATGACATGAGCTCCCTCCACTTTAGAGAGGCACCATCATAATCAGCATGTTGACCACCCAAACAGTAACCTTAACAAACAGTTTTCATCTAAATACATGATATAAAAATAATAATGCATGATATAAAAAATTAAAAGAAAATCAAAACAGTGACCAAAATAAGAACATATAACCAGTGAACACAAAAAATATCCATAACACATGATAAAAAAATAACTAGTGACAAAAAAAATACAAAAAAAACAAAAGAACCAGTGACCACAACAACAGAAAACAACCCATGACAATATAATAGAAAATTACAACACATGATAAAAATAAACATGAAGATTATCTTAACAAGAAGATTATCTAAACATAAAATGACAAAACCTGATAGAATTTTCCTTTCATTTATGTTTCCATTTTCCATGTGGCAGCATCATGTGGTAGCTTTATTTAGCTCATAATAAATTCATTACCTCTTTTAGTTTAGCTCCCTACTTGTCTGGTTTGATTCCCCTTAATGGATTCAATTGAAGCGAGAAACTTTCATCTTTTATCCTTATCATACAACATATAATGACTTCATCCACTATAAACTAACCATGTGAGAAAGAAACTCATAATCCAATTGAGATTCAGAATAAACCAGCCACAAACGCTGGTCAGTAGTGTGTCATACCCATGTTCTAGAAATCAACAATACTCTTATAGAACTAAGATTTTCAGATATTTCCATTGACACAAACATCTGGTCTCCAGTTAGTGAAACATAAACATAGTGAACCCCCTTCAATATTTCATCAATCATATGATAGTATGCTAACCTATTATTATTCTATGCTATCCCCTTCATCCTGTGGCCTGGACAACGTGAACTGGAAATCCTGTATAAAAAAAACATTAATGAACCAAGACCAGGTCTTCAGATAAAATATATGGTGCCAGTTTTATTGCTAGGGTTCATTTAAAATACAACGTGAGACATGGGTTTCCTACAAAAATATTTAAACAAAATTAGCGGATGAATAAAGGTCCTAAAATGATAACAAAAAAGTAATGAAATGTTAATGTTGAAATATTGGTTGTAAATGAGAATGTTGCTGGTAAATAGATCCAAAAACATTAATTTAGAGTGGATAGTGATTGGGTCATGAGACTTGGGTTTCCTACACACAGTTTAAACATAGAGAGAATGATTGCACACACAGATTACACAATGAGATTACACACTAAGTTTACTAGAATCCCCTTGATGATTTCAAACTCCATCCATTATGAAATTCATAATCAATTTCAGTTGGCAGCATAGAAATAGAAGAAAGCACCAGAAAATATAAAAATAAATAAGAAGAAGAAGAAAATACACTCAATGTTTAGCTACAGATCCATCGAGTTTTCCTCTTAATTTCATCTTATATGTTCTCCATCTTGCTCTCAATTTGCAGTAGTATGGAATCGTTGTCCTGGAATGCAGAATGCCCCATCACCTGCTGCATTCATTCCCTCTTAAATTCCTCTTGAACTCTGACTTTCTCTATCCAATCATCCTTTAACAATTAGTAAACCTATATCCAATCACTCCTTAACTAAACCTAAACAAATGTCCATGTATCACTTTATTACTGCCAACTCACAACTACCGCATATTATATATTCTTTCTTAGTTAGGGAACACCAATTTCCATGTGATATGTACTATTTTATATCCATTTTTACATGTCTCAGCCCCTAGTAACATCACTAAAGAAATTAATCAAACACCAGTAAGAGAGCTCCCCTTACCTACTCGGCCAGTGCTGCTTATTCCCCCAACCTCAAGTGTTCCCATAAGATGATATGTAAACTTCAATTCATGATAGAAGATAATGTGACAACCGGGTCCCTATGACAGCACAGACACCCCGCCTTAATAAGGCCGTCGGGTACTGGCCTACCATGCACCCCCAGTTTCCCCCGTAGACATGTGGGGCCCACCCCAGGGTCCACCCACATGCCCGAACGGGTCATCTGACTAATGATTGTCCCCACAGGCCAACACAAGTCCCTTCTAGTGTGATTTGTCCTCACTCACACACATCATGATAAACTTCCCAAGAGGTCACCCATCCTGATCACTACTACAGGCCAAGCACGCTTAACTGTGGAGTTCTAATCAGACAGGCTCCCGAAAAGGAAGGTGCACCTTATTGACATGAGTCTTATCATTAAGCCATTTAACCCTTTATCATTTTGGGGTGTTACAATCACCCCCCCCCCCCTTTAGAGCACAACGCCCTCGTTGTGGGTCCTACATCTCAACCCAAGTAGTGCACCGCACTTAAGGTTGGGAACCTGTCTGATTAGAACTCCACAGTTAAGCGTGCTTGGCCTGGAGTAGTGATCAGGATGGGTGACCTCCTGGGAAGTTTACCAGGATGTGTGTGAGTGAGGAAAAAGCACACTAGAAAGGACTTGTGTTGGCCTGTGGGGACAATCATTAGTTAGATTACCCGTTCGGGCATGTGGGTGGACCCTAGGGTGGGCCCCACGTGTCTGCGGGGGCAACTGGGGGTACATGGTAGGCCAGTACCCGACGGCCTTGTTAAGGCGGGGTGTCTGTGCAATCACAGGGACCCGGTTGTGACAAATTGGTATCAGAGGAGTCAGTTCTACCGCAGAAATTATTACTCTGATATTTTCTTTCTGTGAAGCAATAGTGTTAAGAGTACTGAGTGTGGTTTTCAGTTCAGGGAGTCCATTGTTGGTACGGGCGGCCAACGTATCCATACACCAGGACCCTGGCAACTGATTTCCGACTTTGTACACGAAAACGCTGATTACGTGTGTGTTTTCAAAGGGTTTCACTTAAAACAGCTCAAACCAGGTTAGCTCACCAAGTATAATCGTTTGACCGTGTCACGTTGTTTCTTTCAGGATGCCTTTTCTCGGACGACCAGCTACAGCCCGCAGGGATGTGCGTACTGACAGCCTATCGAGCGAAGAGGCTTCGGTATAGGGCCCTCTTGCAGTTGAGGCACCAGCGGAGGCACCAGCGGTACTACCATATGTTGGGCCACCGATGCCACCAGCCCCATCACTAGGTGATGCACGCCACTTGTGTGCGCTACACGAGTTCCAGCGCCAGAGGCCACCCAGGTTCCGGGGAGAGACGGGCCCGCATTCCGCTGAGGTTTGGCTGGAGGCTGTGGTGAGACTCTTCAGGCTAGTGGGGACGCCTGCAGACTTCATGGTGATCTTTTCTGCCATCCTTTTTCAGGCAGCAGCAGGCAGGTGGTGGAGCCACTTGTTCCAGTTTTGAGACGGGGTGACGTTCACATGGGAAGACTTCGAGACCTTCTTCAGGGTGGAGTTTTTGCCAGTAGCTCTACACGCCGAGCATGTTCAGGAGCTGCTACCTTTGCCACGTGTTATACGATTAGTAGCCGAGTCATTTGTGGGCAGTAGATAGATGATTCAGAGGTCCAAGAGGGCCAGAGCCAGCCGTACGAGGAGCATGAAGTGTTATGAATGCGGCGGAAAGGGTCACCTAGCACGTGACTATCCGACTCCTCATAAAGTTGATCCGTAGGCTTTGGAGGAGCCACCGAGGCAGAAGCAGCGGCGGGTGCTTGAGCAACAGCCGAGTAGTCGACAAGGCAGTAGAGCTCCGGGAGCAGGTAGATAGGAGAAGAACTAGTGGATACATCCCTTGTACTTCTAGTTCCATGTTGTTGTTGTGTTCGTGTCTTTGTACTATGAGCTGCAATAATAAAAAGACACTTATCTTTGTGATGTTTTCTTTCCTGTCCTTTTGTTTGGTTGATACTGAGTGGTCCCGGTTAAAACTGTTGACTTGACCCTCACTTTCGATATTTCTACTGGAGAAGACCCAGTGACCTCACACTGATGCCGATAGTGTGACTCGACCCTTGGAGGTGAGAGTGACAGTTGGATCTCTTGGTAGTTACGTCGAGGCCTTACGACGTCATCCATGGTATGAATGCATCATTCATGTCGGGATTGATTGTATTAGGAAATGGGTGTGGTTCATCCAGGGGATGAGACCGAGTATCTCTTTTCGGAAAAGGAGAAATTTTATTAGCTCTTTCAGATCATCCAGGAGCAGATGAAGACTGCAAAGTGCAGTAAGAAACAGGAAACCGGCTCCAGTGTTAGAGACTCGAGCGTGTTAAATGTTCAAAGAAGAGGAAGCTTTAAGAAACGATGATTCTGCGGAGCAGCAGACGTGGAGGTAGAGCTAGGAGAGCAGCATGAGCTGGTGTACATCTTAACATGCTACAACCACCCTCCTTAGTTATCCCCACCAGGCTTAGGGAGCTGGAGGGCGGATGAAGAGTGCGGCTGCATGCGGTCAAAGTGTGTGACCCAATGGCTCTAAAAATGATTCACAGGACAGTCTGTGTCCACTACTAGCTTCTGTAGTAACAGACGTCGATATGAATCATTCCTTGCTTTCACAAATCTTGTCCCAAACCTAGAGTTTCCGGTAAGTCGTGGACTTGACCCTCACAACTGGAGATACCTTGGGAGGAGACTCGATAATCACACTTACGCCAACGGTGTGGTCAGACCTTCGAGGTGAGAGTTTCAGTTGGAATCTCTTTGTGGCAGCGTCGAAGCCATACTACGTTGGTTTGAGTATGTACTAGGCAGTCACAGTTCATACACAAGTTGACGATATTAGGAAAAAGGGTGGGGTTTAACTACGACGTCGGGATGGGTTTCCTTGGTCAGCGAAAAGGAAACCCGAGGCAGCACAGAATAACTCATGCATAGGAGGGTGAGGCCGATCATTCTTGAGTTGGTCAACCTTACCCTCGTGGTAGCAGTATTTTATGTTTCTATTCTAAACAGGAGTTGGAGACCTCTGAGTTCGAGAATGACGATCAAGATCTTATATGGGTCTCACCTCGACGAGGTTTACGGAGATGTGGCCATGGCGGCAAGTTATCTCCGAGGTTCAATAGACCTTTCTAAGTCCTCAGCTGGGTAGGCGAGGTGGTTTACCGCTTGACCCATCCACCTCAGTTGCACCAGGTGCACGATGTTTTCCATGTATCTCAACTGAGGAGATACGTGCTCGACCCTTCGTATATCATCGACCATGAGGAGCAGGATGATGGCGATGGGGTTACTTACACAGAGGTTCCAGTAGGGATCGAGGATCGACATGAGTGGATCCTACAAGGATGGTCGATTCCTCAGGTGCTCTTTCTTTGGAATTACGGAATCTACAGGTAAGCACATGGGAGCGGAAGGCTCAAGTACGTGCTCAATACCACTTTTGTGACCCTAGTTTTTTTTGAAGCTGTACGGGGACGTAATGCCTTGACGTGGGAGTAATTTAAAGACTCGTAAAATTTAAGTGAAATTTTTTATAAATTTTCTTTGGAATTTTACAAGAACGCAGTTTCTGACGGCGCCTGATTCTGAGGCCTGGTGTGCCCGGAATTAATTTCCGAAGTTTAGCTCGAGTACGTTCAGTGAACGAATGAGCGGGAATTTCTATCTTTTGAAACGCTGCTTGGAATCGAATTTCGAGGGCACCAATGAAAATGCAGCGCCGGTAATTTCTTAGAAACACCTTTTCCGGAGTTGCGTTTCCTTGAGAGAAGTTGATAAAAATTTTGGAAGTTAAAAATAAAAATTTGACAACAATTTTTTATTTTACTCTAAGTGTTTAATCCTTTGGAAGGAAGTTGGGTAACTTCCCAACCTCCCTTGGGAGGTTATAAAGGTGGTGGGGCCCACACGAACCCCACCCCATCATATCCTCTAACCCCCTCAACTCACCATTAATATTGTTAACTTAAGTTAATAACTTATGACATTAATGTAGTGTGTTTATTGGGAGTTTTTGAAATTCAAACACTTGAATTTCAAAAGCCATGTTGAGTTAATAAATTAAGAGTGGATTAATTTTTTTTGGGTTAGTTCCTTTGTTTCTTGAGAGGACTTGGGGGAAAAAGAAGGCAAGGAGCTTAGAGATCATCTTCTTCATCTTCGACGAAGAACGCGAAGAACGAACGATTCCCAACGAAGAACGTTGAGCCCTCGGAGACCGTTTACCGCGCACCCCACCCGCGGCTTCCGCTCGGCCGCGCTGGCCGAGCCGCGGTTGGCCGTTCGGGCCGGACCGAGCCGGCCGGGCCGGGCTGGGCCGGGCCCAGCCGGGTCGGTCCGGGCCCAGACCCCCCGTTTTCGGACCCTCTTTGGTCTTTTTCCCATATCTTGGGTTACGAACCTCCGATCGATGCACCGTCAGTTGAGTAGATATCCTTGGAACGAGATGTGCGTTTTGGTATATTGCACTCAAGGTTTAGGAATACTTTGTGTTCAGCCGGGTTGGTTCGGATACGAAACCAACCGGGCCCACGGAGCGGAAACGCTTATATCTTGAGCTCCAGACGTCCGATTGACGTGCCATCGACATTAATGGATTCCTATAAGTGAGATGGATCTTTTGGCTTACTCCGCTTGAGGTTCGGATGCCTTCGGAGTGCGGTCGGGTTGGTTCGCTCACGAAACCAACCGGGCCCCTGGAACGAAGAAGCCAATAACTCACAGACCGGGCGTCCGAATGACGCGTCGTTTGTCTCGTTTAATTCCTCTTGATGAGACGAAACTTTTGGAAAACATCGCCCGAGTTTTGGTTGTTGTTGGATAGTGGCCGGGTTGGATTGTACCTGAAATCCAACCGGGCCCTTGGAACGGAAAACCTGTTATCTTTCAGACTAGACGTCCGTTTGACGAACCGTCAGCAGCGTTGGTGATCACGTTGAGAAACGGTCCCTATGAGTATACCCTATGAGAGTTCAGGGTACAGTTGAGATATGGACAGTTTGGTTCGCACACGAAACCAACCGGGCCCCTGGGACGAAAAGGCTAATAACTCACAGACCAGGCATCCGATTGACGCGTCGTCTGTTTCATTGAGACTCCTATGATGAGGCGGTCCCTTGAGATACTTCTTCATGGGACTTTGAGATACTTGGAGTATCAACCTGTAGCTCGTGGAGCGGACCCTCCCAGAGACGAGCGTGCGGAGTACGGAGACCATGTAGCCGACTGAGACCTGATGACTGCTTGACCGACCCGACTTGTAGTGAGTTGACTAGCCCAGGGGGCGGAGCACTACTTTGTTTGGGTGCAGACCCATGGCGGACGGAGCACTACCTGTGTGACAGTGCAGACCCGCGGTACTCGCCTGGAGAGTACCTCAACAGGCTACTAGGGGGTTTGCACTACTGTGTTTGGGTGACATACCCCGGTGGGAAGCACTACTGTGTTTGGGTGGCTGACCCGTGGTACTCGATAGGAGGAGTACCTCAGCAGTCTTAGGTTAGTGAGAAGTACCTCGGAGTCATGAGAGGACCACTATACACTCTAGAGACAGGGCTCTTCAGCAGTTACAGTTTCGATAATGAAAATCCTGGTTTGAGCTGATACTTTTGACCTTTGTGTTTACCTCATGATTGATATGGGTCACTTGATAACTTAGGTATATGTATGGGCATATACCTGGGTAGTGGTTATACATTGATTTCATGATCTTGGTGTTTTCCTCATGATTGAGATGGGTTACTTGATAACTTAGGTATATGCATGGGCATATACCTAGGTAGAGGTTATCTATTGAGATCTTCTTTTTGGTTATCCTTGTTGGTTTTTAGTGAGACCTTGAGGGTCTCGGGGTCCCTACTGAGTATCGTTATACTCACCCCTGCACGGGCTATGTCTGCAGCTCATTGTGTTGGTTGCAGACGACGGTCAGTGCTGACGGAGGCCGAGTGTTCGAGGACTGGACGGTACCCGGAGGTGGACTACACGACGAGTCAGTACTCGGAGGTGGACTACATGACGTGTCAGTATCCGGAGGTGGACTTCACGGCGAGACGACACTCGGAGGAGGTTGACGGGTGGGAGCATTGTGGAGGCTATCTATACCTACCCTTCAGGTAGGATCCGTGGTGGATGATCCAGGAGCTGCGCCATCTGTACCTACACATCAGGTAGGATCCTAGGATGACGTCCCAGGATTCGCTTCTGTCCTTCTAGCTGTTGTCTTTTTCTATTTTACTATGTTTAGTTGTATTTGTACATTCTTTTGGGTTTGTATTCTGGCCCATTTACCTTTCATCACTTCTCTTTGTACTTAGTGTTTTTTTTCCGCTTGTACTCTGTGGTGTTTGTTTACTTTTATAAAGGCAATTCCTTCCCAGTTATTGGGATTTACACCTTTGGTGTTGTTCCCCAGCCCCTGGCCTATGGAAGGTGGGCTTGGGGTAGTCACAACACGGGCCCTGAGGACGGGTCGTGACAGATAACTCCAGAAAAAAGGAAAAAATCCAAACAACAATATCCTGATATTCCTTCAGTGTTGGTGGAACCCATAATTAGCTCAATCTTGATAGCCCAAACATCTCACTGTCTGCACGAACTTGCTCCTTGGATCGAGTTAATGTCCTTAGGCCAGACTCGAACCACCTGAATAACACAATAGCTTAAAAAAAATGAACAAATGAAAGCTGCAAACCACTAAAATCCAATACCAGAAAATAGGCCCAGAATCATTATTCTACTTCTGCTAAAAATCACTATCAATGCAGCATACTTTAACTAATTACACCAAATCAAACCTCTCCTTGAAAAAACAGATAGTTTCAATTGAATCAGTGTGGCATTCATCCTTGAATGAACAAACTAACTCCATGATTAATATTAGAATGATGGATCTCTACACAAGCTGTTACCATGAGACAAACCCATCTTCAGCAATCAAGTGAATTTTAGATCTCAACGGACCAAAAATTGAACCGACAGTGCCCAGTAGTTAGCATCTCCGATTTCAAATCCCCAATTTGGGACCCATCTTATTTTCTAACCGGTCATCTTGAATAGCTCAAGTAGGCACTTGAGCTTTTGACAGACTTCACAACCCCACAATAGTGATTATAGACACTAATCACACACTGAGTTTACATACACATATTACACACTGATTTACATACACAGATTGTACATAGAGACGAAGATTGCATACACAGATTGCACACACAGATTACACATTGAGTTTAAACACTGAGTTTACGCACACAGATAAATATTGAACGCACAGATTGAACAATGAAGTTAGACACTGAAAATACACACTGAGTTTACACTGTTGTTTACACACAATTATAATGATGAAAATAAATATATGCAAGATCATTAATTTTGAGTGGATAGTGATTGGGTTGTGAGACTCGGGTTTCCTGCACACAGTTTTCACACAGAGAGAAATATATCACAAACAAATTATGTAATGATATTATGTAGTGAGTTTACACAGAGATTTGACAGAAAATAATGATTTTTTCATTGGAATCACCATGAAAGCCTAACTGAAATTCAATTCAATCACTAGATACCAAGGATTTTATGTTCTTAAATCCTAAAGAGAAGAATATCATGCTTGATAAAAGGCCCAAACATCGTCCGATTGAATGAGAAATGGTGTTGTGTCCAATTTTCTCACAGCTCCTCATCTTTATACCTGGAATAGGATAAAAGAAATCTAATGTCGACAGGGGGTGTGAGAAATGCTAAATAATCGAGGGTGTGGGTGAGGGTGCGGTTGCGGTTGCGTTCGACGGTGATGAACCATAAGTGTGACACGAGTAGAGATTCTTGTGGGTTCAGTGAGGGATGATGAATGAGAGACAATCGGGGAAGAAGGGGAGTTGCGACGACAAAGTGGGGATGCAGTGGAATATGATTAATTAATTTATTAATTTATTTATTTATTTATTTTTATTATTTTATTTTATTTTTGAATGGATTATTAAATCCTAGTGATGAACTTTATTTTCAGATTTTTAAAATTTTATATGAATGGTATTTAAAATCTCACTCATATAATATTTAACCTCAAATACGATATATTTAAAATGTAACTTTAATTTCATACCGAATATAAAATATCTTGAATTATTTTTTAAAATATATTTCAAATATTTATCATTTTGTTTTTGTTAATATCACTGATAGGAGTAAAAAATTATTATTAAATTATTTTTCTATGACCAAAAAATACTAGCAATAAAATTATATGTTAGGAAAAAACTAATTTTAATTATAATTATTAATAATATATCAATTTTTTTATAAAATAAATGCTAGTATTTATATGATAGAGAAACAAATTTAATTTTTAGTAAAATATATGTTGGTATTAAAAAATTACTAACAATAGAAATATCTGTTAGTAAGAATAAATGTCGGTACTTGAATTTAATACTGATAAAAAATAACATCTGATGGAATTGTTTATTTTTACGAGCATATATATTGTCTATTAGAAATTTCTTGTTGGTAGATGTCAATTTTTTTGTAGTTCATGTATTTTAGTGATGAAAATAAAAATAGAAATCGATTGTTTTGTGATGGTGGTATAAACATGTACGTGTGGAAGACGATTTCCTTATCATATAATGGGGAAAATTCATAGTATGATTTATTATTTTTAAATATAAAATTTTTCATAAATTAAATACCTATATATAAAATTCTGTATTAGGACCATCTTTGCATGGTAGGGAAGGAAACTGAAATGTGATAGGTCATCGAAGCGGTTGTCTACACAACACATGAATGAAGGTTTCATTTTTCTAAATAGAAAAAATAATAGAGATTATTTCTTATACCATCATTAAAATAAAACAATATTATAATGATTAAACTAATATGAACAATATTTGGCCATTGAGCGGCATCTACCCAAGATTCTGTGGCGGCTAGGGTTTCACCTCCCACGGCGTTTTCCCCTTCCCCCTCCGGCCTGGTTCGGCTCGGCTCCTTCAGGTCTTAGATCGGCATGGCATTTTCATGCTTCTGAGGTTTGACTCTCCGACGTCCGCTCCCGGTGGCATCAGATCAGTGGTCTTCCGGCCTGCGGCTTGGTGTGCATCGAAAAAGTCTCTGCCACGGTGTTCTCCGTTGGTGACGCCTCTTTCGATCTGTCGGATCGTGATTTCCATCTCGGTTCTTCCGCCGCATCCTGGCGTCACCCCAAGTGGTTATAGCTGGTTTCCGTGGGGAGCTGCGTCGTTCTATAGTTTTGGAGGGGGTAGGTTTTTTAATCTTGCTGATGTTCGTTTTCTCCAGTATTTTTTCTTGATTGCTTCTGTATGTGATATGGGTTTTCTGGTTTGGATTTGGATCTAGATTTTTGGTTTGCCTTTGGACTGTTTCGGCATTTTGGTGTCGGCATGTTCCAACAATGGTGGAGCGTAAAGGATAGTTTTATGGTTTTGAAGGGGGATTGGCTCTGAAGGAAGAGGCAAGAGGAGAGATGGTGGAATTTATGAGGAGTTTGCACTGGGTTTTTCTGATCCAGTGGTTAAAGATGAATTTTTCTATTGTGTTGAGTTGTTGGAGGTACAATTGATGAATAGACTAGTTGGTTTCTGGTTGGTTTGACTCCTATGATATGTAACTGCCTGATTTAGCTTTGAACTACTTTTTGGGTTTGGGTAAGATGTTCACCCTCATCCATTTCCTTGATTACTGCACTTTTTCTGTCTCTTTAATAAATGGTCAGATGTTTTTCCTCTGACTGAACTTTCCTGGTATACTGATTAAACTGAATTTTTTATTTTTAATGTTATGTAATATATTTTTATTATGAATAATTTCTCATATATTAATAAAACATTGAATGGATGGATTATAAATTTATACCTCACTTTTTTGGATCATCTCCACAATAATGTGATTAATCTTATGATTGCTGATATTTTGAGATGGGATAAACCAGTAAAGGTGGCTAAAGTTTTTTAAAAGATTTTTTGAGAATATTTTAGATCATACTATGTGGGTTTTGGTGTAAGGGTAAGCGAGTAGTGGAGTACCCCACTTATAAGTGAACAGTGATGGCATTTTTTGTAATTATGCAAAACATTTAATTAATGGGAAATCACTATCTAAGAAATTAGTTATAAATTTGGGGAAATATTGGATATATGATGTAAAAAGGTTTATAAATTCCTCAACCACCCATTCCCACACAATTTTAATCATTTTTTTTTCATTCCCTCCCAATGAAACACTTTTTACCAATTCTAATGCTTACAAAGGTAATTGTTTTTTACCAAAGTAATTTATTATTTATGTTGGAAAATAAGTTATCTCAAAATACATAATTTTTACCTAATGAATACAATTTCAAAATAAATATTATTTCATTAATTCATTAAAATTGATATAAAAAATATTTCTAAAATAATATATTTATAACGTATTAAATTTTTCTTTAAAAAATATGTGATAAAAAGTAAAATAATTGTTTTTAAATTAATTTCAATATTTTTAAATATTAAAAAGTAATTTATAAAAAAAATATTTGGTCTTATAAAATGGTTTAATAAATTTCTAATTCATACGTCCATTAAAATAATTTCAAAAATGTCATGTCATTTTTTAAAATAGTATTTTTCAGAATTTACTTAAAATTCAATATTTCAGGAAAACTCATATAAATTAAGGTAAAGAAAATATTACTCTGATTAATCCCAAAATAATTTTTCTTTTTTCAGATTTGTATTCTAAATTTTATAATTTTATCACTTAAGTAGAAAGATGATATATAATGAAAAATTATTTTTATAAGGAAATGTCATTTTTATGATATTAATTATTCCCATTCATATTTTCTACTATCTAGCATTTAAATTAATATTATTCAATTATTCATTAAATTATATATTATCATCATGAATAAAATGTTTATTGTAATATAAATACCCAATACTTAAAGAATAAATATTTAGATTAATAAGTTTCTGACGAAATAATGATTGTATTAATCAATTTAGTCATAAAAATTTAATTTCATTAATATTAAGAGTTTCCATTCATTTATTTTTATAAATATTTCATATTTTAGTTACTCATATTCATTCGTACTAATTTTATTATTAGGTATTAATAGTATAAATATACCATGCATTCGTTTTACTTCGGTGTTGTGTGTGAAGAAATCTATAAAACACAATAATTACGGAATATTTGTTATGATATATCGGGTCATTAATAATAATTCATATTAATATTAAGTAATTTAATAGGCTTGTGACATATATTATTGTTTAGTTTTAATACATGAAAATAGATTTATTTTTTACTTTAAAAGATTTATCTCAAGTTCAATAATAAAATATCATTCCTAATTTATGATTTCTACCTAAATAGTTTATGAGAACCTAGATTTGATTTATACCCATTCCCAAAACCCTATCATCATGTGGTTATGAAATAATGGAATAAAATAACTCTTCTATAACACCATTTGTCTTATTTCTTTTCTAATTGGATAATGATATTCACACTAATAACAAATGACATGAATGTATTTAACCAAAATATATAAAACATATACATCTATAAATAAATCACCAACGTAATACATTACACCCCCAATGGATCCTCAAAATGTATAATAATAAAAAAAATTATGGAATGCCTCTCTATATTCCATATTTTTCTTACATTCATTATGGGAATAATAAAAATCATATGGATATTATACCATTATTTTAGTAATGATTAATCACCAAAAAATATATTAATTACTAATAAAATAGAATATTAATATGATATAAATAAGTTATAATCATATGAAAATCCAATATAACCTCAAAAATGACATAAAGTATCTTTTGAGTTATATATAATGTGCATAATATGTATCAATATATCAAAAAATAATATTAACATGATAACCAAAATAATAAAATTATGAAAATTCCTCAGGTTTTATACATCAAGTAAAATAACTAGGTATACCATTGGAAAAAATTACCACTATTAGTGAGGTTCTTTACCTTACCAGAATCATGAATTAATAAATCTATAAGTACATATAATGTGAATTTTTAATGTGTGTGTATAAGTACCCACCATTATATCCCAATTACAACTTAATTAAGTATTGTGGTAAAAATTCATTTCATTTTATCCATTTATATAGCTAATTTTATATAAGATTATGTTGCTTGGATCTAATAAATAGTAAATTATAAATATCCTTAAGTACATCACAAGGATTACTAGGCTTATCTACCTTAGATCAGAATGTTCACTAATGTTCCACATCCCAATAATAAACATTTAGTAAATAATTTTAAATGAAATGGTTGAAAATAGGTAAATAGTTCATGAAATATAAATATTCAAGAGAAGAGAAATGAATGAAAAAAATAATGACCTAACTTCAAATAATACCCCTAAGAAATCAACCACAAAATCTCATAAATAAATGTTTTCCTTTTACTAATCTTAATAAGTAACACAGGACCTAAAGCGACTCATTATCTCTCTATCTCTTTACTATGTCCAATTAGAACGGGAAAAAATGAACACTAAAGAAATTAATTTATTATTCTTCACAACATCATCATCGCAAACAAAAATATTTACTTTTAAATGTCACATAGATTATAAAAAGTCCAAATATCATGTATATATCAGCTACACTAGGAATAAATAGTTTAATTATTCTCTTGAACATTCAATAAATATATTACATGTGGTCATATCATTCATAAATACCATATGTATCCTTCTATATCATCTAAAAATATGTTACACATCACCCTAAATTGTGATAAAATACATTACATATAATCTTCTCCCATGAGAAAATGTTTTTCTTTCCTTTTCTTCCCTTAAATATAAAATTAATGTTAAATAATTTTGAAAAAAATCAACATATGATATTCCCATAATAATCTATCCATCTTATAAAATATAAATAAATTATGTATAAATTTTTCTTATAAACATATATATATTACTTTTTGGAATTTCAGTCTCATACTCATCTTATCTTCCAAAAATCCAACATTTCCTCATTGAAATGTATCTAAAATTTTAAATACATAACAAATCAGTAAATCCCATGTTCAAATTGACATAAAATGATATAATAATATAAAGTAATGGCTATAAATCTATTTTTTGTGGACCCATTTTTTAGTGAATATTTCTCCTTAAATAATCATTAGGTTAAATAGAATGTTTCATGTCTAACACCGAACCAAAATGAATAGAAAAACATTTTATTATGAAAAATAAAACAGATATAAATTACTCATAGATTTAAGAGGTATTAAAATATTTACCCTCATATTGAAATATATGTACAATTAAAAATAAATTTAATTTTTAATACTAATGTGCTAATGAAATTTATTTATTTTTAACCCAACATAAAATAAGATCATTGTATGTTACAATCGTATTCCTTATAAAATTAGATAATTTTTCTTATAGGAATTTTTATATTGAGAAAATGAGGATATTATGGTTATATGAAGAGTAAATTTATTTTTTACATTCATAATATATTGACAAAAATTTAATTATATATTGATATAAAATAAAAAAAATCTAAAATATGTTTCGAACTCATTTTCCAAAAAAAATAATCCCTAAATTTTATATTTTCATTATAAAGTTAAATTCAAAATTTTTCAAATGTAAATTTTATAAAATTAAATATATTTTTGGATTTACCATTAAAATAATATCATAGGGTGAATTTTTGGGATTTTTAAAAACAAGTTGCTTTCTATGTTAACATTGAAAAATGTTTTTTGTGTTAATTTTTTGACATTTATTCCATGATTAGGGTATAATAATAATTATATAAATTTACCATTTTCCTTAACAATGTTTTAATTCATAATTAAAATAATTAATATAAAATAACTAGTTTAATTAAAATTTCTATATTTGACATTTTAGAACTGAAGTATTAATTTTTTATAAAAATGTTATCAATCTGTCAAACATTTAATATTTTGGAATTAATTTTTTAGAATTTTTTAATTCATATTAAATAAAATGTATTATATATTAAAAATTATCATTTCCAAACTATATAATAAGTATTATTTAATTATTAGGCATAAAAAATTTGCTTTGGTAAAAAATATATATCATTATAAAAGGGGAAATTCAAAAATGGTTAAATCATTGATGTAAATAACAAAAAACAAGTTAAAAGAACTTCTAAAAATTTGGATTTTGGGGATTTATCAACCTTAATGATTCTTCTCAATATTAATTTTTACTTTGATATCCAATTTCATTGAATAGTGAAGCCTTTTTACAAAAAAGAAAATTCATTAATATTACTTTTAAAAGAATCCCTTCACACACCACTTAACCTGACACCAAAATTCCGTTATTTCAACGCAAACCTAAATAACTCCCTCCCCAATAATACTACACATTTCATATTGTTTTTAACCTCAAAATAATTTCCCTAAAATGAGTAATCTGATTTTTAAAGGATATATTCAAATGAGTAAACTAAAAAATCCAAAATCACTCTTTTTCTCTTCTATTTCATTGAGTATTCTTATACAGCATCAACGTATATTATACCATCCAGAAAAATCAGTTTCATTATTATATGGATGTGATATAAATTTATCTTAAATTCATTATCTACCTTCCTCCCTTCTCTTTTGAAAAATTCATATTTCATTTATGCGTATGTCTGGACTACCGACTCCATGAATTACATTATTTGTTTTTCATCAAAACTATACATAAAAGGTTTAAGAGCATTATATAATAAATATAAGTTATATATATGATGTGATTAATATTATTAGAATATAAATATATTTCTATCTTATTTCAATTTGATGAAAAATTAAATTTTCATTTTTGTGTACATACGGACTACCACGTCCATGGAATCACATTTTTTTATCACCACCCTACTTTTTAAATTATAAGAATTTTTATTAGCTATTAAAATTAAATTCATAATATTGTTAATGTTTTTTAAGTGTTATATATATACACTATTGGGTTTCAATTCATGAACAACTGTATTATGATATTGGTACTTATTTTTGTTCTAATTTCATTTGATTCTCAACATTCCAAATCTATGATGACTCATTTATTACCATATGCCCTAAACATTATGCTTTGGTTTATGTGATAAACCTAACATCATTAACCTAGATCCATTGGTTCATTTATTTATATTTGATGTCCTGGTCTCACACCTCATAATATCTATACCATAAATACATTGTGCTGAAATAATTTAAAATTATGGGTTGGTATACACCATAGATCCATTTAATTCATCCAAATGATTTTTCTAATGATACATACAGATTAATTGACGGGATATCTATAACCTGGCCCCAACCATCACTATATAATCAATGTAGTCCCCATATATTAAAGTATAAATTAAATTCAAAAATAACATTCCTTATCAATAATTATTTGTGTTCAGTAATGAATACATATTTATCAAAATTATCTCTAATAAATAAAATTAAATTAAAATAGAAAACTATATATAAAAAGGAATATGATTTCATAAATAATCATATACATGATACAGTGGGTATGTATATTTAAGAAAAATTTAATTTCTATTTATCATAAGAAAGTGAATGTTTCGAATGAAATTTAAATACCACAAAATCAATAAGTAATTGGACATGACCATTAGTTTATCAGGAATATAGTGTTTATAATAAGATCATTTCCTTTAAAAAAATAATGACAAAGGAAATGAAATATTAAAATAATCTTTCATTAATTATTTTTCTTTTATAAAAATTGTAAATGTGTAGAAGTGGATAAATTTAAGAAAATAGGTACAGTGATGAGGAATCCTGTTAATTCTTTACATGTCAAAAAATATTCCTATTGAATTTTACTAAAGAAATTGAAAAGATGACATTTAAGAAAACATTAAAATGATTACATTCATACATAAAAAAGGGATGTATAAATTAAAATTTACCTAATAAATCATTTTACTAATAAAAATATATTTTTATTAAAAGAAATTAAATATATAGAAATGAAAAAAATATGTTCAATTAAAAAGAAAATAAAATCATGTTTTATTTTAGAAATATCTTAGGCTAATTTATTTTCAAAATAGAATAAAATTTAGAATATAATATATAAAAGCCTTAAATATTTATATGTTAAAATTATTTCATGAGATTATAATGTATAAGGGATAATATTTCATCAATTAAAATAAAATAAATCTTCAATGAAAGTGAGATTGTAAAATTAATTCTTGCATTTTATGGAAACATTTATATTGTGACCCATTGGGAGATTGTACATGATTCTAAATGATAATAATCATTAATAAATATGAATTAATGTAAAATATATCATAGGGTATGTTAATACTATAATGACCCATACTTTACATACATTGTTATTTCTTCAAAATTGAAGCACACTTATTACAACATATAACAAAACCATGAAAGGACCAAATAGGTATAGTGTCTTTAGAAACTGGGAAACATAAACAACTGGTTCATAAATTATCTACACTGTCTCCCTTTTATTTTATCATATCTAGAGTCCCTCTGGGAATATATTACTTAATACCCTTCTTCCAGACCTGGGGAAAACAAAACATACAAAAAGGTGAGCTCAAATCCTCAGTAAGGGTAAACAAAAGATATATTAATCATATCATATTCATAAGAACATAACATTTTTAAAATCATAACCTGCAAAAGAGATCATAATATCATATCATGGGATAAGTCATGGTAGTGTAATGTAATCCCAATAATCAAAAAATATGACATGAATATTTTTGGCATACACACATAATCATAGATAATAATTTTTATTATTCAATACTCATTGGGAAGACTATCTTAGCGAACAAAGTCCATTTCTGAACCGAGTTCACTCCTCGTTTCAGTCCTGTATCACTGAACCGGATTAACCATCCATTCCGGCCATGTCTATCTCATGAGATATAAATAATTACCTAATGCATTGGAGGGAGATATAGGTCCCACCCATATCGTAATGAAACCAATCTTATGTGTGCTACAAAATCATAAATCATAGCATAACCCATGTAATAAATATGGGATTCTTAAAAATCATGCCATCATAACATAATCTATATAAGATAAAATGAAATGAAAAAAATAATCCCATAATAACATAATCCAATAAATTTAAAAATACCGATAGAAACATAACCCTATATTATATTATATTGAAGATAATTTTGATAAAACACTTGAAATTCATTCTTGAGGAAAATATCTTTTCTACTTCAAAAATGTTTCCCCTTTCTTATCATGTCATACAATTTTCAACTATATGAATTTGATTAAAAATAAACTTTAAAACTTTTAATGGAAGCTTTGTGGAAATAATGTTCTAGAAATCCATTCATGTCGTATAAGTTAACGAAAAACATTCTTCTCGTACTTTGGCCGGAAAAGTCAAAAAGTACCTCGTACTAAAAAAACGACAAAAGATTCCTTTCATATCTTTTACTAAAAACTCACCGAAGGGTAAAATTGTATTTAAACAATTTTAGGAGGATAGAAATACGATTACATATTGAGGAAACATGGATGTGGATGATAAATACACCTCACCAAATACCAAAGTATAAACAATCTCGGATAAAAATGAGATTGTGAGATTTTCTCGTACCTTAGGTCTGATTTGCTTCATACGTGTCCGAACCTCTTGTATAATGATTTAGATAATTTCATTGACTTATTCCAGAATCATACTCATTGTTATGATATCATATATGGTCTTATCTTAGCTTCTAATTAGTAGTATTTCATTGCTACTTGTTATTCGAGTGTTTATTGCTTTTTTGTTCTTATGCGTGTTTTGTCGAATAAATTATTATTCTTAATTTTAGGTTATAGATAACTCAAATCCAGAATGGTATTAGTGTAATATATATCATATTTATTCATTCAATTCATTTATATAATCATTATTCATTGAAGATCATTTAGAATGAGTCGCATCACATCATGGAGATGGTAGACCATACGTACGCACGAGCGATAATATTGTTTCCATGATCGTGGAATTGTATTGAAGAGTATGTATACTATTTCAGAATCAATATCACTTTACAATAATCATATATAGTTATTCTTTACACCATTATACCCATCCAAGTAATGTGGTGGTGGAAATAGATTACACCACGGCGTGGAGACGGTATTCCGTACGTACGCACGCACGGTGATTTCATTTTCGGTATGATGAATAAAAGGTGAAATAGGTTTGTTTCATAATTATAATAACATATTAGTATATGATTGATACTGATGTTATTACTTCATAATGAAACAACTAATGAAGAAGAAGATGAAGAAGAAATAATGTTTAAATAATCGGTAACAGATATTACCTCTTCTTTGAAGCACCTCTTCTTAACCTCCTCTTAGGGAACTAAAGATGGTTTTTGAAGAGGACCAGGACCTGTAGGATGTTTCTCGGGAAGTTGAGAAGGGAACTTTTCAGGGTTTGGCCGAGCATTAGGGCTCAATGTGGTGTGAGGATGGGAGGGAGGAGGTGCCCATTTATAAGGGAGAAGAGGCGCACTTTAGAAAAAACTTAAAATATTTTTTTATAATAAAGTCATATTCAGTTTTTAATAGCTCCAAATTAATTTATTTATAAGATAATGTGGGGATGGGCCTAAATCCTCTCAAACAACAGATTTTATACAAGTTTAGTTTACTATTTTAAACTTATAATTTAGATTTAACTCTAAGTTAAATAATTTAACTTTTACCATGTCTTCTTGTTTTCTTACACTATATGTTTAATAAAAATAATATAACAAGCCAAAAGAACCCCAAGTGGTTCATTATTAATATATATATATCCTTATATAATTCCTTTGGCCGAACCTTATCTACTTAGGAATAAAGTAACAATTAATAATATAATATTTGTTTTAAACACTATTTTATGTCAATTTTGACACTATTTGGTAATTGATTTTTGTGAAAATGATAACAGCATGATTAGTTAGAAAAAAGTTAATTAAATCAATAATAATATGTCATATTAACCTATAAAATTAGTTTAATTCATAAAAAGTCTTAAATTACATTTATTTGGGTATTTATAATATCAATTATGTTAATATTTCTTTAATAAGGTAATTTCTGCATCATCATTGTGTCATATATAAATAAAATTATTTAAGGTATAAAAATTATAAATAAACTAACATTATGTATTAAATCTTTTTATATTTATAATGAATAATTATATCCTAATTTATCTTTTTTATAACCCTATATTAAAACTGTTTTAGTTATTAAACATGGATTTTAACTATTTTAACTCTTCTTTAAATAAAATAATATTAAATGTCCTAATCTAATCCAAGTGGACCAAAATGGTCAAAATTTATTCTTAAGGTTGTTTTTTGTCAAATTAAACTTATCAAATAGAATTAATACATGTGTTAAGATAATAATAATACCATTTTTACCCTTTATTGCCCTATTTACTTTTAACCATAGTAAATAAAAGTAAAAAGTTACTATTCACCAAAAATTCTTTTTATCTTATTAAACCACATTATAATCCTTGATATTAACAATGTCTCCTGAATTTTTGAACTTCCATTCGCATAAGTGGTAAAATTATGTTTTATGTAAATTTTTGAACTCTCCTAAAAGGTGGGTAAAAGACGGTGAAATGTTCAATAATATTTTTATATATCTAAAATTTTTATAACATGACTCCAATGATTTAATTTATACTTATATTGATATTATGTATCAATTTTTACCTAAAATAAATTTAAATAAAATATATAATTATTTAAATAAAAAAGTCGGGTTTTAAATAGTAACCCATTATTTTCACTATTCATCAAAAATTGAATGTTTTCAGAAAAATACCAAAAATTAACCCTAGGATAATTTCGATGTTCCAAATCCAAAAATGAAGTCCATTTTGAAAGATAAAATTTATAAAATTTCAAAATTTGGAACGACTAGTTTTAATAATATTTTAATAGCATAACTTTGCCTAGTGAAACTCGATATTGCGTACAATGCAAGCTATCGAGGAAGGTCGCGATTGTGTGTAATGAAAGTCAAGCTAGTGTTCTGTGTAGTGAAAGATTCCTTTTATGATGTATATAACATAAAAACAAAATATTTCTCATAAAATTCTCAGGTGTTACATTCTACCCCCTTAAAAATAATTTCGCCCTCGAAATTCATCACTTTATAACAAACAGATGAGGATACCACTCCCTCATCATATCTTCAAGCTACCATGTAGCTTATTCTAATTGGTGGTTCCTCCATAAAACATTCACCAAGCGAGTGGTCTTGTTTCGTAGGACTTTTTCGCTACGATCCAGAATCTCTATTGGCTGTTCTTCAAAAGAAAGATCGTGCTCTAGCTGTACAACTTCTGAGCTGAGTACTTGTGATGGATCGGGTATGTACTTTCTTAGGAGAGATACATTGAACACATAATGAACTTGAGAGAGATTCGATGGAAGATCCAATCGTTAATCTACCTTCCCAACATGATCCAGTATTTTGAAAGGACCGATATACTTAGGGCTCAACTTTCCCTTCTATCCAAATCTCATTACACTCTTCCAAGGAGATATCGTAAGAACACATTATCACCCACTTCCAACTGAAGGTCTTTTCTTTGGTTATTGGCATAACTTTTTTTCTAATCTGAGATGCTCTTATGTGTTGTTGAATATATCATACATTTTCTTCCATCTCATCAACAAGATGAGGTCCTAATAGCTTTCTTTCCCCAACTTCATCCCAACAAGTTGGAGTTCGGCATTTTTTTCCATAGATAGCTTCATAAAGAGGCATCTGAATACTAGAGTGAAAGATATTATTATATGAAAATTCCACCAGAGGTAGGTGTTGATCCCAACCACCTTTTAAATCCATAGAGCAAGCTCTTAACATATCTTCTAGAGTTTGAATGTTTCTCTCAGACTGGCCGTCTTTCTGAGGATGATAAGAAGTGCTGAAACTCAGCTCTATATCCATAGTATGTCGAATACTTCGCCAAAACATTGAGGTAAACCTCGGATCCCGATCTAATATAATGGAACGTGGTACTCCATTCAATCTTACCACTTCCATTACATATATTCTAGCAAGCTGATCCAGAGAGAAATCTTCTCTGATAGCAATGAAGTGTGCCGACTTCGTAAGATGATCAACTATGGCCCAAATAGCATTATTGCCTTTGGATGTTTTAGGAAGTTTGGTGACAAAGTCCATAGTGATGTGTTTTCATTTCCATTCAGGTATGGGTAATGGTTTTAACATCCCAATAGACTTCTATCTCTCAGCTTTAACTTAATGACAAACCAAGCCCCGAGAGACATATTCAACAACATCTCTTTTCATTCTATCCCACTAGAAGTACTCTTTCATGTCCTTATACATCTTCTTACTTTCAGGATGAATAGAGGATGAAGAACTATGAGCCTCATCTAGCAGCTCCTAACTTAATTCTATGATGGGAGGAACAAAAACCTGATTCTTGAACTTTATTATCCCAGCATAATCAAAATAAAAATCATGAACTTTTCTCACCTTCTTTTGCAACTCTACATCTTATTTTTGTGCCTCTTTAATCTTCACATGTATAGATATTTTAACATTCATTTGATAAAGGTAATATTTTTACCCTTCCATTAAAATTCCATGATCCATCCTTTGTGAATCCATAAATATTGGATTTTTTTATTCTCATCATGGATAAGCTAGCATGGTCTTGTCGACTTAATGCATCTTCCACCTTGGTTACATTCCCAGGGTGATAATGAATTGAGTAGTCTTAATCGTTAATCAGCTCCAACCAACTTCTTTGGAGCATATTCAGCTCCGTTTGTGTGAAAAAATACTTTAAACTTTTATGATCAGTATAAAAATCACACCTTTCACCATAAAGATAATGCCTCCATATTTTTAATGCAAAGATTACCGCAGCTAACTCAAAAGCATGAGTTGGGTAATTTTTCTCATGGATTTTCAACTGTCGTGAGGCATAAGCTATCACCATGTCATTTTCCATGAAAACACACCCCAATACCTTAATGGATGCATCACTATAGATCACAAACCTTTCCACACTACAAGGCATTGTGAACACAGGTGCACTAGATAACCTTCTTTATAACTCCTTGAAATTATCTTCACACTCCTCTGTCCAAGTGAACATGAATTTTTTTCAATTCAACCTGGTGAGTGGATTAGATAAACATGAAAAATATTTCACAAAACGTCGATAATATCTAGCCAAACCAAGAAAACTTTGGATCTCAGTTACAGTTTTTTTTCTCGACCTTTTTTTGATAACCTCTACTTTGTTGGGTCCATAGATATCCCCTCTTTTGAGATTATGTGACCCAAAAATGAATCTATTTGAAGGAAAAATTCAAACGTGGTAAATTTGGCATAAAGCTTCTCCTTTCTCAGGGTCTTCAATACAATTCTCAAGTGATCTTCATGTTCTTCATTGCTCTTTGAATAGATAAGAATATCGTTTATAAAGACTACCACCAACTAATCAAGATAGTCTCTAAAGACGCTATTCATTAGATCAATGAAGATAACAGGGACATTAATAAGACCAAATGGACTCAAATAAACTTATAGTGCCATACCTTGTACAGAAAGTAATCTTTGGTATATCCTCACTTTTGACCCTTAATTAATGATACCCTAAACAAAGATCAATCGTGGAAAATTATTGAGCTCCGTGTAGTTGGTCAAATACGTCATCAATGCATGGGAGATGATATTTTTTCATGATAGTGATCTTGTTAAGTTCTCGATAATCAATGTAGAGTCTCATTGATCCGTCTTTCTTCTTAACAAACAGAAAAAGTGCCCCCCAAGGTGATGCACTAGGGCATATGAATCCCTTATCAAGATTCTCTTGGAGTTGCTTCTTCAATTCCTTCAACTCAATTGGGGACATTCTAAAAGGTGACTTTGAAATAGGCATAACACTAGGTATGAGTTCTATTGAAAACTCAACTTCACGATTTGGTGGAAGAACCAGACATTCCTTCGGAAAGACATCATCAAACTCTCGTACAATGGGAATATTCATAATCGTGAGTTTCTCTCCAACCATTTGAGATAAATAACCTTAATTTAGTGGAATCAAGAACTATAGGATGGATGAAATCTCCACTGGAAGGTTATTTTCATCCTTGCATTGATAGACGATCATAGATTGATCTGGAATATGAAATTCCACTTCCCTTATTTGGAAATTGTTATGAGCTCCATATAATGAAAGCCAATCCATGCCATGAACCACATCAAATTCCACTATAGGAAGTATCACAAGATTTGTAGGGAGCACGTTCTCACAAACTTCAATCGGAGAAGAATTGTAAACATTTGATGCGACAGTTGTGCCATTAGGGGTTGTCACAGCTAACTCAATATCTAACTGCTGAGGTAATATGGTGATACCCTTAGAAAATTCTTCAGAAATAAAAGTGTGGGTGGATCCAAAATCAAATAAAACATTTTCTACTTTAGATTGGATGGTTAGTGTACCTTTCACCACATCGTTATCATACTCCACATCGCTAATATAAATTTCATGTGACTTTCCTTTTTCTTTAGCCTTAAGAGTTTGTTGATGTCGATCATCATCAATAACCCTTGGATTATGGCATTGATAGGCATATTTCCCATTTCCTTGCACTTTTGACATTTAAGTGTAAGAGGTTCACTATGTGTAGCCTTTTATTTTTTTCTCAGTCTAGACATCTTCTTCCATCCATTGCAGCATTCAAATTCTTGAGGACCTTATTTTCCCCATTTGAAACATTTACTTGTCCCTTTAAGACAACTCCCTCCATGTTTCTTTCAAAACATTGAGAATAAGGGAATATCATCTTCTTTTCAGTGTGATCTTTATATTTCCCATTGAAATCCATTTTCCTATTCTTACCAAATGCATATGACCAATGGGTTACTCAAATTTCCATCTCAACCTTGAGAGCACATCGAACGATTTCCTTGTAGCTATTGAAGTCCATTATGGCTAACGACCTTCGAATATTTAGTACTAAGCCACTAAATAATCGATGGATCTTAGTCTCATGTTGGATAATAATCCCAGAAGTGTAACTTGCAAGTCTTGTAATAATTTCTTTGTAGGTACCAACAGATTCATAAACCATTTTCTTTGGTTCAAGAAACACCTTCTCCAACTTTGTTCGAAGAATATGAGGGAAGTACATATTGAAAAATAAGTTCTTGAACTCGTCCTATTACATTGACACAATTTCATCTCTTGGCCTTGTATTCTTGATATGATACCACCATTGATCAGCTTCACCTTCCAAACGATATACTTCTAAGATGAATTTATCATGTTCAGAATATTGAAGAATGGAAAATAGCTTTTCAGTGGTACTGATCCATTGTTCATCCACTAATGGATCATTATATCCATTGAATGAAGGTGGACGCTGCCTCTTGAAACATTCAATAGAATGTTGCTTCTTCCTTTGCTCATTTGGAAGTCCTGCATGATTCATAGCATGAGAAAGTTGTGTGAGCATGGCTACAAGATTTTTCATCCCAACTCCCAAAATGTTTGGTTGCTCAAGGGGCAATCATTGCATTGCCCGTCGTATTCCGCATTAACATGGTCCCTTCGGGTTCCATCCATTGACTAAAACAAAGAAGAATAGTGTGAGCATCACTAATTATAATAGGAAAACCACATAGTCATGAATCAAATTTCACACTTAAGGTCTTATCATAGGTTGTTCATGGCCATTTATAAAACACTACGATTGTGTTCTATGCATAGATATATCCTTAGGGTTCTTACTAAGGCTTTCACATCCTAGTTTCCAAAGGTTTACTATAACTTTCCTCTGATACCAACTATAATGACCCATAATTTAAATACATTGTTATTACATCAAAATTGAAGCACACTTATTACAACATATAATAAAACCATGAAAGGACCGTATATGTATAGTTTCTTTAGAAACTGGGAAACATAAACAATTGTTTTATAAATCATCTACACTATCTCTCTTTGATTTTATCATATCTAGAGTTCATTTTTCCATAACTTAATACCATTATTCCTGACCTGGGGAAAAGAAAACATACAAAAGGGTGAGTTCAGATGCTCTGTAAGGGTAAACAAAAGAAATATTAATCATATCATATTCATATTAACATAACATTTTGAAAATTTAACCTACAAAATAGATCATAATATCATATCATGGGATAAATCATAGTAGTGAAATGTATTCTCAATAATCATAAAATAAGACATTAATATTTGTGGCAAACACACATAATCATAGATAATCATTTCTTAGTAGTCAAGACTCATTTCCATGATTATCTTAGTGAACAAAGTCCATTTCTGAACCGAGTTCACTCCTCGTTTCAGTCCTGTATCACTTAACCGGATTAACCTGCCGTTCCAACCATGTCTATCTCATGAGATACAAATCTTTTCCTAATGAATTGGAGGGAGATATAGTTCCCACCCATATCATAATGAAACCATTCTTATGTGTGCCACAAAATCATAAATCATAGTATAAACCATGTAATGAAAATGGGATTCTTAAACATCATGCCATCATAACATAATCCATATAAGATAAAAGGAAATCATAAAAATAATTCCATCATAACATAATCAAATAAATGTAAAAATATGGACAAAAATATAACCCTATATTATCTTTTATGGAAGATAATTTTGATAACACAATTGAACTTCATTCTTGAGGAAAATATCATTTCTACTTCAAAAACATTTTTTCCTTTCTTAACATGTCATACAATTTTAAACTAAAAGAAGTTGGTTAAAAATAAACATGAAAACATGTAAAGGATGATTCATGGAAATAATGTTCTAAAAATCCATTCATGCTGTATAAATTAAAGAAAAACATTCTTCTCATACTTTTTCCGGAAATGTCAAAAAATGCCTTGTACTAAAAACACGACAAAAGATTCCATTCGTATCTTTTACTAAAATCTCACCAAATGGTAAAATTGGATTTAAAAAATTTTACAAGGATAGAAATAATATTACATATTGGGGAAACATGGATTTGGATGATAAATACACCTCAGTAAATACCAAAGTATAAATAATCTCTGATAAAAATGAGATTGTGAGATTTTTTCTTACCTTAGGTCTAGTTTGCTTCGTACGTGTTCGAACCTTCTATATAATGATTTGAATATTGTCATTGAATTATTACAGAATCTTAATCATTATTATGATATCATATATGGTGATATTCATAGCTTCATATTAGTAGTATTTCATTGCTACTTGTTATTCAAGTGTTTATTACTTTGTGGTTCTTATGCGTGTTTTGTCGAATAAATTCTTATTTTTCTTTTTAGGTTATAGATACCTCATTTCTAGAATGGTAGTAGTGAAATATATATCATATTTATTCATTCAATTCATTTATATAATCATTATTCATTTAAGATAATGTAGAACGAGTCACATCACATCGTGGAGACGGTAGGCCGTACGTACGCACGAGTGATGATATCGTTCCCATGATCATGGAATTGAATTGATGTTTATGTATACTATTTCATAATCAATATCACATAACAATAATCATATATATTAATTACTTACATCATTATACCCATCCAAAAAGGTGGTGGTGGAAAACAGATTACACCACGGCGTGGAGACAGTATTCCGTACGTACACATGTGTGGTGATTTTGTTTTCCGTAGGATGGATAAAAGGTTAAATAGGTTTGTTTCATAATTATAATAACATATCAGTATATGATTGATAATTATGTTATTACTTCTTAATGAAAAAACTAAATAAGAATAATTAGAAGAAGAAATAAAGTTGAAATAATCGGTAACGGACATTACCTCTTCTTTGAAGCGCCTCTTCTTAACCTCATCTAAGGGCACTAAAGATGGTCTTTGAAGAAGACCAGGACCACTAGAATGTTTCTAGGGAAGTTGATAAGGGAAATTTTCAGGGGTTATCTGAGCTTGAAGGCGCAATGTGGTGTGATGAGGAGAGGGAGAAGGTGCCCTTTTATAAGGGAGGAGAGGGGCACTTTATAAAAAACGTAAAATATTATTTTATAATAATGTGATATTCTGTAATAGCTCCAAATTGATTTATTTTGATGATAAGGTGGGGATGGGTCGAAATCATCCCAACCAATAGATTTTAGAAAAGTTGAGGTTACTATTTTAACCTTATCATTTAGATTTAACTCTAAGTTATATAATTTAACTTTTACCATGTCTTCTTTTTTTCTTACACTATATGGTTAATAAACTTATTATAACAAGACAAACAAACCCCAAGTGGTTCATTATTAATATATATAACATTATATATTTCCTTTTGAAGAAACTATTATATTTACTAATAAAATAACAATTAATTATATAATATTTGTTTTAAAAACTATTTTATGTCAATTTTGACACTATTTGGTAATTGATTTTTGTGAAAATCATAACAGCATGATTAGTTAGAAAAGAGTTAATTAATCAATACTAATATCTCATATTAACCTATAAAATTAGTTTAATTCATAAAAAGTCTCAAATTACTTTTATTTGGGTATTTATAATATCAATTATGTTAATATTTCTTTAATAAGATAATTACTGCATCATCATTGTGTCATAAATAAATAAAATTCTTTAAGGTCTAAAAATTATAAAAAAAATACTATTATGTATGAAATATTTCTATATTTATAATGAATATTTATATCTGAATTGATCTTATTCATAACCCTATATTAAATTTTGTTTAGTTATTAAACTTTGATTTTAACTATTTTAACTCTTCTTTAAATAAAATAATATTAAATGTCCTAATCTAATCCAAGTGGACCTAAATGGTCATATTTTTTTCCTAATGTTGTTTTTGGTCGAATTAAACTTATCAAATATAATTAATACATGTGTTTGGTTAATAATAATAATATTTTTACCCTTAATTACCCTATTTACTTTTAACCATAGTAAAAAAAAGTAAAAAGTTACTATTCACCTAAATTTTTTTTATCTTATTGTACCACATTTTACTCCTTGATATTAACACTGTCTCTTGGATTTTCAAAATTCCATTTGCAGAAGCGGTAAAATTATGTTTTATGTAAATTTTCAAACTCTCCTATGAGGTGGGTAAAAGACGCTGACAAGTTCAATAAAATTTTTATATATCTAAAATTATTATAAAATGACTCTAATGAATTACTTTGAACTTATATAGGTATTATGTATCAATTTTGACCTACAATAAATTTATATAAAATATATAATTATTTAAATAAAGTCGGTTTTTAAATAGTTACCCAGTGTTTTCACTATTCATTAAAAATTGAATGTTTTCAGAAAAATACCAAAAATTCACCCTATGCTAACTTTGATATTCTGAATCCAAAAATGAAGTCTATTTTGAAAAATAAAATTTATAAAATTCAAAAAGTGGGTATTATTATTCATAACTGCTAGTTTTAGTAATATTTTAATTGTATATCGTTGTTTAGTGAAACTCGGTATTGCGTACAACGCACGCTATAGAGGAAGGTCGTGATTGTGTGTGTAGCAAATCAAGCTAGTGTTTTGTGTTGTAAAAGATTCATTTGATGATATATATATAACAAAAAAACAAAATATTTCTCATAAATATCTTGGGTGGTACACATCCCCCCCCCATAAAAGTGAATGGATTCATAATAACTAATATATCTTAGTGAAGTAAAAATTGGTAAGATGTCTCATACCTCACACTTCTCTTTAGTTGAAGATTAATTAACTTCTAATATAATTTTTTTATACGTGTTATTATTTTTTACAATAAAAATATTCATATTTAAACTATCAAATATTTTCTTATTATATCATCTTGTCACCCAATTAATAATAATATTTCATTATTATTATTGTTTTGGGTGTTTACTTCTTCATTTCAATATGCATGTTTCATCATGAGGGTTCTAGTTCTCCTGAATAGGATTTTCTTCCATCATATCTAAAATTATATTAATTTTATAAATATTATATGCCTTCATTATATAAATGATTATAATCATTCTTAAAATTTGAACATCACAAATGAAACACATCACTTTATGGAGATGGTAGGTCATACACACACTCGAGTGGGGTTATAACATCCATAATTAGTGAAATGGTAAGGAATTATATGAAATATTAAATTTTAATAATCCATATTATTTCATCAATACTATATTTTTTCCTTGGTTTCATCATTATAACTATCTATATGAGTTGGTGATGAAAAGAAAATTGCAATGATTCCTGAGGTGGTAGTCCGTCGTACACATGATTGATGGTTTGGTTTCCCATTTGAGAGAGAAGGATATGGATAAATATAATTACATAAACATAATAATAACACATTATATGGTAGTTATTTGTGTTATTATATTTCAATAGATAAATCATTATTTAAAATGATAAAATTAGAAGTAAAAGAAAGAAAGATCATGGTGAATGCAATTAACATCACTCAGAATGACATCTTTTCCATATCTTATTAGGGACCCTGGGGTTTGTTTTTAGGGTAAAATGACATATATAATGTGTCTAATTATTTTAGGGATATAGTTTTGTAGGTTTTTTTCAATTTAAATGGATTAACAGGTGTGTATAAGTAACAGGAGGGGTACCCATTTATAATTGAGGTGAGTGGAGCACTTGAAATTTTGTAATGATTTTCAAAAATGATATATCACTTTCTTGTACATCTGGGTCCAAATGGATGATATTATAAGGTTTCAATAAAATTTCATAAATAAAATAATCTAATATTGTTCCAGCATGTTTTTAGGTCATTTTTACTCATATATTTTAGATTAACCATCAATAAATCTGTTTTTACATCAATCGTGGTAATTAATTTTTACTCTTTTTACTTTTAATTATATATAACAATTATATTGAACATATTAACTACTATTAATTATTATTATACCAAATATTTAATCTATTTTAACATATTCATTTCATAGAAGTGATATAATTAAATTTAAAAATAAATCATTAAATCTGGTTGAAAAAGGTTTTTCAAAAAATGCATTTTTCTATAATAAAATGATATTATATTAATTATTTTACCAGTTATTATAAATATATATATAAATATTTAAATTCATATAATTATATATATAATCTATAAATTTCATTTAAATGATTTATCATTAAATATCATTATAATTAAATTAAATGGGAAAACATCATGCCTTTTAAAATGTTCTTTTCTAAAAAAATATCACTTTAACCTCAAAACAGTCTTATAATTATCTAAGAAAAGTCTATTGAAAATAAATTTAATATTTAAAATCCTATAATTTATAATCATAAATAAAATAATGAATTGTTAAATATAAACAACATTATTATTCATAAAATCTTATCTCTACAATAACTTTCAAAAATTCATTCTAGTCTTATTTATTCCAAGTTAAAACGGTTATTCATCCTATCAAATTATAATTTTTATTCCATTAAATATTGAAATATAAATTTTATAATATATTTATTAAAACATAATGTTCAATAAATATAATTTATTCATAGTAATTACATTCTTACCTCCTTACAAAATTTCATCCTCAAAATTTTCATTTATATTAACTTCAAAAAATAAGGTTTTTTCATAATCATATCATCCTCTAGTTCCCATGTTATTTCCTTTGTTTTATGATTTCTCGAAAGTACCTTGAGAAGTTGAGTCATTGGATTCCTAAATACATTATCTCTAGTGTTAGGAATATAGATATATACTTCACAGTAAGATATATCAGGTTTCAATTCATTTTCCTCAGAGGTGAGCTCATGGGATGGGTTGGGAATGTGTTTCTTTAACAATTATATACAGAATCCAACAAAAACATGTGATAGGATTGATGTAATTTATAAATTGGAATATTTATATCTAATTATTTCCATAATATCATGACTTCCAATTTAACAAGGTCTCAGTTTCCCTTTCTTGATAATCTTATAACACCCTTCTATGTAGATACATTACAAAAATTGTGGTCTCCCACTTCAAATTACAAATATTTACTCTCGTTGTTTGAATAACTCTTTTTTCTACATTAAGACACTTTAATTTTTTTGAATATACTAATATTATGTTTTTTTCTTGTCAATATTTTTTGGACTATTAAGTTTTATTTTACAACCATCATCCCAACAAGTTAGAGTATGAAATATCTTTCCATAAAATGTTTACTACGGTGCCATTTGAAAACATGAATAGAAACTAATATTATAGGAGAAATCTACCAAATAAAAAATTTTAACCAACATACCTTTATATTTAAGTGAGCATAACCTCATATTGTTTTATATTTTTTGAAAATTCATTTAAGATTTTTTTTAGTTTGAGGATGCATGGTTCTGCTCAAATACATCCCAATATCAAATGACTTTTGAATACTTCTCAAGAATTTTGATGTAAATTGTCAATCATGTTCCGACATAATTGAAATAGGTTCACCATGATGACATAAAACTTCATTAATATAGTAATTAAAGGATATTAATAGGTAAATCATCTCTTATATAATTTAAATGTGTATATATATTTTTTGGAGATCAACAATAATCAATATTGTGTTATTCATTATAGGAATATTTGGTAGTCCTATGAGAAAGTTCATATGTAACACCCCAAGTAAATAAAGAATAATTCATATTCATATTTATTAATATTTATGAATTAAAAATTAATTTTACAATAAATGGAATTCTAAGTTCGATGGCTTTCCTGATACAAAACAACAGGTTTCATTGAAATCTTACCTTGCAAAATAATAATATAATATTATTATTTTAAATGGTAGTTACTGGATAGTCATTGTATTGGCGGGAATGAATATAACTAATTAAAATATTATTATACATATTTGTTAAATATTTGTACATTATCTAATAAAATATAGGGCTTAAAATATGAATGAATCTAATTTTAAGCATAAATACTCTAATACTCACTAAAAGGTCGATTTACCACCTTTTGGTGGTTAACCCTATTTAAATCTAGTTTTGGTCATTTTTATATGATCTATTTTCCAAAATAAAAATCTTATTCCATGTAGGGACATCAAAATTTACTTTGTGTACATTTTTGGTAATTTTATGGTAAAGTTTGGTTTTTATGAATAATGAAAAATACTCTATTTTTATTCAAAAGTACTTTTAATATAATTTATTTAAATGGTTATATTATATTTTTAATTGTTTTTATAGTGTAATTAGATTATATTTTTACCAATTAATCCAATGTTGGTCATTGGAATTAATTTTACTTTTAAATTGGAAATAAACATGTGCCAATCTTTTGATAGTTATTGTTTCTTAAAAACACGTTATTTGTTTTGACAAAGGAAATTAATTTTAAATCAATAAATGAAACTTATATGTTTTGAATTAGGTAAAATAGGCTTCATTTTTGAATTTGGAATATCAAATATATCTTGGGCTTAAGTTTTTGTTATTTTTCTGAAAACAACAATTTTATGATTAATAGTGAAAAAAAACGTAGTAGTAGTTAAAAACTAAACATAATATTTGGTGTAATTAACTTTTGACTTTAATTTACCATAGTTAAAGGTAAATAGGGTAATTCAATGTAAAAAGAATATCAAAATTACACAAAATTACCTTAACACTTGTCCTAACCTTATTGATTGTGTCATTTACGACCATGAGAATTTTTGGGTCTATTTTGGGACCCCATATAGCCATTTGGGAGTGATAATGACGCATTAGATTAATTAACTTAAAGTAATGATAAAAATAGCACAAACAAATATCTTTTAGTAAATAAATGTTTACATGGGGTTATATAGAATATCATTTCAACTATAAATATTAATTGTAAATATAAAAATATTTCCCACATTATGGTATTTTTTTATAATTTTTAGAAATCAAATAAATTATTTTATTTTTGACACAATAATGATGTAGTATTTACCTCATTAATAAAAGATTTAAATATATAAGATTATAAATATTTAAAAAATATTCAAAACCCATCCAATTCTTATTGGATGATTTTATTTCGATAATGAGTCATCTTATATTATACGTTAATTAGTTTTGGACTTTTATAAATCTAATATCATTATATAATAAAATAAAATTTTCACACATTCATAAAGATCCCCTCCCCCTTATAAAAATACCACACTTATTACTCATTCCTCACACCTCTTAAGCCCCTTGGCTCATCTAAACCATGACCAAATAATCTCTCAAGATCCCTCTCCTCATCTTATAATCCTTAACTTAGGAAGAGGGCACTTTAAGAAGCCCTTTTGGTTCAAACCAAAGGGAGTTACCCAAATTAATGTTAACGATTCCTCATAACTTCTTTTCTTTTATTTTACTTCCACAACCCCTAAAATATTTATATTACATTATTTTATAACAACACCAGTATTATCAATATACTAGGACGTTGTTATGATAAGGATTAGAACATCACTTGCACACACCTCTATCTAATGGGTGAAGAACATACTGTTTCTATGGATGGGAAACTAATGCATCACGAAATGACGATTGTTCAATTATCTCCTACCGCCTCCCATGGTGGACATTAAGATGGAACTTTATTTATATATGATATATATTATTTTAATTTTGTCATTAGGGTTCATTATTTTACATTAATATCCTACCTTTATGGTTTCCATAATGGGTAAACGTGATAATTTCATTTGAGGAAATCCGAACTGCATCCCCCTCTAAGTGATATGAATCGTTAATGACATATGTTGGAATATAATGAATAGTGTTAATGATGTTTTATATTATAATATACTATAATTATAATATACCTGTGTATCATTATGTTTTAATTCCATTAATGTATAAATTATAAATGAATGTAGCGTTCATGCGTACGTACGACTTACCATCTCCATGAACGGTGCATTTCATTTCATATCTCTAAAATGTTATGTACTATTATAAATACATATATATACTAGATATACATGATCGATATGATATAAAAATGATGAATATCCTTTTCAAGATAATGGAATATTGACCACATTGACAACATGTAATTATATGGTGTTCATTTGTGACTCAAGTACCAAATATCAATAAAACAACCATTATTAACTTAAATGATTACAGAATGTTAATAACAAGGTAATAAGTTTTATAAAATGAATAATAATTTTTAAAAATGTTCTTACGAAAGTAAAAATTAACTTTAGTTTATTATTCAGGAGATTGAAGAACAAACGGGTCAAGTCAGACAAGAGGTAAGGGACATCATCTCAATCTCCTTTAACTGAGGCATATTTTGCATTAATACACGACTTTATTTTATATTTTGTATAAACACCTTTGAAATTTCATTTAATATAAATGGAATATTTTTCTATGAATCATTTTACTAAATGAAAAAAAAGAGAATGTTTCTTTTTATCGTATATGGTGACAATGACATTTCTGTCGTAGTGAGTATTATTTGATCTTTGGCTTCCTTAACACGCCGCAATGTTTTTAAAAGGAAAATAAAATACTATAAACACTTTTATGAATTTTGGTATTGACAATGGTTTTGATAATTTATTTATTTTATGTTAATATATTTAAATGATATATTTTGTTTAAAATGTGGAAATGTTATTTTTCCTTTATGTTTGTTTTATGTGTTATGAATATGTTATGGTTCATGGGTATTGTTACGTATACGGGTGGTTTCATGATAAAACTAGGGGGTGAGCTTGAGATAGCTCTCTAATGCATTGGGTAACGTGACAGAGGAAAAATTGAATGTTTCTCCTAAGATATTTAGGGAATATACTATGATGTGTATTCCAAATGTAACTCCCTACATTGATGTGATAGTTACAATGTATGTATGATATGAATGCCACAAGTTACCTTTATGATTTATGTTTTCTATTTTTATTCATAAATCTTATTATTTCATGAGGTATGTTCAAGTTCTTATGTTATGTATGTATTGATGAACTAATGTTTTCATTCTTTGTTTTATAACCCTTACTGAGCTTTTTATGCTCATCCCATGTTATTAATTGTTTTTCAGAGGACCTAAAAATGAATATGGACATGGATGGGATAAAGGGAATGTCATGCTATCTAAAACAAGGAACTGTACATGAATCTTTTTTTTCAAGAGTTTTCATTTTATGAAAAAATGGACACTGAGTAGATGATTCTACCATGTATTTTCTGAGATGTAATGTAATATTTATGGAATAATTTTCTAAAACTATAAAACTGAAAAAATCCCCAATGTAAATTATTCATTTAATTCAAGATTATGTAATTTTTAAGGCCGGGTCCTTATAGTTGGTATCAAAGGTCAGTTTAGATAACATTAAGAGTTAGGTTATTGTCAAATTAATATTCATAAATTATTTTATTTTAATATTTAAATAATAGACCATTTAAATATTACCATGTTACTTTGCCAAAGATATTTATTTGTTCAGAAAGGTTTTCCGTAGAGGAAACAGGGAAGCTATGTTGCGACGACATTAATAGGAAGACAACCTTCCAAATTAGAAACCTGAGATGGTTGGAATCGGAACTGAATAGTTTATTTTAGTGATGGAACAGTCGACTCAAGCTATAAATGGTGGTGGTATCCATGCATGAGATCATTCAGTTCAAACATAATGGAACGTGTCAGTATTTGAGAATTTCATGAGGAAACATCCCCCATTATTATGAGGATCATCTGACGCTATTCTAGAATAAGGGTGGATTAATGCACTGGAGAAAATTATTGATGTCAAGGGGTGTTCAGAACCTCAAAAGGATAGTCTTGATGTTTACCGTTTTGAAGGTGAAACTGATCAATGGTGGCCAATGGTGAAAATATCTAGGATATTAAGGAGATTGATGATCTTGATTAGGATTAATTCAACGGTATGTTTTTTGAAAAATATTTTCCTAATGTGGATTGTCTTAGAATGGAAAAAAATTCATTGAATTGAGGCAAGAGGATGATTCAGTGTCATTTTATGAAGCAACATTCACTCGACTGTCAAGGTATGCTCAAAATTTCATCCGAGATCTTAATAGTAAGAGAAATCAATTTTCCTCAAGACTGAATCCATTATGTTGAAGATCATTAGCCTTTTGTGAGTTCAAAATTTATGAAAAACGTGTTCTTTTTGAAGAGAAGGTGCAAATGGAGTTTGCCGATGATCAGGTGTTCGTTGACAAACAATAGAATAAGTGGTTTAGTTTGCAAGAAAAGGTAAGGAATTCAACAACGAATCCTAGAGGTAAAAAACCGAATATCCATCTTGTGAGAAGTGTGGTATGAAAAATCCTAGAGAATATTTATCAAAGTCTGTGAAGTGCTTCCGGTGTGGAAAGTCTGGTCATATTACTCGTAACTGTAAGGAAAATGATCAAGCAGCCATTGAAATACCATCGTTAAGTTGTTTTGAGTGTAATAAAAATGTTCACTATGAAAATGAGTTTCCAAAGAAGAACTCAACTGAGGGAAAGCAGCCAGACTACAAGAAGAAAGGGGTGGTGAAATCCTTTGAAACTACCTCAACAATTATTGGGCCATCAAATTAAGTAGTATCAGGTACACTGTATGTTTGTTCAGATTATGATAATGTGTTTTTTGATTCAGTATCTACACATTCTTTCATTTCTTATAAGTTTTCTAGTAAATTGCGTATTCCATCTCAATATATGAATCATGAACTTATCATAAAAACACCTGGAGGAAATGTTGAGACAAAAAAATTATAAGAATCTTCTTGTCCTTATGTGCAGAAAGAATCTTTCTGAAAACCTTATTGTGTTTTCATCAAGTAGAGTTTGATGGTATTTTGGGTATGAATTTTCTTTTAGTTTATCATGGTAATATTGACTAGAGAGCTAAAGAGGTTTCTTTTCAGAAATATTTTTAGTTTGTATAAAATAATGTAGCCTTACATTTGATAACATATCAGTAATCTGATAAACTAGTAAAAGATGTAAATGAATGTTATCTTGCAAAATTTGTTGAAAACAAAGGAACTGTTTAGATAAATGATGTACCAGTGGTAATTGAGTACCTTGATGTTTTTTCTGATGAGTTTCCTTGTATTATACCTGATCGAAATGTTGAATTTATTGTTGATTTAGTTCATGATGCTAATCCAATTTAAAAAACTCTTTGTCGAATGGCTCAAATTGAACATCAAGATTTAAAGAAGCAATTGTAGGAGTTACTAGAAAAAGGATTCTTTTGAAATATCACATCAACATAGAGTGCTCTGGTCTTATTTGTTAAAATGAAAGATGGTTCAATGAGTCTTTTCATTGATTATAGAGCATTGAATAACATCATTGTTAAAAACTAGTATCCTTTTCCTCATATCGATGATTTGTTTTATCATCTCTAGGGAGCTCAGTATTTTTCTATGATTGATTTGAGTTCAGGGTACCATCAGGTGAAAGTAAAGGAAGCAGACATTCCAATGACCGCATTTCATACTAGATATGGCCATTATGAATTTGAAGTTATGCCTTTTGGTTTAACCAATTCACCTGATGTATTCATGGAACATATGAATAAAATTTTTCCAAGAGTTCCTGGATATATTTTTGGTTGTGTTCATTGATGATATGTTTATTTTTTCTGAAAGTAAAGAGGAACATGAAATTCATTTACGGATTGTCTTGAAAACGTTAAAAGAAATGAAACTGTATGGTAAATTCAATAAGTGTGAGCTTTGGTTACAGCAAATTTCTTTCCTTAGTTACATTGTTTCAAAACATTCCATAACTATTGATCCTACTAAAACAAAAGTTGATGAAGAATGGCCAAGACCCACAAATATAACCGAGATTCATAGTTTTCTTATTTTGGCAGGTTATTTCCGGAGGTTTGTTGAAAATTTGGCACTGTTAACTAGTACAATGACCAGGTTAACTCGAAATGGTGTTAAGTTCATTTGGAAAAGATAATGTGATGATTTTTTAGTAATTGAAAATAATATTGGTGATTAATCAAGTTTTGGCACTACCTTTCAGAAGTAGTGAGTTTTTTATTTATAGTGATGCTTCGTTGAAAGGACATGGATGTGTTCTTAGGCAGAATGATCAAGTAATTGTTTATGCTTTACATCAGTTGAAACCTAATGAGTTAAATTACCCTAATAATTATTTGTAATTAGCTGAGATTCTTTTTGTTTTAAAATTTTTGAGGCATCATTTTTATGGAGTAAAATGTGAAATATATTTTGGCCACAAATGATTGAAGTATATATTAACTTAGAAATAATTTAACATTAGACAGAGGAGATGGATAGAATTAATCAACGATTATGATTGCACGATCCTTTACCACCATGTTAGAAAAATAATGTTGATGATGATTTGAGTTTTAAAAGTAATGCTTCGTTAACCGTGCTATGTTTGGAACAAGATCCTTTGGTTTTTTGTTTGATATTCTTTGGCATAGAAGTTGTTGGTGCAGAAAATTCTTCTGTTTTGTTTCAGGTGTTAGTAAAATCATCTCTATCAGACAGAATTAAGAGAGCGCAAGAAGAAAGAAAGTGAGTTATAAAAAAAGGTAGAGTTGGTTCAGAATAGTATGTTGTGTGAATTTAATGTTTATAATGATTGTGTTTTGATGTTTGGGACGAGATTTTGTGTGCCTTATGATTCATAGTTGAAGAATTATTTGTTATGTGAAGCTCATAATTCTCTGTTTTCAGTTCATCATAGTAGTACTAAGATGTACATAGATCTTCGTGAGTATTACTGGTGGGATGGAATGAAAAGAGATATTGCTGATTTTACTATGAAGTGTTTGACACATCAGCAACTTAAAGCAGAGTGACAGTTACCCAAAGTGATGATTTAGTATTTACCGGTGCCAGTGTGGAAATGGGAAAATATATCCATGTACTTCGTTTTGGGATTACCGAAGACATCTCAAGGTAATAATTTAATTTTTGTTATTGTTGATCGGTTGATTAAATCTTCTCATTTTTTTCTTATTTGAGATTCTTTTTCTCTAGATCAACTTTCTCGGTTGTATGTTAAAGAGATAGTCATGTTACATGGTGTTACTATCTTCATTTTATCTGATCATGATCCCAGGTTTACTTCTATCTTTCGGAAAGGCCTTTAGATGTCATTGGGGACTGAATTAAATATTAGTACAGAATTTCATCTGCAATCAGATTGGAATTAATAACAAACAATTAATAACATGAAGGATATGATGCGTTCTTGTTCACTAGAATACCAGGGATGTTGGGACCAATATATTTATTTGGTTGAATTTTCTTATAATAACTATTTTCATTCCTGTATACAGATGGATCCATTTGATGCATTATATGGAAAGAGGTGTTGAAATCCATATTTTTGGGATGAAGTAGGAGAAAAGAAGCTAATGGGACCAGAATTGGTAGAAGATATGGCAGAAAAGGTTCAGTTGATTCAAAAGCACATGAGAATAGCTCAGAGAAAGAAGAAAAGTTATGCAGATAACCGGAGAAGGATCTATCTTTTGAGGTAGGTGATCATGTCTTTCTCAAAGTTTGTCCATGGAAAATTGTGATACGTTTTGGTAAGATGGGAAATTTGAGTCCCAAGTTCATTGGACCTTATTAAATCCTGGAGAAAATTGGATCAGTTGCGTACAGAGTGGATTTACATCCATGTTTATCCCAGGTACAGAATGTTTTTTCATGTTTCAATTTTGAGAATGCATATCCCAGATCTATCTCATGTTTTGATGCCAGAGGTAGTTTATTTGGAAGAGAATATCCCTCACAAGGAACAACCAGTCCAAATTATTGACCACAGAGATAAATTGTTGCGGAATAAGATAATTCACTAGGTAATGGTTTTTTGGAAAAACCATTTGGTTGAAAAGGAAATGTGGGAATCGGAAAATCCTATGAGAGATAAATACCCCCATTTTTAAGATATGTGAAAAAAATTATGAGGAAGCAATTCCCAAAAGAGGGGAAGGATATAACATCCTAAGAAAATAAATAATAATACATTTTCATATTTATTAATATTTTTTGAAATAAATGATACTTTTACTTTAATGGGGAAGCTATGTCTCATGGCTTACCAGATATGCAACAATAGGTTTCTTTGAAATCTTACATTGCACATTAATAATATAATATTAGTATTTTAAATGGTAGTTAATGCCTATCCTTTGTATTGGTGGGAATGAATAGAATTAACTAAAATATGATTATACATGTTTGTTAAATGTTTTTACATTTATCCAATAATAGTTAGGGGCTTAAAATATAAAGGAATCTAATTTTAAGCATAAATAATCTAATATTTAATAAAAAGTTGATTTACAACCTTTTGATGGAGAACCCTCTTTAAATATATTTTTGGTAATTTTTATATTTACTATTTGACAAAAGAAAATTCTTCTTTAGAGTCAAGACATCAAAATTTACTTTGGGTAAATTTTGGTAATTTTATGGTAAAGTTCATTTTTTACGAATACTGAAAAATACTGGATTTTTATTCAAAAGTTATTTTTAATATAATTTATTTATAAGGTTATATAATCTTTTTAATTTGTTTTAATGTATAATTAGATTATATTTTTACGAATTAATCCAATTTTTTCATTGGAATTAATTTCACATTGAAATTGGACATAAACAAGTGTCGATATTTTGATAGTTATTGTTTCTTAAAGACACGCTATTTTTTTGACAACATGAATTAATATTAGATTAATTAATGAAACTTATATGTTTTGAATTTGATAAAAGAGAAATAATTTCTGAATATGGAATATAATATATATCTTAGACTGAATTTTTGGTATTTTTCTGAAAAATGTCAATTTTTTATGAATAGTAAAACCACTTAGTAGTAGTTAAAAAACTGACTTTTCATTTAAATGAAATTTTACCACATCTATGAATTTAATTTAAAAACTCCGACATAAATGGTTGTTATTAGTATGAAAATTTTTTTTCAATAAGATAAAAATATTTTTTTGGTGAATAGTAACTTATGACTTTTTTTAGCACGGTTAAAGGTAAATAGGGAAATTCAAGGTAAAATGAATATCATAATAATACAAAATTACCTTTAAACATATCCTAACATTATTTTTCAGTCCTATACTAACATGGGCATCTTTGGGTCTATTTTGTTACCCCATGGAGCGAAGTGGGAGTGATAGTGACACTTTAGATTAATTAAGATAAAGTAATGATACAAATGAAACATACAATATCTTTTAGTAAAAAAACATTTACATTGATTTATATAAGCTATATTTTGCACTATAAATATTCAATGTAAAGATAAATTGATTTACCACATCATTCTATTTTTCTTATAATTTTTAGACATCACATAAATTAAATTATTTATGACACAAGAATGATGTAGTATTTACCTCATTAAAAAAGATTTAAAAAAATAAGATTATAAATATTAAAAAAATATATTAAACCTGTCAAATTATTATGGAATTACTTTATTTCAATAATTAGTCATATTATATTTGACTTAATTAGTTTGGGACCTTTAAAAATGAATATCATTATATAATAAAATAATATTTTCACACTTTCCTAAAGAGCCCCTCCTCCCCCGAAATAAAAATACCTCACTTTTTACTCATTCATCACACCTCTCAAACCACTTGGCTTGTCCAAAACCTGGCCAAATAATATCTCAAGATATATCTCCTCATTTTAGAAGCCTTACCTTAGGCATAAGGCACTTCAAGACGTCCTTTTGGTTCAAACCAAAGGGAGTTACCCAAATTAAAGGTATTGATTCCTCTAACTTCTTTTCTTTTATTTTACGTCCCCAAACCCAAAACTATTTTTATTATTTTCTTTTATAACAAAAAAAGTATCCTAAATATACTAGGATGTTTTTATGAGAACTATTTTAACTACACTGACACACACCTCTACTTAATGGGTGAAGAACATATTGTTTATGTGGATGGAAAACTAACACCTCACGAAATAGTGTTTGTTCGATTATCTCCTACCGCCACTCATGGTGGACATTAAGATGGCACTGTATTTATATATGATATATTTTATGTTTATGTTTTCTTTATGATTCTTTATTTTACATTTATATCCTATCTTTATGGTATCCATAATGGGTAAACGTGACAATTTTATTTCAGGAAGTGCGGACTACCGCCCCCTAAAAGTGATATTACTCGCTAATGTCATATGTGGGATGTATAAAGGATAGTGTTTATGATATTATATATGATATTATATTGTAATTATAATATATCTATGTATAATTATTTTTAAATTATATTAAAGTATGAAATAGAAATTAAAGTAGCATTCATGAGTACCTACGAGTTACCGTCTCCATGAATGGTGCATTTCATTTCTTATCTTTAGAATGTTATGTACTATTAGAAATACATATATATATACTGGATATATATTATGTATATTATATATAAATCATTAATATAATTTTTGAGATAATTTACTATTGACCACATGGACATATTGTAATTATATGGTGTTCATTTGTGATTCAAGTACCAAATATCGACAAAACAATCATAATTAACGTAAATGATTACCGAATGTCTATAACATGGTAATAAGTGATATATAAGGAATTATAAACATTAAAAAGGTTCTTAAGAAAGTATAAATTAACTTTAGTTTATTATTCAGGATATTAAAGAACATACAGGTCAAGTGAGGCACGAGGTAAGGGACTTCATCTCAATCTTCTTTCATTGTGGCATATTTTGTTTTAATACATGAATATCTTTTATACGCTTTATAAACACCTTTGATGTTTCATTTAATTCAATGGGAATATTTTTCTAAAAATTATTTTACGAAACGACAAAAACATACTTCCTTTTAGCGTATGCAGTGACAATGACCTTTATGTCGTAGAAGGTATTATTTGATCTTTGGCTTCGCTAGCAAGTCGTAATGTTTCTAAAAGGAACAAAAAATACCATAAACTCTTTAATATATTTTGTTATTGAAAATTGTTTTGATAATAGATTTTGTTTATGTAAATATATTTAAAAGATATATTGTGATTGAAATTTGGAAATGTTATCTTTCCTTTATGATTATTTTATGTGTTACGAATATGTTATGGTTTTTGGGCATTGTTACATATACCGGTGGTTGCATGATAAACCTAGGGCAGGTGAGCCATAGATGGCTCACCAATTCATTAGTTAACGTGACAGAGGCAAACGTGAATGTTTCTCCTTAGATATTTAGAGAAGATACTGTGATAGGTTTTCCAAATGTATCTCCCTACATAGTTGTGATATCTACAATGTAAGTATGACATTAATTCCACAATTTACCTATATGATTTATGTTTTCTATGTGTGATTCATAAATCTTATGATTTTATGAGGTATGTTAAAGATCATATGTTATGTATGTATTGATGAGCTAATGTTTTTTTCTTTGTTTTAAAACCCTTACTTAGATTTTTATGCTCATCCCATGTTTTTAAATGTTTTTCATAGGACCTAAAGATGAATTGGGTCAAGCATGGGATCAAGGGAATGTCATGCTATCCAAAACATGGAACTGGACATGACACTTTTTTTCAAGATTTTTATTTTTTGAAAAAAACTTAAACTAAGTAGAGGTGTATGCCTTGTAATTTTTGATATGTAATGTAATAGTTATGGAATAATTCTCTAAAAATATACCCCTGAAAAATTCTCAATTTTAATTATTCATTTCATTAAAGGTTATGTAATTTTTAATTCCATGTCTTTATACCATATATATTTCATCCTATTTACATATAGGGATTGGTAGAGGTTGTATGACTCCTCAGGGATTCTATCTCTCATATTTCTCCTGATGAAAAACCAACAATATTGATATATAATTAGTATTAACCTATTTCATGTTATCCTAATAAAAATTATCCCTTCAATCCCAATTCTTCTTAGTGATAACAGTGTGTATAAATAAATTAGATCTATGAGAGTCATCCAATAAATTCATCTTTAGATTAGGTATAGTCATAGTCTATTTACCAATTTTAGAATCATATCTTCACAAAAAAGTCATCTAATTTCCCTTTATTCATGTCTTTAATTTTATTTTCAAAATTCTCATCAACAAATTAAGAATTTATTATCTTTTATAATAAATTGTTTTTTGAAAATTCATTTAAATAAAGAGAGATATATCCCCTTCATTAATAATTATTATATCTATCTTTACTAGATCTATGAGCATAGGATCCCTTCCAATCCTCATTTGGTTAAGAGCACTATGATCATTTCTAGTCAATTATTTATTTACCATATTTTACATCCCTTATTGGTAATTTTTTGTGAAATCATAATCCCTGAGTATGTCAATTCATCAACATTACCCCCACGTTGATCTCTATCTATGAATAAATGCTTGTATAGATATTGTGTTCAATGTATATATGAAATATTTGACCATATATATAATCTATCCATATATTATTTGTATGTATTAAGGCTACCAGATAATTATTATGATTTGGATAGTTTTTCTCATGAATATTTGTTGGGAAAAAATCCCTCAAGGCATCATTGAAGTATTTTTTAGGTAATTTTTTTTGTTGAAAAAGTGAACAATTGTGCTGTGATTGTTGACAATGAAAACCATGACATAGAAATTTGATGACAAAGGGGATTTTATGGTGGCATGTCGAGTTCAATAGCTTTGGTCAATGATCCATGTTTGATTCAAGAACTTCGACAAAGGAATGGATGATCTGGAGGCGGTATAAAAATAATAGATACAAGGTGGCGCCATTTTCAAGTGTTTGACAAATTTTTAGGCCTGCAAATCGACAAATGAAGAAAAGTGGTTTTTGGAAAACGTACTTGCGCGCCATGTACTTTATGGATTCGAAACTTGTGTGCCATATGTTTTTCAAGATCAGATCATCAAAATATGGTAAAGGGATAAGTGTCGCGCAAGTATTGGTGGTGTCGCGCAAGTGACTTGCGCTCCATTAAAGAGACTTCTGCGCCGATGCCTTGGAAGCTTGAGAAATTGAACGCCTGTGGTTTTTCCAGATCATAAGATCAAGATATGGCAAAGAAAAGAGGTTCGTGCAAGTTTGGAAGTGGGTTGCGCATGTGACTTACAGGGGAAGAGACCTGCGCGCCGAGACTTGCGCGCTGATGGTTGACTTGCGCACCGTCGCGCAGGGTGGTCAAATTGCCTATAAATACGGGACCACCACTCCTCATTTCTCACTGGAGTTCAACACTTTGATAAATCAGAGCTCCCATCGCGTAGGTTTGGAATTCGCACAGGTGTTGGTGTGTCACGCAAGTGGGACTTGCGCGCCAGAGTAGGAAGTTGTGTGTCAAGTTTGAGTTGCATGCCTGAGGTGGTTTAGGCGAGGAAGGAAGTGAGTCGCATAGGATTGGAGTTGCAGAAGATTGTGTCACAGAAGTGTTTGAAGTGACTTGCGTTCCAGTTGTGACTTGTACGCCGATACATGTGCACCCAGGTAGACTTGTGCACCAAGTAGGGTTGATTTCCCGGCCGTACATCAAGTCTATGTGGATGCTGGGAGTTTTCCCAATACCTTCGGTGCAAAGAGATATTCATCTACGGGTGAATGTTGGACTTCAAAAGAGCATCTACACAATGAGAAAGATGAATTCCTTAATCCAAATGAAGAGACATATAGGCCTATAAATTGTGAGGGGATCCTTTCCGACAAAGCGAGCAAAGGAAGAGGAAAAAGGTGATCCTCTCTGTCCGCAGTGAGCCAGAGAGAGAGAGAAACATGGAGTGACCCTTGGGAAAGTAGTGAGCAGACCCTAAATCTTGTAAAGTCAGTGAGCCTGGGACAGAGTGACTGTTCTTGAATCATTGTATCCACATCTAGTGAAGATTACTGGAATTTGGTATGACCGGAAACATGTCGGCATATGCTCTTTGGAGGTAGCCCAGTGAGGTTGAACCATGTAAAAATATATGTGTATGCCTGCTTACTACCCTGCATTGCATTTAAAGCATAATCATCAGATAAAGAAGAAATTAAGTGATCATAATAAACACACAAGTGAAAACAAAGTGGCCCTTGTAATAAAGTGGTCAAGATCTAGTGGGTAGGAATAATTTTAATAAAGAATATCCATACCCGGATTCACCCCCCCCCCCCCCTCAGGTTATATAGGCCCCTATTGGTCATAACAATATTTAATGTCCATAATGGATAGGGGAGAAATATATAATTCTACATATGGAAAAAAATCATGTCCCTTCATTGATGCATCTTGATATATCAAAAATCAATAATTTCCATATGGTTGACTAAAAATAATATCATTTACCCATATTAATTTCAATTCATCAAAACATGCATCTTGTAACTTTTCCATGTGAACATAACCCCTATATATGTAGTAATGGTCAATAATATTTGAAATTAGAAAAAATTATGAAGTAATTATTAATTGTAACCTGTGTAACCAATAAAACACTATACCTTAGTTATGTTTTTTAGTGTCGTAAATTATTTGAATTATATTTTTTTATAGTATAAACTGATAGTTCATCATTAGAGATAATATGGTTATGAATGTAAACATAATGATTCCAAAATTCACACTTTCTAAATTTACAAAATAACTGTTTTCCTCTCAGAGTCTTAATAATATTATACATGTGATTCTCATAGTACTAATAGAATTTATAAGACACCAAGATACCATCCATTAATACAACATGAAAATTATCAAGATAATCCTTGAATACCCTTTATTATTTAAAAAAAATAGATATTTCATTAGTCAATCCAAATAAAATCACTCTAATATCGCAATTTCCGTACCTCATTTGAAATGTCATATTTTTAATCTATTCTTTATTTACTTGTATTTTATTATACCCATAGTGAAGGTAAATCTTTTAAAAAAATTAGTTCAATAAATTTTTTCTAATGATTCATCAATGTGATACTGAGTAAACTTGTTCACTATCATAGTAGAACAAATTTCCCAATAATAAATGCATGGAATCATGGAACCATATTTTAACATAATAAATATAACGTGGGATTCCGTTATTTAAATACTATGATAAATAAATACATTATCACACGCCTACCCTAGTTTTTTCTTCAAATACATTACTTATATTGTGGATATTCTATAAATTGTCATTGATATTGGTCTGACATCATAGATTTAATTAATGGAGAAATCATATTCATTCTCTAGGGGATGTCCATGTAATTTTATAGAAAATAAATCAATGGAATCCTATACAATAAATACATACAACATTCTAGTATTACAGTTTTCATCCATAGATTTTTTTTTCTATTCTTCAAAAAGAATCACATTTAGAAGTACTGCTGGGGTAGAGATGGAAATTTCACAGATAGTGATGTTTCTTCTCTAAAAATAAGGAATTCCATATCATTATTAAAAATAATAATTTCCTTCTCTTTTCAATATATATTTTCCTCATATGTTTAATTCCATTCTATAATAAAGATTTTATCAATATTAACCTTTTTTATAATAATTAAACCTTTCAATAGACCATGTTTATGTTTCATAATAGCAAATCATGAAAAATATTACACTATGATTTTTGATATACTACACTATTTTTAAGGTTCAAGGTAAATATATAATTTTCAGGGAAAATATGGAAGATATAAAAGAGTGTGGGGATATAGAATGAAATAAATAGAAATTTAAATTTGTGGTTATGATTGACATATTTTCTACCATATCCATGGGAACATCAACCTCTGTTATAGTGATCACATAATCTTTTCCTTCTCCCTATTGTATCTTCTATGTTAGACTCCCTAGTCACTTGATAAATTGGTTTGAATAATTCTCCATTTCATTATTGTTGAATAATAGAATATAATTGGTAACTTTCCCTTCCAAATGTATATGATTTAGAAAAAACATGTTTCCTCACTTGTAACACTTCCATTATTTATTTACTTTCAAAATTACTTTTATAGAAAAGGAGGGAAACCTATAAAACATCGGAAATATATAAATTGAAACCCCATAAGAAATAATCAATTTTTTCCAGAACAATTTAAAGTTGTTAGATTTACTTACTCTGAATAATCACCATTCGATGGAGGTAAACATTATTTCCAAATTGTCCTTAAAAATTTCCTCAAAGTGAAATTACATCTTGTTCTAAGACTACACTTGTTCCTCTATGATTTTTTCCACACATTGAATCCTTGTATCCAAATATAATTTTTTCTCAATACAAGATGTTTGTTATTTATTCAAATCAACTTGGAACCATATTTTATATATATTTTGTGTATCCATTTCTGAGATCACAATAAAGAAGAGCACCTATAACATTTCTTCATTAGGATGTATGAGGATCTCAGGGGTGATTTCTGATTCAACATCCCCCTTAACTGTATTCAAAAAAATGATAATGGTTGGTTCCACATCCTAGGTTCAAATTTCAACATCAAGGGGAGGTGTTGATGTCTCCTCGTGCATATTAGGTCCCTTAAACGTTCTCTTAAGGATGACATCAGTAGAAGTAAATATCTTTTTAGATATTTTTACTATTTTTATCTAACCTTATAATGGGAGGAAAAGATAAATAACAGTAGTCGTTTCATCTTCTCATCCTCCGTACGTGATGAACAAGTCCATCTAAATACACAAGGGTATTTTATAGCTTATTTTAGGAGTATTAGAGGTACCCTTACAGACATCCAACATTGTTGGACTTAGAGGGACATGTTTCAGAAGCAGAATCAATATCCACTTCTTTGTCATCTGACCTAACATGTGTAGAATGATTCTGTTCATCTCCTTACTCTTTAACAATACATTATTGAAGAGGTATTTTTTCACCATCACTAAAGATTGAATTTTTTTTTAGAACCAACTCCTTTAAATTATTCATTCAATTGTCCTTGGAATATTTAAATGTGTCTTGATGGGTTTCGTTGTCATGGAACATTACTAGTAAATCTATACATGACAAAGTGAACTAGAGAGGGATGTATCTTGGACAATTATAGAACATGAATATAGTATTTGGTTGGATCACCCTCACCGAACACATGAATCATAAACTCATAAAAAGAATCATTAACATCCCTCACATCAATAGAATGAGAGGATGGATGTTTTATGTTATTGTTGCAGCTATCAAGTTCTCCATTAGTATCCCCCAAATTGGATGAAACCTATCTTGACAAATCGATGTCCTCCAAATCCTACTTCAAATGATAAAAAATTTCTACGATCCTAGACTTATGAAACAAGTTTATCACCACTTTCTAGATGACGTTAGGAATTTTCTTCTCATTTTTACCCATATTTTCATCTTGTGGATTTTTGAATAGTGAAAAATCATTCGATGTGCTCAACCCAACCTTCATCGCGCCCTATATGGGATCAGGTGGGAGGATCTACTGATAATTTCTATGTATTACTTTATTGAAATTATAATCATCGTGGCCAAGACGTCTATAAGAGTAACAAAACGAACCCCACGATTCATATGAAACATTTTTCTACCAGAACATCTCACATTCGATCTCAATGCTGATAAAATACAAACAATTCTTGGATACATCAAATTTTTCAAAGATCCATCGAGACGATGGATGAAAAACTACATGTGTATGGTGATCAGAGAAGAGGTATCGTCCCACCATGTTTCAGATCTAATAAAGGATTTCCGGATTCCAAAATGGAAGGTGAATACTAGTAATGGAGATACATATTAAAATGACAGGTGGATCTCCCTTCAAATGAAAATAAAACTAACATGAAATGGGAAAAATTAAAACCAAAAAATATGCATGGAAAATTTACCCAAGCATAGATAAGGTTTTCTTGAGTTGAGAATCTTATCATGAAATTCCATGGTTCCAGAAGTCCTACAATCGCCCAATATTGTAACATATAAGTGGAAAACAGAAATATATAGAAGGAATCCATGGACGTTAATTTATTGCTGAAGTGGGACACTAAAGAATGATATGTCATCACTAAGGCTCGCGTGAACTCCACGGATGAAATATAGATCGAATGAAATCCATCATTGCATGATTGAACTTTAGGGTTGGGTCAATTTATGGGAATATAGAGAGAATATAAGGGTCATTAAAATGATTTAAACATGTAGAATGGGGATATAGAGGGAGTATAAGAGGACCCACCTCCCACCTCAGCTGGGAAGGGATGAGGAAGGGAGGTGATGGTGCATCCATTCCCTAGGTCATCATAGAGATAGAGAAGATGAAGGGGGTGATTTTTTACCATCTACTTTTAAGATATTCGCATTCCCTTCAATCATTTTTTGGGATGCATATTTCTATAAATTTCACATGATTGAAATTAATTCATTTACATATTATTATCCTATGAATTACCTCCTTATTGTTGTTTAAAAGAAATCTTAATATTTTGTTTATCCACATATTTATTAATCCTTAAAAATTGATTCTATATTTTGATATCATATAAAACTATTTCAATATATAATGACAATGTCTGAGAATCAGGTGACATTTATAGATTTGGCTTGTTATCTTCAACAAAATGGTCAATATTTCATTCATTATCGTTTATGTAATCCATAATATAACTATAATGTATTGTGAAGGTAATGACATACTATATAGAACATTATTATTCCATTCACTTCAAGCTAAGGAACATTCTATACATTTTGGTTCATTTATCATGAGGGATTTATTTTGAAGAATGATTCTTTAAAATATGTATATTCCATGTTTTTTATTTTATATTACTTGCTAGTGTTCTAGAATAATGACCTCAATTTATCTACATCACCCTTAAGATAATAAAAATATAACCTTTTTTTTATCACATCCCAAGACGAGAAATATATTCTCAAAAGAAATATTCCAATGTGCATCCACCACTAGATTATTAGTTAATCTAAATTATGGTGGATTTTATCACTTGAAGTGATTTAATATAAGGGAATCATGTTGTAGAAAAATTGTTTTATCACTTCATGAAAGGTTATTCATCATAACCGGGTTATCTTCTATAATATCATTATGATCTTCTCAGTTCCAATATAAGATGTATTAGCTCACTCAGTTGGGAAATTTATACATAGACCACTAGTATTGATACAATTATTTCTTCCAGACACAATTTAGAAAAAATTGAATATACACAATTTAAATAATTAATTATGAATGTAAAATTATAATATAAAATTATAAATCAGATGTTATGAGAAATATAAATTGAAAATGTATGCATTTTTAATCATATAGTCATAAATAAGGTGACTTTAGGAATATAATAAAATCATAAAAATTTGTTAAAATCCCTCACAATGGATTGTACAAAAAATTATTAACCCATGAATATCCAATGGGAGTGTAAAACCAGGTGCCCAATAAGGGAATTCTCATCATGAAATACAATTATGGTAAAGAATTAATCAAACAAACTCTTTTTATATTTATTACCTCTAGAATAATTTCTCTAAAATCATTTCCATTTTTCGTATCTAGATATGGATGTATTTATTGTAATAACACATAACATCTACCACAAAAATTATATTTTATTCCACAGTTATAGATATCATAAAATTCTTTCATATGGTTATATTCCTTAATCTATGTTCTCCAAAAAAAATAGTTAACAAAGATTCTTCTAGACTTTCATTGATACATACATTAATAACTTTTACTGTAGTAAACTGAATTTAGTTGTTACTTTAATATATTAGAATAAATTCAGGGGGACAAATATTGAAGTACTGATCTTTTTATCAGTCAGATATTCCATATACATACATGATACCCATATTACATTGGGAATAAAATATATTTCATAGTATTGGAAAGCATTATCCATCACCAAACTCAATGAAATAATTCTTCTTCATATCGGGGTGGAACGAAAAAAATAGAGATGTTTTAAAATGATTAGTAGGGGTTTTGTACAGTATATGATATCATTATTAGATAAGTAATAATCAGTAGAGGAAGGTGAATAGTAGAATACATGTGGAATTTAATCAATAACTTGAGAGTGAAATGAATACATATATATTATCAGAGCTAAAATCTCATGGATAATAATAGTGGGATTCCAAATGAAGGGAATGATTAATATTTTATACCGTAATCTCAAACGTCATGAAGTATATACCATCAAAAACATTTTCAAAGATAGTTTAAATTTATGGGTAAGTATACCCCTAAAACACAATTAATTTTTACAACTGATTTGTCTCCTGAGACATGTTTCCACATCGAGGGAATATCTATAACCTTCTCAAACCTATCACTTCTTTTTAAATTTATTTATCAGATATTTAATGAAAAATATAATTCATAAACAATATTCATTATCAATACATATTTTTATTGAGTAAATAATTAAAATTTATCAAACGTTTCCCCTATAAATAAAATAATATTCATAATAAAACTATACATGTAAAAATGGTATACGATTTAGTAAAAAAATCATATTTGTGATACCATTGTTATGGATATTTAATAAAAATATAATGTACAATGTTCACTATAAATTTAATGTTACAAAATAAAGTTAACAAACAAATAATTAATTAGGGTTGAAATATGGCCATCAGTTCATTGGGAGTATCTGTTTTATAATAAGATCACAACCATCATTAAAATAATGATCATAGAAATAAAATATTAAAATAATTATTCATTAATTAATTTCATTGTTAAAAAATTTAAAACGTGTAGAAGAATCAAATTTTTATAGCATGGTTATTTTATTGATAAGTCTATTAATTCCACATATATTAAAAAAAATTCTTTTTAATTTTGTATTGAAATTATGAAGTAAACCTTTTTAAAAACAATAGAATGTTTCCTCTAATGTAATAAATATTCAAGGAAAACATAAAATTTTGTTAATAAATCACATGATAAATAAAAATGTATTTTATAAAAAAAATTATAAAATATGAATATAGAATAAAAATATTTATATTTAAAAGAATAATAATTTTTTTAAATATATTTTCTTGATTATAGTGTCGATAAGAGGAAATATAGAATAAAATATAGAAAATCCTTAAATATATATAGGGAAATAAAATTATTGGATATCATGGAACATAAATGATAATATTACTTTAATTAATATAAAAAAATCCAAAATGAAATCTTGATTGTAAAATAAATTGTTACCTCATTGGAAACATTTAAATTTTGACCCCTTGATTAAATAAAATTTAATTGAAACATTAAATATCCAGAATAATTAGGTATTAATTTTAAATTTATAAAAGGGGGTGGATATACACCACATAAAAGTGAATAGGTTCATAATAAAATATTTATCAATGGAGAGGATATTGAGTCAAAATATAAAACTTATCTTTAGTTGAATGTTATTTAACATATTTTTTAATTGTTTCAAACATGTTATTAATGTATACCATAACCATGTTCATATTTTTAATATAATATTTGATCTTATTATATCATTTATTCACCCAATCAATAATAATGCTTCATTATTACCATTCTTTTACGCTTTAATAGTTTCATATTCTTATATATGTTTAGTAGTGGATGTTTTGGTTCTTGTGAATAGAATTTTGTTCCATAATATATTCTAGATACACAATATTTTAAAATATGACCCCTTATTAATGTATTTTGAGTCTATATAATGTTTGAAATATCTTTTAGAAGGTTCCAAGGAGATTTCCTTTTTTTGGAAGTATTTATGGAGGTGTATAATTTTTTAATGGTTATTCGACAACATGAACCATATCAAGGAAACCATGAATGAGAGGATAATGGTTACATTGTAGGTGCTTGGTTTGAATTCAATTGTTATATGCCATGTAAATTCCTATAGAAAACTATATATGTATGGATAGTTAGGAAATTCACAGTTGGAAGATAGTTTTTTAGCAATGTGATCCAACTATATGAGGGGTTAGCTTGATACAATAGCACTATAAGGTTGTCAAATGGTTTTCCAGAATGTGTGTCTTATACATGTAGTTTATTATTGTAACTAAGAAAATATGTGGATATATTAGGAATTAAGACCCATAACCCTCATCAATACCATATTCTCTCAAAATCTCAAATTCCATTTTCTCCATATGATTGAGAGATGTTCCCTTTAGATATAGAAGTTATTCTTAAAAGACTTAACTTGAATAGGTGGAATAGATTTATCATTAAGTAATCTTTATTAATTGTTATTTTAGATATTGTATTCCCCACTCTCCAGGAACCACATGTCTAGTCAGTTATGGATAGATCTATGTTCTATTATGGAAATCTTAATGAGATGTCCTTGAATCTATTTAAAGGATGAATATCCATGGATAAAGCTTGATAATTGTTGTTCCATTCTTCTTTTCTACCCACTTTTTAGAGGTATGTGTATTATCTCTCTTCTCCACATAACTTTGATCCTTATGGCATGGATCTCATATATTTCACTGCTTAAAATGGTTGTGAAATCCAAGTGTGGTTCTTGATGTAAATGCTATTTTGGTTATGTCATTTAAATTATGAAAAATGAATGGTTCTATAGAAAATTTAAATTGTTAATAATTTAAATATGATGATTATAAAATTATGGGTTTTTTTTTGATTCATGTATAATGTTTTATAAAATTATTTAAAGAAATTAATGTTTTACGTGGAATGGTTTGTCATGGTATTTTTCATACATGGTTTGTGTGAGTGCAGTTGCTGTTGTAATCGTGTTAAAGATGTGAGTTCCATTATATAACCTTGTATTGGTCACCATTTGATGAATTTTTGGATCAATGAGAGACTACTCTTGAGTGTGAAAAATCCACCTATGAATTAATGGTTGTTTATATATGCATGGATATTGTTATGAAAAATAATTGAAAAAGTGTTTATGCCTTCCAAAAAATTTTCTATAGAACTTATTCACTTTTTTGGTATAATATAATTTAACTTATTTAAGCTTTATAATAAAATATGTTCTAAAAAGTTCTTATCCTAGTATAATTATTTGGTAAATATTTGGTTAAATCCTATTGAGTATAGACTCAAGCCCTGCTTGGGCACAATTGTGTTTTTGGAGATGTCATCTATCTGGACACAGGTAAACAAATGGTATCATAGTTCTTTACTAATGCTTCATGATATGATGGGAATGGTATGTGGACTTAGATCTTGGAGAGGTTTGGGTTTTTCATAGTATGATATCACTTTGGTATTTTTTGTTTTAGTATTTTGGAACTCTTCAAGTATTTATATTGGTCTCTTTTAGTAATCTGCTATTGATTATTATTTTGGCCACATTTTTAATTGTATTTTATATTCATGCATGATATAAAGGATTGGGTTTTTATTATTTATATAGTTTGTTTGTTTTATCTGTTAATGTAAAAGAATCCTCCAACTGATCTATATTTCTAGGGTATTTATTACCATTTTTTGGTGTCTTGGGGAGGTCACCTAAATCATATTAGTACATATTCCTCTCCTCAAGGCAAAGAGGAAAGGGTGGGTTGTTAAAATTGGTGCCAAAATGTTTATTCCATCACCTGGAAGTAATATTAGTTTTTCATTGGGATCGTTTCTATGAGATAGGATTGTTGAAGCATTAAATTTATAGCTTAAAAATTCATAGCTAGACTTCTTATGTTGAACATCAATTTACTAGGGTTCTTGGGTACATGAGTCTTTCAATAAAATTTTATGTGAGTTCTCACCTCATCATCATGGTTTCAGCCAATGATAATTACATAGAATGAATTGGTAGTAATAATTCACAATAGGGTATCATTGTTTATTCTTATTTTTTTTATTTATGAAATGGTGGAAAATAATTTGTTTTTTAAAATAGTTAGATTGTCTGATTTTGAAAATAATGTTCTTATTATTTTCATTAATTAATAAAATGTTGATAATTTTTATATTTTGAAAGGAATGGATGTGGTATTAGTGATATGTAAATTTTTAAATTATAAAGAATCAATTTTAAGTGAGTGAGACTAAATGGGATTTTTGTATGGTTATAGTATATGGAAAGATGCACACATAATAGGAATCAATGGGAAGAGGTTACTGAAATTATGGTTTCACCAGAGCTACAGGTGAACCAATATCTAGTTTAAATTATTTTCCAATATTTTAAATATGTGAATAATGGTATTTTAAATTATTAGCTTTAACTTTTGGATCATTTGGTTCTGTTACAATAGAATAATACACCCACATTTTGGGTGGATTTGAATTCAAAAAAATAAAGTATTATTGAATTGGATGAATTGAATTTCTGAATTCCTTTGGAAACTAGCATTGGTGAAACCAAAAACACCAATTTATATGTTTTAGGATCTATCACACTAATGGTGGGATCTAGTTTCTCTGGATAAATTTGACAAAGTCATTACATGGGAGTATTTTCATGAATGTTTTAACAAAAATTAAATACTCCCACCATTCAAATTGCTAGAACAAATAATTTATTCAATTTTAAGCAAGAGAATATCTGAATGATTGAATATGAATATAAATTTACAGATTTAGTATACTTTTCCACATATGTTACTATAATTGAGACCATTAATCCATTATATTTTGTTTCAGACATTTGATCAATGATTATTATTCTTTAATTTATGGACAATATATAAATAGTCAATAGAGATAATATTTAAGAAAGCGATATCTATGGGAAAACAGTATCAAGGAGAATTTTTACTCTTTTGAGAACATTTATGAACTTTAACATTGGTACTAAGTGGAAGTGGGATACCTTCATCCAGATGGTGGTATATCTTATAATCATAAAATGGAATAAAACAAAATTCCTCCTAGACTGAAGAGTAATTAAATATGTTTTCAATGAGGTTATTTCAATAATATGAAGCAATATTTTACAAAACCACCTAATCCTATCACAATTCTAATCATATGTGACATATTTACTGTTATTTTAACAATTCTCCAATGTCTAGTGCCAGATATACATCACATGTTTCTCAGACATCATATTCTTTAATGGGAAAAGTCTAGTATTATAGTTCTCATCATCAAAACCAAGTGAGCCAATGTGATTATAGGAACCCCATGACTCCTCATCCTATAAAATATCTATATAGCAATAAATAACATAAAACATCGAGTAATTAATTATATGGATCCAATAAAATGATTGTGTATGATCAATTGTGTCCTTTAATGGTGAGAATTTTGATTATTTTGAGTTCTTCCCTTATAAAATATCTGTTTGAAATGAGTGCATCCCACTCATTTATTAATTCTCATATTGTTGATCATATGGATTTTTATATTGATATGATGCCATGTGTGTTTATACTTAAAACTCCTCTTGGGCAAAGAGAGTGTTTATCCCCTCTGTGTAAAGAATTGTTTATAAATATTATTGTGGATGATTTAATTTGGGATTTTGTTGGTTTTGGTATTTATTTTTATGAATCTATTTTGGGTACGTATTGGTTGACATCATTCAAGGACCACATTTACTATAATTCCCAAAAGGTATGTTTCACATCTCTTGATGGCATCGAGAATCTCTTTTAAACATATTGGGTTGTAAAACTATCTATAGTAGGAAATTTGGATCTAGTGGTTGGAACCGTTTATTGGAGATGGTTACTTTGTCATTTATGGATGAGATAAGAATTAGAGATTTTCTATTTATCATTGTCCAATTTATTTATATTTTTCATGATAATTTATTATGGTTTTCATCCAAAAGATAAGTCGAGTTTATGATTGATCTCGTATAAGGGGACAAACCAATTTCAATTCTGTTTTATTGGATTGAAAGATAAAATTTGAGGGAGTTGAAATGATAGTTGGAAGGGTCTAAATGTAATGGGTCCAATCGAATGAGCATACCATTTTGTAAGAGTTTACATACCTTTTAATAAAGCTGGATAAAACTTCTCTGATTTTTATGGACTATAATAAGATTATCCATGTAATGAGAAAGAATTATAATCCACATCCATTAGTCAATGATCTATTTAATCATTTAAGGAGAGACTAGTAGTTCTCCATATCTAAATTACACTCAGTATGTCACTAGTTCTGAGTTTGGTAGGTGGATATTCTGAAGACAACTTTCACAAGAATAATGGGCAGTATTAATATTTTTTTGTACCTTTTGGTCTTAAAAATGCATCATCCGTCTTTATGTCATTGATGGATAGAATATTTTATAGGTATATGTGTTCTTTTTTGTAGTGGTGTTTTTATGATATTATGGTGTATTATAGGAAAAAAACATGATCATGAGAAACCCTTGGCTATAGTGTTGGGTATCTTATGTGAATATCCCTATTTTTCTATGTTATAAACGTGTTATTTCTAGATATATGAAGTATGTTTCCTTCACTATTCCAATTCTAGAAAAGGCATTTTATTAAATAAAAAAATGATAAAGGATTTTATCCCTTATAAACCACTAGAAAATGTCGTTGAGATATCTAGTTTCTATTTATTAGATGGAAAATTCTGACATTTTGTATTTGATTTTTCACGTTTGGCCTCCCCGATGATAGATTTGATGAAGAATGTTTTCACATTAAAATGGAATGATGAATAATGTAAATAAATTCAATAATGTTGTGTTGGAATCACATTAGTTCCTATAATAATGTTTCTAGAGTCTATAAAGGGTTATTTAGTCTAGTTTAATTCATTGAGATTAGGCTTGGGAACTGTTCTAATGTAGTGAGATAATTTTTTTAGATCATAGTAGTTATAGATTCCTGGGAATAATTGACCAACACTTGATTTGGAATTGGCAACTGAATATCATGACTTAAATATATAGCATCATTTTATATTTTTTTAAGAAGTATATGGTAATTATGGATCATAAAATCATGAAGCACATTTTCCCACAAAGATATTTGAACCTAAGGAAAAGAAATTAAAAGACATATATTCAAATTTCTAGCTTCAAATCATTTTATAATCATGGGAAAGTAAACTCTATGGTAGATTCATTGAGTATAAAATATTTTGATCAATTTAGTATAGATAATTTAGATCAATGGATGATTTTATCATTCACAGCTTATATGCATCTAATGTTTTTAATTCAAGGAAATATTTCTTTTTTTGTTTATGGTTCCTATCATTCCTGATCTGGTTGGGTATGTATTATTTTCTTAATAATCTAATCTATATTTACAAGATATAAGGTAAAAAACTAATATTAGAGTTCCCAATAAGAGATGATCTATATATGGGTGTTTATTTTTATGGTATAGAGATCGGATGGTTGTTCCTTTAGCATATTGGAAACAACTTCTTAGTTCTTATGACCATTTGAGATAGGTTGTTCATTATAGGATACAAAAAATAAATATTGAATTGAAAGCATATTTTTGGTGGGTTACAATGATAACATTTATATCATAGTATGTATCAATATACATCACATGTCATCATGTTATATCATAGAATCAATGAATAGAAATAATGTTGTAGACTTCACTGATTCCCATTTAGAAATGGGATCAGATAGCTAGGGATTTTTTGAAATGTCTATCATGGATTGTTAGAAAAAATGATTCCATAAGGGCAATTGTGGATGGACTCATAAAGTTTACTCTCTTTATCCCTAATTTTAAAAATAATACGGTGGTTTTTTTACAAAAGATACATTCTAGAAATGGTAAATATTCAAAACATTGTAGTCTTGATTTTGTCTGATTGAAACTCAAGTTTCACCTCTATTTTTCTGAAGTCTGTGTAATAATCACTAGGAACACATTTGAATATAATCATGTTTTATTAGCCTCAAAAAGATATAAAATCGAAAAGGATAATCCGCACACTATAGAATATGATTAGGGCCTATGGAATAGATTTTGTTGGATCGTGGGATGATTATATACCATTTTGGATTTCTCATGCAATAATAGTTATCAAGCCTCAGTACATGTGGATCCTTTATAGGAATTGCATGGGTGTCCTATTCATTCATCACTTTTTGGGTAAAAATATGTGAGACATCAATGGTTGGACCCATCAATGATAATGAGAGAAATAAAAGTTATAGATGATCCAAAAAAGTATATATACAACTCAAATTCATAAAACAATTGTATGTGGATCACCGTCGTGATCCTTATTTTTTGAAGTGAGTGATCACGTGTTCTTGAGAAACTAATCAATACATTGAAATCATAATTATGTTAGGAAAGTAATTTTTTTCAAAATGTTCATTAGCCGTTTTGAGATACTCAAACGATTTTTTGAGGTGGAATATTAGTTTGATTTATATCCAAGGTTCTTTCCAGTGCACAATGTGTTTCTTTTATTGTAGTCTAGGAAGTAACAACCTAATCCAATCCTTTTTATTCAATGGTATGATGTTAAAAAATATTAAAATTTAATGTTGATTCATATTATATAATAAATTCTAGATTGGATGTAGAAGAAAATTTACGGGAATATTATCAGTCAAGTATAGATTTTATGGAAGCATAGTCTAAATCAAGGAGATACATGGTAGTGTGAACAGGAAATGATATTGAAATGGCCTATACACATTCAAATAAAATTATATTTTATACATTTTAGGGATGTAAATATTGATGGTGTGGAGAATTTACCACCCACAGTTACATGTTTATGACCATTTATTCATGTATTTTGAGTCTATATAATGTTTGGGTTATGTTATAGGTGGTCCTATGTTGTTTTCCATGTTTTGAAGTCATTTATGGAGGTGAAAAGTTTGTTCATGACAAGTTAAAAATGTGATCCCTCTATAGGAAATTGTGTAAGGCAGGTGAGTGGTCACATGGAGGGCATGCAGTTGGAGCACAATTTGGGAAAACCATGTGAATTCCTAAGGGAAACTTTGGATTTATGGATTGTGAGGAAAAATATTCTTGGCACACCATTTTTATAATTATGTGAGCCAATTATGTGAGGGTTTTTCTTTAGATAATATCACCACATGATTGTACAATGGTTTTCCAAACCATGTGTCTCAACCTTATAGTGTGATGTTAAAACTGCAAAATTTGTGGATCTAATCCAAATTAAGACACATAACCCATGTTAATCCCCTATTCTCTTGATATTTATAATATATTTTTAACTCCGTCCTAGATATATGATCCTCTTCAATATGGAAGTGATTTATAGGTGAATGTGAGAATGTTATAGGTTTTAATTCAATTGTAAGTCTTCATTATTAATCATTCTTCCTAGATCTAGTCTCCTCCTCTATCCTAAAACTATAGATCTAGTTTGTTATTGATATATATATGTTATATTATGAGAATCATGATGATATTTGATTAAATATATTAAATGAACTAATAAGAATAGATTTAAATAATTGTAGTGTATTCATTATTTTCACAACAAATTAACATGTAGGTGGCTTCTCTCTCATCTCTACATAAATTAAATCTGAGAGGCTTAGTTTTATTGAAATTAATTTCTTAAAATTTTTGTGAAATACATTTGTGATTCTTGATGAAAACCACCTTCCTATCACGACATTGAAATTGTTAAAATTCAATAGTTTCTAAAAAAATGTCTTTGGGGACAATTTTAAAATGACGATTTTAAAATTATTGTTTTTTTACCCCCTAAAATTGTTAGTTAAATTTTTTCAACAAACGAAAGCTTAATTATGGAATGTTTGGGAATTGAATTTGGCATATATGTTTGGTGTGAGTGAATTCAATGACTCGACCTTATATAATGGGAATGTACCATTCATGAACCTTGTATTGGATACATTTTGATGACTTGGTGGATCTACTAGATACCGAACATGAGTATAGAATTATCACCTGGGAATGCCTGGGTGTGTGTGGAGGCATTGTTATTGGTATGAAAAATAATTGAGAAAAGTTTTTGGATACTCAAAATGTATAGCTTGGAAATTATGTACTGTTTTGATGTAAACTATTTTTACTTATTTAAACTATTATATATAAAAATTTATAACCAGTTCATATCCTACTCTAATGAGTTTGAAACTATTTGGGGAAATACTACAGATATTAGGCTCACCACTTCTTGAGAACTATTTTTCATATTTTACATGTCTTATTTTTAAAATAGGTAATGTAATGTTGTCTCATCTCTTTAGTGATTATTCTTGTTACCTTGGGCATGGAACATGGGGTTGGAACTTGGATCGGGTTGGTTGTTTCTTAGTATTATTCCACATTGGTGTTTTTGATTTTTCGTTCTTTTGGTTCTTTTTGATAATGCCTTTTGATCTTTTATACGCAAATATTTGTTAATATTTTGTTCATGGTTTTAGTTGTATTTTATAATAATGAATTAGATATTATATTGGATGTTTGTTATTTATGGTGTCTATGTGTTTTATATTTTAAGGTAAAACCATCCCCTAATTTACACTAAGGCCATTGGAATTTGTTGTTAACCTTTGGGGTATTGGGGATGTCACCTAAGGGCTAGTAGCACCTCTGCCTCATTTCAAGCCAATGAAAAGGTGTGGGATGATGCAAATTGAGAATTTTATGAATGTTAATAAAAGAATATTTTTTCATCAGATATGTTTTTTGAATCACTATTCCAATAAATTCATGGAAACTTATTGATATTTCTTTTTGGGGATGGTAGATCATACATATGCATAAGAAATGTTATCACACCAATAATGGATGAAATAATAAAGAATTATATCATATAATAAATTTATTGAATCTCAATACTATCATAAATATCATATATATTGATTATATCCATCATTATGATTATTCATGTGAGTTCGTGATGAAAAAAATCACATTGGTTTGTAGTGAGGAAGTCTGTCATACACATGAGGGATGCTTTTGTATCCCATTTAATGGATAAGGATATAGATAAATATTATTCCATAAACATAAAAACAATTGAATATATGTGAGATACTAGTTTTATTATATTTTAATTTTAATAGATAATTGAATTTGGTAAAAGGAAAATTAAAAAATAACGGGCATAGTGAAAAAAATTACATTTACATAGAAAAACCTCATTTGGATATCTTATTAAAGACACTAGGGTTTTCCTTTTGAGAAGAAACTAATATATAAAATATGTCTCAGGATATTGGGTATATATTTTTGAAATTGTTCGTGGAGCTAAATGGAATGAGGGGTTTGATAAAGTGAGGGGAGGGGTGCCTTTTGTAATATAGTTGAGTGAAACACATTAAAATTTTCAATGATTTTTAATAATATTATTTGGCTTTCTTGTAAATATGGTTCTATAATGGGTCATATTAAAAGGGTAAAAAATATATGGTTGAAATAAAACTAACCAATCAATTTTTATATTTTGTTTATGTCATTTTTATGCTAATATTTATAGATTAATAACCCAGTAAATCAAATTTACATTAACTACAGTTATTAATTTTTACCATTTTACAGTTCATTATTACAAAAAATTATGTTGAAATTATTATCTAATATTACTTATTATTATTAAAAATATTGAATCCATTTTATCAAATTTAATTTATATAAGGGTCAAAATATTATTTAAAAACAAACCTTTATGTCATGTTAGAAAACAGTTTTATAACAACAAACAACATAATTTATTAATTATATGATGCAATGACATCCACAAAGCACAAAAATATGAAAATTAGGAAAAAAATTAAAAAATTATGAAATGTAATAGGAGATTAGGTAGTTCTAATATAATTCAAACCAATTAAATCATCTCAAACAAATACAACACATTCATTGGGAATGAATCCAATGCTAGAAAAAAAACATACAAAGAGTGTTTGTTGTTACCCCATGTAGCCCAAATATTTTCCATTATATTTCCTTCTCACTAAGTATGAAGGAAGATAATTCCATTATAAAAATGATTTCTACACTTTCGAATGAGGTAAGTGATAGCTCAATGGGTTTCCAAATTACCTTTCAAGGATATTTGAATAATTGAAGATGTTGTTTTGATGGTTGAAAGAGATATGATGTGGTTTAAAAAAACATCCATTCCATTAATAAAGGCATTGGATTTATCCATAATGGAATTCCAAAGACTATAAAATATATTAATGGCCAATAAAACTACACCATAGTGGCTCCGAATGACACCCCCATCACACACACACACATGATTTCTAGACCACAAAAAATATCCATATTGATTTTAAGACCACCAATCAGGGGATTCTGGCACAACCATCTCCTCGTTTTGGAAATAAATTGTATAATGTGATAACATAATCTGACCATCATAACCATTCTAATCATGATTCTATATTCAAATTTTTTTTATGAAGGACCACAACTCAAGTTCAAGGCTCATATACTATACATTCATTGTCAAAGCCAAGAAGGATCTTTCATTGATGCATGCATTATTTTTGGTGTCCCAAATCGACCAGAAGCCATCTTCCAATAGCGTAGCTCAAGTTTGAAACATCTATTTTCACACACCATATGAATTTAAATTACATTTAAGACACTCCACATAAGCATCAACCTATATATCCCACCTTATGAGGATACTACAACACCTCTAAACCACTATAGGTCATCCACTATCAAAGAATATGTGGTTCACCATTTCTTTATTAGAGTTCCGACAGTACCAACATCTCGACACCATATTGATAACCTTCCCTTTAATTGTATCATCCATAATAATGATATGGTTAAAATACTCTATACCATGAAATTATATTAAATGGGTTTTTCCTTATACTTGAACGACGACCATACAACAATGCTTCCACAATTGTTCTATTTTATATGGCTATACTCCTTCGATAAGAACACCCCTATAGTAGAACTGATGGAGACTAGCCTATCCCTAGTAGTTGAAGTGTCAATTTGATCAAAAACATTATGCTGTTGATGATTCATGATGTCTGTAATGATTGTTTCATGTTGTGAATCCTGGGAAATGGAAATGATAATTGTAGGACAACCTAGAAATCCTACGGGTGAGCCACACAGTTGTGGGAGAAAAAATTAATCTCATTATATCTTACAATCTAATGGGAATTCTAGCTAGGAATAGAATAGTTACCTCTATGTGGAATCTATATGATTCATGATTTCTCCCTCAGTGGACTAGTTTGGATGTATATTTCTTAGTAAATACCTTCCTCCAAAGGGAGATACCCTCCATGACCTCCCAGTACACCTTTCCTTAAAGCCTTTATATGGTACCGTCCACACTATGAATACTCATTCCTCCATCATACATTAATCTATCCATTATATTCCATAAATCCCAATGACACATTTTTTTAATTGGAATACAATATAAAATATGTTAGAATCATCTCAATATTCATCAAAACAAATTGAGTAGGTCTAAGAATCAAGAGTATGTGAATTGGAATGTAGGTGAGTACACAATTCAACAATTAAATATTTCCCCAAAATAAAGAAAGTGATTCATCCATTTTTTATTCAACTAGTTGTTTTATTAAGAATAAAATCATAATATATGATGTGAATCCTTCTTGGAGAGAAAGCAGAGCCCATGTAATCTATATGAAAACTTCTTATATTAAATCCCAATAACACCTCCATTATCTTACACATCCTATCTGAACATGTCTTGTAACATATATTTTACTTTTATCACAATTAAATATCTCACCACACTATTTTCTATAACAATAAAAAAAATACATAGGGCTACTAATAGATATTTTTACTCCATTAACAAAGACAATCATGTCATATATGAAAAAAAAGGTGAGATATACCACAATAGTGATTTATTATTTTGAATGGAATAATGCCACCACTATGAATTATCTTATTGATATGATTTATGATTGATTCCTAAATCATTATGAACAAGCTAGGTGACATGGTATATTCAAGCCTGAGGCCACAAACTAATTTTAATAAACAACACCTTTATCCCGTAACCAAAACTAAAATCAAGGGATAACTATAGCATATGAAAAATAAGTCTCTCGGTCAGTTATAAAATCTCATTTACTCCATCACCCTGAGAATGGATCTCTATTATATTCTTCCATATTCTTTTTCCCTATCAATATTAATAAAAATATTGGACCTAAAATCATTAATATTTATAACCTCAACCATTTATAGAGTGAGGCATATAGCCTCTTGGGTGAACCTTATATTGAAAAACTCATGTTGTTCTCCTGACACCTAATCATGAAGTTATATAGACATCCTCCTATTAAGCACAAAGACTATAATTACATAAAATACATTACTCAAAATTATAGGCCTAAAATGATTGTGATATGTTGGGTCCTTAATCTTCAGAATCACAATAAGAAGAGTCACATAGACTAACCTTAGTAATTCACAACCATAGAAATAATCTTAATGGATGATATGAGATCTTCTTTCATAGGCTGCCAGTATGCCAGATAAAATGAGTTTGAGAACCTGATAGTCATAGTAGTGATGTTCTTGTTAATAGATAGAACTGCTTCCAAAATATCACATTAATCCATCGCTTTTCTGAAAAATATTTGATAGAGCTTGAAATCACCCATGGGATGCACCCAAGTAAGTTATTTTTCCCAAATAGATATATTTAAAACATTCCAATTTTAGAATACTCAATTAATGATTTAAATAAATCATTTTACATATCTCAAACAACCATCAAGTTATTGCAAAAGGTACCATAATCCAAATGGATATTTGATATAATACCTCGTCTTAATTACATAAGAATGTTTAGAAATAATTAAGTGATTCTATCACCCTTTTTCTTCCATGTATATTGACATATCCCATTACGCTATCTCATTTTCACGCAACATTATATAGAAATAATTCTTTATAATGATAAATTCATATATAATACCCTTATTTAATTCTTATTCTAGACTAGCTTCAATGTGGGAAATATCATTATGAATTTTATTAAAATTTGTGAAATGAGTTGTTTTTTTGGAATTATGAGCATTGAGGTCACATTTCTAATGCCTTAGATTATTATGAAAACCAATCCATGGCTTCCCTTGAATTTTTTAATTCCATACAGAACACACACAATGTGATGATTTTTGCTGGAATCCCACCAATTGGAGAAGAAGAAACTAAAGCTACCCACATCTCTATTTTCCATATTATTGAGATTGGGGGAGTGGTTTGAAATAGATAGAATACTTTGAGTGGGAGAAACATTTAGAAATATTGAGACAACCTAAATATTACCAAAGCAGTTTTATAGTCTACATCAAGTATGAAAGATGGCCTTTTGGTTGTTACACCATGTGTATTTTTCACCAGATAAACCCAAATCCAGGACCCCATATATAGAAACATAGGAGGAAAAATCATTCTGATCCCACCATGAATAAAATCATCCTACCTTTTTTACCTCCAAAATATACTATAATTATCTCTATAAAATAATCACTCAATATATTATTAATTCTACAGATTATATTTAGTTAAAATAAATAAAATTATTAATAGATAAATCCTAAATTTTTTATTATTCATAATATATAATTCGTATGGAAAATATAAACAATTTATTCATGTCTTATTTTTTCAAAGAAAGTTTAAAATAGATATTCATCATATCAAATTATAGTTTTTTGGGCCATGAAAGATTAATATGTAAATTTTATTATAGTTTCATTAAAATATAATCTTCACTTATATTATTTTAGTCATGTGTTCTATTGATTATTATTGATGATCCATGTTTATTTGGGTATGATTTTGTAATGATATGTTAATGGAACATCAGTATGATCTCATACCCATATACATATCTTATGCTCACTTATGATAATCAATTATTATCCCATATATTTTCCATCACTGAGAATATAATATCACCGCATTTTTATGTTTACATTTCAAATTATATGAATATGGATGAAAATTATTTCCATCCTATAATTTGGTGTATCGGGGTATGATTATGCCGGAATATTAATGAGTGTTCTAAAATAAGTTTTTTATGAAGCTAATCCTCATATACACTAATCATATTATTTTTAGGTGTTTTGTAGATTTTTTTGAGTTGAAATGATTATTTAATTATAATAATAGATTATTTGTTATTATTTGTCTTATGTTTCTTTAGTTTTTATCAGAATAAGGTTTAGTTTTTGGGGGTATTAGTTTATATATTTTTTGTAATTAAGACTAGATAAAAATAGTGAAAACTCTTAGGATAATCATAAATATATTAAAATATCATAAAAATTATGTTAAGTATAGAGTGTATTATTTCCTATAAATAAAATCACTATCTAGATATACATAAGTGCATGAATTATTTGGGATAGAAGGATTTCATGACATTTTTACAGTATGGTTAGGGAAACAAAAATAAATTAGGAAATGAATAACCTAGATTGAAACCCTAAATTTTATAATCTTGGGTACATATGCAATTTATGGTTTATTCTGTTTAAGTTATTAGTATTCATTTTTATAATATTATCAAATCCATATCATTGAAATTCCCTTATTTATGTAATTGATGGAATATAGATAAAACAATTTAACAAATTATGTAGTGAGAATTCAGTGATTACATAAACGAACAACTTATCAATATAGTAGGAGTAAAAAATATTATAGACATTCACACATAAATATACTAAGATATAAATAATATTCAAACACACATTGAGCTCCTAAATTCACAAAGGAAGAGATAACTCTCTCAAGTCTTTTTTCATCAACATCCACCCTCCCTTATTGGGTCTTTAAGCAAATTAATTACTAAAAAATGGATCAATTATATATATAATATTTTTTTTCTACAGTTATCAGAAAATGAATATATTGTCTTAGTTTTTTTCATGTGTAGTGTGAATCTAAAAAATATATTTGTCCTTATAAATATTATTCTAAATAAATTAAAAATTTGACAATATGGGATGGGTGGATTTCAATAAAATATTATTAACCAAAAAAATTCCATAATATCATTTAATGAAACTAGGGTAATAATTTAATGACAACAAAAAAGGATGATGAATCCTTTATCACATATAAGGATAAAATCCCATGACTCCAAAGGTAATACTCTTGTTTTATTATTAACAATAAAATTATTATTAAACATTTATTTAATGGCCCAAAAATATATATTTGATTGGTATTTTTGAAAAGAAATTTTTGTAGACAAGGAGAAATTGTTCGATGTAGAATTATATTGTAAATGAAAACTACAGAATCTCATAATTTTCATTGATATGATAAAATGATAATTAAAATTGAGTTTTATGAAAAATCAAATTTTAAAGAACATGGGGGAAGGATATTATGACCACCTACATTTTATATATTTTGGATGAAGAACCTGGGAAATTGACTCGTATGTTCTGGGAACTTTTTTTACTATAGTAAAGTATGTTATCATGGATGTGATTTTTAAAATGAGTATATGATAGTATTCAATGAAATAATGTATAATAAGGTCCCAACTAATGTGCCACCAACACATCAATGATTCAAATTTTAGGAGATTGTGAATAACGTTATTCAATGACCATTCAGCAAAGCTAATGATGATAATTTGCACTAGAAAATTCTTAAACCAAGATAAAACTCATTAGTGTATATAATCCCTACCAATCATATGGATCATGATAATGAGGTGGTGAAATTTACACTCATTATCCAATCAATATATTTTAATTCCTTATATAATTCTTGTTTTTCACACTAATTTAAATCTAAAAAAATCAGTAAATTAATCAAATCACTACCCTAAGAATTAGATACTAAATTCTATGTGGAAAATCCTATTGGTTTGATAATTACTTCATAGGTCTATAAGCCCTTTGTAATATAGGTTTTTTAGGAGGTTCTTCATTTAAATATTATAATTCATCCTATAGTTCTTTATTATGTGACATTAATTATGATTTGTATATACCCTCAGACAAATATCGTCAATTTTGGTTCTAAAAATATTTTTTTTCAAATCCATCCTTGATACCAATAGATTTGACTAAATTTTCACCATTCATAATTACAAAATCAAAATGAAATAATGATTAACATACATACGCAAAACATTTTAGGTTTAGAGTTTTAGAGAATTTGGAAACCCATTTAATTAACTAAGCCTATATATTCCAATAAAAATGAATATTATTCCCATTGAACTACGATTTATTTATTCCATTTAATGTCATCAAAAAATCCTATAAAATTCCCCAAATATAAAAACCTTTTAAAAAATACTCAGATAACAATATTTTTAATAACATGGGGAAATGTGTAACATTGTGACATTTAATTAAATATTTTTTTCAAATAAATGTAGTTTCATTGATAGTATGCATTACATGCAACACCAAGATGTAAAGAACTACAATATACTAATAATACTATTATTTAAACATGATCATTATAAACTAGCCCTTAATCATGGAGTTATGAATATGAATAACAAAATTTCAAAAATTAAGTATGATGATTTTAGAAAAATAAAATATATTGATAAGAAATTCTAAATTTTTAGTAAGGCCATTATATACTAAGAAAATTTCATTTTTATAAAAAAAAGGTTTTCATTGATTTTTGTGAAAAATTTAAAAAGGTTATTTTTTATATTTTATAAAATGTTTAAAAATTTAATGTTTTTTAAATAAATATGTAGAAATTATATTATGTACATTTTTTTGTAATTTTTAGAAAAATTTAAATTTTTTGATGAATAGTTAAAAATACTTGTTTGTATTGAAGACCGCCTTTCGTTAAAAAATTTTATAAAGTTCTATTTTTTAATTAGTTTTATAACTAAAATTATTACAATTTTATTAAAATAAATCCAATTTATATGATTAGGGTCAGTTTCATAATGAATTTAGATATTAAAACTTTCTCTAGTTATGGAAACATAATCCTTGCAGAACTTTTTTTGATCTTACATGTGTTTTTATTTTTAAATAAATACTTCCAAATTTATGATTTCAACATATAAAATGGATTAAATATTTATAATCAACATAATTAAAATTATATAATCTATTCAAACTAAATTTTTTTCATATTTAATAGTGAAAAAAATAAAACTTCATTACCATGGTTGTAGTTTTAATGGGTTTACTAGGGGTTAAAATATATGTTAAATGTATAAAATTTCCTTAAATAATTTTAAATTCTATTTTATTACTATATTTTGACCTTATAACATCCAATTTTACATAATGGGCCATATTTTAGCATTTTTAATGTGAAAAGAGTTGTTATAATTTTTTTTTTCAAAAATTTCAAGTGTCTCCACTTCCCCACTTATAAAAACCCACACACTCTCCTCTACTCCTCACACTCTCAAAGCCTTTTGTTTCGGCCATGAAAAAAGACATACTTTTTTAAATTACGTAAAAAATTTCAAGAATCCTTATTTTTGTTATTAAACTATCCTATCAGGTATTTACCTATAAACCTAAAGGGGTTCTCCAAAGAATAGCTAAATTTATAAAACTTTTTTTTATTTCTTCTTCCACCTCCTTAAAATAATATTCAAAAATTTTGATATTGTAACAATATTATAAACCATATACTGATTTTTTATTATATTAATTAAATTACCCATATCTTTCTCATCTTCCATAAATTTTGAAATTAAATCTTTGATCGTTTGTGCAATAATATAACGCCTCATGAACTAATGTATTTCATTTCTCATCACCACCTATCATATCTAGAGATAATGATGTATTTAATGTTTATATATTATTTTTATAATATTATTTTTATTATTTAATTATGATTTCACAAATACCTTATTACCTCAAAATACATATGAAAATGATAATGTTTCTCAAGCGTACATGGGAACTACCGCATCCACAGAGCGAGGTAAAACATTTTTCATTTTATTTTTACTTATATTGTAATAAGGATAGAATAAATGAATATAAATTATATCCATGATATAAAAATATTCTGAAATGGTGAATAAATATTTACCATTATATCATTAATTTCATTGAGAAAATGGATACAATGTTCATACGTACGTATGGCCTGCTGTCTCTATGAATGGTTAATTAATTTTATATCACTATCTTTTGTGGATTAATATAAATATATATTATGAATATATTTTATATGTGTGTAATTTTAACATTCTAGAGATAATTGATCCAAGATAATTACGCAAGGATTAAATTTACCAAACCAAAAGTTATGTGAAATATGAAATAGTTATCACCCAAAATAGTGATTTTAACAAATAATTATTGAAATATAGGTGATAAAAGGTTATAATAAAATAATATTTTCTGATAATTTATTATGTATATTTAATAGATATATAATAAAATTATATTTATTATACATGGTGTTCAAACACATATTTAGAATGTTCATATATAAGTAAATGGATTTATAGTCTCCATTTAATTTTTGGAAGATATATGCCATATACTCCACCTATTCATTTTTTTGTCTATATAATACACCATTGAAATTATATATCATTAATATTCATGTTTTACTTATGTTTAACTTTTTATTTTATTTTATTTTTTTTTGGGCCTCATGATTCAAATTTTACCAAATTGATAAGGGTTTTATTTTATAATCTAGTCATATATTAGGATTCTTTATGGTTGTCCTTTCATTGATGAAATATTATTTTCAACATGTCAAAAAACTCATGAAAATTATTATACGGTATTAATTTATTTATAATAATTTTCTTTCCTTTCTATTATCTTTCTTCAAGAATAAATTATTCAAAATAGCGTTTTGAAGTAAAACAGAATTTGATTTTCTACTTGGTCAAGAATCATTATCTTTTGTTTCCATGTTCAATAAAATTAAAAAATGATTTTATTACTATAATGTAATTATTAAAATATATTTTTACCCATGTTTTAATTTTTAAAAATGGTTTAATATTAATCTTTTTTTTCTAAATGATTTAATTATTTACTTTTTACCAAAGTTTGAAAGGAATGTTTTCTTTTAATGTGTATGGAATGAATCGAATTTTCCACCATCATGACCACTCAATATTGTAAATCATACGTATAATTTTTAAATGGTATTTTTAAATAAAATTATTTTTCAAAATATTTTGTGAACTATTAGATTTTAAATGATAATTTTTATATTGACAATTTTATTTTCTTTGTGAAATGTTCCAAGTGATCCTCCAAAATCTTTCTTGTATAAAGTCATATCCTTATATGATAATTAAGATTATATAGAGAAATTAGCCAATTATAACATCCTTATTATTCATATGGGTTCTTTATGATTATGATGAAAATATTTTCATTAAACCCATTCATGTTCCATGTAGTTTTCTATATTGAAATGATGATATGTTTATATAACCCATTTCTTTTTCATGGGTTAAGACATGAGGAAGTTTTTATAAAACCGTTTTTTTCTTGATTTCTAATATAATTACTGTTTAATGGTTTTTTTGGAAACATATGTATTGTTTTCATTATGTTATGTTTGTTATGTTATAACTAAGTATGATTGTAAAATTATATATAAGGATTATGTTCACGTTATAACCATACATGGGTGGTACCAATATCTCTTTTTAATGAATTTCGAAATTATTAATAACTCATTAGATAAATATTTTATGTACAAAAAATATTTTTTGTTCAAATGTTTATGTATGGGCCTCAATTTTATGGCTATAAGTTTATGAAAGGATATGATCACATGTCCATGAATTAATATGTGAAACATTTTTTTATTCATGTTCACAGTGTTATAATCATACATTTTTTACACATTCTTAAGTCTATATTATTCTCTCATGACTTGTATTCATTGATTCACTATTATAAATCATGCTTTTCCCAACACTTGTATACCTACGGTTCCTTTGAACCGTTGGTATTGGTGTTCTTTACCAATGGTTTTTTTAACCATTGGTAAAGATGGGTAAAAATTTAGTTTTACCAACCGTTTCAGCAAACCATTGGGAAAGATAGGTAAAAATGAGTTTTCCCAATGATTTTATAAAACCATTGCGAAATATAGGTAAAAACATGAGTTTTCCCAATGGTTTTATGAAACCATTGGGAATGATGGAGTTTTCCCAATGGTTTTTAACAACTGTTGGGAAAATTTTCCCCCAAATTCGACAAGGCAGGCGACTACCACCCCGATTCCAGAAGCATACTTCGATTCCTGAAGCCGCAACTCTAGAAGCACTGCTAGACTCCGAGAAGCCCTTGAGAAGCTACAACTCTAGAATCACTGCCCAACTCCAGAAGCACTGCCCAATTTCTAGAAACCCTCACATCACAGTAGTGAAATCGTTCCCCCCAATTTCAAGAGGGCACGTAGTGAACCCTAACCTGAGTCCTTCTATCTGATCAGCTGCAACTCCCCCATCCAGGTTAGAATCCTTAAAAATCTTCCCAAATACAAACATATAAACCCTATTCCTCCTATTTCTACATTTTTTTTCAATATCTACCAAGATCACGTCATTTTTTCCTATTTTAGGGATTTTGTAAAATTTTACGATTCACACTATTTAATATTGAATCAATGACTAATAAATGATTGGTAGATGTCTGTGACAGGGGTTGACATTGGTTTCATATATCATTTGTAACTAAACCTAAGATATACTACCACTAATATGGTGATTCCACAGATCAAGGGGAATCCTCTTCTTTTGTTCTATAGAGTTTGTAGTGTTGGTTTTTAATGTATTTTATTTTCTTATGGATCTATAGTGATTATGTATTGGGTTCCTTTGGTCATGAATTTCATGTGAGTTATTCTTAAGTTCATCTTTGAGATCATTGTATTCATAATGTGTGCCTAATTTTTTTTGTAGGTGGTTTCGACTCACTGATTGACTATTTGGTAATGTTTTTATGATGCCAACGTTAGATTATTTTTAATAATGAAACCTATTTATATTTTAATGATATAAAAGAGTGGTTTTTTAATATTTGTTTATAAAATAGGTAAAATGTTTTCTAAGTGGTTTATATGGAAGTGTACAAAGATAGAACCCATTTTTATTGTATTCTAAAATCTCTTTAAACATATTTATACTTAGTGAATCTTTTTTAAGTTTGAATCCATGTTTTAGCATTACCACTAATATCCCATAGCTTAATACCATTTTTAGATTTTGTACATCTCATTAGATTTTCTAATGAGTTCACTTCATCCTTCATTAATGTCTTCCAAGGATTTCTTAGAAATTTAATAGCCACATGAATGTTTTTCCTTGCTTAAATAATGTAATGTATTCCTGGAATAGTCAATTAATTTTTACATTCTAGTAAACCATTTTGATACCCTTCATTATTATATGATCTCATAGGTAGGTGTGGTGAATATGGATATAATTTTAAACATATGTATTGAATTTTGTTTTTATCTTCCAGGGTTGCAAATTCTGTAGTTGGGTATTTTGAAAGCGATATATAGCAATGTTTTAAACCCCGGCTATATATGCCTAATTGTTGTTTAGTAGGGGTTTAAACCCCAACAATTTAAGGTCAATATTTTTCTACCATTTTTGTTTCATCAGTTGTTTTCCATGACAAAAAATGGTGAGGATATAATGGTGGTTCAATCCACTACTATATCCTTTCCATTTTTTGGCTGGTGAACCCGTCGCTAAATCAAAAAAACGCAACTACAAAACATTCTGTGACGTTTCTGCGAAGCTCCCGCTAAATTTATAGAACTAAAATGAGTTGGATGATGATTCCAATTTTAGTAGTAATTTTTTGAAAACCACCGTAGAACTATATAGAAGAGATTTAAACTACCGCAAAATCAAAAAGAAATAGTAGCTGCTATCAGTCAATTTTTTTGTATGGTCTAATTCATGATTTGGAACTAGGTATAGTACCCCCCCTGGACAGCCCCGCCCACCCCCTAGACACCGCCTCTCCCCGTGGACTACCCCCACCCATAAGGACATCCCGCCCTCCCCTAGACACCATATAACCCCTAGATAGCCCCTAGACACCACATATCCCCTGGACAACCCCCACCCCTTGGAAATCCCCCCCACCCACCCCCTGGACACCCCTGACCCCCCTAGATATCCCCGCCACCCCCATGGATAGCCTGGTCGCCCCCTTGGATAGCCTGTGCCCCATAGATAGCCCCCCCCCCCCCCTTGTTGACAGCCCTCCCAACCCACCCCCGGACACCCACCCACCACCCCCCGGACACCACCCATCCCCCCAGATGCCCCCACCACCTGGAAAGTCGCCCCACCCCCATGACACCCTCGACCCCACTAGACAGCACAGACACCCCCATGGAAAGCCCGACCACCCCATGTAGACAGCCCAACCACCCGCCGTGGACAGCCCGCCCAACCCCTAGACAACCCGCCCACCCCCTGGACACCCCAAACCCCCAGGACAGCCCTCCACCCCCATGGGCAGCTCGCCCACCCCCTAGATACCCCATACCCCCCCAATAGCCCCACCCACCCCCTAGGCACCCCACTCACCTCGTTGGATAGCCCCCCTTGACTCCCCCTACCCCCCTTGGACAGCCTGACCACCCCTGTGGACAGCCCGCCCACCTGGGCACCCCGATCCCCCTAGAGAACCCCCCACCCCTTTGACACCTCTAACCCCCCAGACAGATCCACCACCCCCTGGACACCCCGCACCCCCTAGACACTCCGCACCCTCCTTGGATAGCGTCTCCACTCCCATTATCCTCATTCTACTCCTCAACCTGATCTCCCGGAAGAAGTTAAAGTATAAAACCCATGTACTCCCAACAAGACCCTTAAGGATTATGTATTCCTTGATCCACTTTTAATATATTACTAGGCAATACATGAATATAGGCGTCAAGAATTTTGTATCTTATTTTCTTATATACAATGTATTTTGTTGTATTTCTTAATATGATTCTCATATTGAGTAATGTGTCAGTTATGATTTTATTTAAATTAAATAATTGTCATTTACCTAAATTTTTTTTATTTAACTTCAATATTATTTAATTGATATGAAATTACTTATTTATATTTTTTTACAGAATGGATAGATGTTGGATGTACGAAACTGATCGGATTTCAACCGATTTTCAAAATAATTTGAACAGCTTTCTAGATTTGTCATTTTCCAAGGATTCAGATAGTGGTCGCATACACTGCCCATGTTCTAATTGTGTTGGAAGACCTTGCTTGAGTCATGAAGTAGTTAGCTGTCATATAACCAAATATGGTTTCCAAAAAAACTATTATGTGTGGTATCACAATGGAGAAAAAATGGAATATCAAAATGTTGATGCTCCAAATTATATGAATGAATTGGAGAGTATGATATATGATCATTTTCCATTGATTCATCATCATGAGAAGGAAAGGATTTCCAGCCAACAAGAGTTCGATTCAAACACACAAAATGTGTCCAATGAAAATGTTGATGTTGATAGGGTGAAAAAACTGAATGATGCTGCGACGACTCTAGTATTTTGGTAATGTGGTAAAATGAAAAAGTTGGAATTCTTAATCTGATTGTTTCCTGGGAAAACTATGTGTGGGATTTCAAATACTGCAATGGATTACATTCTTACCTTCTTGAAGGACATACATCCAGATGACTTAGATATTCCCTCAAACCACTATATGGAATGGAAGTTAGTTTGTGAACATGGATTCTAAAAAAAATTCATGCTTGCCCGAATGATTGCAGCTTATTTTGGGAGGAAACTGTAGAAAGAAATGATTGTATCAAATGTGGAACCTCCTTATAGAAGACAAAAGATGATGCAACACCTTCTCATGTGCCTCAAAATGTAATTTGGAACTTTCCATTGATCCCCATATTACATAACCTTTTCATGTCTGATGAAATATCAGTAAAATTGGAATGGCATGACACCGAGAGAAAAAGAATAATGAAGAGTTAGTTCACCCTGTAGATGAATTTTCATGGTATAGATTTTATGCTCGATATCCTGAATTTGTAGCTGTCGTGCGTAATGTGATACTCGGTCTTTCATGTGATGGTTTTAATCCATTTGGTAAGATTCTTACATCACACAACACATGGCTGGATTTCATAAACAGTTATAACCTTCCCCCATGGTTGTGTATGAAAAAGACTTACACTTTCTTGAGTATACTGATATCTGGCCCTTCTGATCCTAGTAATGATATAGATGTATACATGAAACCTTTAATAAAAGTGTTGAAACTTCTTTGGATGTGGGTGTTCCCACATATGATGCTTGTTCGAAAGACATATTTCTGATGCGTGTTGCGCTTATGCGGATGATCAATGATTTTCTTACTTATGCAATGATGTATGGATGGAGTACAAAAGGAAAATTTTCATGTCCGGTTTGTATGAATAATACTCGATCGAGAAGACTGAAATATCATCGTTGTTTTCTTTTTATGGGACTTATAAGATTCTTTCCAATGAAGCATTTCTATAGAAACAATCATCAAGGATTTGACAATACAATGGAGACTAATGATCCACCTCAGCATATGTCTGGAACTGACAGGCTTAATGAATTGAAATATTTTAGTTATTCAATTGGGAAGGGTGTAATGAAATCTAGAAAGAGAAAAAATGTTTCCAATTATACCTGTTACAATTGGAAGAATAAGATTATATTATTTGAGATTTCTTATTGGTCAACCAACTTGTTACGTCATTTCTTAGACGAAATGCACATTGAAAAGAATAAATTTGAAAAGTTTCTTTCGATTCTTCTAAATGTCAAGGGGAAGACAAAGGATGATTTAAATCTTGGCGTGACTTGTTAGATTGGGGGATTAGATCAGAATTTCATCCTCTTTGTATCAGTGAAAATAAATGGCAGGTTCCATGTGCATCTAATGTGATGAAACCTTCTGAAACAAAACAATTTCTTGAAGTTCTAGAGACTATTAAAGTTACTGATGGCTATAAAAAAAATATATCAAAACGGGTCAACTAAAAATAGTTGAAGCTGAAATATTTTATGTCTCATGATTATCACATCGTTTTTCATTAGTTGATTCCAATAGTAATCCATTATCTCTTGTACAATAATGATAGAGTCTTAGTTATTCAGTTGTGCTATTTTTTTAGTGATGTTTGTGATAAGAGGTTGTGCAAATCCTTCTTGCAAAAACTATTGGCAGAGACACCATTAATTTTTTTGAGTTAGAGAAAATATCCCCTACATTATTTTTTACATTCATGTTGCATCTGACTGTCCATTTTCCGACCGAAATACTTCATGAAGGACCTGTTGCATTCTTTTGGATGTATCCAACAGAAAGAAACAAGTCCACATTGATATCATATATTTGGAACAAGAATTAACTCGATGGTTCTATTGTGAACAGTTATTTGTCTAAAGAATGTATGGATTTCTTCTCAATGTATTTGTCTGATCTTAATACAAGAATAAACAGACCAATGAGAAATGAAGATGAACATTATGGGAAAATTGAACCCAGTTTTCCATCACTTCCTCAGATATGAAGAATTCTGGGATCATATACATCGAAGACATTAATCCTTGAAGGGCGAGAGATGACACATCGCATAGTGTTGCTCAATTGTGATTTGTTCGATGAGTATATCAAGTAATTAAATTGTACATGTATCTCTTCTCTTATCTCTTGTAATTTTAAATATTTGTTAAACTATTATTATTTTTATCTACAGGGAACATAATAAATTGATATATTGAAAGCATCTTTCTTTATATTTGAGAAGGAAAGAGACTTTGCATTGCAAAGGTTTTCTGCTTGGTTGAAATTGAAGGTAAAAATATTTCAATAATAAATGAATAAAAATAATATTTAATTAAGTTTACTATTTTTTTATATTTCAGGTATAGATTTTTCCTACAGACTCTATTTTAGAGGAAATAAGAGCTTCACTTTTGGTCCTAATACCATGGTTTGTTCTTATAAATCACTTGTGATCAATGGATACAAGTTTATTATCACTAAACGGGAAACAAACATGAGAACACAACATAATGGTGGTATGTTAACTGCCACAACAGACTGTTATGCCCGTTCATCGGATAACATACCTCGTTCTGAAAATGTAGCATATTATGGAGTTGTGGAGAAAATAATTATTTTGGATTATTACTCACATGGTCGAGTCACAATGATGAAATGTCAATGTTTTGATTCAATGATGAGGAAAGGAACCTTTGTTGATGAATGTGGATTTTGATTTATTGACATGACTCACACTCTTGCCACTGATGAACCATATGTATTGGCATCAATGGTGAAACAATATTATTATGTCAAAGTTCATATTCATCCTAAATACGGTGTAATTATTGAAGTATATCCCAGACATGTTTTTTATGATGGTGATTATGATGTTGACACTATCCCTACTACAATTGGAAGGAATCCATTTATTACTTATGATGACTCCAATAGCTCAATTTTTAGAGTTGATTGTAAACCCTAAGTTGTGGTGGGAAATATATAGAATCATACAACCATGTTCTCACCTACTGATTTCACCTACAACATTCATAGTGTGTATCCTAGTACGTACCTTAAAACCACCATAAATATTCTATTTATTTATTTTTTATAATAATTGTATTTCTATATTTTGATTTTTGGGTTACACATTAGTTATCTATTTCTAATTACTTCCATATTTGTTTTCATTATAGGAAATGATACCCATTGAAGAGAGGTGGCAAAAAAATATTTCAGAAAATAATCCTTGCATGACATAGATGGGAATTCCCCAACTCATCCCTGTTGTGAGTATTTTATTTCATATATATATATTTCAATAACTTATAATATCATGTGTTTAATTTTGTGTTAAAATTTTTTTCACAATCCACCCCCTAGACAAGAGATATCTGACAAAGAGCTAGATATTCCTCCCAGTACATAGGATGGTGGTAGGAGGGGGTGGTTTCAGAGTTAGACGACCATCTGGTGGTCCCGGTACTGAGGTCGGTTGTACGAGGGCTCGTGTTGAGAGAGTTAGACAATCCACTGGTCGTACCTGATTGGATCATTCCCCTACCACAACCGTATCTTCTACACCCCATTTTGATCCTGGTGTGTCTTTAGGGACACAAGTGATATTTTGGCCTCTGATGTTTACACTGCCAGTTGGCCAGACGTCTGTGCCATCATCTTTTTCTTCTGGTTCATTATCTCCGGGCTATTATATTCCACCTACTTCAACTCCTGCTCTGACACAGTATGTGGCTGAGGAGCGTACACTAAGGGACACTCCACCCGTACAGGATATTCCTTTGGCTTCTTCACATCCAGTGATGCCCATTGATCTGACTACCACATGTATATTTATATAACTCTAACAAATTTTAATATCAAAATTTATTTTTATTATAACTTCTATGGATATTTTTTTAATAAAAGATTCATCTACTGATAGGAGGCGGGGGAGGGGGTGTGCTCACTTGCGTGTGGTATGGAACTACCAGACATAGTTTGTGGTTGAATACAATGATGATGGACAAGTGATTGACAAATCTGGGTAGGAATGTCGGGGTTTTTTGTCGATAGTAGACAAATACTTCGACATCATTCCGGTAAACCCTCTCTCATGGAGATATCTACCACATAAAGTCAAGGATAATGCGTGGGCACAAATATGGGTAAAAAAATATATTGGATTTTATGTAGTATTTTTTTATTTATATTAATTAATATTTTGGGTGTCAGCTTCAGTATAACTTCCCCGATGGCGAAGGTGCACGACCGGCGTGTTTAAAGGATCTAGGATAGCATTGGAGAGCTTATAAGCTTGAGTTGTATGTTGTCTGGTGTGATAGATTGGGCATGGAGTTTGAGACATTACCTATCGTGGATGACTACCCAATAGAGCAATATCACCAAATGATAACCGATTGGGCGACTTCCAAATTTAAGGTATTAATACCATTTGATGTATTTAAATGACATTTTTATACTTTTTATTAATATTATCTAATTAATTATCAAACATTATATAGGAATATTATGAAAAAAACAAAAAAAAAACATTGATTCAAAGCAATACCTCTACACTATAGGGCACACGACTATGTCAGATCATGAGAGACATTTGGTATGATATAGTTGTTTATAATATTCTTTAGAACATTCCCTTTTTATTGTTTCATACTTAAATTATGTGATATATTCAATATTGAATATATGATTATACTTTCACATTATATTGTTTCAATGTCATTATCGAAGCACAAATTGAATATTGAAGGACGTATCCCTCGAGCAAAATTGTTTTTCTCAAGTAGAAGGAAAAAAAGATTGAACTGCAGTTAATGAACTGACACAAGAAAAGATTGTATGTTTTAATTTGATTCTTTCAAAGTTTAATATTTCTTTTGAATTTTAATAATCTATTAATATTTTTAGCAGGCTACTTTAGAGGCCCTTGATTTCTAGGAGCCTGACAATTTTGGGCCACATGATCATTTATAGCATGTTTTGGGAGATGAGCACTCTGGTCGAGTATGCTCCCAACTTGGAAAGAATATAGTCCCGACAAGGTATTGGTCCTTTACAGGTATCCATTATAGTACCACCGAGTTGGAACAGGTCAAGGGGCATGCAAGACAGTCTGATAAATGGGTCACAGAGGTGGAAGTACAACTTCAAAAGAGGGACAAAGAATTTATGAAACTGATAAAAGCTTTATCTTATCACCTCCACCAGAGGCCAGCGCAGCTTGTCAGACATTTATATAGTCGATGGGTGAACTATCCAATGCACCAGGCGGCATTTCTAGTGGCGGTCGAGATGATGACGTTCCTGGTGATGATGAGGATGATGAAGAGGATGAGGGAGAGGATGAAAATGAGAATGAGGGTGAGGATGGGGCTGAGGGCGAGGATGGGGCTGAGGGTGAGGTTGGGGCCGATGATGAGCATGGGGCCGATGAAGAGGACAACGACGAGGACAGAGATGGTGATGAGGATGAGGCTGATGATGAAGTGGTGATAATTATGGTGATCAGGGGCAGATTGATCCATTACATTTTTGAATTCTATATAAGTCTATATATTTTAACTTGGTTTTTCACATTGGTATGGATATTTTTGAATTCAGTATAACTGTTTATTTTCAACCAAATATGGAAGCATAATGATGTTATAATGGTCGAAACCAGCCGAATAACCTCATAATTCCATGAAATCAGACGACAAAAAAGGGTGGGTGAATTGTGAAATTTTCGGCCAGACGACACGTCAATCAGAGGTTTCATGTGATGGCGCTGGCCGAAAACGTACTCGGCGTGTCGTAAATGGCTAAAACATGGATTATACAGTCAAATGCATGCCGAATAACATCATAATGGCTTGAAATCACATGAAAACACCATAGTTATTATTAGTGAGGTGTACGAGGAGACAACATGTCATTCAGACTTGCAGTTTGTGCGGCACAGTTGAATATGTGTTTTTTAGGTGTTCGTCGTGCCTGAAAAGTGTGCGTGGGGTGGTTGAAACCGTCCAAACGACCTTAGAATTCCATTAAATCAGACGACAACAATGGGTGGGTGAATTGTGAAATTTTCGGCTAGACGGCATGTCAATCGGAGGTGTCATGTGACCGCGCTAGCCGGAAACGCACTCAGCATTTCGTAAATGGCCAAAACATGGGTTTTACAGTCAAATGCATGCCGAACGACAGCAGAATGACTTGAAATTACACGAAAACATCCCATTTATTATTCTTGAGGTGTAAAAGGAGACAAAATGGCATTCAGACACGTGGTTTGTGCAGCACGGCTGAATATGTGTTTTTAGGTGTTTGGTGTGCTCGAAAAGAGTGCATTGTGTGGTCAAAACTGGTCGAACAACCTCAGAATGCCATAAAATCGGACAACAACCAATCGTGGGTGAATTGTGAAATTTTCGGTCAGACATCACGTCAATCGGAGGTGTCGTGGGACCGCACTGGCTGAAAACGCACTCGGCATGTCGTAAATGGCCAAAACATGTGTTTTACGGTCATATGCATGCCGAACGACATCAGAATGACTTGAAATCACATGAACACACCCTTGTTATTATTTTTGAGGTGTACGATAAGACGATATGTCATTCGGAAATGCGGTTTGTACGGAACGACTGAATATGTTTTTTTAGGTGTTCAACGCTCTTGAAAAGCGTGCATGGGGTGGTCGAAACAGGTTGAACGACCTAGGAATGCCATGAAATCGGACGACAACAAAGGGTGAATGAATTTTGAAGTTTTTGCCCAGACGACATGTCAATTGGACGTGTCATGTGACTGTGCTGGCCGAAAACGCACTCGGAGTGTCGTAAATGGCCAAAACATGGGTTTTACGTTCAAATGCATGCTGAACGACATCAGAATGACATAAAATCACACGAAAACACCCTAGTTATCATTTGTGAGATGTACAATGAGAAGACACATCATTAGAACCCACGGTTTCTGCGGGATGGTTGAATATGTGTTTTTAGGTGTTTGGCGCACTTGAAAAGCGTGTGTGGGGTGGTCGAAACCGGACGAACGTCCTCAGAATTCCATGAAATCGGACGACAACAAAATTTGGGTGAATTTGAAAATGTTCAGAAAGACGAGACGTCAATCGGAGTTGTCGTGTGACTGGGCTGGCCGAAAACACACTCGGCGTGTCGTAAATGGCCACAACATGGGTTTTACAGTAAAATGCATGCCGACCGACATCAAAATGAATTGAAATCACACGAAAACACAGTAGTTCTTATTATTGAGTTGTAAGAGGATATTTCACGTCATTTGGAGGGGCGGTTTGTGTGACACCGCTGAATTTTTTTAGGTGTTTGGCGCGCTTGAAAAACGTGCGTGGGGTGGTCGAAACCGGCTGAATGACATCGGAATGCCATGAAATTGGATGACAATAAGGGGTGGGTGAATTGTGAAATTGTTGGCCTGAAGTCATGTAAATCGGAGGGGTCTTGTGATTGCGCTGGTCGAAAACGCACTCGGCATGTCGTAAATGGCCAAAACATGGGTTTTACGGTCAAATGCATGCCGAATGACTTCAAAATCACTTGAAATCACACGAAAACACACTAGTTATTATTCATGAGGTGTACGAGGAGATGAAACATCATTCGAATGCACGGTTTGTGTTGCAGGGCTGAATATGTGTTTTTTAGGTTTTCGGCGTGCTGGAAAAGTGTGCGTGGGGTGGTCAAAATGGGCCGAATGACCTCGGAATGCCTTGAAATTGGATGAAAACAAAGGGTGGCTGAATTGTGAAACTGTCGACCAGAAGGCACATCAATCGGAGGTGTTGTGTGACCTCACTAGCCGAAAAGGCACACGTCGTGTCGTAAATGGCCAAAACATGGGTTTTAAGGTTAAATGCATGAGAACGACATTGGAATGACTTGAAATCACACGATAACACACTAGTTATTATTCGTGAGGTGTTATAGGAGACAAAACATCATTCTGAAGCATGGATTGCACGACACAACTGAATATGTGTTTTTTAGGTGTTCAGTACGCTTGAAAAGCGTGCGTGGGGTGGTCGAAACCGGCCGAAAGACCTCAGAATGCCATGAAATCAGACGACAAAAAAGGGTGTGTGAATTGTAAAATTCTTAGCTAGACATAATGTCAATTGGAGGTTTCATGTGACTGTGATGGATGAAAACGCACCCGGCATGTAGTAAACGGCAAAAACTTGGTTTTACGGTCAAATGCATGCCGAACGACATCATAATGACTTGAAATCACCCAAAAACACCCTAGTTATTATTTTTGCGGTGTTAGAGGAGACGACACATCATTCAGACGTGTGGTTTGTGTGGAATGACTGAATATGTGTTTTTTAGGTGTTAGGCGCGCTTGAAAAGCATGTGTGGTGTGGTTGAAATCGGCCGAATGACCTCAGAATGCCATGAAATCAGATGACAACAAAGGGTGGGTGAATTGTAAAATTTTCAGCTATACGACAAGTCAGTCGGAGGTGTCGTGTGTCCGCACTTGATGAAAACGCACCAGGTGTGTCGTAAATGGAAAAACATGGGTTTTACAGTCAAATTCATGCCGAACGATATCAAAATGACCTGAAATAACACAAACACACCCTAGTTATTATTCTTGGGGTGTACAATGAGACAAAATGTCATTGGGACGTGCGGTTAGCCAGGCACGACTGAATATGTATTTTTTAGGTGTTAGGCACGTATTAGAAGCATGTGTGGGGTGGTCGAAACCGGCCGAAATACCTCAGAATGCTAGTAAATCAGACGTCAACAAAAGTTGTGTGAAATGTGAAATTTTCGGCCAGACAGCACGTCAATCGGACATGTTGTGTGACCGCACTAGCCGAAAACGCACTCGACGTGTCGTATATGGCCAAAACATGGGTTTTATGATCAAATACATGCCGAACGACATCATAATAACTTGAAGTCACACGAAAACACACTAGATATTATTCGTGAGGTGTACGAGGAGACAGAATGTCATCCGAACGTGTGGTTTGTGTGACACAACTGAATATGTGTTTTTTAGGTGTTCGGTGTGCTTGAAAAGTGTGCGCGGGGTGGCCAAAACCAGGCGAACGACTTCGGAATTCCATGAAATCGGACAAAAACTAAGGGTGGGTGAATTGTGAAATTGTCGGCCAGACAGCACGTCAATCAGAGATGTCGTGTGACCGCGCTGGCTGAAAACGCTCTCGGTGTGTCGTAAATGGCCAGAACATGCGTTTTACTGTCAAATGAATGTCGAACGACATCGGAATGACTTGAAATCACTCGAAAACATCCTAGTTTTTATTAGTGAGGTGTAAGAGGAGACGACATGGCATTCGGACATGCGGTTTTCACGGCACCACTGAATATGTGTTTTTTAGGATTTAGGGGGGCTTCAAAAGCGTTTGTGGGGTGCTTGAAACTAGCCTAACAACCTTAGAATGCCATGAAATCAGATGAAAACATATGGTGGGTGAATTGTGAAATTGTGGGCCAGACGACACATCAATCGGAGTTGTTGTGTGACCGTGCTAGTCAAAAATGCACTTGGTGTGTCATAAAAGGCCAAAACATGGGTTTTACAGTCAAATACATGCCGAACGACATCAGAATGAATTGAAATAATACAGAAACAGCCTATTTTTTATTCTTGAGGTGTACGAGGAGACGGAACATAATTTGGATGTGTGGTTTGTGCGGCATGGTAAAATATGTGTTTTAGGTGTTTGACGCGCTTAAAAGGTGTGTGTGTGGTGGTCTAAACCATTCGAATGACCTTAGAATGCCATGAAATTGGACGACAACAAATGGTGCATGAATTGTGAAATTTTCGGCAAGAAGGTATGTCAATCGGAGGTGTCGTGTGACCGCGCTGGCTAAAAACACACCCGGCATGTCGTAAATGGCCAAAGCATGTGTTTTACGGTCAAATGCATGTCGAACAACATCATAATGACTTGAAATCACACAAAAAACACCCTAGTATTATTTTTGTGGTGTACGAGGAGATGGCATGCCATTCGGATGCGCGGTTTGTACGGCATAGCTGAATTTGTTTTTTTAGGTGTTCAACGTGCTTGAAAAGTGTGCGTGGGGTGGTCGAAACCAGACGAACGAACTCGGAATGCAATGAAATCGGACGACAATAAAGGGTGGGTGAATTTTGAAATTTTTGGCTAGATGACACATCAATTGTATGTTTTGTGTGACAACTCTGGCCGACAACACACTCGGCGTGTCGTAAATGGCAAAAACATAGGTTTTACGGTCAAATGCATGCTGAACGACATCAGAATGACTTGAAATCACATGAAAACACACTAGTTATTATTCATGAAGCGTATGAGGAGACGACCCATCATTAGAGGAATATAAAAATCCCATGTGCTTCCTATAACTCATCCTAGGTCTAAGAACATGAGCACTACCATTGTCTATTTTATGGGTATCATGATCCATGCCACACTCCCCATGTTTTTCTGTTGGTTTTAAGATACTAAACCCAAGACCATGACTAAACATCCCATGTGCTTCATAGAACATGTAGGTTTTTTCTCATATGTGTATTGGTGTTGTGGTTTGAGTGAGTAATGAATTCTAAATTTTGAATACCCTTATGTGTGTTGGTGTTGTTATTTGAGTGAGGAATAAATTCTAAATTTGGATTACTCTTATGGGTGTAATTTCATTTCCTATAACATGTAGGCATTTTCTCTTATGCGTGTTATTGCATTTGAATTTCTAAATTTCTAAATTCTGGAATGAATTATAAATTTTTAATACTTTGGATGGGGGTTCCTTATCGGTGTTGTTGCAGGTCTGGAGAGGGGTTGGTGTGTTGTTGCAGGTCTGGAGAGGGGAGAGGGGCATGCTGTTGTGAAGCTGTGCAATTCTATACCAACAGTTCTGCAACCGTTGGTATAAATTTTTTATATAAGGCTATACCAATAGTTCTATAATCGTTTGTATGATACTATTATATAATCTATACAAACGGTTTGTTCTAACCGTTGGTATATGTTTATACCAACAGTTACAACCAAACAGTTGGTATAACCTTATTACTTGGCATATTCCCTCTATACCAACGATTATAAACTGTTGGTAGAGGTGTCTCAAATATATACCAACAGTTTACAAACCATTGTTTTATGTTATACTTTTACACACATATACCAACAGTTTTTAGAAAACTGTTGGTATACCTCCTATTTTGACACCTATACCAATGGTTTTCACAGAACCGTTGGTATAGGCCTATTATCACGCCTTACATCCCCATGGTTGAGGGAACTGTTGGTATACAATATACTAATGGTTTCCAGGCCTTTACCAATGGTTTTGAACCTTTGGTAAAGTTTAATATTTCAGTAGCGATTCACTTATGATTCACTTCTTATGAATTTCTAAGATTTAATCCATGATTTAGGATTATGAGCTATGTTATGCAAGGTATGGTTTTCAAATGTTAATTTCATGTTCTCATATCCTTGTGTATATGTTATGTTCAAGTGATTATTGATATCTTCCTTAAATACCATTACTAGGAATCTGACCACACCCATTATTATGTTTCCTTTCCTCAGGTCATGAATAATAGTTTTAAGAAAGGGTTTTCTATGAATATTACAATATGGGGAGATCATTTGTATGATTTTGAAGATTATTCATGAAATAAGAAGATTATGTATCTAGTATCAAAAAACACCAATAATTTATGGTCCTCAGACATATATTTGTAAAATTTATAGAATAATCATCAAAATGTAATATTTATATATGTAAATCATGGCTAGTTATAGGTGGTATCATAGTAATGGTTAGTTATACTTTGGATACTAGGTTAGGAAGAAGTTAGTGACATCTCTTCAGATAAAATTTACTACATGATAACATTTTAATATTTTAGTAATGATTATTGATATCCAAGGTTAACGATAAGGTTTCATATAATGAAATTAAGGTTTCTTTATTTAGTCTTATTTTTAATTACTTTTCTTGATTATGTGGTTTTACATTATGGTTATCATTGTGCTCATAATTTTTTTTTGTTTCTATCAATGCAAATAACCCAAAGGAATCATGTTAATAACAAATGGGATGGATAATGCAATGATTTTCCTCCTGGGAAAACAAATTTTTTAGGAGATGGAATTGAAAATCTCATTCTTATGCTCACACAACATTCTCAATATTGAAATCATGTTGAGCTACCAAATGAGAAATATGGGGAACAATATTCTTTTGATTCATTCACGAGGCAATATTGATTGTCTTTTAATGGGTCCAATGATCTATTAGTTATTGAAAAAATGATTAGTACCACTAAAAAAATATTTTCCATCATATAGTTTCTATAAAATTAAAATTTTATTCATTCCATTTATTATTTGGAAGGAGAGGTAGGTCGATGGTGGAATATTATTATGAAAATGATTTAAGAGAATGAAATTGAATCCATGGAATGAGAATATGTTAAGAGAATGATTTTCAATATATACATCCCTCATATTTTTTCACAAATATATAAAAGTAATATCAAGAACTCAAGAATAAGGATGAATAATCTATTGGTAATTATAGAGCTAAATTTGAAATACATGGAAGATATGATATTGGTTTATCGCCATCCTGGAAAGAAAAAATGATCAATTTTTTTGGATTTAAACCATGTATATGGAAGGTGTTATCTATTGAAGTATATTGTATCTATAAATAAATTCTTTAATGTTCACTCAAAGAATAATTAGATATTAGATATTTTAAATAGTCCCATGGTTTTGATAAGAAGTGGATTATTGAGTCTTATGAGAATTAGAATAAATTACTTGGTGGAAAGAATTTATAGCCTCTTATAAGTAATAAATGAGGGAAGAGACATCATGATAATTTTTAGATAGTAACTAGAATGTTTTTAAATTTTGGGAATTCATGTCATAGAGCTAGTGAATATCGAAAGGTAGTTAAAATTATAGTTTATATAATGTTGGAAATGAGGACACCAACTAATGCACCACCCATGCTCCAAAGCTTCAAATTAATGGAGTATGGGTGTTATTTCAACTAATTCATGAGTCTAAAAAAATTATATTTAGCATCAATATCCTTTTAATATCAAACACAAAGGTAATCTCATGTGAATACAACTACCTAAATGGTTTTTGAGAATAATTTGGTGAATTTACACTTTTCATCTACTCTAGAACAGCTAATGTCTTATTTTATTATTCCTCTACCTACTCATTCATATATAAGGAATTTGGAAACGGCATTGAATATAAAGGTTAAAAATTATTTATTAATTTTGTAGAGAAAACACCTAATGGAACATTGGTCACATCCTAAGTCTGTAGTTCCTCTTCAATTTATTTTTGTGGGAGATTTATACTTGTAAATGTTTTGATTCTCCCTCTAGTTAAGATTGATGTGATCATAGGAAGAGATTATCATTCCTTTTATAGAGTATATATTTTATAATTTGGGGGTCATATTTTTTATTCTAAATTAACCCTTGATCCTTTATCATTACAGGGATGAATGAAAACTTCAAATAGAAATAATATCCATTTTAAAATCTAGGATTTCTTTTCAAAATCGGTTTTTATCTCATATAGTTTGGGAGAAACTCAACATTGATGATATAAAAAATTATGTGGGAATTGTTTGATGTATTTCTGTATAAGTGTCATAGTCTTCCAAATAATTTTTAATTTGTGTTCTCAATAGAATTCAAATTTTGGGCTCTTCCTATTTCATAGACTCCATAAATAATGGCCCCAACTGAGTTTTTTGAACTAAAGAAGAAACACCATTATAATCTTGATAAGGGATTTATTCGACAAAGTGTGTCACCATGGGGTGCACCATTCCTTTTTATTATTAAGAAATATAGATCGGTACTATTATATATTGATTACTAGAAACTAAAAAATACCACTATCAATAATATGCACACTCAACATCATATTGATGACATATTTGATCAACTGTTTGTAGCTCAATAATTTAAAAAGATTAAACATCATTCTATATATAATTAATTGAGGATCAAGAAGGAGGATATACCCAATAAATAATTCTACACATGGTATAGAAACTATTTATATAATGAGATTCCATTTGTTCGAACTAATTCCCCTACTATATTCATGTATTTAATCAATATAGTCATTACAGATTACTGTGATCAATTTTTGGTAGTCTTTATAGACAATATTCTTTTATAATAAAATATAAATTAAGAGTGTTAAGATCACATGATAATTATTGTAAAGACTCTAAAGAAGGATAAATCGTATTACTAGTTTACGACGTGTTAATTTTGGATAAAATAGCTTTAATTATTTGGTAATATAATCTCAAGTGATGGTATATAGGTTGATCAATAAAATAATGAGGCTATTGAATGATGTCCAAGACTAACTATAGTAAACAAGATCTAGTGTTTTCATGGTTTATATGGTTATTATTAACTGCTTTTTGAGAATTTATCTTGATTATATAGTCCACTCACCATGTTAACATGAAAGGTAGACAAGTTACACTAAAATGTTGAATTTGAGAAAAATTTAAAGTAAATGATAAGAATATGTGGCAGTGCACCTATGATTGAATTTTACTATGGGGTGAAAGGGTTTTTAATCTATTGTGATGCATCAAATAAGGGACTATGATGCATTCTCTTGCAGAATGAAATGGTTATTTATTATACCTCATGGAAATAGATGGTTCCTAAAAAACACCCAACTCATGATTTGGATTTATCTACAGTATTTTTTTTATATCAATGATATGGAGGAATCATCATTATAGAAAAAAGTGTGATATATATATACAGATCAGAAAAAATTAAATTATATATTCACCAAAAAGGAGTTGAATATGCACCAAAGAATATGGTTAGAGTTGACTAAAAGAATATGACTAGTCAATACATTGCCTCTATGGAAAATCAAATAAGGTGTCTGATGATTTGAGTTAAATAGATCATGATAAATTATCCAAGATAACAATCACAAAATATCATAAATTTATATGTTTAAAAATTTTGGATCATGAAATCCTAATGGAAAGGGAGAAATATTATCTTCCAAAAATGGGGTTCAACCGTCGATATAAGTGATGATTAATAAATTATAGAAGGAAGATGTAGATCTGAAGAAGAGTGTGAGAAATGTTCCTAAGTTCATCATTGATTATGATGGAATTATAAAGTTAAAAAATCAAGTATGTTTCCCCTCAATACTAGTTTTAGAGAATGAGCTATTAGAGGAGTATCATAGTTCATTATTCAATATTTGTTTTCAAAGTGTGAATAAGTATTTTGATTTGAAAGAGAATTTATGGAGGGATGGAATAAATAGATATATTGTAAAATATTTATTGCAATACATGGTATTATAATAAGTTAAGGCTGAGAGATAAAATTATAATTCGATGTTACAACCATTTCCCATACCATCATAGGATTGGGAAAACATCACCATGGATTTTGTTATCGGACTCCCCAAAATATCTAAGGAGTATAATGATATATGGGTTGTAGTTGATCACCTTAAAAACATAGAACACATTATCGCTATAAGATAGATTTAAATATGAATCATATTTACATGATATATATTAAATAAGTGGTAAGGTTTCTTGGAACACCACGTTGAAGTGTATTTGAACAAGAAATGAGGCTTACTTCAAGGTTATGGTAAAGTATTCAGCAATCCCGTGATAAAGAATAGTATCATAGAAATATGTATCATCCTCAAAAATACGGTTTGTCTAAGAGAATTATTCAGAACATATAAGATTTATTGAGATCTTTTCAATGGATCTCAAAGGTGGTTGGGATCAACACCTACCTCTAGTTGAGTTCTCTTATAACAATAATGTTCATTTTTTCATTGATATGGATCACTCTGAATACCTCATTAAAAATAAGTGTAGAGAAACAATTTTTTGGGACATAATTAATGTTATAAATCTATTTTGGTAATATTTCAACAACGAAATTATTGATAAGGTTGGATCAATTCGACAACACATAAGGGAAGCACAATTTTAGTAGATAAGTAATACTGATAACTAGCATTGTGATTAGGAATTTGAATTTGGTGAGAAGGTGTTTCTATGAGTTTCTACACGGATGAACATTATGAAATTCAGAAATAAATAAAATCTTATACCAATATATATATATATATATATTTCCAATTTAAATTCTTGAATGACATATTATTGACAGGAACTTCCAACAAACCACTCTCAAGTCCACTATGTGTTCCATGTGTCTCTCATAAGGAAGTACATACATGATAAATCACATATACATAACATAGAGGTTATAATGTTGGAAGATAATTTTTTCTATGATGAATAACTATTGGATATTTTATATTGTATATATTATGTTCATTGAACTAGGAGCACTCACTAGGTCATAGTTCAATGGTGAAACCACTAACCTAATGAAGTATGTGGGAACCTGAGTACATTATGGGAATTATGTATCTATCATTGTTTATATAAAATTTATGGAATTTCAAGAGAGAAATTATTCCTTATTGCGGTATAATGTATCAATACAAGATTTTTTTATATAATTTTTTAAAATAAATTTAATTTCATTGATAGTCTATGTTACAAAAAACACTGAGTTTTAATGAACTGTGATATACTATAAATAATATTATTTAAACATCGACAATAAAACATAGATATTAAATATGTTACAATAAATATGAATAAAAATAGTTTTAGAAATAGGCATCAAAGTTTTAGATAAGTTAAATATGTTGAAAAAATACTATATTTTTAGTAAACCCATAATATACTTCGAAAATACATTTTTTCCAAAAAAATTCAAATTTTTTGAACATTTAATAAATGTAATTTTTCCTCTTTTCAAAAATTTATTTTATAAAATAATATTAATTATTTTAATTGAAAATTTAAAAATTATATTTATTTTATTTTTTGGTAGTTTTGTGATAAGATTCAGTTTTCAATTAATAGTGTAAAATGAAATTATTTATTGATAATTATATTTCTTTTATAGAATTTAATAGTTTCATTTTTATTTTAATATAATTTTAAAAGAAATAAATGTAAAATTTTGTTGTAATAAATCCAATTTTTTTATTTTAATTAAATTTATATGTAATTTATATATTAAATATTTTTATATGTAAAAAAATTAATCCTAGGAACCCCACTTTTTTATCACATCTACAGGTTTAATTTTAAATTAAAATCAACCACTTCTGTTAACTTAAATTTTAAAAATTGATTACATATGTGGAATTAGAATAATTAATATTATATAATAATTAAAACATAATTTTTTTATAATAAATAGTAAAAAACATTAAAAATTAATTACCATGATTAATGTTAAAACAAGTTTATCGAGAGTTTAACTCATTGTATAACTATTAAAATAATCTAAAACATTTCCTATTACAATTTTAGAGAATTAATTATACCATATCACATAAAATATTTGATAATGAGGACTTTTTTTCCTTTTGGAATATGAGAAATGTGGTTATAACATTTTAAATTCAAAATTCCATGTATGTTCTCGACCCCACTTATAAAAGACCACACACTCTCATCTTCTCTTCACACTCCCTAATATATTTGGATCGAAAAATAGATTCCCAAATACCTTCATTAATTCACTTCCCATTTCATATAGTCCCTATAGTTATTAGTAAAATCTCTTAAGAAGTATTTCTGTATAAACATAAAGAGTTTCTTATGAAAAGAGGTAAATTTATTTAACTTGTTTTTCTATATTATTTATTCATTAACTTCCTTAAATGTTTCTTCAAATATAATGATATAACATCACCACTATCTCAAATATTCATAGATCTTATTATGTTAATTTCATAACCTATGTCTATATCTTATTTTATCAAATGGGAAACAAAACTATTTATTGTGTGTACGGAGGACTATCACCTTATGAACTGATGTATTTCGTTTCCCATCCCCACCCCTCACGGTTGTAGATAATGATATATTTTATATTTATATATTATAAATATTATATTTTTATAATTATTTATTTATAATATTACATAATCCTTCTTGATTTTCAATATTTTTTGAAATGATAACATTTCTCGTGTGTATGTGTGGACTACTTCCACCAAGAAGTGATCTGATATGTTTTTCATTGTATTTTCAATTGGATGCTAATAAGGTTATATTAATTTTATATAACATATAAATATGATATAATTATTATTATTTAAAGGTGAACTAATTTTTACCCATCTTTAATTATATTAAAATAATGTTCATGTGTATGTATAGCCTACAATCTTTGTGAACGGTGCAATTAATTTTTTATCTCTAACTTTCATATATTACTATAAATAAATTTATAATGATTATATATGAGGGTAGAAAATATCTACGTAAAATCCTCACTATTTCCCATAAAATTACCAAGATTCATTATGGGAATCCCTAATGAGTAATCATCAATAAATATTACTCATAGATCCATATTCACATTGATTCAAGTCATCCTTCACCACCCCCTAGTGGATGGAAGGTGGATCTACATGTCAATGGGCCCACTCCCTAGGTGCAAGGAACAATCAATTGTGCCCTTATTAATGATCTCACAAGGATGATTCATTAGTGATAGATATAAGGTAATCCTTTATGTGTAAGACCCATTCAACATTTTATTTCATTATCTCACGTTATACATATGACCTTATTTTTTTCTCGCAAAGAGTGAGACTCATGTGGTTTTATTTTTTTATCTGTCGAATCGTTAACATGATCAAATTTATGTACATAACGGTAGTGACAATGGGTAATCCATATTCTATCATCTATTATCATTCCCTTCATGGAACTTATGTCATAGTTAGATAATTTAAAACTTCATGACAACATTATAATCACATGACATGAAACTGCATGACAATATCCTTACCACATGGAATTAAACTGCATGGTGAAATCCTTTCATGTGAACTTAAACCATATAATTCAATATTTTTTGGGATTTTATACTTATTTATATATGATACATATGTTTCTCTCAACATTTTAAACCCAATAATAAAACTTCTATCTCCTCATTAACCCATTTTAATAACCCTCTCCATTATAGATTTTAATTTCTAGAGAGAATTTGCACATTTTGTGTGGCGGACTGCTCATATGGAGAAATGAGTGTCTAAATAAAGTATAACCTTTTTTTAATATTTTATCTATATATTTTTACATGAAATTATTTTTATTGGAAGACTCTATACTAATTTTTTCAGTATAGGAGTATTAAAAACTACCAGGGCTGTGGCAACAACCAAGGAGTAGTCGGTATCCCCTACCAACTTGTCGATGATGCATGATAAAGTCTATCCATACTCTAAGACTCACTAACCATTCAGTACACATTCACCATATCTCTAGTGAAATTGGATGAACAATTATTTCCCACCAGGTCATAACTACCAACTGTTGGGCCACCGAATTGCTAGTGGGGTCATACATGGCATAATATAAATGGGAGATATTTGTTCTTTTCAAACATCAGATCCCCTTTGTTTTCCATAACATGGGAAAATTTCATGGTAGATATTTGGTTGTAATCTCTTATATTCTGACTTCAAAGAGTAATCTTTTATGATCATATAACTTAGTGTGACCCAATGGATAGTTCAGGACAGATCCATCGATTTTCTTCATTCTTAGCCACCTACAGTCTCTTATAGTGGTGGATCATTTTGTTATTAATAATGGATGATCCTCTTGGTGTGTATAATCGTTTTCAATACTTTATGTCTTAAATATTTTTATATCTCATCTCCAGTGATCTTCTTAGTGATTATTTGATCTTCTGTGTGGTCTTTCTTAAAGTATCTAAAAATAATTCCATCAGATATTGATGGAATTATTTGAGATCAATTTGGTGTTAGATCAGTATGTGTAGGGGATGTTCGATATAAATTTACATGAACCATTAGATGGTGTTTTGATGAAGTTATGTCCCTTCATAATCAATTATTTGAATTTTAGAGAAACGAGTTAAGTCATGCAATGAAATATGGAATATATTTGGGGATTTTTCTTATCTTAGAATCAGGAGTGTGTGAAGAGTGTCTTGAACTCTATTGGGTTTCATTGTAGTTAAGGTACATGGATTTGTTGGATTTAATCAATATATCCAATTATTTTATATTAAATTATAATTTTCATTATAGTTTTGTGATGGATATTTAACTCAGAATGATTTAGGTACTGTGAGACAATCTATCTATTTATGATTGGTCATGGTTCTGACTGGGTGGGGGATATCTGGTATGTTCTTCGACATAGGTACATTTTGCCTTTGAATTTTTCTTCTTGTAATCATTTAATTACTTATAATTTTTTAATTTATAGACATTGGAATTATAATTACATTATTTGTAGTGTTGGAGGCTGAATGGACTTGGATGACTTGCATAATTCTATTGGTAAGTTATTATATTAGAGTTGTCATTGTTTGAAGTATGTGGGCCCGTGTACTATACCCTTTGGTGTTATGAAGGTTTATTTCCATGGGTTACATGGATTTCCATGTTTTGAAAATGATACGTGAATTAATTATGTTTCAGGAATGAAAAATAATTCTTACTTAATTAATGATCCTTAAGTTTATTAAATTAAATTAAAAAATACAAATATTATTGGAAAAAGTGAAAAGGTACATGATAGACCCATGTATACTAGCTTGTTTCTGGACACCAATGGATAAGGATTTATATCTAATGTGTTCCATAGAATTCATGGACCCTCTTTGATGTGTGGTTATGATACATGGGTCTTATAACGTATGATACCATGTTTTATGGTTAGACCATAATAATGTGGGTTTATAACTGGTGATACACTATATGTTGGTTTTATTATAACATTTATAATGTATATTGTTTCCATTTTTTTAATGATCTCATGTACTGAAATTTTTATATATATTTTATGATGATATTCTATGTGCTTGTTATATGTATACCCTTGTTTAATTGTTGTAAAACATGTATACATATCTTATTTTACCATGTATGAAAGTAATCATATGTGGGTGTGTGTAACCTCTTGATAATTATTCATAATATTACTTATTTTTACTTTATATGATACATCTTTCTTATGGTATTGTATAGCCTATGAGAAGTTGTTTCAGGTATTAGGAAGATATTTTTGTTCAGTTCTAGATTGGTGGTACCATATAAGGGGAAAATTATGATGTGTTAATGGATATATTATAACTCATTTGATGGTATGGGTTAGATAAAAAAATCTTGTTAAAGCAGGATTTCAAGAACCATAACATAGGGTCCTATGCTGATACTCTGAAAGCTCGCCGCTAATAGGCCAGGGGATAGTGACTAGCGCTATGAATACATATCACTAACATGGAATGAATTAGCCTAATTGCGTACACAGACACACACACACACACACTCGCCTCTAAGCCTATACAATTCTAAAATATAAAAAAACATAATAAACATTCATTCATTCTATAGGCTTGGAGATGTGTGTGTGTGTGTGTGTGTCTAGGTACTTAGGCTAAGGCCTCCCATGTTAGTGATATTCCTTCTTAGCACTAGTCTCCAGCCCCTGGCCTATTAGAGGTGGGATTTTATATTTGTGGCATAAGACCCTCTAGAACGGGTCATGAACGAGTGCTATCAAAGCTAATTTATTGTTCTCCAAGATGACTGATTTGTGGAATACTTGATCAGAAATACTAGGTTGGAATACTACGATTGTGACTTACCTCCAGAATATGTGCCTTTATTGAGTATATGAAGATTTCATGTTATATGTGTTGTAAAAATATACCAGTGTACTGTTGATCGTATTTCCTTTTTTGTGTGCCTTTTTGTTTTGGGGTGTCCTACATAGCATTGATATAGTCACCCTAACATAGGCTTTTTTCACATGTGTCATGTCTTGTGCAAGTGATCAACTTTTTTATAGAGTCCTAGGTTGACCAAAACCATACGATGCTTTATGGGACCATACAGACCGAGTTGTGTCCTTTCATCTCTCTTATAGTAGTTCAGATACATACTTTTCATCTTGGACTTGTGTTTCCTACTATTGTGGCTGGATTTTATTTGTACACATTTAACTTTATTTTACTTCTTTTCATAATCTGGTAATGATATTAGATGTATGAATGCATCATTTTTTAGTTTTTTTACATTTCATCATTTAATAAGCTTGGATATGTGTGTGTGTACAAGTGCTTAGGCTAAGGCCTCCCATGTTAGTGATATGCCTTCTCAATGATAGTCAATAGCCCTTGGACTATTGGACATAGGCTTGGAGAGTCATGACACATGCCCCTCTAGGACGGGTAGTGATAGAGTGGTATCAGAGTGGTCGGTTCTACTTTAGGTCATAACTTTGTGAGATTATATTGGGGTAACAATGTAAAATGTTTTGAGTTAGGATTTCAGGATAGGGACCCCATTATTAGTGCGACAACTGACATATCGATACACCAAGACTATGATCACCTACTTTTCGACTCGGTAAATGATAAAACAAGTTATAAGGAAAACAATGGTACATGCATCATATAGGAATGGTTTGTGGTTTCCATGTCCTTATTGATTCATATGTACAAATATACTCACTAACCATGGTGCATCTTGTTTGTTTCAAGATGCCTACATGACCTATTCTTACTAGTATTTAGCATCATGATCTCAAAGATTATCCCCTCAGTGATGAGGCATGGATACATAGACCACTTCCCAATATGTTACCATCATGTGTTACACGAGCTATACAACCACATATAGGTAAGCACATGGAATCCATAATACCAATGTATGAGGTGCACAGGCAGAGCTCGCTTTATGGGTTTCAGAGACAGAGACTTCTCATGTTCTGAGGTGATCCTAACCCAAAGGTGGATGAGGTTTGTCATGAGGTGGTGACCTGAGTTTTTCATCTAGTCAGAACACCAACAGATCAGATGGTGGTCCCAATGGAAAGCCTTCTTCATCTATTAACAAGGTGAGGTTGTGTTTCTATTACCTATTTTTTGTTCGTAGTGGAAACTCAATAAGGGGGTGAATTGAGTTCCAATTAAAAATTTATATTAAAATGATTTTCATCAAAATCCCCCAAAATAAATGACAAGTTAAACTATACTGAATTTGTAATACATTAAAGGGTCATTTAGGTTCTCAATAGATCGATTAGTTATTAGTTAATCTAATCTGAAGAGTAGATTACCTTTTTAAACTAACCTAATTCTTTACAATAAATACAAACACTTACTATTTTAACTATCCGAGTTACTTTAAAATATATTTGAATTTAAAGTACTTAACAGCAGAATATTCAATATAGTTAAAACAAAAAAAACAAGAAAATTAGTTTTAACCTAGAGGTTCAGTCTCAAGCAGAGAATTATTCCTCTCAAATAGTTTATATAAACTTTGATCCACACCCTGGATCGGGGTTAACAATGATTCCAAGACTGTCCAGGTACTAATACCTCTACCACAATTCATCGTGAAAAAAAAAACAATAGCACACATGCTATCCAAGTCACACTTGGAATCTACCACTATCCACAGTCGGATAGAAGAGATTAAGGGAAATATTGGTTGAGGATTTATAAATCCCCTAGTTCAGTATAGGGGGCAGTGTGTGCCTAAAAATATAGAGCACACACACTACCTATAATTTAAATAAATGAAACACAATAGAGATGAACAAATAAAGATGAGTTTATAATTCTCTATGTGTTTTGAGTGAAGCTCTGGACCTCTTTGATTGATGAAGATGACGATTTGATTCCTTCTCTGGTTTCTGTCAAGAGAAACAGAGTGTCATAGTTCGGTTTCTTCACTTCTAGAGTCGGTGTTCAGCTCGAGTAAGAGAGTATTCTTTGTAACACTTGAGATTCTTCTTTGAAACTTCTCTTTTCTGTGTATGATTATTCTTTGAGTTTTTCTAATGTTCTTCTTTATGAAGTTCACTTCATGTGTCACACACTTTCATGTATATTTTTATATTTTTTCATTAGCTTGATCTTCCTTTTATACATTGATCTCTGGAAATGGGAATGATTAACTTTTTATGGGTACGAGTAATGGTTCCTAACATTCCAATAAATATCAATAATAAATGGCAGAAGAATTAAAATCCAAAAATATGACTATTGCTAAATAAACAACTAGAAATAGAGTTTAGAGATATAGTGACTGGTTTCCAACGGTAGCTCTTAGTATTAGTGAGCTTGTAATGGTGGACATGAGTCAGTAGGTCTATATCGGTAGTTATTACTCTTTATAACGGTAGCTCTATATATCTATAGCTCTTTCCATCGGTAGCTCCTTCTATATCAGTGACCCATATTGGTGACCTTATTGTATCGGTATACTTTGTAGTGGTAGCTGTCTATCTGTATCAGCAGACTTGTATCGGTTGTTATATTTTATCGATAACACGCCTATCTTAGTATCTCTTCTTATCGGTAGCTATCTGTCTGTCTCTTTGTATCGGTAGCTTGTATCTGTAACTATGTATATACTAGTGGACTTACTCTATCGGTAGGTCTATATCAGTCAACTTGTGCATACCAGTAGACTTATTCTATTGGTATCTCAGGTGTAATGGTGACTATCTGCATACCGATGACCATATCCATATCTGTAGACTTTTTTACCTGTGTACTTAGCCTTATCGTTAGCTATTGTGCATACTGGTGGACTTACTCTATCAACAGTTGTTATATGAAAAACATATTCAAATTGAGTTAGAATTATTTCAAAGCATGTATAGACATCGATAAAAATTGATTAACATCTTCCAATGATTATTTTGATATTTTTTTCAACATAATTTAACATATAGATAGGATTATAAACACATATTAAAACATAATTGAGATTATCAAAATAGGTATGGTCAACAATCTCCCCCTTTTTGATAATCACAAATTATGGTATTTTAACCCAAAATAATCATTAAGATATCAATATAAAATACATTGAGTCTGGAATTTTCAAATTTATCAGAGAATAGAGTATTATATGAAAATGTTTCAGAGGTATGAAACAACAGTAAAAAAACAAATGTACTAGAGGTATAATTGTATTATGGTAAAATTATGTCATTCTCATATTACTCATATTTATCATATTTCTCTCCCTTATATAAATTAAGCTATATTATGCTCATTTATTTCTCCCCCATATGCTCATGTATTTTTCCACCGTATATATTATTTCTCCCCCTTTGTGATTAGAAAAATTTTTGAATGAAAGGATGAGAGAAGGAACAGAATGAAAGAGAGAATTAAATCATTTACATATTACTTGAGGAAAAAAAATATAGAAATACAGAATAGAACCAAAAATAATACAAGTGATTCATATCAATGGTCCTAGCCACTAATCAATCGACCACTTAAATGTACACTTTGTATTTGGCTTTGGGTTCGGAGGTAGACTCAGGCTGGGTAGCTTCAGTAGAGGGCTTGGGAATTCCAGAAAGCACTACTGGAGGTTGAGCAACAGAGACTATTCCTGGCCTGTAGTGGATAGCTATCTGTGTGGTCATAGGAGTGAGGTTCTGTATTGTTTGTAATAGAGTCATTTCAGGAATAGATGTACACTGAGTAGAGGCGTGCAGGGCTGGAGGTGTAATGATAGGGGTACTATCTACATTAACAAATGGCAGAAATAGATTCCTAAAGTCCATAATTATTCCTCCTCCTCTCTCCATAGCATAGACAAAGTTGTCCTTGTTCTCCATAAAAGTTTCTAGAGTTGGAGTCAACTCCCTGAGCTTGCTCACTTGTTCATTGAAAACATGAGTGACTAGAGGTAGTTTCATGTTTTCTAATAGATGCTTGAAACGGTTGTTGAGCTGATTCTTGGTATAAACATTCTGAAAGTAGAGATCTATATTATATTTGATTTCTTGTTGGGAAGAAGTAGCATCCCTCATATGCTTCTGAACAAATTTTTGAATATCGCTTGAGGTAGACAGTACCTAAGAATCAGCTGAGTTACTAGTACTAGCATGACCAATCTCTTCTTTCAGCACAACACTAAATTGTTCAAAATATACTGAAGCACTAGATGAAACAAGAGGTTTAACTGTGACTGCTATAGTCTCCTTGAATGATTGGGTTAAGTTGCTTATCAGCTTCTGGACAACCAAATCATAGGTGCTCACATGATCTTTGATGGACTTCTTAAAAGCTTCAAAGACATCCACAAATTTCCTTACTACACCTTTAATGTAATTGATATCAGCATTCATTTGAGATTGAGAACTACTCAAGGTAGTTAAGGAAGAAATAGACTTCTTCAAAGAAGCAACAACTCCTATCCAGCTCTCAATTTGAGTATGACATACTATTATCTCATCCACCATCTCTATCGTAGTGGTTAACATAGTACATCCAAGACAGAGACCAAATGATTTTCCCATTTTTCTCAACTCCTCAGAAAAACTGCTCTTTAAGTCAGCAACAGATGCAGTACAAGTCTCCATCAACTCAGCCTTTAAAGAATCATGATCTGCCTTAGTAACAAAAATTTTAGCACAACTACACGTGCTCTTTTTGACACAATAATAGCCATAGAGTCATTCATAAAAGATTGAATGGATGATATCAATGAGGTTTCCATTTTTTTACCTATTCCAAGAATGAGGCCTTAAGATCAGACTTCAACTGGTCTAGATCAGCTTTTCTTACCACATACTTAGGTAAAAACACATAAAGGATAACATAGTTAACTCGTGGTCTATTGATGGGTGCCTCATCTTCAGAATCAGGATAGTCCAGCCCACAAATTACAAAACCTGGGTCTTCTGCCCAGTCATCAATCTCATGAGCAATCAAAATAGTGTTATGTATGGTAGGATTATCCCCCTCAATGTGTGCATTCTCTAGTATAGAAATATCATCCCCAATAGCTCAATATTCCTCAAAATAATCCTCCACAACCATTTCCAATTCAATAGCAGGATTCTCCTTAGGAATAGGTGTAGGTATGTCTACTTCATCAATTTCTTGAGTAGGCATTGAGGAGTGCCCAATCAGTGGACTGAGACTCAAGCAGGAAGAAATAGATACTTTAGTTTCATATTCTTCTTCTTCCTCATTCTCTAGAGAAGGCCGGTCTTCCTCATCAATAGGGGATTCTTCATTTATTACTCCCTACATTGTTTCCTTTCCAAATGATGGATCTTCAGCAACAGGACTTGGTGGAAAGTATGGATCCCTTCCATCATCTATAGATGTATCCTCCTCTTTAGTTTCTTCACTATACTAAGGCTCTTCTTCATCAGTTCCTAGACCTAGATCCCTTACATCATTAGGCCTAGAAGGATGATCCATGAGATTAAACTTATCATAAAGCTTCCCTTCATCGCTAACTCATTCTCGTTCTATGGATTCCAATTAATCTTCATGTATTTAAAAATAGTTCTTGTGATTCAAAAATTTTTCCTTACCACCACTGTCTCATCTCGAGACTCAGCTACTCAATTCACTTTTATCATAACCAAAATTAGCTTTGCAAAGAATATAGAATTAGTTTTTGTCTTTGGCCTGGCCATATATTCAATTTGAATCATCAGAAGCCTACCCAAATTTACCTGGACACCAGGCCTCAGCAAATGCAACAAATAAGTATCTTGTTCTTTCAGATTTGAAAAGTCCCCTCTTCTTGGACTTAGCACATGTTGGATGAACTTGAATAGTAACTGGTTCTATCCATCCATTTCTATAGAAACTACTTTTCTTGGTGTTCCATCTCCTATTAATTCTTCTAAGGAAGACTCATATTAAATGATGATACTAGTAGGAGGTACTGATTTCGATAAATACCCAAACTCTCTTTCATGTGGATCTCTTAGGAATTCAGCCAACTCAATAGAAGAATAAGATATTTTCTTTCCATTTACTTATGATATCATTATATTCTCTTTTTCAGATTTCCAAATGCGCACAAATGTATAGAATTATTTTACCAGCTTCAGATAATAAGGACCATTGTTATTCGGGAATAATTCTACCCATTATTGATCTTCTAGTACTTCCAGAACTAAAGACTTACTGGTCATCAACCATTCCACACATAGCTCTTTCACAATTATTATTTCCCTTTGGAAGAGGTGTGGATTGGCAGGTTTCTTCACTTCACTACCACTACTAGACTCTCCTTTCAGTCTTTTGGCATTTATCTCGACATCCTTTTCGCTGACTGAAGTTCTCTTCACTCTTTCCATTCTACGAATCGTGAGGCTTAGGGTTCGATAGAAACGAAGGTTTGGGAGCTAAGGATTGAAGGTAAAGGGTTTGAGGTGGATTGAGAGAGGTCAAGACTTATGTTTTATCATTTAGAAATCAAAAAAGAAATAAAAAATATTAAATATAATACAAATGAAACAGATTCTGATGGCTAGAGATAAGAAGTTTAAAAACAGCACAAACTAACAATAAGATGTACCGATTAGGATTCCTACCGGTGAGATATATCGGTGAGGTTCACTAACAGTGAGGTATATCAGTGAGGTTCACTAACAATGAGTTATATCGGTGAGGTTCACTAACAGAGAGGTATATCGGTGAGGTTCACTAACAGTGCGGTATATCGGTGAGCTTTACTAACAGTGAGGTATATCGTTGAGTTCACTAATAGTGAGGTATATCAGTGAGGTTCCCAAACAGTGAGGTATATCGGTGAGGTTCACTAACAGTGACGTATATCAGTGAGGTTCACTAAAATTGAGGTATATCTGTGAGGTTCACTAACAGTGAGGTTTGGCTAACGGTGAGGTTTGGCTTCTACAATGTTTATCATTCCTAACTCATGCCAAATGTAATTTAACCTATCTGAACTTAAGGGCTTGGTGAAAAAAGTCAGCTAATTGATGTTCAGTAACTATAAATTCAAGTGTAATATCACCGTTTTCGTAATTCTCTCTTAGTAAGTGGTGCCTTACATCAATGTTCTTGGTCCTAGAGTGAGACACGTGATTCTTAGAAATATTGACCGCACTAGTGTTATCACAGTTTATAGATACATGTCTAAACTAATATCCGTAGTCCAATAATGTATGTTTCATCTACAGAATTTGTGCACAACAACTACCAGCAGCAATGTATTCTACTTCAGTAGTAGATAATGCAACATAGTTCTTATTTTTACTACACCAAGATACTATGGACTTATGTAGAATATGACATGTTCCAGAAGTGCTCTTTCTATCTAACTTGCAACCAGAAAAATCAGCACCTGAATAAATTATTAAATCTAATGATTGTCCTTTTGGATAAAATAAACATAAGTTAGTAGTTTGTTTAAGATATTTGAAAATTCATTTAACAACAAGCAAGTGTGACTCTTTTGGATTATCTTGAAATCTTGCACACAAACACACACAAAACAAAATATCAGGTTGACTAGCTGTAAGATAAAGTAAACTTCTAATCATACCTTTGTAGCTGGTTTGATCCACTGTTTTTCCAGTTTCATCACCATCCAACTTAGAAATTGTACTCATAGGTTTATCACTTTCCTTAATACTATCCAAACCAATACATTTTAAAATATCCTTTCTATATTTACATTGATTTAAAATAATACCATTTTCATTTTGAAAATCATGAAATCTAAAAAAATATTTGAGTTCTCCCATTAAACTCATTTCAGAATCATTTTTCATACTCTTTAAAAAATAATTACACATGTTATTTCTAGAAGATCCCAAAATAATATCATCAACATGGATATGTACTATCGAAACATCTTTGGAAATTCTTTTAATAAAGATAGTTAGATCAGAAATCCCTTTATAAAAACTTTTTTAAATATGAAACTTACTTACTCTATCATACCAAGCTCGTGGAGCTTGTTGTAAACCATATAAAGATTTAGAAAGCTTAAAAATCGCATTGGAAAATGAGGATTAGTAAATCTAGGTGGTTGTTCAACATAAACTTCTTCAACTGTAAAACCATTTAGAAAATCACTTTTAACATCATTTTGATATAACTTGAAATTCAGATGACCAGCATAGGAATGTATAAGCCTAATAGATTCTAATATAGTAACAGGTGCAAAGGTTTCCTCATAGCCTATTCCTTCCTATTGACTATACCCTTGTGCAACTAGCCTTGATTTATTTCTAACAATGTTTCCAGATTCATCAACATTATTCCTAATAACCCATTTGGTTCATATGGTCATAGTGTCTTTAGCTATTTCAACTAATTCCCAGACTTTGTTTCTTTAAAATTGATTTAGTTTTTCCGGCATAGCCATTACCCAAAATTCATCATTGACTGCATCATTGATATTTTTAGGTTCTAACTGTGAAATAAAGTATTGATGTTCATCCAGATTTCTTAGAGAAGCTCTAGTCTGTCTCCCTCTATCACGATTACCTACAAATGCATCTAAAGGATGATTCTTTAAAATCCTATTTGATTTAGTAAAGGTAGGACTAGAAATTTTAGGTTCTTCTCTATGCTCGGGTTCACCAGAAACAGATTCTAGAATATTTCCAGAACTGTTTTTCTTTACAACAGGTTCATTGATTTTATCATTAGGGTCCAGAATAGATAGATATTCTTCATGATTTTCAAAAGAATACTTAGGTTCATGCGTATCAGTTTATCAAATTTGACATGTACTGATTCTTCTACACATTCGGTTCTTTTGTTAAAGAATATATATGATTTACAAGTTATAGAGTATCCTAGAAATATTCCCTCATTAATTTTAAATGAAAACTTGTCAAACTTATCCTTAGTATAGAGAATAAAGACATTAAAACCAAAAAACTCTGATTTAACTCACATAAGGTTTCCTATTATTCCATAGTTCATAAGGGATTTTCTTGAGAATATTTCTAATCAAGACTCTATTTATAATATAACAAGATGTATTGACAAATTCAGTCAAGAAATAAAAAGGTAGGTAATACTCATTAAGCACAGTTCGTGCAATTTCATGAAAGGTTCTATTCCATCTTTCTACTACACCATTCTGTTGAGGTGTCCTAGGGGAATAGAAATTATGACGGTAGCCATTATGTGATCAATATGTTTCACAATCATGATTTTCAAACTCATGGCCATGATCAATTCTTAGGGTCTTAATCTTATGTCCACTAAGGTTTTCTACAAACTTGGTTTATTTCATGAAATGAAAGCAAGCTTCACTTTTGTGAGCCTGAAAATTTACCCAAGTATATCTAGAAAAGTCATCTAATAAGTCATAGACATAGTGCTTCCCATTTAAACTAGAAACTTTAGAAGGTCCAAAAAAGTCCATGTGAACCAACTCAATAAGTTGAGAAGTTGAAACTTATTTCATTAATTTGAATGAAACTTTATGTTGTTTTCCCTTTTGACAGGGAGTACAAACATTGTCTATTGGGAATTTTAGTTGAGGTAGGTCTCTAACTAAATTTTTCTTAGTCAGTTTCTGAAGTGAATGAACATTGCAGTGTCCTAATCTTCTGTGCCATAGCCAAGACTCTCTATGAAAATCATTTAAACAAGTAACCTTTTATTTGGCTAAAGAATTTAAATGTACATTATAAACAATTTGATTTCTTAAGGTAGAAAATACCAGAACATTTTTAGAATTAAAAACATTACAAGCATCATTTTCAAATTTGACATTGAAACCATCATCACAAAACTGAGAAATTCTTAACAGGTTGTATTTTAATCCATCAAAAAATAATACTTTATTAGTTAAAACTGAATCAGTGTTACCAATCTGGCTTAAGCTGATGATTTTTCCTTTTTAATTAACACCAAAGGTGACATGTCCTCTATCAACTTTGATTAATATTTTGAAACATGAGTAATCACAAGTCATATTCCTTGAACATCCACTGTCCATGTACCATATTTTCATATAGGAAATCTTCAGGAATGTTTCCTGCAAAACATATTTAAACAGAAAATGATTTTGGTACCATGATTTTCTTGTGTCCAAACAGGTTAGCAAGAAAATCTTTTGGTACCCATATTTGACTATTTGGTTTCATACAGTCAATAGATTCAAATTATTTTGAATAATAAACTTTTTTTATCTATAACTATGTGAATATTTTATTGAGTCATAGGAATTTCCAAGGCTGGAACTAGCAGAATACTGTCCAAATTTTGGAATAAATATATTCTTAACAATCTGTCTCTATCCATGTTGATAGCCTAAACCAATAGAATACTTTGGTGCTACTTGTTTTCCAAAAAATTTTGTAAGAGTGTTATTTATATTTGGAAACTTCTCTAAATCTTTTCTAAGTTTCTCATTGAACAATTTAAGTTTTGTATTCTCCATTAACAATTGAGAATTCTTTTCCTCTTCTATACTAAAATTGGATTCAACGTTACTAGTCAAGTCATACAGTTTCATTAATGAATTATACTTTCCTTTTAGCTCATTACAAGTATCTTCTAACATATTACAGTATTCAAATAACTCTTCACTAGACATGTTTTCATAATCAGAATCATCTCGAGAATAATAAGAATTTAAACCAGGAGTATCAAATGTTACCTCAGATGTGTTTTTCATGAAACACATATTATCTTTTAGAGATTTTTCATCCTGAGTGGAATCAGAATCACTTGAACTGTCTTCTAAAGCACTTCAAGTTGATTTCATAGAATTCTTGTATTTTTTTGTCCTTGTAATCATATTTCTTCTTGTATTTTAATTTTGTACAGTCAGCCTTCACATGTTATTTTTTTTCTCATTCGTAACACACTATCTCATCATCCTTATCACCTTTCTTCCAATCGTTCTTCTAATTACCTCATTAGTCATAATTACCATTATAATTTGGTTTTCTAAAAAATCTATTCTTCCGGTAGAATTTCATGAATCTTCTGGCTATTTGATCCATCTCATCATGACTCTAAGAATCTGAACCTCCACTTGTTGATCTTTCAAAAGGTATGTGAACTTTTTCTTTTTCCTTGCTTTTTGAGGCAGTAGACTTAAATTCCATTGACTTCCTCTTTGGTTCATCATATTCCTCTATGTTTACATTTAGCTCTTCTTAATACATCATTAACTTACCAATTAACTCCTTAACAGGTAGTGAACTTATACCACATGACTCTATTATAGAAACTGATGTGCCTCTCCATCTCTCGGGAAGGCATCTTAGAATTCTAATGATTTTTTCTTTTATAGGAATAGTTTTTCCAAGTGTGCTCATTATAAGCACAATTTCATTGAACCTGACATACATATCAAAAATAGGTTCATATGGCTTCATTTTAAAATTATCATACTTAATTTTGTAGGTATTCAATCTCATTTCCTTATCATTGATTGTTCCCTCATGGAAAATATGCAAAGTATCCCAAATTTCATAAGAAATTTTACACGCAGATATTTGATTAAATTATTCATCTCATAAAGAACAGTAAAGAGAATTCATGTCTTTATAATTATTATTGTATGTGGTTTTCATAGGTTCATCCAAATTAGTTCCTTCAATTTCTTGGATCTTATACTGTGTCTCTATAGCATCCCAGATATCAAATCCCATACTTTTTAAATGAATTTTCATTTTCAGTTTCCATTGGGCATAATTAAAACCATTAAAAAATGGTGGCATGTTGGTAGTAACATCTTCAAGTATATTATCCATAATTGTATTTTAGAAAATATATTTAAGGAGATAAAATTTACAACTAACATAAATTTAAGATCTTTAAGATACAACTAAAAACATAGTTGAAAACAGAGTATTTGGAAAACCTTAATTAACAAACAATCCTCTGATACCAATGTTGATCTGAGTGGACACTCAAGAGGGGGGGGGGGGTGAAATGAGTTCCAATTAAAAATTTATGTTAAAAATATGTCTATTAAAATCCCCCAAAATAAATAAAAATCTAAAATGTAGTGAATTTTTAATAAAGTAAAGGGTCAGTTAGGTTCTTAATAGATTGATAAGTTCTCAGTTAATCTAATCTAAATATTATATTAACTTTTTAAACTAACCTAATGATTTACAATAAATAAAAACACTTTATATTTTAACTATCAATATAACATTAAAATAGATTTGAATTTAAATTACTTAGCAGTGGAATATTCAATATAGTTTAAAACAAAATAAACAAGCACAATATTTTTAACCCTGAGGTTAATTCTAAATCCGATACTTAGTCCTCCCAAACAGTTTATATAAACATTGATCCACTCCCTGGATCGGGGTTAACAACAGTACAAAGACTCTCCAGGTACTAAGACCTCTACTATAGTTCGTCATGGGAAAAACAAATCTATATCACTCAGGTTATCTTGGTCACACTTGACCTCTACTACTATCCACAGTGGGATACAAGAGAGTAAGGGAAAGATTGGGTGAGGATTTATAAATCCTCCAGTTCAGCACATGAGAAAGTGTGTGTATAAAAACACAAACCATACACACTTCTCAAAATGTAAATAAATTAAACACAATAGATCTAAACAAATAGATATGATTTTAGAATGGTCTATGTGTTTTGAGTGAAGCTCTTGACTTCTTTAATTGATGCAGATGAAGCTTTGAGTCCTTCTCTGGTTTTTGTCAAGAGAAACAGAGTGTCTTGGTTCTATTTCTTCACTTCCAGAGTAGGTGTTCTTCTTGAGTAAGAGATTATTAATTGTAACACATGATATTCTTCATTAAAACTTCTTCTTGATGTGTATGAATGTTCTTTGAGTTCTTCCCATGTTCTTCTTTATGAAGATCACTTCAGGTGTCAGAGACTTGCATGTATATTCCTCTCTCTTACTTCAATAGCTTGATCTTACTTTTATACCTTGAGCTCTGACAATGGGAATGATTACCTTTTTATAGGTATGATGTACGGTTCCTGACATTCCAACAACTACCATTAATTAATGGAGGAAGCATTAAAAACATAAAATATGATTGTTGGTAAATGAAAAAATAGAAATAGAGTTTAGGGATATTGTGACTAGTTTCCATAGGTATCTCTTAGTATCAGTGAGTTGTAATGGTGGACTTGAGTCAGTAGGTCTATATCGGTAGTTTTTACTCTTTATAATGGTAGCTCAATGTATCAGTAGCTCTTTACATCTGTAGATCCTTCTATCGGTAGCTCCTTCAATCGATAGCACTTTCCATCGGTATATCCTTCTATATCAGTGACCCATATTGGTGACATTCTTGAATCGGTAGACATTGTATTGGTAGCTGTCTGTCTATATCAGCAGACTTGTATCGGTGGCTCTTTTCTATCAGGAACTCGCCTATATTGGTATCTCTTCTTATCGGTAGATATCTGTCTGTCTATTGGTATCGATAGCCTGTATCGGTAGCTGTGTATATACCAGTGGACTTACTCTATTAGTAGGTCTGTATCAGTCAACTTGTGCATACTGGTAGACTTATTCTATTGGTAGCTCAGGTGTAACGGTGACTATCTGCATACCGGTGACCTTATCTATATCGATAGACTTTTGTACTGGTGTACTTAGCCTTATCAGCAGCTGTTGTGCCTATTAGTGGACTTACTCTATCAGTAGCTGTTCTATGCAAAACATATCCAGATTGAGATAGAATTATTTCAGATCATGTATAGATATAGATAAACATTTATTAACATATTCCAATGATTATTTTGATATTTATGTCAACATAATTTAAAATATATATAGGATTATAAGCACATATTAAAATATAATTTAGATTTTCCAAAAAAGTGAGGTCAACACTATTATTAAGGTGATGTGACTCTAAAGTGGTCATATTTTTAACATATTTTTAGAGAGTAGTTCTATCCATCTATGTTGAGGGATGTACATATTCAAGAGCTTATGCAGCTCCACCAGGGCAGTGTGATAGTATCTGAGTATTCATCATGGTTTACCAACCTATCTAGGTACTCAACAGATACGTTTCATGATCATTTCTTCAGGGACCATACCTTCAAAAGAGGTTTGAATAGAGAAATCTGAGAAAGTGTCGTTCCTATATGCATTCTTATCTATATTGGGGTTCTAGAGTGAGATTTTGTGGTTGAGAATTTTCTGGATGAGCGGATACTGCCAGTGGTTGTTAGTAGTGGGAAAGTAGGAGCAGAGTCCTCAATGGTAAGGAGAAGACATCGGTCTCAAGTACATATACATGCCAGACATTTTTTGATTAGGCGCTAGGATTGGGTATATATGGTTAAAGGACCAGATGGTGGATCCATTAAGACAATAGAGAGTTAGTGCTACTCATGTGAGAGTTGGGTACATCTTATTATAGATTTTTCAACTTGTTGTACAGCTGACAGATAGACTGTAGATAGGATGCATAGGTAGAGGCATTGGAAGAATCATGTGGGTGTTCAGGTTGGTGGATGTGGTAGAGGAGTTGCGGGAGCATAAATATGTGGTAGATTCTTTGACTTGTTACCACCACCACCCACTGGTGGTCCACTCCAATATTAGGGATCTTTAGGATAGGGGTAGTGATAGCAGCAAGTGGTCAAAACTTATGATCGATAGGATCCAAGAATGACTCTCGGTATGATCATTTTATTTGATACATTAGTTTCAGTACTGATAGACACTATTTTTAGTCATTTATTTTATTCCATATACCTTGTACAAGAAATAGATATTTTGGTTGAGCCCTTAGACTGACCCTTATGCTTGGAGACTCTTACTGGAGAAGACTCAATGATCATGCACTTGTTCCGATAGTGTGAATTGACTCTTGGATATGAGAGTTTTTTGTTAGAATATCTTGGTAGAAGCATTGAGGCCTTAATGAGTCTTCCTTGGAATGGATTGGTTATCTAAAATTCATCCCGAAATTGATGATTTTTTAAAGAGGGTGTTGTTTTTTCATAGTCACAGAAACATGTTTTCATTTCTAAATGAATGGGAAACCCAGACAGCACAAAATGAAATCATGCGTAGGAGGGTGCAACCAATTTCTCATTAGTTGGCTAGCTTGACCCTTAGTGCAGTAGTTATTATGATTTTCCAATTTTCTACAGTGGTGGATATGTATAAGGATGTCTTCCCTAAGGATGTTCTAGTTTTACCTATCCACCGAGAGATATAATTTCTCATTGATATACACCCTAGGATGGAATTGATATCTGTGCCAATATATTGGATGGCTCTTACAGAGCATCGAGAGCACAGTGTGGAGTAAAAGGACTTATAGAAGAGAATATTAGATAGACAAAGTTCCTCACCCAGGGCAGCCCCAATGTTGTTTTCCAAAAATTAATATGGGAGCTTGAGGTTGTGTATTGACTATATGACCATAAATTAGGGGACTATGAAGAAAATTTATCCACTACCGAGGATCAATGAACTCTTTCATCAGTTGAGACGAGCATGATGGTTCTTGAATGTTGATCTCAATTCATGCTATCTTCAGTTATGAGTATGAGAGGAGGATATACTAAAGAGGATATTAAAGTTTCTCTATGGTCACTATGAGTACTTGTTGATGTCTTTTGGTGTGAAAGACACCCCACCAGTGTTCATGTGACTCATGAACCTGATCTTTTAGCCTTAATTTGAAAAGTATGTGGTTGTCTTCATGAATGATATCCTAGTATACTCAACATTTGAGGAGTATCACATGAGATAGTTGTGAATTGTTATTGATGTACTCTGAGAGAACTAGCATTTAAATAAGCTCTTGAACTAGTAATACTAGATTCAATTAGTCCACTTTCTAGGAAATGTTATCTTAGTGGATAGAGTGGCATCAGACATGGCTAATGTTGAGGCTGTATTAGCTTGGGATCCACTCCAGAGCATGATATAAGTGTGATGCTTCCATGGGTTGGTGGGCTATTAACGAAGATTCATATATTTTTTCTACATTGTATCAGCACCTATGATAGTTTTTTACGTGAGAGGGATATCTTTTCATGTGGACATAGAAGTGACATAAGAATTTTCTATAGTTGAGGTAGAGTTGGACGAGTGATCCCATATTTAGATTTCCATAGGACGGTGTTGAGTATGTAGTGTTTGAAAATGCATTAGGATGATATAGAGTCTATGTCTATAGTTTCTCCAGGACTACGACATTGAAATTTTCTACACTCTTGGGAAGGGGAACATGGTGAAAGATTCTCTCAGTATTAGATCTTTTTCCTAGTTGTTGAACACGTCATAAGAGTAGTTTTTTTAATGCATGTATCAATTATGGATGAAGATGGAGAAGCTTACCTTTAATTGTAATAACCCAAGATTTTATAATATATATTCTTTTTAATTTCTTTCATATCTTCTGTTGTACGATACACCAAGATTATCTTGCGCTATACGCAACACCGTATTAGCGTGCAGTCTACGCAACACTAATCATGGATCGCGTTACACACAATTTCATGTTTGTTTAATAGTAGTTATTCTACAAAACATTGAGTATATATATATATATTCAATGTATTTTGTTATATGCAGCAACAAAGGAGTCGTGTACTACACGCAACCTTGACTTGGCTTGCATTACACGCAATCGCGACCTTCCTCGATAGCGTGTGTTGTACGCAATACCGAGTTTTACTAAACAACGATATATTATTATAATATTATTATGAACTAGCCGTTATGAATAGTATTAACTAAATTTTGAATTTTATAACATTATTATTCATCTTACATATTTTATAGAACATAGTATAAGAACAAAATAATATTTTTGGGTAAAATAAGTATTTTTCAAAAAATGCAGTTTTGCCGCCTTTTGATGGCACACCCACTTTTAATCTAGTTTTTGACATGTTTATAAGTTAAATTTTTCAAAATAAAATTATTCTTTGGAATCAGGATATAATATTTTACCTTGGAAATTTTTTTCATATTATTCTGATTACTTTCATATTTTAATGAATAGTAAAAACACGCTATATTTTAAACAACTTTTTTCATCGTAATAAAATATGTGGTTAAATTATAATATTGAATGATTTTAAAGTAAAAATAGAATATATTTTTACCATTTAATATAATTTATGTCATTAGCATTGATTTTACGTTGAATTTGTAGGTTAAATCAATTCAATCTTTTGCAATGTTTTATACGAAAACCCGTTTTCATTCGACAACGGGATTAATATTAATTTAATTCCTGAATCTTCTGTGTATTGAATTTGAAAAAATGGATTCCATATTTGGAATCAGTGGGTCCAATTTATGTTAATAGGCTACTTTTTATTTTTGGAAATTATGAATAGTAACTACGGTAAATTTTATTTACCGTAGTTAAAGGTAAATAAGGTAATTAAGGGTGAATATAATATTATAAAATTACCCTAACACATGCCAAAATTCTATTGGATGACTAAACGTCGACCCATATCACCTAAGGGTCGGATTAGATTCATTTTATGGACTTTGTACCATGAAAATAAATAAATTATTATTAAAACAAAAGAAAGTGACAACATGTCAGTCTCTTAAATCTTATATGTATAATAATTTTAATTTAGTGATAAACCTCATAAAACATCGAAAACGAATAGTCTAAAGAAAGCTAATAAAATTATCTACATCATGATATTTTATTTAGATTTTTTAGGGATTAAATAATTATCATTAATGGTGATACATTAATGATGCAGAAATTATTTATTAAGTGAAAAATCAGTAATATAGTTTTTATTGAAATAATAATACCCATTAAAAGGCCCAAAAACCTGATCAAAACATATTTTTAGTATATATCTATACCATAATCATCTAATGTCCTAATATATAACCGTTTGGAGTCTTATAAAAGTGATTATGAAACTTATATTGTTTTATTTTAAATGATGCCAAAGTTGTCACCTTCATAATTTAATAAATATAACAATTTAAATATTGTGATATTTAGATGATAAATTCTAGTAAAAGTATTATTGTGAAAGGTATTAGATTTATCTTTTTCATTGGATTTTAGTTTTTATTTTTATGCAAAAAATAACTATATTAAATAATTATACAAAAATGTTGTAGTAATTATTTTATTAAGAGATAAACCAAATAAATGGTTATAAAAATAATAAAATAAATATTATATGAACTATTTAATGTGCTCCAAAGATTTTATAGATACATATGGACCTTTATAAATCTATTAAATCTTTTAGTTTGAACATATCTTCTGTATATATTTTATTTAAATTCATATAAATAAATAGTGTCAAAATTGACACTATTTTTTTTATAAAAATAACATATTATAAAATTGTTTAAAAATCACAAAAATATTTAAAAATTATAAATTAAAATTTATATGGTCTAAAATGTTATAAATTATCCAATTATGGACAATTCACAACAAATATGTAATTGTTTGTTATAATTTAAAATTTAGAATGTTATTACCACAAATAAAATTAAATTGATTAAGGATAAATCAAGTTGATAATGTTTAAAATAATTTCCCAACATGTCTAAATTTTATTGGTTGATGCGATTATAACCCTATCTCATCTTATATTCTAATATGAGTCATTTTTTGAGGTTTTTAAGTGGGGTTAGATTTATTATAAATTAATATTTTTAATATTTCCAAAGGTGCCCCTCTCCTCCCTTATAAAAGGGCTCCTCCTCCCTCTCATCCTCACACCAATTTGAGCCTTTATGCTCAGTCAAAACCTTCCCATTTCCCTTCTCAACTTCCCTACTAACATCCTAGAGGTCCTGGTCTTCTTCAAATTCCAATTTTAGTACCCTAAGGGGAGGATTCAAAAAGGCGTGTCAAAGAAGAGGTAATATCCGTTACCAATTCTTTCAATTTTCTTTCTTCTTCAACTTCTTCTTCTTTAGTTGTTTCATTATGAAGTAATAAAATCAGTATCACTCATATACTGATATGTTATTAGAATTATGATACAACCATATTTCACTATCTATCCATCCTATGGAAAATGAGATCACCGCGCGTGTGTATGTACGGAATACCGTCTCCACGCCGTGGTGTAATCTATTTTCCACCACCACCTTACTTGGTTGGGTATAATGGTGAAAGTAATGAATATATATGATTATTGTAAAGTGATATTGATTCTGTAATATTATACATACACTTTAATACAATTCAACGATCATGGGAATGATTTCATCACTCGTGCGTACGTACGGAATATCGTCTCCACGACGTGATGAGATTCACTCTCCATGATAACCATTCAAGAATGATTGTATAATATATATAATAAGTAATCATAAAATATATTACATAATAATTCTTCTGGATTTATGTATATATATATTTATGTCATCTACTTAATTCCAATCAATTCAATATGGAAATGAAAACAGCGTTCATGCGTACGTACGACCTACCGTCTCAATGAACGGTGTATTTATTTCCACTTATCGATCTATTATATTTATGTATATTATTAATATATATTATATATAAATCATGTTTTATATTCTGGAATTAAGTAATCATGATCTAAGTAATCATATGAATAATTACAAGTCAAAACACGGATGACAAATGAAACAGTTTTACCCAAAACACTCTTTAAGATGGAATTTACAAAAGAACAGGTAATATAAAGTCATAAGTGAACCATATATGATATAATAACAATAAATATGATTCTCTAATAAGTCAATAACATTATTTAATTCATTATATAGGAGGTTTGGATACGTACGAAGCATATCGGACCTAAGGTAAGGGATAATTTTGCAAATCTCATTTTTATCCGAGATTCCTTATTCGTAAGTATTTACTGGGGTTATTTCTATCATCTATTTCCATGTTTTATAAAAGTGTTTTCATGTATGTTTGTAGTAATTTTTACAAATTCTTGACTTTTACTATATTTTATGTAAGGAATATTTATTTTGTTTATGTTATGAGGTACTTTTTTTTACTTTTCCGGAAAAAGTACAAGAAGAATGTTTTTTTCTTATACGGCATGAAGGGATTTTTACAATTTTATAAAGCCTGATTTTCATGAAGCTTCCTCCAAAATATTTCATGAATTTTTTCAACAAAAATCTCTTTATTTTAAAATTTCATGACGTTTTGTGAAACGAAATTGATTTTGAAGAAGAAAGGATATTTTCCTCAAGAATTCATTTCAAGTATTTTATCAAAACCATTTTCCATCTAAGATGACATTATTTCATATGTGTATGTTTCAAGTATAATGTCTCTATGATTTTCATGGTTTCAATTTTCTTATTATGAAATGATATCCATTTATTTCATATGGATTATGTGATGATGGGATGATGTTTATGAAACCCATATTATTTATTGTGTTATTATGAATGATGTATGTTTATTTTGTGGCACAAGTAAGAATGATTTCATTATGAGATGGGTGGGACCCATATCTCCCTCCAATTCATTGGGTAAAGATTTTATATCTCATGAGATAGCCATGGCTGGAATGGTAAGTTAATCCGGTTCAGTGTTACAGGACTGAAACGAGGAGTGAACTCGATTCAGAAAGGTACTTTCTCCACTAAGATGGTCTTGGAAGCAATGCCTTGGCTACTATGGAAATCATTACATGTGCTTAATGGATGCCACAATTACATGTTTTGTGCCTATGGTATTTTATCATTATTAATGTTTCTTTATGATCTATGCCATACGTACTTACATGTTTTATGTCATTGCTCAGGCTTTTGATGTTTAAACATTATGTTCGTCTTTTTAAGTTCAAATGTATATGGTATGTTCTATTTTATCCATGCTTACCCTTAATGAGCATTTGAGCTCACCCTTTTTATGTTTTCTTTTCCCCAGGATATAAAGAAAGGTTTTAGGTAAGAACAAAAAAGGGGAAGATCTTTATGGGAGATGATGAAGATCTTTCACCACGATTAGAAGATTACGTTCCAAGTTTCCAAAGACACTAAACTATTACAGTCCTTGTGTGTTTGTTTTTTGTTATGTATTAAGTATTCCGCAAAATTAATGTAATGTTAATGTACGTCAAGTTTCGGGTCTCTACATTTGGTATCAGAGGGAAGGTTTAGTCAACCCTTGGAAACTAGGATGTGAAAACATTAGTGAGATCCCTAGAGATATTTCTAAGGTATGTCTAGGGATATCCCTAAGGATAAGTATATGTATAGGATATAGTCCAAGATCATTGATTTTAACCTAAGATGTTAGATATTGAGGGTACTTCCCCTTTACTATGTTTTTTTCCCTAGAATGATTTTTTCCTCTTACACTATTCTTTTTGGGTTTTAGAAAATGGCTGGAAACAGGAAGATTCACGATATTGGAGAATATGACAGGCAATGGAATGATATTCTTCATGAGAAACCAAATTAAACAAGATTTGGAAGTCCAAACATCATTATTATGCCTAATCAGAAATCTCATAATATGATCAATAATATCAGCTTTGGAAAGTTTCCCGACTCAGATAATAAGAGAGAGATGGAGTTTCATGATGATCATAGAGGAAAGAAAGTTCAATTTCCCTAATGTAAATCATGTGGGAAGAGGAATCATATAGATTGTTTCAAAGGAACCAGAAGATGCTTTGGGTGTGGAAAAGAAGGACACAAAGCCAGTAAGTGCAAAGGATAATGTTCAGTTAACACCATAGACAAGGATAATGTTATTGCTACGACATCGAAAATGATTAGATGTTCAAAATGTGGAATTTATGGGCATTATGCAAACCAATGCCCTAAGGGAAAATCTCATGAAGAGAATCAGCATGGTCATACGGGTAGTATTTATTTGGATGATGATAAAGAGACTACAAATGAAATATGAGATGAAATAAATGATGAAGATCAGCTAGTGGTTTAAGAAGTTAGTGGAATGATTGTATGTTTATAAAGAATAATGTATGGTACTATGGAATAAAGAATCATCTAAGGATTGTTACACTATTGTTTTTCCTAAAGTATATGAAAGTATATATGGAATGGTACAGGTAACCATGGAAGGTTATTCAGATATTTTTGGAAAGTAGATGATATGCGTATAATTAATGTATAAGAAGATAATGAGATGTTTTATTATATTCATGAGCTCATGATTGATATAAGGACTATGTGATATTATGGTTTGATTATATAGAAATTTTGGGATTTTGGTATGTGGAAAGAGTTAACTTTTGACAGCATTCATGTTTTCACTAAGGTTAAATGGGTATTCATTTTTCAAGAGAATACATGATTAATGTATTCACATGTTTGTAATTTAACCAAAAAGATATATCTTATGATATATGAGGGATAAATGATCGCATTCACGTGATTGTTATGTGACATTTCAAGTAATCATTTTCTTTATACTATGAGATTGGACCGAAGTATTTTAGATAAGCCTAAATATTGGAATGGATTATGTTGGACATAAGTTAGTATTGTTTAAGGATAGAACTTTTTTCGATATTATTGATGGAATGTTATAGTAATGTAGTTTTAGAAAAAGGAAAACCTGCAGGACTGGCGACAGCCCATCGCGTCGGACAAGGCTGTGGGAATCGAACCCACAACCGAAGTGCGACTGACCTTTATCGCCTACCACTGGCCTACAAGAAGTCCCTAGTTATTAGAAACTATTTTTATTTTATTAAGTGGTATGATATATGAAGTATAAGTTCATTTTTGGAACCATATATGATTAATCTAACCATATGATGGACTTATAACTTTTTCTAACCTTTTGTTTGAAACAGATGGAATGACCTATCATTCTATCACATGATCTGCTAACACATAACGAATAACAAATTCAACTTCATTTCATTAAGGGATGAAGTGGAAATTGTTCAATTCACAAACAACAGTGACATTCTACCAAAATCATGTAAGTATTTCTTTTAATTCATCAAATTTAGGGAAATGATCTTGAAAACCAAAAATGTTGTCTTAGTGACCTTATATCCAATGAATCAGATGGTACCTTAGATCATCACAAATCTATGGCTTTGTGATGGTTGGCTTTTTCATAGACATGTTCTCTATCACTCTCTATCAGAACATGATGGTTAGATTTCTCATCCATATCCATATTTTTACCTATGTTATCCTATGTGGAAACCCAATGATTAGTTTATTTGGGTAACTGTTACATTTCATACTGTAGCTTATAAAGATATGTTTTGGTATTCCTTTTCAGGATGTGGGTTTCAATTAAAGAAACTTTCAAGTAGAAACCCATTTATAACCCCGATGAATTCCGAGGGTGATATTCATTTTAAGGGGGGTAGAATGTAATAACTCGAGATTTTATAAGATATATTCTTTTTAATTTCTTTCATATATTCTGTTGTACGATACACCAAAATTATCTTGCGCTATACACAACACCGTATTAGCTTGCAAATTCTGTGTATTGAATTTGAAAAAATGGATTCCATATTTGGAATCAGTGGGTCCAAATTATGTTAATATGCTAATTTTTATTTTTGGGAATTATGAATAGTAACTACGGTAAATTTTATTTACCATAGTTAAAGGTAAATCGGGTAATTAAGGGTGAATATAATATTATAAAATTACCCTCACACATGCCAAAATTATATTTAATGACTAAAAGTCAACCCATATCACCTAAGGGTCGGATTAGAGACATTTTATAGACTTTGGACCGTGAAAATAATTTAATTATTATTAAAACCAATGAAAGTGACAACATGTCACTCTCTTAAATCTTATAAGTATAATAATTTTAATTTAGTGATAAACATCATAAAACTTCTAACATGAATAGTCTCCAGAAATCTAATAGAATTATCTACATCAGGATAATTTATTTAGTTTTTTTAGGGATTAAATAATTATCATCAATGGTGATACATTAATGATGCAGAAATTATTTATTAAGTGAAAAATCACTAATATTGTTTTTATTAAAATAATAATACCCATTAAAAGGCCCACAAACCTGGCCAAAACTTATTTTTAGTATATATATATACCATAACCATCTAATGACCTAATATATAACCGTTTGGAGTGTTATAAATGTGATTATGATACTTATATTATTTTATTTTAAATGATGCCAATGTTGTCACCTTAATAATTTAATAAATATAACAATTTAAATATTGTGATCTTAAGATGATAAATTAGATTAAAAGTATTATTGTGAAATTTAATAGCATAATATTTATCATAGGATTTTATTTTTAATTTTTATACAACAAATAAGTATATTAAAAAATTATACAAAAATGTTGTAGTAATTATTTTATTAAGAGATAAACCAAAGAAATGGTATTAAAAATAATAAAATAACTATTATATGAACTATTTAATGTGATCCACTAATTTTATAGATACATATGGCCCGTTATTAATCTATTAATGCTTTTAGTTTGAACATATCCTTTGTATATATTTTATTTAAAGTCATATAAATGAATAGTGTGCAAATTGACACTACTGTTATTTTATAAATATAACGTATTATAAAATTGTTTAAAAATCAAAAAAATATTTAAAAATTATAAATTTAAATTTATATGGTATAAAATGTTATAATGTATCCAATTAAGGACAATTCACAACAAATAAGTAATTGTTTGTTATAATTTAAAATATAGAATGTTATCACCACAAATAAAATTAAATTGATTAAGTAAGGATAAATCAAGTGGATAATGTTTAATATAATTTCCTAACATGTCTAAATTTTATTTTTTGATGATATTAGAACCATATATCATCTTATATTCGAATATGAGTCATTTTTGGAGGTTTTTAAGTGGGGTTAGATTTGTTATAAATTAATATTTTTTATATTTCCAAAGGTTCCCCTCTCCTCCCTTATAAAAAGGAACCTCCTTCCTCTCTTCCTCACACCAATTTGAGCCTTTAAGCTCGTCCAAACCCTGCCAATTTCCCTTATAAGCTTCCCTAGAAAAATACTAGTGGTCCTGGTCTTCTTCAATGACCAATTTTAGTACCCTAAGTGGAGGATTCCAAGAGGCGTGTCAAAGAAGAGGTAATATCCGTTACCGATTCTTTAAATTTTCATTCTTCTTCAAATTCTTCTTCTTTAGTTGTTTAATTATGATTTAATAACATCAGTATCACTCATATACAGATTTTTTATTATAAGTATTAAAAACCATATTTCACAATCTATCCATCCTATGGAAAATGAAATCACCGCGCGTGCATACGTACAGAATATTGTCTCCACGCCATGGTGTAATCTATTTTCCACCACCACCTTACTTGGATGGGTATAAGGGTGAATGTAATGAATATATATGATTATTTTAAAGTTATATTTATTCTATAATATTATACATATACTTTAATACAATTCTACGATCATGGGAATGATATCATCGCTCGTGCGTACTTACGGAATACCGTCTCCAAGACGCGATGAGATTCACTCTCCATGATAACCATTCAAGAATGATTATAAAGTATATATAATAAGTAATCATAAAATATATGACATAATAATTCTACTGGATTTATGTAGATATATATTTATTTCATCAACTCAATTCCATTCAATTCAATAAGGAAACGAAAACAGCGTTCATGCGTACGTACGGCATACCGTCTCCATGAACGGTGTATTTATTTCCACTTATCGATCTATTATATATATGTATATAATGAATATATATTATATATAACTCATGTTTTATATTCTAGAATTATTTAATCATGATCTACGTAATCATATGAATAATTACATGTCAAAACACGGACGACAAATGAAACGATTTTACCCAAAACACTCTTTAACATGGAATTTACCAAATAACGGGTAATATAAAGTAATAAGTGAACCATATATGATATAATAAAAATGAATATGATTCATTAATAAGTCAATGACATTATTTAAATCATTATACAAGAGGTTTGGATACGTATGAAGCATATTGGACCTGAGGTAAGGGATAATTTTGCAAATCTCATTTTTATCTAAGATTGCTTATTCATAAGTATTTACTGGGGTTATTTCTATCACCCATGTCCATGTTTTATAAAAGTGTTTTCATGTATGTTTAGAGTCCTTTTTACCCATTCTTGACTTTTACTATATGGTATGTAAGGAATCTTTTTTTTTTACGTTACGGGGTACTTTTTTGACTTTTCCGGCAAAAGTACGAGAAGAATGTTTTTTTCTTATACGGCATGAAGGGATTTTTATAGTTTTATAAAGCCTGATTTTCATGAAGCTTCCTCCAAAATATTTCATGAATATTTTCAAAAAAATATCTTTCTTTTAAAATTTCATGACGTTTTGTGAAAAGATATTCATTTTGAAGAAGAAAAGATATTTTCCTCGAGAATTCAATTCAAGTATTTTATCAAAACCGTTTTTCCATCTAAGATGACATTATTTCATATGTGTATGTTTCAAGTATAATGTCTCTATGATTTACATGGTTTCACTTTTCTTATTATGAAATGATATCCATTTATTTTATATGGATTATGTGATGATAGGATGATGTTTATGAAACCCATTTTATTTATTGGGTTATTATGAATGATGTATGATTATTTTGTGGAACAAGTAAGATTGATTTCATTATGAGATGGGTGGGACCTATATCTCCCTCCAATGCATTGGGTAAAGATTTTATATCTCATGAGATAGACATGGCTGGAATGGTAAGTTAATCCGGTTTAGTGTTACAGGACTGAAATGAGGAGTGAACTCGATTCAGAAAGGGAATTTTTCCACTAAGATTGTCTTGGAAGCAATGCCTTGGCTACTATGGAAATCATTACATGTGCTTAATGGATTCCGTAATTACATGTTTTATTCCCATTCTATTTTATCAATATTAATTTTTCTTTATGATCTATTCCATACACACTTCCATGTTTTATGTCATTTCTCAAGCTTTTGATGTTTAAATATTATGTTCATGTTTTTATGTTCAAATGTATATGGTATGTTTTATTTTATCCATGCTTACCCTTACCGAGCATTTGAGCTCACCCTTTTTATTTTTTTTTTCACCCAGATATAAAGAAAGGTTTTAGGTAAGAAAAAAAGGGGAAGATCTTTATGGGAGATGTTGAAGATCTTTCACCACGATTAGAAGATTACGTTCCATGTTTCCAAAGACACTAAACTATTACGGTCCTTGTGTGTATGTTTTTGTTATGTATTAAGTATTCCGCAAATGTAATGTAATGTTCATGTACGTCAAGTTTCGGGTCTCTACATTAATTTATGGTTTTTACCCCATAAATCGTTCATCACGTCAGGTTAGAAAAACATGGGTATGTTCACTGCGAGAGGCTACCTAGAAATATATCCACATGGCATTCACCTGATGGAATTTATAAAGGTAGGGAGCATGTTTTTATTTTCAGTGGCTACATGATTGTACCAGGGATGTTGTGGGAGGAGGTTCTGATATATTTTCATATATCTCATTTGGTGGTGCATATTTGTGTGTAAAATATATACCAGGACCATAGATGTTAGTTTTAGTGTCTAAGGATAAAGAAATGAGTTGTAGAGTTTGTCTCGTGATGCCTTAATTGTCAGCAGGTGAAGGCCAATCACTATGTTCCCTCGGGTTTAGATCAAGCCCTTTAGGTGAAAAAGTGCATGTGGAATGAGATTTACATGGACTTTGAGATGGTCTTACCGTGTATTTACATGGGAAATGATTCCATCTAGGTGATCATATACCGACTCACCAAGTTATATGAATTCATAGGTATCCAAGAGAATAGTTTAGTAGAGATGTTGGGATGCCTCTATGTTCAACTAATAATCTGACTCTATAGAGTTACATAGATGATTTCTTCTAATCATGATGCTTTCTTCACATCCTGGTTGTGGAATGGATTTTAGGAGATGTTTAGAACTATGTTATTCTTGATCACAACCTTCCACCCCAAAACTGACAGCTAGACTGATTAGACCATTTGGGTTTTGGAGGACATGTTGTGTGCTTGCATGGTGGACTTTGGCTATAGTTGGGGGGATCACCAACCAATATTATAGTTTATGAAAAAAACATATTTATCGTTCCACCATAGGTATTAAAATATTCAAGGATTTGTACATGCAACTCTATAGGTCACTACTTTGTTGGACTGACCAAGTAGAGTTAGAACTCATGGGCCCAGTATTGGTGCAAGAAACAACTGAAAAGTTGAAGATCGTGCATGAGTAGATAAAGACTCACTAGATCCATCATAAGTATTATGAGTATAGAAGATAGAGGCATTTGGATTTATAGTAAGGTAACCACATGTTCTTAGGAGTTTCAATAAGACATGGATTGTAGAGAATAGGACGGTGTGGCATGTTATCTATGAGGTACATTATACTTTTCCTTATAATTCCAAGATTCAGTGATGTGTAAATCTTATTAAATCTATCTCTATAGTTATACTGGGTAAATGACATATTCCACATGTTGTAGCTGAGGACTTATGTGCATAACCCATCACATGTTATCGATTTGGGCGATCTAGACATTGGGGATGAATCTGCCATTGCTGAGTACCTGGTAGAGATTGAGTAACAACAAGAGAGGATCCTTCATTGGTGATTTATTCCTTTATTTCATGTCTAGTGGAAACATGAGATTCTCCACGAGAGTACATAGGAGTGGGAGGCTCATATTTATGCTCAGTACCCACATCTTTTTTAGTAGCCCTTGTTTTGAATTTTCAAGGACATATATCCCCTAGGTGGGTACAATGTAACATATAACATTTTACATTTGTTATTTTTTGATATTATAAGGATTATTTATTAGATTAGATGTTGATTAAGTGAGCGATTATGAAGTCTGATGTTCTTAGAATAAATGCATGAAAGATAATTAATATAATAAATAGCGTGCACACTCAGTTTTCATAAAAAATGGAATAAATTATAAATGGGTGTTAGGATTAGAAATATGAGAGAACCATGGAGTTTGGCACACGAGGATTAACCTAGGAATAAATTAAACTTATTAATTGTAGTTCATTTATGGAAAATCATTCACAAGCATAAAATGAAATAAATAAAATAATTAATTTTTTAATTTTTTAATTTTTTTTTTACACAATGAAGCATCGACCTAATTGTATCATTTAAAAATATCCTTATGTAAAATTAAGAGGATTAGCTGCATAACCATGTGAATATACGAGATCTATTGGAGCTGTTGTAGGAGATCCCATTCGAGGGTGACGATGATATCAGAGATCGATGACCAGTGTGGGACAAAATCCAAGGATCTTGCTAATGAACATGACACATATTTGTTATTAATTTGTGATAAATTAGAATGGAGTTAGGGTGGTTGTTTGATTTGTTTCCTTATCCCATTCTTGATTTCCATAATGAACATGGATAAATCTACCAATGGATTAATCTATGTATTGTGCATATTTGTGAGACAATTTATATTAATCTATTTTTAGGATATTTTATTTATGATTCAATTGTTGATTATTTGATTTTCGTTCTAATGCAAAAGAATATAGATCTATAAGAACATCGATAAAGGTCATTTCTTGTTGATTGTTCTTGTGAATTTCTCCCCATTTTATTCATTCACCATGGGAGCTCATTTTTTGGACCACTATTTGATGAATACCGATGAATCGATCATTATGCACCTGTTTCATGGAACAATGATATGAGATTGTAGATCCAAACTTTACACGATGAAATAAATTCATGACTGTGGTAGCGATGAATGGATCGTACTGTTTTAGAAACCCCTAATTTAGAGCAAGACATAAACATGGTTATCAAGACAGACATAAATTGATTTATGAAAGTATTCAGTGGTTGGGATATGAAGAATAGACCTGTAAGTTGTCAATAATGGAATATCCATTCTTTTCTGTGATATTGGATCCATATTTCAAGGCGGCAATGACATGGGTGCATGTGAGAGTAAGAAAAACTGTTTTTGAAAAAAATTGATACACATGGTGTGTAATCATAGATTAAATAGAATATAGTACGCTTTGGGTGACACTATATATACCTCAGAGAGTACATAGACACGGGGTGGAGTACACAAGTTGGATCATGTCATGTACTCCCCACACGGACACAGCATGGACTAAGTAAATGGGATATGTTGTGTATTTCTACATAGGCTCGTGTACACGGGATGAAGTGGTGTACTGGCACACAGGCAGGGTATACGTGCAGCCTACACACCATGTACTTTTATAAAAACATGTGATGAAGACACATTACATTTACATGGGTAGATTTCGGGGTCAAGGGATAGGGCGTGTGTCCCCTACTACACGCCATGTACTCTTTTTATATATGTATTAGATTCCTGGTCCTTTCTATCTTGGACATATTTCATTAGGGTGTGTGGAATCTTCAATCTATAATCCTAGGGTGGTATACTATGATTGTGATTTACTTATATAATTTGTGTCTTTTTTGAGTATATCATGATTTCTTAGTATATTTTTTGTAGACATATACCTGTATAAATATAATTGTGTTTTATTTTCTGTATTCTCTATGGTTTCGAGCTTTCCTAATCGGTATTAATATACCCCCCCCCCCCCATTCACAAGATTTTAATACATGTGTTGTGTCTTGTGTAGACGATCAAACTTTTGAGGGATTCCTTGGAGGACCAGGATTATGTGATGCTTAGTAAGACTGGGAATACATAGGTGTATCCCTTTAGCTTTCTAACAGTATTCCTGGTACATTCTTTTCAGTTCAGACTTGTGTTTGAGGATCTTTTTGGATGGCTTTTATTTGGTCCTATTTTACTTTCTTTTACATTATGTCGTACTCCGGTTAGGGGATTAGATATATTCATGCATGGTTGTTTAGTTTTTTTTACATTTTATAATTGTATAGGATTAGAGATGTGTGCTTGTGTACAGGTGCATAGGCTAATCCCATCTATGTTAGTGACATGCCTTCTCGACGCTAGTCATCAGGCCCTAGCCTATTGGAGGTGGGCTTGGGGTATTGCATCATGGGCCCCTCTGGTATTGGTCATGAAATAGGATTAGATCTTATCTGGGATAATAATGCTATGAAATTGAAAAAATTTGGATAATTTGATGTTGGGGTGATATGTAATCATATGCATGTCTACTTTTGATAGAAGTTTGTGTTTGGATAATATGTAGTGAACTTCGGAGATAATATTGAACATGATGAAACTTATGAAGAGGTGGAACCTCTATGTAATGGTGGTGCAATGTACTTTTTTATGTCACTTCCAGTAATTAAATTCCTTTAAATAACCTTATGTGTGTATCTAATGGATAGATCTGATTGATTAAAATGCCGATGTTAGTCTTTGTAGAGTGATCCATGTAGCCCAATGAAATTTTGTTTATCTGAACCTGGCATATTGGGCCTTGACCTAGGTTTTATTAGGGTGAATACATATTGACATATCTATAGATATATTTATTATTGATGTTACATGATATTTTACCCTAGTAAAAAGTTTTTGTGGGTTTTTTATATTATCTCATGGATTTAGAAAAGCAACTCAAGTCACTAGCAAGACATTTCATTATTTTTCATAGATGTAATCTAAGTGAGGGTATTCCTTGTGATATAATTTTTGAGTATAATTTGAATGGGATATTTCTCAATGAAGGAAGTTCTATTTTCATGTGAGTAACCTTTGATTAGACAAATTTTTGGTCATGAATGTTTTATTGTATCCATGGAGTATAGTGTTCCATTGGTGCAAGTACTTGAGAGAAAAGGTTGGGTTTCATAGCATGGACTACGTTGTACAACATTGGGTGACACCCATGGGAAGGTTGGTGTATAGTGAAACTAGTTAGAAAGGATTTTCCCTCTTTAATGGAGAGAACAATGAGTTTTTAACTTGGAAGAGATGGAAACTTGTGGTTTCTTGACTACTGTAAAGGAGAGTGAGTCTGATCCCAAAGGTTCGTGATTTACAGGAAGCACTCTTTTCAAGGTTACATGTTATTTTTTATTTCTACACTAGGTGATAATTAATTCATGGGAATATATATGTTGGTTATAATTGAGTTAGGAAGAATCCCTGGAGTTGGGTGGTGAGTTGATTTTTTAGAAATTTTATAGTTCATTAGATGATCCTATAAGAAATAATGATGGTTTTTCATTAACATTTTTATTTTAGAGTCACCCTTTCTATTTACAGTAGTTAATTTGTCTTGAATATCATAGATTTTATTGTATCGTTGGTAAATTCATTGGGAGTTGTGTTTATGAAGATATGGTACATTAGCAATGTATAAGGTTACTATTTTGTGGTCATGTTTTTTATTTTTGAAAATTTGGTAGAATGAAATAATACTATGATTGATGGGATGAGAACTATCTGGAAAATGGATATAACCTATGATTATGAACATAAAAAACCTAATCGACTTTAAAATGGATTGTTTGATGTAGTGTATAAAATTATGAGTAATACATAGATACAAAATGCATGGTGATTTTCATGGAAATAGATTGAAAATAAGATCATAGTTTGTTATTGTTTAGGTGATGACTAGTCATGGGTTGGGTAAACCGATTTGAGTGCTTCAAGGAGATGATAAGAATAATATTATAGAGGTGATCATTGGCCCGGTCTCATGTGTGATGACTCTTTTGTGGGAAGGTTTGTGATCTATTAAATAATGACCATTTATTTAACATGATGATTCAAGAAGACCAATGTTGGCTTGACCCAAGAGTTTTTTATTTTGTGTTTAATATATATAATTGATATTGATGTAGTGTTGGATAGGGACTAGACTTGAGATTTATATTGTGTAGAAATTTTTTTTTGAGACTTGAGGGGATACTATTATTGGGGCATTGAAACCTAGTTGGAAGACTTGTGGCTGGTGCAGGTGGTTGATGAATTAACTGGTAAATATCCCTGGAAGTTGGTTTGGACTAAGGTAAAACTTTTATGATATAGCTAAAAAGGTACTGATAGGTGTATCTTTAGGAACATATATGTGATAGGTTGAAAGTGTATCGATCTCATCGTATTGGTTATGATTTAGGTACCTAGAAATTAGTTAGGTTTATTCATGAAAGGTTTAGTTTTTTCAAGTTTTGATGCTTAATATATACTTGATGGTTCATCTCAAAATTTAGAAAAAACATTTTGGTATCAAAAATTAACATGTATCTTGTGTGGACCAATAGCGATTGAATTGAACTACACCAGGGGTGAAATTGGACTTTAATAATATTATCCCATTTTTTGATTCCATTTTTTGAGAGAACCATCATGTTTTTAGGGGAATTGGTGGAATCCATCATGGGGTGTATAAGTTAACAAATGTGGTGATCATGGTCTCGATTTTGGATGACTGTTACATTTTTTATCAGCTTTTGGAGACAGTACATGGTGTCATGCAGCTATAACATGATGTGAATTTAGTAGTTAGCGCAAATTTGAGCCAATTTTTGACATTTTAGAATTGAATGTAGAAAAATAATTTTAATTTTAAATTGAGGCATATTAGAGGTGTGATACACACATCACCACAACTTATTGAGGATGAAAAATGTAAATGTGTGGATGTTATAACAACCTTATCCTCATGGGTTATAATTTTTGGTGGGAATTTGAAATTTTTCTATAGTGGATTGACCATTTAAGGAACCGACTTACAAAACAAGGTAAGACTTGTTTAAACATCTTAATCGATATTTTTTTCCTTGAATAGAATCTTGATAGAGGAATAAGTGGTTTGTTTCTTGGTAGAGGAGACCCAGAGTTGTAGCGGTTGCTACTACCACCACTAGATAGCCTATGAGATAGTTAGTAGACCAACTAACCTTTAGGACTCATAGACTATAAAGTGATCCTACACCTTTTCAATAATGATCTAGGAGGATCAACTACTTCTCTACAGGTGTCACCATCTAATCAGTAGGGCGCATTGGGTTCAGCTAAAGATGTGGCAATTTGATAAATTTAAATACTATATCCCACTCAATTTTATATAGTATGTCTTGAATTATTGGGATAAATTTTGACATAATCTCCTATATATATCTCTCTAAGAATCTCCTTTTTTCTAGGGTTAATCATGATATGATCTAATTGTAAATATAGTAAAGATAATTTGATCTTCATTAATCCTGTAATCCTCTTTCATAAAATAGTTGTCAAAATTATTTTCATTCTTCATGGACTATCCTATCAGTAATTTTATAACTTTACGGTCCTTGACGTATCAAGTATCCATATATTACCATTCAATTAATAATCTTATTCATCGATTGATAATTTTTGCGATCTTTGTTAATGTATCATATGGAAAATCTATCAGATCTTGATTGAATTTTTTGAGATTGATGGACAATGGATCAATATAGACATAAGATGTCTTGTATCTATGAATTCATATCATTGGTAGGTTTTTTATGAACACATGTCCCTTTGTAATATATTAATTTGTATTTATACAATTGAGTTAAATTTTCCATTGAAAAATTGAATTGATTTGGGGCCTTTTCCAATATTAGGATAAGAAGTGTGGTGGCAGTGGATAACACTCTGTTGGATGTTGTTGTGGTTAAGGTACATCACTGGGTTTGATTTCATTATTTGTTTCCATTTTATTAATTTAAATTTTACTTTATCTTGTTGAAATATGATGGTGATTTTTCCTGTAAAAGTGCTAGTCGTTTCAGAAGAACCATTTGCGGATGGTCGGTCATGGTTCTGAATAGAAAGTGATATCTTGTTAGTCATTCTGTATGGGTGCCTTTTATCTTTGAATATGTTCTCTTGTAATATTTTAATTGATTATATTTTTGTTATAATTAATTAATTTGAATATTTTTTCATGAGAAGAACCTTATAGTGAATTTCGGAGGTTGTTTGTAATTAGATTAGTTGGATGAGTTGTTGGTATTTTCATTCCGTGGAGTTGACTCTATTTGAGGCAATAGTTATAGTGTAGTCTTGTTTTTGGTATTATACATGTTTAATATATTAGATCCAAGGCTTCCAAAATTTTTAAAATGAAACTTAAATTCATATTATTTTATTAATAACAAGTAATTATTAATTATTTAATGATCCTTAATTCGTAATTAATAAAAGGGAACATGCCTAATGTAATTGGAAAAGTGAAAAGGGATGTGATGGAATCTTGTGTACTTTCTTGTTTCCAACTTCTGATGGTTGAGGCTTGATACCTAATTTTTTCCCCTTATTATATGGGACCTCTTTGATTTGTGGTAGTGAAACATGAGACCTAGAGGTTGTGAGACCATGTTTGAAGGTTTAAGAATATGTATTTTGTTGCGTAACCCATGAGACCATTTATATTACTTTTACCATGATTATTCCAATGTATCTTATTTCCATTGTTATGATGTTCACATGTACTTGATTGTTTATAATATTATCATGATGAGATTTTATTATTTGGTTATATGTATACCCTTTTTACCTTGATGTGATACTTTTTAGCATAGATTGTTTGATTATGATTGATCGTGATTTCTTGTGGGTCGGTGTGTATCATGAGAAGATATGTTCTTTCAATTCTTTATTCATCCTTACTATGATAAATTCATCTTGTTGTATTTTTTAGCCATTATAATCTTTCTTCAGGTACCAAGATGACCAGTATGTTCAATTTTTGGATATATGAACCCTTTTAAGGGGAGTGTGATGAAGTGATGATTTCTACGGGCTAACTCATTTGATGGTATGGGTCAGATCAGGAACATGATTGTAGAAATTGGATTAGAACATGCAAGGTATTAGAATCCATTTTCATTGTTCGGAATGCGATAATCCCTTGCATTTTCGATGTGTTATCCAATTCGGTCAATCCTATCGGGTGGGACTTACTATCAATCGAGGATAATGACCAACATTTGGATGGGATTTGTGGATTCATTGATAATTATCACAACCAGGGTAGTGTATTAAAATTTGATGATAATGAACACCATTAGGGTGGGGAATACAATGTTTTTGATAATTACCACTATCTGGGTGGAACATGTGGTGTTTTTTTAAAGTTAGATCATGTACTAATAGGCATATGGTGCCAATTAAGGATGGAAGTTTTTATACGTCTTGTTATATTTGTTAATATACACTTATATATACATATACATTCATACCAGCATCAAGCCAAAGTATATATGTCTAATAGTTTGTGTAGGATTAGTAAGCGCAACAACACTCGGTATATATTTGTTGTCAACTTCTCTCTGATTTGGTTATTACAAGAAATATTTACACTATTATGTATTGCATTATTATCTTTTACTGATCCTATCACATGAATGTGGACAACATCCTATAGGTTGTGTAATTGATCACATTTTTTGTTTCCTAATTAGTTGTTCTCATTGCCTTCTTATGCATCCATCACACTAGGATACATGACTAACCCTCATTAGTTGAAGGTTGAGGATGGTATTAGGCCCATGTTAAACATCTACCGAGATATCTCTCTACGTGTAAATAGACTAGGATGAGATGAGGCTTGGGGTCGTAGAGCCTCTTGTACTTTTTTTCTTTTTCTATCGTGTATGTGATAAACATATGGGTGTTCGTGACCAATAACATGTTTCCCATGTGACTATTACTTCTTCATTCATTCTCACTAATTGTATGCTATTGGATTTTTGCTCAATATGATTTTATGATATTCACATGTTGGGTTATTTATTGTTGGTTATTACTCTAATTGAGGTTATGGCCTCCCCAAGATTCCATCCCGGACCCTCACTACTACTAGGCGTTCTTTGGTGTATGGGGAGGCCTGGTTGAGGTCTTGTTTTATCGGGATAAAACGTGATGATTTGGTTCATTCTTTTGTAGCCACATTTCTAATGGAATCAATCACCCACCTAAAGGGACATATTTCCACTGGGTATTCACCAATTCTATCATCAAAGGGATATATTCCCTTTCAAATTTATAATAAAGGGTTGTTTATAAAAAATACCTATACCAGATACCTCTAGGAATTGTTCACCTAGACTTAAAAAAAATATAACATTAAACTACTTGGAAATTGTCATTGGATTAGAAAATAATTCCACTTAAAAAGGTATAGATGATTTTGACCACCCATCCAATCAACTAAAATTTCTTTCTAACTGTCACTAGTAATGTCCCAGTGAGGACCTACCTTTGGAATGGACATTTATACTAACTCAAAATAATGTTGTTGGGAAGAACATTAGAATACTCCACTTAAATATTTTAGAAATTATCAGTATGATTTCAAATTTAAAATAAATTATAACTTTTTTAACCCTCTTGATAACATTAAGTGGAAAATTGGTGAGGTTTTAGACCTTGGTTGAGTAGTGATAATACACAAATGATTATAATCAAATAATAGTTGTGTAATGGTTAATTGGGATATCAATACATCATTTATATGTGGTCCTCGGACGTATCCCATTGATGGTGAAGTAAGTAAAATTACTTTTCCTATTGATCTATACATTTTTATCATTTTATTTCAGATATAGAAATATTTTAGGTGTATTTTCATATTTGAAGTCAATAAACAAACATTTTAATGATTTAATGTATTTGCAAGATATCCTAATTTACCCCAATCATTAGGTGGACTGTGGGACCATATGCGACAACATGTTGTGTCATAACCACTAGTTGTTTCTTGGAGAATCTATAGAGGAGGATGTCTTAGAGAATATTTATAATGTTAAGGGATTAACATTTTTTATGGCTGAAATTATTAGATATGGAAGAATATAATGAGAAAAAATTATGTTCTCTTTGGTATGAAAACTATTTAATATTAGTACATAGAATTCATGTGTGTGATTCTAAAGGATTATTAATGACTAAATCTGAAATGCAGTTGTTGAATGATGATTATAGGGCCAATAATACTCTATTAAGATACTTATCAATTCATATTTATATTAATAAAATTGACTGTCTAATGACTAAAGTAATTTTCAATAAACCTGTGAACATATATTAAGGTGGTAATAAAATTAATTTTATGATGATACATGTTTTGCAACATATATTTTATGATCTAAATAATAATTGAAGTTAAAAGGTGGTTGAAATATTTAATCACATTAAAAATGTTTTTTTTGAAATATTATGGCATGTTCATAAATTCAATGATTATAATATTGTATGGAGAATATTCAAAAGGTTATCACAAATGTAAAACCCAAAAGTTCCAACACTTAAAGAAATAAACCTTGGATAATTTTCTCTTGATGATTTACAAAGTTAAATGGTTATATATTAAATAGAATCTAATAAAATTTATATCCTAAAAATTCATATAATGAAATTCCATTTAGAATTTTGTAGAATCAAGACGTCTTGTAGAATCATATTACAGAATATCTAAGTTATGATTTCTTATAACATATTGAAAAAAAGTTAAAATTGTTCATGTAATATTTAAAAGTTACTTAACATTGGGTTTATTTCATTTTGGAAGGATGGTCATATAACATCCATATGTCTAAAGAGTATTTTGGTAGATGATGAAATTTTTGAATTCTCAGAAAATCAAAATAATTAATTTTCCCCCTACAAGGAATTTTTGTTCTTGAAATTCATATTGATTGTGGTTTCAATGATAGCTGTTTGTTTGAATATAGGAAAATAATTCTCAGAAACATCCCATATATAGTGTTCAAACTATGTTTATCTCGGATGTGGAAGATACTATGTTGGTATTAGCAAAACACTCAAAAGTTATTGAGGAAGAGCTTTTCAACCAATGGGATTGCTTGACCACAATATAGAACTAGAAGGAGATATTATGAATATTGATCTAAAGATAATAAAGAGGAAGAAAATTTATTTTTTTAAGGATTATCCAAGTTATGTTAATAAAATTTATCAAATAGCTAATCATACTAAATTTATAGTAGAAAAATTTACAAATAATCATGCGTAATATGAATATAAAATGTATTGTAGATTTTTGATTGAGGGAAAAATCAATATCATCATCAATATTAAATCTTATTTCAAGTAAATAGAGAAGAAGAATGATAAAATATAATAATATGTTATTTCCTTGAGAAAATATATTGAATTAGTGATTAAAACATGTGTTTTAAAAATGAAGGTTGGGTTTGGTAAATTCTCATATTATGTTTTGAATGAATGGGTTGATTGAGATAGGAAAAACATTAGAATAACTTCAATGTTCTAAAATACCAAATTTTAAGGATTTAAATATTATTGGTTATGATACTTGTACATCTAAAATAGACTCAACCAATTTTAAGAAAATAATAGCATATAATAAAGGATAAATTTTTCATCAATTGAGAACATACCAATAATCAAGGAAGAATTTAAAACCAAAATATCTATAGAGAAATGACAACAATAAGGAATTTCTCTTGATGAATTGTCGATTTTATGATTCTTAACTATCATATATCTTATTGTAGTGGAATTGATTTTTATTTTAGTAGATAAGCTCTTAAAAATCTAAAAAATATTGTTATAATGAATTCTAAATTTTAGAATAGAAATTTATTTTTTGGAATTATTTTAATTTATAAAATTTTATACATAATGCATTAAATTAGAAGAATACAAGAGGACAATATTCTTTTGGAAATCAAAGGAAAAAAGATTCCAGTCAATTCAATTGAGAACTGTTTTTTCCTCTTGAGGAAGAATAATTTTATATCAATAATTATTCTAAGAAAAATTAAAAGAGATCAAAAATTATCTCAACTCTTTTGGGAATGTAATGGAAGTTATAGATGATTTTTGAGTAGTAAAATTTCGATAAAATTTCCATGAAATAATTAAATAATATTAATATATATATTTTATATTATTGGTGTCTATCTCATATGATTGGTAATATGAATTTGTTAAAGAATAGAAAACTTATAGTTTACAAAGCAATGTGTTTTGTAAATAGTGAAGATTTAAAAATTTATTGATGTAGAAAGATATAGCTATATAGATACAAAATATAGAATACTAAAGTACTCTATATTAATGGAATTCATCTGAATTTATTGAGTCTATGTCAACATTGTGCATCATGAAAGGAAGTCACATTCAATCAAAAAAAGTTAATTATCAAATAAAAGGCTATTAAGTATATTATGAAATTTAAAAGGAAAAAATAGAAATATGTATTAGGTAGATATAAAAAAATATTTCATCTATTAGTTGAATATTTAAAATTATTATGTCACCATAGGCTATTTAAAATTAATCTAAAATTTATGTAGAAGTTTTATATGTTTAGAAATAAAATGGATATTATTAATTTAAAGAAATCTCTAGATTTTTTTCAAACTCATTTATGAGGAATGATGGTTTTAAACCAATATTTATAGAAGTATAAGTGAGCATTGGGTTTTGGTAAATTTGTTTCACATTGATTCATATGATTAAATTGGAAAATATGGAACATATAGTGAGAAGTATATCATGTTATTTGTTTATGAATATAGTGGTAATGGAAGTTTCATGTTTAAAAAATTAGTGACTTATATGATGGATTGCTTAAAATGATTTATAAGGAGTGTCTAAAATGAAATTGGGTGAACAGTGAATATTATGAGAATTGATAAGTTAATAAACCTTGCTTCCTATATGGTAGAAAATTAACTTTAATATAATATTATTAATCATGATTTCTCTTTGATGAGAGATCTATAAAATAATGGGGTCATAGAAAAAATAAACTATATGGTGAATAACTTGGAGATAAAAATTTTGATAGAATTTTTCACACAACATCACTACTAGAATCTAGTGTAGAAATTGGATCTATATAATTTGAAAAGAAAATTATTCACTCTATGAGTATAGAACACTCAATAAAAAATTTATTATAGAACTAATAACTTAATGAATCAACTCAGAGTGTTCAAAATAAAACATTACATTATGAATAAAGAGGGTAATATCATAAACATAGTGATTTTAATAATAAATTTTTACTTTTGGGCTACTAATCAAAGTGTATGTCTTATTTGAGTTACCATAAAAGGATAAAATATATTCTTGATAGTAGTGATGTGAAGAATTTTAATTATAAAACCATAGAAAATTATAGTATTATTAATCCCAAATACGCATCTAAAGATGATGAATTTATAAATGTAGATTCCAAGTAATCTATAAATATTCATATTGATGTTGATTATAATGTTAAATCATTAGAAGAACAAGGTGAAGAAGATAGTCATCCTATGAAATAATAATGAAGGATGAGTGTTTAATTTGAACTGAGTTATATAATTAGAGACAAATATGTTCCAACAAAGATTCTTAACATAAATACAATATATGACACAAATCTATTATCAGAAGTTAATCCCACTTCTATTTTAAAAGTATTAAATTATGAATAATAGAGGAAATCAATGAATGTATAATTGGATTATATTAATAAGAATAAAAATTTCTATTCCATGGATATACCTACACATCATTATGTAACTGGTAAAAAATAATTCTTAAAAAAAGAAGCTTTTAAGAAAATATTAGAGTTATCTTTTTATGTTCTCACATGATTGATCATATGGTATGTCGTTTAATGTTATACAACTCAGATGAATGGATGGTAAATTTATCCTTGATTTTAGTTGGATAATGGGTACAAACAAGTGTCATCGAACCCATATAAATCTATATCTCATATGGTTGAGGCCATAAATATGGGCTATTGTGAGAAATCTATGGTCATGAAGGCTGACTCAACATCAAGAAATTTAATGTAATGTGAATGTGTCTTACTACAAGAAGTGTAAACTATTATGTAATGGAATTATTGGGGAATATGGTTTACATTTCTGGAATTTAGAAAATCATCTATAATATAGTTTCACATATTGATGTACGAAAAAAAATTTATTTAGATTAATGTCAGGAAACTAAAATGAAATTTTGGTATGTTTAATGTCATGTCACTAGATTGATATATTTGATGGACCCTAGGTCACCCTGAGAGGGGGGTGAATCATAGTGTCAACATTTTCTCACTTTTATTAGATCATGTTCTCGCATTGGTAGGAACTTAATTAAATTGGTATGATAGATATGTGATGTAATTTGAAAATTCACATGTATAAGAAAAATGCATAACTTTTACTTGGTTCAGTGCTAAGGGAAACATCCAAGGAGCATATACCAAAAGGTTTTTGGTTTTACCTAATTACACTATTCTTCACTAGTTTTCTTAGATCACTTATGTTGAATCCCCCCGGCTCACCTCCCAGGGTGAAGTCACACTTAGTTTATGGACGTGAATGTCCCTTCAATTGATAGTCATGGAATTATTTTCTCGTATTTAACATGATACTTTTCTTGCATTGAGTTCCAATTTTGATTCTATTTAATGTTCAATCTTTTTCTCTAGTGAAACAACCAAATGTACTATGAATTTTTATTCGTTTTTTTCAGAATCACAAATTCTTATATGATTGTTCAAACACTAAAAATCAGCTTACTTGGCATCATCAGAATCAGCTCTTCTTATTCCATGTATGCATGTGAGCATACATAGAACAATATATCTGTGCTCTTCCTCTTAACATATTTACACTTGTTCACCCTTTGTTTAGGATGCTTCTCTTCAAAGTATTCATGTATGCGTGTGCATGCATGAATGCATGAACATTATCTTCTAATTTCTTGTGTAAATCCCCAAATGGGTATGGTTATGTTAAGAAAACACATAGCCTCCTATCCCCTTATCTTTCTTTTTTTTATTACCACTTGGTATGAATGTGCTTAGAATTTATGGGTGTTCATATTCAAATCATGCACAAGAATATACGAATTAACATCTCATTACCATGAACATTATTTCTTCTCCCTATCTCAACACACATTTTTCACATTGAATTATTTAAAAGCATGTGATTTTATTCAAATATTAATGTGTGTATTTGCATATGGTATGGTCTTCTTGTTCTCCTTTTACACACCAAGGATAAAGAGTTCTTATTCTCACAGAGTGTACAAGGCTCCTTCATGAACCAGAATGGTTCCTAGCTTCCCCTCACGCATGAGATACACATAACTCTTATGCATAGAGAGAGTATGGAACCTTCATGTACCAATTGGTACAAAGTTCTCTACTTTGTCAAAATAGAGTTGGTTTGCTAGAAATTCTCTTCGCTGAACCAGAACGGTACGTGGTACCGTTTCCTCACAATCCCAGAATGGTTCCCAATAACTCTCTTCATGAACCAAGAACGATTTTTGGATCTCCTTCTTTGTGTACCCAAGAAGTATGTGGTTCCTTGCTTCTTCAACTCGGGAAGTACACGGTACTTCTTCTCATCGTGAAACCAGAGTGGTTCGAGGTTTACTCTTCACGAACATATAATGGTTTGTGGCTCCTTCTTTCCCCTATCAAACTAGAAGATATGAGAGACTCTGTTTCTCAAAAAAAGAGCTCATGAAACATTGGGATCAGAAACCCCTTCTCGAATCAGTGGATATATTTTTATCTGTAGAGATCAATTCTTCTACGCATCCTAAATCCTCGAGATTTTTGACTAAGATCATGGTTTTGAAATCTTCAAACCACGGTCATGAGATATGCCAAGATTCCCAGTTTTTTCCTTTTCAAGATCATGGAATTTTTCTTGATCACGTGCATGAATTCATGAAAGAATGTATCTCATTTTAGATCTGCACATGAATCATCATGGCCTCGACAACTCTTTTTTCTTCATCCGAACATCTCTTTCGATTCATTTGAATGCATAAAAAATGTATGTTTCATGCATGCCTTTGGCATGTTCCACTGGTGCTCGTGATACAGAAATGATCTTAATGGTATTTGGATCAAGGTTCTTCATTAACTTCGTGGAGATATAATGGATCTAGCGAGCGCTTGGGGTTGAAGATGATGGCATGGCTTCTTCAAATGTTGTGGGAGTATCTAACGAACCTGGTTCAAATGTGCTAGGTGCGTATGCGATAAACAGTGTCGATTAGATTGTGATGTATGATGAGATGTGCATCCAAGATTACACCCATATTTTTAAATAATGAAAAGTAACCCGCATTTCATTGTCCAACATCGAAATAGATAGATGGGGTAGCCAAATTTTATCAATCAATGTGATCCGCCATCCACTCATAATTCTACTCCCCTCTCCATGGTACAGCCTTGTACCATGTTCTGTGGGAATGCTCTGCATCCACCTTCTCTATGAGGGCTTCGGCCAAGCTATGCATGACTCATCCCCTAGGCTATATTGCAGGCCTACACATAGCCCTGCAAGCAGGAGCATGCCTATGCCGAACCCAAACCACATTCGGGCTGTCCAGGGATGGTTCCCTCAGCATAGTTGGCCCATGAGTCCCACATGTTCTGGGGTTGAGCTGGCCTCAGCTGGCTTTGGATGTTAGCCCAAATTTTTAAGGAACATAAAAACACTTGGTTAAGTGCATGGCCACCTTCAACCCTAGTACCCTAACCCCATGCATGGACAGCATAAAATTCTAATCCCATGCACAGTATCTTTTCCATTTTTAATTTTACTAAGGGGATTTCCATTCTTCATATGGATCATCATTGACATCCATCTGACAACCATTGAAAACTAATACAAAAAACACACAAAAGTGGTACCTACAATCTCCCCCTTTGTATATTTTGGAAAAACCCAAACTTTTCTCCCAAATTAATGTGTCAATGTGAGTCTTATTTATCTTTCTCACCCCCAAAATTTCAAACATCAATTCAACTTCTATCCCCCTTATTGACAAAAAATAAAAATTTCATGGTATAGATGGTATCAATCCATGCTTAAGAAATTTTTCATCCATCATTTCACTCTAAGTCTACTTGAACAATGATTATTGTAGAAAACAATAATATTTGATTTAGAAAATAGAGCAATCCATTATCCACTAATCATGATACCATGAGATGAGAACTCATGTACTTGTCTTCAAAGACCATTCCACTTTCATTCCAGGTTAAAGAGATGAAATATTTTTAATAAAAAATAAACCTAAAACTCTTTTTCCAATGACATGATCTTCCGACAATCCTCAGATTAATGTATGTTGATACCAACCAAAGTTAAAACTAATTTAAATAATAACTCTAGAATCGTATTTATGTCTTCCCCCCTCAAGGGAACACTGCTCAAGTTCTCCCCCTGGGTGCTTTCTTCACCTTCAATTCCTTGAAAAATTAGTACGATACAGAAATTGTTAAGGGAATAAGGTGGAACCTCCTTGCTTCTTCAATGTGAGAAGGAATTCTAAGATTATATTCTCAACCAAGATTCTATGTTTGATCCACTCCTCACACTTTTATATTTAATCATTAGTTTTGTCATTGGTTGTGTGGATCTCAATATTTCATCCATCTTGTTGTCTGTGAGTCTTCATTCGTTAAGAGAATTCAAAGAACTTGACCCTCCTGGTGCAACTGTCATCTTCTTGAGGAATTCTTCATGAGTTGGAATAAATGCACTGCAATTCATAATAGTGTGACCATCCTTGTTTTACCTCACACATAGAAATTATCTATCTTCATGTGGAATTTTCTTTATTTACTGGTTCACTAGCCTTTGCCTGTGCATCTCCTTTCATTCTCATTATTTTTAAATCATTAGGCTAGATAACCAATATTTTTCTAGGAACTATGGCAGCATGTTTGGATTTTTCACATGGAATCTTCTTAGTATAATCATTTTTAGGAATTATTTTGGATGTACCACTCTTATACTTCTTGGATTTTGAATCCAAGGACTTATCACCTTTCATTCTTGGAGTCTTATTGAGATAATTTTATTTTGCAATATTCTTTTAATTTTTCCCAAGGTATCTTTTTCTTTCATAGTTGGATTTTGTTTTCTTCTGTTTTTATCTTTTCTAGATGTATGTTAAAATTATCATGCTCCATTATTGTGACCACTCTAATTGCATACATCACAAATGCTGTCTAAATTTCTAAATATGTTGGTTGTATACAGATTCTTTTGGATTTGTTGATGTTTCTTCTTCTTCTCTGGTTTTCTTATTTTCGACATAGGCTTTCTCTGTGATTTTTTATTTAAAGGATAGAAACTAAAATTCAGTGAAGAGTGCCCAAATCTATTTTTAGCACCAACATTAACCCACAAACATTTTCTTCTTGATCTCTTTTGTATAAGGTTGTTGGTCCTTATTCTTAATGTTATGTGCTCGATCTGGGGAACCATATTTCAGAATCTTCTTCCTATCTACCCTAGCCATGTTAGAAGGTTTATTATCCTAAATTTTCCTCATCCATACAATTTATAATTTTTCTTCCAACCTACACTTTTAGTAGAAACATAGTTAGAAACAATAGTACAACTTGGTTTGGATGGTACTTTCACTTTCTTAGTTTCTTGTGATAGATCAATGAGTGAAGTCATGATCTTCTTATCACAAAATGGAGGCCTTTTGAGATTAGAATCTTCCAGTGATAATTGAATAGAAACAGAAAATATTTATTGATATGGATAATACAGAGTTGTCATAATATTCTTGTCACATGTTTGAGGTATTTCAGCTTTAGAATCCTCTAATGAGAATTGAGTACTATAAGTAGTTGTTTTATTATTTTGTGAAGTCTCAATATGTGTCTTCTTAAGGTTAATTAAATGGGCCTATAATTTTATTCATTCCATATTGAGGATGATCTTCTGATCTTCAATCATGGACATCTTCTGATTACAAGCCTTTTTCAATCTTTCAGACCCATCTTTATGCATCTTAATTTTTCTTTGTAACAAAGAGTGAAGCTATTTGTTCTTCTTTGAAGTTTCTTACAAATTTAGAACCTCAACTTCAGTTCACTTTTTCAGTTCATCTTTAAATGCATGGATATATTCTTATAGAGTCTTATTGACTCCCTCTTTCTCTTTAAAGGCTTCAATCCATCTAAAGAAATTTAAACATTAAATAATTTTTTCGTCCAATCCCTTTTCCACATTATCAGTTTCTCTTTCCAGTCCGGTGATCACAACCTTCATATATTGAAATATTCTACAAACAGCAGCGAATATTTCTTCAAGAATATCATGCAAGTATATTCTTAATTTCTCCATTGTCATCTCATGTGAAGTAAAGGATTGATCATCATTACCACTTGTGTTTGAATCCTTTATTTTGGTGGAATCCTAATCCAACTACACTTTACGTTCCAAGAATGATATTTATTTATTATTAATAAGGCATAGAGAATAAAATATTTCATCTTCTTTAGGCATGATGGACTTCTTCAACTGCTTTTTATCTTTATATTTCATATTTTTTAGGGTCTTCTTGAATATACACTCATGCTCAGATGTAACGTAATTTCCATCAAGATTTCACTTCATTGTTGACATAGGAAAGAAAAACTCAAATCCCCTTCTAGATAGAATTGATAAAGTGTATCCAACATACGTAATCCTTATCCATCTGATACCAATTGAAGGACCCTAGGCCACTGCGAGAGGGGGGTGAATCAGGGTGTCAACTTTTTTTTCAAATTTATTGGATCTTGTTCCTACATTGGTATGATATTAATTAAAGAAATATGATGGATATGTGTAGTAATTAAAACATTCACATGCAGAAGTACAACGCATAACTTTTACTTGGTTCACCACTGAGGGTTACGTCCAAGGAGTATATGCCGGTAGGTTTTAAGTCGTACCTAATTCCACTATTCTTTACTAGTTTTGGATTACATGGTTTGGGTAAAATCACTCTATCCCAGGAACACAGCCTTTATAAAGGTCTATGGATATCCCACTGATTACCTCAAATCACTTTTGTTGACCCCCAAGCTCACTGCCCTAGGTGAAGTCACACTCAGTTTATGGATGTGAAGGTCCCTTCAATGGATAGGTATGAAAGTCTTTGTCTTCTGTTCAGAATAATAATTTTATTGTATAGTGTTCTAGAGTTTATTATCTTCAACAATCCTTCTTTTTTTCTAGTGTAATAACCAGATGAACTAATACTTCATATTCTTTTTGGACAAAATAAAAAATTCTTTTGTGATTGTTGAAACACTGAAAATCAACTTACTTAGCATCATCAAAATCATCTAATATTATTTAATGTATTCATGTGACCATGCATGGGACAATATACATGTTCTAATCAACTTCACTTATTAACACATGTGCACCCTCGGTTTAGGATGCTTCTCTTCAAAGTATTCACATATACACGTGCATGCATGAATGAATGAACTTCATCTAATATTTTCTTGTGTGAATGTGCAAATGGGTATGGTTCTATTAATAACACATGTGGCCTCCTTTCCCATTCTCATTCTTTTCTTTTATTACCACTTGGTTCAGATGTGCTTCAACCTTATTTGGGTTCTTCAAATCATGCACAAGAATATATGCTTGAACTTCTCATTACCATGCACATTATTTCTTCTCCCATTCTCAACACACACTTTTCACTTTTATTTATTTATAATCATGTGATTTTATTCTAACATCAATCTATGTATTTGGGTATGGTATGGTGTTCTTGTTATCCTTTCACATACCATGTATATTGAGTTCTTCTTTACATAGATTGTTAAATACTCCTTTTCAAACAATCATGGTTCACGGATCCTCCTCACACATGAGATGTGTAGAGATACTACGCATAGAGTGTGCGGGCCTCCATTGTGTACCCAGTGGTGCATGGTTCTCCACTTCGTTAAAATAAAGTTGGTTCGCGGGACCTTCTCTTCGCTAAACCAGAACGGTATGTGGTACCATTTCCTCATGAACCCAGAATGGTTCACGGGAAATCTCTTCATGAACCAAGAATGGATTGTGTCCCTCCTTCTATGTGTAACCAAGAGGTACATGGTTCCTTATTTTTCAAACCCTAGAATTATGTGGCACTACTCCTCTTCATGGAACTACAGTGGTTAACGATTTACTCTTCACGAACATAGAACGGTTCACAGCTCTCTCTTGTCCCTTTCAAACTAGAAGATCAGAGAGACTATGTTTCTCCAAATATGAGCTCTAAAAACCTTGGGAGTAGCAAATCCTTCTCAGATCAGTGGATCCTTTTTTATCAGTATAGATCAAATATTTTCAGTGTCCAAAATCCTAGATATTTTGAATGAAAATCTTGGTTTTGAAATATTCAAACCAAATTCATGAGATATACTAAGATTTTTATTTTTTTTCCTTTTTAATCTCATGGGATTCTCCCTAATCATGTCCATGTATTAGATAATGAATTTATATTGTTTTAGATCATAACATGGATAATCATGGACTCTGCAACTCTATTTTCCTCATCCAAACTTCCCCTTCGATTCATTCTCATGCATGGACAATGAATGTTGCATACATGCCTTTGGCATGTTCCACTAGTCCTCATGATACCGAAATGATATTCTTGGTGATCGAATAATGGTTATTCATTAACTTTGATGAGATTCAGTAGTTTCGGTGAGTGCTTGGGGTTGAAGATTATGGTGCAACTTCTTCAAATGCCATGGGAGCATCGAATGTCCCTAGTTCAAATGCACGAGGCGCGGATGCGATGAACGGTGGTGATTAGATCGTGATGGGAGATGAGATGTGTGACTAGGATTACACCATTGTTTATAAATGATGAACTGTAACTTGTATTTCCTTGTCCCACATCAAAATGGATATGAGGGGTATTCATTGTTTATCTATCAATGTGCTCTTCCATACGCATAGAATTCTCCTCCCCTCTCCATGGTACCTCCTTGTACCTTGTTCCTCAAGCGTGCTCTACACCAACCTTATCTATGTGGGTTTCAATATAGCTATGCATTGCTCATCCCCCATACACTCTGGCGGGCCAACACACAGCACTATATGCGGGCGTGTGTATATGCCGAACCCATACCACCTTCAGGCTAGTCATGGATGGCTCCCTCAGTGTGGTTGTACATTGGGTCCCACATGTGATGGGGTTGAGCAGGCCTCATATGGCTTTGAAGGTTGGTCCAAATATTTATGTATGGCGCATAAAAACACGTGGTTGAGTACATGTCCACCTTCAAGAATAGTACCCTAACCCCATGCACGGCCACGTTAAAATTCCTAGCCCATGCATAGTCTCTTTACCATTTTTCCATTTTACTAATTAGAGTTCCTTTCTTCATATTGATCATCATTGACATCCATTTGACACCCAATGAAAACAAATACAAACAACACAACAATGTCGTCTCAACAATATTATATAGTTTAATGTCACAATAATAGCAAGAAATTGTATGTATTTTACGTTTATGTGAATATGAATAATTTTCATGTAGTTTGACATCATGTGATTAGGATGAAAGGTGGTGATGTGAAATTATGAAAATTATTTATTGTGGAATCATTCCCTAGTGGAAGGTGTGATACACTCCCCATCCATGGTGATTTCGTATTAAGATCTATTGGGGTATACCATGTTTGTGGTTTAAGGTCCACCCATTTTAGTTTGAGTTTTAGAGGATTATTTTTAATGAACATGGGATCTCCAATTGAAAGAACCATCTACCCATGAGGGAATAAGTGGTGATGAACTCTCTTATTAAAAGACCATTCAACTAAATTCTAATGGGAATCAGGATTATAAAATGTACCAAATATTTTGGGGATGCCTTAGTTCTTTCTCCCTCGTCCTATTCCTTCTTTTTCTATTTCTATATGATAATAAAAATTTAATTTTTACTCATTTAATACACATAAAAGTTTCTCATCTTGTTACTCCAAATAATCATGATTTTTTTTGGGAATTCTCATCATTATATAGCTGAACACAAATAGTGGCTTATATTTAAGGATATTGGAATTCAATGGAAATATTTCCTAATAATGTTTTGTATTGTCCATCATATTATGAATAATATTCCACAAAATCCTGTTGAAAGTCTCTATCTACCCATTTTCTAATTTATAATATTTATATTACTGGCTAGATTGGAAATTATATTCCTGATGCATCCTTTTAAACTCAAAAGTGCATAAATTGGTTAAATTGGTTCTATTGTATATCAATATCATGTGAATGAAACCAAATATGGTGACGATATTCAACCTCGTAAAGATGATAATGATATTTTTTCTGACTTCCTTTAGTTGTACTACATCAAAACATTTAGAGGAGAACGTAATAGTAGTAGTAAGGATATACTTGAACTGTCTCGATGTAGTTTGGGAATATGTTCACATGAAATCCATCACCTGGATGGTAGACGTCCAAATTATCTAGTATTATATAGCTACTCTAGTGTTTGATGAATGAAACATGAATGCATCTAGAATTCTTGACACCTATAGGTGAACATCATCAATCCATGTATCATCAACAACAAATAGTACACATGACACCTAATTTGATAGGAAAACATGGTTCTTGTCTAATGGGAATCACAATAACCTATGTATACCTCTTCAATAATAGTTATGGTTTCCCCTTTAAATCATTTGTGAATAATTACATAAAATAATCATTTATAGAGGACTTTATGTGTATTTCGGTTTTCAAAAATGATTATTTTTATATATTGTTTTCAAATATTTTATATATTATCTTGAACAGGTTGAAGAATTCCATTCAAGTAATAGTCTTTTATGGGATATATATAACTAGTTACATCAATTATTATAGAGGATATAAGGTCATGTTAAAATTGGGTGGAAAAAATTCATTTATCTCGTTCACATCATAGTCAATCCATGGGTATTACACTCTATGATGCATTATATGAATGACTGTCTCATCCTATATTAGATCAACTATAACTATAGCTACAGTAGCTAATGTATCGGCATGGGTATTTTTCAAACACGGGATGTAATGTAGTGTTAGTTTTAAGTAGAAACTAGCCATAAACTCTCACATGTAATCAATAAAAGGGGTTATTTCCTCCTTTTTAATTTCATATTCACCATTAATTTTATTCATTACGAAATCTAAATCACTATTGAAATTTAGATAGGGAAAATTTATCTATAGATACAAATTTAGTCCTCAAATATGAGCCTAGTATTCTAACTCATTATTGGTAAATCCATTTGATACCACAATAGAAAAAAGGAAATACTACATTCATCGGGGATATGAGAAAGATTACCAAGATACCCATGTCAATTTTTTTTCTCCATTCTTTTTCCAGTTACGATTTTAGAGGAACTATAAAAATATATCTTTCACGTCTATATGTGCTTTCAATAAAGAAAACCTCCACCATAGGATGGTCCTCATTCACTATTTCGCTCTCTATTGAATGGTGTGCTGTAGAAAAGTTTTTAAATGAATAATATTTCATTGATTTTTTTGATAGGAATTGGATGTAGAACAACCGAAAATGAAGTCCAATTATTTCAGATACCCTATCAACAACCAAATACTAGTAATGTATATGAGATGATATATACAAGATATTAGTTATACATAACTATGTTAGAGATAATTCCTTATATTTTGTACTGTAATAATCAATTTGAGGCGGTTCTTTTTATAATATATGTATCATGTTTTAATATGTAGATAGGTTTTAATATGAAAATAGAGACATTTTTCTTAGATGATTTCATTTTTCTATGAAATTAGAGATCCATGTGATCACTCTGTGATCTCCACATATAGAATAACAATCATTCAATTGACTAGAGGAATAAAAATTGGTTAGTGTAGGAGAAACTTATTAGGTTCATCAAAATATTTATGATAATTCCCATCCCAATGATATGGAATTCCCTTATTCATTAATCTTCAAAAGTGTAAAAATTTTCTATCATTTTTTAAATAATCCATTAGATATTGAAAAAATTTCCCCGAATCCCTCAAAACTCGTTAAGAATTATTGGAGGTTGAATCTCATGGACCAGCTTATTCATTTCTAAGACGACAATGACACCCTAATGGTATATCAAAAAAACACTAACTTTCCATGAAATCCCTCGAAAACACACTTTAGTGGGTTCAACTTTATGTTGTTCAAACACAATTTGTTAAAAAAATCATTAAAATTTAAAATATGATCACAAAATTTCTAGTATATGAAAACTATATATTCTCCTCATCATTATAATATATTTCATATAAGGGTCATAATGATTTGGTTTGTAGATTATTTATATATTCTTAATATATCATTAAATCATAAGGGAATTAATTGAAAGAAAAATACCACATTTTTTATCTTAATACAGTGGATACTTCCTACTCGAGGTCTATTTTTAACTATTTATACCCTGAGTATTCATCGATAAAGGTGGGGGATTGGAAGCCTATGATTTTTTCTAATTAATATTTCTGTACAATTAAGTAGGAAATAATCATTTTTCAAATACAATATAAGATCTCTAATTTCAATAAAAACAATGATATTCATGTTCGTTCCCTTAATGGGGATGATCCTGGAAATCCACGTTGGATATTGGACCTTGCAGATTAAGTTGTCTTTGAAGAGATTGTTGACATCAGCTTTAACATTGGCCACATTTTTCAGATTCATTCTTATTTTCACATTCATAAAACACCATTGCTTTTATATTAATCCAAATTTTTCATCAGTTTCCTCTATGTCTAGATCAGAAATTTTCATGAAATTCTAAAAAGACACATGCTAGTGCTTTTTTAGAAAAATATTAAATTATTTTTATTACTATAAAATCAATGTGGAATTACTCAATGTTTGTTATTGGTCTTATTCTATATTGAGGTTCAATTATTATAGGTAATAAATAGTATTTGTGATGTCTTCTTCAAATGATAGAGGAGAATCGCTGAGGTCTTATTCCTCTCAACCCCCCCCCCTATTGCATTATTGGTGGGAAATTTGGAATGGGGTGTGATAATTAGAGTTCTTACCACTTATTGGAATAAAAGAAGAGTCAGATATCTAAAAATTTTGACACATAGTGGTGTCACTTTTATTAGAAATACAATATGTCTCAATATATAGATATTCTGGAGAAGTAGTGGAATTGTAAAAATTTAAATCATCTTCATTATCCAGGAATAAAGATAAACTATAACTATTTGAAATTTTAAATATTAATTGAGAATTTATGGAATAAGTGATAATAGTAGGGGATCCATATTTATTAGTATGAAATGTTTTTGGCCACTAAGATTCATGTGACATTCCAAATTCAATATTATTAGGGGTGATATCACATTGCTAAAAGATGCATAGGTCCCCTGTCTGGGAAGGTCTAACTAATGTGGTAGAAGATACAAATATCATGAGCATAGGGGCCAACATACTTTAGTCTAATAAGAGTTTCACAATATGGTGTTCTCCTATAAGAAGAGTTATCATTTCAATATGGCTAAAATAATTAATGAATTCCTCAGTAACTGCACTAAATATATTGATGGGAGTGGCTTTCAAGACACTCAATGTTGTGATCAGAGTATAATCATATATCCTTAGTTATTTCTATTCAATTATATAGAGATATTCCACCATAAACTATGATTTTTGTGATAGAAAATGAGATTCATCACGGTAAAATACACAAAATGTCACACTAAAAGAATACATGTGACGCTAATGATAAGATGATAGTTTAATTATATGTATGTGATGAAAAGGACTTCTCAAAAACATTAAATATTGTTTCTTGTTGGACCATCATATGCTTAGAGTTAAAAATAATATTTTTGGATTGAGATTCTAATTTGATCCTTCTAATGGACCTCTAATAATAATAATTATATATATAGATTGGCATCTTGGTGGTGGAAATATTACCCACTCTGTAGCGTTTTCATTAGAGAATTATGATCTGAATATGGTAAATCCTGGAACCATTGTCAATTAACACTTTATGAACCTAAATAATGTCATCATGGTGTCGATATATAGATGTTTGATATGACCATGTACTTCCGTCACTCAGTCATTTTTAGAAAGAAATACGACCATATAGAATTCAATGGTATGGGTTTCAGCATGGTAAAATTCTGTTGTAGAATCATTTTCCTCGTGCTATGAATTACATGATTAGGCCTCAATGATCACTCTTATAAGTTTATTTGAGAGAGGAATAATATACAGTATTGAGATTTTTCTTAGGGAAATAACTAATTGTTTGACAATGTCATACTCTTGTATGAAGGGCCTATACTTATTAACATGGAGTTATGCCAGGGAATGAAGCATTAAGGTTAGGTTAATCTATATAGAAAACATCCCATCTAAATTATAATTAGTTTGATTATTTTCCTCCTACATGTAAGATTGGTATTTCCTACCCATAGTATATTTTTTTCAAGATAATTTCATGATTGAAAACTGATACTCGAAGATGATATATTCCAAACAAGACTTGGATGATTTTTGACTAATTTTATGATCTTATTGAGCTCAAAAAACAAACTACTTCATATTTTTTTCTATATATATGGATTCAATAGGGTTATACCATAAATTCTGAGATTTCCTGATATTGTATCTCCCCCTACCTGCTCAACCACTATGGCCTTTCACTCACCATACCAAATTTGGATTAGGATATTCAGCTTCACATACAAGTGATTCATTATAGAATGAACCTACCAAAGGTATGGTGTTGACTGAGTGATATAAGTTCACTTTATCGAATGAGGGTTTTATTCGGTTGGGTGATGCCAATACTTTCAATTTTTGGTTCCTAAAATCTTGATGAGTCTAAACTAGATTAGGAATTGTATGAGATTCATATTCTCATACCTTAATCTTCTTATATTGGTTACCTTTTTATTTATTATATGGTTTGGATACTGGATATATAATTTGGGTCATAACTATTCAATTTAGTTGTTTCCTGAGTGTTATGTTTTTAAAATCTACTATTTTTCAGTTCCACCATTCATCAAACTTGTATTCATTCCTAGTGGGTGTAGAGAGGCATACTTGACATATATAGGTTTCATATATAAATATGTAAGACCCTGGAACACACTAAGATGGTTGGGGTGAATAATTGTGTCAACTATTTCTTTTAATGAGAGAAAATGTGTCCTCACGTTATTAGAAACATGTTAAACATGTCTGATAGAATTGTGCAGATATTAAACACCCATATGAAAAAATAGATACCAATCACAAAAACTTTACTTGGTTCAAAAATTTGGGATATTCCAAGGAGCATACATCGATATTGAGTTGATCATACCTGAATCCACTGAGCATCACAATATATTTTGGATTAAAATATATCAATCTTGGTCACTATGTTCCAGTCTCAATGCCATTACAAGACTTTTAGGGATATCACACTACCTCTCTCGGATCAGTTCCTCTGAATCCCCCATTCTCGCTGCCTTGGTTGATGTCTTGCTCATTTAATCGACTCATAGGCCACCTTAATAGATTGGAAATATTATTCTTTGTCTCTAATTATCCTGATACTATGCTTGCACCATAGTTCTGAATTCAGGAACATAAATTCACTATTCAATCAAACCAAATGTTAAACACTAATGTTTGTGAAGCTCTAATCATTCAAAAGTCCCACATTGTTTCAAATATATACCATATTTTTTGAACCTACATATATTCATGAAGATACAATCCTTCATGAAGCTCTCATACATCATGGAACTCCAAACCTTCAAGAAGCTCCCAGCTTTCACGGAACTCTCAAAAAACTATTATTATTTGAAAAACTCACATTTCTAAAATTACTAAGTGTCAATTAGTTCATAACAATTATTTTTCTGATTTCACTTCTCATGAAGAGTTATTAGTGAAGGAATAATTCCCTTCTGATACCACTTTCATGAAATCTGGTCATTTCACTCTTTTTAAAAATTTACATAATGTCTCAAATGATGTTTGGTTGCCTATTTATAGGAAACACCTCCTCTGGGATGATTTTTTTCTCACAACATCTTTTTCATGAACCAATTAATTAATTTTTGTGAATCTCCCTTAATTCTTAAATATTTACTAAAATATTTACATTCTATATGAATTTTATAGTCTCATATTTTACCATCTTTTCATTATGCCTCTGCCATTTTTCATGAAAACCTAATCATGAACCATCAAATCTTCACAATTCCTAATTAATTTTAGATGCTACAAATTTTCATAAAACTCCAACTTTCGTGAAATCCTTTTCATTTCCATAATATGAAGTGTCAGTCTTTGAAATCCATATTTCATAAATATTTCTCTTACCTCCTAATTTTGAGCATTAGGAATTTTGGAAGCACTGGGAAATGACACCACCTTGAAAAATAAATCCACATCCACCATAAGATATCTTGGCTTGAAAACTACATTTTAAACCTTAGTGTGGATTATCAAAACACCAAATAGTTTGTTTCGAGCTGTAAAAACCAATGGTTCAAATAAAATATTAATATAATAATACACTCAAACACCCAAAGAGGGGAGGTACCAAAGAAGGTGTCAAATGTTTCTTTGAGTGAGATGAATGTTTCCCTACATTGGTAGGAATTTTTTAAACCTATCAGATATAGTCCTTCAATTATCAATCATCCATATGTAGAAATATACATGCAACAAATTAGTTTTACTTTTATAACCATTAAGGTATAGTCTAAGGAGCATATGTAGGTAGTGTGTAGGTCATATCTGAATCTACTAAACTTTACAACATATTGTAGATTAAAAATTTTCATACATAGTCACTCCGTTACATGAATGATAAATTTTAAATAATTTTAGGGATATCACACATCCCCCCTAGTATTTCTTCCATTGACATTCCCTTTCATAGTGATTTGTGTATAGTCTTTCACAGTTTATTTACATGAAGGTAACCTTTATATAAGATCACATGAAGGTGATCTTTCTCATAATGTATTTACACTTCTTATGATTTAATAAATTCTACAAATTCTTTCATTTTTCATGTATGATCATGTAAGTATCAATTAAGAATCAAATTTTTTTTCAAAACCCACATTATTTTAGAAAGATCTATCAAATGTTTTGAAACTACACACTTTATTGAAACTATATACTTTCATCAATCTCCCTAATTTTACAATAATCAAAACTCTAAAGAGAATATAAAATTTCACAAAAAGTTTTCAATGAAATTCCTTTACATCTTTTATTTCACTATCCTTATTTTTTGTGAAACATGTGTTAATGTAATATTCTTCATTTTTATAATAATTAAGTTCACATAAAACATTCACAAAACGAGAGAGATCATCCCATCATCAGAATTATTCTTATTTTTATAATATGAGAGGATAATTATTTACATACATTACCTCCATTTTATGAAACATTCAATATCACCACTTCCTTTTCACGAAACACTTTATTCAAGTTTATGAAACTCTCATTATTCAAAAAACCATTTAGGAATAATCATGTTTTCAAAACTTCTTTTAATCGTGTAACTTATAGTATTTCCTTCATATTTCATACATCATTTGCAAAAAAAATTATTTCTCAAATATCTAAACCTTCACAAGACCAAAAGTTCATAAATTCCCTTCATAAGAATATACTTTCTATAATTCCATGCCTTTTATATATTTACTTCTATCGGTTCTAGAAATTCAACTTTCATAAAATGCATACCTTCCTCTAGATTTTTTACCCCAATTTTTTTTAAACACTATTAAAAAATTCCACCTTAAAAACTGAACCCACATTCACAATAAGATCCCTTGGCTTGGAAATTACTTGATCAACCTAGTTTAAATTGATAAAAAACACAAAAAAAACAAACAGTTTCTATCTATGAGAACCCTTGGTTCAAACAATATTTCCCTTTGGGTTTGTTGTAAATCTGTAGAGAAATTAAATAAATCACCCGCCTTGAAAAAAACCTAATAGGCGTGACATAACTCATCCATAACTCGAAGTCCACTTGATCAATTATCAGGGTAGAAAACAATAGTCTTAAGAGAGGATTCCATGCCTCGAGAGACAACCTACTTGCCCTACAAACTAAAACACCAACCTATTTTGTAAACCTATCATTAAATGATATAATCCATTGAATTTCACCAATCCTCCCCCTTTGAATATAAACCCAAGGAAAATATACATGTACCTTTGTGCTCAAGAAAAGACCCAGTGGAACATATCTAACCCAGAGTGATGTATCACATCATAAAAAAATAAAAAAAAAGTTAGAAAAGATGTGGAGTGGAGTCAATTCATAACATCCTTGTGCATTGGGAGGTAGATAAACACAGTGGTTCGATCAATGTTTCTCAAACATTAGTTCTTCCATAGTATTATTCATAATGTTAGACACTTTATAATTACTTTAGAAATTCTCCATTTTCGTCACACATTATTTAACTTTTTATTTGATAAAGATATAAATAATCTCAATATGTTTGGTATAAGAGTGTTGAATTTTGTTTTTCATGAGCATGATCACACACTTGTTATCACAGTGTATCACTATTTATTGTTTGACATAATCGCTAATATCATTATTTTGTTTGATCATCCATAATATCTAAGTGCATAATTTTGTAATAGATAAATAATCTTTGTCAGTCATACTAAGAGAAGTTCTTTCTTATTTATTGTTCAACGATCCCACACATTTGTTTCCAAAATATAATGAACTACCACTTGTGTACTTTTGATCCACCACATATCCTGCTTAAATATCATGAGAAAGTTAAAATAATTCATTATTTATTCCAACTAAAAAGAATAATACAATGCAGATAGTACCATGAACATACCTCATGATTATTTTAACTATTGAATAATTATCTTTTTTAGATTACTTTGGAAGTGAGCCATTAAACACGTTCAAAATATTTTTTTATGTTTCAGTTATATTTAATAAGCTTCTAATGATCCTATTGTACCAGGTGGGGTCTATATATTGCCCATCCTCATACTTTCTGTGTTTTTTCATGGCCACAATCAGATTTGAAATGGGTTTCGATTCATATATGTTAAATTTATTCATAAGATCTGTGGCATAATTTTCCTAAGAAATAAAGATGTAGTCTTTTTGAATAACCTATATCCCCAAAATATATTTTATTTAACGAATCATGTAATTTCAAATTATGATTTCATGTGATTTATAAATTCTACCATTCATCTGTTCTTTCTTCTACCAAATATAATAACATCCATTTAAAAAAACCACTATAAATTAATCTCCCTAATAATTCTTAAAATAGATATTATGGTCTATGAATCATATTTTAATTTCTACTTTCATAATATAAGAATCCAGTTGATAATACCAATCTCATGGTAGATAAATTAGACCATAAAGAGACTTCTTTTATCTAAAAAACATTGTTTCATCATTTCTAATCAATAATACCACTTGATTTTCAATGGAGACTTGTCTACAAGAACAACATTTAATAATTCTATTTTGAAATCCATATGACAAACATTATACCCTATTTCAATATCTACAGCTAGGAATAGGATAATCGACTCTAGCTGAGGTACTATAAAAAACATTTATTCAATATCAATGCCTTATATGTATGCACAATTTTATAAACCAAGTGTTCCTTGTTTCGAATCACATTTCCTATATCATCAAATTTGTATTTAATATCTAATTCATTCTAATCACATTGTGATTTTATTGTCTCTTAACAAGATCCCATGTCTGGTTTCTATCAATCTGATCTAGTTCTTCATTCATAGCCATATCCCAGGATTAATCATTTTCTTCTTCTTAAAATGTGTATGGTTCCATAATTGATAAGAGAGAAGAATGTACATCATTATTTATTATCCTTATCTATGTAATTGTGTTCCAATCCCCATTGATGTTGGATTGATCAACTTATTCTCTTCTATTTCTTCTATCAGGTTCTAGTTGAGTTACACCAACAATGGTTTTCTCTTCTTATTCTACTTCTAAATCATCATCATTTTGATATCCCTAAATATTGGGTAAGCCATCCACAATTTCTATATTTTAATCTATACCTTTTCAAATTTATTCTTCAACTTCAATCATATCAACATATGATCTACTAGAGTTATTCATAGTATTATCCTCAATTATCATGAAATCATTTCTCTCCATAATCTTTCTAAGATTATTATTGTATCATTCATATGCCTTACTCTTCATTGAGTGTCCATTTAATAATCCATCGTCAACTACATCAACATATTTTCTGACTTCTTTGTTTTGAATGAAACATTTAATTCCAAACCCACAAAAATACTTTAGTGAGGGATTAATTCCATTCCATATCTCATATATCATCGTGTCCCCTACTAGAATCATCCCTATTTGATTTTCATTGTACACCGAAACTTAAATAGCCTATTTCTAGTAATTATAGGAAACACAATTCTTAGTGAGCATAGTATTGGTCATATTATTCCCTTATTGATTTCAATGTTCAACGACACCATTTTTTGGGTTTTTCAACTGAAGACACCTCATGCTTGTTCCACATTTTTCGAGGTAATTATTAAATACAATGTATATGTATTCTATTCTATTTACAAATGATAATAACTTTATTGTTGTACTATTTTCATTCTAAACTCTTCAAATAAATCTCCTCATGTAGTTAATCACTCTTCATTTACGCTGAATAAACATCACACATACTATTCTACAATAATCAGCAATAAAAAAAATAAATTACCACTATCAATATGTGCCAAGAACACTAATTGGACCACACAAATCTGTGTGAGCTATATTAAGTAGGTTCAATTCTCTTTTGTCCACTATCTGATAAGAGTTATGGACCATTATTCCTCGCATTAAAGAATCAGATTTATTTTATCAACAATGATACATGTGGTCAATTTATACAACTTCCTTTATATAGGATAATTTTTCCATGATTTGTTTATTAATGTAACCCCACCACTGGTTCCATGTGTTATTTTACTCTTTAATTTTAAAGAAACAAGTATTTTTGTTACTATATACCTGGTATAAATTACCATTTTTTCTCTAGCCTTTCATGAGATATTTTTATGGATTTTTCATCCTTTCTAATTAAATTTCAGTACAAATCTTGATTCATAATGTTTACTTACACTCAAGACACTATGATGCAATTCATCCACATAGATCACTCATTTTTTCCCTTATATTATCATTTTATAATTATTTATTTCCACATCCTTTGATCTTAAAGGTACCATCATTATCGAATCTCACTATTCCATCAACATTTTACATAACATTTTTCAAAAAATAATCAATACCTATAACGTGGAAATAGAATACACTATCAAGATTATAGGCACTTCTATTCTTTATAGATTTTATGGTGATCTCTTCTAGGTTATCTTTTCAATATTTTTATTTTCCTTCCATGAGATACCAGATTGAGATAGGGCACATAATGAATTATTTAATCAAGTTTTACCATAACTTATTGAATCATACTAATATTATTCTTACATAATAGAATACTTATTTTAAGGGTAATTCTTCTAGGTTGACCGGTATTGACATATCTTATAGTACTGTAGTTATGGTTCCCACATTTTCTCTTCTAGTGATGAATAGTTTTCTGAACAATGTTAGAAAAGTGAAAGCAATATTTATATAGATTATTACATCTATATGATGAATTATATGGTATTTTTCTTCTTTTTTTGACTATGAGGCGTTTCCCAATTCAGATATATCCTTTCCACTTCATATTATAACATTGTATGGCCCAAAATTCTATAGAATTGACATTTTATAAAAGGAAATTTCTTATCACATAAATTCATCCACATGTCCCCTTATTTTGTATAAATTGTTGATTATTTATCATCATTAGATAATATATGATTGTTTTTATCTCTCTTCAAGATTTAGTTTCAATTTTTCTTTATTATGACATCAAGAACCTTTCTAATATGTCCAACTTTAATCTTCCCATTTTTTTGGCTCTATCATTTCTAACCTTTTATGTTTTTATATCACATCCAATACCACTTTTACCAAAATATTCATATCTTTGAACATTAAAGTATTTTTCTATGCCTTTGGAACCATGTTTAACATTTTCCAAAATCTATGATTCTGAAAAACATCTAAATTATAATATCTTCATCGTTTCCCTTGATTTTTATTTAGTTTCTTCTTTACTTCTTACAGAAATGTCATTTTCTTCAAGGCCTTCATCTATCATATCATTTTCATCAAATCTCAATATAAGGTCATTGAGAACTCTATTTTACTCTTCGTTATATAGTTTAAACTACAAAAACACTTCCTATCTTTTCAAATTTTTCAAATTTAATTCTACATCTCCTTGATGTCGATAAATATATAATTCAAGATAATCCACATACTCTGATGACTATTTCAAAAAATCCCAGAACTTTCTATTTTAATTCCTTGAATTTCAAGCTCATCAAGATCACCCTAAAGTTCAACATTGAGATTGAAAAAACCATCCCCTGATTATCTTTCTCTTTAATAGGTTCTTCCTTTTCAGCTATATCCATCAAATAATATTTAACTTAAAATTTAAACTATGGTTATATATCCTCCAGAATGTCTTTATCAACTTTTTCCTCTTTGAAAATGAAGCTATTAACGTATAATTTATTTCCTAATTTGAAAGTTACCTTTTAGAGAAACTTCTCTGAGGAATCTGAATATTTTTTCATCACTTATATATCATTGATTTTCTTTGAGCACTGAGTTTTAATGTTTCTAACATTACCACAACAAAACACACCAAAGGAAGCTCAAAATAAAATATACCTTTTCCCAGATAAATTTTATAGATAAAAGAGAAAGAATTTTATCATCCACGTAACGTCCATTATCACTGCCATTGGAAATTTAAGGTTTTCTATGGATTTGATTGACATTTATTTTCTTACATGAATTGTTGTATCTTATAGTTTGACTCTAATTTCATAAGACACCAGGATTCTTAGAATATCAACAATATAAATCTTAAATGCATCCCTTTCCACAAGGGCTGACACATTTTTATTCTAAAGAGGAGGAATCCCCCTCACAATTTTATTAATAATTTAAATATCATCAATTTTTACCTTGTCCCTTGAATTTCTACAACAGCATTAGTAAATCTATTAAAGAAACTATCTGCATTTTTATCTTCATGAATTTTAAAATAATCGAACTAATTATTCCTAACATGAATTTTGGCCTCCATCACATTATTATAAAATTTGTATATATTTTCCAATTTCTCCCAAATTTACTTAGATGTAGTGAAAATAATCGCCTTGAAATTGATTTATTAATAAAGTTACACAGTAAATGAGTTTTGAGAAAATGATCAAAAATATTAATTTTTCTATCTGTTTCATTCATAAAAAGTCATATCACACAACGTACCTGAATCCCTTATATTGTGGCATAGATTAATTCAATCCCAAGATATGATATATGAGATCTCATATCATTCCACAAAATTTGGAAGTTTCTTCCATAGAAAAGTATAACTCCCCTAACATTCCCTGAGTTATCTATAACAATAAAATAGAAGATAAATTTAACACCTAAAATATGATTCCTCTAATACCACTTATAATTCCCTAGAACACCCTGATATGGGAGAGTTGAATCAGGGTGTCATCTTTTTCTATGGATGAGATGAATCTTTTCCCTATGTTCTTAGGAACTTATTAAACCTAATTGATGGAATCATGAAATTAGAAAACACCTATATGCGGAAATAAAAACACAATGCAACATTTTTAATTGGTTCACTACTACGGTATAGTGCAATGATGATATGTCAACAGTTTGTTATTCATACCTTATTCTACTAAGATTCACAAAATATTTTGCATTAAAATTGTTCAGACATGGTCACTCAATGCTAAGAACACTTCCTTTATAAAAAGTTGAGGGATATAAAACAGCCTCCCTTGGATCATTTCCATCGACTCCCCCTTTATCACTCCTTTGGATAAATTCTTTCTCATTTTATCTATGTAAAAGTCTCTTTCATATCATAGAACAAGAAGGTAATATTTTTCATCATGTAGGTCCATGTATGATGCTAAAATAAATTCCAAAAACGTTTCCCACATTCAAGTATACTCATATATGTATCATTTTTAACACAAATTTATCATGAAACCCACTTTTTTCTTCAAAGAACCATTAAATTTCATGAAAATAAGCACTTTCACAAAACTGCCAACATTTTCAAAACTAAATTTTTTTGAAACTACAAACTATCATGAGGATATCTACATTCATTAAGCTCTTTCATTAAAATTCCTTAGAATAAATTAGTTCACTACCATTATTTCTTCAAAACATGTGTTCATGTAAATTTCCTAATTCAAATAAGAATTATATTCACATAAAACATTCATGAAATCATTATGATCATCTCTTCTCCAAAGAAATTCAATGCTCATAAGATGAGTGGTTACTTATTTATAAACATTTACTCCCCTTTATGAGTAATTTATTCTCATCATCACCTTTAGAAAAAATATTCTTTCATGTTCATTACACTTTATTTATTCATGAAACCTTTATAGAAAAAAACATTTACCAAATATCTCATAATCATGTATCTTGCCATCATTCCATCACACCTCATCTATATTTATTAAAATATTCATTCGTGAATCCTAAAACCTCTTCAAGAACAAGATTTCCTAATTTTCTTTTACAAGAAAAACCATTCATAAATTCTAAGAATTTTTATATTTTCATTTATAGTCATTGAAATATAAATTTTCTTAAACTTTTCCCTTCCTCTGAATTTTGGACCCCAAAAATTTAGAGAACATTGGGAAATAACACCACCTTCAATATTAAATCCACCTACACCATAATATCAAATGGCTTGAAAACTCCATGATTAAACTAGTGTGAATTGATGAAAAACACAAAAAACCTATTTCTAGCTGGAAAACCCTTTAGCTCTAGCAAATATTCATTACATTACATAATGATCCACACTATAATTGTATTATTCTATTATATTTGGAAACATAGAAACATGTAAAATTGGTTCATAATATTTCAAAATCATCTCCCACTAAGATCTCAATAATTATCACCCTTCATTTGCATACCATACATAAAACCTTTTTTCTTACCCTAGGAAAGGAATAATAGGAAATGGTGATCAGTGATGGTCAGTAAGGGTAAACGAGAGATATATCAATGATTATATATTAATCACATTAGAAAAATGGCATGAAACCATGTTATTAACATTTTCAAACAATACTCGACATTACATAGCTCATAATATTGAGTCATGGAATAAATCATGGTAGTTTATAAGACATTAATCATATTGGAATCACAAACATGATCCCTGATAGCATAATATAGGCATACGATATGAAATTTTTTATACACATATGCATATAAAATCATTTCATTAATAATCAAGTATCTTTTCCAAGATAATCATTATCGAATTGGTTCACTAACCAAAACATTGTAGTAGTCAAGGTTTACTCCTAAGACTATCATAGTTTACAAAGTTTATTATTGACCTATGTTCACTCCCCATTCCAGTTCTATTTAACTAAGGATATATCAATCATTAGTCAATGAATTGGAGGAAAATATAACATCAATACATCACATAATTAAAATAATAAAAATATTTTCCATAATATCCTAAATATTTCATCATATAATAACCTATGAAACGAAATGGGTTTCATAAATATTTAATCATAGCATAACTTGTTGGAAAAGAAAGGGGTTCATAAATAAGATTCCATCATGAAAATAAACCATATATATGGATAAGTATGGTATCATTGGATTATATTCCTATTATATCATAAGAAATATTAAATGATGTTATCATTAATGAATCAAAAGATCATTAAAACATTCTAAAGTAAAATAATGTTTCCATTTTGAGAAAACGTCATTAAAATCTAAGAATTTACAATAATATTATGGAAAAAAAATTACTTAGAAATAAATATGGTAACATATAAAGGAAACGTCAATGCATTGAGTGTCCATGGTGGTGGTTCTATTCATGTAGTATAAGTCAAAGAAAACATTCCATCAATAATTTTCTCAAAAAAGGAACAAAGTACCTCATTTGGAAAATGAAAAAAATATTCCTTTCAAAAAGTTTTTAAAAAGGAAAAAAATGGGAAAATGATATTAAAATACATATTATAATACTGAAAACCATCTTTAAAACATTTTTATAGAAAAAGATCTGAAAGAACAAAATTTCTACCCAAGAGTTCAATGAAGTCGATTCTCCATAAAAATATATTTTGGTCTCTTATGTACATAAGATGGGGAAAATTATAAGAAAATATTTATTTAAAATAATATATATAGGATGAAAATATTCATAAGTTTCTTGAGATATAGATCATAATATTTCATCTTCAGAGGAATATCCATAATCTATCCTAATAAACAATGAGATTCTGACATAAAACCTTTACCTCAAGTTTGACATGATTCAAAAATACAATAAACTCTTATTGAATAAGTTTAAATTTATTATAATTCTATATGTGATTAATTTTTATACATATAATATCATATATTATCCCATTATATCATTCTAACACCACCATTTATCAATAAACCCTCATTAAAATCCTCATTACTAGGAGTTAACTATTTCATTTATTATGAGTATTTCAGTTCAGTAGTTTCAGTCCGTGTACATTTATATTGATTAAATATATTTAATAAATTAATCATGATAAAAATATCATTTATTTTCAGTATATATATATATATATATTTATTTAATTTTTCATCCATAAAATTTAGAGATGGAAAAATGAGTTATACCATTAATGGAGATGGTAAGTCATACAAATGTATGAACATTGCTCTCATTTTTTGAACGATGTAATGAAATAATGTTTAATAATAATTAACCTTTCCATAATAATTACCATTCTATATATATATGATATATATAGATTAAATCTATATTTATTACCATCCAAGTAGAATGGAAATTAAAAATGAATCACACTGCTTCGTGGAAATGGTAGTCCACACATACGCATAAACAAAATTACAATTTTTCAAAGGATTGGATATTAAGTATATAGATTTTATATTATTCATCCATAAGTATAACTATGGCAAAAAAATATCATATATAAAAATTAATCCCATCATAAAACCCATCCATATGAGATGATTATGAAAATGTATTGTATCGCTGTGTGGAGACGGTAAGAGGTACATACACAAGAGAGATACTTTCACATCCCATTTTATGGTAAAAAGGGTGAATAATTGCATTTTAAAAATAAAAATTTCATTTTATCATATTGAGGATACACATGTTTTTTATGGTAAATAATACATATTTAGATGAGGTAAATTTGTGTTGAAAATAAAGTGATTGGTTAATGTGATAACCTCTTATTTAAAATGACTCCTTAGATATCTTATAAATGGTTCAATAGTTGATTATTTGGGAATAAAAAAACCTATATAATGTGTCTAGGGGAGTTTATAATATAAATTGGTAGATTTTGGTCAAGATATAAGGCATAAAGTAGTGTAAATATGTGAGGGAGGAGGTGCCCTTTTTATAATTGAGTTGAGGGGAACTTTTTCAATTTCTCAATTAATTAAATTATAATACATTATTTATCAATAAAAATGTCAAAAAATGGATATTTATTTGAAGATAAGGTTTTATAGTGTTATAATCCATTATAAAAATAGAATTTAGAAAAGTTTTATCATTTTAAATGTTATAATTTTGAGTAACCGATAGTTAACTAATTTTAATTTCAACTATTTTAAAAAAATCAAATATTAAAGGGTTGTAATTTTTTCATTAATGGTGGAAATTTTATAATAAATTTCCTATTTATGACATCCCAAACCATAATATATTTACCTTCTCTTATTTCAATATTTTTATGATTTATAAATAATTTATTTAAATATTATTTTGAGAAAATTTCATTATTTTCAATATTGACACGTTCATTTCATCTGATTTAAAGGATATAAAAATAAAGTTTTAATTTGAATATAATCTTGTAAAATTACTCTAATATTCCATATTGACATTTACCAAATCATATCAAACATCCAAGACCATATCATCACCTACCTCTGATTCATTAGGGGATTCAATTCCCTCTAGGTACCTATTGAGGGAGGACTATGAGTACTCCTCTATATTATTCTTCTAGGTAATCCCTTTTGTCTTAAAAACATTTTGTGCTTTCATATTTCTTTCTAATGATCTATAACAATTTTTTTTTGTATACAATTATTTGATGTGTATCTTAAATATTCTTGACCAAATATTTCACATAATGGTGTTGGAGGATCACATAATATAAGAAATTGTGAGGGTGCCTATTTTATAGTTGATCCCGATATTGATAAAACTAACTTCCATGGAGGAGGTGGTGGTAATAATACCCCCATCCCTATTGGATGGTGATATGTATATTTTTTATGTGTTTTTAAAGATTTTAATATTTTGTAAATTAAATATTTACTGATTTAATAAAATATGATTGCATAATTATATTGTTATATGGTTTTTATAGAATATCCAATATTTTTGTGAAATTAATAATAACTTAGATAAAAATGTGGTAGTATGGGAAGATACACACACTTCATGTGGCATGTAGAAGCATGGAATGGTGCGATACGAAAAGAATGAGGATAAAACTTATTTGAAAGATTTGAGCCACTTGTGTTTCAAACATTGGAAAACTGTTTACACCAATAAAAAGGATATAAAAATATAGAGAATGGTTAAACATTTCATTTGATCCATGAACCAAAATTCCCATGCTGCGAATGATGATAAAAATACACTCAGTGTAAGGGTAAAAAATCACATTATGACACCCCTATCACACCATGATTTTTAATAATGTGTGTTAAAAAAGTATTATCCTCCACTGAAAAATTCACCAAATAAATATATGATTCTCATCATGAGTTTGGTATTTAATCTATTAAAGGAATGCGATTTTGATTCGATGAAGGGGGTTTGGATGAATATTCTACCCTAAAAGACTAGATGTACTTCCGTGACTGTAAATAGGGAATCATACCATAATTGAAATTATTATTTGGACACTGATGGTGAGATTTTTCTAGGGTTATTACCCAAGAATCATTATTTATAGATAATATTTTTCACTAATTTTTTATTATATTAATTTTTTGTAGAAATTTTATGATTTTTATTTCAATTCCATTTCCTCTTATTCATTATTCTCATTCTCATTCTCATTCATGTGTATTTATATATATTTTTATGTTTGTAATTTATTACTCTGTCCTCTAATATCTATCTTTATTAGGGTTGTGAGGTGAAAACAAAGTAACTATAATCTACTTATTACTTGATATAGCTTGTGGGGGTATCATTGATAATTTTTTAGATATTCTATTGTCTATTTATTATATCATATTTGAGCCTCTCATGAAACTTCTCAACTATTAGACATCATGCTACTAAGCGGTAGAAGTAAAAAAAATTTATAGAGATTACCAATATCTTTGACATAGTCAATCTACACTTTATAGAATATTTCCCTCTCATTAATATTGTATAGAGTTATCCATAATATGAGAAAAAAATGAATTTCGCATTCTGAACCTAATTTCATTCGATGATTATACTAATTTATGTACATTGGACATAAATCAAATAACATATTTCACATGTAAAACTACTTCCACATGTCTATGCTATCTTCTTCATTTTTGATAGGGGAATTACTTAAAATATTTAGAACAAATAATTCATTTTCCTACTAATTCACTCAGGAAACTATGAATAATTAAAATATTATTGGTCACAAAGGGTGGTGTTTGATCGAAGGGACTCATAGATGATGATTTTTGTTCTGTATGAACCGTAAACTAAAATAAATAATTGTTTTCTAATAAATTGGTTCCACAAGTAGTTGACCTGATCTCTTCAATCCCATATCAATATCTTGTATTTTTTTAAGAATGATAAAGGATTATGAATATTAATATTTATATATAATATGGATGTGCGAAGGATTTCCCCAATTATTATTATGTGGGGAGTCATAAAGAGAGTTCCCATGATCAACCTCAATATTTCCATGAGGAATATTTCCATAGTCATTATTATATTCCTCTTTTAATGAGTTGTTTTTGGATCCTTGTGTTATAATCAAAATATGTTGGATGGACTTAGGGACACTATTGTTAACCAGGGTAGGAATATGGGCGGGGCACTGATCCACATGTTTCTTATAGAGATGTGTCATTTTATATGTTCTTTTTTTGGAGATCATGGTTTCATGTTTTTGGTTCTTTCCCTCTCATGTATGATCCCTCTTAGGTGACCCTGAAGTCATTGTAAAAATATTCCAACCATATATTTATAATTTAGATGGGATATGATCATGCCCCTTGGGCATAATCAAAATATTCCTATAATCTATTTTGAGTTTTGTAGGAATCTATGCCCATTGATATGTGAGTACTAGAGTATATCGATTGTCTATTGTTCTATTGGAAGGATTATGGACGTCCCCTAATGCGATTATTGGATGTTTTTACAATCCAATGTTGAAAATGGAATGTGTGCCTGATCCTTATCATTATTCATCCCTAGAATATTATATAAATAATTCTAAATGAGAGAAGGGATATGTTTCCTCTCTTATGAGGCCTCTAAAATTTCTTTGAATATCACCTTAATTTATATGATAAAAAATATGTTTCTACACCACATTAATCAGGGTAATATGATCTTGGTAATTTCTTCCTACTTTAGATAAGATATTCTCGTATCCTTTTATGATATTGGTGGAAATATAACCCTATGCACATTGTTAATTTTCCATTGGAAAATTCCCCTACCCTATTTCAAAGTAGCGATTGGAATTTTTTATGTCTTAATGGGTTTCCAAAATATGAAAAAAAATCAATTATAATAGGAATATATTTAGTATTGCATACATAATTCCCTATTAGAATATGATGGTGATCCTTGGGAATTAAAATGATAATATGAACTTTATATTAAATAGAAACCATAATATTTGGATGAGATTCTCTAGAAGTAGAAGTAAGAATATTTTTCTATACCTTTTATATCTATATAATATAGTGTCCAATATCAATTATTTCTTCCCAGATATATTGATATCAATTGAGATTTTGGGTAGGAATATGAACCTGCTCTTGAGTTATCACCAGAATATATTATTAGTCTTCCTCAAGGAGAGTTGGAATATGGGACATCTATTGACCTTATTTTTCTACATGAATATTCTTATAGTCTTTATGTGAGGGATTAGGATTATGTTTTTGTTAAAGGACTATAATCAATTTATGCTACTAGACTCATTATATGGGTTCAAAATGTCAGTTGACACTATGGGTATCATTATTGTCTATTGGAATGATATGGTTGTTGGAATTTTCCTGTGGTCAAATTCCATTCCCTTTATGGAACATTTCATTGGGAGAGACCCTTCCAAGGGTATCTAGACTTTAATAACTATGGTCTATGTTTTATGAATAATCTCCTCACTAAAAACATAAGGATTTGGGGCTTCATGGCACTGGAAATGGTTATTGGTGGATGTTGAATATTTATTCAGTGTCTCTAATGTGGTAGTGAATTAGTTGATGGGTTTCTTGACCTCTATGATATATGGACAGAAAATTTTGTCCCATTCTACAAAAATTCTCCCAAACAGGTCGGAAGTGGTGATGGGAGCCACTATATTTTTTTTACAACATTCCTCTAGTGGAGAAGCTCTACAAGGATTTAGGGATTTAAGTATTTTATGGGATACCTTGAGGGTATATATCAAACTATTTATAAAATAAACCATAAACTAAGTATTCATCACATGCTATTGTATATGTTGTGTTAGAGAGAAATTATTTTTATTGGTTGGGGATGTTTCCCTAGTAATGGAAGAAGCATAAATATCATTCATGTTACATTCACCATTTTTTATTTTCATGATTCTTTCTAAATAAAACAGCTTAATATTTGAGTTAACTCATCTTTGATTAGTATTAATGTTTTATAAAAAGTTCATAATTTTTTCTTGATTTCAATGATATATACTTCTAGATTATCTTTTATCAATGGTGAAAAATTCATGTCGAATTCACCATTTTACGGATAAAATTGTTTTAAAACTTCTGACGTGCTCCCCATATGCAATGTTCTAAGTCATTATGGACCTTCTTTCCATAGACAGGTGTCCACTAATACATTAATAATGACACATGTAATGAAAAATTTATAGTGAAACAATCTTATTTCCCATATTTTCATAGGATTTTTAAAATAAATTTCAAATAAACACAACATAATTATTTCACAGAATAATTTCTTTTGTTGACCAGGTTCACAATACTTCAAAACAGGAATAAAACACAACATATTTGTTTCATTCTCCATAATGAGCTCCTAAATCCCTTAAATATATATAAATTATATAGTATAAACTAGGGAATACAAAAAAATGGGTGATCTATATAGCCCAATAGAGTAATAAATATAATAAAGAAGTATATTGTTTAAGTCAATTGGCATAACATGATATTATAAAATTCAATGATCATGAATCATCATATAAAAAAATTTCATAAAGAAAATGGAATCATAATATCATCGGATAATATGATTTTAGAAGAAAAATTGAACAGAAAATAAGCATATGACCATGTTGTATTCCAAGTAAACATCACAAAGTAGATAGAGTCCTATCATGGAATAGGTTTACTCCCTAATCCCATTCATATTATCTCATGGAACATAAACATTATCCAATTCACTGGAGTGCTATCTTGGTGCACCCATCATAACATTTTCATAAATTTTTACTCCACATAAGGAACACATAAATAAGTTATAAGAATCATAAAAACCTACTAAAAGGAAATGGACTACAATATAAAGTCTTACAACATATCCAAATGCAATATCATGGATAATTAATTAAAATAAGGCACCATAATTATATTTAACATTTATAGACAAATAAATATGTATAACATAAGAAAATGAAGTCCAAGTGAATTGAGTACTTATATTAGGAGCGGATACATAATTTTGGAAATATTCTTTTTAATTGGTGTTTTAGGGAAAAGTGGTATAAAATATTTATAGATCGCAAGGGGATAAAAAACCTAAAATTAACTAAAATGGTTTTGTATAATAAAATGATTTATTTATAAACCATGTACTATAAATAAATTTTATTTTAGAGGTACTTTAAATGTGGTGTGAAAATAGAGAATTTTTCTTTAATAATCTCCTCTCAAAGAAAGAAATTGAAAAGGACCCTTTAAAACATTTATATTACTATAAATTAAAGGTAAATTAAACTATGCATATATTTATGGAAAATATATATAAAATTAAAATAAATAAAAAGTAATATAGAGATAAAGTGATGTGAATAGAGAGAAAGAATAACTCAAAGAAAATAGGGTGCTTTATAGAAATCCCTAACCTCGTGCCTGGATTTATTCTTCCCTCTCACATAACTTAATGATAATAAAATTAGATATAATGAATATAAGATTTATAAGCTCCTTAAAATATATTTTATTTATAATCTATATTTTTTTATTTTATATTAATTTTATTGGGGTGTCATGTTTGTTTCTATTGTACAAAGGTCAATATTTTCAAGGTTCTAAGGTCGTATAAATTTTAAGGTACGTATGAGAGATATAATGTAGTGGTTATGTAACACAAAAAATGTAAATAAACAATAATAATTTCCCTATAAAATATGAAATAGTCCTAATTAATATATTCTAGAACAAGAAAGAGTTATAATATAATTATTTTTATCATATTTAACCATAATATTATTTATATAACCATCCATGAAAGAAGATATTGTGATCAAGATTTTTGTTTTAGAAACAATTATGAAGAGGTTAGATGTTCAATATAACAATATAATAATAAAATATCACTATATTTAGTATACTGATTTTACTAAATCTTTGTGGGTGGAAACATATAGGGGCAGAAGAAAACGAAAACAATTGAATGAATTTTAGTAGAGAATTTACCTATTCCTTTGGATGTGACTTGTTAGGTTACCCATTTATGCTCATTAACATGTTATTTGCTGATAACATCATTACTAATATGTGGGAGAGAGTAATTTCAATAGAATTGGTCAATTTTTTCATAATCTATAATACTTAGAATGTGTGAGGAGAAGAAAAGGTGAGGAGAGGTGTTTATAAGGGGAGGATAGTTTGTTTTTTTATATCATATTCATTGGTCTATTATTTTGGCACAAAACTACCAATAGTGATAACTCCTTTGGCTATATGTAATTATTTTCTCTTTTTTCTTTGAATAAGTGGTTTCTTACATCATCTATAAATACAAAATTATTGTGTGTAATGTATAATGTTAATAAATTATTTATATGTCTATCACTATTAAATATGAATTATAATAAATTAGAAAAATACAAAAAATGAACATAAAACCTTTTTATAGGTTTAAATTCCCAAAATGTAAACCATTTTATGAAAATAATTTCTTAAATTTTAGAAAATTTATTTTTTAAAAAATATTTATTTATTCAAAAAAATCAATTAAAATATTATTTTCAATTTTCTTACCATTTTAAAAATTCCAAATTGTCTCATTAAATTATAATTCAATTATAAAAAAAATTATAAAAAAAATATTAAAATTGTTTTTATTTTAAATTTTTATGTATAAATAAGATCAAATCTATATCCTATACTTTTTTATAAAAAATACTTATTTTATCAATTTTAAAAAATTATTTATTTGTATCATGGTATAAATTTTCTATATTTTCAATTTTTTGAAGTATCTAAAAAATATGTTTCCATTATATAGGTGAGTTTACTATTCTAATGGTCATATTTCTATTAATAATGGTGAGATTACTATTTCAATAGTCAAATTTTAATGATCATAAGGGATCAAATGTTTTTAAAATACCTCATATTTCATTAATTTGTCATTGTCTTCAATTTTCTATTAAGGTTATATATATTTTAATTATCAAAATAGATATTTAATTAAATGTAATATGCTTCATTTCTATATTTTTTTTCATGAGTGTGATCATTTTTAGGGATCAAGCATATCCAATGTTTTATATTACAATTATATTATTTTATATTTTTTATCCCATGGTAACGTTTTTAGTTCTTATGACAATATTTATCCTCTAAATATTTTATTCAAATCAATATAATAAAAAAATTGGTTTTATCCAGGGTTTGATGTGTTTTTTTATAATAATTCATTACTAAATATGACCCACTTATATAATCATAAGGGAAATTTCAATAAAACAAATTATGGGTCATTAAATTATTCCCTATTAATAAATTTCATCCTCAAACATTTATTTTACAAACTATGGTGGTAATTTGTGAGGTTAATTATGCTTTATTTATTCCTTGGCATCCCATTTCATATCCCGATTTGTATGGTACGTCCATAATACTTTGAATAGGTGAGTATTCCTGTTTTTTAACTTTACTACTATGGTCAAATACTTTCCCCAGATACATATCATATGAGATATAATTCTCCAACTGTACCACTTATGAATTAAGATATTTTGGGGGATGTGGTATGTACTTTCTAAATAGGTGTCCAATGAACCTAACTTGTAATTGATACGGGGTTGGTGGGAGTGCTAGTTGATAGGCCACATCTCTAATGTGATCAATAATATCAATGGTCTCACTATATCTGGGATATGACTTTACCTTTTTCTAATATCATGACTCTCTACCATAGAGATATATGAACGAACACTTTTTATTCAATCTCAAACTCTATGTCTCTTTGTTATATATCAACACCGATCTTTTATTGAATATATGATGCCTTGATGTGTTGCAGAATTATATTGAACTTTTCTTCCATTTCGTCAAAAATTTAATGTCCCAACATCTTTCATTTACCAACTTCATCCCAAAATTAATGTGTTATATATATCATATCATAAAGTGCTTTATGACAACCCTGCTTTTATTACAAACTTTAACATGATTCATTACATAAAACTTCACATGATACAACAAAGAAGATCAAGAGGTTTAGTGACTTTGGGGCTTAGGATCATTACATAAAAACTTGGAACATGTAATACAACATCATTATTGAAAACTACCTTTACATGACCACTACATTACCTCGTACTTAGCATTGCATGGGATAACCTGAGGACATGCAAGAGAAAAGGGTGAGCTATAAAGCCCAGTATGGGAGTACACATGGAATAACGTGAGGAGTACAATAAATGTTAGACATTAGGCATATCAATAGAGAACAAAATAAACATGAACATAAAGGCATGATAATGCATGATAATCATAACATGGAAATGTGGCAACAACACTTAACATGGAATTAGCATGAGCCAAGGATCATTGCACGTGGAGCATGAGTAAATTCTCATTGCACATGAAGCATGAGTAAACCCTCATTTCACGTGAATTATCATGAGTGAAAACTCATTTCACATAACTTATCATGATACTACACTTTACCCAATGCGTTGGAGCGCTATAAGGGCGCACCCTTCTTAAACATTTCATTTCATGCATAAGTGTGCCACATGGATCATAAAACATGGATTCATAAAACATAATAATTCTTTCCAAGATAAAGGAATGTGGAATTAATACATGAAACTTTATAGTAAATAAATAAATGTTCATAAAGGTGAATACCCTTGATAGAGAAATGTTCATGGTATTCACTACACAATGAAATTGGCTTAGAAAATCGGTGCGATTTCGACAGCGTAATAGCGTGACACAATAATTCATAAAAAAAGTTTGATGATAGAGAAAGGGGTTCCTAATAATATTTACATGTAATGGATTTTAAGGAGGTCATATAGATACATGTACCAAAAGATGTAATGGAATTTAGATTTATGATACAAAAGTATTGCTTGAATGTAAAAGAGGAGAGAGAAGTTCCTTTCAGAATGTCGGCATAGTAACGGGTGTACGTGGGAGGCATTTAATGAGAGATAAAGGGGTCTCCAATAATTAAAACATAAATAGGGAAGTATGAGGGAGGTTCAAAACCATACCCCAACGTTCATAATTGAAATTAAAAGGTCAAAACAACTTAAAGAAAATTGGACAAAAATGAGAATGGAAGAAAAAACCCTTACCTGGAAGTGTGCCTCCAAAGGCTAGAGAGAGGCTTGTGAGAGGCTTATTGGGAGCTTGGGGAAACTTGGGAGGATTCTACAGAGAGAAGGTCAAGGGTTGGACGAACTTTAAATTCTTTGAGTGAGGATGAAGTGGGAGCTTGGGTCGGTTTATAAAGGAAAGGTGAGGGAATTCTTCATTATTTAGGATTGGGACCCCTTATATTAAATTATTCCAAACCAAAAACCCTCCCATGGTTTATTATAATGTTTTTTCGCAAAGGGAAGAGGAAAAAATATTTTATGTGGCCAAAGTACGAACTTCTTATAATAATAGGGTTGCTTATGTGGAGGTGAGTCACACTCCCATGGAAATTAATTTAAAAAGACACGGTATTTAATTAGTCATGATGGGTCCATTAATGCTTTGAAAAGTAAGTAAAACTGACAAAAATAACATTATTTTAATGGTAAAACATATATTAGCCGAACATAAGGATTATAGTATTTTATTACACCACTGTTGGGTCAATGTGATGTCATAAAACACATTATATATTTAAACGGTATTTAATTTTTACCCAAAAATTTGACTGTCTCATAAAATTATGAAAAATTCACCGTTGGATAATTTTGAAGTCCTGATTCTAGAAATAAAATTTATTTTATCTAAATAATTTTCTAAATATGTTAATTTTCACATTTAAAATAAAAACCGACATTTATCGAAAATTCACTAGTTTTGACATAAATGGCTTTCAAACATTCATAAAAATTTCAATTGCATTCATAAAATTATATGATCATTTATATATAATAAAAATTAATTTAATAATAATAATAATATTTTACTAAAATATTATTTAATTCAAAAATAGCTTAATTTAATAAAATATAATTCTTAATTAAATAATAACTAAAAACACAAGTTGTACTTTAAAAATTATTTACAATGTATCAATTATGACAAGAAGGTATATACATTATTATATATAAAAAATAATGTACAGGAACATAGTACTATCAATTCGTTACATAACCCCTTAAAACCATCGCATAAGACCTAAGGGTAAGGTGTGCGATGGTGACAAACACTTGGGTTGGCTCGGATAACATTGATCGAGTGGTAATCTCTATCAACATTAACTTTTCCCGTAGATAGTCCCATTAGAGCTTTACATGATGAAGCTCAGCTTGGTCTTGATCAAGAGCGAAGCCCAAGGACGCCACCTCTTTTTCGAGCTCCGAAAAATGGGCTTCTTATGGAGGAATTCTACTTTATGAGGTCATCACATCTTTTCTCTGAGTAAATTGGATTTGTTAAATCCCTATATTTATACTAATCATGTGATCACTATTCAACAGCTATAAAAGTAATGGTCACAACTCTTAACATAAAACTAATGAAGTTGTTATTTTTATATAAATTTAAAGAGGCATTTAACTACATAAAGAGGGATTTCAATTAATAAAACTATGGGTCGTTACAATATTCCCCCCTTAAGATATTTCTCCCTCAAAAGTTTCCTTTTCCAACACTAAAACAGATGTGGGTAACTCAGCTTCATCATTCCCTCTGATTCCCAAGTAAATTTTTCAAACATGTTGTTTCTCCACAACACGTTGACGAGGGGAATTGTCTTATTTCATAGAACGTTTTCTCTATGATCTAAGATCTTCACTGGTTTCTCCTCATAAGAAAGATAATATTCAAATTTTACCACCTCAGAAGAGAGTGCATGTGAAGGGTCTGGTATGTAATTCCATAGGAGGGATACATGAAAGACATCTTGTACTTTGACCATGGTAGGTGGAAGTGCTAATCGATAGTCCATAGGCCCGACACGATCAAGAATCTCGAAGGGGCCGATGTACCATGGACTTAACTTCCCTTTCTTTCCAAACCTCATGACCTTCTTCCACAGAGATATGCATAGAAAAACCATGTTTCCAACTTTAAACTCAATTCTCATCGATGGTTATCTGCATAACTCTTTTGTCGACTCTAGGCTACCTTGATATTCTGCTGAATGGTTTTTACCTTCCCCACCATTTCTTCGACCGTTTCTGGTCTAAGCAACTTACGTTCATCGACCTCATCCCAACATGCTGGTGTTCCGCACCTTTTCCCATACAGGGCTTCATATGGTGCCATTTGGATGCTCAAGTGGAAACTGTTATTAAGAGAACTCAACTAGAGATAGATGTTTATCCCATCCCCCTTTAAATTCTATTGAGCATGCTCTCAACATGTACTTAAGTGTTTGGATAGTCCGCTCGGATTGGCCATCAGTTTGAGAATGATAGGTCGTTATGAAGTTGAGTTCAGTATTCAAAGAATGTTAAATACTCTTCCAAAACATAGAGGTGAATCTTGGATCTCGGTCAGAAACAATAGATAGTGGTACTCCATGCAACCTTACCACTTACCTGATATATATTTGTGCCATTTTATCCACAGATAAATCCTCTCAAATAGAAATGAAGTGTGCAGTCTTTGTAAGACGATCCACAGCAACCCAGATTGAATTGTTGCCTTTGGATGTCCTCTGAAGTAGGTGAAAAAGTCCATGGTGATGTTCCCCCATTTCCATTCTGGTAAGGGCAATGGTTGCATCATCCCCTTAGACATCTGCATCTTTGTCTTCACTTGCTGGCACACCAGACACTTTGATGTATATTCAGCTATCTCCTTCTTCATATTATCCCACCAAAAGTTTTCTCGGAGATACCGATACATCTTTGTACTCCCTCGATGAATAGAGAAATTTGAACTATGTGAATCCTTCAAAAGTTCCTTCTTCAGCTCCGGAATTGATGGAACACATAGTCTTTTCCCAAACCGCACAATTCCTTCTTCATTGACATTAAACTCTGAAGATTCCCCTTTTTCGATAGCTTCTACTTTTTCATGAATTCCCACATCATCCTTTTGAGAATCCATTAATATTTCCAAAAGAGACGGTAGAGAAATCATTTATGAAAGGATTAATGATTTTCCCTTCTCTATGATTCACATGTTTATCTTCATCATGTCTATGAATATTGGATCCTTCTCAATTCTCATCATTGGTAGAATCGCTGGATCCTTTCTACTTAGGGCATCTTCCTCCGTGTTTGCATTCCCATGGTGGTAATGGATTGAACAATCATAATCCTTGATGAGCTCTATCCATCTTCTCTGGAACATATTAAGCTTCTTCTGTGTGAATATATATTTAAGACTCCTGTGGTCAGTATATATCTCACATTTCTCTCCATAGAGATAATGCCGCCATATTTTCAAGGCAAAGATCACCGGTGCCAACTCCAGATCATGCGTTGGATAGTTTCGCTCATGGACTTTCAACTACCTTAAGGCATAAGATATAACTTTATCATTCTGCATCAACAAACAACCTAAGCCCTTCATTGAAGCATCACTGAAAACAACAAAAAGTTCCCCACTTGTGGGTAAAGTGAGAACAGGCATAGTGATAAGCCTCCTTTTCAACTCCTTGAAGCATTCTTCACATTAGTCACTCCAAGCAGACATTACTACATTTTGAGTTAGCTTGGTAAGAGGGTCGGACAATCGTGAGAAATTTCTCACAAATCGTCGGTAATATCCAGCTAACCCCATGTAGCTACAGATATCTGTTACCGATGTTGGCCTCATCCATCCCTCAATTGCATTTTTTTGGAGGGATCCACAGATATCCCATTGCTTCTGATGATATGGCGCAAGAATGAGACATCCTTGAACTATAAATCACACTTGATGTACTTTTCATACAGATTCTCCTTGCACAAAGTCTCCAGAACAGTTCTTAAATGCTCCTCATGATCCTCCTTGGTTTTGGTGTATGTTAGAATATCATCTATAAAGACCACCACAAATTTGTTGAGGTAATCTCTGAAGACTCTATTCATTTTGTCCATGAATATTTCTGGATCATTAATGAGTCCAAAAGGCATTACTATGAATTCATAGTGCCTGTATCTTGTCCGAAAAGTAGTCTTAGGGATATCTTCCTTCTTCACACTTACTTGATAATATCCTACTACAAGTCCACCTTGGAAAAGTATTTTGCTCCACGCAGCTGATCGAACAAGTCATCAATTCTTGGGAAAGGATACTTGTTCTTTATCGTGATTTTTTTATGTTCATGATAATCTTTGTAAAGCCGCATTGACCCATCATTCATCTTGACGAAGTGAACTGGTGAACCACATGGTGAAGCACTTGGGAGTATAAACCCTTTATCCAGATTCTCCTGTAGTTATTTCTTCAGCTCTTCAAGCTCTACAACAGCCATTCTATATTGAGTCTTGGATATTGGTAAAGCCCCGGGTATAGGTTCAATTGAGAATTCAACATCTATTTTAGGAGGAAGACCAGGCAGTTCCTCGAGAAACACTTCAGCAAATTCCCTCACAATAGGCATTTCTTTAAGGATGGTTTCTTCCTTGGACTCAATCATCTGAGCCAGATACGTGTGATCATAAGTCACTAATATCCATGATTGAGATGTTGGAGCTAAAGGAGATTCATCTTCCTCCTTACACTTATAAAGAATCGGGGGCCGATTCTTCATATAGAGTGTGATTTCCCTTTCCCGACAATTTATGTTGGATCTATTTAAGGAAAGCCAATCCATGCCAAGATTTGCATCAAATTCCACCAGAGGGAGTATGACGAGGTTCTCCGAGAAATTCAGTCCACAGATTATAATAGGGGAGGACTTATATTCATGGGATGGAATGATTGCCCCATTTTTCGTACTCACCTACATCTTCACTTCCATGATTTGTGGTCCTTCTGAGATTGTTCTACTAAACATTCGAGATATAAAAGAATGAGTAGAACCTGAATCAAAAAGTATGTTCTCTATTTTTGAATGAATAACTAGCATACCTGTCACCACATCGTTGTCGGGGTTCAATTCGGCAGAAGTGATGGAAAAATATCTTCCTTGCTACCTTGGAGGTTGTTGGTTGCCTCTGAAAACCCATGGATTAGGGCACTGATTTGAAAAATAACCTGGTTCTTTTCATTTGTAGCATTGAACAACGTGTTGTGGTTCGAAAGGAGCGTTCCTCTCATCTGTCAGAGCCACGGGTCTTTTTTGCCAAATGTTAACATCTAGGTGCCCTTCTCTTCCACACCTGAAGCATTTCCTCGTCCCCTTAAGGCAATTTGTAGGGTGATTCTTTCCGCACTTTTGGATAGTGGGGTGCTGGATCTTCTTAGCACCATTGGATTTATCCATCAGACCACCAGCATTGAAGTCCACCTTATGCTTCTTGTCCCCATGATACCCTTTTGATTCTCCGATCTCCATTTCGACCTTCATAAAACATCGGACAATTTCCTCATAGCTGTCATAGTCACAGATTGCTGATTCTTTCTGTAGGCTAGGCTTCAACCCACCAAATAAGCGGCCAACATTGCATTCTGGCGTAATGGCAAAGACGGAAGTGTATCGTGCAAGCCTTGTGAAGTTTTCCTTGTACGCTCCAACATATTCTTCATCTTTTTTCTTGAGGTAAAGGAAGTCCCTTTCCATCTTAAGCCAGAGGGTGCGTGGAATATATTTATCAAAAAACATATTCTGGAAATCCTTCTATTCCAATGCCTCAATCTCCTCCTCAGGCTTTGTATTTTTTATCAACATCCACCATTGATCAGCTTCACCCTCTATACGATAAGCCGCCAGAAGAACCTTCTCTTGTTCACAACATTGAAGGATGTATAAGATCTTTTAAATGGAGTTGATCCATTGTTCAGCGATCATGGGATCAGATGGTCCACTAAAAGTAGGCGGCCTTTGTCTCATGAAGCTCTCGATAGCGACTTGTTCTTTCTTAGGGTGGTTGAAAGTTCTTCTTGACCTGTGTTTCTATTCAAAACATGAGTTAGCAGAGAGAGAAGCGTGACAAAGTTCGCGATTCCTACTCCCATTAAATTGGGCATCTCATTAGTAAGTCATCACATTGATCTTCACAACGGTTGTTAGCTCGATTCCTCCTATTACCGACCATTAGCTGGAATAAAAAGAAATTTATGGGTAACACATAAAGGGTAATCCAAAAAAAAGTTGATGACTTATAAATAAACTTTTATTTCCTTAACCCATGAATCTATAGGCTTCAATCTAGGCTTTTCATGATCTACTTTCTAACATATTTTCTTAGGGGCATTTTTTTAATTCCCTTAATAAGGGTTCATACTAAGAATGTGAATTTATCAAAACATATCCCTCGGGAGTGTTGTAACCGAGAGTGCATCAAGGCCCATTTTCGTGCACCAGTTCCCGTTTGAGTCTAGCTAAAATCGGTGTTTTCGGGTTTTACCCCTAGGATACATATGTGCCAGAGCCGGCTCTACTTGCTCATATCCCGACAGGGATGTATTTTTTTGATAAACCACTTACTCAGTACTTACCAAAACTTAGGTATGTTTTTATTATACTTAGTCTTGTATCAAAGGCTTTACTAGTGTTTCAAATCCTAATCCCAAAAATAACTAAACCTATCTTCTGATACCAACTATGACAACCCTGCTTTTATTACAAACATAAACATTATTCATTACATAAAACATCACTTGATACAACAAAGAAGATTGAGAGGTTTAGTTTCTTGAGGTCTTCGGATCATTACATAAAAACGTGAAACATGAAATACAATATCTTTATTGAAAACTTCCTTTACATGACCACCACATTCCATCATACTTAGCATTGCATGGGATAACCTGAGGACAAGCATAAGAAAAAGGTGAGCTATAAATCCTAGTACTGGAGTACACATGGAATAACTTGAGGAGTACAATACAAGTTGGACATTAGGAATATCAATAGAGAACAAGATAAATATGAACATAAGGCATGATAAATCATGATAATTATAACATGGAAATGTGGAAACAACACTTAATGTGGAATTAGCATGAGCCAAGGATCATTGCACATGGAGCATGAGTAAATTCTCATTGCACATGAAGCATGTGTAAACCCTCTTTGCACATGAATTAGCATGATTCAACACTCGTTGCACATGATTTATCATGATACTATAGTTTTCCCAATTCATTGGAGCGTTATAAGGCCGTACCCTTCTTAAACATTTCATTTAATGCATAAGTGTGCCACATGGATCATAAAACATGGATTCATAAAACATAATCATTTATTCCACGATAAAGTAATTTGGAATTAATAAATGAGACTTTATAATAAATAACTAAATGTGCATAATGGTGAATACCCTTGATGGAAAAATGGGCATGGTATTCACTACACAATTAAATGGGAATAGAAAATCGGTGTGATTTCGGTAGCGTAACGACGTGACATAAGAATTCATAAAAAAAGGTTGATGAGAGATAAAGGGGTCCCTCATCATATATACATGTAATTGATACTAAGTAGGTCCTATATATACATTTCCCAACAATTGTAATAGAATTTATATTCACGAAACAAAAGTATTGCTTGAATGTAAAAGAGGAGAGAGAAGTTCCTTTTGGAATTTCGGTATAGTAACGGGTGTACATGGGAGGAATTTAATGAGAGAGAAAGGGGTATCCCATCATTCAAACATAAAGAGGGCATTATGAGGGAGGTGTGAAACCATACCCCAACATTCATAATTGAAATTAAAAGGGCAAAACAACTTAAAGAAAATTGGACAAAATGAGAAAGGATGAAAAAACCCTTACTTGGAAGTGTGCTTCCAATGGCTAGAGAGAGGCCTGTGAGAGGCTTCTTGGGAGCTTGGGTCACCTTGGGAGGATTATAGAACGTGTAGGGAAGAGGATGTACGTACATAAAATTCTTTCAGTGAGGAGGAAGTGGGAGGATGGGTGGGTTTATATAGGAAAGGTGAGGGAATTTTTAATTATTTAGGTTTGGGACACCTTATATTAAATTAATCCAAACCACAAACCCTCTCACGGTTTTTGACCATGGTTTTTGGAAAAGGGAAGAGGAAAAAAATATTGTATAAGGCCAAAGTCCAAACTTCTTAAAATAATAGGGTTGCTTATCTGGAGGTGAGTCACACTCCCGTGGAAATTAATTTAAAAAGACAAGGTATTTAATAAATCTTGAAGGGTCCATTAATGTTTTTCAAATTAAGTCAAACAAACCCAAAATCACATTATTTTAATGGCAAAACATATATTGGCCGAACATAAAGAATATAATATTTTATTACATCACTATTGGGTCATTATGATGTCATAAAACACATTATATCTTTAAACGGTATTTAATTTTTACCCAAAAATTTGACTGTCTCAGAAAATTATGAAAAATTCACCGTTGGATAATTTTGACATCCTGATTCCAGAAATTACATTTATTTTATCTAAATAATTTTCTAAATATGTAAATTTTTACATTTAAAATAAAAACCGATATTTATCGAAAATTCACGGGTTTTGACAAAAATGTGTTTCAAACATTAATAAAAATTTCAATTGCATTCATAAAATTATATGATTATTTATATTTATATAAAAATTAATTTAATAATAATAATAATAATATTTTTTTACAATATTATTTAATTCAAAAATACCTTAATTTAATAAAATAGAATTCCTAATTAAATAATAACTAAAAACACTATTTGTACTTTAAAAATTATTTACAATTTATAAATAAAGACAAGAAGGTATATACATTATTATATACAATAAATAATGTACATGAACATAGTACTATCGATTCGTTATATAACCCCTTAAAACGGCCCCATAACACCTAAGGGTAAGGTGTGCGATGGTGACAGACTCTTGGGGTGGCTCAGATAACATTGCTCGAGTGGTAATCTCTATCAACTTCCACTTTTCCCGTAGACGGTCCTGTTCGAGATTGAAATGATGAATCTCAGCTTGGTCTTGGTCAAGAGCAAAGCCCAAGGATGCCACTTCTTTTTTGAGCTCCAAAAATGGGCTTCATATGGAGCAATTCTACTGGATGAGGTCATCACTTCTTTTTTCTGAGTAAATTGGATTTGTTAAATCCCAATATTTATACTAATCATGTGATCACTAATCAATGGCTATATAAGTAACCTTCACAACTCATAACATAAAACTAAAGAATTTGACATTTTATATAAATTTAAAGATACATTTAACTAGATGAAGAGGTATTTCCATTAATGAAACTTTGGGTCGTTACATGCTTCATATTCAACCATTTGGATGATTGAGGGGAAGCTATTATTTCATGAGAACTTGACCGTAGAAAGATATTGATCCCATAATCATTTGATATTCATCTATAATTCTCTCAAGATAAGCTCAAGTGTCCATATTTACTATTTTTATTGGCCTTCAATTTGAGGGTGATATGACATACTAAGATTCAACTCAGAGTTTAGAATGTTTTTGATACTTTTCTATAACTTTAAGAAAAATTGTGAGTCTCAAATAGATACAACTAGAATTTGTGTTCCATTCAGCATCACCATGTCTTTAATGTATATACAAATAATTTTATCAGGTTATAATTCCACTCTAATAATAATGAAATTAGGAGTCTGTGTAAGACATTATACAATGAACCATATGTAATTATTCCCTTTGCATAATTTTTGGAAGAACTCTGAAAAAAATCATCATGATGTTATCTCATTTCTATGTGGGTATAGATAATGGTTTAATCATCCCCTTTGAATTTTGTATTTCATCCTTCACTTACTGACATACATAGAACTTTGAAGTTTATTTTTTGATCTCATTATTCTTATTTTCCCACCAATAGTTTTCTTGATGATTGTGATAAATCATTGTACTCCCTGAGAAGATAGATAATTTTGAGTTCTCTGCATCATTTTACAACTCCTTTATCTTGATATTTTATGTTAAACTTTTTATTTACCCAAATTTCACAACTTCTTCTTCATAAATATTTAAATTTGCAAATTTCTTTACTCTTATAGCAATAATTTTTTTATTTATTTTGACATCATCCCATTGATAATACTTTATCTTCAATGGAATGTATTTTTGAATAATCATTTGACAATTGAATTATTATTTCCCTTCCTTTATGATTTATATATACACCCATGCCTATTTAAGATGATTAGGACCCTCTCAATATTCATCATTTGTAAGGGTGATAGATCCTTTCTACATAGACCAGCTTCTACTTTATTCATCTTTATAGGATTATAGTGAATTGTTCAGTCATAATTCTTGATAAAATCTAACTATATTCAATGTTATATATTAAAATCACCATATGTGAATATTTACATAAGGATATTATGATCCATATATATCTCACACTTCCCCTAAATAAATTACTTCTAAATATTGATAATGAATATTATTGTACCTACCTCCAGATCATGCATTAGATGGTTCTATTCATGAAATTTTAACTAAGTTGAGGAATATTCTATCACCTTATCATTTTTCATTAGTATATAGACCAATAAATTTATTTAGTAATCTCTTTATACCATCAAAAATTACCCACATGAGGGTATCTTGAGAAATACTACAGTGATAAGCCTCCTTTTCAACACCTTGTTTCTTCCTTTTCATTAATTATTTAAAATAAAAGTTACTCCCTTCCATGTCAGGTTGGTTAGAGGGTTTTAGAATCATGAAAAAATTCTTATAAATCATTGTTAATAACCTTATATCATAAGGAAACTATTGATCTTCACTATAGATGTCAGTATAGGTCACTCCTCAATTTCCTTTTCATTAGAAGGGTCCATAAATATCCTAATTCTATTGATAATGATTCCCAAGAATGACGCTTCCCACATCAAAAACTCACAATTACAATACTCTTATTATATTTTATCCTTTAACAAAGTATTCAACATAGTATTAAAATTTTTAACATATTCCTCCATGATCATAGAGTTTATCCCAATGAAATCTATAAGGACTGTTACAAATTTTCTGATGTAATCTCAAAATACTTTATTTAGTAGGTCAATAAATATTCATTAAATTAGTGAATCTGAGTGGCATTACTATGAAATCATGATTTCAATACCTTTTCTGAAAAAAAAATCTTCAGAATATACTCCATATTCACCTTTCATAGGTGATATCCTGACCGAAGGTGCACCTTAGAGAAATAATGGGGGCCACATATCTAATCAATAAAGTTATAAATCCTTGGTAGGTGAAGATTTTCTTTACCATTATCTTCTTGAGTTCATGATAATCAATGTAGAGATTCATTTTCCGATTCTTATTCTTGGTGAAGAGGATTAGTGTACAGTATAGTGAATCACTCAGCAATATAAAACCCTTGTGTAGATTCTCTTGTTATTTCTTCATTAGTTTTTTCAATTCAATATTAGTCATTATATAAGTATTCTTTGATACGGTAAAAGATTTAGTTATAAGGTCAATTGAGAGCACATCCTTTTAGTTAACAAAAAAACATGAATCTTTTCAGGGAATGTATAGAAATCCATACCTTACATATATATATATTACATCTAAATAGAATAATATTCTGTACATAACATAAAAAACTATTCCATAACCATATAGGTTTAGTTTATATAGAAACTTGGAAACATAAACAACTGATTCATAAAATATCTGCATCAACTTAATCTTATTCTATCATAAATAGAACCCCTTTTGACACATCTTACTTAATACCATTTTCGTATCCTCAAGAAAAGAAACATATGAATGGTTTAAATTATATTCTCTGTAAAGATAATCAAGAGAAATAACATAATAATAAGGGCATAATAATATGAAAATAATTTTTGAAAACTATATTCTACATGTCAATGATCATAATATTGAGTCATGGAATAAATCATAGAAGGGCATAAGGCATGATTTATAAAAGAATCAAAGAACATAATTCATGGGATTATAAGATAAGAAACTAAATTTTATTATACACATAAGTACAGAAAAGAATTTTCATATCAGTAAAAGATCACTACCAAGACCATCATAGTGGAAAAAGTCCCTTAGTAAATCGAGTTCACTCCTCATTCCATCCATATATTACTGAACTGATTTTACACACGTTCATGTCTTTTATTACTGAACTAAGTTCACCTCCTGTTAAAGTCATATCTCTCTTATAAGATATTAATATTTACCCAATGCATTGTATGGAGATATAGGTCACACTAATAACATAATTAAAATCATACATATGTGTTCCACATGAATATAATTTATTTATTATATCAAAACACATAAAAAGAAATGGGTTCCATAAACAATTAATTATAGAATAACCCTTGTAAAAGAAATGGTTATCATAAATAACATGACATCATATAAATACACAAACCAAAAAAAATAACTAGGATAGTATCCTTGAAAATTACCCCTATTAAAGCTTAAGTAACATAAAAGAATGTTATTATATATGGGAAAAAATTTAATAGATCGTTTGTAATAATAATTAATGTATATATCCTTTATATTTTTAAAACAATTTTTCATAAAATTCCACACATTTTTAAAAGAAAAAATTTTAATTGAAAATATCCTTGGATGATTTTAATTTGAGCTTGAAAGAGTTAATTTATCATGAAAGAGGAAAAAATATGTTCCTACTGTATAACTTGAAAACATACCTTTTGTACTTTTTCCATAAAGGACAAAAAGAACCTCGTTTGGAAAATAATAAAAATGATATTCAAACCATTTAGTAAAAAGTCACACAAGTGTATAAATGACTTTGAAATTTTCTATAAAGATAGTAATAATATTTTGAGAAATATTTCTAGGAAATATGTACATGGATTATAAGAATTCCCTAGTAGATATTTATGTATAAAAAATCTTGAATAATAATGAGATTGTGAAAATAACCCTAACCTTAGGTTTGATTTCCATCATATTAATCTAAAACTATTATATAATGGTTTATAGAATGATATTAATTTATAACATAACTATATTAATATTTATTATATCATATATTATCTTCTTATATCATCTTATCACCCTTTGGTTAAAAATATTTCATTATTTTTCTTCTTTTGGTTGTTAACTGTACCATTTTCCTATGCATGTTTTGTAACATAAGTACCAGTTCATGTGCATAGGTTATAGTTTTTCATATTTACATAAATATATTAAGGTAATTTATATCATATTTACTCATTATATTCATTTATATAATCATTTATAAATGTTGAACATGGAAAATGAATCGCATCATGTCATCGAGACGGAAGCCCGTACGTACGCACGAGAGATAGTATCATTCCCTTAATGGTAAAAGAGTAAGGAATTGGATGGTATATATTTTTTACATAATAAATATAAGGTTATTATTATTATATATCTTTATTATTTTCATCATTATACCCATCCAGGTAAAGTAGTGATGAAAAATATAGATTATACCGCGATGTGGAGATGGTAAGTCGTACGTACGTACACATGATGCTTTTATTTTTCATAGGATGGATAAAAGATGAAATACAATTTTCCGATAATCATAAAAAAAACTCATAATATATATGATATAGAATTTATTACTTGATAATGGAAACAAATCATGAATAGAAAGTGGATCAATGAATAAACATGAAGGAGTCTGTAAAGATGATTACCTCTTCTTTGGTGAACTCCCATAAGATATTCTCTTACGGACAATAGGATTAGTCTTTTGAAGAGACAATAGAATCTATAATGTGGATACTAAAATTAAAAATATAAATTTTTAGGGTATGGTAAATATTTAAGGCTCAATATGATGTGAATAAGTGAGGGAAGAGGTTCCAATTTATAATTAACGTGAGGGGCACTTTTGAAAATTTATAAAAATATAAATTTATAATAAATTTAATCTTCATAACAATACCTCCAAAGGAAATTTATTTAAATATAAAATGATATAAATTTTTAATCTCATCAAAAAATGTATTTTATATATGTTTTGGGATTATTTTAAACCTTGTTATTTTGATTAACCCTAAGTTAATCTATTTTAATTTTAACTATGGTAAAACAAATTTCAATATGAAAAGGTTTTAATTTCTATGTATGTGATGTCAATTAGACCATAAATGAACAGATAATAAAATTTTAGACCATATTATAATTATATTTTATTTTTAAATACGTTTATATGATTTTTAAATGATTTAATATAATGTTATATTGATAAAATATCATTAGTGTCAATCTTGACACTACTCATTACTCAGACTATTAAAAATTGCAGGATAATCATTTAACTTAAAAAAATATTTTATTATATAACTAATATTTAAATCTCATCTATGAAATTATATTTTCAAATTATTTATATAAAATTATATTTTTAAAATATATTTAAAAAAATTTATTTTATATTTGCATTAATAAAATAATTATAATATCAATGTTGTTTAATTATTTAATATACTTATTTATTCACTGAAAATTAAAAATTAAAAACCATGATGAAGATAAGTCTTAAATATTTTATAATAATATTTATATTTTATTATATATATTTCGTAAACCTATATTAAAAATGATATATTATTAAAAACATGAATGAGACATGTTTAAATTGTTATGAAATAAAATATTATAAATATCATAATATCATCTAAGTGGGCCAAAAAGTCAAAAATAAATCTATATAATGAAAATATGTTTTCTAAGTAAAAATTTTATATTATATTCTTTCATAAAATACCTTTTTCCCATGTGGAAACATAATCTATATTTAAGATAAAAAAATGGCATTTTTGGACTTTCTTTGATTTAAATATTATATAAGTCATTTTCATGGAACTGTGACCATTGAACAACTTAATTTTGATCCATATGTATTAAGGTTCGAATTATCTTCATCCAATAATGTTTTTTCTTGTGTTTGTGTCATTTTATGGTCATTATAACTTTATTTTTAACCTAATTTACCAAATTTACTCTTTACCATGGTAACAAAATTTACCAAGTTTGTTATTCATATTAGAAAAAAATAAAAGGGACCTTCTCACTAAATTTTCAACTTATGAATATAAATTTTATAACAATATTTTAGAATTAAAAACATATAAGTTTCAGAATTTAAATTAAGATAAAAAAGGTAAAACACCATGAAAAATAGTTTTTTGGATAAATTCCATTTTAAAACATAAAATGTTTTCAAAATAAATTCAGGTATAAAATCATTTTCAAAAACTATAATTGGAATATTTTAAACCAAAATCAACTAATTAATATTTAAATTTATTCCAAAACATAATTTTACCTTCTAAATACTTTATAATAAAATGCATTTTTCAATAAAAATCAGTATTATCACTACTCAAATGTTTTATCAAATTATAAAAAATATAATTTTAAGATATTTTTTTACATTCTGAAATTAGTTTTTTCAAATCCATTTTATAGAACTTATACAAAATAATATTCACCCATAAAAATAAAATAAACTCATTTTTTATGAAAATGTATTTTTGAAGAATAAAGTAATTTTTCAAAAAATTATGTGATTGTTTTCTAAGAACATACCAATACATTCATATTGAGTTGGACCATTATATTTCTTCCATTAATTATTTATTTATATTTATTCCTAAAAATTTTGGGGATGGTTTATAACAGACATATAATATTATGGGGATGTTTTATAAACTCAAGGTTGCGTGCAATGCAAGATATTGAAGAATTAAAATTATTTAAAGAGAAATATTTTTTTTAAAATATAGGTGTAACATCCTGGTACTAATCTCTCAGGCATGTCGTCAACATTGTCATGGTTTTCCCTTTTCTCGTTGTCTGTATTGAGCCTATAAGAAATTGGGAGGATAACTATAATGGTTAAGTCAATGATTTGTTGGACTCTTAGCTTTAATTAGCTTTCTCTGCAGGCTGCAGGAATATTTCACACCGTGTAAAAGTTGCTGGATACAAGTCATGAAAGAATTCAAACTATGAAAGGTTACAAGCCATAAAGATATGTTTCACATTGTGAATGTTTTAAATAATGAGTTTTAATATGAGGTGAATGGTTTTACGGTGTATGTGGGACATAGACGTTTACACATTGTTTAACTAGGTTACATGCCATATAACGGTCCGCCTATTGTTTTTGAAATAGGTTCCTGGATTATTTGTTTGGGTAATCTTCTCCAAACTCTTTTTCTCTTGATACAGGGAAATTCCTAGGAGGTTTTGGGGTACTCCAATCCTTCTAGATCAATCCATCTGGTGTTCAATATTCCTAGTGATTGTGGTGCGTCTCTTTAGGTAAGTGATCATTCTGCTTCCTCATTATCCTTAATCACGGTAGCTCCCTTGGGTTTCATTATAGGATATTTTGGTATAAGCTTATTTTTTCTCTTGTATTCTTCTAGATCCATTATTTGATCTCATTTTTAAGGTCATTCATTTATAGGTTGTGGTGCAACGGGCGTTCGTTCTTGAGGTATGTGGTGTTTCCTCTTCTATTCCAACCATCTTTCTCTATTAAATTAAGTATAAGATATGTGTATTTGGATTCTAGGGCCTTTGTAGACATTGTCTGGTTTTCATTGTTAGTGGATCCTCTTTCGGGTGTGTGAAACCCGAGTTTCCAAGTAGGTGGTTCAATCTCTAGTCTATATTTATGAACCTTGTTGTTTCTACTTTATAAACTAATTTATAAATGTAATTGGCATGACTGATTTGTGTGTGTTGAAAAGAGTTTTTAAAGAAGATAAAAAATTTCCATGATTTTTGATAAATGGAAAGAAAATGTTTATTTTCAAAGCATTGAAAATTATTTTTTGAAATGTTTTTTAAATGATTTTTGAAACATTGAAATGGTTGTGAAAATGATTACATGGGTTAGCTCTAGTACTAAGTGGAAGGTTTTTCTAGAGGCCATAGCCCATTGTGGGGTTCACTTTTTAGAGTGTTTCACTTGCCCTTGAGTGTATATTATTGGATCTAGGAACATATATGATATTGGGGTTTCACTTTTTGGGGTATCTCCTTGGTCCTGGTGCGTAGATCATTGGATTATAGTACCATAGTGCACCATTTCATAGATTAACGGATACGAGTAATTAGTTTTCTGTCCTATTGTATTCCTTGTTATTATGATGCATGTGATGCTACTATTTTTTTATTGCTTCTATTTTAACTATTTTAGCCTTGATATACATGTTGATGCTTGTGAATCATGATATGGAAAAATATGCTTTGAAATTGATATATCCGCTTTGGTTTTGTAACTATTATGAAAATGGAAATGTTTACAATGTTTTCTATAAAATTGTTTTACTTCTTATCATTCCATGTTTTATTTAAAATGATCATATATTAATTTTTGTATATAGATTGGTTATGTAACTCCTGGGTAGGATCCTACTGATCCTATTATCTCACACCTTGTTCACCTCTTCAGTGGTGGGTATATCTTTATATGTCTTCCATTACAGGGAATGTAAAGGATCCATAGTGAGGTGGTGAGGGTTTATGTAAGCTGGGTTGGGTAGCTAGTGGTAATGTTGTGGGATTTATTCTACGCCATCCCTTAGATTAGCTATTTCATCTTGGTCCTTTGTAGTTTGACTTTTCTTTTAGAGTTTTAGCTTCTTTTACAATCATTTGTTTCCACTTTATTCACATTTTTATCGCATATATTTATTGGTCTTATTTTATCTCTTTATTCACTATGTGTATATATATTCCATGTGTTTTTATAGTTTGGGTGAAATCATTCCCTCTGGATTGTCGATCGATGCACGGGTGATTGTCACCCGTCCTTGGGGATCGGGAATTCCCATCGTGTATTTGACGGGTTAGGTCGGGTTAAAATTTTGAGGGTAACCATGGTTGATTCATTACAAAATGGTATCAAATGTGGTCTATCCTAAAGATTATTTATTTTGGGATGTCTTTTAAACTGGAGATATGATTTTCGGGATTTCATAGGTATGTTGCAGTAAGTTCCATGCTAGCTCTTATCGTGACAGGACTCAAGTTACATTTTAAAGTTTGGATATGTGTCTCTAGTGTTGTGTTTTGATTTGAAACTCAATTTCTACCTATGGGATTTCAGATTTAAGCTCATATTTACTATTTTCTTTGATCATTGGTTCTATTTCAATGTACATTATTATGCCTCTGCGATGTCTTCCACGGGTTCCTCTGGAAGGTGTAGCTGATTCTCTACAAGGGAATCATTCAATGGTTTAAAATATCATAGACACTATCATATGGGTGGTCTTTACTATTGATCAATAAGTTCCACAAGTCAAGAACTTGATTTTGGAGGTATATACAGAAGCTAGAGTAGAAATATATCGGTCATAAGAATTCTTGGGTGAGAATCCACTATCCTTTAAAAGAATGAATGAACATAAAGAGGCTAAATATTGGATGGATAGGATCAATAAAATTATTCACTTCCTCTATATACTTTTGAATATCATGGTGAAGTGTACAGTGTTCAGGATCAGGGGTTATGGAAATCGATGGTGGTATCTATGGTCTTGGAAGACATACATGTGGACTTGGGTTGGAAGGGTTTCAAACCCCTATTCATCAAGATGTTTTTCCTAGATTCATTGATGATTAAAAAGTCTCTAGAATTATTTTCCTTTTAGTAGGGATATCATTTAGTGTCGGCATCACCAATGTTTTTTATAAGCATGTCTGTTTTTTCCCAGACATTGTGACGAATGGCCAGCTGATGTCTCAGAAGTACCTACAGGGTTTGCGGCCTAACATTAGATCGTAGGTATTTATGTTGAAACATTATACCTAAGAAGAGATGGTAGATAGATCTATGATTTAAGAGATGGATATCGAATTAAATGTTGGTTCTTCAAACTCTTTCCTTATATCTAGTGGAAGCTTTAGTGGCTTGTATGGGAAGAAGAGGAAGTTGCAGGTTCATCACAGAAGTGGTGGTGGTGGGTCTTAGTAGTGATCCTCCTCTACACCATCTACAACAGCTAGTATCCTGCCTCTAACTTGCTATTAGTGTGGAATTGTCAGCCACACCATATGATTTTTTACTACACCAATGAATATGTGAAATAACTATTGAAATGATGGTCATATATAACACTTATTTCAGGCTATGACTCTGCATCATTATGGTCAGGGTTTTCAGCTTTAATGTTTGTCATGACGCAATTAGAAGCATCAAAGACTACAAGGATCTAGCCACGTTCCTTGAGAGAGAATCACATTCATGTATTAGATGAGTGTCAATTGGAAGTCAATGGAGGTTCGACAACAGTGAGATGTATTATCCTTATTGCATCTTTAGTATCAATTACTTTATTTGATACGGGAGACTCCAACTTGTTTATATAAGAACATTTTTTTATATTCTTAAACTTCCAATGGAAATTATGTCATTTGTAATAGAGTTAGTGACACCTATTGGAAAGGGGAGAGATTAGGGGTTCCAGTGTCTTTCCTTTTCATTAACTATTGTGGATGCAGAGTTGGTATAGGATTTTCCCATTCTAGATCTAGATCTATTTGACGTCATCATCAGTATGGGTTTTCTTCTCACTTATCGAGCTGAGATTGATTGTTATCATCAATGTGACTCGTTTCATACTGCTGTTGAAAGCTCTTGTGTGCTCCAAGGTGAGTGGGACCCAAGATCATGATGTGCAGAATCTTCTTGCCTAGAAATCAAGTGTTTTCTTCTTCTATTGCATTTTAGATTGATGGTGTCTCTTTTATTGTTGATATTTCTGTAATTGTTTAATACTTTCCTAATGTTTTCCAATACAACCTCTTTGGTCATCCTCTAAAGAGAGAGGTAGAGTTTACATATGATCTAGTTCTAGGTATGCAGCCGATATTGATACCTTCTTATCATATGGCACTAGCATAGCTAACAGATCTCAATATTCAGTTGAATGGCCTATTGTAAAAAAGTTATGTTTACCACAGTGTTTCACCTTGGGTAGCCCCTATGCTATTTTCCAAGAAATCATATGGTTCACTTTGGTTGTGTGTATACTATAGAATATTAAACGAGTAATGGTTATGAAAAAATATCAAATTCATGATGTGGATTATTTTTTTAATTAGATAAAGGGGAAAAGTGGTTCTCGTATATTGATCTTTGGTCAGTATATCGTCAACTCAGAGATTGCGAGTCTAATATACCTAAGATAGATTTTTGAAGAAGGTATGTCCATTATGAATATCTTGTTATGCCTTTTTGTTTAACTAACACTCCTATAGTTTTTATGTATTTGATTAATAATATATTCCATCAATATATTGACACGTTTGTTTTAGTGTTTAGGGATGATATTCTAGTCTATTCAAAATCTAAGCGTGGGAATGAGCACTATCTATGTTTGGTTCTAGAAATTCTGATAGGGCATCATTTTTATATAAAACATTAAAAAATGTAGTCTTTGGATTCAAGATTTTTAGTTCATAGGACACAATTTTTTTTATACTGGATTATCTGTTGATCCAAAGTAGGAGGAGGTTGTTTTGTTATAGAAGGAACCACATAATGTCTTTGAAATTCAGAGCTTCATCGGTCATGATGAATATTACTGAAGGTTCATTAATTATTTCTTTAAGATGGTGTCATCTTTGATTGATTATACCAGTAAATTTGTTTAATTCTCCTAGGATGGAATGTGTCATTCTTTGTTTGATGAACTGAAATGAATTCTGACAATGGATTCTATTCTGATCTTACCTTAGCCCAGTAATGGATATGCGGTGTTTTGTGATCCTTTTGGTTCTATTTTGGGATGCATACTTATACAGGATGGCCATGTGGTATCTTATGCCCTCATTAGTTCTGAACACATGAGAATAATTAACACACTCACGATTTAGATCTTGTTGCTGTTATACATGCTCTTAAATATTGGAGGTGATATTTGGTAGGGAGAGCGTCGCAGTCTTCTTTGATCATAAGAGTTTGAGTTTTATCTTTTCCTATAAATATTTGAGTCTCAGAAAGAAATGATGTGTAAAATACCTTTAGATGTTTGGCTTTGATATCAACTACACCCCAGGTAAAAGGAATGTTGTTGAAAATGGTCTTAGTAGGAAATTACCGTCGCAGACTATTCTATAATCAAAGGTGGAGTGGATCCTCATAGGGATTTTCGATCATTTTTACCTAGATGCTCAGAAGGATGTTTCGGGTATGGTTCTGACCAGTATTCAGATATCGTTTTCTCTCCAAGATTCTATCTTGAAGAGTCAGCAGTAAAATTTAGATTTTAGTAAAGTGTGAGAATGCATTCACCGTGGGGAGACAACTTCTAGTTGGTCTCTCTATTTAGATGGTATACTCCACTATAGGAAGTGGGTTGTCATCCCAGTATCCATGAGGATTTTATCCTTGTTTAATTTTCACATATCTTTCTAGATCTTCGATCTAGGTTCTAGAAAGATGTATTATGACATGATATGATGATTCTGGTGGCCAGTTATAAAGTGTGACATTATAGATTATGTGTCTTTTTGTTAAACCTTCCAACATATAAAGTAAGATCACTTCAAACCCTATGGTTTCCTTCAATCTCTTCAGGTTCCAGTCTGAAAGTGGGATGAGGTATCCATGTATTTTTTTTGGATTATCATGGACTCCCTAATTGAGGAATGTTGTCTGGATGGTTATTGATCATTCGATGAAGTGTGCTCATTTCATTATGATCGAGGATACCACTAATATTGAAGATATGGGTGAGATTTAGGTGCATAATATTTATGACGTTACATAGGAGTCATTTTCCATTTTTTCAGATAGGGACCCTAGGTTTACCTTAAGGTTCTAGAGGAGTCTCCAAGAGGCAATGGGAGCTCAGGTCAAGTTGAGGACATTTTCCATCCACTGATATATGTTCATATGGATCATGTGATTCCAATCCTGGATGATATGCCCCATGCATGTGTCATAGATTTCAATGGATCTTGGGATAGCCATCTGGGACTGGTTGAGTTTGTTTACAACAATATCTATTATTATACTATAAGAATTTCTCCCTTCGAGGCATTTTATGGTCGCCCATGTTGATCTCATATTTTTTGGGATGAGGTGTGATAAGTATCTTTGGTTGTACTATGTTTGGTCAAGGAGATGTCAGAAAAGATTCAAGAGGTACATCGATGTCTGGTTACATCCCAAAGTCGATAGAAATCATATGTGGATCAGCCGTGTCGTCCTTTGGAGTTTTTTGTTGGTGATTGGGTTTTAATGTAAAAATTTCTTTTTTTGGGTCACCGTTGACTTAGGAAATAGGGTAAGTTGGTTTCGATGTATGTGGGACTATTTTAGGTTACTAAGTGGCACTGAAAATTTTTTTATCGGTTGGAATTTTCAGTTCAGTTGATAGATATTCATGATTTTTTCCACGTATGTCAAATCAGAGAGTACAATCCTTATCCAAATAACATTCTGAGTTGGGAGGAAATTGAGTTAGATCCAGATGTTTTTGTTTTTTAGAATATAGCTGAGGTCGTTTACTATCAAGTGATATTATAGAACTGGAATCCAATTATGTTGGTCAGAGTACTATGGAAACACATATCATATTCTCATGAGACATGGGAATGTGAGTTTATGATGAGGGAGTAGTGTAATCATCTTTTTCTAGGGATTACATCTTCCACATGACTTCCTAGGGATGGAAATTCTTTATGATGGTGAGTTTGTAACATCCCATTACTAATTTATTAAGTATGTATTCAAACTCATCATGTTTTTTCCTTTTCTCATTGTCTGTATGGTACTGAGAAAGAATTGGGAGGATACCTATAGTGGCCAAGTCAATGATTTGCTGGACTCTTAACCTTAACTGTCTTTCTCTACAGGCTACATGAGGATTTTATGTCCTGTAGCTTGGTTACACTCTGTGTAAGAGTTATTGGATGCATGTTGTGAAAGTCTTCATACTACGAAAGGTTACAAGCTGTAAAGATATCCTTCACATCATTAATGATTTAAAAATGTATTTTAATCTAATGTGATGGGTTTTCTAGGATATGTGGGACTTTGATGATTACACACCATGTAACTAGGTTACACACCATGTAACAAGGTTACACACTGTGTAACAGCCCGCGTATAGTTTTTCAAATAGCCTGGTGGCTGTTTTGTTTCAATTACCTACTCTAAACACTTTTTCTCTAGACCCAAGGCAATAACTAGGTGATTTGGGGATACAACAATCATTATAGATTGATATGTTTGTCATTAGATATTTGTTTCGATTGCGGTATGTCTCTCTAGGTAAGTGATCTTTTCACATCTTCATTGTCCACTATTGCGGTAGCACCCTTGGGTTGCGTTATCAAATCTATTGGTCTATGTTTATGCTTCATCTCATCTTCTTCTAGATACATTGCGCGATCTTGTTCTAGAGGCCATTACATTGTAGGTTGTGGTATGAAGGGTGTTTATTCTTTTTGGGAAGTTGTGTTTCCTCTTCTCCGCAAACCCTCTTTCTCAATTGAATTAATCCTAATTTGTGTGGATTTGGATTCTAGGACCTTCAAAGACATCATTGGGTTTTCATTGTTGGTGAATCCTATTGCGTCTATGTGTGACCAAGGTTTTGAGGAAGGTCGTTCCGTATCTAGCCTATGTTGATGAACCTTGTTTTTATTTCTTTATAAATTGATTTATATAAGGAATTATCATTATTGATTAGTTTTTTTTGAAAATTGTTTTTAAAGAAAAAATATTCTATGATTTTTGATAAATAAAAAGAAAATGTTTATTTTCAAATAATTTAAAATGGTTTTGTAAAATGGTTTTGAAATGATTTTCAAAACATTTAAATGGTTGTTAAAATTAGCACATGGGTTACCTTGTATACTAGGTGGAGGGTTTATCTTGATTCCGTCATCCGTTATGGGGGTTCACTTTTTGGGGTGTTCTTCTTGTCCTACAGTGTAGATTATTGGATCTCGGTATGTATATGATATTGGGGTTTCACTTTCTGGGGTGTATCCCTAGTCTTAGATTTTATATCATTGGATTTAGGTACCGTAGTTCACTATTTCCTAGATTAATGGGTATGAGTAGTCTACCAACTAATATATTTTATTCCTTTGTATTTTGATGCATGTGTTTCTACTATTGTTTTATTATTATTTTTCATTATATATTTTATCATTGATATGCATGTTGATTCTTATGAAAAATGATATGGAAAAATGTGCTTTGAAATTGATATACTTTCTTTTGTTTTGAAAATGTAATGAAAAGGGGAATGTTTACTGTGTTTTCTAAAAAATATATTTACTACTTATCATGAAATGTTTTATTTCAAATGATAATACAAGAATTTTTATACAAAGACTGGTTATGGAACACCTAGGTGTGACATTACTGATCTTATTAGCTCACATACTAGGCACCACTTTAGTGGTGCGTAGACCTTTGTATATCTTCAATTGCAGGTAAGGGAAAGGAGCCCCAATGAGGTGATAAGGTTTCATGTCAGTTAGTTTGGGTAGCTAGTGATAAGATGGTAGGATTTCATTACTTCCATCACTTGGAGTAGTTGTTTCGTCTTAGTCCTTTGTAGTTGGAATTTTCTTTTGAATTTTTAGCCACTTTTAAAGTCATTTTTTTGGTTGTCTTCTCACATTTATAGAGTATATTTATTATAATTACATTTTCTCTCTTTTTTTGTATATATATATTCCTTGTGTTTGTACAGGTTGTGAAAAATATTTCCCTATAGTTTTTTGATCTATGCTCGGGTGCTTTTCGCCAACTTGTGTGGATTAGGAACACCCTTCAGGTATGTGATGGGTCAGGTTGGGTTCCATCTATTTGGATAACCCATATTGGTTCATTAAAATTGAGTTGTTATATTCTACCCCCCTTAAAATAAATTTTTCCCACAAAATTCATCACTTTGATATAAATAGATGAGGGTACATCTACCCCATCACGTTCTCAGGTCCCCACATAGCCTCCAAAAATTGATGGTTTTTTCATAAAACATTAACCAAGAATGTGATCTTGATTCATAGAACTTATTTTCTTTGATATAGAACTTATATCAATTATTATTCATATGAAATATCTTGCTCCAACAGCACAACTTCTGAGTTTAGTACATGTGAAGTATCATGTATTCACTTTCTTAGTAGTAATACATGGAACACTTCATGAAATTGAGATAGATTTGGTGGAAGCACCAATCTATAAGGTACCTTCCCAACACCATCAATAATTTCAAAAGTACTGATATACCTAAGGCTTATCTTGACCTTCTCTATAAATATCATTACTCTCTTCCATGGAGTTATTTATAAAAATACTTTATCACCAACATCAAACTCTAGTTTGTTTCGTCAATTTTCTATATAACATCTTTGTCGAATATGAGCATCTCTTATGAGTTATTGAATAGATCTAACCTCCTCTGTCATTTCCTAAACTATATCATGTATCAATATCTTTCTTTATCCAACATAATTCTATCATGTAGAATTTATGCATTTCATCACATAGAGGGATTCATAAGGAGACATCTGAATGATTGATTGAAAGCTATTATTATAAGAAAATTATATAAAAGTTAGGTGTTTATTCCATCAATATTTGAAATCCATATAGAAATATATCAACATGTATTTTGGATTTTGAATTATCCTCTCAGACATACCCTCTATATAAGGATGATAAGTAGTATTGAATGTTAACTCTATATCCAGAGCCTACTGAAGACTTCTCCAGCACTTCAAGTTAAACCTCAGATCCTGATCAGATATAATGTAAATAGGTACTTCATGTCATCTCACCACTTCTTTAATATATTTAATGGAAAGATGATCAAGAGTGAAATCATTTTTGATAGAAATTAGGTGTACCAAATTTTTATGGTGATCAACTATAAGCCATATAGAATTATGGTTTTTAGATATTTTTAGACGTCTAATGACAAAATCCATTATGATGCATTCCCATTTCCATTATGATATGGGTAATGGTTATAACATCAACTTATAATTATTTCTCTCAACCTTAACATTCTAAAAAATGCACCAAAAAATAAAATCTACATTATATCTCTTCATGCCATCCAACTATAAATACTCTTTCAGGTCCATATATATCATGTTGTTTCCATGATGAATAAAGAATGATGAAAAATGAGCCTCATCCAATAGTACCTTATTTAAATATAGTATGGGAGGGACACAAACATAGTTCAGAATCCTTATTTTTCCATCACTATCAAAGTTTAACTCATGAAATTTATCGCATTCTTTTATAGCTCTACACTTTCCTTCTACACCTCCTTAATCTTCACATGTACAGATGGTTGAACATTCATTTAAGCCATATAATATTTCTCCCCTTTATTTAAAACTTCTAGATACATAATTTTAATATCCATAAATAATGTATCCTTTTTTATCCTCATCATAGATAGTTTTACATGGTTCTTTGGACTCATAGAATCTTCCACCTTGTTCGCTTTCTCAGATTTGAAATATATTGAGAAATCATAATATTTAATCAACTCAAACCATCTTCTTTACTACATATTTATCTATATTTGAGTAAAAATATAATTAAAACTTTTATGATCGGTATATATTTTACAAATTTCTCTATAAAGATAATGCCTCTAAATCATTAATGAAAAAATACCGCAGCTAACACCAAATCATGAGTTCGGTAATTCTTCTTAAACATTTTGAATTTTCATGTGGCATAAGCTATCACCATATCATTTTACATGAAAACACATCCCATACTCTTATTTGATGCATCACTATAGATCACAAACCTTTCTACACTATAGGGAACTATGAGAATAGGTGCACTAACTAACCTTCTTTTCAACCCATTTAAATTGTCATCACATTCCTCCATCCATATGAACATAACTCCTTTCTGAGTTGACATGGTTAGTGGATTAGATAATAATGATAAATAATTCAAAAAACATCGATAATATCCATAAAAAACATTATATCTCAATAATAGTTGCTTGTTTGGCCATCTTTCAATAACTTCTCTCTTTGGTGGATTCAAAAATATCCCCTCTCTTGAGATTATGTGACCCAAAAATGAAACATTCTGAATCCAAAATTAACACTTGATAAATTTTGAAAAAATTATATCCTTTCTCAGGGTCTTTAAAACATTACTCAAGTAATCTTCATGTACTTCCTATATCTTTGAATATACAATAATATGATCTATAAAGACAACACCAAATTGACCAAGATAGTTTCTAAAGACGCTCTTCCTTAAATCCATAACGGTAGAAGAACAATTAGCAAGAACAAAAGGAATCACTATAGATTCATAATGTCCATACCATATAAGCAATTTCATCTTGCTTATATCCTGATTATTGACCCTCAATTGATGATATCCAAAATAAAGATCAATCTCAGAGAAGTATTTAGCCTTAAGTAGTTGATAAAATTAGTCACCAATATAGGGATGATATATTTTTCTCTATATAGATCATGTTAAGTTATCAACAATAATTTTAGATTTTAATTTATTTTTATTTCATCATAAGAAGTAGAACTAGTGCACCCCAAGGTTACACACTAGGGTGTGTGAAGCCCTTGTCATGATTCTCTTAAATTTACTTCTTCATTTCCTAAAACTCAGTTGAGGAGATTCTATAAGGAGTATTTGAAATAGAAATAGAACCTAGTATGAGTTATTTTTAATGATCAACATCACAATTTTTTAGAAGACCATGAAATTATTTCATAAATATATCAAAAAACACCCAAAAAATAAGTTTATCCTTAATGGTGTGTTTCTCCCAAAGCATCTAAGATAGAGAACCTCCATTTATATGAACTAATACTCACAAGATAAAAGTAATTTCTATTATAATTTCATATTCATGCTTTCATCAATAGCTTCTCATAGATTCATTTGGAATATGAAATGTGAATTCCAATTATTATAAATTGATATGATATTCATATAGTGAAATTCAATCCATTCCAATAATCACATAAAATTCAACTAATAGAAGTATCATAAGATTTGCAAGAATCACTTTCCCAAAAACATCAATCAGAGAAAATTTATATACTTGTGATTTGACCATTTTACCATTAGAAGTTTTAATAGATAACCAAATATTTAATTTTTGAGGTAATACAGTGATAACCTTATAAAATTCTTTTTAAATAATATATTGGGTGGATCCATAGTAAAATAGAACATTAGCTACTTCAGAATGGATAGTAAATGTAAATTTTACAACATCATTATCATACTCCACATCAAAAATATTGATCACATGTGATTTGACATTGTATTTGGACTTAAGAGATTTATAACATTTATCATTATATATAACCCTTAGATTTGGGAGGTGGTTATCATAATTCCCATTTTCTTTTCACTTGAAGCATTTAAATGTGAGAGGTTCATTCTGTGTATCCTTTTATCTATTCACATCATTATCTATCTTTTTTCCATCAGTTTAGAAATCAATTTCCTGATGAACATATTATACACACTTAAAACATTTACTAGTCCCCTTAAGATAGATTCCATCATGTTTATTTCCACACATTGAACATAATGTAAAGCTCATATTCTTTTCACTATAGTTTTTTTTATTTTCCCATAAATTCTATTTTTCTCTATTCTTATCAAACACATAATATTTATGGGTGACTCCAATATCCATATCAACCTTGAGATCACATTGAACAATTTATTCATATATATTGAAGTCCCTTATGGATAAAATAATTTAAATAATTGTTTTTAATCCACCTAAGAATCGATGAACTTTAATTTTAGGTTGGATAATAATTTCATACGTGTACTTTTCAAGTCCTATAAAAAATTATTCATAGGTACCAACAGATTCACAATATTGTTTCATAGTCTTAAGAAACACATTCTCCATATATTTATTAATAATTAGATGGAAATAATTATTTAAAAAAAAGTTCTTGAACTCATACAAGTCCAATGAATCAATTTTATATCATTGTCTCGTATTCTTGATGAGATTACACAACAAATCTTATTCACCTTCAAAATGATAGAATACCAAAATTAATTTTTCATATCCTGAACATTGGAGGATTAATAAAATATTTTGAATGGTATTAATCCATTTTTCATCTAATATTGGATTAGAATAACCACATAAAGCAGGTAGACTCTACCTTATAAAGGACTCAAAAAAATGTTATTCTCTCTTTCTATCATTTAGAATAACTTCATGATTCATAGCTTGAGAAAGTTTTTTGAGCATCTCAATAATATTTTTTATTCTATCTCTAATAAAATTTTGTTTCTTAGGAGGTTAACCATTGTATTTCCCATCACATTCAGCATTAATGTGGTTACTTCAGGTTATATCCACTAACTGAGATCAAAATTCATAGTGTGAGAAACACTAATCATTGTGGGAAAACAAGGTTTTCCCATCCAAGTTTCCAAAGGTTATCTAAACCATCCGCTAATAAAATCTATAACATCCCATACTATTCATACATAAAAATTTTATCTAAATGTAATAATATTTATTACATAAGATAACAAAACCACAACATAACTATATAGGTTAAGTTTTTTGGAAACTTATGAACATAAACAACTGATTCATAAAACATCAACATTGTCTCCCACTTATTATTTTATAACTGGAAACATTTTTGACACATGTTTCATAATAAATATATGCATATCTTGGGGAAAATAAACATAATAAAGGGTGGGATAAAATCATCAATAAGGGTAATCAAGAGAGATAACATAAGTATTAGGGCATAATGACATGAAAATAACTTTTAAAAATTATATCCTACTGATCAAGGATCGTGATATTGAGTAATGGAATAAATCATATATTTTCATAAGTCACGAATTAAAAAATAATAAAAGAACATAATTCATGGGATATGCAGCTCTTTTTTAAATTTCAACCTAGGACAATGGTTTTATTGTATTATGACTTTGGATAGGTGGTTTCAGTGATATTTTTTTGTTTAATGTTTTCTGAATTTTTTAATCTGGGTGGAGGTTTGGTATAAATACTATTGCATTTGAGGTTCACACTTAACTATAAAGTCTCTTTTCAAAAATAAAAATAAAAATTAATTGGAGTAGGATATTTGAACCCATGAAATTAAATGGGTTTCATAAAAATTACAACATATCATAACACATAGATAAGAAATGGGTTTCATAAATATAATGCCATCATATAAATAAATCAACCAAATAAAAAAATGATAGTATTCTTGAAAAATATTCCCAATAAATTATAATTAAAATAAAATAATGTTATCATAGATGGAAAATAATTTTGAGAGAACACCTGAAATAATTCTTGAGGAAAATATCCTTTCAATTTTTCCAAAAAAATATTAAAATGTGATGAAAATTTAAAAGAAAACTTCCCCTTTTAAAATAACATTGAAATATTGTAAGGTAAAAGATAAGTCATTAAGTATTTATGAAAATAGAAAAATACATTAATACCATATATGTTTGAAAAAAATTTCTTTCATTCTTTTATCAGAAAAGTCACAAAGAACCTTATTTGAAAAAATGATAAAAAAGATTCCTTTGAAACCATTCAGTAAAAATTCACACTCGTAAAAATGAGTTGAAAAAACTTTCGAATAATATTAAATATATTTTGGAAAATATTTTTAAGAAACATGGAGATTGAAAATTAATATTCCATAGTAGATACTTATATATAAAAAATCATGAATAATAATGATATTTTTAAATTAACCCTTACCTTATGTCTAATTTCATCCATATGTATCTAAAACTCGTGTATAAAGGTTTAAATAATGTTATTAATTTATAATAGAACTATATTCATATTTAATATATCATATATTACCCTATTACATCATCTCATCACCCTTTTTATAATAATATTTCATTATTACCTTTTTTTGTGTTAACTGCTTCATTTTCAAATGCATGTTTTTTCTTATAAGTCCCAGTTCTTGTCCATGTTATGTAGTCCCATTATCTATAGAATGATATTAGGGTAATATTTATCATATTTAATCTTTATATACATTTATATAGTCATTATTTAATGGTGAATATTGAAAATTAATTGCATTATGTTGTAGAGATGGTAGGCCGTATATACGCACGAGTGATGGTATCGTTCTATTAATGGTAAAAGGGTATGAAATTGGTTGGTATATATTTTTTTAGAATATATATCATGTTATAATTATTAAATATATATCTATTATTTAAATTATTATAACCATATATGTAAAGTATTTATGAAAAAATCGATTACACCACGGTGTGGAGACGACAAGTTGTATGTACCCACATGCGGTGCTTTTATTTTTCACAGGATGGATAAAAGGTGAAATATTGTTATTCCATAATCCTAATACCATATTAGAATATATTTTATATTTTATTTATTACTTTGTAATGTAAAAAAGAAATTAATAGGAAGTAGAAGATGAAATAAACATTAATGAGTCGGTAAAGACAGATTACCTCATCTTCGATGAACTCCCATTAGATCTTCTCTTAGGGGCTCTAGGGATGTTATTTTGAGGAGACCAGAACATCTATAATGTTGGTGGGAAAATTTATATGATAAATTTTCTTATTATTGTCGATATTGAAGTCTCAATGTGATTTGAAGATGTTGGGGAGAATGGTTTCTTTTATAATTGAGGTGAGGGGAACTTTTGAAATTTCTGAAAATTTTAATTTATAATAAATTAAATCTCAATACTGATACCTCAAAAGGCCTTGTATTTGACTAAAATATGATATAAAGTTTTAATATCCTCAAAATATATATTTTATAATGGTTTTGGTTTTATTTTAAACCTTATCATTTTGTTTGTCCCTTAGTTAACCTATTTTAATTTTAAATAAGGTAACACATTTTTTAATATTTAAAGGCTGTAATTTTTACTTATGTGATATAAATAACAAAATAAATTAACAATTTATAACATTATAGACCATTCTAAAATTATTTTATATTTTTAAATTTGTTTTATGATTTTTAAATAATTTAATAAAATATTTTTTTGATAAAATGTGATTAGTAACAATTTTGATATTATTTATTACATGGATTTTAAAAATCTCAAGAAACATGTTAACTTCAAAAATTTTATTTTATTATATATATAAGAGTTAAAGGTAATCAAGGAAATTAGTTTATCACAATAATTATATAAATTATATATATTTTAATATTTTTAATAACATTTATTATATATTTCTATTAAAATAATAATTACGACATCGATGTTGTGTAATTATTTAATATCCTTATTTATTCACTAAAAAATAAAAATATAATACCATGAAGGACATAAATATTAAATATTTCAGAAAAATATTTTTAATAAAGTATATATTTTGGGTAAACCTATATTATAAATGATATAGTTTTTAAAACATGAATTTTATATCTCTAAATTGTTATTAAATAAAATATTATAATTATCAAAATTTCATCTAAGTAGACCAAAACATAAAAAATAAATTTTCATAATTAAAATTTGTTTATTAAGTTAAAAGTTTACATTTAAATTTATTCATAACATAGCTTTTTTCTCAAGTGGACACATGAGGGATATTTAAGACATAGAAATTATTATTTTGTGACTTTCTTTGATTTATATATTATATACGTCATTTTAATGTAAAAATGTAAATTAGAAAACTTAATTTAAATAATCAGGTATTAAGGGTCTAATTATTATCATTAAATAAATTTTGGCATGTGTTAGAGTAATTTTATAGTATTTTTCTTTTTATTTTTAACCAAAATAACCTTATTTACTTCTTACCGTGGTAACAAAATTTACCAAGGTTACTATTCATAATTGCAAGAAATATAAGAGGCCTATTCTCAAAATTTGGAGCATATGAATATAAATATTATATCTATTTTATAAAATTCAAAATACATAATTTTCAGAATTTTATTTAAAATAAAACTAGAAAAACTCCATGAAAAATAATTTTCCAGAAAAATTCCCTTTTAAAACATAAATTGATTTTATAATAAATTAACATATAAAATCCTTTTCAAAAAATATAATTTTATTATTTTAATTAAAAAATAACTAATTAAATTTTAAAATTAATCTGAAACATATTTTTAAATTGTAAATACTTTAAAACAAAATATAGTATTAAATAAAAATCTGTATTTTCATTATTCATTTAAAAATAAATGTTTTCAGAAAATTATAAAAAATTTAAGATAATTTTGACATGATGAAATTAATTTTTTCAAATACACTTTCTATAAATTCTAAAAATTAATATTCACCCATAAAAATAAAATGAAATCATTTTTGAAGAAAATGTATTTTTGAAGAATAAAGTGTTATTAATAAAAATTGTGTGATTATTTTCTAATAACATACCAATACATTCCTACTGAGTGGTACCTTTATATTAATTTCATAAATTGTTTATTCAAATTTATTCCTTCCAATTGAATGTATATTATTTAATGGATAAATAATATTTTGTGGTTCTCCTAAACTCATGGTTACATGCAACACAAGATTTTAAAGAATTAAAATTATTTAAAGAGAAATATTTTTATGAAAATATATAGGTGCTTCATAATGCATCAGTATAGTCCCTCACAATGGGTATGTCTTTAAGAAATATTATATCCTTTTTAAATCATCTAATATAGATATTATTTCTCATATATCAATAATATCCACTCTTGAGAAGAATATTCCAAAGGATATTCATCCTCCTTCCAATTTTACAGAATTGTAGGATGACTTGGGATATGAAGGTTAATTTCTCTATCTCAATATTTGATGTTGTATTTACATAATTATGTTCAATCTATGCCTATTATTTAATAAAATTCCAATAAATGAATATTTAGATGGTTAGCTAGTACGTTCATCCCAAAAACCTTTATTGGGGATAAATTAAATAATTGAGATGTAATAATTTCCCCACTTACAGTTAACATAGATAACTCAACCTAAATATGTTTAGGTGGTGTTTTAATTGTTATAATACATGTTCATGATATGTAATATTGCGTATAACCACAATAAAATAGTGATTTTGTTATTATTTCAGGAATAAATAGTATACCTATCACGACATCATAATTGAGATCCACTGCAACTATAATGATATCATATTCCTTAATTTTTCTCTAGGCCTTAGAAGTTGTTATTGTTGATTATCTTTGACAACCCTTGGCTATGGGAATTATCTTTTATAATGTTCTTGTTTCTTGTCATTGAAATACAGGAACATATAATGAGTGTTGATTAAAACATTCATTTCTTATATCTTAGTAGAAGTATTTTTTATCTCACTGAGGTATTGATTACCTTGATACAACTCATTACAAAAGTTGAGGTATCTTTGTGTTCCATTGAGATAGTTTATGAGGTTTTTATTCCCACATTTTTGACATGTGTAATGTTGGGTTTTCATTCATCAAATGAATTTATCCATTTATCCTCCAAAATTGAAAAATATATTTTTTTCTTTTTATCTCTCTACCCCCAAAAGATATTAGATAATTAACACTCTCTTTATCAACCTTAAGGGTATAACAAGAAATCTATTTATTGTTTTAAATGTGTCAAATCACCAATTACTTTTGTATAATCATTGTTAATCAACTAAAGAATTGGTCCACCTTACTTTTGGTGTCAAATAATAATGTATAGGTGCACCCTGAAATCATTGTGAATATTTTCTCGTAGGTCCTAATAGACTCATCTTAATTTTACTATAGTTCAATAACTCCCTATCATTTATCAGATATATATTTTACTGAAAATATTGTTAAAAATATTTTCTGGAATCCTTCGCATTACATCTAATTTTTTAACTGTTTGGGTTTTATGATATTGATTAGCATCAAACACTAATCATATTTTCCTTCTACAAGATAAATTTCTGGGGAGACATTATTTTATTATGAGAATTTGAGGATAGATAAAATCTTATAAATGGATTTAATACATTATTCTATAATGAGGGGATCATAAGATTCACTAAATGTGGAATCCATTATTCGCATAAATGACTCAAACAAAACTTTCCATTTCTTAGGACAAGAATGGTGTTCTATATGATTCATGTTTTTTTTAAATTATATTAGTTGAGATAGTAATACCATGAATTTCTTAGTTACCACTCCCATCAGGTTATGAATCTCCTTAATAAATTCATCACACTGAATATCACATTGGTTGTTGGAATGATTATTTATATTTCACAACATAAAATAAAATAAAGGGAAATTATGGATTACAATACATAAACTAGTGACCATATAAAAAAGAAACCATGGACATAGAAGTAATAGATTATAAATGAAATTTATATCCTATATTTTGAGTCTCTATGTTCCATTCCAGGCTATCTAAGATAATTTTACTATTTGATTTTCAAACCTAACAGTCTATTAAGGTTTTTCATAATGGTTCTAAAACAATTTGTTAAATTTCCAAAGAAAAACCATCTAAAGAATCAAACCAAGTGTCCATTAATTACTATGTTTTGTGAGTTATAAGTATAGTTACTACCTAATGATCCCTTTGGGGTTGTTAACCTGAGGCACAATAGTTCAAGATCCACATCTACTTATAAAATCAAGATAGAGATGATTTTTTTTGGAAACTGCTCCATCAATACATCAAAAAAATTTCATGTCATTCTCATTTCCCTAGACCTATCCCAAGGGGTTTACAAATGTATTCTTATCATATTCGACAAAAAATAATTAGATCATTTTCTAGTACCGACTATAGTGACTCAAGCTTCATACACGCATTTTTAAATCATTTTTAACACAAATATTTAATAAAAACAACCCAATGATCTGAATATATAGTTTATTTTTAAGGATAGGTTAATAGTACATTAAAGGGAGACTAAAACAAAGAACCTTTATTTTATTATCCATAATGGCCTCCTAAATCCTTTTTATATCCATAAACTACATAAGATAACCTAGGTAATACATAAACAAAAGGGGTGATTTTTAATTCCTAGTATGTGAATAATGATAATAATAAAGAAGCATATCATATGGGTTAATTGGAATAACATGATATTATTAAAATTTATGATGATTAATAATCATATGGGATATTGAAATAAAGAATATTGAATCATAATATAATGTAATCATAGGAATTTGGTTGTAATATAGGACATGGCATAAGCATAATTCAAGGAAAACTACCAAGACAAGATCACATGGTAGACAGAGTCCCATAATGGATTAAGTTTACTCCAAAATATAATAAATATCATCTCATGAGGCATAAACATTTCCCAATGAATTAGAGTGCTATATGGGTAAACGAAACATAATATTTTCATGAATATGTGTTCTACATAACGAAATCATATATATATCCTATGAATTTAAAATCACGTGAAAAGGCAATGGGTTACAAAATCATGTCTTATAACATAGATAAATGAATTCCATTATGACTTAAGTAAAAGAACTAATAAAATAATTCATTGAATACTGTATACATTAAAATTCTCATATAACATGAAAATTAAGTCAACGTGAATAAAATACATAAAAATTTAGTGGAGAAATAATCTTGAAAATCTTCCTTTAATGTGGGGTTTCAAGAAAATTGGGTAATGGATCCTTAAATATTATTAATAAATTCTAAAATTCTTAAATAAGTTTTAATATTCTTATTATCATTATATTTAACAATAATATTATTTCTATGACCAATGATGGTGGAATTAGAGAAACATGAAGTTCGTTCTACATGGAGGTGCTGAACCTACTATATTGTGATCAACATGATCATTTTAGAAACAATTTTGGAGAGGGTATAAGATGGATATTAAACCATAATAATACCATATTAGTATATTTTCAATATTTATATCACTATTTTTAGGTGGGTGGAAAACATATGGATCTGGTTGAAGAAGAATAAAATTGAAATATGTTTAGTTTATAATTTACTGCTTCCTTTGGTTTTATTCTCTTAAGCTATTCCCTCCATGCTCCTTAAAATGGTATTTAGTGAGATCATAAGTTCTTATGCATGGGGTAGAGGATTAAGAAGATAATTTTGTTGATTTTGGGTAACATACAAGCCTATGAATGTGCGATATGTAACTCCTTGGGTTTTAGGATCCTATTGTTGTTATTATTATTATTAATTTTTATAATTTCAAAGAGATATTATTTATTCATTAAAAAGGATTGAAAAAGGATTAATAATAGTACCTATAAGATAAGAATAAAACTAAATACACTATATTCATTCATATGTGGGAAATTATAATAGAATAAAAAAAATTAGTACTTTTCACCATTAGTTATTACTCACCATTGATGAATTAAATCAATTATAAGAGAAATATTCAATAAGAAACAATAGATAGAAAAGAAATAAATATACATGTTTATGAAATCATTCAAATCATCTTCAAACTTGAGCATCAGCACTACTTATATGAAACTTATAAAGAGGAAGAGCACCATGAACCAGGAAAGATTTTTTCAAAATATAAAATAAAATACATGCATTACGGTGAGATAGTGGAATTAATGAATAATTGAGTAAGTCTATATATAAAAATTAAATATGTACACTCCAAATTTGGTCATTATAATAATGGTCATCTTTTATATATCATATATGTGTACTAAAGTCAAGAATTTTTAATTGCTACATTTAAAATAATATAACTCACAATGAAATAAAAATATGATATTAATCTATTATAAATATATATATTTATGTGTTATGTAAAAATATTACTATTATTATACGATATGTTGTTTATATAAAATTATCATAAATATGTTAATATCAAAGGATTAGTAAATAGTATGTTTCATAATATAAATAAATAAATAATTTTATTTTCATAAGATTATGGCTTCTAGTTATTTTTATATTTAATATTATTAGTTTTATGCTAAATCATTTTTATTATAAAAGTTATATTTATTTTATAAATAATTTATTTATTAATTATAATATAATATGGCCTAATAAAATAAATTAATACCTAAAAATATTATTATATATGATCTAATACTCAAAAAATACTTAAATTGTAAATCGATATGAAATAATATTAAGTACAAATAATGGCTAAAGCACCAATTTTCAATAAATAATGTTTTCTTTATAATTTATAATTTTTTATAAGCTACATATGATAGTATTATAATATGAATTTTATAAAATAAACCTCATTTCTGTATTAATTATATCTATATTATCCTAATATAAATCTTTTTATTCACTAAAATATTAGATTTTCAGGTGAATAGGAAAAATGTCAATTTTTCAAAAAAACTATCACTTTTATAATACAAGAATGTAAAAAAAATTATGAAATATTTTTAAATAAAAAAATTATATTTAATATTTAATTTAATAATTGTGAAATACTATTTTGAATTTTTAAAACTCATGTTCAAAATATTTCAATCTCAAGTAAAATTTCTGCCTAAAAAATTGTTTTTAACTGTTATAAAAAAATAAGACTTTATCACATTTTTAATTACATATAAAATATTTATTTCTTATTTTAGTTCAACATATAAATATTATAGAATAAGTTAAATTTAATTTTTAGGCATTAATACATTTTCAGTAAGATTGTTATCAATTACCCCGACAATGGTAAAATAATTTTCTTTAATAATTTTTTTATTAATATTGAGTATATTTTTATTTAATAAATTAAATTTATATAAAAGAAATTTTCAATATAATAACTTTAAAAATATATATATTATTATATTAACACTAATTCAATTAGTAATAAATTCTAAATAATATTAAATAACAGACAATGCTAAAAATTTATTTTTCTACAAAACATGTTCTGTATATATTATATATTATTTTGTAAAAGTAGATTATCATATATATAAATATACTGAATTAAATTAAATGGATATAAAGTTTAAGTTAATAAAATCAAAATTTGGTAATATTGGTTACATTATATATTTAAATTAAATAATAATTACTTTGTTAAAAACAGGTAACCAACATAAAATCAAAATGTTAAAATGTAAAAACCCTAATGTAAAATACTTCAGATGTGTTAAAAAATTATATGGATTGTATTTATTGAGAATTTATCTACTAAAAAAATCCCACAATTCATTATTATATACTCTTGTATTCTTTGATAAAGGAATAGTGTAATGATGACATGGAAGGGTAAAGGGTATTCCCCAAAGTTCCCATTTCTTCACTCATAAAATTGGATCACTTCCACCCATATATGAATACACATACCATTTTAATTTAGATTAAAAATTCCAAAACTACCTCTTATAGAATTACTTATCTCATCCATAATCCTCTGGTCACTATAAGTTACCTTCAATCCTTTACTTCTATGGAAATCTCTAAGATAAAATATGGTCTCCAACAAAAGTATTACCTTCTTCATAACTTTTCCAATTTAATATTTCCATTTATAATATACTATATACATAAGAATATAATTAAATAATTATAATTATTATACTAATATTTTATTATAATAATGGAAAAACCATTATTTATACCACTCTATCTGCTAAGAAAAACAAAAAAAATTATATTTCACTGTGCGGGATATCACCTCCACAGAGCAATGTTTTCCATTTTTCATCACCTCCATTAAAGGATAATGAAAAGGATTTAATAGATTAATAAATATGATATATATAATATATATAATATTGTTAAATTTCAAATAATCATTTACCTTCTTTCCCCCTATTTCATTCAAAAATGGAAACATTAATCGTACGCATGGACAGACTATCGCATCCACGAGTAATGAGTTTTATTTTTCATCACCACCCATTATGGTTGTACATAAAAATATATTATATATATATAAATTATGTTCACAAAACTATTAATATTCTAGATATTATGAAAAAAAATTACAATTCATTCTACTATGGTGAACATATATAAGGTCTTATGAAAAAATTAACGGAACAACCTCATGTAACCAAAATATACAAGAAAACTATTTTATAAATAAATAACATATAATTGTCAAAGGAAAATTTAATATTAAATATAGATGAAATATTTTTAGGTATATATACAATAAAAATTGTCTAATTATTCAGTAATTTAAGTTCATTTGCAGAGCACATTCAGACACGTGGTAAGGGTTTCATCTCAAAACATCCTTCAATGAAATATATATATTTTTTATGCAACTAATTTAATTTATTATGTGTGTATACATACAATTGAATATAAAATATACATAATTATCTTTATTCATATTACTTTAAAATTAAAAACATTCTATCTCCATTTTAATATGTTTTATTATAATATATCTTAATTCGTAAAGGATGCCATCTCAATTTTCCTTTATTGAGACTTATTTTTATATTAGGCACCAATTTCATGTTTATATAGTGAATATACTACTAAAGAATCTATTTTTTAATGAATCATGATTTAATAAATGGTATTTATAGAACCATATTATTTTTAATCTTCTGATAACTTTTGATTCAAAATTTAATAATATGTAAGGGTCTTTCATAAATAAATCATATTTCTTGAAATATAATGTTTTCATCTAATTTTAGAATTAATTTTATATTTTATACACATTTATATCATTTTAGACCTATTTTTTATTTATTTCATCTTTACTAGTGATTTCTAATAATTTTTTATAATTAATCAATGTTAAGAATATTTCTCATCCATTTAAATGAAGACTTACCCTCTTTGTCCATAATTCCCCTTCCCATGAATGATCTCTTTATTAACTGGAAACCTAATTATTTTATATCACATGTGAACTTAAAATTTAACTTCTATACTTTTAAAATAAAATTATATTATTTTTTTATGATGTAGGGTTTGATAAAATGTTTTTTAAAATATAAAAAGGGATCTTTTGTACCTCTTTCATGAAATTCTTATTAAGAATTATATTAACTTTTCTCCCTTTTATGAAATATTTTCCTCATGTACCTATTATATTATTTAATATATTCCCATTAAATATATACCTAGTTAATCAAAATGCCCATTTCTTGGGTTATCTATTTTTTAGTTCCCTGTGAAATTCCCACTTTTATGTAATCCCATTATAAGGGAACTTTTTAGTTTATTGTCCCACATTGATCATAGACCCCATAAGATATTTTTAAACCATTAATATTTTATAAAAACCCTAATTATATTATTTATAACCAAATTGGTTCAATATTGGTTTTTTGAAAAATAATATGATGATTCCTTATTTAAGGATATCTTGTAGTTATTTCAAAAAGCACCACCTAAGTGGTTTTTTCTTTTATTTGTTCCCTTATATAATTCTCATGAATCCTATACATTAGATATACATATTAAATAACTATGTAAATTTTCATTTTGTTAAAAACTCGAAAATTTCAAGGAAAATGTTTTCTTAAATTTGTTGGAATTTGACGAGTCTGCAGTTTCTAACAGCGCCTGATTCCGAGGCCTGATGTGCCTGGAATCAATTTCTGAAGTTTTGTATGTGTAAGTTCAATAAACGTTCCTGCAGATTTTTCTATCTTTTGAACCGGTGCTCATAATTGAAATCCTAGCAACACCGATGAACTCAGAGAGCCGGTATTCGCTTAAGAGGACCATTACAGCAGTTGCGTTTTATACAGACCATATGTTAATTTTGGGGTTTCATAATAAATTAAATAAAATTGATGTAATACACAATTTTTTTAGTTGGTAGTTTTTATCTCCAAAGGGAGGTTGGAGTTGGGGTCCACCCCCACATAACCTCTCATGAGAGGATAATGTGTGGTGGGGCCAACACGAACTCAAACGTTTCACCTCCCCTCAACCCCATTACACTCCCCATTAACACCTCTTAATTAATTTAACATCTCACCTCATTAATTGGGACTCTCCACCTACTCTACGATTTGAATTTGAACCAATCCTAAGAATTAATAAAATGAGATGCCTCATTTAATTAAACACAACCATGTGTTGTTGTGATACAGGATTAATAGAGATCACCTCTATTTCTATTAGGGTTGGCATAATCCTTTAGAAAGGATGGAGAGAGGAGAGATTCATCTTTCCAATGAAGAACAGCTGAAGAACGATGAACTTCTCCTTTGAACTTCGGCCAAGCCAAAAGGGAAGGATCTGCCCGCAAGGAATGCTGACGATGCGCCATCCTCGGCTCCTTCTTCCCCGATGTTAACGAATGGACACCGCCACCCCGTGACTTCGTCTACGAATGAAAAATGAGGAAGGGGGATATTATTAATTTTAATTGAATAAATTTGTACCTCGTTCTTCGTGGAATACCATGGTTCGTCAATGGCCAAATGTTATCATCTAATACGGAGGGCGCGGGCCGAGACAACATGACCCGGTGTTCTTCTGTTTCTTGTTGGTTTATTTGGAAACGGAGCCGGAGTCGGAAGGGTGCGGTGTCGTCGCACCGAACTGGAGGAAGAGGCCACGACCATGAGGCCGCGGTGAACGAGGGAGGTGTTAACCGAAGGCCATGACCAAGCTGGGTCGTGGCGATGGAGGACCGGTGTCATCGCATTGGCCGCATGGATGAAACCGTGGCCCATGGTGTGGGCTGCTCGGACATTGAGAACCAGCCGGCCATAGCCGGCCGTAATGGAGGACCATAGCGCCATGCTGCCGGAAGACCACAGCCCGCTGTGTGTGCCGCTTTGAAGGGCGAACCGGCCGACCGTCGTCCGGCTAGGCTGGGAATACCACGGTGTCTCAAGGCGCCGTGATGTGAAGGAACCGTATACTGTTGTGCGGGATGCTCGCGCTAGAAAAAACCGGCCGGCTTTGGTCGGCCGGGAATCAAGGAGGGGCGGTGCCGTCGGGCGAGCCAAATCGGCCCGCAACTGCGGGCAGGGTCCACGGGTGGGACACGTCCCACCAGGCCAGGCCGACCCCCTAACCAGGTCGGACCCACCGGGCCAAGTCCCTGGGTGGGCCGTGCTACACCAGGCCAGGCCAACCTTCTACCAGGTCGGACCCGCCAAACCTGGTAGGGCCAACCCGCCAGCCCACTGGGCTTGATGGGCTGGGCCCGTTTCGCTTAAAGGTAAATAACTTCTTGATCGTGCATCTGATCGCCACGTCTTCTGTGTCACTGGGATCCTTGTGACGAGATGGTCCTTTTTTTGAAAATCTAAGTGAGATTTGGACAACATTGGAAAATAGCTAGGTTTGGAACGATCATAATTCTAACCGGGCTCCTTGAACGGAAAAACCAATAACTCTCAGAAAGGGTGTCTGATTGACGCACAGTGTGTCGTGTTGGGTTTCTAATGATGATACGGAACATTGGGATACATAAAATCTGGTCTCCATGATAGTTGATGTATCAAACCCCCTTTGCTCGAGGAGAGGACCCTCCCAGAATCGAGCGTGAAATGTGCGGGAACCCTAGAGTTGGTTGCGACTGCGACTGCGACTGCGACGACTACTGTACTTGGATACTATGTGGGTTCGGCAGCAACGACTAATGTACTTGAATCCTATGTGGGTTCAACAGTGACGACTACTGTACTTGGATCTTACGTGGGTTCGGCAGCGACGACTACTGTACTTGGATCCGACCTGGGTTCGGCAGTAATGACTACTGTACTTGGATCCTATGTGGGTTCGGCAATGATGACTACATTACTAGGATCCTTCGTGGGTTTGGCAGTGAAGACTATTGTTCTAGTATCCTATGTGGGTTCGACAGTTTAGATTAATCAGTGACTACATCTGATCATCTCTATCGTTATACGTTTGATGTATACCTGTGTGAGCTGAGTCTTGAATTTCAATCATTATCATTGATGTGATTGACTTTACTTCCTGTGTGGACTAGGTTGTGCTGGAGCTCAATAGTTAGAGAAGAAATGAGATTGATAACATAGGAATATGTAGGGGCAAATACCTAAGTTGGGTTGGATGATACTTTGGTTTGTATCTTTCTACTGTGGTTTATCCTTTGTAGATTTTGTGATACTTTGACTGTCTCGGGGCCCCTACTGAGTATCGTTATATTCACCCATGCACGTGCTATGCCCACCACCACAATCCTATTTTTTATTTTATTGAAAAACCACTTTCAGGGTATGTGGGAACCTACAAAGCCAGTCCTTCACATCAAGTCACACCCCCATAAACAGACATTACAGAATTAAAAATAGTAAAACAAAACCAAGTCACCGTGAACCCTCATGAACAGACATTACTGAATTCAAAATTCAACAGAAGAATAGAACCAAGTCACCGCGGCATCTGCAATCACACACCAGTTTCGAAATTCAAACCATCAGCGCAAATCACGCAAATCCCACGAGCAACCGAGGTGCATCTATTGCATTGAGGAAGGAAACGTCTGGTCTACATTTCATCAACATCATCCCATAACCTCACCATCGTCACCGGCATCCACTTCCAAAGGTTACAACAATCAACCCCAAAACAGTCCATCACAATGAAAAAAAACATCAAGGCCAGAGACAACTGCAACTCTGGAGACACTTGAAGCCCTTCGAATTCTGAACCACAAATCTCAAAATCACGTAGTTTCCATTACGCCAGATCCAACTAGGAGAGTTGAATAGAAACCTAGGGTCAGAGAAGGTTGAGCAGCAAAGGAGCATCAGCACACAACTATCGTTGGGCCCAATGAAACTTCTTGAAAACCATCATTGTCGACAAAAATTTGAATCGGATATCCAACACCCTAGAAACAAAAAACTAAATCCCATAGAAATAGGGAAATAGAGAAATAAAACCGAATGTAACAAAACCAAATTACCCTAGCTCCAGCAGCACCTTGAAGCCCTTCGAACACTGAACCGCAAATCCCAAAACCATGTAGTTACCTGTATGCCAGATCCATCTAGGAGATGTGCATCGGCACTTGGGGTCAGATCAGGTTGAGTGGACAAGGACCTCTTCAAAAAAACTGACTTCGGGCCCAAAGAACCACCATGAAAACTGACGTCGTCATCATAAAATTAAACCGAAATGCCATCAAAGCTGAGCGGAAAAAAGCATAAAAAAGGAGGAAGAGGTAGAGCAGGGTTCAGAGGGATGAGAGGTGGAGATAGCCAGTAGAGAAAGGGGGAAGCTCTCCAAAAGCATCCGAGTAAGGGGACAAGAGGAAGGGATGATGAGTACGGATGTTGGAGGAATCTCAACACGAGATGGAGACAAGATGAAGGGAGCGGCGACGCTGGGAACCCCTAGGGAGAGGGGAGAGGAAACGCAGATAATCGAGAGCCATTACTTACACGGGCTATGCCCACACCTCATTGTGTTGGATGCAGATGATGGATAGCATTGACGGAGACCGAGAGAGAGAGCCAGGACCGGATGGTACCCTGAGGTGGACCACACGGTGAGATGGTACATGGAGCAGACTGATAGACGTAGAGTGATGTTGTGGACATCTGTACATACCCTTCAGGTAGGTACTCAGTGGATGTTCGAGGAGTTTCCCTTTTCAGTTGTTGTCCCTTTTTCAGTTTTACTTTTATTCCATTTTATCTTTACTTTATTGTTGGGATTTTATTTTCGGCCCCTTTACTTTCAGAAATACTTTTTGTATAAAGTATTCACATAGTGCTTTGCTTCCAGCTTACTCTATTTGTGTGTTTGTGTTACTTCTATAAATGCAATTCCTTCCCAACATAGAGATTTATGCCTTTGGTGCTAGTCACCAGCCCCTTGCCTATGGGAGGCGGGTTTGGGGTAGTCACGACACGGGCCCCAAGGATGGGTCGTGACAAATTGGTATCATAGGAGTTGTTTCTACTACAGTACATAGGACTCTAACCTTTATCTTATGTGAATAAATTTTATTAAGAGTATTGAGTATGGTTTTCAGTTCAGGGGTTCCAGTGTTGGTGTGGTGGATGACGTATCCATACACCAAGACCCTAACATCTGATTTCCGACTTAGTGCACAGAAACACTGATTGCGTGTGTGTTTCAAGAGTTTCCTTTGTGGTCTCTTTGAGTCAACTCACCAGGTATAAATTATTGACCATGGCGCACCTGTTATTTATCAGGATGCCACTATGAAGACAGCCAGCTAGGGTTCCCGAGAGAGAGTACACGAAGAAGGCCCACTAAGTAATAAGGCTCTGGTTTAGGGTCCTCTTACTATGTTGGCACCTTCAGATGGCGTACCAGCAGCACCACCACCCATTGGGCAGCAGATGCCACCAACCGCACTGGCAGATGGTTCACACCGACTGAGCGTGTTTCACGAGTTCTAGCGGTAGAGGACTCCGAGGTTTCATTGTGAGACAGATTCCTAGGTAGCAGAGGACTGGATGGAGGCGATTACTAGATTTTTCCGCCTAACTAAGACAGTAGTAGAGTAGATGTTGATCTTAGCAACTAATATTTTTTTATTGAGTGACCATGAGGATGATCTGCATAAAGATGAAGTTTCGGTACTTGGACCATTTTTCGAGATGGTACCTTCGGACAGTGTGCCAACTATATCACTTCATGTTGGTTAGCAGACACTACCGGCAGTACTGGTAAAGGACACTTGTTGGCTTAGTGCCTTACATGTGTTTCATCACCAGATATCCCTCATGTTTCGAGTCGAGCCAGACCCACAAGCGGCTGAGGACTTGCTTGAGGAGGTAGTTCAGAGTTTTCTAGAGCTTATACTGGTTCGGAAGGACGGTGTGTTAGTAGCGAAGTATTCATCGACGCATACCGATCATTCTTGTTACTCTATGAATATGATTCGATCAATGGTTTAGATCTCTAACCTCTGAGCGAGGTGTGTTTAAGGATATCTGAGCCAACACTTTTTCCTCTATGCATTCCTACTTATGTTAGCGTGCTAGAGAGAACCTTTGTGGTAAAATGTTCATTGGGTGAGCATATACATCCAGTGAATGTTAACAATTGAAAGCATGAAACTGGCGTTAGTCTCAGAGACATGGTCGTGTGAGATGTTTCAGGAAGAGGAGGTTTTATGGACAGATGAATCTGTTGGGAAACAGACGTGGAAGCAAAGATAGGATAGCAGAATGAGGTGGTGAACATGAAGACATGTTACAACCACTCGCCTTTGTAGTCCCCTCTAGGCTCATGGATATGGAGGGCAGTGGAAGAGAGTAGTTGCATGCGGTCAAGGAGTGTGACCCAAGGTCTCTAAGAATTATTTTTGGTATGGTTTGTGTCTACTACTAGATATCGTATCAATAGACATAGGTACCACTAATTCCATCCTTCCACGAATCTTATCCCATACCTAGAGTTTCCAGTTAAGCCATTGACTTGACCGTCATGTCTGGAGATACCTTTTGGAGGATACTCGACAATCACACTTACGCCGACTGTGTGATCTGACCCTTATGGCGATAGTTTCGGTTGAAACCTCTTTGTGGCAGTGTCGAGGCCTTATGAAGTTAGTTTTGTTATAGACTAGGCAACCACATTCCATACACAGATTGAATTTATTAGGAAAAAAGTTTGCAGTTTATCTAAAATGTTGGGATGGGTGTTTCCTTGGTCAGCGAAAAGGAAATCCCAGGCACCACTAGATGGAATCATTCATAAGAGTGTGCAGTCGATCACTCAAGAGTCGGCCGGACTTACCGTTGTGCCAGACTTCTCCAGAGTTGCAACACCACTATTGAATTTTACGAAGAAGGGGAAACCCTTAGTATAGTTAGAGAGATACCAGCAAAGCTTTCAGGAATTTAGCTTGAGGATGACTAGAGCACCCATCTTGAGGCTACCGATGGAGGGCATTGGGTACGTAGTTTACTGCGATGCATCAGGGACTAGACTTGGGTGTGTCCTAATACAAGAGTGAGCAGTGATCGTGTATGGTTCACGGTAGTTGAGAAAACATTAGAAGAACTCTGCTACCCATTACCTAGAGTTAGCAGAAATGGTCTTCACCTTGAAAATGTGGCGGCACTATCTGATGGGTGAGCATTTTGTAGTCTACTCTAACCACCAGAGTCTCAATTACATCTTCTCACAGTTGGACCTGAACCCGAGACAACGACAATGGCTCGAGTTCCTCCAGGACAATTAATTCGAGATAGTCTATAATTCTGGGAAGGGAAATATTGTAGTAGATGCTCTCAGTAGGAGATCGGGCATTCAGCTGCTAGGAGAGGCGACTGAGCAGCTAGCTGTGTTGCAGATATATTTTGTCGATAGAGATGGAGCAGCCTTTCTACAGTCTCTCACAGTCACTCCTCCACAACATCAGCGAGTCTTGGAGGCACAACGAGGGGACATTGATAGTGAGATGTGACGTGCTTAGATATCCCCAAGGCAGGCTCCTGATGTGTTTTCTGAAGGTGGGAGGAACGTCATCCTCCTTAGAGGATGTACCATGGTACCAGTTGCACTAAAAGAGGAGGTGTTGAGGGAGTTTCACACTTCCACTCTAACTGTAAATCCAGGAGTGGAAAAGATGTACTAGGACCTCAGACGACAGCGTTGGTGGCCTGGTGTGAAAAAGGTGGTAGAAGAGCTTCTCATGATGCCTAACTTTGTAGCAAGTGAAGGTGGAGCACCAGGTTCCAGTGGGAATAGTTCTACCCTTAAAGGTCCCATAGTGGATGTGGGATGGGATATCCATGGATTTCATGACCGGACTTCCATGTACATCAGGAGGGCACGACTCTATCTGGGTGATCGTTGAACGACTCACCATGTCAGACCACATCCTACCAATCAGAGAGCAGGGCTCAGTAAAGAGCTTGGGACGTCTCTACGTTTAAGATATTGTACGACTTGATGGTGTGACATCAAATATCGTCTCCAGTTGAGATGATCGTTTCACTTCCAGGATATGGAAGGGGTTACATGAGGCCTTTGGCACACAGCTTTTCTTGAGCACCACCTTCCACCCTCAGACGGAAGGTCAGACTGAGAGGTTCATTCAGAATCTCGGGGACATGCTCTGTGCATGTGTACTCAATTATGGTTGTAGCTAGGTGGATCAATTATACTTGGTGGAGTTTGCGTACTACAAAAGCTACCACTCCACCATCGGGATGGCACCATATGAGGCACTAAACGATCGAACTTGCAGATCACCTTTGTGCTGGACTGACCTAGGGGAGTCAGCACTTGTAGGACCAGAGCTGGTGTAGGCTATGATGGAGAAAGTGCATATCATCCAAGAGCAGATGAAGACAACACATAGCAGGCAAAATACCTTCACTAATAGGAGACAAAGACCACTGGAGTTCGAGGATGGTGACCATGTCTTCCTATGAGTCTCACCTCGACGACGTCTATTGATATTTGAATGAGGCGAAAGTTATCTCCATGATTCATTGGGCCTTTTCAGGTCCTCAGCTGGGTAGGTGGGGTGGCTTATCAACTGGCCCTTCCACCTCATTTGCACTGGTTGCAAAATGTCTTCCATGTATCTCAACTGAGGAGGTGTGTGCACGACACATCCCACATCATCGACCATGGGGAGCTGGACATCGATGAGAGGAAACATTAATGGAAGTTACAGCGGAGTTTGGGGATCGATAAGATCAGGTCCTACGTGGATGGTTGATTTCTCTGGTGCGTGTTCACTGGCAGCATGGGGACCTCCAGGAGAGAACATGGGAGTGGGAGGCTCAGATTCATGCTCAATACCCACTTTTTTTTCCTAGTGTGTGTTGTAGCTTTACGGGGATGTAAATCCATGAGGTGGGGGTAATGTAATGACCCAGAAATTTCAATGAAATTTTTTTCTTATATTCTATGGAATTTTATGAGTCTGTAGTTTTTGATGGCACCTGATTCCGAGTCCCGGTGTGCCCGGAATCAATTTCTGACTTTTTGTTCGGGAACATTTGGTAAACGTACATGCAGGTTTTTCTATCTATTGAACCAGTGCTCGGAATTTAAATCTGAGGACACCGATGAACTCTCAGTGCTGGTATTCGCGTAAAAGGAACTTTGCCACAGTTTCATTTCATACTGAGCGGTAGTTAATTTTGGGTTTTCATAATAAATTAAATAAAATTGATAAGATACAAAATTTTATTTAGTTGATATTTTTTATATCCAAAGGGAGGTTAGAGGTGGGGCCCACCCCCACATAACCTCTCATGAGAGGATAATGTGTGGTGGGGGCCACACGAACTCAAACTTCTCACCTCCCCTCAACTCCCTTTAAACACCCCATTAACACCCCTTAATTAATTTGACACCTCCCCTCATTAATTGTGACTCTCAACCTCCTCAAAGATTTGAATTTGAACCAATCCTAAGAATTAATTAAATGAGTTGTCTCATTTAATTAAACACAACCATGTGTTGTTGTGTGAAAGGATTAATAGAGTTCAACTATATTTATTTTTGGGTTGGCATAATACTTTGGAATGACTTGAGAAAGGAGAGCTTCATCCTTCCCATGAAGAACCACTGACGAACGATGAACTTATCCTTTGAACTTCGGCCAGTCCAAAAGAGAAGGATCCTCCCATAAGGAACGGCAATGACGTTCCATCCTTGACTACTTCTTCCCCGACGTCAACAAATTGACACCGCCAGCCCGCGACTTTTTCTACGAATGAAAAATTATGATTGGAAGTACAATATACATATATTTTAGAATAAGTTAATGAGTGTTTTAAAACTGATTTTTGATAATAAATTTTGATTTTAATTAAATATTAAAATAATAATATTTAGAAAATTATTTTTATAAAATGGACAATATTTTTGGATTCTACATGTTGAAAAATGGTTTGGATAAATTTTTTAGAATTTTCTGAACTACATGAATTTTTAATGAATAGTAAAATACGATAATTTAATGTATATATACATTATAATATAAATATAGTATTCCTACCATAATGGCTGATGTCACCACCATTGGTTATAATTAACATGACCCATTTACTATTCTTGGTCAAGGAATACTAACTATTACTTGTCTTGGGAAGAAATAATAAATTAATGATTATAATATCATGAAAACCCTCCTCTCCTCCACTATAAAACCCCACCACCCCTTCACTCCGTCTTCTCTCCACTCCTCTCAAGCTCCATTACATCCCTAAACTCTTCCGAAATCTCATAACATGGTCCTACCACATGTATAAAAGCTCTCAGCCTCCTCAAAATACCAAAACCTATCCGCTTAAGAGGTTCTCAAAAGAGAAAGTCTCAAGAGGTAAATTCCTCTTCCCAAATTTCTTCTTTTTTTATGTACTTTTATTTTTTATTTCTCTCCTCACCTCCCTTAAAAATAATAGTATGATAAATCCAGTAACATACATGTACTAGAATGTCTTCATGCTATTTGTATATTTTGTTGTCTTCTCTCCTTTACCAACCCCTTTATTTGAATGAAATGAAAGCATCATTAGAGATGTGCTAATTTATCACATTCAAGGACAATGGTTTATCAATTTCTATTATTATCATTAATTCTGGAAATAAAACCATTTGTGTTATGGCTGAAACAGATTATTATATATGTAATATATCCTATTTTTTGTTCTATAATCCTTTGGTACAAATGGAATTATGTTATAAATCAAAACACATTCTTTGTAATCAAATCCACCGATCAACAAAAACGGTTATCACTGTGGTTATATATATAATAATTCGACTTCACTCTAAGTAACCTAATTAAAACTAAAACCTTGTAATCCCCTTGATATTAAATAAATAATATAACATCAATTTTGGACAACAACTTTTATCTTTAATATAATCAAAACATGAATATAAGTGAACCGGTCTTTTAAAGAAAAGTAAACAAACGATCCCGAACAATGAAATTGAACTATATAACTAATCAAAAAGGATTTTAATGAATTGAAAGGGTTAGAATAAATCAATTACATATAGAATATATCTTGTACTTATTAATTAATAAGCCTAAGTTTTTTATTCAGGTCGTTAATAACAAGTGGAGAACACCAAAAGATTTAAGGTAAGGGATCCTCCCCTTTTTACTCTTAATCAAGATTGTTCTCTATGTTATGCATTTTTTATATAATACCAAGTGATGGGGTATGTTTATAAACCTTCCAAAAATTTCCCTAATGTTTTATAAGTGATGAAAATCCCTTCAATCTCTCATCAATCCCTCTTGGGTACACCCAACACTATGCCGGTAAAATCGTAACAAATTCTACCCAAACCTTTTTCGTTCCTTCGTGTTGCCTTATCTTTCTTTCGAAATGGTGTTATCATATATATTTAGGTGATTCCTATGAATTATATATTGTTTTAAATTATTATAATATCAATACAATTTAATCACTTTCTTTCGGGGATATACATGTTTTTGAAAGATTCCCTCCTTAGAACTTTCCGATAAGCAAACCTGTTTTAAGGGGACTTCCCAAATTTTTACCCAAATTTCATGTTCACTATATCCTCTATTTTAAGATACCATTGCCTTTATATAATCAGTATTTTTATTATGAAAACCATCTTGATTCAATTCTGGTTTTATATAAAATAATTTCCTCTTTTCAATTTGAAAAGCTCTATAGTGTTTTCTTTAAAACAGAAAAAAATGATTTTATGGTAATGTTCTAAAATACTTTTTAATATGTTTCACTTATGTTTGACACCAATTACCATGTTACATGCCTACTTTACCCTATTAACGTCCATGTATTTTCTAATTCTTTCCTTATATGGACACTTTCATGATACGCCCATCGATTATAATTTATGTCACGATTGTGGTTCCCAATTCTTTCCATGGGTGCCCTTATGTTTGTGTCTGGTTGATTATGTATGATTGTATATGTGGTAAGAATATTTATGTGGAAAGTATATTCATGAAAATGTTGATATGGGTGCGCCCAGATAGCACTCTAATTCATTGGTTAAGGATAAGTCTCATGAGATGAGATGTGAAACGAGATTGAAGGTTAGCCTTGACCCTTAAAGAAATGGGAAATGATATTTGCGGTTAGGATTGACCCATACTAAAGATATGATTTATGATTCTTCCACATTTATATGATTCCATATTTATATGATCCCATACATATATTAAATTATTTTTCAAGTTTCATGATTTGGATATCATTATGTCATTCCTCATAACCCATGTGCTTGAGATGTATCGTTATGTTCATTCCATTACTGGGATTTTTAGCTCATCCCTTTGTTCATGTGTTCCCCAGGGTACCCTATGCAGATGTAAGAACTCAAAAGAAGTTAGAAGTTATTTATTTAGATTAAATAAAAAAGTTTTTTTAGCCTCATTATTTTATGTTATATGTACCTAGTCTTCAAATAAACTACAGTTAATGACCCTTTGCTTGTACTATGATGATTAATTATGCTTAAAATAATGACATGTTATAGGTAAAAGGCTCGGGTCGCTATATGTACTGGTTTCATCATCGTATCATGGTGGAGAAATCAGAGGAGTCTGATATGTGGGCATAATGGATATAGCTTTTGACAAACTAGGCATTGTGATAATAAATAGTGTGTCTCGAGGAGAAGCTAGTAAATAGGGGGATGTTATAACATCTATAATATATATAAGGTGCAATTTCAATCCGTTTATCACTAAACTTCATGTATTTTTAAGGATTATGAATGTTTTTGGTGTTGGTAGGGGAAAGATGGGGTCTATTTTTGGAGAACAAACTAGGATCTAGGACATAATTCTGTTGATAGATACCATTAGGTTACCCATGGTTTTGTATCATGTACCTGATGCTAGTTGTAGAGGAGTCAATAGCTCTAGGAAGTCCACCAACAGATCGTTGACCCTAGAGAAAATACATGATGTGGTAATGCAAACCCGATGGTGTCAGAACAGTCACACAAAATTTTTTATTCCATATTTTTTTAAAATTATTATTAAATAAATTTATTAAGTTAATTAAATTTAATTCATTTTTATTATGATGAGAATTAATTCTAATTTTCTACCCATCAGTTATTGAGTCATCCACCCTCCCCATTTTCATTATTTTAATCCTCCAAGGGTTGAAATTCCATCATTAGGGGCAAGATTTGTGTACCATAAATTATGTTGATTTTCATATAGTATGTTTATGACTCCTATTTTGGTCTTTCTCTCTTTCTATGATTGTTTAAACATGTATTATTTATATTTCATAATTTAAAGTCTATTGTCAGATTTTGACCCTACTAGATCCAGGTATGTGGTGCCTTTATATCCAATTGATATTTACTTAAGAGGCATGTAACATATTAAATACTAGAAAATTATAAGTTTTTAAAATAATTTAATTTCAATTTATCAAATTTCAATGGTGCGATTGGAACTATGAAACTCCATGAGTGATCCATTTGGGGTGTCTGTTAACATAATTTCTCATCGACTACCATTTTCCCAATGAGGTAGAATGTGAATACATGAGTTTAGTCCCAAGATAGTAGAAAATGTATTATACCTAGCTTTATTAACCTTGTGGAGTGCCTTAAACTATTCCCCTATAAGGAATCGCTCGATAATAAATCTGGTTAGGGATCACCTAGTAAATAGGAAAAATATTGAGTGAATCTGTGACCTACCCTATGATGATATGTGTGGGACCCTTTATGATTATATATTATAAATGTTATGTATTTTATTTACGTGATCTAATTTTCACTTTGTACCTACAAGGTGGTTTACGATCCATTATTAATATGTGAACGGTCACTCTTTCACATATAGCTGGTAAGTGGATGGTGCTCTATCCACCTAATGATGTGATCTAGATAATGGTGGATCTATAACATGAGGATTCAGGGTGGTGGTATACTACCCACATAAAAATGTTTTTGTGTATTTTCATGATCATCTTGGATAATAAAATGGATGGTATATCTTTCTCAAAATGATTAAGATTAGTGGTGTATTTACCACCTAAAAACATAGATCAGTGATACAATATCCATGAAGAAATTTATATTTGTGGTATTTCTTCTAACATCTGGTTGATTTTGGCGGTCTTCACCCACCAAGATTCGAATAACAGTGGTATATAATGCACCTAGGTAATTAATTCTATTGGTTTATCATCCACCCATTTTTTGAATAGTTCATATATAGTCTACCTATGTATATGTAGTGGTGGTATATCATCCATAAGGATTTTTTGATTCCTCATTCACTAGGTGATGTATAATTCACTATTAACATTATTTTGGTGATGGATCCTTCACCCATTTGAGTTATCATGGGGATTCATCATTTTAATAGTACACTTTCTAAGGATGACTCACTATCCATGATTATGATATGGGAAATGATACATTTTTTATCCTCAATATGTGAACATAATATGGGTATACTATCCATTTTCATCACTGATGAAAGTAGGCATATTCACAATTGGCCTAGGTATTGATATTTCCATGATGTGTTAGGTTATTTATTTATTTATTTCTTACTTTATTAAAATTGTGGGCCATAAACCTGTATTTACTAGAATTATTAGGTACATTTTTTGCGTTGGACTATTGAGTCATACTAACACCTTGGTTAAGTAATTTTGAACTGAAGATTATTTCTTGATTCATGAATCATATAAGGGTAAATTTCCTATTTGGAGAGATGTTTTAGATGGTGGATCTTAGTTGGTGTTGGGAGATGGATTTGGTCTAACACTAATGAAAATTTGTTGCATGCATCTTTTACCTTTATTTTCTTTTAGCCCTTGTATTATATGATATTTCCACATATGATCTTGATAAAACATATATGAATCATATGATAGGTACAGTAGCTCATTTTTATATCATATGATTATTTTTTTACTTTTGAATGGTAGATAATTAGGATTTATGTAATTATATTAATATTTTATTATAATGATTTTCTCTTGATATTTATTATTCCTTTTTTATTGTTATAATTTATGGAGGGTATAATCAACCCCCAATTCTATGTGGATTCTTTCTACTGGTAATCATCCACTATCATAGGTTGAGAAACAGATGAGGTACTTAGTAACCAACTTCAATCATGGTGAAGGTGAACCTAACTGAATATGTCGCATGATCATATATAATATCTTATGATATAGAGAACATCAATGTGATATGATTCTATAATAGTAAAAATGAAAAAATATTTCATTTAATCATTTCCCTAACACTTCTTTCTCATACCAATGATGGTGTATCTTTAATGTACATAGCGTAATAGATTTTACATGGACCAAATGATACAATATAGACTAGCCGCAATTGCCCAATATATACATTTACCCATTGATCATTTCAAGAATTGGCCTTAATAATCTATCACTGGCACCATCAAGCTCATTATTAAACAATATCACCACTATTATATATAATTTAAACCCCCAATAGTCAATATAACTCGAAACCCACTATTCTGTTCATTAATAACCCACAATACCATCAATCACATACCCCAATACTCTACTTATCTAAGACCACACTAGTCCAAGAGGGACCCCACTAGTCTACTAGTTAACCAAATGGGTATTCATAAAAAAATACAGATACTTCATCTCTTCCTTACCCATAATATCCCATCTGAATAAATCAAAAATATTGAAAAAAATTATACCACAGAGTTAAATTATTTTAGTAACCCATTATTATAAAATAATACCATATCGACTCAATGTAATAATACCAAAGAATATATATACACATAGTTACCCCTTTAATATTATAAGTTAAACCCTTATGGTAAACTAATAAGTAATAATACATTTTAATAAGTGTCATATAGTTCAAAACACATTGATCTTCCCATATGTCATCTTTCTCTTGGAATAATGGTTATCCCAACTTGAATAAGTGGTAAATATTTACTTGTTACTTTCTAAACCTTTTGAATCTCTCTTTCATACCCCTATATTTGGTTCAAAATCCATGTTATTTAGTATACTCATGAATCATATAATAAATTACCATATATGGTATATATTTCATATATATATCTCAATGGAAGATTCTCACTCGAAAAAAATTGAAAGAATATTCTTTGACCATGTCATCCTATTAAAACCTATAAAATGAAACTAAAATAACTTTTGGAAAATAATTGATTAATGGAATTTGATAATAATAGAGATATGATATAATACCTTGTCCTTATCACCAAGAACCCACTTCCATAGATGGATTTGAAATTTAAAATATCACGATAAGTCTAACTCACTTGAATGATCTTGGAGGATAAGATAGTAAACTGAAAAAGTATTATTCCATGTATGATCTACATGAGGGAATAATAAATATTTATAATAAATTTTACATACAATTAAAATTTCATCACTCAATAATAGAAACTAGGTTGCCTCTAGTTAGTTGGGGGCATGCCATCAATTAAGAAGTTATTGATAAAGGGGTTTTCTTTTCCATTGTCTACTTCACTGAGTACCCAATGATCCTCTAGAGGGTATTATCTGGTGTTTGTTACATTATATAATCAATATATTCTTCCAAAAATTATAAAAAAACTTTTTTATAAAAAAATCCATATTTATTGGATAAATTAATCTATTATTCAATACAAAAATGTGAAGAAATAAATTAATGACGACTCTTAAAATTTATAGTCTATTCAAAACAAAACACTATTTATATAGAACTACACTCTTATTAACCACCCAATCTCAACAGAATCACACTATGAATAATGGAAAATTAAACAAAACTAGGACCCAACAAGGGAAAATAAACCTCAAATCAATTGAATAAATAAATTTATAGTAATTCTAAAATGAAATTAAATGATAAACAATAAAATGGATACAATTAATTTTACAACTTTATAAAATAGAATATTTAACTAAATATGTATTAAAATAAAAACATAATTTAATAATAGTCTTAGATGTATTTATTTCACCCATTTATTAATAATATTTTGATTTTTTCATTGTTTTAGGTGTATTTATTTCATGGTTTCCATGGTTGGTTCATTATGAAATTTATTTTAAAAAGAAATAAAAAGCATAGAAGTGGATAGAAAAGGTATTAACATGTGTCCATAATTCTATATATCATTTTTTCTAATATTAGGAACATTCATTAGATAGAGCATTAATTGAAATGATTTAATTTATTTTGGTTGTTATTTTTGACTATTACGAACTTATATCATTTTATTTAATATTATGATAATATATTGGTTACAAAACAATATATATATTATAATATCTATGATAATATATTATTTAATCATAATAATTGTTTTTTGACCATCCCTGAAGGTGGTAATGGAAAATGAAAACTCATCATCCATGAAGGCGGTGAATCGACACATCAGAGACAATGATTTCATTTTCTAGAATAAGATGAAAAGATGAGAGGTTTGATGGTGGATGTTCCATTAAAAAAATAATCTTATCGTATATGTAAAATATAGAAGTTATAACTTCACTTGGATAAGGAGAGTTTAGGACAGAATAATAAAAAGGACTGAAATTGAAAAGAAAATAAAATGAAATGAAAGGGGATTTTTACCTCTTGAATTCATCTCTTTGAGATCCTCCTTAAGGCCCTTGATTTTGGACTTTTAGTGAGACCATAAGGTATTGGATGTGGGTAAGAGAATTTGGAATGTAATGTGGTATAAATTATACATGTTACAAGGATTTGGAGGTGTTAGGAAAATAGGTGGTGATGGGTGGTATTTATAGTTTAGGAGATGAGTGTCTTTTCGATTACTTTATTCACTAGTTTATTATTTTGGTCCAAGGATATGAATAGTTTTGATTATATGAATAAATATAGTAAATTTAGAAGGATAGTTTATGATTACGGTGATTACATCATACATACATCATCTACGACTCAATAATTCTTATATTTTCTAAATACAGTAATTTACCATATTTCACTATTAACTAAAAATTCAACTATTTTAGAAAAAACATAAAAATTCACCATAACTTTTTTTAATGTTTATAAATAAAAAAATAATACATTTATTTGAAAATAATTTCAAAAATATTATAAATTTAATTTTTAATTAAATTCATCATTTATTCGAAAAATATACATTTTAATAATAGAACCGACTTTTGGACACTTTGAAAAATTATTTAAGGACTCATAAAATTTTCTTATAATTAAAATAAAAAAACTAATTTATGATTCAATATTATGAAGATACATTTTTAAATAATTATTTAAATTATATAATTATAACAAAACATTTATGTTTCATAAAAAAACCAACACTTAATTTATCATTTTCAAAACATTAATTTACCTATTCCATGATATAAATATATCATATTTTCACTTATAATCTACATAAATTATATTTCTACATTCATAGGTGAGGTTATTATTTTGTTATTTAATATTTTTTAATTTATAAAATTATCTCTAATTTCATTTTACATTTATAATAAGTTTAAATATTAAATTATAGAATGAAAACATATTATTTTATAAGTACATAGTAATTATATTCTCCCCCTTATAAAAATTACATCCTCACAATCTTATTCACTTATTAAACAAGTGATGATACCCATCCCTCATTGCATTTTCAGATTCTTATGTTGCTTTTTCAACCATGTTGTTTCTCCACAAAACCGTAACCTAATGAATTACCTTATTTCATAATACTTTCTCTCTACAATCAAGAATATGAACTTTTTTCTCTTTATAAGAAAGGTTCTTTTCCTGCTAAACTACTTCTACGATCAAAATAAGAAATAAATATAGAACATACTTTTTTAACATCAAAGCATGATAAAAATTATTTACCTGGGACAAAATTGGAGGCAAATCCACTTGGAAAAAAAATGTTCCAACATTATCCAGAATTTCATGGGGTCCAAAGAACCATAGACTAACCTTTCCCTTATTTCCAAAACATATCAAAATTTTCCATGGAGAAAATATGAGGAAGGAAAGATATCCTAACTCAAATGAATGATCCTTCCTCCAATTACCTACATTATTTTTCTTTCTGCTCTGAGATGTCATCATATGTTGCATGATTATCTTTAATTTCTCATCCACATCCTATACTAATTATAGTCCCATAAAATTACTTTCCTAGAATTCATCCAAAAATAATGGAGTTCGTCACCTCTTTCTATATAATTCCTCAGATGGTTCCATCAATATATTTAAATAAAAACTATTATTATAAAAAAAATCAACCAAAGGAAGATTTTGATCCTAAATACCATAGTAATCCATTGAAAAATATCAATGAATGTCCACTATATTATGATTTTTTTCACTCAGTCTATCCATCATATTGAGGATGAAAATTAGTGCTGAAATTTAATTCAGTTCCTAATGAATTATGAAGGAATTTCTAAAATTTATAAGTGGAACTAGGGTCACAGTCAGATATAATAGAGAATGGAACACCATGTAACGTAAAAATATCTCTGAGTTACAACTGAGATAATTTATCTAATGAAACAATATCTCAAATAGGAAAGAAATGTCCAGGTTTATTTAGTTGATCATCAATAAAACAAATCACATTATTGCCTCGAGAAGTCTTTGGTAGTACTGCAATGAATTCCATGGATATATTTTCTCATATCCACTCTAGCCTAGAAAGAGATTATGCATCCACATTTGTAGTTATTTCTCTGATTCAAACTATTGACAAGTAAAATATTTAATGGTAAAATTAAAAATATCTCCTTTCATTCTATCACACAAGTAATACTCCTGAAGGTCCAATAATTTTATAGTGATTTCGGGATGAACTAAAAACAGAGAACTATGCACTTCACCTAATAACTATTTCTTCAACTATGAATCGTAAGGCACACAAAATATCATTCCAAATCTCAAAATACAATCTTTATCAATGTTAAATTTTAGAAACTTACCCTTTTCACCAATTATATATTTTTATATTACTCACTATCTTCCTTCCATGCTTTCTTAATTCTATATGACAGAGACAATTGCACTGACACCTGAAAAAAACAGAAGAATTTATTACACCAATAAATTCTAATCCACAATTCATAAAATCACTAACCAAGGGGTTATGTTCCAAAAATGACATGGTTAATGTATCATGGCATTTTTGAATCATGGAATGTGCCACTTTGTTTTCTTTTCTAGGGTGGTTGTTGACCATGAAATCACAATCCTTTATTAGTCCCATCCATCTTATGTACCATGTGTTCAATTCTTTCAGAGTGAATATATACTTAAAAAATTTATGGCCACTCTATATATATCACATTTAGCTTCATATATATGATATCTATATTTTTTTATATTGAGACCCATAGCCTCTAATTCTAAAAAATGTGTGGGATAATTTAACTCATGATGTTTTAGTTGTCATAAACCATAAGAAATTACTTAACCATTCTACATTATAACCCAACCATGTCCCTTCAATTAAGCATCACTGTAGATGAAAAAATCACCTTTTCTGGAAGGTATGGAAAAATTTGGAGATTCCCCAATCTCTTTTTTAGTTCTTAAAACTAAACTTCACATTATTCTATATAATTAAATTTAAACCCTTTTCATGTTCACTTAGTTAACATGGTAGATAGTTGTGAAATGTTTTTAACAAAGCTTCAGTAATAGCCTATTAATCCAAGAAAACTATGTATCTCAGTAACATTTTTCTTTTTTGGCCATTCATAAATCAATTTTGGTTTAGCAGGATAAATAGTTATTTTATCCTTTTTAGAATATTCTTGAGAAAAGAAATAATTGCACCCAAAAATCAAATTATCTAAATTTACCATATAACTTCTTTTCATTAGGGGTTTGTAGAATAATCCTTATATGATTTTCACGACCCTATAAAATTTTTGAATAATCAAAAATATCATCAACAAAATATAATAAATTTATCTATATATTCAAGAAAATATTATATTAAGGTCCATAAATATCGTTGGGGTATTTTTTAGACCCAAGGGAATAACAAAAAACTCATAATTCCCATATTTAGATCAAAATTCTACTTTCATAATGTCATCCACCCTCAACATTAGTTGATCGTACCCAAATTTCATGTCAATATTGAAAAATATTGATCTCCTTGGATCCGATTAAACAAGTCATCAATATGAGGTAATGGATAGTTTTTTTTAACAGTAATATTATTCAAATATCTATAATCAATGAAAAGCCCCATAAAACCATAATTATTTTTAAAAAAGAAAAAGAGGAGCACCCCATGGTGACATGTTTGGATGAATAAAACCTTTATCAAGTAACTCAAACCACTAATTTTCAAATTCAATAAGTTCTACTTATTCTGTTTGATAAGGGGGTTTGAAATTGGCTTAGCATTAGGTACTAAGTCAATGTTAAATTCTTATTACCAATCAGTTATAACACTAGAAAAATTATCATAAAAAACATCAAGGTATTCATTTACCATAGACACATCAATAAGATGATCACTTACATAATTTTCAACAATATGTGGAAGATAAGTTTAATTTCTGTATTTTAATAGATTTGCATCTTCCTGATAGGTTATCAACTACATGAGTTCATTTTTATATAAAAACTAAAACTCTATATGAAAAACAACTTCTTTAGTTCTATAATGAATATTAACCTGGTAAATAAAAATCCAATATTTAGTAGAAATTACATCAAACTCTACTAATAAAAAAATAAGGTTTTAAGGTGATCTATTGACACAAAAAATAATAGGAAGATTCTTATAATTCCATTTTTTGCTAATATTTCCCTCCAGTGTCTTAATTATGAGCTCTGGATTCATTTCATGAGGTGAAATTTATAATTTAGTAGAAAATATTGTAGAAATAAAGGAATGTGTAGACCCCGTATCAAACAAGAAATTAAAAAAATATGATTAAACACACAATGTACATGATACCACTTAATTCGATGAACCTACATATGCTGAAGTAGTCATAATGGATTTAAATACACATTTCTTCTTATATTTTGGATTCTTCTCATATTTTTTATCCTTCTTTGGAAAAGTATATGCATAATGACTATTGTAACCACATTTAAAAAACCTTAAATTTTTCTTATTAGAAATAACCATACTCTCAGAAAGATATTTTTCATTGCATTCTTGGGCCAAATGTACAAACATACCTCATTGGAAACACTTCTCATATTTGTCAAGGAATTCCCTAGGATATTTTTTTTACACTTTCAACAAAATATAAACTAGATTTTATTACCTTTAGATTTGTTTGATTGATTCTTACCCACTTATTTCCATCATAACCATTTATTTTTCTTAATTTAAATGTGTACATGATCATTAAAAAACTCAATTTCCACCCTCTCGATACATCAAACAAATTTCTATTAAATTTTAAATACACTATAATCCAATTCCCATCGATATGTTGGATTTATTCCTATGTAAAAATGATTGATTTTTCTACCAAGATATTTAATATGATTTAGATCATACCTTGATAATTGGGTGAAGTTTTCATCATAAAAGAAATACTAAATCATCCTCATTTTGTTTCAATTAATGTAATTGTTTTTATATCCTAATTTGAACCTCCATTGGAAATTATTTTTCAAGGAAAATAGTCTTAAATTCCTCCCATACCAAGGCATCAATCTCCTCGCTATATTTGATATTTTTAACCATTGACCACTACGGGTCAGCTTCACCTTAAAAATGGTAAATATTAAGACTAAGATTTTTATTATATAAACAGGCCATGGGAAAAAATATATTTTCATTGGATTTAATATACCTTTAATCCACCATTGGGTCAGAAGACCCACTGAATGTAGGGGGTTGGTGCCTTATAAAATTTTCCACTATAATCATGTGTATTTGTGGTAGATCTAGATGTTATATTACATATATTAAAATTCCATTTATAGGCTATATAAATTAGTAAATTAATATAAAAAAATAATCAGTTCAAATTCCCACCATTTCGTGTTGAGGATTCAGAAAGATATCATCATATAACTATTATCCAACTTCAGTCTCTCTAATTCTTCACTGAAAAACCATTCTAAATAGGCATATCATAGATGAAGCAACATGGTAATCTTAAAATTCTATATCATTTCAACATAAAAATATGGTAAATATTATTTACGGTATTATATTAACATCATCCTAACCTCTAATGTTATCTAAACCAAGCTTTGATACCAACTATACAGACCCATAATTAATACATAAAAACACAAATGTATACAAATAGGATACTACTAAAAATAGATTCCATTTCTTCCAAAATATAAATGTCTTAATAAACCATAAATTCTTTTCATGCAAAAACATTACAAAATTCAACCTGGTTTTTTATTTTCTCTTACCCATCCTTAAACACTGTGAAATAAATATTAAAACATGGGATGAGCACCAAAATATTCATAAGGGACATTAAAAGAAGGAAATAATCTGTCAGTCCTTGAATACTTATAATCATATTAAATCATTTTCACAAAGATAAAATTCTCACCTGTAAAGAATAATATACTTACTTTGTAAGAACACAATATTTCGATGAAACATAGAAAATATGAATAAAACATTTAGGTAACATGAGTAATTATTATATTACCCTAATTAAAGAGTATTGTAACACTCATGACTACCTTATTATTTTTAACCCTCCTATATACCTTACAATGTAACCTTCATGGCTACCTTCTGGTGAAACCATTAGAGTTAAACATGGAATAACCATTATGGTAAACTTACAACATAAACATACCCAATGAATTATAGGGATATAATATAAAAACCTATCATCCTAAACACTTCAAATAGACCTAAAAATAAACATAAAAAATGAATAAATTCATCATTAAAACATTCCTTTTTAATTTTGTAAAAAAAATTAGTGGAGGATTTTTAAAGAAAATTTCCTTACCTCAGGATTGACTGCTTTGAAAAATGTTAAATCCTCATGTATAATCGTTTAAAGAGTGTCATTAATTATTTATATAAATATATTAATATTTATAATACCTTATAAATTTTTTTAAAATAGCATTACACCCATTTATTAATAATATTGTTTTATTTTCGTTGTTTTGGGTCCATTTATTTCATGGTTTACATGGTTGGTTCATTATGGAATTTCTTATTTTAAAAAAAACTAAATAAGTGGAAACAAAAGTTATTAATATGTTCCTATAATTACATATATCATTTTATTTTTATACAAGGATGATTCATTAGATAAAACATTAATGAAAATGATTTAATTTATTTTTGCAGTTATTTACGACCATTATGAAATTATATCATTTTATTTAATATAATGTTCATATATTGCTTTGAGAATATTATATAACTTATAATATATATAATTACATATTATTTTAACAATAATAAATGTTTTATGACCATCCTTGATGGTGGTAAATGAAAATAAAAACTCACCATCCACGAAAACAGTGAATTGACGCATCACGGACAATGATTTCATTTTCTTGAATAAGAGGAGAAGAGGATAGGTTTTATTGTGGATATTATTTTAGCATAATAATATTATACTATATGCCATATAATGGTGTTATCATGTCACTTGAATGAATTTAGTTTAGGAGTTATTAAGAAAATAAAGAAATTTAAATGAAAATAAAATAAAATGAAAGTGGATTTTTTCCTCTTGAATTCTTCTCCTTGAGAACCTCCTTAAGGCCCTTGGTTTTGGAATTTTATTGAGACCAATAGGTATTGTACATAAATAATAATCTTGTAAAGATAATTGCATAGAAATTAGTCAATATTCAAGGATATTTTGGTGTGAACAGAAGAGGTGTTGAGGGGTGATATTTATAGTGTAGGAGAGGGGTGTTTTTTGATTACTTTATTCATTAGTTTATTATTTTGTTTCAAGAATATAAATAGTTTTTAATCCATCATTAATAAATTAAATAGATAATTATATTTCTAAATTATGGTTCTTACATCATCAACACATCGTCTATGACTTAATAATTCATGTATTTTCTAAATATAGTAAATTATTGTATTTCTCTATTCCAAAAAATTAACTATTTTAGAAAAATACCATAAACTCAATATAATTTTTTTTATGTGTAGAATTAAAAAATAGAATATATTTTCATGAAATTAATTTTATAAATATGTGAAATTTATTTTTTATTATATTTATATTATATTAAAACGGTACTGATTTTAATATTATAAAAGATTTTTTGACACTTTGAGAAATTGATTCTGGTCACATAAAATTTTCTTGTTATTATAATACGAAAAATATTTATTTATAAATATATTTTTTCATATAATTTTTCATTTAAATCATTATATTAATTATACAATTTTAAATAAACATTTAGGTTTAAAAAAGAACCAACACTTGATTTATCATTTTTGAAACATTTATTTACTTATTCCATGATACAAATATATCATATGTTAACTTATAAGATACATAAATTTTATTTTTACAATAATAGTTGAGGTTAATATTATATTCATATATATGAAAAAATTTCTAAATTCCTCTTATTTAATTATAAATTTATAATAAATATCACTATTTATTTCTAGAATGAAAAAAATTTATAATTACCTGGTTGTTATATTATCTGCCCTTCTTGAAATTAAATCCTCACAAATGTTATTTATTTATTAAAAAAGTTAGGATAACTTTCCCTCATAATATTTTTAGATTCACATGTTTCTTCTTCACCCATGAGGATTTTCCAAAAAAACATTAACCTAGTGAATTGCCTTATTCTGCAATACTTTCTCTCTATGGTCAAAAATATGAATAGGGTTCTCTTCATAAGAAAGGTTCTCTAGTAGCTGAACTGATTTGGTCTCAAAACATGAGATGAATCTGGAACCTAATTTATTAACACCGAAATATAAAAAAATTATATAGCTAATATAAAATCAGAGTAAAATTTACTTAATATTTAACTGATCTAACTTTATTCAAGATTTCATCGGGTCCAATGAATCATTGAATAAACTTTTCATTCATTCCAAAATACACCACACTTTTCTATGGAGAAAATTTTAGGGAGATATGATCACCTACCTTGAAATAAATATCCTTCCTCTGGTTACCTACTTAGCATTTCTTCCTTCTCTGAGTTGTCCTCATATGTTGATGGATCGTCTTTTATTTGTCTGCCACTTCCTCTACTAATTATTGTCCCATTAACTTCCTTTCCCCAAATTCATCCCAAAATGTTGGAGCTCGACACCACCTTCCATATATTTCCTCAAAATGTGCCTTCTATATAATAGGATGAAAACTATTAATATAAGAAATCTCAACTCTAGAAATATTCAGATCCCAACTTCCCTAGTAATCCATTGAAAAAGTTCAATGTATGTTCCCCAATTTCTGAATTGTTCACTTAGTCTGTCCTTTAGGTTGAGGATGAAAAACATCATTGAAATTTAATTCAGTTCCTAACAACTTCTAAAATGCTTTCCAAAATATAGACGTAAAAATTTGATCATGCTCATATACAATGGAGAGAGAAACACAATGCACCCTTACAATCTATTTGAGGTATATCTGAGAAATTTGATCAAAAGATAGAGTATCTCGAATAGGAAAGAAATGTGTAGATTTAGTCAATTGATCGACAATAACTCAAATCACATTATTTCCTCAGTAATTATTTTATTTTCCCACCATAAAGTCCATGGATATATTTTTTCACTTCAACTTAAGTATTGGAAAAGTCAAAAGAATCCCCTTCAGTGGCTTTCTCTCTTCTTTAACTTATTGGAAAGTCAATCATTTCATGGTAAAATTTGGAATATCACTTTTCTTTCCATGTAACCAATAATAATTTTGATGTTACCTATACATATTTTGGCTTCCAGTTTGAACTAAAAAAGAATAAATATGAGCTTCACTTAATAACTCTTTTTTCAACTATGAATCACAATACACACATAATCTCTTCCCTAATAACAAAATATGATATTTATCAATGTTGAATTTTGGAAACATACCCCTTTTCACCAATTATAACCATTTTTTACTCATAATATTCCTTTCATTATGGATTAATACTATCTAATATAGATGATTTCACTAACACTTTAAACAAAACAGAGGAATTTCATACACCAACAACTATTAATCCAAAATTCCTCAAATCATTACCCAAGGGGTCATGTTCTTAATGTAACATGGTAAATGTGGAATGATGTTTTAAACTCATGGAATCATCATTTTTTTTTCTTTTCTGGGGTGGCATTTTATAATGAAATCATAATTCTTTATTAGTTTCAGCCATCTTCTCTATCTCAAGTTCAATTCCTTTTGAGGGAATTTATACTTTAAACTTTTATGGTCAATATATATTTCATCTTTGGATCTATAGAAACGACATCTCCAAATTTATAAACATAAAACCACAACCACTAATTCCAAATCAAGTGTGGTATAATTTATCTCATGATTTTTTTGTTGTATTGAAACAAAATAAATTACCTGATCATTATATATTGATTACTCTGCATTAGAACGCAACCAATTCCCTTCAATGAAGCATCACTATAGATGAAAAAAAGAACCATTTTTTGGATGTTAGTTCTAATCCTAGAACATTCACCAATATCCTTTTTGTAACACCCCGAGCTTCCATGATACGCTTCTCATTCAATAATGTAATAGCTTGCATTGTACGCAACATCGAGTTTTAACACACTGCAACTAATCAAAGTAGCCGTTATGAATAGTAATAACCACTTTTTAAATTTATAGAAATTTTATATTTCAAAATGGACTTCATTTTTGTATTCCTAATATTGAAATTAGCCTATGTTGAATTTTTTGTAATTTTCTGAGAACTTCAAAAATTTTATGAATAGTGAAAAATACTTAAAACAATTTTTTTAATCAAAAAAAATAATAGTGATAAGTTATACTATTGAGTGGTTTTAAATTATAATTAGAATATATTTTTATCATTTTATCCAATGGTGGTCATTAGAATTAATTTCACTTTGAAATTGGAAATAAACAATTGTCAATCTTTTGATATAAATTGTTTCTTAAAAACACGCTATTTGTTGTGACAGCGGGAATTAAATATAAAATTAATTAATGAAAATTATATGTTTGTAATTTCATAAAATAGACATCATTTTTGAATTCGGAATATCAATTATAGCTTAGGGTGAAATTTTGGCATTGTTCTAAAAAACTTCAATTTTTGATGAATAGTGAAACCACTAAGTGGTAGTTAAATAACTGATTTTTCGTTTAAATGAAATATTACCACTTCTGTGATTTGATTTTCAAAAATCTGACATACATGGTTGTCATTAAGATGTAAAATGTGGTTCAATGAGATTAAAATAATTTTTTGGTGAATAGTAACTTTTAAGTTCTTAATCGCGATTAGAGGTAATTAGTGTAGTTTAAGGTAAAAATAAAGTTTTAATAATATGAGATGAGATTGACACATGTCCTATCCTAATTGGATGTGCCATGGCCGACCAAGACAATCAATGGGTCAACTTGGGGACCCCATGGAGCCACTTTAGTTGGAAAATGACATAAATACCTTTTATTTAATGTTAAAATAAAAAATGACACAAACATGAAATGTTTTACTAAAAAAACTTTTAAATGGGGTTATACAAGTCATATTTTTGATTATAAATAGTCATTTGGAAAGCTAAAAAGATTTCCTACATCATAGTATTTTTTTAATAATTTTTAGACATTAAATAAATTAAATTATTTATGACATCATGATGATGCAGCGATGACCTCATTATTTAACGATTTAAATAAAATGAAAAGATAATGTAAAATCCAAGGCTTAAACTTGTCCAAAGCCTATTGGATGAGGAGATTTTTAACCCTTATCACCTTAGCCTCGAATGATACAAGTTTGGGACCTTTAGAATCCGAAAAGCATTGTATAATAGAATAACATTTCATTACTTTCCAAAAGTGCCCCTCCTCTCCACTTATAAAAGGCCCCCACCACTACCACCTTATTCACACCTTCAAGCCATTTGGCTCAGCCAACCTCTCCCCAAATACTCTCCCAACATCCCTCACTTACTCCTAGAAGCCTCAAATTGGGCAGAATTTTTCCCAAGGAAGCCTTTGTCTCAAATCAAAAAGAGTTACCCGATTTTGAGGTAATGTCTTCTCTAATGTTGTTTTGTTTTGTTTTTCTTCTCCAACCCCCTAAACTCTTTTTATTCATTTATTTTGTAACAACACCAGTATCCTCAATATACTAGGATGTTGTTATAAGGAGGATTCGAGCTACACATACACACACCTACATCTAATGGTTAAAGAAAATACGGTTTCTATGGATGGCGAATTTCTGCCTCACGAAACGATGATTGTTCAACACTCATATAACACCTTCAAAGGTGGCCATTAAGATGTCACTATATTTATATATGATATATAATATTTTAATGTTTTACTTATGCTTCTGTATTTCTCATTTATGGCATGCTTTATGAATTCCATTATGGGTAAACGCGATAATTTTATTTTAGGAAGTGCGGACTACCGCCCCCTCAAAGTGATGTGAATCGTTAATGCCATATGTGGGATGTATAAAGGATGGAGTAAATGATATTATATATGATATTATACTGGAACTATATTATACCTTTATATAATTATGATTTTATTACATTAAATACGAAATAGAAATGAAAGTAGCGTTCATGTGTACGTACGGCTTACCGTCTCCATGAACGCTGCATTTCATTTCTTACCTCTAAATGTTACGTAATATTATGAATGAATGTATATACTGGATATATATGATATATATGATATCTATATCATGAATATAATTCTGGATATAATGGATATTTCACCACATGAGCAACTTGTAATTATAAGAAGGTTATTGTTGACACAAGTATCAAAGATCAACAAAATGACCGTTATTAACTTAAATAATTACATAACGTTCATAACATTGTAATAAGTGATATAAAAAGGATAATGAAATTGAAAATGGTTCTTAATAAGGTAGATATTAACTCTAGTTTATTATTCAGGAGGTTAAAGAATGGTCGAGTCAGGACAAGACGCGAGGTAAGGGAACTTCTTAACCCAATTTCCATTCTTTGGGTTAATCTCCTACTTTCAAATTATGTCATGATATTATTATGTCCTATTTTGTATTTTTACATTCTTTATGCGTACCTATAGTGAATACACATAATAGATCTATTTTATTTTAAAAATGTTCTTTTTAAGGACTTCGTCTCAATCTCCTTTCATTGAGGCATATTTGGTTTTATACACAACTATCTTCTATACGGTGTATAAACCCCTTTGACTTTTACGTTTATTCAAAGGGAATCTTTTTTATACGAAGCGTTTTACTAAATGAAAAAAAGGGAATGTTTTTCTTTCCGTACATATGCGGCGACAACGACCTCTCCTCCGCCGTGTCCATTATTTGAGTTTTGGCTTCCTCTACAAGCCATACTTTTTTTTAATGAAAAATAAATACCATGTTATACTTTTCATTTATTTTGGTATTGAAAATGGTTTTGAAAGAATTTTTATTAAATCAATGTGTTGTATTGATATCTTGTGATTGAAATGTGGAAATGTTATGTTTCCTTTATGCATGTTTTATGTGATACGATTATGTTATGGTTTATGATATGTTTAAACCTATTCATATGAGGAATGCATTGGACTTAATAAGTGACGGGTGGAGCCCGCTATAGCTCCTCGATGCATCGGTCGGTCTCATGAGACAACTAGACGTGGAATTGGCCGAGGCCCTTTCCCAATTTGATTTATGGTTTTGGCCGAGGCCTTAATCATTTTAGACGTCTTGGCCGAGGCCTTGACAAAATGTTTCAGAATGTCTGGCATTATGCATTCCATCATTATGAAAGTGGTAATTGATATTGCATTTGATTATTTGACCAGTAGAATATCCATGTGAAGAAGTAAATAGCATTATCTCATTTTACTTTTGCCATATTATGTTGATGTTCATGTTTAAAAGGCTTTTGTTTTAGTTATACATTTCCTTAAATGTTTATGTTTATTTATGAAATCTTCCGCAATATGGTTATCCTTATTGAGCATCTGAGCTCACCCCTTTCAATGTTTTAATATTTTCCAGGATGTGAAGAAGTATTTTATGAATGACCTGCAGGGATAGTCAGAAGTGGATATGAGTGTGGACTATGAAGACTTCGTTATTAGTTTTTTACTTTATGATGTAATGTAACATTTATGAATGTATCTAGTGTTTCCAAGGCTACTAAACTGATCGGTCCTTCGAGACATGATATTTTGTGATCATGCCAATGTTGCGAAGTAATGCACCGAATCTGGGTAGCTGGGGTCGGGGCGTTACATTTGGTATTAGAGGCAGTTTAGTACTACCCTTGGAAGCTAGATTTAGATAAACTCTGATTAGAGCACATAGCCCGAAGATAGACTTTAAGGATTAGTATAGAAGAACTTCCTATAATTTTGGTATTCTAGAGATTTTGTGAGTTTTCCGAGCAATACATCCCTATCTGGATACGAGCAGGTAGAGGCAGCTCTGGCACAGATGTACCTAGGGGTCAAACTTGAAAACACCGCTTTGAGCTAGACTCGAACGGGAACTGCTGCACGACAACAGGCCTTGCTGCACTCTTGGTTACGACACTCCCGGGGGATATGCTTAGGATAATTCCCATTTTCTTTACAAACCACTATGAGCAGTTATGAGTATATACATCCTCAAATAAAACCTTTTTATGATTATGGATTATATCCATAAATAGTTCAATTTATGTTAAGTATCTTACAAGTATGGAATTATGTATTTTGATTTATAAACTATTATAGTTTAAGCCATTGTTTAGAAATGGCGCCTAGTGGAAGGAATGGAAACCGTATCAATGCACGAACTCTGTGTAGGGATTTCCCTCCTACTGAAGATAATTATTGTGGATCTGGAGATACAACTGGTGCTGATCAACTTATTACCATACTGGGACAACTCACTCAGGTTATGAATAATAACCTTACTCGTATGGAGCACCCTGATCCGCAACGTGGAGGATCAATGTTAGACCGCTTCATGAGGCAACAACCACCAATATTTAATGGGGGTACAAATCCATTAGTAGCTGAGCAATGGATAAACTCCTTAGAGAAAATATTCCATGCCTTGGGGAGTAGTGAAAGGGAAAAGGTTATCATGGCAGTTTACCACCTCACTGGAGATGCTGATCAATGGTGGTCATTGATTCAAAACACAAAGGAAGATGATGACATATCGAATATGGAATGGAGGGAGTTCAAAGATCTTTTCTTAGAAAAATATTTTCCTCATGACCATAGAGAAGATATGGAAAGGCAATTTCTGAGTCTGAAACAAAAGGAGGATGAGAATGTCGCAAAGTATGAGGCCAGCTTTACAAGGTTAGCGATGTATACTGAAGATTATATACGTAACCCAAGAGGTAATATTGATCGTTTCATTGATGGGTTAAAACAATTTCTCCATCGAGCTTTAGTATCACAATCGTTCTCAACATATGAAGATATTGTCTCATGTGCTATCAAGACAGAAAAGGAATTCTCTAAGTCTTATGACAACAAAGTAAAGCAAGAGAAGAAGAGAATGGTGGAACAAGAGATAGATAAAGGGAAAAAGGGAAAGAAGGATTTTCCATTATGTGATAATTGTGGGAAGAATCACCCTGGTACTTGTCTAAAAGGAATGAGAGTTTGTTATAAATGTGGGGAAAAAGGTCACCAGGCGCGTGATTGCAAGGGAAAGAAAGAGGCTATCAATGTTGAATGCTACAATTGTAGGGAAATGGGGCATTATGCAAATGAATGCCCTAAGCGTCAGGGAAACTTACCTCAGAAAAGGCCAAGGGATCAAGGACAATCTTATGATGTTACTACAGTTGAAGCAAAATAATTAATGTATTGGTGCCTTTGGACTCATGGACTATATTCTGGTTATTAGAATAATGTGATATATATATATATATATAAGGATTGTACTGCAGTACTTGTTGATTTCAATAAGGTTTTAATATGATGAAGGTAATTATATTTTTAGTATGTGACAATAAGAGAAACTTTACTTTGTTTGGGGAATCTGATAAATTGATTTCGGAATTAAGAGACCTTTTAGAGAAATTCTGGACAGAGGTATTTTGGATAACTATAAAGGTTGGAGTGGATTAAGTTGATCTTTGGATAGTATTGTTTAAGGTTAAAAATTTATGAATATTATTTTTGAATATTATAATACTATAGTTTTAGGAAAAGGACAACCTGCAGGGTGGGGCATAACCCGTCGCGTCGGACAAAGTTGCAGGAATCGAACCCACAATCATAGTGCGACAGGCCTTTATTTCCTACCACTAGCCTACAAGCAGTCCCTAGTTATTAAAAAATAATTTTACTAATCTAAATGGTATGTTTTAACATTTGGAACCTTATATAATTAGGATAAGTATAATATTTTTGAGTTCAATTATCTTTTTGAGTGAAAGACGAGTTGAAGGTTGAAACTCTAATTGTCAAGCATAAATATATATATATATACCTATCTCTTATTCAATGAATAAATTAATTCTTAAACTTTAGTAAAGGGGTATTAAAACAAAAAAATGTGTTATCCTAATACCTTATGTCATGTTGAACTGATGATATTTTAAATTAACACAGATTGAAGTCTTTGAGGCCCTCAATTTGACAGTTGATTGTGATTGATGACCTCAATCACTCCCTACAAATATTTACGTTTTTCCTCCAATTATATGTCTTTAATTGACACCATTGTTCTCCTAATCGAGATCATAATTGGGTGGTGACTTTTTCATTTCCCTTTCCCTCATATTAAGGCTAAATTTTATTAATATTATTTTTGATGTGGGTTTTCCACAAAGGTATTTTCTCTTTTCAACCTTTTATTTACAAAGAAAAATTTCAAATTGCGAGGATGCAATTTATTGAAGGAGGGGAGAATGTAACACCCCGAGCTTCCATGATACGCTTCTCATTCAATAATGTAATAGCTTGCATTGTACGCAAAATCGAGTTCTAACATGCTGTAACTAATCAAAGTAGCCGTTATGAATAGTAATATCCACTTTTTAAATTTATAGAAATTTAATATTTCAAAATGGACTTCATTTTTGTATTCCTAATATTGAAATTAGCCTATGTTGAATTTTTTGTAATTTTCTGAGAACTTCAAAATTTTTATGAATAGTGAAAAATACTTAAAACATCTTTTTTAATCAAAATAATTTATAGTGATAAGTTATACTATTGAGTGGTTTTAAAGTATAATTAGAATATATTTTTACCATTTTATCCAATGGTGGTCATTATAATTAACTTCACTTTGAAATTGGACATTAACAATTGTCAATCTTTTGATATAAATTGTTTGTTAAAAACACGCTATTTATTGTGACAGTGGGAATTAATTATAAAATTAATTAATGAAAATTATATGTTTGGAATTTCATAAATTATACATCATTTTTGAATTCGAATATCAATTATAGCTTAGGGTGAAATTTTGGCATTGTTCTGAAAAACATCAATTTTTGATGAATAGTGAAACCACTAAGTGGTAGTTAAATAACTGATTTTTTGTTTAAATGAAATATTACCACTTCTGTGATTTGATTTTCAAAAATCCGACATACATTGTTGTCATTAAGAATTAAAATGTGGTTCAATGAGATTAAAATAATTTTTTGGTGAATAGTAACTTTTATGTTCTTAATCGCGATTAGAGGTAATTAGTGTAGTTTAAGGTAAAAATAATGTTTTAATAATATGAGATGAGCTTGACACATGTCCTACCCTCATTGGATGTGCCATGGCCGACCAAGACAATCCATGGGTCAACTTGGGGACCCCATAGAGCCACTTTAGTTATAAAATGACATAAATACCTTTTATTTAATGTTAAAGTAAAAAATGACACAAACATGAAATGTTTTTCTAAAACAATTTTTAAATGGGGTTATACAAGACCTATTTTTGATTATAAATAGTCATTGGAAAGATAAAAAGATTTCCTACATCATAGTATTTTTTTATAATTTTTAGACATTAAATAAATTAAATTATTTATGACATCATGATGATGCAGTGATAACCTCATTATTTAACGATTTAAATAAAATGAGAAGATAATGTAAACTCCAAGGCATAAACTTGCCCAAATACTATTGGATGAGGAAATTTAAAACCCTTATCACCTTAGCCTCTAATTATACAAGTGTGGGACATTTAGAATCCGAAAATAATTGTATAATAGAATAACATTTCATTACTTTCCAAAAGTGCCCCTCCTCTCCACTTATAGAAGGCCCCCACCACTTCCACCTTATTCACACCTTCAAGCCATTTGGCTCGGCCAACCTCTGCCCAAATACTCTCCCAACATCCCTCACTTACTCCTAGAAGCCTCACTTTGGGCAGAATTCTTCCCAAGGAAGCCTTTGTCTCAAATCAAAAAGAGTTACCCGATTTTGAGGTAATGTCTTCTCTAATGTTGTTTTGTTTTGTTTTTCTTCTCCAACCCCCTAAACTCTTTTTATTCATTTCTTTTGTAACCACACCAGTATCATCAATATATTAGGATGTTTTTATAAGAAATATTCGAGCTACACTTATACACACCTACATCTAATGGTTAAAAACATACGGTTTCTGTGGATGGCGAATTTTTGCCTCACGAAACGATGATTGTTCAACACTCATATAACACCTTCAAAGGTGGCCATTAAGATGTCACTATATTTATATATGATATATAATATTTTTATGTTTTACTTATGCTTCTGTATTTCTCATTTATGGCATAATTTATGATTTCCATTATGGGTAAATGCGATAATTTCATTTTAGAAAGTGCGGACTACCGCCCCCTCAAAGTGATGTGAATCGTTAATGCCATATGTGGGATGTATAAAGGATGGAGTAAATGATATTATATATTATATTATACTGGAACTATATTATAACTTTATATAATTATGATTTCATTACATTAAATACGAAATAGAAATGAAAGTAGCGTTAATGCGTACGTACGGCTTACCCTCTCCATGAACGGTGCATTTCATTTCTTACCTCTAAATGTTATGTAATATTATGAATGAATGTATATACTGGATATATATGATATATATGATATCTACATCATGAATATAATTCTGGATATAATGGATATTTCACCACATGAACAACTTGTAATTATAAGAAGGTTATTGTTGACACAAGTACCAAAGATCGACAAAACGACCGTTATTAACTTAAATAATTACATAAGGTTCATAACATTGTAATAAGTGATATAAAAAGGATAATGAAATTGAAAATGGTTCTTAATAAGGTAGATATTAACTCTAGTTTATTATTCAGGAGGTTAAAGAACGGTCGAGTCAGGACAAGACGCAAGGTAAGGGAACTTCTTAACCCAATTTCCATTCTTTGGGTTAATCTCCTACTTTCAAATTATGTCATGATATTATTATGTCCTATTTTGTATTTTTACTTTCTTTATGTGTACCTATAGTGAATACACATAATAGATCTATTTTATTTTAAAAATGATCTTTTTAAGGACTTCGTCTCAATCTCCATTCATTGAGGCGTATTTGGTTTTATACACAACTTTCTTTTATACGGTGTATAAACCCCTTTGACTTTTACGTTTATTCAAAAGGAATCTTTTTTTATACGAAGCGTTTTACTAAACGACAAAAGGGGAATGTTTTTCTTTCCGTACATATGTGGAAACAACGACCTCTCCGCCACCGTGACCATTATTTGAGTTTCAGCTTCCTCTACAAGCCATACTTTTTTTAATGAAAAATAAATACCATGTTATACATTTCATTTATTTTGGTATTGAAAATGGTTTTGAAAGCATTTTTATTATATCAATGTGTTGTATTGATATCTTGTGATTGAAATGTGGAAATGTTATGATTCCTTTATGCATGTTTTATGTGATACGATTATGTTATGGTTTATGATATGTTTAAACCTATTCATATGAGGAATGCATTGGACTTAATAAATGACGGGTGGAGCCCGCTATAGCTCCTCGATGCATCGGTAGGTATCATGAGACAACTAGACGTGGAATTGGCCAAGGCCCTTTCCCAATTTGATTTATGGTTTTGGCCGAGGCCTTAATCATTTTAGACGTCTTGGCTGAGGCCTTGAAAAAATGTTTCAGAATGTCTGGCATTATGCATTCCATCATTATGAAGGTGGTTATTGATATTGCATGTGATTATTCGACCAGTAGAATATCCATGTGAATAAGTAAATGTCATTATCTCATTTTACTTTTTCCATATTATGTAGATGTTCATGTTTAAAAGGCTTTTGTTTTAGTTATACATTGCCTTAAATGTTTATGTTTATTTATGAAAGCTTCCGCAATATTGTTATCCTTACTAAGCATCTAAGCTCACCCCTTTCAATGTTTTAATATTTTCCAGGATGTGAAGAAGTATTTTATGAATGACCTACAGGGATAGTCAGAAGAGGATATGAGTGTGGACTATGAAGACTTTGTTATTAGTTTTTTACTTTATGATGTAATGTAACATTTATGAATGTATCTGGTGTTTCCAAGGCTACTAAACTAATCGGTCTTTCGAGACTTGATCTTTTGTGATCATGCCAATGTTACGAAGTAATGCACCGAATCTTGGTAGCTGGGGTCGGGCCGTTACACTTTTTATTTCCTAAAAATAAAAAACATATTCTTCAATCCAATTATATTTAACCCCTTTTCTTGTTAACTTAATCAGTCAGATAGAAAATCATGAAATTTTTTTAACCAATCATCAGTAATGGCCTAATAATCCAAGAAAATATTGAATATTTGTAACATCTGTAGGTCTTGGACATTTATAAATAACTTTTTTTGGTTAGATCAACTATTATTATATACTTATTAAAAATTTCCCCACGAAAAGATAATTGTTGAAACTAAAAAAACCACATTTTCTAAATTTCTGGTTTAACTTATTTACATTGACGATTTGCAGAATAATCCTTGGATATTTCTCATGATACTTATAAATTTTTAAATAAAAAAATATAATAAATTAAAAAAATACAATAATTATCTAGATATTCAGGGAATATTCTATTTATAGGATCCATAAATAAATTTGGGGAATTTTTAAAAAACAAAGTGAATAAAAAATCATAATTCCTATATCTAGATTGGAATGCTGTTTTTGGAATTTCATAATCATTCACCTTCAATTGATGGCACAAAAATCTCAATTCAATCATGAAAAAATACATAGCTCCCTAGAGATGATTAAACAATCCATCTATATGAGGAATGGATACCTATTTTTAACAGTAATGTTTTTAAAATCTATAAAATCAATGCAAAACCTCATGGAATCATATTTATTTTTAACAAACATAACAGGATCACACCATGGTGATGTGTTAAGATGAATGAAAACTTTATCAATGAACTCATACAACTTCTTTTTTAATTATATAAGTTCAACGTGTGCTATTTGATAATTGGTTTTTGAAATTGTATTCTCATTAAAAATTATGTCAATAGTAAATTCATCTTCTCGATCATTTATAACACCATGTAACTCATCAGAAAAAAACATCTAGGTATTTATTTACCACCAACACATTAATAGTCTAAACACTTCCCTTGTTTTCAAAAATATGTGAAAGATAACATTCATTTCCATCTTTTAATTGTTTCTTAGTTTCCTGATATGTTCACAATGGTATGATTTAATTATTGTATAAAAACTAAAACTCTTTCTAAAAAATAACTTCATTAACACTATAATTAATCTTATAATAGTACACAAAAATTCAATCCATGCCCAGAATAACGTCAAATTATACTATAGGGAAAACAATAATATTTTTAGGAAATGTATTTCTATAGAAAACAACATAATGATTATTATAATTCCCTTTTTCCTAATATTTCCCCATTGTGTTTTAATTATAATATATATTTTCATTTCTTGAAGTGAAATTTTAAATTTACTAGAATACTTCTCAGAAATAAAGGAATGTGTAGAACTTGTATCAAAGAAGACATTAAAAAAATATGACTTAACAAAAAATGTATCTGATACTACTTCATTAGATGGCCCAAAAAACTTAGAATTATGGACAATGGATTTCACTACACATATATTCCTATAGTATATCTTAGTCCCATAATTAAGATCCTTATTTGGTTAGGTATGTGCATAATGACCCATATCACCACATTTGAAACACTTTATTGTCTTCTTGTCTAAATTAAACATACCATCACTAAGAAATTTTTCACTTTAATCTCAGGCCATATATTCAAACTTAAAACATCATAAATAGTTTGCAGGTTTGTTATCGAATTCTCTATGATGCATTTTTCTACGCATTCCATAAACTAGACACAGTATTTTCTTACCTTCAATTTTTTGATTGATTCCTACCCATTTCTTGTCATCTAGACCATTTATTTCACATTTTTCAATGTACACATGATCATAAACGAACTCTATTTCTACCCTCTTAGCAGATTGAAAATGTTTCACATAAGATTTGAAATCATATTAAGAAAAAAACATTCAATATCTTGGTTTCAATTTTAATTAAAAATGACTGATTTTACTATCAAAATCTCACATAAGATTTATGGGATACCTTTACAATATGGTGAAGTTTGATTCATACAATACCAATGAGCATTCCTCTTTTTTTAGTTTAAAGAATTAATTTTCCATTCAAAATCAAACAACCATAGGAAAATATTTTTCAAGGAAAATATTCTTAAATTCATCCCATTTTAAGGCATAAATCTCCTCGATATTTACAGTATTCTTAACCATTGACCACAACTAGTCGAATTCAACTTCAAAATTGTAAATATAATGATTAAAATTTTGATTGTATGAACACTCCATGACATAAAATATCTTTTCTAGGTATTTAATCTAATCTTTATACACTATAAGGTTAGAATATCCATTTAAAGGAGGAGGGTTCTGCCTCATAAAATGTTCCATAATCATTATGTTCCTTTATGATAGATTTAACTGTTCCCTTGCATGGATTCAAACACCATTTATAGAATATGTTAACTGATCCATTAATATAAAAAAATTTGTTAGTTATAATTCCCACCATTTTGGGATATAGATTTGGAAATATATCATCCAACTGGTTCCTTCCTACATTATATTTCATAATTATTTTTTGGAAAACCATTCTAATGAAACATATCTAAGATGAATAAATATGTTAAATTTAAAATTCTATATAATTATAAAACAAACATAAGGTAAAAAATCATTTATGGTATTCTATTAACATCATTATATCCTCTAATGTTATCTAAATTGTCCTATGATACCATCTATAAGGACCCGACCATAAATAGTACATATTCAAGTAAATTCAACTTGAAATAATTTTCATTCATTACTAATGATATTATCAGTTTATATTTTTATATTATTAGGATATAATTCAAAGATGAAACCCCTAAATAATAAAAATAGGATGATACTAAATAAAAATGCTCATTTCTTTCAAATACAAATGTTTTTAACAAAACATGAATTCTTTTTATGAAAAATCTTCATAAAATTCTTCTTGGAATCTTTTTTTCCTTTACCCATACTTAAACCCCATGAAAGTCACTTTAAAACATGGTATAATAACAAAAAGCATATTAAGGGGAATACAAGGAAGGAACGACATTGTTAGTCCATAAATACTTAAAAACATATGAAATCATTTTCAGAAAGACTTACTTCTCACCTGTAAAAAATCATATACTTAAATTGTGAGGGAAAATATTTCCATTAAACATAGAAAATATAAATATATAATTTTGGTAACACAGAGAATAATTTTAATACCCTAAATACATTGGATTTTAACCCTAATTGCTATCTTATGATTTATAACCATCACAACTACCTTATATTGTAACCCTCATGGCTACGTTATGGTGTAACCATAACAATTATACTTTGAATAACCATTATGGCCAATTTCCAACATAAACGTACCCAATTCATTGGTGGGATATCATTGAATTAATGATAATAATTAAAAATTTCCAAGAAACAAAATATAATAATAAAACATGAATACTTGCATCATAAAAACATTCCTTTTGAATTTTATAAAAATAGAAATTTTAAAAATTATTTTTAAAGAAAGGTCATTTATCTCTAATTTAAATCCATTAAAACATGTTCAAAACTCATGTATAATGGTTTAAAGAGTGTTATTAATTATTTACAATACAATATTCATATCTATAATACCTTATACAATGTTTTATAACATCCTTCCATCCATTTATTAATAAAATTTGGTTATTTTCATTGTTTTAGTTGTATTTATTTCATGGTTTCCATGGTTTGTTCATTATGGAATTTATTTTCGAAAAGAAGAAAAAATAAATAATTAGAAAGCTCAGGTATTAATATGTTTCTATAGATTAATATATAATTTTTTCTGATATTAGGGAAATTCATTAGATAAAACATTAATGAAAATGATTTAATATATTTTGGTTGTTATTGGGGACCATTACAAACTTATATCATTTTACTTAATATCATATTTATATATTGGTTCAAGAACATTATATAAATTATAATATATATAATAAAATAGTATTTAACCCTAATAATTATTTTATAACCAGCCTTGAAGGTGTTAATTGAAAATAAAAACTTATCGTCTATAAAGGTGGTGATTCGACACGTCACAAATGAAGATTTTATTTTATTAAATAATAGGAGAATAAGAGAGGTTTCATAATGGATATTACATTAAAAAAATATAATTATATTCTACATAAGAAATTAGAGTTATATTTTCTATTGGATAAGGGTAGGCAAGGAGATAATATGAAAATAAAAGCAATTAAAAAGAAAACAGAAGAAAATGAATGTGAGTTTTTACCTATTGTATTAGTCTCCTTGTGAACCTCCTTAAGGCCCTTGGTTTTGGAATTTTTGTGAGAAAAGTAGAACATGGACGTTTGTAATATGTTTGGGAAGGTAATGGGGCATAATTTATAAAATCTACAATGCTTTATTTGTGTGAGGAGAAGATGTGGTGAGGCTGTTATTTATATTGGTGGAGAGGGGTGTTTTTTTATTACTTTTTTCATTGGATTTTTTTCAATATTTTTAATAGTTTTGATTCCATGAATAAATAAATTAAATAGAGAGTTATAGTTGGATATTATGGTACTTAAATCATCTATACAGCATCTATGACTCAATAATTTCTGTATTTTCTAAATACTTTAAATTATCGTATTTCACTATTCACAAAATTTCAACTATTTTTGAAAAAATCTAAATATCCATATTAACCAGTTTTTGATGTGTATAATTAATAAATGGAATATATTTTATTAAAATAATCTTATAAATATGATAAGTTTTATTTTTATTTAAATTATCATTTAATAAAAAAATACTAATTTTAATAATATAACTTATTTTATGACCCTTGGGAAAATTAATCAAGGTATCATAAAATTTTCATATATTTATAATAAGAGAATATTAGTTTATGATTCTAGTTTATGAAGATATTATTTTTTAAAATCATAAAATAATTTTAAAATTTTAAATAAGTTTTTATGTTTCACAAAAAAACAACAGTTAATTTATCATTTTCAAAATATTTATTTACTTATTCTATGATATAAATATATCATATTTTCACATATAAGATACATAAATTTTATTTATAATTTCACAGGTGTGGTTACTATTATATTTTTATATATTCATTAATTTTTATAAATACCAATTATTTCATTATACATTTACAATGACTTTAACTATTTAATTCTATAATGGAAAAAATTTATTTTACAAGTACCTGGTTGTTACATAAACATTACCTTCAATGCCTAAATTTAAATGTTTTAAAGATTTATTATCCAAATATTTTTCTCCCATGTCCATATTCCTAATATTATTTTATAGATTTAATTATATGCAAATTCATTAATTTTAATGTCAATTTGATGTCAATTTTGACTTTTTTTCAAAGGTTTTCATGTGGAATCTTTTTATATATTTTATATAATATGTTTTGAAAAAATTAATATGGAATGTTTTATTTTAATGTATATATATTATATGGTTTTTATTATAATCAAAACAATTATTTTATTTTTGGATTAATTTATATTATTTCATTTTTTATTTAAATAAAAATCCTAATTCCTTTTGCTTTGGGTATTTTCAAAAAGTGTTTTAAATGGAATTGAAAGTTTGATATACTAATTTTTTTCTTAGGAGTGCAATGAATATTTTTATAATTATTTTTATGGAAATGAAATATTTCATGTGTTATTATTATGATATGGTTCTTGTGAATTTTTATGATTATGGATGAGCTAGATATAGCTCATGAGGATCGCTGATCTCTATATTGATCAACATAATGGATGAGTTTCATATATCTCTCTAATAAAGTGGGTAAATGGAAAATTTTAATTGGTTATAGGTTTCTAATAATATATTATTATAATTTATAAAGATAGTTATTACATTTGTAAGGGTGATTTAAATAGTGATATAAAATTTTTTCCCCAAGTTACTAATATGAATTATCTATTATTTTTATGGATTTGTAAGTAGATATTACGATTTCAAATAGAAATAAAATGAATTTATTCTTAAATGGATATTTATGAAACTTTTTAAGGGAAAAATTTATAACTTGCTAAAAATGATTTCATGATTTCAATGAAACTATCATGATTTTAATTTCATTCCTTTCAGATTTTTTGAAATATTTTATGACTCTTTGGGAGGAGACATTGATTTATGGGGTAATGAAATGTTTATTTGAGTGGATAGACTATATTGAAAAAGGAAAATTGTTATGAGTAATCATGGATTAATGAGTTTCTTTATTTATTTTTATATTTATGATACTAATATTTTTTATCATCTTATGTTTTAAAATAATTTCAGGGGGTTTTAAGGATGGGTAATGATAATGATGAGGATGAGATAAAAATTGTGAGGATATTTCATAAAAAGAAAATGTGTTATATCTTAACTGTTTTTTACAGTAGAAAAAATGTATACTGAGTGGAATTTTTTCACTTTGTGTTTTATTTTATTATTTTTTAAAAGTGATAAACTAATTCCCTGAAACTCTAAACCATATAGATCTTTATTATTTCAAGAAAAATAGTTATTTTATAAAGACTTGATTTTATATATTTTTATAGTTGGTTCCATATACCAAATGTGGGATTTTATTGTTAGGGAATGAAATATAGACGACTATGGTAGTGAGTTTCAATGTTAGTTATTCCTCTTATGGGGTTTTAGAGATATATCTTTTTATGTTAGAAGTTTGATTTTTTTAATATAACTTTCATAATATAAACAAAATGTCATTTTCAAGGAAAGTGCATCCAAACATTAAAAGTAGTTCAAATAAAATGATAGAAGTTCAATAAAACCATTATAAATTCATCTAAAGATATTTTTTTCATATTTTTTCATTACAAAATAATTCTTCACCTTAGCCTTATTTTAGATTTTACTATGGTGATAAACATTTACCTCATTAAATTATTTTAATGAAAAACTGTAATAAAACTTGTTACATAATATGGATATGATAATTCATAATATGAAAATAATTTTACTATATTCAATATCTAAAACTAATAATAAATAATTTTAATATAAAAGCACATAACAGAGAAAAATAATATTCAGAAAAAAATGAATTTGTAATCAGAAAAAAAAAATTTATTCTTATTTAGAACAATAATTATGAATATTATATATTTTATTGGATTATGATTAAAAACATATGCATATTTTTGTAAAGATAAGCCCAAATAGAATAGAATCTTGTGAATAATTAATTAAACGACAATATAATAAATAGTTTTATATCAGAATAAAATATAACTTAAGTACCAAATTATCAAAAATGGGTTTCTAAATTATATATGTTATTTTAAAATATGTTATTTTACTCCATATATAGATATTTTTTTCCAAAAGTTTTTATAAAATCTTAATTCATGCTTATATCATGATGATTTCATAAAGGTTACAATATTTCTAAAAATGTATTTTGTAATATTCACATAAAAATCAACATTTTCAAAAAAAAATTACAAAAATTTAACCCTAATTAATTTTTGCATGAAGAATCCAAAAAACAATTAATTTTAAAAAATTAAAATTATAAAATTTATTAATTTAAATTTTAAATGAAAACATATAATGTAGTGAAAATTATTTTAATAAAAAAATAACTATTAAATTTACAATTCTTATTAATATTATTTAATATTAATTACTAATCAAATGATTGTTAATCTTAATTTTACATTGAAATATTTTTTAGAATATTCTTTTAAAAGTTGTCAAATTTAGATTATAAAAATATTTAATATATAAAAATATAATTCTCAAAAGATAATCATGTTTTATATTAAATGATTTTATTCAAAAAAAATTAAATTAATTAATTATTTCCCAGGTTTTAATCACCAATTTTTTATTAAATCACACCGTTAAACGTTATTTTAGAATTAAATGTTAAAAATCAAAATAAAATAATTAAAACATATATAAAATTTATTCCCTTAATAGATACATGTTTATATCATCGTAAATTATTCATAAAATGCCCCTCAAGAACTATATATATGATATAAGGGTAAGCTCGGAAATGGTATATTTTTTGGGTGGTGATTCAGTTATCATTGATCTCTTAGTGATTTCCACTAGCTTGAACTTCTCATGTTGATGGTTTTTCTCACGTCGTAATTGATGAACTTCAATACATTCTTGGTCTAAGAAATAACATATTGATGATACATCTATTCCAATCATTATTAATAAATCCCCATAATTATATCTCCTAGTAATTAATGCTATTTTTTCCTTTATATATAGATTTTGTAATCTAAGAACGTATATTTATAAATGCCAAATCAATGACTATGTTATAACTGTAACATTTAATAATTATAATTTTATCCCATTAATATATCTTGATTCATATTAGCTCAGTGTTGTTTGTGATAAATGATATGTAACATATTATATATGTAAACAAATTTCATATTAAATTTTCATGGTGTTATGTTCCATCTGTATAAATAAAATTGGCACTCACATTTTCAATTTATCTTATCAAGGAAAATAGATGATGGTATTCTTGATATAGTATTGACTCAATATTTAATTTATAATATGAAATATAATTATCTTAGGTAAGACTAGGAAACTCATATTTTCCCTCATAGTAGGTATATCCCCAAATATTTTCTTCTCCCCAATCTTGTGAGCTAAATACCCTTTGTTATTCATCATTAAGATGTATATAACAGAAGTGATTCCCATAGGGAGTTCAAAGTCATAATTATATGGATTAATGATTATAGGTTGGTCTGAGATATTAAATGTAGCATCTCTATCTTATAAATTATTATGAAATCTACATATAGAGAGGGATGGAGAGAATATATGCACAAAATGATACAAAATTTTACTAAAGAGATAATAATAAGATTTCCATGAAAAAATTCCCACAAAACTATATAATTGATAATTTATAAACTTTAGATAAATTGATCACTGAAAGGTGGTGTCGTGGGAGCTTTCAAATAATGTGTGATGTTTTGGTACTTAGGTGCAGTAAAGTGGCTGACCAAGGTCGTTTATTAAGGATATATTAATTAAAACATCTGCTAAAAGATATTATGAAAATAAATTTAAAGTAAATAAATAACTTATAAGGATATAGGGTGATGTTTATAAAATAAGATGAATAATTTTTCTAGAAGAATATTATTATTATTTTGTTTTTTTTATTGAAATAAAATTTGTTTAATAAAACACAACAAAAAGATAGTTTTTTAGAAAACTATTTTAAAAATGAAAACTGATCTCACTCTAACTCTTAACTTACTTATTAATATTATCATTTAAATTAAAATCCACTTAATTATGATCCCATAATTTATTAACCCCTGAACCCTAATATAATTAACAAAACCACAAAGATGAAATGAATTAAACCCTAGGCTAGCTTTAGAATATGCAATCATAACACCCTACTTTGATTGATATTATAAGGATATATTATGGTTAGTGGTGAATTATGGAACATAACCACTATGTAAATGATGATTAATTGATTTTAGGAATTTTATTTTAACTCAAAAAAATTATCCCATGTGGTTTTGTTTTACAAATTAAGATAGAGCTCTCACAATTCACACATTACTCGACCTCACGTGTTTTTGTTTGAACTATTAAATTTCATTCTTATTTTCATTTAATTTAAAAAATAAATTAATAAATCATAATATATAAATTACAATATATCGTTGATTTAAAATAATTAAGTGAATATGGTTAGATTCAGATTGATTACTAAGAAGAATTACTCTTCCCTCGGTGATGTAGTCATCATAGAAACATTTTGCATTTTCAATGATCATTGAAAGGGTATAACCTAATAATGTTTATACTCCTTATTTCCAGGACAAAGAGGATGATTAAAGGAAGAATAAAATATAATAATGCATAAGAAAATATAATTAAAATAAGAGTAACTAAGAAGTTTATTATTCAAACAAAAATATTACAATATGAAGAAGAAGAATAAGTCTTCAGTGAAGGGATACTTGATTCAATAGATACCCTTGTTGGAATTCTTGGAGAATCAAAGTGGAACCAATTTTCCTATGACCTTAAATTCTTAATTAACTTCCTAACCCCTACAAATGATAAGAACCCCATTTATAGAGTAGAGGGGTGCCTAGGTTACAAGTTGTTTCAAGTGTGAATGGGGAAACTTGGCCAAATATTTTATTCTACATTTCACCTCAAATTATAACTTCAAAACACATGAACTATCTATCCCTTCTGAAAGATTATTTGTGAGAAATTTTTTTTCTATATTATCTCATAATTTGGGCCAAATCCATTCTCTTATAAAGAATTTATTCCAAATACTAATGTGATGTAAAATCAGTAGAGTCTGGTCCAACTTTGACTCTATAGACATTTTACTCCAATCAAATGCATGATTTAGTTTATATTTCATGAATAACATTTTTTTCTCATTAATTCAAGACCATAACTAAAAAATTTTATGTTCAAATAATTCATATAAAAATATTAATGTCACAGATACTATAATATATTTTAAATGGAAAAACTATAATTTTCATCAAATTTTCTAATTAATTATCTAATCTTATATTTTCTATAAATATACATATTTAACACTATGTGAGGAAATAATGTCATTTATTTAAAAAAAATATTCAATAAATCTACGTTTTACCAGCTCTTCCATACTTACCCATTTTCACTCAGGGGAAAAAGCTCATATCAAGTATTCAAAAAATTGTAACAAGATATATGAATGTTTATATTCCCTAATACATTGTGAAAATATATGCAAATTAAGATTCCCATAAAGATTCAATATCAACAAACTTAATATTAATTGTCTCATAAATTGTATCAAAATAAAATCCAATGAGATTAATGTCACTAATGATAGAAAAACAATTTATGGGACCATAATTCTATTAATTAAACATGTGTGTATGTTCCAACCATTTTAAGATTTTATGTAAACCCTTTATTCAGCACATTCTGGTCAAGTAAATGAATTATTCATAAATGGTTTAATTCAATGATTCCAATCTAAATTCATTTTTAATCAAATTTCAAGACCCACTCACTTAAGAATTCTAAAAATTCAGACCTTAATCTCTTAACCAAGATATCCCCATGTGTTTTTCATTTCATCACTCCGTAATTTGATAATATATTTATATATATAATCATTTTATTTTTTGATTTTTAATTTTTTTTAAATTGTAATAGGGCATACAATTTTCAGTTATCATGTACACACGCATATGACAATTTGGTACAGTAATGAAATTTATCAGAAGATAAATGAATACATAGACCAACCATTGATATAAGATGAATTTTTTTTACATAACTTGGCTATACCTTCAATTGAGTTGGAAAAATTTCCCAAGTCATGGTTGTGTGAAAATTTCAGTGGAGAAATCAATGATACAATTTACTATAAACAAATATCACAAAGAATGATGTCATAATCTAAAAGGTTTTATAATGACACAACCAATCATATCATCGACCATTAAAAAGTTTATAAAAATCAACCCATAATAATGAAATATTTCTCATTCTTATCATTCCACAAATGAATTTTGAAAACATACATTTTCTATATGTTCCACATGTATATGAAAATTTTACATGATATGTTTTTTATTGATTGTTTTTGTTTTTGTTTTTGTATTTTTTTAAAATTTTAACAAAAAACACACACAAATAAAAATCCAAAATATCTAACCCAAAATTTTTTCCCCACCCCCACAATAAAAATATTTCATTATCCTCAATTTAAACTTATTAGATTATATGTGCACATGAAATTCAAAATTTCAAGTATGACATGTAATAAAAAAGTGAAAGGGTTTGAAACAACCTGATATTATCAAGTGATGATGGGGTTATATAGTGTGATAAAATCAACTGCATTGATAGGAAGTCCCTCAATGTATTGATTCATATGTTTCCCATTGATTATAATTCTCCTCCCAGTGTCCTCTTTTGTGATATCAACTACACCAGAAGGAAAAACATTAGGCACAATAAAAAGACCAAACCATCTGGAACACAACTTACTAGGCATCAGCTTCATCCATGAACTGTAGCGAGGAACTTTCTCTCCAATATGAAAAATCCTTTTTATTGATTATTCTATCATGTTTTTTGATCTTTCATTGTATATCTTTGAGTTATCATATGATTATAATTGAATCTCCTCAAGCTATTGAATTTGCATCTTCTGTTCAATTCCCGATTTGGATGAATCCATGATTCATTTATTTATAACCCAAAAAGATCGATTCTCTACATCTATATGGAGATGAAATAGTTTTTAAAAAACAATCTAAAATGGGGACATAATGATGTGGATATTGTATGCTAACTTATAAGCCCAAAGTGCATCATCCAAGTGCTAACTCTAATCCTTCCATTTTTGCTGCACAATTTTCTCCAAGATTTGTTTCAAATCCTGATTTGAAACCTCAGCTTAACCATGTTTTGGGGGTGTTATGATGTTTATGTTTTGTGTGTCACCTTATACTTTTGATGTAGGGAATAAAAATTCAAATTGAAAAAGTTTGTCCCCTGATCACTGAAGATAGACTTCAGTGCTCTAAACTATATAAACAATCTATTCCATGAAAAAGTAGACTACAACATGAGAATATAAATCCCAGTGGCCTTAACATCCACCCATTTTCTATCATAATAAACAGAAACCAAAATATACAAAAACCAAATGATCTTCGAAAAGGACCCATAAAATCAATGCCGCATACATAAAAAATATCACAAAAAATATGAATTTCTTGGGTATCTCATTTCTCCCCAAAATGTTTCTAGTGTGTTGGAAATGTGGGCATGACTTACAAAACACACGAGAATCGTGGAATAATCTTGGAGAATATAGTCTAGAGTCCAAGACTTTGCTAGATGTTCATAGGGGTCCAATGTTTTCATTATATGAAAGTGCATGGAAACAATTCAGAATATAATCAAACTCATGATCAATAACACATATCCTAATAATATAATAACTTAAAATGCTCTATAGGTTGGGATCATCCCAAAAATAAAACATAGACTCAATATTTCATTTCTGAATTGATATTTCTTTAAATTTATAGGAATTTAAGAAGAAACAAGATAGTTAACTAAATAAGAATACCAATGATGTGTACCTGAGAGTTAATAAAGATTCTTATTGGGAATAGAGTCTCGATGTGGTACCTGGTCCAAGGTGTCGGCCTCTAGTGTGTGATTAATCTTACTCATGTGGTCTTCCACCATGTTTTATATACCATTATTTTCATTTATCTCAATATATAATTCATGAATATGGAGTATAAATTAGATATGTTTGGGGTTTGCACTTAGCTTATTCAAGAGGTACCTTAGAGATGCAGGGTTAAAAAACAACTACTTTAGAGCCCAATAAATATGAATGAAATTTATCTAAATAAAATAAGATAGTAAGTAACTTCTTTTCTGTGGTTATGTAGTTTGATTGGGCTGAATCAAATGTCCTTAAATAAAAAACAATCACATTTGAACATCTATCCACCCTCTATGAAAGAAAACAACAATTATTATGTCTTTAGTATCACACATAAGCTCAAATGGAATGTACCACTGTAAGGGCTGTATGATTACTGGATTGTTTAGACACTTATTTATCCCATAAAAACCCCTATAAGAATCCCCAATCAAAAAATCAGAATCCTTTTGAATTAATCATGAAAAAAGAAGAGAAATATTACTAAAATATTTGATGAAGCACTGATAAAATACACTATTCCCTAGAAAAGATCTAACATCACACACACATGAAGGATAGGGTAAGTATGAAATAATATCTAACTTAGATCTATCAAACACTATTCTGTGTTTTAGCACTACATTCCCTATGAAAAAAACCATTATCTATCATGAAATAAAACTTTTGAAAGTTCCATACCATATTCCTCTCAATAAAATGATTTAAAACCATTCAAAAACTGAATATAAATTCATCTGATGAATATTTTTCTACTTTCAAATCATCCATAAATACCTCTATGCAGGTCTTAATGAAATCAGAAAATATACACACCATGCATCTCTAGATGGTACATGGATTATTTTATAGTCGAAGTGGAATCCTTCTATAAGAAAATTTAATGAATGGAAATGTGAATATTGTCTTCTCATGATCTTCCATAGTTAGAGAAACCAGAAAATATATATATGATCCATTGAAGAAAAAATATTGTGTCTTCCTAACTAGTCTCTCAAAAATATGATCAATAAATGTTCGGGGGAATGGTCCTTACGAGCAGATCGATTTAGTTTCCTATAATCAATCCACACATGCCAACTATTTTTCACCCTCATTAGAACTAACTAATATATTTAATTTCTAAAAACAGTAACAACATTATTCTTAGGAACAACTTGAATATGGCTAATCCACTGGGAATCTGAAATGGGAAAAACTATACCTTCCTTGACCAATTTTTCAACTTCTTTTCTATAAACGTCCTTAAGAGTTGGATTCAATATTTTTTGTGGATGCCAAACTAGTTTAACAACATCCTCCAAAATAATCCTATGCATAAAAATGGAGGGGGTAATGGAAGATATTTCAGCCAAGGTCCACCCGATTTTCTTAATGTTCTCCCTTAAAAGATTAAGAATTTTTTCTTTCTATTGAAAATGAAGATTGTTAGCAATGGTAACAGGTAATCTCTCAACACTCAACAAGTATGAGTATTTGAGAGTTGGTGTAAGTGGATAAATTTCCAATGATTAGGTGGGGTGATGTATTGATGGAGATATTAAAGGAACCAAAATATATGCACAATGAACATTAATATGACAATATAAATCATTAAAATTGGAGAATAATTCATCAAATCCATCAGCATGCCTAATAGCCATGTCATAATTGTAGTGAAAATGATCAAAATCAGAATAAGAATCCAAATCAAAATCAAATCCAAGAGAGGATTATGAATAATAAACAGTTTTGGAAGTGCTCTTAGACATCAATCTAGAATGAATTCTCATAATATCCTAAATCATAGGGCTATAAAACTCAATGGGGGTTTTACTTGGTGGTTCAAAATGGGATATAAAAAAGGGGAATGGTCTTATGAGGTGTAATTCATGGAGTCCATAACATTAAATCACTACAACAAATATAGATTTTATCAGCGGTAAAAATGGCTTGTAACAATGCTAGAAATGTTCTATTAATGCCGGAGTGGATAAGGGGGGCCTTCTTTATCATTGCTCCAAAAAGCGCTGATAAAAGGGTCCTTTATCAGCGCTCTGTTTTAGCACTGATAAAAGACCCCTTAATGAGCGCTTCCTTTATCAGCGCTTTCATTTTAGCACTAATAAAGGACCCCTTTTATCAGCACTTTTTTAAAATAATTGATAAAAGGTAAAAAAATTAAAAGATTAAAAATATTAAAAAAATTAAAATAAATTAAAAAAATACCACCAATCGGGGGGCTTTTATAGCGCTTGAACCCCCCCCCCTTTTACAGAGCTTTTCCGCTCCCTACAGCGGCCCACACACCCCCTCCACCCTTTAACAGCACTTGCTCCAATATTACCCCATGCACACGCACCCCTACCTCCACCGGGATTTGAACCTGAGACCTCCCCCATGCGCGCCTAGGCCCTTACCGCTCCTCTATTTTGATTTTCTTTCTAATTCATGATATCTATATATATATATTTATGTATTTAGTTATATTTATTCGTATAGTAATATATATTTATATTAATATATATATAGTTATATTATAATATATATATATAGTTATATTAATATATATATATAGTTATATTAATATATATATATAGTCATATTTATTCGTATAGTAATATATATTTATATTAATATATATATAGTTATATTAATATATATATAGTCATATTATGATATATATGTAGTAATATTAATATATATATATATATAGTTATATTTACTTAGACAGTAATATATATTTATATTAATATATATATATATAGTTATATTAATATATATATATAGTTATATTAATATATATATTTATAGTGATATTAATATATATATTTATAGTGATATTAATATATATATTTATAGTAATATTTATATATATATGTAGTTATATTAATATATATATATATATAGTTAGATTAATATATATATATATATAGATTAATATATAGGTATATAAATATTCAAATATTTTTATTTTAAATAAAATGGATATTAGTTATTATTTCTATAAAGCTAATATATTTTATATGTAAATATATTTTATTATTTATATTTATAATTAAATTTTTATGTGTGAATATAAAAAAATATGTATATATTGTTATATATTTGATTATAAATAGAAGTAAATTATAAAAAACGATTAAATTTCAATGAAATAATGTCAATAAGAATGTAATACCTTGGAATAAATTCAATCCCCACCAAAAAAAGCCAAAAATACCCCCCTTAAATGCGGCTGAAAATCCCGAAAATGTTCAAAAATCGAGCTACCCCGACTAAAAACGAAGTTTTGGAGGCCTACTCGGCCTTTTTTGGCCTGGAAAAGACTTTGAGGGGGGTCCTCCCAATATACAGCGACGTAGAGCTTATCGCAGACTTCGATTTGATATGTGGTAGAGCTCAAACGGACACCCGGATCAAAAGTTATGGTCGTTTGAAGTTTGAGTTGCGTTTTCAACATATTTTGAATCTTTTTTTATTTTTATTTTTTAATCTTCAAAAATGTTATTAAAATACTATTACTCCATAATAATTAGAAAATTATTAATTAAAAATATATTTTTTTAATTTTTTAATAAGACGTTTTCAATAAATATCTTATATATTAAGTATATTATGTGTAAATGTATATTTATACTTATCTAAAATATATTTAAAAATTATGTATTATATTTATATCAATATAAATATATTTATATATTAATATATTAATATATTAATATATTAATATATTATTTATAATTAATTTTTTTTGAAGTCTACCCTTTATCAGTGCTAAGAAAGTGTTGATAAAGGGGTGATTTTATCAGCGCTTTTGTTAGCACTGATAAAGGCACACCCCTTTATCAGTGCTTTTTTGGGAGCGTTGATAAAGGTTGGTGCTGGGAAAAACTGTTTTTGTGGTAGTGAATATCACAACATCATTTCCAAACTCCATGGAAAGTGTTCTCGCTTGGACATTTATGATTGTGTTTATTGTTTTCAGGAAGGGGAAACCAATGATAAAGCTAGAATTGGAATTTACCAGACCATCCTATATGTTAAGAACATATAAATATACTAGAATGATCATGTATATTACCTGAACAAGTACATTCTCAAGGGAACCCACTGGATATGTTTTAGATCTTTTTTCCAATTACACCACTACTCTCATTGGATTTAATTCACCAAACTATAAAGAAGAGAAAATAGAGTGAGGCATGAAATTTATGGAAGCTCCCAAATCACATAAAGCATTAGAAAAATGTAACTCCCCTATAGTTGTTGGGATGTTTAATGTCTATGGATCCTTGAACATTGATGTCATTTCTTGACTTGGTGTAATGAGTTCTTACATATTCCTTCCTAGATTAATCCTCTCATTTATCTTGAGATCTCATTGATTGGTACAATGTTTTTTTTATGAATTTCTCATACCTTGGGTTGTTCTTAATTGCTTCATATAGAGGGATGTTGATCTCAACATGCTTTAATGTTTCAATATATTCTTTTTTCATTTCCTCTTCAACCATATTATTTGTTTGAACCAAAATATTTTGAACGAGAGGAGGTTTAGGAGGAATATCATAAATATTTTTCTTACCTTTGTCTTTATCCTTGGGTTGTTCATCATTAGGTCTTGAATGGGGCTTTTTTTGAGTTTTGGTGAATATCACTTGAATGATGGGTGTAGATGTATCATTTTTTTGCTTCCTACTTCTCAACATGATGGAACTAAAATTCTCCTTGGTATTTGGAGTTGGATGTGAAGGTAGATTTCTAGAGTTCTTACTTACTAGTTCATGGAGGGTGGTGGAAATATAACTCATTTTTTTATTCAACTCTCCCATCTCCAAACATTGACTCTTCATCACATTTTGTTGATTAAAAACAATTTGTTTCAAGTGATCATCAGTATTATAATGTACCTCTGGTTGTGAATTCCCATCTTGTTTAATTTTTGATGCTTGAGCTTCAAATCTCCTTTGGGGTTGTTGGAAACCATATTGGTAAGGAGGAGGTTGTTATAAATTTTATTAAAATAGTGTAAATAGTTGTTTTATAGATCCATAACTCCTATATTATTGATCCTTACACCTTTGTTTGTGTGTTATACCAAAGGAGTCATACTTCTTCTAGGGATGTGGTTTTCGTTTCTACTGATATGGTCTCCCATGGAATACTGCTGCACAATCCTTTATCTCTTGTAATTAGTGGAAACTGTCAATTAGGTGGTTTGTTTTAGTGAAAATTAGATAATGCCTTGTAAGAGTGGGTTTGATGTATTTTGATCCAAATAAATATATCTCACTATAGTGGTCAATTCATCTAACTTGGTATGATTTAAAGGACATTCAAGAGAAGATATACTTCCATGATGTACTCGTCTAACATGTGGTTTAACTCAATCACAAAATTGTTGTGAGTTTTGTGACATCTTCTCAACCAATGAAAAATTAAACTTATAGTGTTTTTACACCAATTCTCATCCAAATATAGCATCTATCATGATCCTATCCATTGGTGAGAGTCCTCCATAGAAGTACTGGATGAGTAGTTTCTCACTGATTTGGTGATATGGGAAGCTTTCACACAACTTATTGAATAGATCCCAATACTCATACATTGAATCCACTTGGGATATCATTATTTCTAAGATATATTTTCAAATGGAACTGTTCCTTGATTCTAGTAAAAATATATGCAAGAAAATATTTTTCAAATCATTCCAAAAATTTACATCTTTAGGTTATAAATAATATATCCTGTCATTTGTTATTCCATCATGTGAAAATTGGAATGCTCTTATTTTGATTTGATCTTGAAATAAATTTATTGGTTTTAGGGTTGATTAAACTACATTAAATTTATTTATATGATTTTTTAGATCCTCATCAAAGTGTCCATGAAATTTGTGAAGTAGGTGTATCAATATAGATTTTAATTCAAAGTCTGATTCAAGGTTTGGATATGAAATACAATTTGGTTTATAGTTAATGTCTGGTGCATCAAATTATTGAATGGTTCTATTAGGTTCATTGTTTTCATTTTCGGCCATTTGTCATATTTTTACATTTAAATTTGTACTATTCCCAATTGCAATGTTACCATAATAGAGGAATTCTTCAACATGTTGAATGTTGAAAAATACCTTAGACCGAGATTGTATGATTCCATCTCAAAGGCTGCGTTCAATATTAGGGTAAAGATCTAAGATATCATCAGGATTATTTTGTGTTATAAATAAAATAAAAATAAAAATAAAATGAATAAAAGTGGACCATAATGAAAATAAAAGAAGTATTATTTGATGGTCCTAGAAATAGAAAGAGAAAAAAACAATAGAATAAAAAAATTGAGAAAGGGGAAAGAATAAAGAAAAAAGAGTAAAAAATAATAAAGTAAAAATAAAAAAACTCTAAATATTTTATAAATTTATTTATTCCTAAAAAATGGTTTCAACTTGAAATACACAATTATAGGAACTTTCAAATGATGTGAGATTTTTTGTTACTGCGGTGTAGCAGAGTGGCTGACTAAGGTCACCTCTCAAAGAGGCAGTAATTAAAACAACTTCTTAAATGGATTATGAAAATAAAGGTAAAAATAGATAAATTATAAATATGGGTGGGGGTTTTAAATCTATAAAAGAATAATAAAAAGTTTTCTAGAAGGGGATTTTTTTTGTTTTTGTTTTTGAAATGAAATTTTATTAACAAAACACAATGAGAAGATGTTTTTTTAGAAAACTATTTTAAGAAGAATAACTCATATGAATCTACCTCTTTACTTATTAGTAATTAATATTTAAATTAAAATCCACATAATTATGATCCCATAATATTTTAACCTCTGAACCTTATAAAAATTAACTAAATCATAAAGTTCAAATGAATTAAAACCAAGGCTAGCATCGAAACATAGAATCATAGCAACCCACTTTGATTGATGTTATAAGGATAGATTATGGTCAATGGTGAATTAAGGAATACTAATACTCTATAAATGAAGGTTAATTAAGTTTAGGGATTGTATTTGGACTCTAAAAATTTATCCCATGTGTTTTTTTACAGATTATGATAACACACTCACAATTCACACATTACCCGGCCTCACATGTTTTTTCATGAATTGTTCAATTACAAGAATATTTTATTTTAATTTAAAAAAATTCCCAATTCATAATATTTGAACTAAATTATCATATTTATTAAAAATAATTAACTGAATAAGTTCATATTTAGATTTATTACTAAGAAGAATTACTCTTCCATGGGCGGTATAGCCATCATAGAAACATTTTGTATTTGAAATGGTCATTGAAAGGGTATAACCCAATCACATTTATAATCAATATTTATAGAGAAATTTGGATGAATAATTAATAATAAAACAAAACAAAATAGAATAAAATATAACAATAATATTTGGAGAATATAATTTTATTATGAAAACACAAATATTACAACATGAAGAAGAAAACAAAGGCATCTGTGAAGGGATCATTGCTTTAAGAGCTACCTATGTTGAAATACTGGGATAATTGAAGTGGAACCCCTAATACTTTGACATAAACTTACTAATGCACGTCTAACCCCTTATGAATTATAAAAAAACATTTATAGAGTGGAGTGGAGGCTAGGTTACAAGTCATTTTTAGTGTGAATGGGGAAACATGACCAAATATTTTATTCCAAATTAAACCACATATTTGACCTTCAAAAAGTGTGAAATAAGATATCCTTATTGAAGTATTTCTTTTAAAAAAATTTATTTTCCATCTTCTATACAAATTTTGGCCCAATCCAAGCTTATATGTAGAATTTATGGCCCAAATACTTATGTGATGTCCAATATAGAGAGTCCCACATAACTTTAACTTCATAGACCATTTAATCTAGTTCAATTCATGATTTATATTAAATTTCACGATTAATCGTTATAACCAATTAATTCAGGAACACAATTAGAAATATTTATGTTAAAATAATTCATAATAAATTACTAATGTATTAAATAATACAGAAAAGTTTAAAGGAAAAACCTCGAATTTTCATCAAATTTTAAAATAAATGATTTAATCCCAAATATTTTATAAATAAACATATTTAACATAATATGAGTAAATTATGTCATTTATTATCAGTAAAATATTCTATAAAATTTTGTTTTTTCAATCATACGATAGTATGTTTTAAATAAATCCATATATAATTATTGTGGTGGTGATTGAATGTCTTTATAAAATAATATGTATATAATAGAGTGGATAAAACTAGATTCAAAAAAGTTATTTTTAGTTCTGGATTCAATGATAATAGTACCTTTCAAAATTATTTTTCTTGTATTACTTCATTAGTTGTAATTGTATAATTTTTCCCTTCATCCCTTTTCTTTGGGGGTTGATAATTTACATTATCTTGGTTGTCTATTATGTTAGGGAATTGAATTCCATAAGGATAAAACTCATTTAATTTAAATAATTCATGTGTGCATAGTGCATTGGATGATACCATTATCCTCTATCATATTTAATAGACACTCTATACCTCTTTCAAAATCATCATCTTAATGTAAAACCCTTAAACACATGAAACCTTTTTCTATTCCTTTTAAACAATTTCCTAGGAAATTTTTCAATTTTTTTATGCAGTTGATATTCTACAAAAAAACATTTTATTTATCTTATCACTAAATTTTTGAGCATAATGAGAGTCTCAAATTTCCATTTAAACATTATGTGTGCATCAAAAAATTTATTCATAGATACTAAAGTCACTTATGGATAATTCCTTTTAAACATATTTTTTACATCACCAAATAAATTATTGATTATTCTTTTAGATTCAATAATAGTATTGATAACATAACTTTGAAGTCATGAAATTTTTTCTCCATATAAATGAATGAATTAATCTAGTTTTTTCTTTAATATTAAAAATTATCACTCTATTTTTTCATAAATAGTTTAGGGAAAATATTTTTTGTATAATATTTTCTTAAACATGACAATTATAGATTTTGGTATTTTTTTTAATGTGTCCATAATTGATGAATCACTTGATGTTAATTTTTATTAGAGAATACAAATATCTTGGAAGTTCATTGGTGACCTCATGCATGATTATTTCAAATTGAGGTAATGTTCCTAAGAAATTATATTCATTAAATATATAATTATTTTTTAATGATAAATGGTTTTTGAAAGAATATTTAGTGTGTTTCTCACACATCTAAAGAATATTTTTGAATGATATATTTATTTATGGAGAAGAAATATTTGACGAATGTAAATTATTTGATGAATATCAATTCATATAAGTTCAGAGGTCACATGATACATTTTTGAGTGATATGGATTTTAAGTGAGGGGATTGATCAATGCTTATTTATACTCAATAACTTGGGTTAATAGTGTTTAGTTTAAGAAAACTGTTTACTACAATAAATAATGAAGATGATATATCCAATGGTGGTTCTTTATTTAATAATGATTGAGGATTTTGAGGGAGATGTTAGAAGAAGGACATGAGAATGTAATTTATTTTTTCATTTGGAATATTTTTGTATTTCTTGAGATATTATGTTGATGATTTGAAACACTTTGAGTTGGCCAAATAAACTAGGTCAGCCTTGGAAACCCAATGAGGTGCAACTCAACAACATATGGAAACTAGGATCTAGTACATGGAAGCCAGGCCTTGCATGGGTATCCCTAGAAGTAGGTGTGATCAGGGATGCATATCTTTCTTATGGAGTAATATGGGAACACATGGTATGTGCACAAGGTGCATGTTCGGTAACATAGTGAAATGAAAAATGTTGTCTTGAGCCCCAGGTTGGAATGTGTTTGTTAGTGTATCTTAGTAAAAACCACTATATTGGCTCAAAAAGACGTTGAAATGAAGGGTATAATTAATCTAATTAGGGATATTATGATTTTCTATGTGGGGTCACATGGCCCTAGTACTATTCACATATCATTAAAATGCTTCTCTTATAACACAATTGTCTAATTAGACTGATCTGAGTCATCTAATCATATCATGACCCATCTTCAACCTCACAGAAACCTTAGCTCGACTGCATGATGTGTTTTTAGGATGATATTTCCTCCATTTTTTGTGATCATGTGACTAATAAGACAATATCAAATTGATGAATCCTCCAGATGAAAAAGATAAAATTTATTTCATGTGTTCTTTGTCTTTTATAAAAGTAATTATACAAAATTATGAGCTTCTATTCAAGGAAGTTGATTCCATGTATACCATTAAAGGTAGTATAGTTATATGATATGATGCATGTGATCACTCTCTATGTGGGTAAGTTCTTTATCATGAATGAAGAAGATGATATCACTTATGAAGAGGATCCATGTTTTGGGTATAAAAAAATAATAAAGATGGAAGCTAAATCCAACTTATGTTTTTTAAATTCTATGAAGCTAAAGAATTAGTATTCTTTAATTAAGAGGGAATATTTTCCAGTACATTTAATTCAATTAATACAAAAGGTAGAGGTGGTGAACCTCATCTATAAATACTCGGGTACCAATGTCGAGATCTACTGTTGAAACCCTTAGAGAGATTATATTTATCTTGAAAATTGTGCATCCCGATGATCGTTTGTGTATCCTCCAATGCAAATAAGATTTTTTGTGAGAATCCATGTCTTGTAAAGTAATTATCCCTAAAATTATGTTATGCTTACAAAGAAATAATTTCTTACATACTATTGTGTATATGTAAATTAAAAAGTTAGAAATATGGGATAACCTATCTCATGAAGTAAAATAATGGATATTGTGTAAAGAACTTATCGATTTCATAAAGATAGTAATAATGTGTAAATAATTATCTAAAATTATTTAATTTTCATGATGAAACAAACACCTCACATACTCACTTAGTTTGTGAAGGAATATATAATAATGTGTACACTATTATGTAATGTTTTCATTAATATTAATAAGAACATGAAAACACAATGATTAAGAGTGAAATTTTACACTATTAATAGGACTATATTGATAATAAAATGGAGGAATAAGGTTCATGTAGTGTGTTGAAGATAATGTTTTACATGATTCAAATATACAAATGAGATGATGTGATATTTCAAATAAAATAACATGCATGTTCAAATTATTTTTTAAATTTCCATGTTTTTATATAATAATTATCATTTGGGTCATAGAAGAGAGCTTGATATATCTAGTCTACATCATAGTGATATTATTATCACTGAATAAGATAAAGAAGAGGCATCATAGTTGATTATTTAATTTATGAGTAAGAACATTGATTATTGATTTAAAGGAATCCCATTTGATTTTTTTTATAGGATGATCATCAAAATTTATTATTTTTTATTGAATAGGATTTTTTATACTTTTTATATTCACTTCATGAGGGATAAGACGATATCCTGTAACCATGTGATTCAAAATTTAATCTTGCATTATACCTGTCCCATTCTATGAAAATGGTTTCAATGACATTTATTTTCTAAATTATAAAAGGAATGCTTTTTGTGAGTGGGATAATATCCACCTTACACCAGTTACAAATTCATCCACATTGTATGTGTATTTATTTAAAAATCATGGCGTTCCTTATTGAAAATTATAGGTGAAGAATATATAAGAATCACTAACTAAATAAGTGATATAGGTATAAAAATTGATAAATGTTTTAAATTGATACAATGTCAACCCACACTAATTCACCCCCTCTTTGTATGTTCATCCTAAAAATCATCCTATAAATTTGTATCAAATGGAATGGTTATAACTCTATTGGATTCTATGATTTGAACATTGCTAAAGATTTTATTATACTTATCTATTATGAATTTATTACAACATTAGAGGAATTTTATATACTATATATTAGAACCATATCTCATCCATGACCTTGAAGAATATAAAGAATAAATAATTGAGAAAGATGAAAAATCCATCTTATGCAAAGAAGTCAATGAATCTATTTCATAATATTTTATTTATAAGAAAGATAATTCATGCATAGTAGTCAAATATTTGGTAGTATATTCTTTTACAATGGATATACTAAACAAATCTTCCTCAGATGCTAATTAATAGGTATTATATTTGTTTTCCCAAGATTTTACAATAAATTATCCAAGAACATGTTGTAAAGATCATTCCTTAAAAAATAATGATTGTATATATTTGAAGTAGACCATGCAAGATAATATCACTTATGTTGATGAAGAAGCTAACAATATAGAGAGAGGGTTCACTGGTAGAAAGAGTAATGACATGTGTTTATCTAACCAAACAATTTAATTTTTTTTTAAAAAATAAAGATCTTGAATAATCATTTTCTAGAGTGGGCATGGGGATTTGTTTGAATCTATCAAATAGAAAGATAAGTTCATTGAGAGAATTTAATTTATGTTCCATGAATTAGATTAAAACCACAAGAGCATCATTGATGTCAATAATTCTTAACATAAGAACAAATAAATGAGGATCAGTAAGATTGAAAATTTACAATAAGAGAAAAATAAAAATAAAGATGAATAAATTGAAAATATAAAGAAATAATGTGATGAAATATTTATTTTAGTTAAGGAAGAGAAATGAATCCTTAATATTAAATTAATTATGTTTTATTTTAAATTGTAAATTTGGTAAATACTAAGCTAATTATTCATAATAAGATAAAATAAGAGTTATTTGTACAGGATATACAACCACACCACGTTCTAAACATGATTCTTATCATAAAATTCATATATCTTGTAGAAAGAACAAGTTGAAATCATTTGATTTCAATTATTTATAATTTTCAAATAAGAAGGAGTTTTCCATATTTGATAATAAATTTTGTGTTAATTATAGTTTTATGTATAGAGAATTTTTCAACTAAAAACATATGAAAAATAAATGTGATAAAGTGATAAAAATACATCAATAGAGAAAAAATATAAGATTAGAATGAAGTGATACCATAAATAATACTCTCATTAGAATGAAATATATGAAAAAGTAAAGCATTTCAAATAAGATAGGATGTTACTAAAAAGGAATGATTAGCATTTGTTTTTTACTATTGGTGTTGTGATCGATTTGAGAACAAGTAATATGATTTTTGGCATAATATGTCAGTATATGAAAAATAAAAATATACTTGCATTAAGTGGGACAAAATGAAGTAACGAACTAAATTCCATAAAAGGAAAGGAATACTCTATTATTTTTAAATATATTCAAAAGTTTGAATAACCTATATGGTATTTCAAATGGAAGTGGTTATAGTTAATAGGAATGAAAACATATATCATTCAATAATTCCACGAAAAAAACAACTGAAAAGGCCGTAAGAGGTGGATAATAGTGATATATCAACCTTTTGAAAGAACAAGATGAAAACAATTCACATTTAATCATAAAATAATATATATAAGTCAACCATGTGTTAAAATTAAAAAGATGATATTCAAAACTAACCCAAGAAGACCAAGAAGGGTCCTAATTAAAAAATAATGAGTTGTTTCTTTTGTGGAAGAATAAGAGACACCATGGATTATCATAATTAGGCTATGGAAATCATAATGAATAGATTCAATATTAAGACAAAAAATTAAAAACATGTACAATATAAAAATAAAAGGACTGAAGTGGTAAATAGAACACTAAGGAAACCATGTAGAACCACTAAGAATATTGTGAATATTCCAAATGATATCCTCATAATATAACCACATTCTTTGGAAAGAGAAGTGAATATTGATTAAATAAATATGACAATAGAATCTAAATCCAATAAGAAGATTACACATGAATAAATAAAATTTCCTAAGAGGTTGTTAGTAAATTATGTCCAAAAAATATTAGAAGTTATGTATGGAATGTGAAATAATTATTTAAACATCTCATATAATTTTGTGCGCATAACTCCAACTAAATATGATATATTTAAAGTAATAAAGAAATAATTAAGTGATGAATATTATTTTATAGATAGTGTAAATAAGAAAATTGCAAGACTAGTATTCAGGCCACTTGGCCTTGGGCCTTTGGGCTACATAATGGGTCTCTATCTACCCAGTCAAAAGAGGTATTTTCTTAAATAATAAAATGAGGATTCAGCCCCAAAGATAATAAAAAATAAAATTACATGTAAATATACTACCAAATAAATTAACTACTGCATGCTACCCAAAACATCCAAGATATTTTGAAAAGTTTACATTAAGAGTTCTCCCTCACATAAAGGAGAAATTAAAGGAGTTTTATTGTTGAGAAAAAATTATCATCATTTTTTCTCTCACTAAAGAACAACTTATATTCACCTTGTTCCCATATATATTGTGATTTATCTTTATTTTTAGTTAATTTAATGTGATTCAATAAATATTTGGGAGAATCAATGAAGAAATTATATTTTTATCATTATTATAGAATATTCATTACAATCCTAATAGAAGACGCAATCCTGGTTTGAACAGTGCACTCATATCTTAAGGATTATTTTTTTCAAATTATTAAAGATCATTCTTGATGAAGATAACAAAATAACAATATTTAATCAAAACAATTTAATCCACCATCATAGATTTTATCATGACAATTGGTATTCAAATTATTTGGAATTATGAAGAAAAATTAATAATAAGAGATATCTTGATGAAGTTAATGTGGAGATCAAACCTTAGGGGAAAATATATAAATAAGTTTCCATAGCATTATAATTCATTATAAACTATTATCTATGGAAGAAACTTATTCTAGAACTCATTAATGTGGTATGTTGGATCACTCTCATACAATTATTTAAAAAAATTAATGAAGTTTGATCATTATGGAGGAGAACGTAAACGAAACAAGGAAATGAAAATATATATATATATATATGAAGTTATAGGACTTATTTTATAGACATAACTTGTATATTATAATTGAATTAGTTGAATATATGTGTTTAGATGACTACAGAAATTTATGGGTGAGTATATCTTGAGATTTTTTTTATAAGAAGTATAAAATTTTCTTCACTGTTATTTTATCAATTAGTATCAAATAATTTCCATTAACCTAGAAAAAAAGTGAATATCCTATTAAGAAATAAACAAATTATTCTATATCATTTGGTATCATATTTTGAACTGAGAATAGACAATATTGATGTCAAAATTCAACCCTCTTGCTTTCATCATTGGGTTAGCCCAAGTATAATTATAATAGAAAAATTGATGGAACATTTCCTAAATATGAAATGATAAAATAATACCTAAGTAAATCTTCATTTATTACAGATAAGGGGGAGATAAGAAAAAAATGGAGAGAATTAATAAAGAGAACATATCGACATCCCATTTTCTACAATGGTTTTGAAAACAAATACAAAGGTGGAGATTAATGATATTACTTTTTTATATTTTTTTCAATGTTTTAATAAGGGATGAATCACTTTATTTCAATATGTATTAATAATTAATAACATCTTGGAAGTTTATTTTTAGTCCTCGTAATGTTTGTTACATATTAAAGTTATGTTCCCAAGAAACAATATGCATTAAGACGAATATAAAATTTTGACAATAAATTGGTGACTAAATCTGTTTGGATTATTTTTTTGGTACCTCTAAATAATATTTTAAAAATTATATTTATATTTTTAAAAAGAAATATATGAAGTAGTTAAAATCATTGGAGAAGATCAATCCATGAAAGTTGAAAGGCCACAAGCGTTATTTTTGGATGAAGTGGATTTGATGTGTGATGATAATAGAAATGTTATTAATTCACAAGGAATTGTATTCATAGTATTTGTTGTAATACCATTCTTTAATATAAAGATGAATTAATATGATCCATACAATGGTGTTTTTTTGGATAATGTTTAAGGATGTTTAAGGACATGTGAGAAGGAGTCCTAGAAAAAGTAATTTTTTTGTGATGAGTATTTTAAAACAGAGAATGATATTATGTCAATTATTTTAAAATATTGGAGTGAGAACAAAAATTAATCCAACATTTCCCACCTATATAGGGTCTGCTCAACAAAACATATGGTATCTAGGCTCTACCACATGGGAGATGAGCCAATAATGGGTACCCGTAACAGATGGTGTATGTGGGGATGCATAGTGACCCTAAAGAGTGTACATGGTTAATGAAAGGTATGAATAAAAGGAATATGGTTTAAGGTGTATTGACTCATCCATTAGTATGGGGAGTCACATGTTGGAATGTGTCTATAAGTGCGTCTGGGTGTCGAATCAAGTATTGGTTCAAGAGGTGGTTGAAATTAATGTTCTTATTAAGAGAAGTGTGGGTAGGCTGATGTTCGATGTTGGATACCAAAATTTGAGTACTATTCACCAATTGTTAAAATTTTACTTTTATAATGTAGTGATTTGATCAGACTAATTTGATCCTTTAGATCATATTAGTCAATGTCTTCAACTTTACAGAAAACCTAGCTTGACGGTGTAGGGTAATTAGTAGCCACAATTTCCACTATATCTGTTGATCATGTAACTAAATATTTTATTTCCAATGGATGAATTATCAAGATGAAAATGATTAAATATATTACATGTAATCTCTATCTTTCATATAAGAAACTATTAAAAATATAGAGCTTATATCGAATTAATATGAAGAAGTGTAGATCATTCAAGGTAGTGTGGGTGCATGAGATGATGCATGTGATATTTCAATATGAACACGAGGGATTAATCATGAACTATGAACTTGATATCACTGAATAATAGGATCAATGTTTTGTATAGTCATAAAATTCTAAATATAGAAACTAAATTCGTGTGATTTTTTAAAATCAAAAGATCATTAAGCTTTCAAAATCATTGATTGATAGGGAATTGTTTTTTGGAAATTTATGGTTTTGAATACCCAGGGTAGATCTAGTGTATCCTAATATATAAATATTAAGGTATATAAGCTGTGATCCGCTATTAAAACCTTGATAGATCTCATTTTAATTAAAACAATATTGCAACTGGATGAGCCTTCACACATCCTTCTACATGTAGAATAAGCCCTACCCACTTCCTTGACTTTTGAAGAAAATATTTGAATAAATATATTGATTTATTTAAGATAGAACCACATAATTACTTTTTTTATGGGAAGAATTATAATGTACATATGGGATAACCTAGTAACATAAAGGAAAATGAGAAGATTATGTAAATCTATTTTAGCTTTCATTAATGTAGTGAGGATACGTCAAGAAGTTTCTTTCATAATTATTATTTTATAAAGGAACCAAGACCTCATGTAATTATAGTTATTTTATGGAAATAAGAACATCGTGTACACTATCACATGATTTTTTCATGAATGTTAGTAAGTACATTACAATCCTTGCATGATGATAGAAGTGTTAGACCATGGAAAAACTATATTTATAATAAATATGAGGAAAAATGATCATATTGTTTTCTGATGATAATGATATGCATGATTAAAATATATTTATCAGATTATGTGAGATGTCCATACAAAGAAAATGTATGATTAAATTATTCTAACAGTGACCTAGTTGTTATATTTTGATTTTCATTTGTGTCAAAGATGAGATTTTAAGATATCTATTCAACACCCAATTGATATTATAATGACTAAAGAATAAGAAACAAATTCATCTAATATGATTTGTGTATTTCTGAGTCTTCCAATTGATTTATGAATTTATGGTAGACTATTGCATTGCTTATATCAGAGGAAGTTGATCAAAATTTATTGGTGTCTATTTAATATAAATTATTATATAATTAACAATAAATCTAAGTGGGATAGTTTGATAATCTCTAAAATTGTGCTTAAATTTTTAATCTTGCATTATACCTGATCAGTTCTAGGATAACAATTTAAAGTCTATACCATGGCCTATGATTCTCTTGATAATAAAAGGAATGTTGTGTGTGAGAAGATTAACAACCACCATAAATTTGGGATGTAGTCATTCACATTGTAGATGAACCTTGTTAACAAATCCCACTATTCCTTGGGCATTGTTGTTTTTTGTGCATGCTTTCTAACTCTAGGTGAATAAGATAAGTTATTCTTTTATTGAAAAGGTGACAGAGGTATAAAATGGGATAAATATATAAAAGTGATAGAAATTCATCCAACAATAATTCACACCATCTTAGTGTGGTATTAAGAAACTTATCCTAATAAAATTCTACCCATTAGATAGAGTTAACTTATTCGTTTGGCCTCATATTCTTAATGGGACTCCACCATTGGTCAGCTACTCCATCTTTTTTTGAAGATAATATTTTCTTAAACTGAACACTATAGAATGAAATATATCTTTTCTATTATGTTTTAAAATTTCTCAGTAGTTAGTCAATTGGAATACCCCCAAACAGATGGTGGTCATTACTACATGATGAAATCTCTTACATGTTGTTACTTCATTAGAATGTTCAAGAGCTCAACACGATTTATGTTATTGTTAATTATTTGAGAGAGAATTTACCTAATTTTTTTCACTCCATATTCCATTCCATTAGGTTTTTTATTGGGATAACCACCGTATTATCCTCTAAAATAATTTTTAACTCAGTTACTCTATGTTTTGGAAATATACTAATATGATACATAGTTAAAATAATAGATTAATAATAATATAGTTTAAAAAACTAATGTAAAAATAATATGAATTTTAAAGGCCCATAAAATGATGTCATAATTTATATCACTTCTATTCTATCTTATAACAATTTTTATTCAACCTATGCTAATTTATTTTGGGTTTTATTATAATTATTAACATAATTACCAAATATAAATTTACCCTACATTGATACAAACTGAGACACCCCAGTCCCACACTCTTAGATCATAAGAAAAAGAAAAATTCTTTACACCCAAGCATCGATACTAAATTAGAGAACTTGAGAATAACATGCAAATATTATACATGATTTTCCTAACATAAACATTTAAACTCAAATATAAACACACAATCCATGATCTGAATTTTGTTATCATTGGAGATTAGCTATAATATTTCTTCATTTTATAAATATTCTTCAACATTTCCCACAAATATCCTTCTTATGTGATGCACATGTAGTGAAACTATACATTATTCTCTTCTTTAAAACCTAGTTAAATGAAAACATTAGAAATTTGAGCTCAAATTTGAAAAAGGTAAAATGTTTTCAATGATTAAAAAATTAGTTATATCACAAGCATGTGAGAAAACATGAGCATAAGAGAAATATCAGATTTAAAGGATTATGGAAAAAAAGTGTTTTCCATAATATATGATCAAAGACTAGATAACATAAAAATGAATCAATCATATATAATGTAATAATAAATAACAAAAACTAGATAATAATTTTGATCAATGTAATGTTACATAGGAATGTGGTATAATATAGAAATATAGCATAAGTATAAGCGTAGCAAAAATTGCATTGTGAACAGATCTATTTTCAATCATGTCTATGCATAATTTGTTGAACATATATAATTGAAATAAAATCCCCACCTAATATTCTAAACATAGATAATTGTAATCATATCAATGAATTATACTATGAACATAGAAAACCATAATCATTCACAGGAATCATCTTTTGAACATTGTTAATCACAATCTTGTCTACGTATTATCTTCGGGACATTGATAATCTCAATAATGTGTACACATTATCTCGTTAGTAATAAATCTTTTACCAATTAATTATAAATCTATATAGTACCCCACTCATCATAAAATGAAAAAACATACATTTTTTTGAAACCTGAAATTAAACATACAAAATATGAGGAAACCCCATTGAAATAAATTGGGTTTCATATCATTTAAAAACTATATCACATAACATGAAATCATGAATAGATCATATAATAACCCAAATTTAATCTAAAAACGTTTTTAAAAGAATTTTGAGTAAGATCATGAACATTACTCTAAAATTTTTATATTCTATGGAGGTGAAGAGGAAAATGAAAATGGAATTAAAAATATAATGTTGATAAATATTTTTTAAAAAGGTTATAAAAAACATATAAGTTAATTCAAAAAATAATTTTAGGAGTATGGAAAAGAAATTTCAAAACCATAATTTTAAATGATTTCCACATGTTTAAATCATTAAAATAAATGATGTGAAAATAAGAAATATGGAGTATAAGATAAAAATATACAAAAGTTGAATGAAATTTCATTATTTATTAAAACTTATTTTTAAAAGATAAAATTTATTAAAAATCATTACTGTACATTTATTATCAAAAAAATAAAAACATAAGGATTATTCTTTATTAATATTTTTTTATAAAATTAGATATTTTATCATGGGGTAAATGTTAAATATTAATGTTTTTCAAACTTTTATAAAGAATTTTAATAATGACCCACACTATTTTTTAAGAACATTCCTTTTAGAACTTTTTACAAAAAGTAAAATATTATTTAGAACGATGTTAAAAATAATTTATGTATACAAAAGAATATTTTTGAAATAATATAATGAATATAGACATGGATGAAAAATAACAATTATAAAGGATTATAATTATTCTTAACAATATCATATTTTAAATAAGAATGAAATCCATCAAAGAAATATATTTTTATAAAAAGGATGTAATTTATTTATAAATAAAGATAAAATGCCTTACAGAATAGAGAAATGGAAGAATATAATAAACTTATATGAATATTTTCAAGCAAGAAGGTTTATGACCAAATGAAAAAGAAATTCAGTCAACAAAACCACTACCTTAGATTCATGATTTGTTGTATGTTCTCTCACCTCATTTATAATAAATATAAACTTAATAAACATCTATTTAAGAAACTTATTAATATTTATTACCTTTTATGTTAATAATTTATTTCCATTTATTATATTTTAATTTCTTATTTCTAGTTAATATTGATCATTAGAATTGGTAGTTTTAACTATTCCTTGTCTCTTTTGGAATAACTGTTTCAGTAACCATTCCATATTAACGATTTTATAATCACTAAAATATTCATGTTATTGTAATTAAAGTACCATAATTATTTATGTTATTCTAGGTTCATTCTATGTTTGTTTTAGGTAATATTATTTAAGATAAATTTCATAACACACTTTTTTCTATTATTTATAGTGAATAAAATGTGGTACATTAATAGTGAGTTTAAATATATATATATATATATATATATATATTACCATTATAGTAAGAAAAACATTATTATTTTTATTTAAATCCAAACATATAATTGATTTTGTTTCTATAACCATCTATGATAAAATTTGTAGCCTCTTCCATGTAGGTGGTCAAACTGACCGAAACATAGTATGCTTTATTTAATATATGAGTATGATTATGAAGTTATTTTATCATAGTTTCATTATTCAATAACCATAATAATATTATTTAAATTTTTCTAAAAATATATATACTTCTTTAAAGGAGTTTGATGAAGAAAATATATGAAAAAAATGAGAAGAATGTTTTACCTACAAAGAAGACATCATATCTCATCTTAGTAACCTTCATTGTTTTTAATGAATTTGGTAAAAAATCTAAGGACCCAAATATATCTAGAAAATGATAGGTTTTTAAAGAAATAAGTATGGTAGATTATTAAGTTTAATTATAATTTTATTTTTCTTTTAAAGGGTGGTGGAGGGATCTTTTTATAAGTGAGTGGAGGGTCATCTTGAAAATATTAATTTCTTAAAATAAAAGAAATTTCATATTCAATTAAAGTGGATCAAAATTTTAAAATTAATTATTAAAAGATTAATTTAGTTCAATAAATACCTATAAAAATAATTTAAATATAATTTAGTATTACATACAAAGTCATTACCCTCTAATTTAACACAATTACTTTATTTTAGCCTTTATAACTCTGATTAAATTTTAATTTGGTACTATATTTTTATGAATAAAAATTAAATAAAAATTATTAATAAATACATACATGATTAATCCAAAAATGATTTTTTTCTAGATCTAGTTTCTAAAAGTGATAAAAACTATTTTTAATAAAAAAATATATAACAAGATTTTTTTTAGAAAAATTTTATTCTTAATCATAAAATTGGACTATTATTATTTATGGAAATTATTATGAATGGTATTTATTTTATTGGTTTATGAATTAAAAAGTTAGTTTATTTTATTAATAAAACATTACAAAACCAAATGGAATATTTTTAATACTTAATTAATGGAAAAGTATCAAATATGGATCATTATTATAATTAAAAATAACTTATACTCTAATATTTCAATCATAGGTTTATAAATTTAATATATTATTTCATTTTAATTCATTATATTACTCTATAAATACATATTTGGTTGATAAAAATGTTTCATAAATTTTTAAATCAGTCTTATATCATTATAATTCCAAAAACATTATAGTGCTTATAAAACATTTATTTTATACTTTTAAAATACTAATCAACTATTTCATAAAAATCCTTAAAATTAACCGTAATATATTTTTTACATTATTAATCCAAAAATTATATTCTTTTTAAGAGATTAAAATTATATTTTTTTAATTTTACTTTTAAATGAAAATATATAATTTATTGAAAATGTTTTTTAAATGTATTTTTAAATATTCTGTGTTATTAATATTACTTCATATAAATTACTAATTAAATGGGAGTTAATATCTTTATTATTTACATTAAAAAATTTCATTATAATACTACTTTAAAATTTATCATTTATATTTCATAAATTATATCGTATCAAAAAATAAAATTATTTGAAAAATAGGAATGTTCAACATTATATGATTTTATTCCACATTTTGAAAATTTATGACTTATTTTATAGGTTGTAAAAAATTTATTTTTATTAAATAAATCCCTTTTAAATTTATTTTAAAATAATTTTTTTTTAAAAATAAACTAATGTGAAAATATATGAAATTTATTTCATTAATAATTTCATGTTTATATCCTCCAAACTTCTACTTAGAATAGCCCCCCAAGACTTCTGTATAATGTACAAGGGTAACATTGGAAGTGTTGGTAGTCATGGGTGGTGATTTAACTAGCATGGATCCAGTATTTATTTCCAAGATCTTAAACATCTATTATAGATGATTTTTCACAAGTTTTATAAGTGGATGTTCATATTGGGGTTGGTCTAGGAAAAACCCTAGTGATTCTACCTCCATTCCAAGATCAAATAAATGAGTCTCATAAGGAAGACCCAAACTTCTTAAATTCATTTCATCTCCTTTATACATAGATTTCATAATAAAGTTACTGATATTTATACCAGACAATTAAATGGTTATAATGGCAGAATTTAATAATTAAAATATTTTATTATTAATATATCATGGTTCATTTTAGTTCACTGTTTCATGTGATATTAACTATCCAACTAAGTATTTTTTAAATTATGATACATAAAATATATTTGTATGTTACATTATACCACCATAAATAAATTGTATCAACATAATTTTATTTCCTATCAATGATGAATATCAGTGAAGTTATTATTATTATAGAGATGACTCATTGTATAATTTCAAATGAAACATCTTATTATCTATGTTATACTAGGAATCTAATATTGAACCTAATAGAAGAAATATCTTCAAAATAGGGTTTCAAACCAATAATATGAATTAATTACCCCTCATTATTGGGTATTAACACTCATATAATGGACATGATTTCCATAGAGATTTCATAGCCAACCTTACACCAATAGATTGTTTTTGGTCATACTATGATATGGAATAAAACGTCATTATATGAATAATTTATATGAACACATCATGGAGAGATCCAATCCATGTCTAAAATGTCACAAAATTATTCTAAATGAAAAATAATAATATTTACATGAAACACTTCCCCATAATATTATATCAGAGGGAATTTACAAACATGCAACAAAATGATCATACAAATATAATTTTTTATAAATCAAAATATAATAATTATAGTTAGAATTTTATGTTCTTAGAAAACATTATAGATATAAAAGTGAGTTTAGAACTATAATAAAATGATATATTTTCTATTTTTGATTTGATAATGATTTCACCTTTCTCCCTTCATTTTCATGTATCACATTAACAGTTGTAATTTAATAACCCTTCCTTTTTTCATTTCTCTTAGAAGGTTGACGATGTTTATTATCATCATTAGACCTTGGGACTGGGCATTGATTTTCATAATGTCTAAACACCTTTCATTTGAATCATTGAATCATGGGAACTATATTACATATAAATATCTTATCTTCTATTTTTTATACTAGAAACTTTATCCCTCATTGATAATAATCAACTTGATAGACATAAATTCCCCATATAAAAAATATTCCCATTACTTTTATTCAATTTATTTTGTTTTTGTTCCCCAATTTTATGCATGCAGGTGCCTGAAGTTTACTTTTTCTATGTGATTTATCATTTGATATTCCATGAAACTCCATTTTTATTTTTTTATCAATAAATCAATTGGAATAATTACAATATAAATTTTACCTTTCCATCTTAATATCACTTTGAACAATTCATTAAAATATATTAATTTCCATAATATACAAATATTTTTGAATAGTTGGTTTTAGGAAACTAATGAAACAATAAATCATGATTTCGAGGTAATTTATAAAATGAAAATTATACCTATAAATACTTGTAATGTTTTATTTGTGTGAACCAGAAAATTAAATCTTATTTTTCATTAACTTATGAAATTATTTCATGATTTTAGCATAAATAGTTTTGTAAAAATATTTGGTCATTGTATTTTTAAACCTCGTCTCATTATATTAAGTTAACTTCTTTATTTGGACATGTATTCTTATTTAGATTCAACCAATGGTTAGATTCAAATTTAATAAAATAAACTTTCAAGAGAACCATTTCATGATCTAAGTACTACAGAATCGAAAATATCTTTTTTATTATGTTGATCCATTACTAAAAAAATTAATAGATTAGATGAACCAATAAAAGATAGTGGCTATTTCTACACAGAGGAATGAATTAAATTTTTATACTTACATGGAATTTTCATGATTTCAACACGATTTAGGTTTTCTTAATAAAATGAGAGTTAATTTTTATGATTTTTTTAAATCCATCTACAATACCACTAGGTTTCACTTTTATATAACCACCTTATCATCCCTCACACCCATTATTAGACCTGTTACTCCTAGTTTCAGCAATTTACATAAAAGAAAAAGTAAAAAATAGGGATATAAACAATAATATATCAATAAAATCAAAGTAAAAAACATTATAAATTTTAAACATCCATCTTATGATGTCTTATTCTATAACAAATCCATTTTATCCTATGAATTTTTTTTAATCCTATATTACTCTAAGTGGGGTAATATTATCCTTGTTAAAATAATAAATAAAAATAAGTAATCCCTTATCAAATATCAACTATTTCAACCTAGACACACTTTACTAGATCCAATGTTAAAAACATATTTGTTACACACTAGCTTTGATACCAACTGAGATAGATTGTCCATAACTTATACATATATTTTACATCATTTCACATTATTTTTTAACCCTTATTCTTAAAATCAAAATTAAAAAAAATTAGAATATATTTTTATTTTCAAAACAATGAAAACATTGAGATTATTATTTGATAATAAAAATGGTTATGAAATAAGAAAAGAGTGATCATGTAATAAAAGGAAAAATGACTTTCTTTTCACATTTTGGAAACAACTTTAAAAAATAACCCATGCATAAACACTAATAAGATTGATTTTAATAATTTTTTAATATATTAAATGATATTTTAAAATGATCTAAATTTATTATTTAATTATAAATAATTAAACAAATTTAACATTATAAAGAATTTGGACATGGAAGAGAAAAAACCATTAGAAAAGTTGTGGATTACTTTTAAGAATATCATATTTTTATGGAGAATGAAATAAATCATAAAAAAAGGTTTTGATGAAACGATATCGTTTTTCCCTAGGTTAGTAGAAACTACCAAATAATATAGTTCAATTGCTGAATAAAATAAACTTATAATAGTATAGTCAGGAATAATGCTTATGACCCATTGAAAAGTAAATTAAGTTGAAAAAAATCCTAACCATAAATTCATGATTAGTTAGAAGTGATCCAACTTCCAAAATAATAAAAATATACTTAATGTCCATCTATTTAATAATATTATACATTTTTTTCATTTAAATTATTTTTTATTCATGTATTATAGATTATTAGTTATTTATAGTTAATAATGATCATTGTTGTTAGTAGTTTTAATCATTACATTTATAATTAAGTATAATACATTTTTTATCATTAAATGTTTATGAATTATTATTCTACATAATATTCCTGTTATTGGAGTAAAATTTACTTAATTATTTATTAATTTTCATGTCTTTCTATGGAAACATCGGGAATTATTTTTTAAGGTGAAATCTATAAAATGCTTGTTTTGGTAAATTTTAAAAAATAAAAACGTGGAATAATAATAATGATGTTAAATGTTTACATTATGATAAAATAAAAAAATAAAAAAAATTAATTATTTCCATCATAGAAATCTAGTATCTATGTTTCCATAACCACCCACGATAGAAATTTATAGCATCATCAATGTAGGATGTTAAACTGACCAAAACAAAAACATGTTATAATCAAGATATTACTAAGATTATGAAGTGATTTTATAATAATATCATCTTAATATAAGTAAAAATGTATTATTTATATGTTATTAAATAGAAATATATATATTTATAGGATTTTGATAAATAAAAGAAATTAAAATTATTATAAGAAGTTATTACTTACACAGAAGAAACCATATCTCCTCTTGGAATCCTTCTTATTTTAAAGGAATTTGCATAATCAATAGGGAAAATAAGATAACCAATGTGGGGTAGGTTTTTAGGGAATTTAATACATTATATTACATATTTTCAGTATAACTTTTAGGTCTTCCTTTGAAGGGGTGGTGGAGGGATCCTTTTATGAGCGACTGGAGTGATATTTTGGTAAATATTCACTTCATAATTTAAATGGAATGTAATATTCAACGAATGGGGATTCAAAAATTAAAATTAATGAATATATGATCATTTTAGTTCTATAATTCTATCATTTACTCATTTAATTATATTTTTTAAGATATTTTAAGTCCCTTCCCCTTAACATAATACATTTTCTGTATTTTCGCTTTTACCCTGGTAACTATCATTTCTATATGTAACTTATTTTCATGACTAAAAATAAAATGAACCATGTTAACTAATGTTGACATGATGAGTCAAAATTTTAAAACAATTTTACTAGATTTAGTATAAAAAATTAATAAAATTTAATTATAATATAATAACTCCAAAAGAAAAATCCTTTTGTAGAAAAAATATATTATTACTTATAAAATTATATTTTCTTAGTTATGTCAATAATTATTAGTAATAATGATTTTATTAGTATATTATTTAAATTTATGTTTATTATATTTTGAATCCACGATAAAAAATAGAATATTTTGAATAATTAATTAAATGAAAATAAATATGTTTTTTTGTTAGAATAAAAAATAACATAGCTTCAAAAATCTCAAAAATAGGTTTCTAAATTCAATATGTTAGTTTCAAAAGAATTATTTTACTTTTGGGATATATATGTAGTGAAAAAAGGATTTATAATTTTTAATTAATACTTAAATCATGATTATTCCATCAAATTTATTGAATTTATGAAAACATTATTTTGTATTATTCACCTAAAAATAAAACTTTTTAGAAAAATCCCAAAACATCAACCTAAGATAATATTTACATAATGAATACAAAATGAAATTCATTTTAGAAAATTAATTTTTCAAAATTTAGAAATTTTAATTTTAATTGAAGAAATATAATATAATGAAAAAAAAAATTTATTAAATAAAATGTCTTTATAAACATTAGGTGTTATTAATATTATTTAATATCAACCTCAAATTAAATTAGTGTTAATCAATTTATTTCTGCATTGAAAAATAATATTATCATAATACTTTAAAAAATTTCATATTTAGTTTAAAAACATATATTATAAAAAATAAAATTCATTAGGAAATAATATTCTTTAACTTTAAATGCATTAATTACTAATTTTTAATTCTATTTAATTAAGTCATTGAAATTAATTAACACATTTGTATTCAATAGAAACTTTTAATTTTTAAAAAAATTGAAATTAATAAGAATTTCAAATAAAATATTAAGAACATATATGAAATATATTTCCTTAATAATTACATATTTATATCATCGTAACATCTACTTTCAAAACCTCACAATACACCTCTATAAGATCTATGTGTAAGATATGAAATGGTGGAAATCACAAGTGGTGATTTACCTAGAATGGATCTCATAGATATTTCCATGATCGTGGACTCTTACCATTGAATATTTATCTCAATCCATGTTTGCTGAAGATCATATTGCACATTGTCTAGCAAAAAATCCATTTACAATAACTTCATTCCAACCTCTGAAAAAGGATCCATATAAGTAAAACACCAACTATTTTATTCCATTACATCATCATTCTACATAATTTCATAATATTGTTACTTCTATTTATACCCACCAATAGAATGGATTTATTATAATAGTGGATTTTTATAAATATAATGTTATATCATTAATATATTATGATTCATTTTATTTCAGTGTTACATATGATATATTTTATTTAGCACAAAATTTATTTTATGAAAAATATATACTAAAATCTCAAGGATTTACAGGGGTTTTTTCTTGGGGTGGTATCACAAATGAGTTTCATTGTATAAGGTTAGACCCATTTAGGGGACATCATGCCACAAAGTTAGGGTCATATCACAACGTGAACTTGAGTAGTGAGCCTATGGTTCTACCTTAATGGAATGTTGTTCTATGATAGGGTATGTCAGGACGTAATGTACATGTACCAATTTTCAATTCTATTAATTTTCAAATCTATAACTCTTAAATTTCTATATTGTTCAGTATTCTTTTCCTCCCCTCTCATTCTATTGAACCCATGATATGCTCAAGAATGTTCCTCGATTATTCCCCTATAGAGTTTGACTCTTCCACCTTAGATTTAATATACCGTCTTGGAAGGTAAGTGGACCTTTTCTTCTTCTCTTATCCTCCCTTATTAATTACACTTGTTTTTACTCATCTAGTGCACCTTAATTAATGAGTAATTAAAAATTCAGGTTTTATCCAAGTATAATAATAAGGATTTTGTTTTTTTGGTCTTGTATCATTCATTACATCAATATGTTTTCTTTAATTATCACTTCTAAGTGGTTTTTACTTGATTGAGTAAGGGTTGTTTGTGAAATTCCATTATTTGATAATTTTATGAAGTGATTGGGTGTTCTAATTTCTTTTCTTACTTAGTCATATTTATGTATGATTCTCTTTTTGGTTTTATAAAATTATTTCATGGTTTTATAGACTTGTTATAGTTGATTATCAGTGGATTTTTTTATATCATTTTGAACTAGATTTCTTATATTACAATCATTTGTAAAAATTATTATGGGTCTCTTTTGACATGAGTTTGACAATAAATTAAGTGTTTTAGACCTGTTTTGATTTTCAAATAATAAGATACATGTTTTTTAATTGTTGTTTTATATTAAATAAATGTTTTGGTTTTTAAATGAACCCTAAAGGAAAGAAATATTTATTTATAACATGATGATACTTTTTATATTTTTAAATTTTGTTTTCAAACATAGTTTCCCCTAAGAAACATATAGACTCATAAGGATTTTTATAAAAAAATTATTCCATGTTCTGCCTATATGTGATTTGTGGATGTTACAAGGAATATCCTTCAAATAATGTTTTATATGTCCATATGGTATTTTATAATGTGCATCATTTGATGAAATTTCACTATATTGTAACCCCTAGTTGTATATATTTTATATAATTTCCCCATGTATGGGATGTACATTAATTATTATTGTTTAACCATTTACTAATGGGAGAGGGGTGTTTTTATTCAAGGGTGTTTAAGGTGAGATGAGGTTTATTTTATATGCATTTTGTATATGTGTTGATCATTTTTTATTATTTGATTGAAAAAATTCATTGATTTGTTGTAACATCCCAGTTAAATAAAGAATAATACATTTTCATATTTATTAATATTTGAGAATTGAATATTAATTTTACTTTAAAGGGTTTTCTATGTTCGATAGCGTACCTGATACACAAAAAAGAGTTTCTTTGAAATCTTACGTTGCACACTAGTAATAAAATAATATTATTTTAAATGGTAGTTAACACGTAGCCGTTGTATTGGCTAGAATGAATAGAAATAAATAAAATATGATTATATATGTTTCTTAAAAGTTTTTACATTTATCCAATAAAAGATAAAAGTATAAAATAAGAAAAGAATTCAATTTTAGGCATAGATACTCTAATATTCACTAATGGTCCACTAATCGCATTTTCATGGCGAACCTTCATTAAATATAGTTTTGGCCACTCTTATACTTTCTATTGGACCAAATAAATTTTTTTTAGAATAGGGACATCAAAATTTACTTTGTGTAAATTTTTGGTATTTTTCCGATAAAGTTCAATTTTTTAATGAATAGTGAAAATGTTGTATTTTAATTCAAAACCTCTTTTTAATCTAATTTATTTATATGATTATATTATATTTTGAATTGGTTTTAAAGTGAAATTAGAATATGTTTTTACCATTAAATCTAATATTGGTCATTGGAATTAATTTCACTTTGAAATCAGAATTAAACTACTGTCAATCTTTTGATACTTATTGTTACATAAAAACACGTTATTTGCTCTAACAGTGGGAATTAATTATTATATTAATTACTGCAACTTATATGTTTTTAATTTTGTAAAATAGACTTCATTTTTGAATTTGGAATATCAAATATAGCTTAGGTTGATGTTTTGGTATTTTTCTGAAAAACTTCAATTTTTGATGAATAGTGAAACCACTAAGTGGTACTTAAAAACTGATTTTTCGTTTAAATGAAATTTTACCGCCTCTGTGGTTTGAATTTCAAAAATCCGACATACACGGTTGTCATTAATAACTAAAATGTGGTTTAATGGGATTAAAATAAATTTTTTGGTGAATAGTAACTTTTAAGTTTTTAATCGCGATTAGAGGTAATTAGTGTAGTTTAAGGTAAAAATAATGTTTTAATATTTTGAAATGACCTAGACACATGTCCAACCCTCATTGTATGTGTCATCTCCAACCATGAAAATCCATGGGTCAACTTGGGGACCCCATGGAGACACTTTTGTAGGAAAATGACATTAATTTTTTTTATTTAATGTTAAAATTAAAATGTCACAAACATGAGTTGTTTTACTAAAACAATTCTTAAATTAGATTATACAAGTCATATTTTTGACTATAAATATTCATTGAAAATCTAAAAATATTTCCTACATCATGATATTTTATTATAATTTTTATACATTAATAAATTAAATTATTTATGACACCATGATGATGCAGCGATTACCTCATTATTTAACGATTTAAATAAAATGAAAAGATAATGTAAAATATAAGACCTAAAAATGCCAAAAACCTATTGTATGGGTGGATTTCGAACTCTTATCACCTTATCCTCTAAATATATAATTTTGGGACCCTTTGTATTCGAAAATCATTTTATAATAAAGTATCTTTTCTAAACATTTCAAGAGTTCCCCTCATCTCCTATTATAAAAGGCCCCCAACTCTACCACCTTACCCACACCACTCAAGCCTTTGGCTCGGCCAACCCCTGATCATTTTGTCTCTACACATCCCTCTCTTACTCCTAGAAGCCTCACTTTGGGCAGAAGTCTTCCCAAGGAATCCTTTGAGCTCAAATCAAAAATAGTTACCTATTTTAAAGGTAGTGTTTTCTCTTGTGTTATTTTGCTTTATTTTGCTTCTCCAACCCCATAAATCTTTTTATTCATTTCTATTGTAACAAGTCCAGTATCTTCAATATACTAGGATGTTGTTATAATAATATTTCTAGCTACACTTACACACACCTACATCTAATGGTTAAAGAACATACTGTTTCTGTGGTTGGCGAATTTCTGCCTCACGAAACGATGATTGTTCAATCTTCTTTTAACACCTTTAATGGTGGCCATTAATATGTCACTATATTTATATATGATATATATTATGTTTATGTTTTCCTTATGCTTCTTTATTTTTCATTTGTGGTATACCTTTATGGCTTTCATTATGGGTATACGCGATATCTTCATTTTAGGAAGTGCAGAGTACCGCCCCCTCAATGTTATTTGATTCGTTAATACCATATGTGGGACATATAAAGGATAAATTTAAAGTTATTATATATGATGTTATACTGGAATTATAATATACCTTTATATCATTATTATTTAATTCCATTAAAGTATGAGATAGAAATGAAAGTAGCGTTCATGCGTACGTACGGCTTACCGTCTCCATGAACGGGGCATTTCATTTCTTATCCCCAAATGTAATGTACTATTATAAGTACATATATATAATGGATAAATATGATGTATGTTACATCTAAATTATTAATATAATTCTAGAATTAAAATATACTTATCTCTCATTTAGTTTTAATTCGATTAATATAACATAGAAATGTAAGTAGCGTTCATGCGTACGTACGGCTTACCGTCTCCATGAACGATCCATTTCATTTCTTACCTATAAATGATTATGTAATATTGTAAATAAATGTATATGCTGGATATATATGATATATATGATTTCCAAATAATGAATATCATTCTGGATATAATGAACCTTTAACCACACGAACAACATGTAATTGTAAGAAGTCCACTTTCGACCTAAGAACCAAATATCGACAAAAGAAACATTATTAACATAAATGATTACATAATGTTTATAACATGTCAATAAGTGATATAAAAGGAATAATGAACTTGAAAAAGGTCTTTAATCAAGTAGAAATTAACTCATGTTTATTATTCAGGATGTTAACGAACGATCGAGTCAAGTTGGACACGAGGTAAGGGACATCGTCTCAATCTCCTTTCATTGAGGAATATTTCGTTTTATACAAAACATTATTTTATACGGTTTATAAACCCCTTTGAATTTTACTTTTATAAAAAAGGAATATTTTTCTATGAAGTGTTTTACTAAACGACAAAAAGGAATGTTTCTTTTAACGTACGTGGTGATAATGACCTTTTCTGCCGCCGCGAGTATTATTTGGTCTTTGACTTCCTCAACAACCTGTAATGTTTTTAAAGTGAAATAAATACCATATAATCTTTTATCTATTTTGATATTGAAAATGGTTTTTATAATGGATTTGTTATGTCAATATATTTATGTGATATATTGTGATCAAAGTGTGGAAATCTTTTCTTTCCATTATATTTGTTTTATGTCATATGATTTTATAATGGAACTTGGACATTTGACCAGTGGTTACGTGATAAACCATATGACTGGTGGTGCCGTGAATACTAGGATGGGTTGTTACGTTATAACCTCCAATGCATTGGGTATGGAAGTCGTCCGTATGGCTATTCCATTAAGTGATATTTGTGGAAGTCGACCATATGTTTATTTCATTTAAGTATGTTTATGTCCCAAGTTACCTTTATATGTTATGTGATCTTTATATGGCTTTTATGGTAATCTTTGGGTTACAAAAGGGTAAGTAATGATATTTTATTCATTGAAGAGTTTTTACTACATCATAAAGGTGAAAATTATTACTTTGATAAAGTATACATGGTTTACTTGTTGTTTTGAAAAACTAACAGTTTTCATTCATTGTGTATCCCGTACTGAGCTTTTTATGCTCACCCCAAGTTTTTTGAAATGTTTTTCATAGGACTTAATGTGGAATAGTGTCATGGATGGGATCAAGGGAAAGTCATGCTATCTAAAACATGGAACTAGACATGTTTCCTTTTAAGAGTTTTTATTTTATGGAAACATAGTAGAAGTTTCTACTTTGTAATCTTTTGAGATGTAATAGTTATGTCCTAATTCTCTAAAACTCTAAACCGTGAAAATATCCTCAATGTCAATTATTCGTTTAATTCAATATTAAGTAAGGTTTAAGGTCGGGGCCTTATAGTTGGTATCAGAGGTCGGTTTAGACAACTTTAGGAGTTAGAAAAGTGTAAAATTATAAATTAATTTACGGTATGACTGAAATGATATAGCATTTAAAGATTACCATGTTGCTTCGCCTACGATATTTCTGTGTTCAGAATGGGTTTCCACAGAGGAAACAAAGCAGCTATGTTGGGACGACATCAAGAGTAATACAACCTTCCAAATCAGCATCCCGAGATGGTCGGAATTGGAACTGAATAGTTTGTTGCATGGATGGCATAGTTGACTCTAGCTATAAATGGTGGTGGTATCCATGCATGAGACCAGCCAGATCAACCATAGAGGAACATGTCAAGGGTGTAACATTTCATGAGGCAACATCCCCCATCATTCAGAGGATCATCTAACCTCGTGCTAGCTGAAGGGTGGATTAAAGAGTTGGAGAAGATTTTTTATGTCATGTGGTGTTCAAAACATCAAAAGGTTATTCTTGCTGTTTACCATTTTAAAGGTGATGTTGATCAGTGGTGGTCGATGGTGAAAAATATCAGGGATAGTGATGATATTGATGATCTTCACTGTGACGAATTCAAAGGTATGTTTTTTGAGAAATATTTTCTTAAGGTGGTTCGTCTTACGATTGAAAAAAAATTCGTAGAATTGAGGTAAGAGGATGACCTAGTGGCTGCTTATGAATTAAAGTTCACTCGACTGGCAAGGTATGCTCCAAACATCATACGAGATCTTGATAGTAAAATAAACCATTTTTACTCAGGGTTAAAGCCAAACTATAGAAGGGCTTTAGCTTCTCATGAGTTCAAATGTTATGAAAAACTTGTTCGATGTGTGGAGAAGGTGAAAATGGAGTTTGCCAATGATCAGTTGTTCTTTGAAAAACAACAGAATAAGAGGTCCAATTGGCAGTCAAAGGGGAAGAATTCATCAAAGAAGCAAGGAGGTAAGAATACCAAATAACCATCCTGTGAGAAGTGTGGTAAAATGAATCCCGGAGAATGTTTATCCAAGTCTAGAAAGTGCTTTCGGTGTGGTAAGTCATGTCATATTGCTCGTAACTGTAAGGAAGATGATCAAGCAGGAAATGAAAATCCATCAGTAATATTTTTTAAGTGTAATGAAATGGGTCATTATGAAAATGAGTGTCTAATGAAGAACCCAACTGGGGGAAAGCAGCCAGAGTACAAGAAGAAAGGGATAGTGAAATCATGTGCAACTACTTCAGCAGATTTTGGGCCATCGAATGAAGTAGTATTAGGTACACTTTTTGTTTGTTCAGATTATGCCAATGTGTTGTTTGATTCAGGGTCTACACATTCTTTCATTTCTGAGAAGTTTTCTAGTAAATCGGGAATTCCATCTCAAGATATGAATCCTGAACTTATGGTGAAAACACCCAGGGGGAACGTTGAGACAAAAACTAATTATAAGAATCTTCCTATCCTAGTGTGCGGAAAGAATCTACCAGCAAACCTTATTGTTTTTTCTCTAGTAGAGTTTGATGTTATTTTCGGCAATGATTAGCTTTTTGTTTATCATGCTAAGATTGACTGCAGAGTGAAAATGGTTTCTTTTCAGAAAGATTTTCAGTTTGTGTACAAGAATGAACCCTTGATTTTGATAACATATCAGGAAGTTGACAAACTAGTAAAATATGGAAATGAATTTTACCATGCACATATTGTTGAAAATAAAGGAACTGTTCAAATTAATGATGTGCCAGTGGTAAATGAGTATCTTGATGTTTTTCCTGATGAGTTTCCTGGTATTATTCATGATTGGGAAGTTGATTTTACTGTTGTCTTAGTTCCTCATTCTAATCCAATTTCAAAACCCCCTTATCAAAATGATCAAGTTGAACTTTTAGAGTTAAAGAAACAATTACAGGAGTTATTAGATAAAGTTTTCATTCGACCTATCACATCACCATGGGGTGCTCTTGTCTTGTTTGTTAAAAAGAAAGATGGTTCAATGAGACTTTTCATTGATTATAGAGCCTTGAATAACATTACTGTTATGAACAAGTATCCTTTGCCTCATATCGATGATTTGTTTGATTAGCTCCAGGGAGCTCAGTATATTTTGAAGATTGACTTGAGGTCGGGCTACCATTTGTTGAAAGTATAAGAAGCAGATGTTCTGAAGACTGTGTTCTGTACTAGATATGGCCATTATGAATTTGTAGTTATGCCTTTTGGGTTAACCAATGCACTTGCTGTATTCATGGACCATATGAATAGAGTTTTCAATGAGTTCTTGGATAAGTTTGTGGTTGTTTTCAGCGATGATATATTGGTGTTTTCTAAAAGTAAAAAGGAGCATGAAAGTCGTTTGAGGGTTATCTTGCAAAACATAAAAGAAAATAAATTGTATAGAAAATTTAGCAAGTGTGAGTTTTGGTTACAACAAATTTCATTCCTTGGTCAAATTGTTTCAAAAGATGGCATAACTGTTGATCCTGCTAAAACAAAAGTTGTTGATGAATGGCCAAGACCCACAAATGTAACCAAGATCTGTAGTTTTCTTGGATTGGAAGGTTACTACCGAAGGTTTGTTGAATATTTCTCATGGTTATCTAGTCCAATGACTAAGCTAACATGGAAGGGTGTTATGTTTATTTGGACAAAAGAATGTGATGATTTTTTTCAGGAGTTGAATAGAAGATTGGTGAATGCTCCAGTTTTGGCACTTCCTTCCAGGAATTGTGAGTTTGTTATATACAATGATGCTTCGTTTAAGGGACTTGGTTGTTTCCTTATGCAGAATGATCGGGTAATTTCATATCCTTCACGTCAGTTGAAAACTCATGAGTTAAATTACCCTACACATGACTTGGAATTAGCTGCTGTTGTTTTTGCTCTAAAAATTTGGAGGCATCACTTGTATGGAGTAAAGTGTGAAATATATACCGATCACAAATGTTTAACGTATATATTCACTCAGAAAGAATTGAACATGATACAAAGGAGATGTATGGAATTAATCAAGGATTATGACTGTACAATTAATTACCATTCAGGAAAAGCAAATAAAGTGGCTGATGCTTTGAGTCGAAAAGGTAATGCATCATTAAGAATGTTTCATTTGGAAAGTGATCCTTTGGTTTTTTATTCGAAGAACATTGGCATAGAAGTTGTTGGTGTAGGAAGTTCTTCTGTTTTGTTTTAGGTATCAGTGAGATCATCCCTATCAGACAGAATTAAGAAAGCACAGAGGGAAGACATTGAGTTTCAGAAAAAGGTAGAGCTGGTTCAAAAGGGTATGTTGCCTGAATTCAACATTGATATTGATTGTGTTTTGAGGTTTAAGAAGAGATTATGTGTGCCTAGTGATTCACAGTTGAAGAATGAGTTGTTATGTGAGGCTCATAGTTCCTCGATTTCAGTTCATCCTGGTAGTACTAAGATGTACAGAGATCTGTGAGAGTATTACTGGTGGGATGGAATGAAAAGATATATTGCTAATTTTACTGTGAAGTGTTTGACTTGTCAGTAGGTTAAAGCAGAGCGGTAGTTTCCGAAAGGGATTATTCAGCCATTACCAGAGCCAGAGTGGAAATGGGAAAATATATCCATGGACTTTGTTGTGGGATTACCGAGGAAGTCTCGAGGTAATAATGCAATCTGGGTTATTATTGATCGATTGACTAAATCTGCTCATTTTCTTCCTATTAGAGATACATTCTCTCTAGATCAACTTTCTTGATTGTATCTTAAAGAGATTGTCAGGTTTCATGGAGTTCCCCTCTCCATTGTATCTGATCATGATCCCATGTTTACTTATAACTTTTGGAAAGGCCTTCAGATGTCGTTGGGTACTGAATTAAATTTTACTACAACTTTTCATCCGCAATCAGATGAGCAGTCAGAACGAACAATTTAGACCATGGAGGATATGCTACGAGCTTTCTCTATGGATTATCAGGGAAGTTGGGACCAACATCTTTCTTTGGTTGAGTTTTCATATAATAACAGTTTTAATTCTAGAATACAAATGGCACCGTTTGAGGCATTATATGGGAAGCGGTGTCGAACTCCAGCTTTTTGGGATGAAGTGGGTGAAAAGAAGCTGATGGGACCATAATTGGTAGAAGAGATGGCAGAAAAAGTTTAGTTGATTCAGAAACACATGAGAACAGCTCAGAGCAGACCAAAAAGTTATGCAGATAACCGGAGGAAGGATCTACCTTTCGAGGTAGGTGGTCATGTTTTCCTCAAGGTTTCTCCATGGAAAAGTGTGATGTGATTCGGTAAGAAAGGAAAGATGAGTCCAAGGTTCATTGGACCATATGAATTTCTGGAGAGAGTTGGATCAGTTGCAAACAGAGTGGCATTACCTATGAGATTATCTCAGGTACACAATGTTTTTCATGTTTCGATGTTGGGAAAGTATATGCCAGATTAATCTCATGTTTTGAGCCCAGAGGTAGTTCAGTTGGAAGAGAATCTCTCTTATAAAGAACAACCAGTCCAGATTCTTAACCAAAGAGAGAAAGTGTTGCGAAATAAGGTAATTCACCAGGTAAAGTTTTTGTGGAAAAACCATATGTTTGAAGAGGCAACGTGGGAATATGAAAATTCTATGAGGGATAAATACCCCCACTTATTTTGATAAGTGAATAAAATTGCGAGGACGCAATTCCCAAAAGGGGGGATGGATGTAGCATCTCAGGTAAATAAAGAATAATACATTTTCAAATTTATTAATATTTCAGAATTGAATATTAATTTTACGTTAAAGGGGTTGCTATGTTCGATAGCGTACCTGATACGTAACAAAGAGTTTCTTTGAAATCTTACATTGCACACTAGTAATAAAATACTATTATTTTAAATGGAAGTTAACATGTAGCCGTTGTATTGGCGGGAATGAATAGAAATAACTAAAATATGATTATATATGTCTTTTAATTGTTTTTACATTTATCCAATAAAAGATAAAGGCTTAAAATAAGAAAAGAATTCAATTTTAGGCATAGATACTCTAATATTCACTAAAGGTCCACTTATCGCCTTTTCATGGCGAACCTTCTTTAAATATAGTTTTGGTCACTCTTATAATTTCTATTGGACCAAATAAAATTCTTCTTTAGAATCGGGACATCAAAATTTACATTGTGTAAATTTTTGGTATTTTTCGGATAAAGTTCATTTTTTAATAAATAGTGAAAAATGTTGTATTTTAATTCAAACCCACTTTTTAATATATTTCATTTTTATGATTAGATTATCTTTTGAATATTTTTAAATTTAAATTATAATATATCATTACCATTAAATCCAATAGTGGTCGTTAGAATTAATTTCACTTTGAAATCGGACTTAAACTAGTGTCAATCATTTGATACTTATTGTTTCATAAAAACAAACTATTTGCTCTAACTGCTGGAATAAATTATTAAATTAATTAATGCAACTTATATGTTTTGAATTTTGTAAAATATACTTCATTTTTCAATTCGGAATATCAAAAATAGCTGAGGGTGAAGTTTTGGTATTTTATGGAAAAACTTCAATTTTTGATGAATAGTGAAACCACTAAGTGGTACTTAAAAAACTGATTTTTCGTTTAAATGAAATTTTACCACCTCTGTGTTGTGAATTTGATAAATATGACATACATGGTTGTCATTATGAAGTAAAATTTGGTTCAATGGGATTAAAATACTTTTTTTGGTGAATAGTAACTTTTAAGTTTCTAATCGCGATTAGAGATAATTACTGTAGTTTAAGGTAAAAATAATGTTTTAATATTATGAAATGACCTAGACACATGTGCTACCCTAATTGGATGTGTCATGGCCGACCAATACAATCCATGGGTCAACTTTGGGACCCCATGGAGCCACTTTGGTAGGAAAATGACATTAAAAACTTTTTATTTAATGTTAAAATTAAAATGTCACAAACATGAGTTGTTTTACTAAAACAAATCTTAAATGGGGTTATACAAGTCATATTTTTTACTATAAAAATTCATTTAAAATATAAGAAGATTTCATACATCATGATATTTTTTTTATAATTTTTACACATTAAATAAATTAAATTATTTATGACACCATGATGATGCAGTGATTACCTCATTATTTAACGATTTAAATAAAATGAAAAGATAATGTAAAATATAAGCCCTACACATGTCAAAAACCTATTGTATTGGTGGATTTCGAACTCTTATCACCTTATCCATTAAATATATAATTTTGGGACCCTTTTATCCGAAAATCAGTTTATAATAAAGTATCCTTTCTTAACTTTGCAAGAGTGCCCCTCCTCTCCTCTTATAAAAGGCCCCCAACTCTACCACCTTACCCACACCTCTCAAGCCTTTGGCTCGGCCAACCCCTGCTCATTTTGTCTCTCCATATACATCTGTTACTTTTAGAAGCCTCACATTGGGCAGAGGTCTTCCCAAGGAATCCTTTGAGCTCAAATCAAAAATAGTTACCCGTTTTAAAGGTAGTGTTTTCTCTTGTGTTCTTTTGTTTTATTTTGCTTATCCAACCCCCTAAACTCTTTTTATTCATTTATTTTGTAACAACTACAGTATCTTAAATATAATAGGATGTTTTTATAAGAATAATTCGAGCTACACTTAAACACACCTATATCTAATAGTTAAAAAACATATTGTTTCTGTGGTTAGAGAATTTCTGCATCACGAAATGGTGATTGTTCAATCTTCTTTTAACACATTTAATGGTGTCCATTAAGATTTCACAATATTTATACATGATATATATTATGTTTATGTTTTCCTTATGCTTATGTATTTTTAATTTGTGGTATACCTTTATGGCTTCAATTATGGGTATACGTGATATCTTCATTTTAGGAAGTGCGGACTACCGCCCCCTCAAAGTGATTTGATTCGTTAATGCCATATGTGGGACGTATAAAAGATGGATTTAAAGTTATTATATATGATGTTATACTGGAATTATTGTATACCTTTATATCATTATTATTTCATTCCATTAAAGTATGAGATAGAAATGAAAGTAGCGTTCATGCGTACGTACGGCTTACCGTCTCCATGAACGGTGCATTTCATTTCTTATCCACAAATGTAATGTACTATTATCAGTACATATATATAATGGATATATATGATGTATGTTACATCAGAATTATTAATATAATTCTTGAATTAAAATATACATATTTCTCATTTAGTTTTAATTCCATTAATATGACATAGAAATGAAAGTAGCGTTCACGCGTATGTACGGCTTACCGTCTCGATAAACGGTGCATTTCATTTATTACCTCTATATAATTATGTTATATTATAAATACATGTATATGATGGATATATATGATATATATGATATCCAAATAATGAATATCTTTCTGGATATAATGAACCTTTGACCACACGAACAACATGTAATTGTAAGAAGTCCACTTTCGACTTAAGGACCTAATATCGACAAAACAAACATTATTAACTTAAATGATTACATAATGTCTATAACATGGAAATAAGTGATATAAATGGAATAATGAACTTGAAAAAGTTTCTTAATCATGTATAAATTAACTCAAGTTTATTATTCAGGACGTTAAAGGACGATCGAGTCATGTCGGACCCGATGTAAGGGACTTCGTCTAAATCTCCTTTCATTGAGGCATATTTCGTTTTACACACAACTTTATTTTATACGGTGTACAAACCCCTTTTACTTTTACTTTTATAAAAAAGGAATCATTTTCTACAAAGAGTTTTACTAAATGACAAAAAGGAATGTTTCTTTTAACGTCCTCGGTGACAACGACCTTTTCCGCCGCCGTGAGTATTATTTGGTCTTTGGCTTCCTCTACAAGCCATAATGTTTTTAAAGTGAAATAAATACCATATAATCTTTTATGTATTTTGGTATTGAAAATGGTTTTTATAATTGATTTGTTATGTCAATATATTTATGTGATATATTGTGATCAAAGTATGGAAATGTTTTCTCTCCATTATATTTTTTTTATGTATTATGATTTTATAATGGTACTTGGACATTTGATGGATGGTTACGTGATAAACTATATGATGGGTGGTGCCGTGAATACCAGGCCGGGTGGTTACATTATAACCTATGATGGATTGGGTATGGAAGTCGGCCGTATGGCTGTTCCATTAAGTGATATGTATGGAAGTCGACCGTATGGTTATTCCATTTAAGTATGATTATGTCCCAAGTTACCTTTATAAGTTATGTGATCTTTATATGGGTTTTATGGTAATATTTGGGTTACAAAAGGGTAATTAATGATCTTTTATTTTTTGAAGAGTTTTGACTACTTCATAAAGGTGAAAAGTATTACTTTGATAAAGTATACATGGCTTACTTGTTGTTTTGAAAAACTAACAGTTTTCATTCATTGTATATCCCTTACTGAGCTTTTTATGCTCACCCCAAGTTTTTTGAAATGTTATTCACAGGACTTAATGTGTAATATGGTCATGGATGGGATAAAGGGAAAGTCATGCTATCTAAAACATGGAACTAGACATGTTTTCTTTTAAGAGTTTTTATTTTATGGAAACTTAGTAGAAGTTTCTACTTTGTAATGTTTTGAGATGTCATAGTTATGTCCTAATTCTATAAAACTCTAAACCATGAAAATATCATCAATGTGAATTATTAATTTAATTCAATATTAAGTAAGGTTTATGGCTGGGGCCATATATTTATATTAGGAAAATCCTAGGTAGATAAATAGAAAATTCTGGATTTGTGGCCCCATTTTATATTTTTCTCTATAAAGGGGTTTTAGCCTGGTTTTACATGGATGGGTCATATGGCCAGGAATGTATGGATTATATGGTATGACTAGTCTAATAGTACTATAATAATGGTAGATATGATCACATAAACAACTATAATTTCACAAACAAACACTATATAACCTTGATTTTGGCACATGATCTACTCTTAGGCAAGGACTAATGGGTATATCTGATCCCCATAGGATATAAAATAATGTCTAGAAATTATGATGTGTACCTTAAGAATTATTTTTATTGATGATAAAATATTAAATGAAGTAATTACACTAAAAAATAATGCATTTAATTTCAATATAATAGATTGAAATCCAAATATCATAAACGATTAAAAATCTGAATGGAAACCGGACATAACATTAGAAAATATATATATCACATTAAATAAGAAATGTAAATCTAAATTAAATAAATCTCAACCCAACATCAGAATTGGTCAAATTCAAATTGAAATTATAATATAATCACAAGAATTTACAAAGGAAAGAGGCTAAATATGAAGAACACAAGAGTGGACTAAGAAAAAATAAAATCACAAAAACACTCTTCTGCATATACATATATAATTTCATCACATTACACTTACAATATAATGACCCATACTTTACATACATTGTTATTACATCAAAATTGAATCATAATTATTACAACATATAACAAAACCATGAAAGGACTGTATTGGTATAGTGTCTTTAGAAACTGGGGAACATAAACAACTGGTTCATAAAGCGTCTACACTGTCTCCCATTTATTTCATCATATCTATAGTCTCTTTCGGCATATCTTACTTAATAACCTTCTTCCTGACATGGGGAAAGAAAACATACAAAAGTTTGAGCTCAAATTCTCAATAAGGGTAAACAAAATAAATATCAATCACATCATATTCATAAGAACAAAACATTTTGGAAATCATAACCTGCAAAAGTGCGCATAATTTCATAACATGTGATAAATCATAGTAGTGAAATGAAATCCCAATAATCATAACATAAAACATGAAACTTTTTGGCATACACACATAATCATAGAGAATCATTTCTTATTAGTCTAGACTCATTGCCAAGACTATCTTAGTGGACAAAGTCCATTTCTGAACTGAGTTCACTCCTCATTTCAGTCATGTTTCACTGAACCTGTTTAACCTTCCGTTCTAGCCATGTCTATATCATGAGATATAAAATCTTTACCCAATGCATTGGAGGGAGATATAGGTCCCACCCATCTCATAATGATACCATTCTTATGTGTGCCATAAAATCATAAATCATACATCATTGCATAACCCATGTAGTAAAAATGGGATTCTTAAACAACATGACATCAAAAAACAATTCATATAAGATAAAGGAATTCATAAAAATAATTCCATCACAACATAATCAAATCAATGTAATAACAGGGATAGAAAAATAACCCTATATTATCTTAGATGGAAAATAATTTTGATAAAGCACTTGAACTCCATTCTTGAGGAAAATATCCTTTCTACTTCAAAAACATTTTCCTTTCTTTAACATGTCATAAAATTTTAAACTAAAAGAAGTTGATTAAAAATAAACTTGAAAAATTGTAATGGATGCTTCTTGTAAATAATGTTTTAAAAATTTATTCATTTCGTATAAGTCAAAAAAACATTCTTCTGGTACTTTTGTCGTAAAAGACAAAAAGTACCTCGTATGAAAAACGACAAAAGATTCCTTTCATATCTTTTACTAAAAACTCACCGAACGGTAAAATTGGATTTAAACAATTTTAGGTGGATGGAACAATATTAAATATTGTGGAAACATGGATGTGGATGATAAAATACACCCCAGTAAATTCTGAAGTATAAACAATCTCGGATAAAAATTGAGATTGTGAGATTTTCCCTTACCTTAGGTCCAATTTTCTTCGTAAGTGTCTGAAACTCCTATATAATGATTTAAATAATGTTATTTACTTATTCCAGAATCATAATTATTGTTATGATATCATATATGGTCATATTCTTAGCTTCTTATTAGTAATATTTCATTACTACTTGTTATTCAGGTGTTTATTACTTTTCGTTCTTATGCGTGTTTGTCGAATAAATTCTTATTCTTCTCTTTAGGTTATAGATACCTCATTTTCAGAATGGTATTAGTGTATTATATATCATATTAATTAATTCAATTCATTTATATAATCATTATTCAATGAATATCATGTAAAACGAATCACATCACATCGTGGAGACGGTATTCCGTACGTACGCACGAGCGATGATATCGTTCCCATGATCGTGGAATTGTATTGGAGTGTATGTATACTATTTCAGAATCAATAACACTTTATAATAATTATATATATTCATTACTTTCACCGTTATACCCATCCAAGTATGGTGGTGGTGGAAAATAGATTACACAACGGCGTGGAGACGGTATTCTAGTACGTACGCACGCACGGTGATTTCGTTTTCTGTAGGATGGATAAGAGGTGAAATAGTGTTGTTTCATATTTATAATAACATATCAGTATATGAGTGATACTGATGTTATTACCTCATAATGAAACAACTATAGAAGATGAAGTATAAGAATAATGGAAGTTGAAGAAAACGGTAGAAGGTATTACCTCTTTCTCGAAGTACATCCTTTAAACTTTCTCTTAAGGCACTAGAGTTGGTCTTTTGATAAGACCAGTACCTCTAGTATGTTTCTAAGGAAGTGGGGAAGTGAAATGGGCAGGGGTTTTCCGAGCTTGAAGGCTATAAATGGTGTGAGGAAGAGAGGGAGGAGGTGACCTTTTATAAGGGAGGAGAGGGGCAACTTTGGAAATATAAGAAATATTAGTTTATATTAAATCCCAACGCCACTTAAAAACTTCCAAACTGACTCATATCTGAATCTTAGATGAGATAGGGTTGTAATATCATCAACCAATAAAATTTAGACATGTTAGAAATTTATTTTAAACATTATAATCTTGATTTATCCTTATTTATCAATTTAATTTTATTTGTGGTAATAATATTCTAAATTTTAAATTATTATAAATAATTACATATGTGTTGTGAATTTTCCATAATTTGAAACTTTATGACATTGTCGACCATATTAATTTTAATTTATAATTATTAAATATTTTGTGATTTTTAAATAATTTTATAATATGTTATTTTTATAAAATAACAATAGTGTCAATTTTGACACTTCCGAATTTAAATAAAAATATATACAGAAGATATGTTCGAACTAAAAGTGTTAATAGATTCATAAAATTTAATATGTATCTAGAAAAGTAGTGTAGAACATTAAATAGTTCATATAATATTTATTTTAATATTTTCTAAAACAATTTATTTGATATTTTAATTAATAAAATAATTTCAACATCACTATTGTGTCATGATTTATAATTATTATTTAATCCTTAAAAATTCTAAATAAATTCCTATGATGTAGATAATTGTATTGGCTTTCTGTAGATTATTCATGTTTGAATTTTCATTAAGTTTATCACCAAATTAAAATTATTATACTTATAATATTTAAGAAAGTGACATGTTGTCACATTCTTTGGTTTTAATAATAATTAAATTATTTTCATGGAAAAAAGTCCATTAAATGAATCTAATCCGACCCCTAGGTGATATGGGTCGACTTTTAGTCATCCAATAGGATTTTGGCAGGTGTTAGGGTAATTTTATAATCTTATATTTACCCTTAATTACCCGATTTACCTTTAACTATGGTAAATAAAATTTACCGTAGTTACTATTCCTAATGCCCAAAAATAAAAAGTAGCTTATTAAAATAATTTGGACCCACTGATTCTGAATATGGAATCCATTTTTCAAAATTCAAAACATATAAGTTGCAGTAATTAATTTAAAATAAATCTCGTTGTTAAGAAAATGGGTTTTAGAAGTTAAAACATTCGCAAAGATTGAAATGTTTTTACCTATGAATTCAATGTGAAATTAATGCTAATGACATACATTATATTAAATGGTAAAAATATATTCTATTTATAATTTAAAACCATTAAATATTATAATTTATCCATATAAATTATCTAAATGAAAAAAGTTGTTTTTAATTAAAAATTATCGTATTTTTACTATTCATCAAAATATGAAAGTTATCAGAAAAATATCAAAAAATTATCCAAAGTAAATTTTTATACCCTTATTCAAAAGAAGGATTTTATTTTTTTTCAAATTAAACTTATAAACATGTCAAAAAATAGATTTAATGTGGGTGCGCCGTCAAAAGGTGGCAAAACTGTATTTTTTGAAAAATATTTCTTTTATCCAAAAAACCTGATTATGCTTTTATATCTCATTCTAGAAAATGTATAAGTTGAATTAAAATGTTATAAAATTAAAAATTCAGTTAGTACTATTCATAACAGCTAGTTTTAATAATATTTTAATAGAATATCATTGTTTAGTGAAACTCGGTATTGTGTACGACGCAAGCTATCGAGGAAGGTCGCGGTTGCGTGTAAAGCAAGCCAAGCTAGTGTTATGTCTAGTGAAAGATTCATTTGATGATTTATATAACATAAAAACAAAATATTTCTCATAAAAGTCTCGGGTGTTACATTCTACCCCCCTTAAAATGAATTTCTCCCTCGAAATCCGTCACTTTGTAACAAACAGATGGGGATACCTCTCCCTCATCATATCCTCAAACTCCCATGTAGCTTCTTCTAATTGGTGGTTATTCCATAAAAATTTCACCAATCGAGTGGTCCTATTTCGTAGTACTTTTTCGCTATGATCCAGAATCTCTATCGGCTATTCTTCATTATTAATATCTTGTTCCCGCGGTACAACTTCTGAGCTGAGTACATGTGAAGGATCAGGTATTTACTTTCTTAGGATAGATACATGGAACACATTGTGTACTTGAGAGAGATTCAGTGGAAGCGCCAATCGGTAAGCTACCTTCCCAACACGATCCAGTATTTCGAAAGGACCGATATATCTAGGGCTCAACTTCCCCTTCTTTCCAAATCTCATGACCCTCTTCCCGGGAGATATTACTAAGAACACTTTATCACCCACTTCAAACTCTATGTCTTTTATTCGGTTGTCGACGTAACTTTTTTGTTGACTCTGGGCTGCTTTTATGTGTTGTTGAATAGATCAGACCTTTTCTGCCATCTCATCAACAAGATCAGGTCCTAATAGCTTTCATTCCCCAACTTCATCCCAACAAGTTGGAGTCCTGCATTTCATTCCATAGAGAGCTTCATAAGGAGCCATCTGAATACTAGAGTAAAAGCTATTATTATAAGAAAATTCTACCAAAGTTAGGTGTTGATCCCAACCACCTTTGAAATACATAGATCAAGCTCTCAACATATCTTCTAGAGTTTGAATTGTTCTCTCAGACTGATCGTCTGTCTGAGGATGATAAGCAGTGATAAAAATCATCTCCGTATCCATAGTATGTTGAAGACTTAGCTAGAACTTCGAGGTAAATCTCGGATCCCAATCAGATATAATGGAAAGTTGTACTCCATGAAATCATACCACTTCCTTTACATATATCCTGGCAAGCTGATCCAGAGAGAAATCCTCTCTAATAGCAATGAAGTGTGCAGACTTTGTAAGACAATCAACTATGACCCAGATAACATTATTGCCTTTGGATGCTTTAGGCAGTCCTGTGACAAAGTCCAAAGTGATGTTTTCCCATTTCCATTCGGGTATAGGTAATTGTTGCAACATCCCCTTAGACTTCTGTCTCTCATCTTTAACTTTCTGACAAACCAAGCATCAAGAGACATATTCAGCAACATCACTTTTCATGTCATCCCACCAGAAGTACTCTTTCAGGTCCATATACATCTTCGTGCTTCCAGGATGAATAGAGAATGAAGAACTATGAGCCTCATCCAGCAGCTCCTTCTTTAATTCGGGGATGGGAGGAACACAAACCCGATTCCTGAACTTTATTATCCCATCACAATCAAGGTTGAATTCAAGAACATTTCTCACCTTCTTTTGTAACTCTAAATCTTCTTTATGTGCCTCTTTAATCTTCACATGTTTAGATGGTTGAACATTCATTTGAGAAAGATACGATTTTCCCCCTTCCATTATAATTTCAAGATCCATTCTATGTAAATCCATAAATATTGGATCTTCTGTGATCCTTATCATGGATAAACTGGAAAGGTTTGTCGACTTAATGCATCTATCACCTTGTTTTCTTTCCCAGGGTGGTAATGAATTGAGCAGTCGTAATCCTTAATCAGCTCCAACCATCTTCTTTGACGCATATTCAGCTCCTTTTGTGTGAAAATATACTTTAAACATTTATGATCAGTATAAATATCACACCTTTCACCATAAAGGTAATGCCTCCAAATATTTAATGCAAAGATTACTACAGCTAACTCCAAATCATGAGTTGGGTAATTTTGCTCATGGATTTTTAACTGTCGTGAGGCATAAGATATCACAATATCATTTTGCATTAGAACACATCCCATTCCCTTCGTGGATGCATCACTGTAGATCACAAACCTTTCTCCACTACAAGGAAGTGTGAGTACAGGTGCACTGTATGACCTTCTTTTCAACTCCTTGAAATTCTCTTCGCATTCGTCCATCCACATGAACATAAATCCTTTTTGAGTCAACCTGGTGAATGGATTAGATAATCGTGAAAAATATTTCACAAGACGTTGATAATATCTAGCCAAACCAAGAAAACTTCGGATCTCAGTTACTATTGTTGGTCTCGACCATCTTTCGATAACCTCTGTTTTTGTTGGATCCATAGATATCCCCTCTTTTGAGATTATGTGACCCAGTAATGCAACTCTTTGAAGCCAAAATTCACACTTGTTAATTTTTTCATAAAGCTTCTCCTTTATCAGGGTCTTCAATATAATTCTCAAGTGATCTTCATGTTCTTACTTTCTCTTTGAATAGTCAAGAATATCGTTTATAAAGACTACCACAAATTGATCAAGGTAGTCTCTAAAGACTCTATTCATCATATCCATGAAGATAGGAGGGGAATTAGTAAGACCATATGGCATCACTATAAATTCATAGTGGTCATACCTTACACAGAAATCCATCTTTGGTATATCCTCCCTTTTGACCCTTAATTGATGATACAATGAACGAAGATCAATCTTGGAAAAGTATTGAGCTCCGCGTAGTTGGTCAAATAGGTAATCAATGCGTGGGAGAGGATATTTTTTCTTGATAGTGATCTTTTTATGTTCTCGATAATCAATACAGAGTCTCATTGATCCATCTTTCTTATTAACAAACAGAACTGGTGCCCCCCAAGGTGATGCACTAGGGCGTATGAATCCCTTATCAAAATTATCTTGGAGTTGCTTCTTCAATTCCTGAAACTCAATTGGGGCCATTCTATAAGGTGTCTTTGAAATAGGCAAAGCACCCGATACGAGTTCAACTGAAAAATCAACTTCACGATTTGGTGAAAGACCCGGTAATTCCTCCGGAAAGACATCATCAAACTCCCGTACAATGGGAATATTCTTAATTGTGAGTTTCTCACCAACCATTTGAGATAAATAACCTTCATTAAGTGGAATCAAGACCCATAAGAGGGAATAAATTTCCACTGGAAGGTTATGTTCATCCTTTCATCGATAGAAAATCATAGATTGATCTGGAATTTGAAAGGTGACTTCCCTTCTTTGGAAATTTATATGAGCTCCATATAAAGAAATCCAATCCATGCCAATAATCACATCAAATTCCACTATAGGAAGGATCACAACATTTGCAGGAAGCAATTTCCCACAAACTTCAATTGGGGAAGAATTATAAACTTTTGATGTGACTGTTGTTCCATTAGGGGTTTTCACAGCTAACTCAACATTTAATTGTTGAGGTAATACGGTGATAATCTTAGAAAATTATTCTGAAATAAAAGAGTGGGTGGATCCGGAATAAAATAAAACATTTTCTACTTTAGAGTGGATGGTAAGTGTACCTTTCACCACATCATTATCGTACTCCACATCACTGATTGAAATTTCATTTGACTTTCCTTTGTCTTTAGCCTTAAGAGTTTGTTGACGTCGACCATCATCATCAACCCTTGGATTTGGGCATTGATTGACATAATGCCCCATCTCCTTGCACATGAAACATTGAAGTGTAGTAGGTTCATTCTATGTATCCCTTCCTTTGTTTGTATCATTAGACATCTTCTTCCCATCATTGTGGCATTCAAATGGCCGATGACCTTACTTTCCACATTTGAAACATTTACATGTCCCTTTTAGACAACTCCTCCATGTTTCTTTCCACACTTTGAGCATAAGGGAAAAGTCGTCTTATTTTCAGTGTGCTCTTTAGATTTTCCTTTGAATTCCATTTTCCTCTTCTTATCAAACCCATATGACTGATTGGTTAGTCCAATATCCATCTCAACATTAATAGCACATCGAATGATTTCCTCATAGCTATTGAAGTCCCTTATGGCTAAGGCCTTTCGAAGACTTCGTTTTAAGACACTAAAGAATCAATCGATCTTACTCTCATGTGGGATAATGATACCAGAAGCGTACCTTGCAAGTCATGTAAAATTTTCTTCATAGGTACCAACTGATTCATCATCCTTTTTCTTCAGTTCAAGAAACTCTTTCTCCATCTTTGTTCAGAGAATACGAGGGAAGTACTTATTGAAAAATATGTTCTTGAACTCGTCCCATTTCATGGACTCAATTTCATCCCTTTGCCTCGTATTCTTAATAATATTCCACCATTGATCAGCATCTCCTTCCAAACGATACACTGCTAGGATTACTTTATCATGTTCAGAACATTGAAGAACTGAAAATATCATTTCAGTAGTACTGATCCATTGTTCAGCAACTAATGGATCAGTAGACCCACTGAAAGAAGGTGGACGCTGCCTCATGAAGGATTCAACAGAATTTTTCTCCTTCCTTTGCTCGTTTGGAAGTCCTGCATGATTCATAGTTTGGGAAAGTTGTGTGAGCATTGCTACAAGATTTTGCATTCCAGTTCCCATAACGTTTGGTTGCTCAGGGGGACAATCATTTCATTGCCCGTCGCATTCCGCATTAACACAGTTCCTTCGGGTTCCATCCATTGACTAAAACCATGAAGAATAGTTTGAGCAACACTAATTATAATAGGAAAACCACATAATCAAGAATAAAATTTCACACTTAAGTTCTTATCCAAGGTTATTCATGGTCATTTCTAAAATACTAAGATTATGTTCTATCCTTAGACTTTTCATTAGGGTTCTTACTAAGGCTTTCACATCCTAGTTTCCAAAGGTTGACTATACCATTCCTCTGATACAAACTATAACGACCCATACATTACATACATTGTTATTACTTCAAAATTGAAGCATACTTATTACAATATATAACAAAACCATGAATGGACCGTATAGGTATAGTGTCTTTAGAAACTAGGAAACATAAACAACTGGTTTATAAAGGGTCTACACTGTCTCCCATTTATTTCATCATATCTATAGTCCCTTTTGGCATATATTACTTAATAACCTTCTTCCTGACCTGGGGAAAGAAAACATACAAAAGGTTGAGCTCAAATGCTCAGTAAGGGTAAACAAAATTAATATCAATCACATCATATTCATAAGAACATAACATTTTGGAAATCTTAACCTGCAAAAGTGAGCATAATTTCATAACATGGGATAAATCATAGTAGTGAAATGAAATCTCAATAATCATAACATAAAACATTAAACTTTGTGGAATACACACATAATCATAGGGAACCATTTATTATTATTCAAGACTCATTTCCAAGACTATCTTAGTGGACAAAGTGCATTTCTGAACCGAGTTCACTCCTCGTTTCATTCCAGTTTCACTGAACCGGTTTAACCTGGCGTTCCATCCATGTCTATCTCATGAGATATAAAATCTTTACCCAATGCATTGGAGGGAGATATAGGTCCCACCCATCTCATAATGATACCATTCTTATGTGTGCCACAAAATCATAAATCATACATCATTGCATAACCCATGTAGTAAAAATGGGATTCTTAAACAACATGACATCATAAAACAATTCATATAAGATAAAGGAATTCATAAAAAAAATCCATCACAACATAACAAATTAATGTAATAATAGGGATAGAAACCGAACCCTATATTATCTTTGATGGAAAATAATTTTGATAAAGCACTTGAACTCCATTCTTGAGGAAAATATCTTTTCTACTTCAAAAACATTTTCCTTTCATTAACATGTCATAAAATTTTAAACTAAAAGAATTTGATTAAAAATAAACTTGAAAACTTGTAAAGGAAGCTTATTGGAAATAATGTTTTAAAAATCCATTCTTTCCTTATAAGTTAAAAAAACATTCTTCTCGTACTTTTGTCAGAAAAGTAAAAACGTACCTCGTACGAAAAACGACACAATATTCCTTTCATATCATTTACTAAAAACTCACCAAAGGGTAAAATTAGATTTAAAAAATTGTATGTGGATGGAACAAGATTAAATATTGAGGAAACATTGATGTGGATGATAAAATACACCCCAGTAAATTCTGAAGTATAAACAATCTCGGATAAAAATTGAGATTGCAAGATTTTCCCTTACCTTATGTCTGATTTACTTCTTAAGTGTCCGAACCTCCTGTATAATGATTTAAATAATGTTATTGACTTATTCCAGAATCATACTTATTGTTATGATATCATATATGGTCATATTCTTTGCTTCTTATTAGTAATATTTCATTACTACTTGTTATTCGGGTGATTATTACTTTTTGTTCTTATGCGTGTTTGTTGAATAAATTCTTATTCTTCTCTTTAGGATATAGATACCTCATTTCCAGAATGATATTAGTGTAATATATATCATATTCATTCATTCAATTCATTTATATAATCATTATTCAATGAAGATCATGTAGAACGAATCACATCACATCATGGAGACGGTATTCCGTACGTACGCACGAGCGATGATATTGTTCCAATGATCGAGGAATTGTATTGGAGTGTATGTATACTATTTCAGAATCAATAACAATTTACAATAATCATATATATTCATTAATTTCACCCTTTTACCCATCCAAGTAAGGTGGTGGTGGAAAATAGATTACACCACGGCGTGGAGACGGTATTCCGTACATACGCATGCGCGGTGATTTTGTTTTCCGTAGGATGGATAAGAGGTGAAATAGAGTTGTTTAATATTTATAATAACATATCAGTATATTATTGATACTGATGTTATTAGCTCATAATGAAAAAACTAAAGAAGAGGGAGTAGAAGAAGAATGGAACTTGAAGAAAATGGTAGAAGGTATTACCTCTTTCTCGAAGTGCCTCCTTTAAACTTTCTCTTAATGCACTAGAGTTGGTCTTTTGATTAGACCAGTACCTCTAGTAGGTTTCTAAGGAAGTGGGGAAGTGAAATGGGTAGGGGTTGGCCGAGCTTGGAGGCTCAAATTGGTGTGAGGAAGAGAGGGAGGAGGTTCCCTATTATAAGGCAGGAGAGGGGCACCTTTGGAAATATAAAAAATATTAGTTTATATTAAATCCCAACCCAACATAAAAACTTCCAAAATGACTCATATCCGAATCTTAGATGAGATAGGGTTTTAATCTCATCAACCAATAAAATTTAGACATGTTAGGAATTTATTTTAAACATTATCAGCTTGATTTATCCTTATTTATCAATTTAATTTTATTTGTGGTAATAATATTCTAAATTTTAAATTATTATAAATAATTACATATGTGTTGTTAATTTTCCATAATTTGATAGTTTATGGCATTTTCGACCATATAAATTTTAATTTATAATTTTTAAATATTTTTGTGATTTTTAAACAATTTTATAATATGTTAGTTTTATAAAATAACAATAGTGTCAATTTTGACACTTTTGAATTTAAATAAAATATATACAGAAGTTATGTTCGAACTAAAAGCTTTAATAGATTCATAAAATGTCATATGTATCTAGAAAAGTATTTTATCACATTAAATATTCCATATAATATTTATTTTAATATTTTTTAAAACAATTTATTTGATATTTTAATTAATAAAATAATTTCCACATCACTATTGTGTCAAAATTAATGATACTTATTTAATCCCTAAAAATTATTAATAAATTCCTATGATGTAGATAATGGTATTAGATTTCTGGTGACTACTCATGTTAAAAGTTTCATTATGTTTATCACCAAATTAAAATTATTATACTTATAAGATTTAAGAAAGTGACATGTTGTCGCATTCTTTGGTTTTAATAATAATTAAACTATTTTCATTGAAAAAAGTCCATTAAATGAATCTAATCCGACCCTTAGGTGATATGGGTCGACTTTTAGTCATCCAATAGGACTTTGTCAGGTTTTAGGGTAATTTTATAATTTTATATTAACCCTTAATTACCCGATTTACCTTTAACTATGGTAAATAAAATTTACCGTAGTTACTATTCATAATGCCCAAAAATAGAAAGTAGCCTATTAACATAATTTGGACCCACTGATTCTGAATATGGAATCCATTTTTCAAAATTCCAAACATATAAGTTGCAGTAATTAATTTTAAATAAATCTCGTAGTTAAGAAAACAGGTTTTACAAGTTAAAACATTGCCAAGGATTGAAATGTTTTTACCTATGAATTCAATGTGAAATTAATGATAATGACATACATTATATTAAATGGTAAAAATATATTATTTTTATACTTTAAAACCATTCAATATTATAATTTATCCATATAAATTATCTCAATGAAAAAAATTTGTTTTTATTTAAAAATTAGTGTATTTTTACTATTCATCAAAATAAGAAAGTTATCAGAAAAATATCAAACATTTTTCCAAAGTAAATTTTTATACCCTGATTCAAAAGAAGAATTATATTTTGTCAAATTGAACTTATAAACATGTCAAAAACTAGATTTAATGTGTGTGCGCCATCAAAAGGCGGTGAAACTGTATTTTTTGAAAAATATTTCTTTTATCCAAAAAAACTGATTTTGCTTTTATACCTCATTCTAGAAAATGTATAAGTTAAATTAAAATGTTATAAAATTCAAAATTAAGTTATTACTATTCATAACGGCTAGTTTTAATAATATTTTAATAGCATATTATTGTTTAGTGAAACTCGGTATTGCGTACGATGCAAGCTATCGAGGAAGGCCACGGTTGCGTGTAAAGCAAGCCAAGCTAGTATTGTCTGTAGTGAAAGATTCCTTTGATGATTTATATAACGTAAAAAGAAAATATTTCTCATAAATGTCTCGGGTGTTACATACAAAAATCTGAACACATATTGAAAATGTTACCCAACACATCTAAGTGAAATTTGGAAATACCAAAAATATATATAGGTTGGAGAAAAATATACCCTATATATATCATATATACACCATTTAGACACACTTTATGAATAAAACCATATCATTCTCCTTTGAAATAAAATTATAAAATTAAAATTTATATTTTCCTTAAAAATAAGAATCATGTTATTATACTTGAAACTACTTCCTCATGAGTGGGAGTTAATACTTTTTTTCAAAATAAATTCATAAGACTTTTTGGGAAAGGAAAATATTATATATAAATGGAAAATGTTGTAAAAATCTATTTGAAAATCAAGTACTGATAAGAGTTAAGTAAAATATGTTCCTTACACATAAATGAGTTAATGGTAGGTTTAATATAAAAATAATAAGTTCACACACAATCATCATGGGAAAACAAAGAGAAATTTAGACAACCAAGGACCAAGTAAAAAACCAATATCCACCAGCACCATATATCAATAAACATTCCCCATGACTCGATGTTACCATACCTGGCTTGAATGAGGTGAAAATATCACCCCCAAATAGAGTAGAGTTTTAAATTTGGTCCATTAGAAATAGTTTTATACTATAATGTGACTTAATATAAACATTAATTAAATAATACATTAATTTCAAATTTCAGATAATACCTCTCAAAAATAGTTTCATAACCTATGGATATAAAGGTTTTATGTTTTTTATATTAGTTTTATATACATGTTATTATAAAGAAATAAAAACATTTCTCCATAATCATGCCCTTACAGACCAATTTTATTGAAAACTCACATTATATAATAATATTAATAACATGGGGAATTTAAATATAATAAAGGGGTGAGATTAGACTCTTAGAAATATAAAAATGTAAAATAATGTATAAGAACATTAACATGGATAACAACATGGGGAGGGGATAAAGGACATATAAATATATCATGAGACCATATATGATAATCATAAAAAATGGAAGAGAAACAAAATATCATAAAAAGATCATTATTTAATCATAAAATTTAAACCATGGCTCTAAATATATCTAATTAATCAAAAAACATTCCATCATGACATAAGAGAGATGAATATTTTAAAAATAAGGTGTAAAATAAAAATATAGAATATCATAAAATGAAAATCTTTCTAAAAATGTACTATAACATGATAAAAAATTATAAATATTTCATGACTGTAATTATAGAAAAACCGTGGGGATAAGAATCATTATTCCCACACTTATTTCAAAAAACACAATATTCCCATGATTTAAAATTCAAACAAACTCATTATTCCTACTCTTGTGTGAACAAACTAATTATTTCCACATCTAAAAACATCATTAAATATAAAATTAAACCAATGTATTTTGGCGTGATATAAGAACCCACCTATTATCATTCTTACATAAGTGTTCCATATAAAATCATTCATTATCATATCTTAAAGAACCTATAGGAAAAAAATGGTTTTCCTAAATTTATCTTCTAACTTAAACTTAAGAAATCACAGGATATCCAAAATATAATTTCTAAAAAATGAATTATATCATAATAAAATGTATAATATGGTAAAACCATCACTTCATGAGATATAATCCTTAGAGGAAAATTAAAGGAAAAAATAAAAAAGTATTCATAAAACAATTCAAAAAATATTATAACGATGGAGTAAAAATTACTTTCAATTTTTTTTTGAGAATTGAAATATAATTTTTTTAAAACACTAAATTATAATTTGTTAAAAATAAATGTTCCCTAAAAATAATTAAAAATATTTATAATAAATCTACATTGATAAATAATGAAAACTATTTCCATTATTAATTTATTTAGGTTGTTTTAAAGAAAAAATCACATTAGAGAAACATTGAATGATATTAATTTAATAAAATATGTATGGTAAAATATAAGTAATATAAATGACAAAATATTTATTAATTTCATTAAATAAAACACTTTTTAAAGGAAAAACCTATAAATTGAAGATTAATATCTATTAATAAGAATATGAGTTATTCTTGTCAATGTTATAATTTTATTTCTGAAAAAATAATTTTAAAGAAGTGGTTATTTATAATGAGAAGTAATTTCACCATAGATCAATAATAAATTAAATATAAAATATGGGAATTTTAGGATCAAATGATCTTTTAAAGTTAAATTAAATTATGAAATACTTTGACCGTATGAATCTGAAAATAAGTTGATGAAAAACTTATATCTTTAGTAATTTTTGAGTAAAAACTCCACGAGAGAAGAAAATTGGAATAGAAAATTGAAAATCATGTAATATAATATAATTTTGAAAATAATTTTTAAATTCTTTGTAGATACATTATTATAAATCAAATATTTTGTCTAATAAGAAATTTGTCTCAAGGTGTGAAAATTTTATACTATAAACACATACCTAGATTTCTAACTTATTTGATCTCACTATAACATCCTATACAAAAAATAACTATATTAATAAATTATTACAGAACCTTATTTATATATACAGAAATATATAAATTAATTTTATAATTATTTTATATATGTATTATTTTTTAGTTATTATCTATTTTCAATATCAGGTGTGAGTAATCTTGATTGTTTTGAACTTTTTTTGAAATAGTGGTTTTATTATTCTTTATTCTCACAAATTTCATCACAAAAAAGTTATTAAATATAGTGAAATAATTTTTCTATATGATTCCTTATATTCAATTTTATTAGGTGAAAGACATGGATATTGTTTGTGAAAAGAGATTTGCGATTAACAAATTCTATTTTATTTAACAATTGAAAGGTGGTATATTAATAAATATATTAAATATTAATAGAAACTGTTTAGAATAATTAAATTATAATAAATAAAAAATTATAAAATAATATTACAATTATATACCATTCTATAATAATTTTTTTTATGTATTATAACATTATTCCCATAGGTGGTAAAAATTGACTTAAAATAAAGAATGTTATAATTAGTTTTTGAGTAAGGTAATGGTTTTATATGATGTTAATATAAAATTTAAAGAAGAATAAAAATTTTATAAATATAATTTACGTTAATTAAATTCATTCACATAACTATTCGGGTAGGGTGGTGCTGGTAGATGAATTTTATCATTTTTCGTAGTGCTAGTCAGCCATACACATGATTAAAGATTTCATTCCTCACTGAATGGGATATAATGGATTTGGATGATAAATTATCATTTCAGGATTATAATATTGAAATATTAACAATATTAAACCATAAAATACATCCTATTTACCAATAATTAATGGTTATTATGAAAACTAAAAGACATTGTTTTAGGGAGGTGGTAGTCTGCACAAACACTAGATCGGCGTTCTTTTATTTTCCTCGGTAGATTGTAATGAATAAATAATGGTTGTTTCAGTAATATAATAAATTTTTAAGATATTAAAATACAGAATTACTTGTATTAAAATTTATTTGGGGTGGTAAGGAATGAAATATAAAAGAGAAACTAAGGAGAAGGAAGACACATATATAGAATAAATAAATATTCTCATGAAAATATCATTAGATTCTGAAGGGGTTTAAGAAATCTTAATGGATGAAAGGATTAAGAATGTTTAGATAGTATGAAAATGTTATTAAAATTTACAAGATTAAATAATAATTTATACGGTATAGGTGTGATATTATGTGGTGGAAGTGTGTCCATTTTATAAGCAAAAAATGGGGCACTTTTGTGAATACCCGTTAATTTTTAATAAGGAATGACATTATTAAAGGGTAAATGGTTTTGTAAGAGAGGGTTAATGGATTTTGGGGGTGATATAAGGTCTATAAACCCTAAATAATTAATCCACACACATTTCTAATCATATTTAAATTTATTTACCAATATGTATTCACATTTTACCAATTTCATTTTTACCTTTGTAACCAATTTCTAAACAGGTAATTTATTTTTTACTAAACAAATACGGTAAAACCACATAAAAATTTTGGATTTTATAAGACTAAATTTAATATTAATTTAATCTAATTCAATTTAAAAATATTATTAAAAATTATTTTAAGTATAGACATTATAAATATAATTTTTTTGTAGAAAAATGATAGTTTAATCATTATGAGTTCTTAATCTTATTTTGTATTGGTTAATAATCAAATTCATGTTAATATAAATATATATGTGTTTTGAAACCATATTATAGTAATTTTATAAAAAATATTATCTTAATTAAATAAATAAAAATTATACATTATTAATAAAACAACTCTTTGAAAGTAAAAGGTTTTCCATTATCACATTAATTAACAATAAACAAAGTAATTTTATTTTCATAAATAAAAATAAAAAAACATTTTCAATATTTTAAATATATTTATTTAATATATGGGATAAATTTTACTAAATATTATTTCAAAATATGAGAAAATTTAATTTTCATTTTAGTGTAATTAATATATAAAAACCCTTTTTATAAAAATTGTAACTCGAAGATTACAACGAACATTATTTTATTATACATTTTATATAGATTTATAAGGTGTATAATTATATTTATACACTGAATTTAATGCCTATGATATAATGATAATATTTACTAATTTTATTAAGGTAACATGTTTTTCATTTGATTTTAGTTTTCCCCTCAATATAACATACTCTCGTGGCTTTTAATTAAGGGCATGTATTTCCTAAAATTGTTGGTCATTTAATATCATGCTATTGTAGCATGTGTGAATACACTTCTCTAATAACCACCGATTTTTTACAATGGCATTTAAATGTATTTGAGTTAAAAGAAATATCAGATAACATAACAACAACAACAACAATAATAATAATAATATAAATATAAATATCACCCTCACCTTTGAATAATCTTCACACAAACAACATATTTTTATAATGTATATATAAACAATACATAACATCAAAATCTAAGTAAAGAACCAAATAAATAATAAATGTTCATAATTTTTCACATAATTCAAAGGGGAATTTTTCAAGGGAATATAATCTTTATAATACCCATTTAATGGTTCCAATCAGGCCAATTTAATATCATTTGGGAAACAAAATTATAAAAATATTTTTGAAAAATAAATACATAACCATCATCAGATCAACTCATAAATCATAAAAATTCAAATAAACATTAAAAATTGTCTAAGAACACATATAATAAGTTTATAAAACAATTTTATATTTCTTTAAAAAATTTTAAAAAGATAATAAACCAATTTTAAAGATTCAGCGGTTAATTAGATCAAACACTAAGTGTGCATGGGATTTTGAAATATATTTTAACCCCGAATTCGAAGAGAAAACCCATTCATGTTTAATTATCTCCAATTTTGAAAATCCTATTTTTTAATGAACTATTATAAATTTTTATTCAGATGTAAAAAAAATTCATAGAATCTGATTAAAATTTCAAGTAATCATTCATCTAATGATAAAGAGTCGTGAATGGAGTAGCCTACCTTATATTCAACACTTTTATAAAAAATAAGGATAAATATCCTAAATAAAACAATGAATTATATAAGAGAAAAATAGAACACCAAATAAAATACACCATGAAAATTAGAGTCTCTTGGAACCATAGTCTGTTATGGCCATTCTAGGGAAATAATAAAAATGGAAGATGTGATAGTAGGGGATGGGATGAGTTCTAGATGAACTTACTTCAAGAAATCACCACTATGAGAAGAATAAATCCATGTGGAAAGGACTTAAAATGAGAGGATTCTAAAGGGGTGGTGTTCTATGGATGATTGACTTTAATGTGGAGAATGAGGGACACAAAAAGGGTTAAATTCTAGTTGATAAAAAAAATGAAATTTCACGTTTCTCATAACCTAGATAGGCCCTGCAATTTGGATGAACAATATTATAAACATGGAAAAAACCATGCAAGTGAACTAAATATCATTGGTGATATTGTGAAGTTTAACAAACCAAAATCTTACCATGTTACCACCTCTTAGAAGTTTCATGGGTTTCTAAAGGTTAAGCCTTATAGATTACACAAACCATGTAGAAACATTATCTATATACCAAGAGACACCACTTATTCAATAATTCAATTATATTCATCTTAAAACTCAATTAAAGGTGTGGGAAAAATAATTAAATAATATGATTGACAAAATGATGTCTAGGGTTGAAAATTATTCACACCAAAACACTTTATATCCTATAAAGTCTTAAGATTAATAGTACATCCAATATGAAAATGAGGGTTAAATTCATTATCAAAGGCAAAATTGGGGAAACTGAGATACATAGAGGTAAAATAATACTACTACTAATATTTATGTTTCCTATCACCAATATGGAATTTATACATACCACAAGTTCTCAATTCCTCTTACACACAAACAATAATTAATGATTCTAAAAAATATCATTAATAGACTTGATACTTTCATGAAATAAATTATAAAAAGAAAAATACAATTCTATACATTATCAACCTAAAACCAATTATCATCTTATCTTTCAAAATATAAAATGGGAAAAACTATTGAAATATTCACACCATTCCTATGGAAATATCGAAATAAAATGGAAAATCAATTAGTAATACAATTCATTTATATGTGAGTGATCAGTGATAAATCATAGGACCACTAAAAAACTTGACTTCAACACTTCCTTATATGGTTAAAAATGACACAAAATGTTAAAGAAAATAATTACTGTGAAAAATGTTTACCCAAGTTAGTCTCCCCACTATATTATTTTTTTTTTGTTCAAACAAAATCCTAAAAATTTAGGTTCCCTCCAAGGATACATGTGTATATAAATATCTAAAAATTTGAAATGAAGCCACACAAAAGGAAACTATCATCAAAGAAAATTCATTTAATAATACAAATTCCGATATTTGATTAGAAAAACTAAAAACTTATCTATTGAACAATACTATCATTACTATGTTTCATATATCCATATTCAATTGTACCCAAAAAAATATGAGTCCAGTAAATATTTGAATAATCAAGGAAAATACACCATTAAAATACCTTAAATTGTCACCAAGTCTATAACTATTTCGACAAGTTGAACTTTTTAAACCTCTAAGGAAATAGATCTAGTTTCACCCCTCTTTTGTGTTCCCCAACTAAAAATTATTATATATAAACCAATGTAAAATATTTAATATACCACTTATGGAGAACTTGATATAAAATAGTTTTATTCCCTATCTTCCTCCACTAATGAAACGCCAATAGATCACTTATAGAAGAAAATAATTTGAAGAAGAAAGGAAACCTCTTGATATGACCACAAAAAATAATAATAATTAATTCACATTCATTTCCCATCATCGGATATTCCTCCATTTCCTATGATAATAGGGTAAATATTTAGTACCTATAGCACTTTAGTCAAGTGAGTATCATTCTGAAAGCTTTCTTCACCACTTCATTATATGTGTTGATGCCATATGAAGAAACTCCGACCAAAAGATCTTATCAGAGACATATTATAATATACTAACCCTTAAATTTATCAACCAAAACAAGGATGGTATAGTGCGACATCATCTCAACTAAATGGATAGAATAATAAAATATTAATAGAATAACTTATAAGAGTCCATACAATTCTATTTCCCTTTTAAATATAACCGATTAAGGGAATTTTTGTTGAATAAAGAATGCTTCGAAATATTACCATTAATGAACATTCTTTCACTTAGAAATAATAATGTACTTCCACATCTTCTATCTTAAAAACTCTAGATTAAATGTTGTGATAAAATTAAGAGGTTCAATGATCTAAATATGGGAAATGATTCTTCAAATATCTTGTAACTGTTTAATTGTATCATATGTATCTTATTAAACATGGAAATTAGCATCATTAAAGCTTTGAAACATATAAAATAAATACCTATGTTAGACTAAAAGAAGTTGGATACCAGGATTTTTGGCATCAGAAAATTAAAAACGATAATCAGATGGAATTTGATCATTCGAAGGGAATGCTGGGGAAGAAATACCCACATATCCCTTACAGAAATACATAACTTAGTGGGAACGTACTCTAAAAATAACTAACAAAAACACAATAAATATAAGTCACAAATCCAAAAAATCACAATGTCAATTATAAATAAAAAAGATAATCTCATAATACCAAAATATTCACTCTTTGATTCCCTATACAAATTATATTGACAACATACAATATCTTCTATAATATATAATACTATAAAAAGCCCCTCAAAAATAATTATAGTTTAAAACTACTTTTCAATAACATTATAATGTATGTGTATACCATTATTAACATAAAAACTATTCAAAATATCCTTCTCATACATTCTTAATTTAAAATATTTTATAATATCTCAAATAAACATTACTGAACCACACATAAAGACATTAAATACATCAAAAACATTTTAAAAAAATATTAGAACAAATTTATATTAAAAATAACTATCCATTTATGATATTACATATCTATTATAAATGATAAAAAGTAATTCCTCAAAAATTAAAAGTTAACTTAACACAAATAATGTTAATAACACATACAAAAACATCTCAATCTAACTTAAATCTTTAATATGAAAGAACAAATCATCTTTGGATCCCCATGAATGATAATTATTTAAAACCTAAAAAGATTCCAATGACTTATGGTTTATAATCATGGTCTATAAGACCATGCATGAACCATATGAGTTCCACTAGATTTTATCAAAACTGGTCAACAATGTGTACACATAGTTTTCTATACCATCTATAGTAAAGTTTTTGATTCAAGATCTATTACCAATTATACATAAAAATGGTTAAATTATTAAAAATTACTCTAAAATCTTCAATATAAATCATGTACACACAAATAAATACTCAATACCGCAAAAAACCATTATTTAATTCGATATGTATCCAACCTAGAAAACCCTAGAACCTCATGTTTTTGTTGACAAAACTATTGTATAGACACTTATTCACATATTCAACTCGAGATATGATAGTTATACATATTTTATTCCATGTATCCCAAAATAATAATCAGGCTCTAAGTTTAGGTTTTCATAGAAAAACCTTGTCCAGCCTTGATCTAGGAAACCAAACCAATCTGCAGAAAGGTCTAAAGTGCATTACTAATACCTACTAGATAGAAACCTGTTCTTCAGAATCAATAGATATACATTTAGAATTATTTAAATCAAAAATTTAATATTTAATTAATAAATTCCTTACAACATATATGATTCTAAATAAAAATAGAAACCAAACATGCCATAAAGAAATATACAACACTTACAATAAAAAACCAAAATTGAAATAAATAAATAAAACCCAATAACACATGTGGTAAAATTCATAATGAAAAAATACAATAATAAAAAATAATTGTAAATAAAACATTATAATGGTGCTTAACATTATCATATTTTAATACAAAATAAAAATACAAATCACAAAACACATGTCTCTTTGCACATGTGAAATTTCATCACATGCTGCCTCCGATAAATTAAAACCAGATTAAAAAATTCACCAAATTTATACATGTGAAATATATTTATATCAAACTATATATAGGCTTGAGAAAATATTCCAATTAGGTACCCTATCCACACAAATTTCACACACACTAAGAATAAAAACTTTTCATGATTGTTTAATATATAGAAAGAAAGGTTTACCTAAGTTAGTCCCCCCAATATATTATTATTTTTGTTTAAACAAAATCCTAAAAATTAATGGTCCCTCCAAGGATACATGTGTATATCAATAATAAAAAGTTCAAATGAATCCACACAAAAGGAAACTATCATCAAAGAAAATTCTTCTAATAATACAAATTCTTATAATTGATTAGAAAAACTAAAAATTTATCTAATGAACAATATTATCATTACTATGCTTCATATATCCATATTCGATTGTACCCAAAAAAAAATTGCCCAATAAATATTTGAGTAATCAAGGAAAATACACCATTAAAATAACTTAAATTGTCACCAAGTCTATAATTATTTCGACAAGTTGAACTTTGTAACCCTCTAAGGAAATAGATCCAGTTTCACCCCTCTTATGTGTGCCCCTACTAAAAACTATTATATATAAACCAATGTAATATATTTTATATATCTCTTATGGATGACTTGATATAAAATATTTTTATTCCCTATCTTCGTCCACTAATGAAACACCAATAAGTCACTTTTAGAAGAAGATAATTTGAAGAAGAAAGAAAACCTCTTGATACCACCACAAAAAATAATAATACTTAATTCACTTTCATTTCCCCTCCTTAGAGATTCCTCTATTTCTTATCATAATAGGGTAAATATTCAGTACCTCTAGCACTTTAGTCATGTGAGTATCATTCTGAAAGCTTTCTTTACCACTTCATCATACGTGTTGATTCCAAATGAATAATCTCCCACCAAAAAATCTTATCAGAGACATATTCTAATATACTAAGCCTTAAATTTATCAACCAAAACAAGGATGGTATGGTGTGATACCATCTCGACTAAATGGATTCAATAATACAATATTAATAGAATACCTTATAGCAGTCCATACAATTCTATTTCCCTTTTAAATATCACTGATTAAGGTAATTTTTGTTGAAAAAATAATGCATTGAAATATTACCATTAATGAACCCTCTTTCACTTAGAAATAATAATGTACTTCTGCATCTTCTATCTTAAAAACTCTATATTAAATGTTGTGATAAAATTAAGAGGTTCAATTATCTCAATATGGGAAATGATTCTTCAAATATCTTGTAACTATTTAATTTTATCATATGAATCTTATTAAACATGGAAATTAGCATCATTAAAGCTTTGAATCATTTCAAATAAATACCTATGTTAGACTAAAATAATTTGGATTCCAGGATTTTTGGCATCAGAAAATTGAAAAAGATAATTAGATGGAATTTGATCGATTGAAGGGAATGTTGGTGAAGAAATACCCACATATCCCTTATAGAAATACATAACTTAGTGGGAACATACTATAAAAATAACTAACAAAAACACAATAAATATAAGTCACAAATCCAAAATATCACAATGTCAATTATAAATAAAAAAGTTAATCTCATAATACCATAATATTCACACTTTTATTCCCTATACAAATTATATTGACAACATACAATATCTTCTACAATATTTAGTACTATAAAAAACCCCTCAAAAAATAATCATAGTTTAAAACTACTTTTCAATAACTTTATAATGTATGTGTGTACCACTATTAACATAAAAACAATTCAAAATATCCTTCTCATACAATCTTAATTTAAAATATTTTAGAATATCTCAAATAAACATTACTGAACCACACATAAAGACTTTAAATACATCAAAAAATTTAAATAAAAATTTAGAAAAATTTTATATTAAAAATAACTATCCATTTATGATATTACATATCTATTATAAATGATAAAAATTAATTCCTCAAAAATTAAAAGTTAACTTAACACAAATAATATTAATAACCCATATAAAAAATCTCAATCTAACTTAAATAGGTAATATGAAATAACAAATCATCTTTGGATCCCTAAGAATGAAAATTATTTAAAACATAAAAATATTCCAATGACTTATGGTTTAGAAGCATGGTCTAGAAATCCATGCATGAACCATATGAGTTCCACTAGATTTTATCAATACAGGTCAACAAAGTGTACACATAGTGTTCTGTACCATCTATAGTAAAATGTGTGATTCAAGATCGATTACCAATTGTACTTAAAAATGGTTAAATTATTAAAAATTACTCTAAAATATTCAATATAAATCATGTACACACAAATAAATACTCAATACCGCAAAAAACCATTATTGAATTCGATATGTATCCAACCTAGAAACCCCTAGAACCTCATGTTTTTAATGACAAAACTATTGTATAGACAATTATTCACATATTCAACTCAAGATATGATAGTTATACATATTTTATTCCATGTATCCCAAAATAATAATCAGTCTCTAATTTTAGTTTTTAATAGACAAACCTTGTCCAACTATGATCTAGGAAAACAAACGGATCTGCAGAAAGGTATAAAGGGCATTACTGATACCCATGGGATAGAAATATTTTCTAAAGAATCAATAGAAATACATTTAGAATTAATTAAATCAATTATAAAATATTTAATTAATAAATTCCACCCAACATATATGATTCTAAATACAAATAGAAACCAAACATGCTATAAAGAAATATACAACACTTACAATAAAAAACCTAAATTGAAATAAATAAATAAAAACCCAATAACACATGTAGTAAAATTTATAATGAAAGAATACTATAATAAAAATAATTTTAAATAAAATATTATAATGGTGTTGAACATTATCGTATTTTAAAACAAAATAAAAATACAAATCACAAAACACATGTCTCCTTGCACATGTGAAATTTCATCACATGCTGCCTCTGATAAATTAAAACCAGATTAAAAAATTCACCAAATTTATACATGGGAAATATATTTATATCAAACTATATATAGGCATGAGAAAATATTCCAATTAGGTATCATATCTACACACTTTTCACACGCACTGAGAATAAAAACTTTTCATGATTGTTTAATATATATAAATAAAGGTTTGCCTAAGTTAGTCGCCCCAATATATTATTTTTTTTGTTCAAAAAAAATCCTAAAAATTAATGTTCCCTCCAAGGATACATGTATATATCAATAATAAGAAAATTTAAATGAATCCACACAAAAGGAAACTACCAAGAAAGAAAATTCTTCTAATAATACAAATTCCTATATTTGATTAGAAAAACTAATAAGTTATCTATTGAACAATATTATCAATACTATGCTTCATATATCCATATTCTTTTGTACAAAAAAAATTGAGTCTAATAAATATTTGAATAATCAAGGAAAATACACCATTAAAATACCTTAAATTGTCACCAAGCCTATAACTATTTCGACAAGTTGAACTTTGTAACCCTCTAAGGAAATAGATCCAGTTTCACCCCTCTTATGTGTGCCCCTACTAAGAAATATTATATATAAACCAATTCAAAATATTTTATATATCACTTATGGATGACTTGATATAAAATAGTTCTATTCCCTATCTTTATCCACTAATGAAACACTAATATGTCACTTATAGAAGAAGATAATTTGAAGAAGAAAGGAAACCTCTTGATACCACCACAAAAAATAATAATACTTAATTCACTTTCATTTCCCCTCCTCGGAGATTCCTCCATTTCCAATGATAAGAGGGTAAATATTTAGTACCTCTATCACATTAGTCATGTGAGTATCATTCTGAAAGCTTTATTCACCATTTCATCATATGTGTTGATTCCATATGAAGAAACTCCCACAAAAAATCTTATCAGAGACATATTCTAATATACTAAGCCTTAAATTTATCAACCAAAACAAGGATGGTATGGTGCGATATCATCTCAACTAAATGGATAGAATAATACAATATTAATATAATACCTTATAGGAGTCCATACAATTCTATTTCCCTTTGAAATATCACCGATTAAGGAAATTTTTGTTGAATAAATAATGCTTTGAAATATTACCATTAATGAACCTTCTTTCACTTAGAAATAATAATGTACTTCCACATCATCTATCTTAGAAACTCTATTAAATGTTGTGATAAAATTATGAGGTTCAATGATCTCAATATGGGAAATGATTCTTCAAATATCTTGTAACTGTTTAATTGCATCTTATGAATCTTATTAAACATGGAAATTAGCACCATTAAAGCTTTGAAACATTTCAAATAAATACCTATGTTAGACTAAAAGAAGTTGGATACCAGGATTTTTGGCATCAGAAAATTGAAAAATATAATCAGATGGAATTTGATCGATCGAACGGAATGTTGGTGAAGAAATACCCACATCTACCTTATAGAAATACATAACATAGTGGGAACATATTCCAAAAATAACTAACAAAAAAACAATAAATATAAGTCACAAATCCAAAAAATCACAATGTCAATTATAAATAAAAAAGTTAATCTCATAATACCAAAATATTCACTCTTTGATTCCGTATACAAATTATATTGACATCATACAATATCTTCTACAATATATAATACTATAAAAGACCCCTCAAAAAATAATCATAGTTGAAAACTAGTTTTCAATAACTTTATAATGTATGTTTATACCACTATTAACATAAAAGCTATTCAAAATATCTTTCTCATACATTCTTAATTTAAAATATTTTAGAATATCTCAAATAAACATTACTGAACCACACATAAAGACTTTAAATGCATCAAAAACATTTTAAAAACATATTATAACAATGTTATATTAAAAATAACTATCCATTTATGATATTACATATCTATTATAAATGATAAAAAGTAATTCCTCAAAAATTAAAAGTTAACTTAACACAAATAATATTTATTACCCATATAAAACATCTCAATCTAACTTAAATCGGTAATATGAAAGAACAAATCATATTTGGATCCCCATGAATGAAAATTATTTAAAACATAAAAATATTCCAATGACTTATGGTTTAGAAGCATGGTCTAGAAAACTATGCATGAACCATACGAGTTCCACTAGATTTTATAAAAACAGGTCAACAAAGTGTACACATAGTTTTCTATACCATCTATAGTAAAATGTGTGATTCAAGATCGATTACCAATTGTACATAAAAATTGAAAAATTATTAAAAATTACACTAAAATCTTCAATATAAATCATGTACACACAAATAAATACTCAATACTGCAAATAACCATTATTGAATTTGATATGTATCCAACGTAGAAAACCCTAGAACCTCAAGTTTTTATAGACAAAACTATTGTATAGACACTTATTCACATATTCAACTCGAGATATGATAGTTATACATATTTTATTCCATGTATCCCAAAATAATAATCAGGCTCTAATTTTAGTTTTTCATAGAAAAACCTTGTCCAACCTTGATCTAGGCAACCAAACCGATCTGCAGAAAGGTCTAAAGGGCATTAATAATACCCATGGGACAGAAACTTGTTCTTAAGAATCAATAGACATACATTTAGAATTAATTAAATAAATTATATAATATTTAATTAATAAATTCCACACAACAGATATGATTCTAAATACAAATAGAAACCAAACATGACATAAAAAAATATACATCACTTATAATAAATAACCTAAATTGAAATAAATAAATAAAAACCCAATAACACATGTGGTCAAATTCATGTTGAAAGAATACTATAATAAAAAATAATTGTAAATAAAACATTATAATGGTGTTAAACATTATCGTATTTTAAAACAAAATAAAAATACAAATCACAAAACACATGTCTCCTTGAACATGAGAAATTTCATCACATGCTGCCTCCGATAAATTAAAACCAGATAAAACAATTCACCGAATTTATACATGGGAAATATATTTATATTAAACTATATATAGGCATGAGAAAATATTCCAATTAGGTATCATATCCACACACTTTTCACACACACTAAGAATAAAAACGTTTTATGATTGTTTAATATATAGAAAAAAAGGTTTACCTAACTTAGTCACCCCAATATATTATTTTTTTTGTTCAAAAAAAATCCTTAAAATTAAAGTTCCCTCCAAGGATACATGTGTATATCAATAATAAAAAATTTTAAATGAATCCACACAAAAGGAAACTATCATCAAAGAAAATTCTTCTAATAATACAAATTCTTATATTTGATTAGAAAAACTAAAAATTTATCTATTGAACAATATTATAATTACTATGCTTCATATATCCATATTCTATTGTACCCAAAAAAATTGAGTCCAGTAAATATTTTAATAATTGAGAAATATACAATATTAAAATACTTTATATTGTCACCAAGTCTATAACTATTTCGACAAGTTGAACTTTGTAACCCTCTAAGGAAATAGATCCAGTTTCACCCCTCTTGTGTGTGCCCCTAATAAAAAATATTATATATAAACCAATGTAAAATATTTTATATAGCTCTTATGCATGACTTGATATAAAATAGTTTTATTCCCTATCTTCGTCCACCAATGAAAAACTAATAGGTCACTAATAGAAGAAGATAATTTGAAAAAGAAAGGAAACCTCTTGATACCACCACAAAAAATAATAATACCTAATTCACTTTCATTTCCCCTCCTCAGAGATTCCTCCATTTCCTATGATAATAGAGTAAATATTTAGTACCTCTAGAACATTAGTCATGTGAGTATCATTCTGAAAGCTTTCTTCACCACTTCATCATACGTGTTGATTCCATATGAAGAAACTCCCACCAACAAATCTTATCAGAGACATATTCTAATATACAAATCCATAAATTTATCAACCAAAACAAGGATGGTATGGTGCGATATCATCTCAACTAAATGGATAAAATAATAAAATATTAATAGAATACCTTATAGGAGTCCATACAATTCTATTTAACTTTGAAATATCCCCAATTAAGGGAATTTTTGTTGAATAAGTAATGCTTTGAAATATTACCATTAATTAACCTTCTTTCACTTAGAAATAATAATGCACTTCTACAACTTCTATCTTAGAAACTCTATATTAAAAGTTGTGATAAAATTAATAGGTTCAATGATCTCAATATGGTAAATGATTCTTCAAATATCTTGTAACTGTTTAACTGTATCATATGAATCTTATTAAAAATGGAAATTAGAATCATTAAAGCTTTGAAACATTTCAAATAAATACTTATGTTAGACTAAAAGAAGTTGGATACCAGGATTTATGGCTTAAGAAAATTGAAAAAGATAATCAGATGGAATTTGATCGATTGAAGGGAATGTTGGTGATGAAATACCCACATATCCCTTATAGAAATACATAACTTAGTGGGAACATACTCTAAAAATAACAAACAAAAACACAATAAATATAAGTCACAAATCCAAAAAATCACAATGTCAATTATAAATAAAAAAATTAATCTCATAATACCAAAATTGTAACGCCCCGACCCCAGTTACCCAGAGTCGGTGCGTTATTACATAACATTGGCATGATCACAAGAAAGATCAAATCTCGAAAGACCGATTGGTTTAGTAGCCTTGGAAACACTAGATATATTCATAAGTTTTACATTACAACATAAAATGAAGAACTACTACAACAACATAATTTTTCCAAAGTCCACACTATAATCCCCTCATAATATCCCTGCAGGTCATTCATAACTTACATCTTCACATCCTGGGAAAAATAAAACATAGAAACGGGGTGAGCTCAAATGCCCAGTAAGGATAACAATATAGCGGAACATTCAAAAATAAGCATAAACATTTAAGGCAATGAATTACTAAAACAAAAGCCTTTTAAACTTGAACTTCAACATAGTATGGCAAAAGTAAAATGAAATAATGCCATTTACTTATTCACATGGATATTCTACTAATCGAATAATCACATGCAAAAATCAATAACCACTTTCATAATGTTGGAATGCATAATGCCAGACTATCATAACCACATAGCCAAGGCCTCGTGCCAAGACTACAAATAAGATTTTTCCAAGGCCTTGTTCCAAGACACTAGTTTGTCTCATGAGACCTACCGATGCATCGAGGAGCTATAGCGGGCTCCACCCATCACTTACTAAGTCCAATGCATTCCCATATGAAAAGGTTTAAACATAACATAAACATTCGTATTAAAACTAGCATACGAAATGTCAATAATTTCACCATAAACTATGAATGGTATAAAAATAGCACATCCACAGTCAAACATATCACAAAACCTTCAATACAATATAGAAGTTTTGTATCATAATAAATCAACTTCAAATAAGCGTAAAATCCGTCAAAGGATGTTGACATAGATGAAATCAAAACACTTTTTAGAGAAATATCTCTTTCTATTTTTGAAATCATTTAAGAGCCATATAAAATAAAACATTTTCTTGAAAATATTCTTATAAGCTTGTAAGGGAAGCTTTGACGATTTTATAATGGCGGAAAATAACCGCACCCGCCGTATAAGTTAAAAAAACATTCTTATCTTAATTCTGTCAAAAAGGTTAAAAAGGACCTTGTTTTGAAAACGACGGAAAGATTTTTTTATAAACCTCTTATAAAAAGTCAAACAAGGGTATAAATGACTTTAACCCATATTCTTGTAAATAATAAATATGTTTTGAAATACATTTTGAAGAAAACATGGATGTGGATGATAAAGGGATCCCAGTAGATTATTACGTATAAACAACCTCGGATAATGAAGAGATTGTGAAATAACCCTTACCTTGTACTTTTCCATTGTTGGGGTAGGTTAACCTCCTGTATAATGGTGAAATAATTGTTATTAAATTATACAAGAATCATATACATTAATATGATATCATATATGATCTTTTAACATTTCTTTATTAATAACATCTTAGTATTATCGTCGTTTCGGGTGATAATCGATTCGTTCTTCTTAAATGTTTGGTTACGTAAGACATGTTTGTAATGGATAGATTATATCTTATTCATAATCAGAATGATATTAACATTATTTTCAACCCTAATTTTCCGGATTTACCCTTAACCATGGTAAATAAAATATTTACCGCAGTAATTATTCAAAATGTCTAAAAATAAAAGTTAACTATTTACATAATTTGAACATCCTGATTCCAAATATGGAATCCATTTTCCTAAATTCAAAACACAAAAGTGGCAGAAATTAATTTAAAATTAATTCCCGCTGTCAAAACAAAAAGCGTGTTTTTAAGAGATAATAACTATCAAAAGATTGACACTTGTTTATGTTCAGTTTAATTGTAAAATTATGTCCAATGACCAACATTATATTAAATGGTAAAAATATATTCTAAATATACTTTAAAACTACTAAAATTCATAATTTATCATTATTAAATATTTTGATTAAAAAAGTTGTTTTTAATTAAAATTTAGTAATTTTCACTATTCATCAAAATATAAAAGTTATCCGAAAAGTACCAAAATTTCACCCTAGGCTAATTTCGATATTCCGAATCCAAAAATGAAGTCCATTTTGAAATATAAAATATATATGATTTCAAAAAGTAGTTATTACTATTCACAACGGCTAGTTTAATTAGTTGTGGTGTGTGTTAGAACTCGAGGTTGCGTACAACACACGCTATCGCATTATTCAAAGGGAAACGTACCGTGGAAGCTTGGGGTGTTACATTATCCCCTCCTTCAAATAATTGCATCCTCGCAATTTCTAGGGTATTACTGCATAAAAAGACTCGGGTGGTTCTTCATCATAAGTTCCTCGGGTTCCCACGTTGCCTCTTCCATCTTATGGTTTCTCCACAGAACTTTTACCAGACGCGTCGTCCGGTTTCTCAGCACTTGTTCTCTCGTATCAAGAATCTTGACGGGCTCTTCGCAATAAGATAGATCAGGTTCCAGTTCTTATTCTTCATAGGTGAGTACATGCGTTGGGTCAGGCATGTATTTCCTCAACAGAGATATGTGGAACACATTGTGAACTTTGGAGAGACTTGGCGGCATTGCCAATCGGTAAGCTACAACCCCAATTCGTTCTAGAATTTCGAAAGGTCCGATGTCCCTGGGACTCAATTTACCTTTCTTACCAAAACGTATGACTCCCTTCCATGGAGATACCTTCAGAAAAACATGATCAGCGACTTGAAATTCCAAATCCTTCCTTCGATTATCGGCATAGCTCTTCTGCCTACTTTGAGCTGCTTTGATGTGATTTTGGATTACTTTCACCTTTTCCACTGTTTCCTCCACCAGTTCTGGGCCTACAAGTTTTCTTTCACCAACGTCATCCCAACAGGTTGGTGTACGACATCTCTTTCTGTATAACGCTTCATATGGTTCCATCTGAATACTCGAATGAAAGTTATTGTTATAGGAAAATTCTACCAGTGGTAAATATTGATCCCACATACCCTGAAAATCAAGTGAGCAAGATCTCAACATGTCTTCTAAGGCCTGAATAGTCCGTTCTGATTGTCCATCTGTCTGAGGGTGGTAAGCAGTGCCCAAATGAAGTTCAGTATCCAGGGATTTCTGAAGACTTTTCCAAAATCTTGAAGTAAAACGGGGATCACGATCAGAAACAATCGATAAGGGTACTCCATGAAGTCTCACAACTTCATTAATATATAGTCTTGCTAGACGTTCCAGGGGTAGATCTTCTCTTATAGCAAGAAAATGTGCTGACTTGGTAAGACGATCAACAATAACCCATATTGCATCATTCCTTCTAGGAGTCTTTGGTAGACCCATGACAAAGTCCATCGTAATATTGTCCCATTTCCACTCCGGTATGGCAAGAGGTTGCCTGACTCCTCCAGGCTGTTGCCTTCCAGCTTTCACTTGTTGACAAACCATACATCTTGACACAAAATCAGCAATCTCCCTCTTCATGTTGTCCCACCAAAAATGTTCCTTCAAATCTCTATACATTTTGGTGCTTCCATGGTGTATAGAGAAATTGGAACTATGAGCATCATCCAGCAATTCCCTTTTTAGATCAGGTATATCGGGAACACAAAGTCTCTTCCCGAATTTCAAAATTCAATCTTCAAACACAAAGTCTCTCAATCTCCCATCATTCACAGCTTTAATCTTCTTTTGTAATTCATCATCATCGGTCTGAGAACTCTTAATCCTTTCTATTAAAGATGGTTTGGCAACCATTTGAAAAAGAAATGATGTTTCACCTTCCCTGGTTATTCCCATGTCCATCTTCACTAGATCCATGAAAATTGGATCCCTTTAAATTCTCATATTGTTCAAAACACCATGGTCTTTTCTGCTCAAAGCATCTGCCACCTTGTTTGCCTTCCCCGGGTGGTAGTGTATCGTGCAATCATAATCCTTGAGTAATTCAAGCCATCTCCTTTGCCTCATTTTGAGTTCTTTTTGTGAGAAAATATAATTCAAACTCTTGTGATCAGTATAAATCTCACATTTTTCACCATAGAGGTAGTGCCTCCATATCTTCAAAGCAAAGATCATAGCTGCTAACTCGAGATCATGAGTAGGATATTTTTGTTCATGAATTTTCAACTGTCGTGATTCATAGGCAATAACTCTATCATCTTGCATAAGGACACAACCAAGTCCTTTCTTCGATGCATCACTATAAATAACGAACCCATCATTCCCCGATGGTAGAGTCAATATAGAAGCATTGACTAATCTTCTCTTCAGTTCTTCGAAACATTCTTCACACTCTTTTGTCCAAACAAATTTAACCCCTTTACGTGTGAGCTTCGTTAATGGGTTAGCCAATCGGGCAAAATTCTAGACGAAACGTCGATAATAACCTGCCAGACCAATAAAACTGCGTACCTCAGTTATACTCGTAGGTGCTGGCCATTCTTGGATTGCCTTGGTCTTAGAAGGATCAACAGAGATTCCATCTTTATAGACAATATGGCCAAGAAATGAAATCTCCTGAAGCCAGAATTCACACTTGCTAAACTTCCCATATAATTCATGCCTCCTCAGAGTCTTCAAGATAATGCGTAAGTGATTTTCATGATCTTCGTAGGTTTTGGAGAATACCAATATATCATCAATAAATACCACCACAAATTCATCGAGATACTCCTTGAAAACTCTATTCATCAGATCCATGAATACAGATGGTGCATTAGTCAATCCAAACGGCATTACGGTAAACTCGTAATGCCCATACCTGGTTCGAAATGTTGTCTTCGGAATGTCTTCCTTCTTCACACATAACTGATGGTATCCAGATCGAAGGTCAATCTTTGAAAAGTATTGAGCTCCATGCAGTTGGTCAAATAAATCATCAATACGAGGAAAGGGATACTTGTTCTTTATCGTTATAGCATTGATCTCCCTTTAGTCGATACATAACCTCATCGATCCATCTTTCTTTTTAACAAAAAGAACAGGGGCTCCCCATGGAGAAACACTAGGGCGAATAAATCCCTTATTACTCAATTCCTCTAGTTGTTTCTTTAGTTCGACTAATTCTACAGTGGCCATTCTATAAGGGGTCTTCGATATAGGCCTTGATCCAGGAATCAAATCAATAGAAAACTCAACTTCTCGTTCTGGAGGATGTCCAGGTAAATCATCCGGAAATACATCTACAAATTCATTCACAACAGGTACATCCACTATTTGAACATTCCTTTCCTCACCGACAGTTATTTCATTCTCTTCCTCCTCAATAATTGAATTAAGTTGAGATACTGGGGGTAGATCTAAATAAGAATTAAGTGGTGATGATTCTGCTCTAAAAATAAGGTGTTCCTTATCATTATCATCAAGAATCGTAACCTCTTTCTTCTTATAATAAATCTTCGCATCATAGTCCGAAAGCTAGTCCATACCGAGGATTATATCAAACTCAATCATAGGTATGACGATGAGATCAGCAGATAAAGAAAATTTATGTGCTCTATTGGGGACTGATTCACAAAACTTTGTTGCAATGATACTTCCCTTAGGAGTTTTTACTGACAACTCCCTTATTAAATCAAATTGGAAATATCTAATTTTCTTAGCAAACTGGGAAGATATGAAACAATGCGATGATCCAGAATCAAATAATGCATTTGCTAAACTTGAGGAAACCATTAAATTACCTGCCACCATGTCTTTCGGAGCTTCTACCTCTACAATAGTGATAGCATAAGCCTGGCCTTGATCCCTTGGCCTTTTCTGAGGTATGTTCTCCTGACGCTTAGGACATGCATTTGCATAATGTCCCATCTCCCTGCAATTGTAGCACTGAACTATGGTAGCTTCCTTCTTCCCCTTGCAATCACGAGCTTGGTGGCCTTTTTCACCACACTTGTAACAGACTCCCATTCCCTTCAAGCAAGTACCAGGATGTTTCTTCCTGCATTTACCACAAGATGGATATTCAACCTTTCCCTTCTTCCCCTTATTTCCATTCCCAGATTGATCAGCAGGTCTCTTCTTCTCTTGCTTTTCTTTAAAGTCATAAGACTTAGAGAATTCCTTTTCGGTCTTGATAGCACATGAGACAATGTCTCCGTACGATTAAAAGGATTGTGAGACTAATGCTCGACGAATAAATGGTTTTAACCCATCAAAGAAACGATCAATATTACTTCTTTGGTTACGTATATAATCACCAGCGTACCTTGCTATCCTTGTAAAGTTAGCCTCATACTCTGTGACATTTTCATCCTCCTTCTATCTCAGACTTAGAAATTGCCTTTCCATATCTGCTCGATGGTCGTGAGGAAAGTATTTTTCTAAAGACAGATCTTTGAACTCCCTCCACTCCATATTTGATACTTCATCATCTTCCTTCATGTTTTGAATCAATGACCACCATTGATCAGCATCTCCAGTGAGGCGGTAAACTGCCATGATAACTTTTTCCCTTTCACTGCTCCCCAAAGCCTGAAATATTTTCTCTAGGGAAAATATCCATTGCTCAGCTACTAAGGGATTTGTATTCCCATTGAACGTTGGTGGTTGTTGCCTCATGAATCGATCTAACATTGATCCTCCACACTGCGAATCAGGGTGCTCCATACGGGTAAGGTTATTATTCATAACCTGAGTAAGTTGTCCCAGTATGGTGATTAGCTGATCGGCACCAGTTGCATCACCAGCCCCACTATAATTATCTTTAGCAGGAGGGCAATCCCTACATGGAGTGCGTGCATTGATATGGTTTCCATTTCTTCCAATAGGCTTCATTTCTAAACAATGGCATAAACTAGATCAGTTTATGAATCAAAATACATAATCCCATACTTATAAAACACTTAACATAAATTGAACTATTTATGGATATAATCCATAATCATAAAAATGTTTTCCTTGAGGAAGTATATACTCATAAACCCTTCATAATGATTTGTAAATAAAATGAGAGTTATCCTAAGCATATCCCCCGGGAGTGTCGTAACCAAGAGTGCAGCAAGGCCCGTTGTCGTGCACCAGTTCCCGTTCGAGTCTAGCTCAAAGCGGTGTTTTCGGGTTTTACCCCTAGGTACATCTGTGCCAGAGCCGCCTCTACCTGCTCGTATCCAGACACGGATGTATTGCTCAGAAAACTCACAAAATCTCTACAATACCAAAATTCTAGGAAGTTCTTCTATACTAATCCTCAAAGTTCATCTTAGGTCTACGTGCTCTAATCAGAGTTTATCTAAATCTAGTTTCCAAGGTTTGTACTAAACTTCCTCTGATACCAACTGTAACGCCCTGACCCCAGTTACCCAGAGTCGGTGCGTTATTACATAACATTGGCATGATCACAAGAAAGATCAAATCTCGAAAGACCGATTTGTTTAGTAGCCTTGGAAACACTAGATATATTCATAAGTTTTACATTACATCATAAAATGAAAAACTACTACAACAACATAATGTTTCTACAGTCCACACTATAATCCCTTCATAATATCCCTGCAGGTCATTCATAACTTACATCTTCACATCCTGGGAAAAATAAAACATAGAAAAGGGGTGAGCTCAAATGCCCAGTAAGGATAACAATATAGCGGAACATTCAAAAATAAGCATAAACATTTAAGGCAATGAATTACTAAAACAAAAGCCTTTTAAACTTGAACTTCAACATAGTATGGCAAAAGCAAAATGAAATAATGCCATTTACTTATTCACATGGATATTCTACTAATCGAATAATCACATGCAAAAATCAATAACCACTTTCATAATGTTGGAATGCATAATGCCAGACTATCATAACCACATAGCCAAGGCCTCGTGCCAAGACTACAAATAAGATTTTTCCAAGGCCTTGTGCCAAGACACTAGTTTGTCTCATGAGACCTACCGATGCATCTAGGAGCTATAGCGGGCTCCACCCGTCACTTACTAAGTCCAATGCATTCCCATATGAAAAGGTTTAAACATAACATAAACATTTGTATTAAAACTAGCATACGAAATGTCAATAATTTCACCATAAACTATGAATGGTATAAAAATAGCACATCCACAGTCAAACATATCACAAAACCTTCAATACAATATAGAAGTTTTGTATCATAATAAATCAACTTCAAATAAGCGTAAAATCCATCAAAGGATGTTGACATAGATGAAATCAAAACACTTTTTAGAGAAATATCTCTTTCTATTTTTGAAATCATTTAAGAGCCATATAAAATAAAACATTTTCTTGAAAATATTCTTATAAGCTTGTAAGGGAAGCTTTGACGATTTTATAATGGTGGAAAATAACCGCACCCGCCGTATAAGTTAAAAAAACATTCTTATCTTAATTCTGTCAAAAAGGTTAAAAAGGAACTTGTTTTGAAAACGACGGAAAGATTCTTTTATAAACCTCTTATAAAAAGTCAAACAAGGGTATAAATAACTTTAACCCATATTCTTGTAAATAATAAATATGTTTTGAAATACATTTTGAAGAAAACATGGATGTGGATGATAAAGGGATCCCAGTAGATTATTACGTATAAAGAACCTCGGATAATGAAGAGATTGTGAAATAACCCTTACCTTGTACTTTTCCTTTGTTGGGGTAGGTTAACCTCCTGAATAATGGTGAAATAATTGTTATTAAATTATACAAGAATCATATACATTAATATGATATCATATATGATCTTTTAACATTGCTTTATTAATAATATCTTAGTATTATCGTCGTTTCGGGTGATAATCGATTCGTTCTTCTTAAATGTTTGGTTACGTAAGACATGTTTGTAATGGATAGATTATATCTTATTCATAATCATAATGATATTTACATTATTTTTAACCCTAATTTACCGGATTTACCCTTAACCATGGTAAATAAAATATTTACCGCAGTAATTATTCAAAATGTCTAAAAATAAAAGTTACCTATTTACATAATTTGAACATCCTGATTCGAAATATGGAATCCATTTTCCTAAATTCAAAACACAGAAGTGGCAGAAATTAATTTAAAATTAATTCCTGCTGTCAAAACAAAAAACGTGTTTTTAAGAGATAATAACTATCAAAAGATTGACACTTGTTTATGTTCGGTTTAATTGTAAAATTATGTCCAATGACCAACATTATATTAAATGGTAAAAATATATTCTAAATATACTTTAAAACTACTAAAATTCATAATTTATCATTATTAAATATTTTGATTAAAAAAGTTGTTTTTAATTAAAATTTAGTAATTTTCACTATTCATCAAAATATAAAAGTTATCCGAAAAGTACCAAAATTTCACCCTAGGCTAATTTCGATATTCCGAATCCAAAAATGAAGTCCATTTTGAAATATAAAATATATATGATTTCAAAAAGTAGGTATTACTATTCACAACGGCTAGTTTAATTAGTTGTGGTGTGTGTTAGAACTCGAGGCTGCATACAACACACGCTATCGCATTATTCGAAGGGAAACGTACCATGGAAGCTTGGGGTGTTACAAAAATATTCACTCTTTGATTCCCTATACAAATTATATTGAAAACATATAATATCTTCTACAATATATAATACTATAAAAAACCCCTAAAAATAATCATAGTTTAAAACTACTTTTAAATAACTTTATATTGTATGTGTATACCACTATTAACATAAAAACTATTCAAAATATCCTTCTCATACATTCTTAATTTAAAATATTTTAGAATATCTCAAATAAACATTATTGAACCACACATAAAGACTTTAAATACATCAAAAAAAATTTAAAAACATATTAGAACAAAGTTACAATAAAAATAACTATCAATTAATGATATTACATATCTACTATAAATGATAAAAATTAATTCCTCAAAAATTAAAAGTTAACTTAACACAAATAATATTAATAACCCATATAAAACATCTCAATCTAACATAAATCGGTAATACGAAAGAACAAATCATCTTTGGATCCCCATGAATGCAAATTATTTAAAACATAAAAATATTCCAATGACTTATGGTTTAGAAGCATGGTCTAGAAAACTATGCATGAACCATACGAGTTCCACTAGATTTTATAAAAACAGGTCAACAAAGTGTACACATAGTTTTCTATACCATCTATAGTAAAATGTGTGATTCAAGATCGATTACCAATTGTACATAAAAATTGAAAAATTATTAAAAATTACACTAAAATCTTCAATATAAATCATGTACACACAAATAAATACTCAATACTGCAAATAACCATTATTGAATTTGATATGTATCCAACGTAGAAAACCCTAGAACCTCAAGTTTTTATAGACAAAACTATTGTATAGACACTTATTCACATATTCAACTCGAGATATGATAGTTATACATATTTTATTCCATGTATCCCAAAATAATAATCAGGCTCTAATTTTAGTTTTTCATAGAAAAACCTTGTCCAACCTTGATCTAGGCAACCAAACCGATCTGCAGAAAGGTCTAAAGGGCATTAATAATACCCATGGGACAGAAACTTGTTCTTAAGAATCAATAGACATACATTTAGAATTAATTAAATAAATTATATAATATTTAATTAATAAATTCCACACAACAGATATGATTCTAAATACAAATAGAAACCAAACATGACATAAAAAAATATACATCACTTATAATAAATAACCTAAATTGAAATAAATAAATAAAAACCCAATAACACATGTGGTCAAATTCATGTTGAAAGAATACTATAATAAAAAATAATTGTAAATAAAACATTATAATGGTGTTAAACATTATCGTATTTTAAAACAAAATAAAAATACAAATCACAAAACACATGTCTCCTTGAACATGAGAAATTTCATCACATGCTGCCTCCGATAAATTAAAACCAGATAAAACAATTCACCGAATTTATACATGGGAAATATATTTATATTAAACTATATATAGGCATGAGAAAATATTCCAATTAGGTATCATATCCACACACTTTTCACACACACTAAGAATAAAAACGTTTTATGATTGTTTAATATATAGAAAAAAAGGTTTACCTAACTTAGTCACCCCAATATATTATTTTTTTTGTTCAAAAAAAATCCTTAAAATTAAAGTTCCCTCCAAGGATACATGTGTATATCAATAATAAAAAATTTTAAATGAATCCACACAAAAGGAAACTATCATCAAAGAAAATTCTTCTAATAATACAAATTCTTATATTTGATTAGAAAAACTAAAAATTTATCTATTGAACAATATTATAATTACTATGCTTCATATATCCATATTCTATTGTACCCAAAAAAATTGAGTCCAGTAAATATTTTAATAATTGAGAAATATACAATATTAAAATACTTTATATTGTCACCAAGTCTATAACTATTTCGACAAGTTGAACTTTGTAACCCTCTAAGGAAATAGATCCAGTTTCACCCCTCTTGTGTGTGCCCCTAATAAAAAATATTATATATAAACCAATGTAAAATATTTTATATAGCTCTTATGCATGACTTGATATAAAATAGTTTTATTCCCTATCTTCGTCCACCAATGAAAAACTAATAGGTCACTAATAGAAGAAGATAATTTGAAAAAGAAAGGAAACCTCTTGATACCACCACAAAAAATAATAATACCTAATTCACTTTCATTTCCCCTCCTCAGAGATTCCTCCATTTCCTATGATAATAGAGTAAATATTTAGTACCTCTAGAACATTAGTCATGTGAGTATCATTCTGAAAGCTTTCTTCACCACTTCATCATACGTGTTGATTCCATATGAAGAAACTCCCACCAACAAATCTTATCAGAGACATATTCTAATATACAAATCCATAAATTTATCAACCAAAACAAGGATGGTATGGTGCGATATCATCTCAACTAAATGGATAAAATAATAAAATATTAATAGAATACCTTATAGGAGTCCATACAATTCTATTTAACTTTGAAATATCCCCAATTAAGGGAATTTTTGTTGAATAAGTAATGCTTTGAAATATTACCATTAATTAACCTTCTTTCACTTAGAAATAATAATGCACTTCTACAACTTCTATCTTAGAAACTCTATATTAAAAGTTGTGATAAAATTAATAGGTTCAATGATCTCAATATGGTAAATGATTCTTCAAATATCTTGTAACTGTTTAACTGTATCATATGAATCTTATTAAAAATGGAAATTAGAATCATTAAAGCTTTGAAACATTTCAAATAAATACTTATGTTAGACTAAAAGAAGTTGGATACCAGGATTTATGGCTTAAGAAAATTGAAAAAGATAATCAGATGGAATTTGATCGATTGAAGGGAATGTTGGTGATGAAATACCCACATATCCCTTATAGAAATACATAACTTAGTGGGAACATACTCTAAAAATAACAAACAAAAACACAATAAATATAAGTCACAAATCCAAAAAATCACAATGTCAATTATAAATAAAAAAATTAATCTCATAATACCAAAATTGTAACGCCCCGACCCCAGTTACCCAGAGTCGGTGCGTTATTACATAACATTGGCATGATCACAAGAAAGATCAAATCTCGAAAGACCGATTGGTTTAGTAGCCTTGGAAACACTAGATATATTCATAAGTTTTACATTACAACATAAAATGAAGAACTACTACAACAACATAATTTTTCCAAAGTCCACACTATAATCCCCTCATAATATCCCTGCAGGTCATTCATAACTTACATCTTCACATCCTGGGAAAAATAAAACATAGAAACGGGGTGAGCTCAAATGCCCAGTAAGGATAACAATATAGCGGAACATTCAAAAATAAGCATAAACATTTAAGGCAATGAATTACTAAAACAAAAGCCTTTTAAACTTGAACTTCAACATAGTATGGCAAAAGTAAAATGAAATAATGCCATTTACTTATTCACATGGATATTCTACTAATCGAATAATCACATGCAAAAATCAATAACCACTTTCATAATGTTGGAATGCATAATGCCAGACTATCATAACCACATAGCCAAGGCCTCGTGCCAAGACTACAAATAAGATTTTTCCAAGGCCTTGTTCCAAGACACTAGTTTGTCTCATGAGACCTACCGATGCATCGAGGAGCTATAGCGGGCTCCACCCATCACTTACTAAGTCCAATGCATTCCCATATGAAAAGGTTTAAACATAACATAAACATTCGTATTAAAACTAGCATACGAAATGTCAATAATTTCACCATAAACTATGAATGGTATAAAAATAGCACATCCACAGTCAAACATATCACAAAACCTTCAATACAATATAGAAGTTTTGTATCATAATAAATCAACTTCAAATAAGCGTAAAATCCGTCAAAGGATGTTGACATAGATGAAATCAAAACACTTTTTAGAGAAATATCTCTTTCTATTTTTGAAATCATTTAAGAGCCATATAAAATAAAACATTTTCTTGAAAATATTCTTATAAGCTTGTAAGGGAAGCTTTGACGATTTTATAATGGCGGAAAATAACCGCACCCGCCGTATAAGTTAAAAAAACATTCTTATCTTAATTCTGTCAAAAAGGTTAAAAAGGACCTTGTTTTGAAAACGACGGAAAGATTTTTTTATAAACCTCTTATAAAAAGTCAAACAAGGGTATAAATGACTTTAACCCATATTCTTGTAAATAATAAATATGTTTTGAAATACATTTTGAAGAAAACATGGATGTGGATGATAAAGGGATCCCAGTAGATTATTACGTATAAACAACCTCGGATAATGAAGAGATTGTGAAATAACCCTTACCTTGTACTTTTCCATTGTTGGGGTAGGTTAACCTCCTGTATAATGGTGAAATAATTGTTATTAAATTATACAAGAATCATATACATTAATATGATATCATATATGATCTTTTAACATTTCTTTATTAATAACATCTTAGTATTATCGTCGTTTCGGGTGATAATCGATTCGTTCTTCTTAAATGTTTGGTTACGTAAGACATGTTTGTAATGGATATATTATATCTTATTCATAATCAGAATGATATTAACATTATTTTTAACCCTAATTTTCCGGATTTACCCTTAACCATGGTAAATAAAATATTTACCGCAGTAATTATTCAAAATGTCTAAAAATAAAAGTTAACTATTTACATAATTTGAACATCCTGATTCCAAATATGGAATCCATTTTCCTAAATTCAAAACACAAAAGTGGCAGAAATTAATTTAAAATTAATTCCCGTTGTCAAAACAAAAAGCGTGTTTTTAAGAGATAATAACTATCAAAAGATTGACACTTGTTTATGTTCAGTTTAATTGTAAAATTATGTCCAATGACCAACATTATATTAAATGGTAAAAATATATTCTAAATATACTTTAAAACTACTAAAATTCATAATTTATCATTATTAAATATTTTGATTAAAAAGGTTGTTTTTAATTAAAATTTAGTAATTTTCACTATTCATCAAAATATAAAAGTTATCCGAAAAGTACCAAAATTTCACCCTAGGCTAATTTCGATATTCCGAATCCAAAAATGAAGTCCATTTTGAAATATAAAATATATATGATTTCAAAAAGTAGTTATTACTATTCACAACGGCTAGTTTAATTAGTTGTGGTGTGTGTTAGAACTCGAGGTTGCGTACAACACACGCTATCGCATTATTCAAAGGGAAACGTACCGTGGAAGCTTGGGGTGTTACATTCTCCCCTCCTTCAAATAATTGCATCCTCGCAATTTCTAGGGTATTACTGCATAAAAAGACTCGGGTGGTTCTTCATCATAAGTTCCTCGGGTTCCCACGTTGCCTCTTCCATCTTATGGTTTCTCCACAGAACTTTTACCAGACGCGTCGTCCGGTTTCTCAGCACTTGTTCTCTCGTATCAAGAATCTTGACGGGCTCTTCGCAATAAGACAGATCAGGTTCCAGTTCTTATTCTTCATAGGTGAGTACATGCGTTGGGTCAGGCATGTATTTCCTCAACAGAGATATGTGGAACACATTGTGAACTTTGGAGAGACTTGGCGGCATTGCCAATCGGTAAGCTACAACCCCAATTCGTTCTAGAATTTCGAAAGGTCCGATGTCCCTGGGACTCAATTTACCTTTCTTACCAAAACGTATGACTCCCTTCCATGGAGATACCTTCAGAAAAACATGATCAGCGACTTGAAATTCCAAATCCTTCCTTCGATTATCGGCATAGCTCTTCTGCCTACTTTGAGCTGCTTTGATGTGATTTTGGATTACTTTCACCTTTTCCACTGTTTCCTCCACCAGTTCTGGGCCTACAAGTTTTCTTTCACCAACGTCATCCCAACAGGTTGGTGTACGACATCTCTTTCTGTATAACGCTTCATATGGTTCCATCTGAATACTCGAATGAAAGTTATTGTTATAGGAAAATTCTACCAGTGGTAAATATTGATCCCACATACCCTGAAAATCAAGTGAGCAAGATCTCAACATGTCTTCTAAGGCCTGAATAGTCCGTTCTGATTGTCCATCTGTCTGAGGGTGGTAAGCAGTACCCAAATGAAGTTCAGTATCCAGGGATTTCTGAAGACTTTTCCAAAATCTTGAAGTAAAACGGGGATCACGATCAGAAACAATCGATAAGGGTACTCCATGAAGTCTCACAACTTCATTAATATATAGTCTTGCTAGACGTTCCAGGGGTAGATCTTCTCTTATAGCAAGAAAATGTGCTGACTTGGTAAGACGATCAACAATAACCCATATTGCATCATTCCTTCTAGGAGTCTTTGGTAGACCCATGACAAAGTCCATCGTAATATTGTCCCATTTCCACTCCGGTATGGCAAGAGGTTGCCTGACTCCTCCAGGCTGTTGCCTTCCAGCTTTCACTTGTTGACAAACCATACATCTTGACACAAAATCAGCAATCTCCCTCTTCATGTTGTCCCACCAAAAATGTTCCTTCAAATCTCTATACATTTTGGTGCTTCCATGGTGTATAGAGAAATTGGAACTATGAGCATCATCCAGCAATTCCCTTTTTAGATCAGGTATATCGGGAACACAAAGTCTCTTCCCGAATTTCAAAATTCAATCTTCAAACACAAAGTCTCTCAATCTCCCATCATTCACAGCTTTAATCTTCTTTTGTAATTCATCATCATCGGTCTGAGAACTCTTAATCCTTTCTATTAAAGATGGTTTGGCAACCATTTGAAAAAGAAATGATGTTTCACCATCCCTGGTTATTCCCATGTCCATCTTCACTAGATCCATGAAAATTGGATCCCTTTAAATTCTCATATTGTTCAAAACACCATGGTCTTTTCTGCTCAAATCATCTGCCACCTTGTTTGCCTTCCCCGGGTGGTAGTGTATCGTGCAATCATAATCCTTGAGTAATTCAAGCCATCTCCTTTGCCTCATTTTGAGTTCTTTTTGTGAGAAAATATAATTCAAACTCTTGTGATCAGTATAAATCTCACATTTTTCACCATAGAGGTAGTGCCTCCATATCTTCAAAGCAAAGATCACAGCTGCTAACTCGAGATCATGAGTAGGATATTTTTGTTCATGAATTTTCAACTGTCGTGATTCATAGGCAATAACTCTATCATCTTGCATAAGGACACAACCAAGTCCTTTCTTCGATGCATCACTATAAATAACGAACCCATCATTCCCCGATGGTAGAGTCAATATAGAAGCATTGACTAATCTTCTCTTCAGTTCTTCGAAACATTCTTCACACTCTTTTGTCCAAACAAATTTAACCCCTTTACGTGTGAGCTTCGTTAATGGGTTAGCCAATCGGGCAAAATTCTAGACGAAACGTCGATAATAACCTGCCAGACCAATAAAACTGCGTACCTCAGTTATACTCGTAGGTGCTGGCCATTCTTGGATTGCCTTGGTCTTAGAAGGATCAACAGAGATTCCATCTTTATAGACAATATGGCCAAGAAATGAAATCTCCTGAAGCCAGAATTCACACTTGCTAAACTTCCCATATAATTCATGCCTCCTCAGAGTCTTCAAGATAATGCGTAAGTGATTTTCATGATCTTCGTAGGTTTTGGAGAATACCAATATATCATCAATAAATACCACCACAAATTCATCGAGATACTCCTTGAAAACTCTATTCATCAGATCCATGAATACAGATGGTGCATTAGTCAATCCAAACGGCATTACGGTAAACTCGTAATGCCCATACCTGGTTCGAAATGTTGTCTTCGGAATGTCTTCCTTCTTCACACACAACTGATGGTATCCAGATCGAAGGTCAATCTTTGAAAATTATTGAGCTCCATGCAGTTGGTCAAATAAATCATCAATACGAGGTAAGGGATACTTGTTCTTTATCGTTATAGCATTGATCTCCCTTTAGTCGATACATAACCTCATAGATCCATCTTTCTTTTTAACAAAAAGAACAGGGGCTCCCCATGGAGAAACACTAGGGCGAATAAATCCCTTATTACTCAATTCCTCTAGTTGTTTCTTTAGTTCGACTAATTCTACAGTGGCCATTCTATAAGGGGTCTTCGATATAGGCCTTGATCCAGGAATCAAATCAATAGAAAACTCAACTTCTCGTTCTGGAGGATGTCCAGGTAAATCATCCGGAAATACATCTACAAATTCATTCACAACAGGTACATCCACTATTTGAACATTCCTTTCCTCACCGACAGTTATTTCATTCTCTTCCTCCTCAATAATTGAATTAAGTTGAGATACTGGGGGTAGATCTAAATAAGAATTAAGTGGTGATGATTCTGCTCTAAAAATAAGGTGTTCCTTATCATTATCATCAAGAATCGTAACCTCTTTCTTCTTATAATAAATCTTCGCATCATAGTCCGAAAGCTAGTCCATACCGAGGATTATATCAAACTCAATCATAGGTATGACGATGAGATCAGCAGATAAAGAAAATTTATGTGCTCTATTGGGGACTGATTCACAAAACTTTGTTGCAATGATACTTCCCTTAGGAGTTTTTACTGACAACTCCCTTATTAAATCAAATTGGAAATATCTAATTTTCTTAGCAAACTGGGAAGATATGAAACAATGCGATGATCCAGAATCAAATAATGCATTTGCTAAACTTGAGGAAACCATTAAATTACCTGCCACCATGTCTTTCGGAACTTCTACCTCTACAATAGTGATAGCATAAGCCTGGCCTTGATCCCTTGGCCTTTTCTGAGGTATGTTCTCCTGACGCTTAGGACATGCATTTGCATAATGTCCCATCTCCCTGCAATTGTAGCACTGAACTATGGTAGCTTCCTTCTTCCCCTTGCAATCACGAGCTTGGTGGCCTTTTTCACCACACTTGTAACAGACTCCCATTCCCTTCAAGCAAGTACCAGGATGTTTCTTCCTGCATTTACCACAAGATGGATATTCAACCTTTCCCTTCTTCCCCTTATTTCCATTCCCAGATTGATCAGCAGGTCTCTTCTTCTCTTGCTTTTCTTTAAAGTCATAAGACTTAGAGAATTCCTTTTCGGTCTTGATAGCACATGAGACAATGTCTCCGTACGATTAAAAGGATTGTGAGACTAATGCTCGACGAATAAATGGTTTTAACCCATCAAAGAAACGATCAATCTTACTTCTTTGGTTACGTATATAATCACCAGCGTACCTTGCTATCCTTGTAAAGTTAGCCTCATACTCTGTGACATTTTCATCCTCCTTCTATCTCAGACTTAGAAATTGCCTTTCCATATCTGCTCGATGGTCGTGAGGAAAGTATTTTTCTAAAGACAGATCTTTGAACTCCCTCCACTCCATATTTGATACTTCATCATCTTCCTTCATGTTTTGAATCAATGACCACCATTGATCAGCATCTCCAGTGAGGCGGTAAACTGCCATGATAACTTTTTCCCTTTCACTGCTCCCCAAAGCCTGAAATATTTTCTCTAGGGAAAATATCCATTGCTCAGCTACTAAGGGATTTGTATTCCCATTGAACGTTGGTGGTTGTTGCCTCATGAATCGATCTAACATTGATCCTCCACGCTGCGAATCAGGGTGCTCCATACGGGTAAGGTTATTATTCATAACCTGAGTAAGTTGTCCCAGTATGGTGATTAGCTGATCGGCACCAGTTGCATCACCAGCCCCACTATAATTATCTTTAGCAGGAGGGCAATCCCTACATGGAGTGCGTGCATTGATATGGTTTCCATTTCTTCCAATAGGCTTCATTTCTAAACAATGGCATAAACTAGATCAGTTTATGAATCAAAATACATAATCCCATACTTATAAAACACTTAACATAAATTGAACTATTTATGGATATAATCCATAATCATAAAAATGTTTTCCTTGAGGAAGTATATACTCATAAACCCTTCATAATTATTTGTAAATAAAATGAGAGTTATCCTAAGCATATCCCCCGGGAGTGTCGTAACCAAGAGTGCAGCAAGGCCCGTTGTCGTGCACCAGTTCCCGTTCGAGTCTAGCTCAAAGCGGTGTTTTCGGGTTTTACCCCTAGGTACATCTGTGCCAGAGCCGCCTCTACCTGCTCGTATCCAGACACGGATGTATTGCTCAGAAAACTCACAAAATCTCTACAATACCAAAATTCTAGGAAGTTCTTCTATACTAATCCTCAAAGTTCATCTTAGGTCTACGTGCTCTAATCAGAGTTTATCTAAATCTAGTTTCCAAGGTTTGTACTAAACTTCCTCTGATACCAACTGTAACGCCCCGACCCCAGTTACCCAGAGTTGGTGCGTTATTACATAACATTGGCATGATCACAAGAAAGATCAAATCTCGAAAGACCGATTTGTTTAGTAGCCTTGGAAACACTAGATATATTCATAAGTTTTACATTACATCATAAAATGAAAAACTACTACAACAACATAATGTTTCTACAGTCCACACTATAATCCCTTCATAATATCCCTGCAGGTCATTCATAACTTACATCTTCACATCCTGGGAAAAATAAAACATAGAAAAGGGGTGAGCTCAAATGCCCAGTAAGGATAACAATATAGCGGAACATTCAAAAATAAGCATAAACATTTAAGGCAATGAATTACTAAAACAAAAGCCTTTTAAACTTGAACTTCAACATAGTATGGCAAAAGCAAAATGAAATAATGCCATTTACTTATTCACATGGATATTCTACTAATCGAATAATCACATGCAAAAATCAATAACCACTTTCATAATGTTGGAATGCATAATGCCAGACTATCATAACCACATAGCCAAGGCCTCGTGCCAAGACTACAAATAAGATTTTTCCAAGGCCTTGTGCCAAGACACTAGTTTGTCTCATGAGACCTACCGATGCATCTAGGAGCTATAGCGGGCTCCACCCGTCACTTACTAAGTCCAATGCATTCCCATATGAAAAGGTTTAAACATAACATAAACATTTGTATTAAAACTAGCATACGAAATGTCAATAATTTCACCATAAACTATGAATGGTATAAAAATAGCACATCCACAGTCAAACATATCACAAAACCTTCAATACAATATAGAAGTTTTGTATCATAATAAATCAACTTCAAATAAGCGTAAAATCCGTCAAAGGATGTTGACATAGATGAAATCAAAACACTTTTTAGAGAAATATCTCTTTCTATTTTTGAAATCATTTAAGAGCCATATAAAATAAAACATTTTCTTGAAAATATTCTTATAAGCTTGTAAGGGAAGCTTTGACGATTTTATAATGGTGGAAAATAACCGCACCCGCCGTATAAGTTAAAAAAACATTCTTATCTTAATTCTGTCAAAAAGGTTAAAAAGGAACTTGTTTTGAAAACGACGGAAAGATTCTTTTATAAACCTCTTATAAAAAGTCAAACAAGGGTATAAATAACTTTAACCCATATTCTTGTAAATAATAAATATGTTTTGAAATACATTTTGAAGAAAACATGGATGTGGATGATAAAGGGATCCCAGTAGATTATTACGTATAAACAACCTCGGATAATGAAGAGATTGTGAAATAACCCTTACCTTGTACTTTTCCTTTGTTGGGGTAGGTTAACCTCCTGAATAATGGTGAAATAATTGTTATTAAATTATACAAGAATCATATACATTAATATGATATCATATATGATCTTTTAACATTGCTTTATTAATAATATCTTAGTATTATCGTCGTTTCGGGTGATAATCGATTCGTTCTTCTTAAATGTTTGGTTACGTAAGACATGTTTGTAATGGATAGATTATATCTTATTCATAATCATAATGAAATTTACATTATTTTTAACCCTAATTTACCGGATTTACCCTTAACCATGGTAAATAAAATATTTACCGCAGTAATTATTCAAAATGTCTAAAAATAAAAGTTACCTATTTACATAATTTGAACATCCTGATTCCAAATATGGAATCCATTTTCCTAAATTCAAAACACAGAAGTGGCAGAAATTAATTTAAAATTAATTCCCGCTGTCAAAACAAAAAACGTGTTTTTAAGAGATAATAACTATCAAAAGATTGACACTTGTTTATGTTCGGTTTAATTGTAAAATTATGTCCAATGACCAACATTATATTAAATGGTAAAAATATATTCTAAATATACTTTAAAACTACTAAAATTCATAATTTATCATTATTAAATATTTTGATTAAAAAAGTTGTTTTTAATTAAAATTTAGTAATTTTCACTATTCATCAAAATATAAAAGTTATCCGAAAAGTACCAAAATTTCACCCTAGGCTAATTTCGATATTCCGAATCCAAAAATGAAGTCCATTTTGAAATATAAAATATATATGATTTCAAAAAGTAGGTATTACTATTCACAACGGCTAGTTTAATTAGTTGTGGTGTGTGTTAGAACTCGAGGCTGCATACAACACACGCTATCGCATTATTCGAAGGGAAACGTACCATGGAAGCTTGGGGTGTTACAAAAATATTCACTCTTTGATTCCCTATACAAATTATATTGACAACATATAATATCTTCTACAATATATAATACTATAAAAAACCCCTAAAAATAATCATAGTTTAAAAGTACTTTTAAATAACTTTATATTGTATGTGTATACCACTATTAACATAAAAACTATTCAAAATATCCTTCTCATACATTCTTAATTTAAAATATTTTAGAATATCTCAAATAAACATTATTGAACCACACATAAAGACTTTAAATACATCAAAAAAAATTTAAAAACATATTAGAACAAAGTTACAATAAAAATAACTATCAATTAATGATATTACATATCTACTATAAATGATAAAAATTAATTCCTCAAAAATTAAAAGTTAACTTAACACAAATAATATTAATAACCCATATAAAACATCTCAATCTAACATAAATCGGTAATACGAAAGAACAAATCATCTTTGGATCCCCATGAATGCAAATTATTTAAAACATAAAAAGATTCCAATGAAATATGGTTTAGAAGCATGGTCTAGAAAACTATGCATGAACCATATGAGTTCCACTAGATTTTATAAAAACAGGTCAACAAAGTGTACACATATTTTTCTATACCATCTATAGTAAAATGTGTGATTCAAGATCAATTACCAATTGTACTTAAAAATGGTTAAATTATTTAAAATTACTCTAAAATCTGCAATATAAATCGTGTACACAAAAATAAATACTCAATACCGCAAAAAACCATTATTGAATTCGATACGTATCCAACCTAGAAACCCCTAGAACCTCATGTTTTTATAGACAAAACTATTGTATAGACACTTATTCACATATTCAACTCGAGATATGATAGTTATACATATTTTATTCCATGTATCCCAAAAAAATAATCAGGCTCTAATTTTAGTTTCACATAGAAAAACCTTGTCCAACCTTGATCTAGTCAACCAAACCGATCTGCAGAAAGGTCTAAACGGCAGTACTGGCACCCATGGGATAGAAACTTGTTCTTAAGAATCAATAGAAATACATTTAGAATTAATTAAATCAATTACATAATATTTAATTAATAAATTCCACACAACATATATGATTCTAAATACAAATAGAAACCAAACATGTCATAAATAAATATACAACACCTACAATAAAAAACCAAAATTGAAATAAATAAATAAAAACCCAATAACACATGTGGTAAAATTCATAATGAAAAAATACAATAATAAAAAATAATTTTAAATAAAACATTATAATGGTGTTTAACATTATCGTATTTTAAAACAAAATAAAAATACAAATCACAAAACACATGTCTCCTTGAACATGTGAAATTTCATCACATGCTGTCTCCGATAAAATAAAACCAGATTAAAAAATTCACTGAATTTATACATGGGAAATATATTTATATTAAACTATATATAGGCATGAGAAAATATTCCAATTAGGTTTCCTATCCACACACTTTTCACACACACGAATAATAAAAACTTTTCATGATTTTTTAATATATAGAAAGAACGGTTTACCTTAGTTAGTCGCCCCAATATATTATTTTTTTTTGTTCAAACAAAATCCTAAAAATTAAAGTTCCTTCCAAGGATACATGTGTATATCAATAATAAAAAATTTTAAATGAATCCACACAAAAGGAAACTATCATCAATGAAAATTCTTCTAATAATACAAATTCCTATATTTGATTAGAAGAACTAAAAAGTCATCAACTGAACAATATTATCATTACTATGCTTCTTATATCCATATTCTATTGTACCCAAAAAAATTGAGTCCAATAAATATTTTAATAATCGAGGAATATACACTATTAAAATACTTTAAATTGTCACAAAGTCTATAACTATTTCGATAATTTGAACATTGTAATCCTCTAAGGAAATAGATCCAGTTTCACCCCTCTTGTGTGTGCCCCTACTAAAAAATATTATATATAAACCAATGTAAAATATTTTATATATCTCTTATGGATGACTTGATATAAAATAGTTTTATTCCCTATCTTCGTCCACTAATTAAACACCAATATGTCACTTATAGAAGAAGATAATTTGAAAAAGAAAGGAAACCTCTTGATACCACCATAAAAAATAATAATACTTAATTCACTTTCATTTCCCCTCCTGGGAGATTCCTCCATTTCCTATGATAATAGGGTAAATATTTAGTACCTCTAGCACTTTAGTCATGTGAGTATCATTCTGAAAGATTTCTTCACCACTTCATCATACGTGTTGATGCCATATGAAGAAACTCCCACCAAAAAATCTTATCAGAGACATATTCTAATATACTAAGCCTTAAATTTATCAACCAAAACAAGAATGGTATGGTGCGATATCATCTCAACTAAATGGGTAAAATAATACAATATTAATAGAATACCTTATAGGAGTCCATACAATTCTATTTATCATTGAAATATCACCGATTAAAGGAGTTTTTGTGGAAGAAATAATTCTTTGAAATATTACCATTTATGAACCTTCTTTCACTTAGAAAAAATAATGTACTTCTACAACTTCTATCTTAGAAACTCTATATTAATAGTTGTGATAGAATTAATAGCTTCAATGATCTCAATATGGGAAATTATTCTTCAAATATCTTGTAACTGTTTAACTATATCAAATCAATCTTATCAAAAATGGAAATTAGAATCATTAAAGCTTTGAAACATTTCAAATAAATACATATGTTAGACTAAAAGAAGTTGGATACCAGGATTTTTGGCATCAGAAAATTGAAAAAGATAATAAGATGGAATTTGATCGATCGAAGGGAATGTTGGTGAAGAAATACTCCCATATCCCTTATAGAAATACATAACTTAGTGGGAACATACTCTAAAAATAACTAACAAAAACAAAATAAATATAAGTCACAAATCCAAAAAATCACATAGTCAATTATAAATAAAAAAGTTAATCTCATCATACCAAAATATTCACTCTTTGATTCCCTATTCAAATTATATTGACAACATATAATATCTTCTAAAATATATAATACTATAAAAAACCCCTAAAAATAATCATAGTTTAAAACTACTTTTCAATAACTTTATAATGTATGTGTATACCACAATTAACATAAAAACTATTCAAAATATCCTTCTCATACATTCTTAATTTAAAATATTTTAGAATATCTCAAATAAACATTACTGAACCACACATAAAGACTTTAAATACATCAAAAACATTTTAAAAACATATTATAATAAAGTTATATTAAAAATAACTATCCATTAATGATATTACATATCAATTATAAATGATAAAAAGTAATTCCACAAAAATTAAAAGTTAACTAAAGACAAATAATATTAATAACCCATATAAAACATCTCAATCTAACATAAATCGGAAATATGAAAGAACAAATCATCTTTGGATCCCCATGAATGAAAATTATTTAAAACATAAAAAGATTCCAATGACTTACAGTTTAGAAGCATGGTCTAGAAAATCATGCATGAACCATATGAGTTCCATTAGATTTTATCAAAACAGGTCAAAAAAGTGTACACATAGTTTTCTATACCATATATAGTAAAATGTGTGATTCAAGATTGATTACCAATTGTACTTAAAAATTGTTAAATTATTAAAAATTACTCTAAAATCTTCAATATAAATCATGTACACACAAATAAATACTCAATACCGAAAAAAACCATTATTGAATTCGATATGTATCCAACCTAGAAAAACCTAGATCCTTAAGTTTTTATTGAAAGAACTATTGTATAGACACTTATTCACATATTCAACTCGAGATATGATAGTTATACATATTTTATTCCATGTATCCCAAAATAATAATCAGGCTCTAATTTTAGTTTTTCATAGAAAACCTAGTCCAACCATGATCTGGGCAACCAAACCGATCTGAAAAAATGTCTAAAGGGAATTACTAATACCCATGGGATAGAAACTTGTTCTTAAGAGTCAACAGACATACATTTAGAATTAATTAAATAAATTATATAATATTTAATTAATAAATTCCACACAACAGATATGATTCTAAATACAAATAGAAACCAAACATGCCATAATGAAATATACAACACTTACAATAAATAACCTAAACTGAAATAAATAAATAAAAACCCAATAACACATGTGGTAAAATTCATAATGAAAGAATACTATAATAAAAAATAATTGTAAATAAAACATTATAATGGTGTTGAACATTATCATATTTTAAAACAAAATAAAAATACAAATCACAAAACACATGTCTCCTTGAACATGTGAAATTTCATCACATGCTGCCTCCGCTAAATTAAAACCAGACTAAAAAATTCACCGAATTTATACATGGGAAATATATCTATATCAAACTATATATAGGCATGAAAAAATATTCCAATTACGTATCTTATCCACACACTTTTCACACACACTAAGAATAAAAACGTTTCATGATTGTTTAATATATAGAAAGAAAGGATTAGGTAAGTTAGTCGCCCCAATATATTATTTTTTTTGTTCAAAAAAAATCCTAAAAATTAAAGTACTCTCCAAGGATACATGTGTATATCAATAATAAAAAATTTGAAATGAATCCACACAAAAGGAAACTACCATCAAAGAAAATTATTCTAATAATACAAATTACTATATTTGATTAGAAAAACTAAAAAGTTATCTATTGAACAATATTATCATTACTATGCTTCATATATCCATATTCTATTATACCCAAAAAAATTGAGTCCAATAAATATTTGAATAATCGATGAAAATACACCATTAAAATATCTTAAATTGTCACCAGGTCTATAACTATTTCGACAAGTTGAACTTTGTAAACCTCTATGGAAATAGATCCAGTTTCACCCCTCATTTGTGTGGCCCTACTAATATATATTATATATACACCAATGTAAAATATTTTATATATCTATTATGGATGACTTGATATAAAATAGTTGTATTCCCTATCTTCGTCCACTAATGAAACACCAATAGGCCACTTATAGAAGAAGATAATTTGGAGAAGAAAGGAAACCTCTTGATACCACCACAAAAAATAATAATACTTAATTCAATTTCATTTCCCATCCTTGGAGATTCCTCCATTTCCTACGATAATAGAGTAAATATTTAGTACCTCTAGCACTTTAGTCATGTGAGTATCATTCTAAAAGCTTTCTTCACCACTTCATCATATGTGTTGATGCCATATGAAGAAACTCCCACTCAAAAATCTTCTCAGAGACATATTCTAATATACTAAGCCTTAATTTTATCAACCAAAACAAGGATGGTATGGTGCGATATCATCTCAACTAAATGGATAGAATAATACAATATTAATAGAATACCTTATAGGAGTCCATACAATTCTATTTCCCTTTGAAATATCACTGATTAAGGGAATTTTTGTTGAATAAATAATGCTTTGAAATATTACCATTAATAAACCTCCTTTCACTTAGAAATAATAATGTACTTCTACAACTTCTATCTTAGAAACTCTATATTAAATGTTGTGATAAAATTAATAAGTTCAATGATCTCAATATGTGAAATGATTCTTCAAATATCTTGTAACTGTTTAACTATATCATATGAATATTATTAAACATGGAAATTAGAATCATTAAAGCTATGAAACATTTAAAATAATTACCTATGTTAGACTAAAAGAAGTTGAATACTAGGATTTTGGGCATCAAAAAATTGAAAAAGATAATCAGATGGAATTTGATCAATCGAAGGGAATGTTGGTGAAGAAATACCAACATATCCCTTATAGAAATACATAAATTAGAGGGAACATACTCTAAAAATAACTAACAAAAACACAATAAATATAAGTCACAAATCCAACAAATTACAATGTCAACTATAAAAAAATAAGTTAATCTCATAATACCAAAATATTCACTCTTTGATTCCCTATACAAATTATATTGACAACATACAATATCTTCTTCAATATGTAATACTATAAAAAAACCCCTCAAAAAATAATCATAGTTTAAAACTACTTTTTAATAACTTTATAATGTATTTGTAAACCCCTATTAACATAAAAACTACTCAAAATATCCTTCTCATACATTCTTAATTTAAAATATTTTAGAATATCTCAAATAAACATTATTGAACCACACATAACGAATTTAAAAACATCAAAAACATTTTAAAAAAGTATTAGAACCAAGTTATATTAAAAATAACTATCCATTTTTGATATTACATATCTATTATAAATGATAAAAAGTAATTCATCAAAAATTAAAAGTTAACTTAACCCAAATAATATTAATAACCCATATAAAACATCTCAATCTAACTTAAATCGGTAATATGAAAAAAAATCATATTTTGATTCGAATGAATGCAAATAATTTAAAACATAAAAATTTTCCGATGAATAATGGTTTAGAAGCATGGTCTAGAAAACCATGCATGAACCATATGAGTTCCACTAGATTCTATCAAAATAGTTCAACAAAGTGTACACATAGTTTTCTATACCATCTAGAGTAAAATGTGTGATTCAAAATTGATTACCAATTGTACTTAAAAATGGTTAAATTAAAATAAATTACACTAAAATGTTCAATATAAATCACATACACACAAATAAATACTCAATAACACAAAAACCCATTATTGAATTTGATATGTATCTAACCTAGAAAACCCTAGAAACTCAAGTTTTTATTGAAAAACTATTGTATAGACACTTATTCACATATTCAACTAGAAATATGATAGTTATACATATTTTATTACATGTATCCAAAAATAATAATCAGGATCTAATTTTAGTTCTTCATAGAAAAACCTTTTCCAGCCTTGAACTAGGCAACCAAACCGATCTGCAGAAAGTTCTAAAGGGAATTACTGATACCCATGGGTTAGAAACTTGTTCTTAAGAAACAATAGACATACATTTAGAATTAATTAAATCAATTATAAGATATTTAATTAATAAATTCCACACAACATAGATGATTCTAAATACAAATAGAAACCAAACATGCCATAAAGAAATATACAACCCTTACAATAAAAAACCTAAATTGAAATAAATAAATCAAAACCCAATAACACATGTGGTAAAATTTATAATGAAAGAATAATATAATAAAAAATAATTGTAAATAAAAGAGTATATTGGTGTTGAACATTATCGTATTTTAAAACAAAATAAAAATACAAATCAAAAAACACATGTCTCCTTGCACATGTGAAATTTCATCACATGCTGCCTCCAAAAAATTAAAACCAGATTAAAATATTCACCCAATGTATACATTGGAAATATATTTATATCAAAATATATATAGGCATGAGAAAATATTCCAATTAGGTATCCTATCCACACACTTTTCACACACACTAAGAATAAAAACTTTTTATGATTGTTTAATGTTTAGAAGGAAAGGTTTACCTTAGTTAGTCTCCCCAATATATTTTTATTTTTTGTTCAAACAAAATACTTAAAATTCAAGTTCCCTCCAAGGATACATGTGTATATCAACAATTAAAAATTTGATATGAATACACACAAAGGGAAACTATCATCAAATAAAATTATTTTAATAACACAAATTCCTATATTTGATTAGAAAAACTAAAAAGTTATTTATTGAACAATGCTATCATTACTATGTCTTATATATCCATATTCTATTGTACCCAAAAAGAATATGAGTCCAATAAATATTTGAATAATCAAAGAAAATACACCATTAAAATACCATAAATTTTCACCAAGTCTATAAGTATTTCGACAAGTTGACCTTTGTAACCCTCTAAGGAAATAGATCCAGTTTCACCCCTCTAATTTGTGCCCCTACTAAAAAATATTATATAAAAACCATTGTAAAATATTTTATATATCTTTTATGGATGACTTGATATAAAATAGTTTTATTCCCTATCTTCCTCCACTAATGAAACACCAATAGATAACATATAGATGAAGATAATTTGAAGAAGAAATGAAACCTCTTGATACCACCACAAAAAATAATAATACTTAATTCACTTTCATTTCCCCTCATCGGAGATTCCTCCATTTCCTATGATAATATGGTAAATATTTAGTACCTCTAGCACTTTAGTCATATGAGTTTCATTCTCAAATATTTCTTCACCACTTCATCATACGTGTTGATTCCATATGAAGAAACTCCCACCAAAATATCTTATTAGAGACATATTCTAATATACTAATCCTTAAATTTATCAACCAAAACAAGGATGGTATAGTGCGACATCATCTCAACTAAATTGATAGAATAGTACAATATTAATAGAATACCTTATATGAGTACATACAATTCTATTTCCCATTGAAATATCACCGATTAAGGGAATTTTTGTTGAATAAATAATGATTTAAAATATTACCATTAATGAACCTACTTTCACTTAGAAATAATAATGTACTTCCATAAATTCTATCTTAGAAACACTATATTAAATGACGTGATAAACTTAAGAGGTTCAGTGATCTGATTATGGGCAATGATTCTTCAAATATCTTGTAAATGTTTAACAGTATCATATGAATCTTATTAAACATGGAAATTGCATCATTAAATATTTGAAACATTTCAAATAAATACCTATGTTACACTAAAAGAAGTTGGATACTAGGATTTTTGGCATCGGAAAATTGAAAAAGATAATCAGATGGAATTTGATAGATCGAAGGGAATGTTGGTGAAGAAATACCAACATATCCCTTATAGAAATACATAACTTAGTAGGAACATACTCTAAAAATAAGTATTAAAAACTCAATAAATAGAAGTCACAAATCCAAAAAAATCGCAATGTCAATTATAAATTAAAAAGTTAATCTCATAATACAAAAAAATTCACTCTTTGATTCCCTATACAAATTATATTGACAACATACAATATCTTCTTCAATATGTAATACTATAAAAAACCATCCAAATATAATCATAGTTTAAAAATACTTTTCAATAACTTTATAATGTATGTGTAGACCACTATTAACATAAAACTAATCAAAATATCCTCCTAATACATTCTAATTTAAAATATTTTAGAATATCTCAAATAAACTCTACTAAACCACACATAAAGACTATAAATACATCAAAAACATTGTAAAAACATATTAGAACCATGTTATATAAAAATAAATACCCATTTCTGATATTATATGTCTATTATAAATTAAAAAAATTAATTCATCAAAAATTTAAAATTAACTTGACCCAAATAATTTTAATAACCCATATAAAACATCTCAATGTAACATAAATCGGTAATATGAAAGAACAAATCATCTTTGGATCCTCATGAATGAAAATGATTTAAAACATAAAAAGTTTCCAATGACTGATGGTTTAGAAGCATGGTCTAGAAAACCATGCATGAACCATATTAGTTCCACTATATTCTATCAAAACAGGCCAACAAAGTGTACACACATTTTTCTATAACATCTATAATAAAATGTGTGATTCATGATCGATTACCAATTGTACTAAAAAATGGTTAAATAATTAAAAATTACTCTAAAATCTTCAATATTAATCATGTACACACAAATTAATACTTAATACCGCAAAAAACCCATTATTGAATTCAATATGTATCCATCCTAAAAAACCCTAGAAACTCATGTTTTTATTGACAAAACTATTGTATAGACAATTATTCACATATTCAACTTGAGATATGATAGTTATACATATTTTATTCCATGTATCCCAAAATAATAATCCGGCTCTAATTTTAGTTTTTCATAGAAAAACCTTGTCCAACCTTGAACTAGGCAACCAAACAGATCAGCAGAAAGGTCTAAAGGGCATTACTGATACCCATGATATAAAAACATGTTCTTAAGAATAAATAGACATACATTTAGAATTAATTCAATCAATTATATAATATTTAATTAATAAATTCCACACAACATAGATGATTCTAAATCCAAATGCAAATCAAACATGCTATAAAGAAATATTCAACACTTACAACAAAAAACCTAAATTGAAATAAATAAATCAAAACCCAATAACACATGTGGTAAAATTCATAATGAATGAATACTATAAGCACATGTATTATTGGGTTTTGATTTATTTATTTCAATTTAGGATTTTTTTTGTAAGTTTTGTATATTTCTTTATAGCATGTTTGGTTTGCATTTGGATTTAGAATCATCTATGTTGTGTGGAATTTATTAATTAAATATTATATAATTGATTGAATTAATTCTAAATGTATGTCTATTTATTCTTAAGAACAAGTGTGATAGAATAATATAAGCACAAATAATTATAAATAAAAGAGTATACTGGGTTCGAACATTATCGTATTTTAAAACAAAATAAAAATAAAAATCACAAAACACATGTCTCCTTGCACATGTGAAATTTCATCACATACTGCCTCTGATAAATTAAAACCATATTAAACAATTCACCCAATGTATACATGGGAAATATATTTATGGCAAAGTATATATAGTAATGAGAAAATATTCCAATTAGTTACCATATCCACACACTTTTCACACACACTAGGAATAAAAACATTTCATGATTATTTAATGTATAGAAAGAGAGGTAAAATTTTCATTTTTATTCAAGAAATTGTCATCTGTTTCTATTTCAAAAAATTTCCTCATGGTAGAGAGTTAATAAACATGTTTTGAAAACAAATTCATACACCTTTCAATATAATGGAATCATCATATAAGGACGGAATAAAATCTAAACATCCATTTGAGAAATATTTATTGATAATAATAAAGGAAAATAGTTTTCTGACAACAAAAAGTGTTAATGAGAAAACACAGTATAATATAACAAGAGAATGTGAACTCACAAACTTCATGGGAAACCAATGATATATAGGGAAAATATTTTAATGATATAATAATAATTAATACATACCAATATATAATATTAAACAAACAACCCTAACACTTGGTGTTACCCTACCGAGCCTAATTGAGGAAAAAATCACTAGAAAAGAAGAGTCATACTAGGGGCCCCTGCTAGAGATTGGTACAAAACTAGTCTAGTATATGTGTTCAGAATTCTTACCTATCAAACTATGATTCACCATGACATGAAAATATAAGTGATCCAAAATAACTTTCATGTAACAATATAATCATAATAATAAAATTGTATAAATTTCACCCTCATCTCCAAAACCCTTCACAAAAAAATCCCCATTTCATGACAATAAATAAATAATACACTTAAACATCACTATGTCATAAATTTTAACATAACATAAAATGGATTTTTTAAAGGTATAGATAAAGGGATTTATTGGATTATAATGACAACTATTAGATTAAGCATAAGTGATTACAACCCTTTTCCAAGGATCTCCATGCAAGATAACATGAAAAAAAACTAAAATGAACAACATACTATAAATATTTTTACAATATAATAAATATCCACTACAACCTATTGATCTTAATCTGATTATTTTTATAAAGATCACTTATGTTTAAATTGAATGTATCTCACCTCTATAGTGTATCCACGGGCTACTGAAAATCGTTCAGTATTTAGATACAATCCATATTCTCTCAATATTATTATAGTACTTTAATATAAAAAGGTGGAATATGAAAAAGAACTTTTGTTTTAGGGAGTTTTTTCCAAGAATGAGGATCTAAATCCACACACAGACACATGCACACATACACACACTACAATCAAAGGCTAGTGGTTAATATAAGAATTTAAGGATTCTACTTAATTTTTTTCTCATTTATCCATGCATTGATTGCTTGAATAAATACCATTTTAGGTTCATGTATATTATTCTTTTACTCCAAAACATTTTATTAAATGATATTCGAGTGGCTGATTGAACTTCCCAAATAATAATTTTACCATAGAAAGTAAAAATGATATACCCATAATTCATGTGAATATAAATTTTCATTAAAAATGATAGACGTAATTAATATATATATATATATATATATTAATGGATTTAGGTCAAATATTTTTCAAAATAAAACATTCACTAAATCCAAAAATTATTTTATTCTATTTCACATTATATTATATCAAATATAATAACCGATAAATCCATATCCAAAAATATTTTATTATATCACCCAAATTTCTTTTGGAAAGCTATGATTGACTTTAAATTGTGTCACAACATATGAAATACCTTGTGAACACCCATCCAAAAAATATTTTTAGATTAACTTTAAATATATTTTAATGTTTCTCTATGAGTCAAACTCAATCAAAATTTAGTCAACCGTAATGTGTGACCCTATAGGCCTTTATACCATTAAAAACAAAAAAACATATCTCTAAATATATATATGTAATCAATGAGAGGCCTCTATCAAAGCATAAAATATACTTAAAAAATAAAGAGATCAGGAATGATCTCCATCAAACTCATATATCTTTATACATGTGTCCACCAGTCTACATCATATGAAAATGTGCATTCTCAAACATTCCCTTTGTCTAAGAGATCGGGTGACCATGGGACACAAAACATATTAATCCAAAAAACCCAACTCATTTTTTTCTTAACTCTAAAAGTATAGACTAGTCTAGTCAATGAATACATAACATGACATTCATACTTACGGAAAAAATGTCGCATGTTCTTTATCTAGATAGATATATAATATCAAGGTGTGGCCGAACACTCCCTAAGTTAAATGAAATTGAGGGCCCTGATGTAAGAATCGTCATACAAGAGGACAAACCCCATCTTGTTTAAGATCAAACTAATGACAGGATCAATAACATACCCAAGTACCCTCAAATTAGCTATGTTAGTATGTGTACTTGTGTAAGTAAGGTATCATTGTATGAAAGTTCTCATGCAAGGTATCTCATAAACCTCTGGTAGTGGGAAATCAAATATTATCCTTGATCCCCTAGTATACCAAACACATATTTATGACACTCCATGTGATATACATAGTCGATCATCCAGTCCTCACAAAGAATTATATTCTTTTTATTATGCCTCATGAGCATTTTTTTCTCTATAAAAGAATAAAACACATAATAACCTAAACATTTCATCATAACCTATAATACTCCATGACGAACATTGGTTAGGGATAAACTCAAACTTTTAATTTCATAGATAAATTTTTATTTCACTACATGAAATATATATCTATATATAAATTTATGAATATAATGTTGAATAATAATATAATGGAGGTTTAATATCAAATTGAAACAATTTAATATTGTTAACCTCTATAAAAAAAATTGACAAACCCAACGTAAGTAAAAAAATTTAACATATCATATATGACAAACTATTATATTTTACTTATTATTGTTACATTTTCAATATTTTGTTACCACATTACATCAAATGTAATCCCTGCCACATCTCCATGTGATCATCTGATAAATCACTCCCAATAAATCTTTATATAGAAACAATAATTTACCAATCCAGTTTGAATAATGTTGAGGTTTAGGAATCATTCATCCAATTTTTATACCTATTGAACATATTAAAACATCTTGACTTGAAAACATCAAATATTATTACTACATATTTTTCGGTCTACTTTGAACTCTCTCTAATCTCATCATCATCATCCTTGAAATCATATTCCATTAAACATTTTCCTTGAAATAATTTCATTACATACATTATTGTTTACTGGTCCACTTAAACACTTTAAGGGTAAAGTAAAACACAACTAGTTACCAAAACTAATATGACTATTACATTTCTCCTTACCATGATACCCTAATGTATATTAGGATATCAACAATAATTAACTTTCTCACTTTTACTAGTATAATCCTACTAGAAATAGTGTATTTCAATTTTTATGATAACTAAATATAATTATTTTTATTTTTTTATCATCACACATCCTAAAATATTTTAGGATTTCAGTTTGTGGTGAAACTGGCCCGGATACCCTCTCAAAACTGGTACCCAACCCAAATTTCAACATATTTGAAAGGTGTTCATGATCCCCACGGGATGGTGACTAGATCTTGAGCATCAAAAACAAATAGAGTTAACAATTTCACCCAACCTAAAGTAGACAACATGACATATAGACCTATACGAAAATAAATAATTCAATAACACATAAATATATATTTCATAAAAAATAAATAACAAAAAAAGTGATAACACAAAAGGTAGAAAACCCATCATCAAGAGACATGTCCAATTTCAAAGGATGAAAAACAACCAGTTAAAAAGTTCATGACACCTCCCTACATTACATTTCATTCCCCTATATGCAAAGACATGACAAGGTCTTAACACCAATGAATGGTCGAACAACGAGTGATCTATTAGGATCAATTCGATATCACATAGGTGTTCTATAAAAATCACTTCTACAATAATCCATGTATTCTAATCTTAAAAAAAATAATACATGATAAAATAATTAATAGTTTTATATCAAAATCATGGAAAAGAATTTTAATTTCCCCTTTTCCACATTTCCACAAAAAATCATGTAAATTAGTTTTAATCCATTTCACATATATCAAATAAGTCATACTAAATTAAAGAAGGTACCACATATAATATCAAATCCAAGGAAGTAAAACCAAAATAGAACAGGATAAAAATAGTCCAAAACAACCAAATAACAGGTAACATTACACGATAGATCACACTAGGTTATGATAGCTAGGACACTCATACATAAAATAGACAATTTTTTGCATCATGTCCCAAGACATATGTATCGAATCTATATAGTAGAGGACCACCCTAGAATGTGAACCCCCAAATAGTTCTAACACGTCCCTAGAGCAACAGGCCTAGGGAGAATAGGAACATCCCCTGAGTGACCCACCTGACAGTGGATGAGGCATGTTATTACAACTTCCACATAAGTACACAAAGTTTCCCATGTGCTCTATTTTAAAACCATTTCATTCAAACACATTATTTTTAAACCATTTCATGAAACCCTTTCACAATTATTTGTAAAAACGTTTTCATTTAACAAAAATAGGAAAAACCATATTTTATCAAAAAGAAATTCTTAAAAACACAAAAAAATTGTTAAATTTTCCATATCAATAATTTTAAAAAAATGTCATAAAAAGAGAAATTCAGTTCATCTAACATAGGATAGAGATAAAACCACCTACCTCAAACTTGGGTCGCACATGCTCGCAATGTGATCCGCCAACAAGGAAGAACATAACAATGAAAACTGAGGCCCCATAATCATTACTCAAATCTATTAGAATTTATTGAAAAAAATTAGTGGATAAAATTTTAGATTATAGAAAACCTTTAATAATGCACACCCACCACACCACAACCCGCAAATGATCAACACCTAGAACAAGATCACATAATAGATCTTGAAAATAATTAAGATAATTACCATCATAGATCAATAAATAGAAAAACATAATGAAACATTTATAATGTGATTAAAGGTAATAAATAAATAAAAGGATTATCTAACCTGGAGAGACACCACACGCAACCCTAATGATCAAAAATTGAATGAATTAGACCAAAGGGATAAGCGGTTCAAAAAATTTCTATAGAATAGATCTGGGTCGAGATAAAATAGGTTTCATGTTAAATGAATAAGGAATAACTCGTATGGTTCCCTAAAAATTAAGCATCATAATAATTTTGTGGTGTGTAATCTCTGTACATGTTTTTTAGTCTATTGACTTCATGTGCACTAAAAACACATCATATTTGTACAAAAATCGATCTTTAAACATTACACACCATGTAAATCCTTTTCATAGTGTATAACCATTCACACAGGGTATTCAACTCATGACATGATCTTGGTGAACAATATACATCATTTACTCCCATTAAATGACATGTAAATTCTTAGTAGACAGCGATAACACCATTTTTAAATAGAAAAAAATCCATAATAAATTGGGAATTATCTGAACTTATGTAGAACCCCATTAATCCATTACATGTTTATACTCGGACTATATTAGTTAAAAAAACATACATCCATGAACATTAGGTTATTTTCCCAAAAAATGATCTCCAACCTCCAGAGTCCCAAGTCACACTCCAAAAAATGGGGAAAGAAAATAAAGATAATGGAATTACCTGGAAAAGGTAAAAATATGTTACAAAATCCCCACCATAAGACTTCCTATCCATGAGAAGTCATGTGGACGAATAACGTTCAGTAAAGAGGTGGGGAAAATACCCCCTCATCAACAACATGCACTCCCAAGTCTCATGAGAATCTGATCCATGTCTTTATAACACTATTTCCAATAGAATCAAATTCTTTTACAGGACGTTAACTTAAGTGTTAGAAATCTCTACTATCCTATATACAAATGAAATGTTTGGATCTAACTTAAAATATTCCCAAATCAAAATTTTAGAGGGATCATGATCATATTTTATGATCTATGATCCGTTGAAAACATCACTAATTCCCATCAACTGAACTAAACATTCTAACAGATAAGCAACCAACCCAAGATACCCAGTAAACTAAAATGGACCAATATATCTCAAAGACAACTTTCCCTACATTACTAGCTCATGGTAACCTAAAAATGGAGAAAAGCTCTTGAAAACCCAGCCATCTACAAAAAACTCCAAAGGAAGACACCACTCACCCACATAAGATATCATTCAACTATGAGATATAACCAAATAAATAATTATATCTTGATTCTTCACATATTTATCCTAAACCAAAAGCATCCCCAATAATGAATCACCACCCACCTCTACCCAAAAAATAGGTGACCTACTTGGGAGAATATACAATTCCTTGAACAGAGACATTCTGATCTACTAATGATAAAAATTGTTATAAAAAAATACACTAATTCAAAATATCTATCCCAAGATCTTTTAAAATCCTTGACATAAGAATAAACAATATCCATTTTGATCTAAATAGAACACTTTGTCTGACCATTTTTCGATGGATGGTAATCTATACTCACGAAAACTTGAGTTCCCATAGCCTATTGGATACATCTATAGAACCATGAATTAAACCTAGGATATCCATCTGAAAATTTGGTAGAAGGAACCACATGCAACCTCAAAATCTCCTACACATATAACGTAACTATATCTTTAACCTTTGTGGTGTCCTAGATTTGAATGAAACACACTGACTTTTTCAACTGGTCAAATAACACCCAAATAGAATTCTTCCTTCTACAATTCAATGTTAATCCAACAAAAAAAAATCCATGGAAACAACATCCCATTTACAAACTAGTACTATAATAGGCTATAAAAAACTAAAAGGGTTCAAATTCACTACCTTTATGTTTTGAAAGGTGTAATAACGGGACACATAATCTGAAATTTCATGCTTCATACCCAGACACTAGAACCGTTATCTCTTGTCATAATATATGTTTGTAGTGATATGGTGAATGGACCAAAAAGAACCATGATAATACAAAAAAAATTGATCTTCTCACTAATGTTAGGAAGACAAATCGATCCCCAAAACTAAGAATTCCATCTGATGAGAGAGACCAACTAGAAACAATCTCATAACCATATAGGGTCTCTCAAATTCCAATGAAATTTTCATCCTAATATTGTCTATATAGAATAGATTTAAGAACCTGGTTTTTAAAAATGGGTCAAAATCCCAACCTTTTATTTTTTGACTTGTTTCTGAAGAAACTGGGAAAATCTTGGCAGTTTTTTTTAAAATTCTAAATTACACACCATGTACTTTCAGTACAAGCCATGTACTCTTGACCCTGTGTGAAGGTCGTACATGGTGTGTAGGCCAATTGGCGGACTAGAAATTTTTTAGCAAGTACACACTATATACTATTTGTACATGTCTTGTAGAAGGTCCATGAATGGGTATATCCATGGCATGTTGGGGATGTTCCTTGGGTAGAGAGGTACACACTGTGTACCCTATGTACACACTATATAGTCTGTTGTCAAGTCCCCAAAAAAATATTAGCCATTATATGAATAGTAAAATGATACACACCATGTAGTATAAGTACGTGCCATGTATATTCTTTTTTCGCTAAAATGGGAAGTTGCCTCATTTTGTGGCAGAAACCCAAACCCTCGACGGGTTTGAGTTGGGAGAGCCAGTCAGAGCATGTTTTTCTCTTTCGATCAACCTTCTTAACTCTATTTTGGTTGTCGTCATATGCATTAGAATCCCCTCAGTACGGCCTTAATTCCTCTTGAGCCTTTCTTTTGGATTTATGTTCTAAGATGAGTTATTGGGGTTTGAGATGTTTTAATTTTTTGCAGATCTACTATGTTTTAAACCTAATTGAAAGCTGTTATTATAGGAGTATCATCGTACTAGTATGAGGTAGGTGGTTCATGCCCTGTTTTGTGTTTTCATGGACGTTTGGGAGGCACAACCTTTGGCGTGTCCTTGGTTATTTTTGATCATGACCCTATTTTACCTGATATTTCCTGTTTAATTGTTTATTTGACCTATGGGATTCCTTTGGGAATACCTTGTTATCGTTTTACTTGAGAGAGGTTGGGAGAGGGGCCATTGCTCATCGGGCATTTTGGTTGGGGGATTCCCAAATGGGTATAATTGATTTTTTTGGTTTTAAACTGTTGATTTTAGTTTATTGAACCTCGATATGAATTGTTAGTGTCATTAGAGACCTCAATGATGGTATGAGACAACACTTGGTTAGTGAAATTCAACTGTTTAGTTTTTTTCCTGTTTAGAAGTGATTCTTTTGATTATATATGTAATTTCTGAATTTCATTTTCTGGAACCCTTATGGCTGTGTTGGGCATGACCCGGATATTCTTGAGTGATGCTGATCACCGGTTGGGCTTGACCCGGGATAAATTGGGTGGTTCTGATCGCGGGAGTGGGAATCATGGATGTCGTCTGGAGGTAGGGTGACTGTCAGGTTGGGCATGGCTCGGGTTACTTGGATGGCAAGGCCATCAGACATGAGCGGTATGGTTGCAGGGGCATGAGGTGTCAGAGAGGTTGTGGCTTAGGAACATACATTGGTGATTACTTCTCACCTAGAACTTTGAGTAGTGTGCACGTAGAGAGACTCTATGATGAGGTGGTTTTTACCACTCCTATGTGTAGAGGACCCTGTTAGTTCTGGTTTAGGTACTTTTGGTTTGGGGTGCTTGTCGTATGAAGACAAGTTAAAGGTGAGGATCCTTTAGGGGATATCATTGAGGCTATCAGGTTGGGGTTAGAGAATCACCATTATTTGAGGATAAACATAGTTGTCTCTCTGGTAACTTTTTTTGAGGGATGATATCATTGTCCCTCTAGTTACATTAACTGAGGGTAGACATCATTGTACCAATAGTTAATTATTTGAGGATAGGTATCGTTATTCCTCTGAGTTACTACTTCTTGGGCATGCCTATTGGACATCGGTACATGAGACACACGGTGTCAGGGGACACATGGTGCTGGGCTACATGATAGAGATTCCAGCATTGGCCGAAGAAGGTGACACTCCATGGTGTCTGTTGAGCACCAATGGAGTTTATTTTTATTTGTGCACCGTATTATTTACTTCTTTCTTTATAAATTCATGCCTACTTAAACACTTATATTAGGCGCGCACCATTGGGTGCTATCCTACTGAGATTCTTCTCACACTCTACAAGGTCCCTTCAGGATGTGTGCAGACTTTGTGGATTTACATGCAGGAAAGAGTTCAACATTAGGAGATGGACTGCATTAGCTATTGCATGGAGATGGTATGGACCATGATGTCTTGCCTAGCTGAAAATTATTTTGTTTTTCTTCCTTTTCCTATATCAGCATGCTTACCTAGTTAATTGTAGCTACTGTTGGTTATCCATTGGCACCATTTTTATATATTATCATGTTATAGATGAAATCTTGGTTTGTTTAGTAGTTGCATGTGGTGTTTGTCATGTTCTTATATTTAATTTCCACTGTTGTTTTTTATATTTTTTACTTCTCCTGTTTTTCGATATTGAATGTGCTTCTGATCTACGGGGCTAGTTCGAGCCTGCTGAGACGATTATTCCACTGCATATTTAATATTATACTCAGAAGAGTACCATTATTATCCTTAGTGAGGCTATATCCTCCCCACTATACCTATCAGATCCCCACTACAAGTTGGTAGCCTTCGTCGTTTGGGGATGTGCGCCTAAGGTAGTAACACTTAACGCGTTTAGCACTATTCGGGTGGCTTCTCGGGTCTGGGTCATTACAAAGTGGTATTGTTGGAGTTATTGATAAGGATTTAATACCAGTTTTTTGCTGGCTACTAATGAGATTGAAGCTTCTCTTTTTTTTTCTTCTGGTTTTATTTTTTGGGATATGGTAGAATGGAGATAGGTTGTGACTAGAACTGGGTTTCTAGCTTGTGCTTGGGTTCCTGAAGCCCTAGGTATGAGGTATGGACCATGATTCTATGGGTGGGAAATGCTATTTGATTTTTCTTAGATTACAGTATATAAGATTTCCACCTTGTTGCCTCACTTGGTGTGTAATGTTAAAGCTTTTGATATGAAAATCTTGACCTGGTGCAGTAAAGGAGAATTAGACCTTGACTCGGTATGGTAAGGCGTGTTTTATTGGTTTTTTTATTGGGACATTTTTAGGGTATTTAAATTTCATAATTGCACATATGATTTGTGAAGTGATAATTCCATGTGAATAATATCAACTACCATGACATATTTTCTCTCAAAATGTGAATAGGTGAAATTTATGATAAAATTTATTTTTGATTGCAATGTGTTATGCCATGTTTTATATATTTGTGGAATTTCATATGGCAGTATATTTGGGTCTAGATATTGTACGAGTAGTCATGTACTACGGTTGAGGTGATTTTGATCATCAGGATTGGGTGAATTGGTCATAGGTTTGAGGCAACGTTGGTTTTCGGGACGGGCATGGCCCAAGGTACATTTGATACGCTCTATTGAGGGCGGGTAAAGAGGCCATGAGGTCGAGAATGCCATGGGCATGGGTTGCGATAAGGGAGAGTAAGGATAGTTGTTTTATGCTTCTTATTTTTTGATTCCCTTATAATCATTTAATATATATTGTTATATGTATATATGGTATATCAGACCATTTTTTATATTTATTGTGTTCCTTTTAGTCGACTCAGATAGAGCGTTAGGTGGGGGATGATACAGTACCATAGGATCGGGTTCAGAATCCGGTAATGGTAGAGCATGAGCTGTAGGTATTGGATCGGGGATAAGAACAGGTTCGGGATCCATTTTATGTAGGACAACAACATGGTTTGGCAATGTTCAGACCATGGCTTGATGAGTAGCTCTGAGCTAGCCTGGTACGTGTCTTGCAGGGGATCGACATAGGTGTGTAGGGTACAAATCCATCTATGGAATATCTAACGCGGGAGTTCCAGTCACAACACCCATTAATTTTTCAGGGTGAGGGTTGTATATAGGTGGCTAAGAACTAGATATAGAGAATGTAGATGATCTTTGAGAAGCTCAAGATGCCTCCAGGGAGGAGGTTCAAGCTGGCAATGTACATGCTGGGAGCATCGGCAAAGTGCTGGTGGGATGTGAAGGTTCTAGCTTGTAGGAATGTGGGACTAGCATGAAAAGACCTCAAGGACAGCTTTTTCAAGCACTTTTACCCAGAGACACTGAGGGAAGAGAGATATAGGGAGTTATTGAGCCTTCAGCAGGGAGACATGTATGTCATGAACTATGCAGCTACTTTCACTGAGTTGTCTTGCTTTGCACCTGGTATAGTAAGCGATGACGCATCATGGGTGAGACGCTTTGAGGATGGATTACGACACGCCATTTAGATCCAGGTAAATATCTTCAAGATGGGTTCATTCTTAGAGGTGGTAAATCAGGCGCTTATAGTGGAGGGAAACCAGATGGATAAGACCTAGGTTGGCCACGTGGCACCTTCATGTGTTGGTTCAGATAGCAGAAAGCAAAGACAAGATGAGTCCTAGTAGGGAAGTCAAGCCAAGGGCTCAGCTAGACCACTTAGTAGCAGTTCTTTAGTGGTTTTTCTCAGTGGGGATAGCCTAGAAATGTTTGGACTTGATGCAATACGCCTCCAAAGGAGTGTCAGGTATGTGGACAGGTTGGGAATCTTCAGAGGTTCTGTAAGAAGCCTTATCAGATAGCTGGAAGGAAGGGTCCAGGACATACTGTGGCATCTGGAGTAGTTTCAGGTTCAGTACCAGGAGAGGGTAGCTGAGCTTCAGTTTCACATGAATTACATGATAGAGAGAGCTGGACCCAGCTGAGGGGTCAGTGGTCTGTGATAGGAGCATCACCGAAGAGAGGTATGGCATTAGGCAGTTGTACGTTAGGCCAAGTGCACGTCCTGGAGCTGCAAGGGGATGATCGGGCTGATGATATGACGACTGTTAGAGTAACACCGTGAGTGTGGTCATGACTTTCTTTTTTCTTTTTGGCATGACCTATTGAGGGATGTTCGTTTTGAGTGCACGAGGTGCACACGATTTATTTGGACTGACTAGATGCTAGTCAGTGGGATTGGTGCCCTATCAGGTGAATTATATATTTATATATATGTAGGAGATGCGTTTCATCGGGGAATCGATGATGCGGGTTACTTTAGGTGCCTTGGGAATTTGGGCATCGAGGATGTGAGTTAGTAAAGGTTCCTTGGGCATAGGGGCATCGATAATTTGGGTTAATTGAGGTTCTAGGAACCAGGTTCATTATTAGCATCCATGGAATGTAGGACCTCATAGAGGCAGACACCAATGTGGTGTGGGATATGATTAGGGTGCCGGGAATAACAAGGGAGCACCAATGAGGCACAGGGGTGACAATGCATCTTGATTGGACCATGAGTCCAGAAACAGGTTAGTGAACCCTTGCTTTGTTAGGGATTTGAAGGTTTGAGACTGAGTTAGGCAGTTCCTAACGTGGGGATCCCCATGTTGAATTTAGCTAGAATCATTGAGACCCGGGGAGTCCGGGTTATTTTAATCAGGGTAGTATGTTCGGTGCAATCTCCAGGTTTCATTTGATAACTCGGGGATGAGCCATATTAAGGTGGGGAGATTGTATGAACCCAGGTTTTTAGAATGGGTCAAAATCCCAACCTTGTTTGAATTTTTGACTTGTTTCTATGGAAACTTGGAAAATATGGGTAGTTTCTGGAAAATTCGAGGTTACATGTTGTGTACCTTCATTACACACCGTGTACTCTTGACTGTGTGTGAAGTCCATACATGGAATGTAGGCCTGTTGTCGGGGTAGAATGTTTCTATCAAGTACATGCTCTATATTATTTTTACACGCCATGTAGAGGGGCCGTGTTTGGGGATATACATGGCATGTTGGGGATGTCTGTCGGGTAGAGAGGTGCATGCCATGTACCCTACGTACACACCGTGTAGTCAGTCAGAAAGTCCTAGATGAAATATCAGCTGTTATATGAACAGTAAAATGATACACGCTGTGTAGTATAAGTACACACTGTGTATTTTTTTCTAAAATGAGAAGTAGCCTCATTTTGAGGCAGAAACCCAAACCCTCGACGATTTTGAGCAGGTAGAGCCTATTGATGCTCGTTTTTGTTCCTGATCGTCGGTCTGAAATCTTCTTCGATCGCTGTCAGATGCGTTAGAACCCCCTCTATAAGGCCTTGATTCCCCTTTAGTCGTTCTTCTTGATTTCTGTTCTATGATAAGTTATAGGGGTTTGAGTGGTTTTGACTCTTTTGTAGATCTACCATGTTTTAGACATAATTGGATGATGTAATCAGAGGAGTATCATTGCACTATTATGAGGTAGGTGGTGTGTACCTTGGTTTGTGTTTTCGTGGATGTTTGGGTGGTGCAGCCTTTGGCGTGTCTTTGGGTATTTTTGAGCGTGACCCTATTTTACTTGATATTTCCTTTTTTTTATTTGACCTATGGTATACCTTTGTGTATTCCATGTTACCATTTTAATTGAGCGAGGCCAGGAGAGGGGTCGTTGTTCATCGAGAATTTTGGTCGTCGGATGTTGAAATAGTTATAATTGAGTTGTATTGTTTTAAACAGTTGAGTTTGGTTTATTTAACCTTGATGTGAATTGTTTGAGACGTTAAAGACCACTGTACTGGTATGGGACAACACTTGGTTAGTAAATTTCAACTGTTTATTTTGGTTTTCCTATTTAAAAGTGATTCTTTTGATTATATATGTAATTGCTGAATTTCATATGCTGGAACTCTTACGGTTGTGTTGGGAATGACCCATATATTCTTGAGAGATTCTGATCATAGGTTGGTCTTGACTCAGGTTGCATTGGGTGCTTCAGACCACGGGATTGGGTGTCATGGACATTGGATTAAGTCAGTGTGACTGTCAGGCTGGGCATGGTTTGGGTTACATGGATGGCATGACCATCAGACTTGAGCAGCATGGTCATAGGGGCACGAGGTGTTAGAGAGGATGTGCCATGGGAACTTAATTTGGTGGTTACCACTCACCCAGAACTTTGAGTAGTGTGCACAAAGAGAGACTCCATGATGAGGTGGTTTTGATCACTCATGTGGGTAGAGGCCCCTGTGTGTTTCGGTTTAGGTACTTTTGGTTTAGGGTTTCTTGCCGTATGAATCCACTTGGAAGGTGAAGATCTTTTAGGGGATAGCATTGAGGCTATCGGGTTGACGGCAGAGGATCGCTGTTATTTGAGGGCAGACATCGTTATCCCTCTGGTTACATTATTTGAGGGAAGCCATCATTATCCCTCTGGTTACATTAATTGTGGGTAGACATCGTTGTCCCTCCAGTTACTTATTTGAGGACAGGTATCGTTGTTCCTTCGTGTTACTACTTCTTGGGCGTGCTTATGAAACATCGTTAATTAAGACATGCGGTGTCAGGGGAAACATGGTGCCAAATGACATGATAGATATTCCAGTGTTGGCCGACGTAGGTGACACTCCATGGTGGCTGTTGAGAACTAGTGGAGTTTATGTTTATTTGTGCATCGTACTACCTATTGCTTTCTTTATAAATGCATGCTGGCTTAAATAGTTATATTAGGTATGCACCATTGTGTGGTATCCTACTAAGATTTGTCTCACACCCATCACGGGTCATTAGGGACACGTGCAGACATTATGAATTAAATGCAAGAAAGAGTTTAGTTTCAGAAGCTAGACTGCATTATCTGTTGCATGGAGATGGTATAGACCATGAAATCTTGCCTAGTTGGAGATTGTATTGTTTTTATTCCATTCCTATATCAGCATGCTTACATTTTTAATTATAGAAAGTTTTGGTTAGCCATTGGTTCCCTTTTTATATATTGAATTTCTATAGATGCATGCTTGGTTTGTTTCGTAGTTGAAAGTGGTGTTTAGAATGTTGTTCTGTTTACTTTCTGCTGCTGCTGTTTATATTTATTGCTTTTGCTGTTTTTTAATATTGAATGTGCTTTCTCTCTACAGGTCTGGTTAGATTTCGTTGAGTCAATTATTCTGCTACATATTTATTATTATTCTTATACCAGTACCATTATTATCCTATAAGAGGGTATGACCTCCCTATTATACCTATCAGACCCTCACTTCTAGTCAACATCCTTTGGCATTCGGGGAGGTGCACCTAAGGTAGTAACACCCAACCCATTTTGCACTATTCGGGTGGCTGTTTGAGTCTGGTTCATTTCAATAGACTCAAAACATATTATGATATATTAACACTGGTAAGAAAAATACATAAAACAACCCCCTGATCCTTTATATACAATAAAGCAAAAATCCCTATAAGGTTTCACTCCACCATTGATTCCAAAGTTACATGCGATAGAACTTTATAGCTAAGAATATCTATAATGACATTTCCATTCCCTATGTTGTGGGAGATAATAATGAAAAAGGTCTGATGGTATTCCATACATTGTCTCTAAGTGAGATTCAAGTCTTTTAAATAAAATATATATTTCATAATCTTATAATGAGAAAATACAGTGAACCTTTATCCAAAAAGATAGTGCCAGCAACGCTTAAGCACATACGTAGTTTTAGAAAGCTGTAAATCATGAGTGGGTTAATTATTCTCATCTACATGAACCTAATGTGAGCTATAAGAAACCACATGATTATCCTGCATAATCATGCTACAAAAACCAATGCCAAAAGTTTCACAGAAAAACACATAACCCTTATCATTCTCAATTAATATCAGGATAAGTGCTTATGATAGAAGTCATTTTAGGTCATTAAAATAAAACTAAAACTTTTCATCCCATATGAATTTCACCCCATTACTGGTAAGAGGAGTCAAAGGTGGGGCTAACTTTGCTAAATAATTGATGAACCATTCATAACATCCATCTAGACAAAGGAATCTCTAAATCTCAAATATTTTACGTAGTTTTTATCATGACAAGATGACCTTCACCATCATAGGATCAACTAATAAGACATTATTATAAATCACATGCCCCAATAATGCCACTTCTTGGATCCAGAAACATCATTTTTAAATCATTAAATATAAATGATAACTTTTCAGGATTTCAATGACAAAATTAAAATGGTTCTCATGGTCATGAACATATCTTGAATAAATAGAAATATCATCCATGAAGTCTACCAAAAACATGTCGAGATACTACTAGAATATCTGTTTCATCAAAGCCATAATAACTTTTGGAGTGTTAGTCAAACCAAAATACATCACAAGATAATTGTAATGGACATTCATTCTTCTAAAATCCATATTTAGTATAATAGTCTACCAAACTCTAAGCTGATGATAACCCAACCAAAGATCGATGTTCAAAACCCACTTTAACCCATTTAACTATTCAAAAAAATCTGTATGATTAAATGATACTTTTCCTTAACAGTTACTTAGTTCAACATTTTATAGACCAAAGAAAATTATAATAAAAAATCTACCTTTTTGGAAATTAACACTAGGGTCGTCCAATGAAAAACACTAGAGTGAAAATTTAGTTTTTCATCAGGCCATCAATGTAAATGAATCGGTCTTTCATCTCTTCTGGTTCCATTAGATAATAATGTATAAAAACTAAATATATACCTGGAACTAGGTCAATCATAATCTCCACCAACATATCTATAGGATGCCAAAATAAATTGTCTTGGAAAACATCAAGAAAATCCCAAAAGACAAAGGGAACATCAACAAAAGAAGAGACAAAATCAAGATCAACTACAATGATAGACAATAGAATATTGAGCTATGGGTGGGAAGGTCCTTTGTGAACAGACTTCAGATATCATTATCCATGAAACACATGTGATCACCCATCAAACAAAAATAAATGAGACTTGTTGATGATAATAATCAAACACAAAATGATGAGCAACAATCTAATCCATCCTGATGATGATGTCAAACAAATCAAATTAAGAATGAGGAAATATGAAACTATATATGCATCAACTTTCTAAAGTTCACAATAAGAAAATTGAAACCCATACACTTATTTCTTCCCTAAACATGTCTATAACTCCAAAATAAAGGACATGAGATTCATTGGATTTTCAATCATAAATAAAAAAGATAGATATAATAAAGTATGAAGCACTAGAATCAAATGAGGAAATATCTACTGATGATGCCATAAAGATGATACCTCTCACTATCATTGTACCCGAATATACCTCAAATACAAACTCATTGATTATGTAATAGTGATTCAATACCAAGGCCTATCGATAGAGCCCTATAATCTTTAAATAATCTAATTGTTCTATAGCATCCTTTAGAGATAATGATGCAAGACGATATTATGAAGCAGACATAACTTGAAATAAATGTTTTAGATGACCATAATGTCCACAATTGTTAAACATATTTGTTGGTGAATGATATGAATGATATTTGTTTCAAACCTTGAAACACCGACAACGAGTTAGATTTAATGTTTTAGTAGTGACTGATGGTGTTTTGGAGTCTTGATGCTGAGAACCACCTCCCGACTCTTACGATGATCTTTCCACTTCATCTTCTTTTCCTATATACCACTGAAGATGCAACCGATTGTAAGATAAGGGGTAAAATAACCAACCATACCTCCCTATTTCATATCTACCATCATTCCTCTATCTACTATTTCCACATAGTTTGAAAGATTTTTTATAAATAAATGTGACCAGATATCTATTTACAAACCCTATAGGAACTTTTATGCTTACATTTGTTCATTCATTACCAACCCCAGTTAAAAAATATCCTACTCCAAAAAATGATTGGTGCACACTGACACTAAACTCTATCTCAACTATAAACAAAGAAACTCTAGAGAATTCACTATCATGAGTGACTTTAGATAAAACTATTGGAATAAGAGAGTCTTGAAATACTTCCATTCCATTCCCACATGCCTATCTACATATACCATAGAATCCGTCTATTTCATGATGGGAACATCTTGTTTGAACACCCTTCACATTACATTGATACTATTAGGGGTATCCATGAAATAAAATATCGGGTTTATCTTATAAAGCCTATCCTCCACCTTCAATGGTTCATTCATACCCTTAATGGATGGTGACTTCTCATGAAATAAATCCTACAATTGATCTCTATTCCTTATACCTTCTAGTTATACTTCAACAAATGCATTCATAAATTTCAGTACATTCTGATCAATAGCACAAACTACACACATTATATCCTCAATAAAATTCAAATCTATATGGGGATTACATTGAAATGAATCAATTTCACCCTCCTATGGAACTCGTAGAATATGTCTACAAGGCATACATCTATACACCAAAATATACGAAATGATAAAAAAATATAATAACATCAGTTCAAACACGAAAACCATAAGCAAAATTAGGGATTAATATCAAGAACTCAAAATAAGAGACACACATCCCAACCTCTCATGGTAAATTGAGTCTCTTCATGGAAATATCTAGACTAGTAGTCACTGAAAACTACCCCTAAGGTTTTTGAAAATCCTATCTCAAGAACACAAAACATCCCAAGATAATAGACCTATAGGAAAAACCACCTTTGATACCAATCTACGGAGAACCTGGCCTAGATACCCTATCAATACGGGTACCTAGCCTGAATGTCCCCATACCTGAAGGGAATTTCTGATCCCCATGGTATAATGACTCGTACCCTGGAATCAACAACATATAAAGGGAACAATTTCACCCAACCTGAAGTAGAAAAAATGACATATATACATATAAAAAATTGTGGCTGAAAACCAGAATATATGCCATAACAGATAGATAATAATGGAAGTGGTACCACCATAAAGGTAGAAAAATAGTGTCTAAGAAAAAATTACAATTGAAAAGGATGAAAAAACTAAAATAGCCACTCCAATAGTCTCGTTGTGATAGTGTGGGAAAAATCACACCATATCACTAAAAACAACCAAAAAATAGCTGAAAGAAATCCTTATCGCCTCACTGTGGCACATTACCTTTCCCGGTATCAAAATACATAACAAGGTCTATGCATCACTAAAGGGGTAAATAGGGTGTAAGCTAACATGACCTATAAGATCTGACCTAGGTGATCTATAACAAGTCTCTTTACAATTCTCTTATAAATCCCAAATTAAAAAATACTAGGGATGGTAAAAATCTTAACAATTTTATATCAAAAGCATAGAAAAAAAATTTTAATTTCCACTTTTTCCATATTTCCAATAATAAAGCTGGAAAATATTGTTAATTTTTTTTACATATATCAAAGTATTCATATCAAATCAAAGAAGTTATTACAAATCATATAAAATATATGGTAGTAAAAAAAATACAATTCGAAAACAACACAAATTGGCTAAGTCATAGGTAAAATCACGCCAAGGATCACATAGGTCAGGATAGCTAGGACAATCATTCCTATCATATATAATCATTCACATCAAGTCTCTAGACATATGCTTCTAATCTAGAACACCCATAAATGTAACCCCCCCAACAGGTCTAACATGTCCCAATAACAACATGCCAAGGGAAAAGAGGAACACTCTATGAGTGAAGCCCCTGATAATGGATAAGTCTTATTACTACACCATCCAACTAAGTACCCAAGAATTACCATGTGCTCTATTTTCCAAAAAAAAAATCATTCAATAAGTTTATTTGATAACCATTTCATAAAACGCTTTCAAAATTCCCAAAAAAAATTCATTCATTTATCAAAACCATGGGAAAACCATATTTTATTAAAAATACATTTCCACACACAAAAATAAAATTAATCAATTATTATATTTCATTATAAAAATAATTTATCAAAACTAGATCAATGAGGTTCATCCAAAATATTCCAAATAAAGAACCACCTACCTCAAACATAGGTCACACACTCCCGCAACAGGATCCATCAAAAAGGAAGAACACAAAAATCAAAACGGGGGAACTATAACCAATCATCACATCACTTATTATTTATTCAACTACAAACAGGATGATAAAAAGGTTAGATTATGAAAAACCTTTAAGAACACATAGCCGCCACACCACAACCAGTAATGGATCGACCCCCAGAACAAGTTCAAATGACAGATCTAGAAAAAAATCAATAAAATTTCCATTATTGAACAATAAATACAATAACTCAAATAAATAGCGATTCTTTGATCAATGGAAATAACTAAATATAAGGATTATCTTACTCAAAGAGACATTATGCACAACCCAAATGATTAAATATAGAAATAATCAATTTAGAATGAGTGGAGGTTCCCAGAATCACTAGGGAAAATCTTTAGGTCGAGTGAAAAGAAGCTTCATGTTGAATAAATTAGGATTCACTCATACAATTACTTAAAAATCTACCATCATTATAATTACATGGCATGGAATCACTTTCTATGTCATGTAATCCATGAGTTCTATATACACTGAAATATTTATCACCTTTTCACAAAAACCAATCTTTAAATAATAAATTCTGTGTAAACACATTTCACAGTGTGTAACCATTCATGCTATATAGTCTACACATTAAATGATCCTACAAATCATTACATATCTTGTACTCCCATAATAGGTTGTGTAAATTCCTAGTAGGTAGTGAAAACTCCAATTTTTTGCAAAAAAATAAAAAACAACCTCTTTTCGACGCTTTCGTCGGGGCGCGCGCATCCGTCTATAGAGGACGCGCTACTTTTGCCCCGCATTCCCACTTTCCAAAGGCGGGCGGCAATCGTTCCTTATTCAGGTACGTTTTTTCCATGATCGAAACGGGGTTATGGGATGTCGGTTCTTCCTTCTGTGGATTCCTTCTCTGAAATCATCACCTAGTCCAGGTCTCCCTTATAAATTTAATATGTTTTTCGTGAATCTCATTCCTGGTGCCATATCTTCATGGATGCCAGTTAATTAAACTACTTCCGTCAAGACTTTCCATAGGGTCTTGACATGGTAGTGACCTTCGGTCGGAGAAGACGACAACATCAGGCATGTTGGGGCATCTCTGGGTGTGTGGACATAGGGGAACATATATTCTTCCTCATAAGAGGGCATCTCAAGGGTACAGAACCTGAGGCATGTATCTGATGATTTCCTCAGCTTCCCGTATTTAACACAGGGTATTCCACGAGTTTAACGTCTTACGGAGATGGTTACGCCAAAGGCGTGTCATCCGAGGTTTTCCTCAGGCATGTCATGTTTATCATGAGGTAGGCCATGAGTTTAATGTCTTACCGAGACGGTTATGCCAAAGGCGTGTCATCCGAGGTTTTCCTCAGGCATCTCATGTTTATCACAAGGTAGGTCGTGAGTTTAACGTCTTACGGAGACGGTTACGCCAAAGGCGTGTCATCCGAGGTTTTCCTCAGGTATCTCATGTTTATCACGAGGTAGGTCGTGAGTTTAACGTCATACAGAGACGGTTATGCCAAAGGCGTGTCATCCTAGGTTTTCCTTAGGCATCTCATTTTTATCACGAGGTAGGTCGTGAGTTTAACGTCTTAAGGAGACGGTTACGCCAACGGCGTGTCATCTGAGGTTTTCCTCAGGCATCTCATGATTATCACGAGGTAGGCCGTGAGTTTAACGTCTTACGGAGACAAAATGAGGGTGATCAGAACGTCCCATAGAGACAAATCATATTGGTACATCCCAAGGGAGGGATACCTAGAAGATGGATAGATTAGGATGCCCAATGAAGACGGATCTGAGGTGGTGCGCTCCTAGGAGGGGGGATGTCACACCGTAATGGCTGATCTGAACACCACTGAGGGCTGATCAGGGGAAGTTCACCCCAGGATGGGGTACACCATGGATTAGAATTGATTGGGATTGAACCTCTTGGAGGATTCCTACGTACCCTCTGTAGATGACAGGGATCAAAACCCACGTAGTTTGAATGAGGTGTCGAATACAGTTTAACATCATGCGGGAGGGGGATGAACCGACATGAATGAGGTCAGAACGACCAGGTGGTGTGCTTGAACCTTGTGAGGCTTCCTATGTACCATTCCTTAGCATGGATCAATTACTAAGTAGTTCAAAGGGTGTGTTGGCGAACCGACGCGAGTGAGGACCTTAGTCCATATGGTGTGGGGCTTACACACTAGGCTACCCAGGTGCTGGTGACCTAACATGAAGAATGTCGGAGTGACCAACAGGTGGTGGTCTTGAACATCTGGGAGGCTTCTTACGTACCATGCCTTTAAATGGATCGAAGTCCTCATAGTTCAAAGGGGTCACAATGGTTTGCCATCAGACTGGGATGTAGTTTAATGTCATGCGGGACGAGGATGAACTCGATGTGAATAAATGATGGGTGGGCTTGAACCTCATGGAGGCTTCCTACGTACCATGCCATGACATGGATCAAATACCTCGTAGTTCAAAGGATAGATGTCATCAGCGAACCGACGTGAAGGTTGACCTTGGTCCAATGTATGATGGGCTTGAACCTCAAGGAGGATTCCTACGTACCATGCCTTGACATGGATCAAAGCATTTGTAGTTCAAATGGGTGTGCAGTTTAATGTCATACGGTACAAGGGCATACAGTTTAACGTCATGCTGGACGAGGGAATTTCCATGGCCGATGCTTACTCTATGCCCACGTGAGTCATTCTCGGTGTGAGAAACCAGAGGCAGCAAGGACCTGATGATCACATCGCGAAGGGTGCATCCGTGAGAAGCGAAGAGGGGCTTACGCGTTAGGCGGCCCATTGTGCTGGGACTTACGCCAGGATGGAGGCCCAATGAAAAGGATGATGATGGTTTCAGGCTTGAGCCTTGAAGAGGCTTCCTACGTATCCATGTGGTAGGAAATCAAATTCCGCGTAGTTCTCCTGATGACGGTTTACCGCGGATTGGGTGTTTCAACGGCTTACCGCTGGATGGGGTCACAACGGCTTACCGCTGGATTGGGTCACAATGGCTTACCCCGGGATAAGGATGTGAACAGCATACCGCTAAATGGGGTCACAACGGCTTACCGCTGGATTGGGTCACAACGGTTTACCGCTGGATAAGGATGTCAACGGCTTACCACTGCATAGGGTCATAATGCTTTACCGCTAGATAGGATCACAACGGCTTACCGCTGGATAAGGATCACAACGGCTTACCACTAGAAAAGGATGTCAATGGCTTACCGCTGCATAGGATCACAACTTCTTACCGCTAGATAGGATCACAAGGGCTTACCGCTGGATAAGGATCACAACGGCTTACCGCTGGATAAGGATGTCAACGGCTTACCGCTGCATAGAATCACAATGGCTTACCGCTGGATAAGGATGTGAACAGCTTACCGCTAAATGGTGATGCAACGGCTTACCGTTAGATTGGGTCACAATGGCTTACCGCAGGATGGGTTTGCAATAGTGGATGGGGCTTACGCAAGGAAGCTGCCCGGGTGCCGCTATGGAGCAGCAATTGCGGATGGGGCTTACACAAGGAAGTTGCCCGAGTGCCGCTAAGGAGCGGAAATGGTGAATGAGGCTTATGCAGGGAAGCTGCCTGGGTGCCGCTAGGGAGCAGCAATGGTTCATGGGGCTTATGCTAGGAATATGCCAAGGTGCCGCTATGGAGCAGAAATCGTGGATGGGGCTTACGCTAGGAAGTTGCCCGGGTTCCTTTATGGAGCGGCAATGGTGAATGGGGCTTACGCAAGGAAGCTTCCCGGGTGCCGCTATGGAGCGGAAATGGTGAATGGGGATTACGCAGGGAAGCTGCCCGGGTGCCACTAGGGAGCGGCAATGGTGCATGGGTCTTAAGCAAGGATGATGCCCAGGTGCCGCTAAGGAGCGACACTGGTGAATGGGGATTACGCTAGGAAGCTGCCTGTAATGTCTTCCTCATGTATGGCCATGAGGGCATCCCAAATCACTGCTGAATTGAGGCCCTCACCTGTGCACTAGTGCGCAAGAGGGATAATTCCAAGGGGTGTTAGAATTATGCCACTGTAATCATGGCATTATGGGTCTTATGTTTGGAGCATAAGGAATCACTTATTTAGTGCAAGAGGCATCCTATGATTGTCAGATAGGGTGTGCTACAGTTTAGAGTCATGTAGAAAGGACTATTAGAATCTCATTCTAGGAGCATAAGGCATCTTTTATTTGGAGCAAGAGGCATCCTACGTTTGGAACATAGGGCATACTACAGTTTAGAGTCTTGTGGGTAGGACTATTGGAATCTCATGCTTAGAGCATAAGGCATCTCTTGTATAGGGAAAGAGGCATCCAATTTTTGGAACATAGGGAGATCACCACAGTTTAGAGTCTTGTAGGTAGGACTGTTAGAATCTCATGCTTGGAGCATAAGGCATCTCTCGTATAGGGCAAGAGGCATCCTATCATTTGTTAGACAGGGGGAACTACAGTTTATAGTCATGTAGATAGGACTGTTGGAATCTCATGCTAGGAGCATAAGGCATCTCTTATTTGGAGCAAGAGGCATCCTATGTTTGGAACATAGGGAGAATACTACAATTTAAAGTCATGTAGGTAAGACTGTTGGCATCTTATGCTTGGATCACAAGGCATCTATTATTTGGAGCAAGAGGCATCCTATGTTTGGAACATAGCGATTACTGCAGTTTATAGTCATGTATATAAGACTATTGACATCTTATGCTGGGAGCATAAGGAATCTCTTGTTCAGTGCTAGAGGCATCCTATGTTTGGAATATAGGGATTACTACAGTTTAAAGTCATATAGATAGGGCTATTGGCATCTTATGCTTGGAGTACAAGGCATTTCCTGTTTCGTGCAAGAGGCATCCTATGTTTGGAACATAGGGATTACTACAGTTTAAAGACATGTAGATAGGACTACTAGGCAGAAGGTGCCTAGAAATGGTTGGTGTTGGGTCTTACGGAAGGGCGGGCCTTTATGGTTCATCCTGGCATAGGATCCAAGTGATTGGGCTTGGAGGAGTTACCTGAGGAATGGTTCGACTCAAGGTATACAGGGAAGTGATGATGAGAACATCAACTCACGGCATAGGAAACAAAACAATAGGAATACATCAACTCAAGGTGTTTCACGATGTGCAGAGGAGTCTCTAAAGTCATTGTATATCATAGGTGGAAGGTGGGAGCGCATAAGTGCACAATGGAAAATCCCGACATCCCGTCCCAAAAAGGTCGCGGTGAGACTCTCCATTTTCCATGGGGGTCTGTGACGGTAGGGAAGGGACCGGCCCGGAGGGCCGTGACCACAGCCCGGCACTGACCCCAAGCGGGGGTGCAGGGGCGCAGCCCCCCACGGTATGGACCAGTGGGCGCAAAGGTAGGATCCTTGAAAAAATTGGTCTTCGCGAAGTAGCATCACAGAGCATGGCCTCGTGGAGCAATGGTCTCTCGCGGGGAAAAGGGGCCACGCGAAGCATGGTCTCGCGGAGCAGCATCGCGGAGCATTGGCTCGCTGAGCATGGACTCATAGAGTATGGTCTCGCGGAGCAGCATCGCGGAGCATTGGCTCGCTGAGCATGGACTCACAGAGCCTTGGCTCGCGGAGCAGCAATGCGAAGGAAGCTGCTCGCGGAGCATGGCCTCGCGGAGCCGCAATGCGGAGCTCCGCTCGGTCGCCCAAGGGGGCGAAGTGGTCATGGTTGTCCGTCTGGAGAAGGGGGGTGAGCTGGGTATTTATAGGCAAGGGGCGCCGCAAAGCAAAGCTCGCTCGATGCGAAGATGGAGCTTTCCCCGAGACAGATCTTCACGGCGCATCGCGAACGTCAAAGCACTTCGCGGATCCGTCCCACCTCCTTTGCTTTTCGGTGGGCTCGCGAAGGTCAAATTCATTCGTGGAGCATCCCGCATCCTGTGCTTCGTGGCAGGTTCGCGAATGTCAAATTCATTCGTGGAGTATCCCACCTCCTCTGCTTCGTGGAGGGTCTTCACGGCACGTCGCGAATGTCATATGGGTTTGCGGAGCCTCTCACCTCATTACTTCATGGCAGCACTCCGCGATCATGGAGGGGGCATTGCGAATGGGCTTCGCGAACCAGGTTTCCAGCCCAACATCAAATGTCCATAACTCCTAATCCGTAACACCATTCAGGCCCTGCGACCTACCAAATCGAAGCTTGCGAAATGGACTACGATCTTGGTTCGTGTATGGAAGCATTTGGAAAATTTTGGGAATGCGTTTTCCGGGGTCAACACAACCTCGATCATTCTTGGAACTCTAGAGGAAACCAATTAATTCATAACAAATTTGTACAAAAAATCCATTAATTCAAAAAAACATATATCCCTAAGATTTTAACGATTTCACCAAAAAAACTATCCAACATCATAAGTTCAAAGACCCAACCAAAAAAAGAGGAAAGTGAATAATGAAAATAAAATAACCTGAATGTGGGTAAAATGTTATTATAAACTCCCCACCATCAGAATTTATGTCCTATGAAAGTCACGTGGAAGAATAAAGTTAATTAAATAGGTGAGTCTATTTCTCCCCCATCAATGAATCATGCTTCTAAGTCTCATTAGAATTTGATATATTTCACCATAACACTCTTCAAAATGAAATCAGCATCCAATAAAAGGGTTTAACTTGAGATTAAATGATATCCATTGGCTACTCAACAATAGTAACATTTTGCTCTGACTTGACCACTTACTAATTAAAATGTGAGAGGGATTAGTATGGTATTTCCGGAGCTATTATGTGTGGAAAAAATCCTAAATTCCAATCAACTAAACTAACAATGCTAACCAATAACAAACCCTCCTAAGGTAATTAGTGACCTCTAATATTCTAACATATATTGGAGAAAAATTTCCCTGATTTTAGAGTTGACATTGACCCAACTAAGAATACACATTCATGAAAACCTATCCACAAATAGAAAAATCAAAAGGACAATGCCTCTGATATTAATAAGATTTATATCAACCAAGGACTATAACCATGCGCTGATGTATATTCTAAATCTTTACATATCTCTCCTAAACCAAACTCGATCTCACCAAGGAATCTTTTCCCACCTCTTCCCAACAAAGTATAAACCTGTACATGTTACCATAAAAAGCCTAAAAAATATCCATTTTGGTCAACTAATGATAATTATTATTATAATAATACTCAAATATTCCCCAATATCTATGCCAATATCCTAAAAAATCTAAGTCACAAGAATAGAGAATATCCTCCCTGATCTGAATAGAATTCTACATCTGAACCTCTATCTGTGTATGGAATGGTTTACTCAACCTAAAATTATTCCCCATTCTCCCATGGTGACTCCTCCAAAGCCTCAAATTAAACATAGGATCTCTATACTAAACAATGGAAAAAATAAATCTCGTACAACCTCATGATCTCTTTTATATACTTCTTACCCATGTATTTAACCTTTTATGTGTACCGAATTAGAATGAAATTAACTAACTTTATCAATTGATGATTCACCATATAAATAGCATTACTCCTTTGTAGTGTCCATGGTAATACAATAACAAAGTCCATGGATTCCTAATAAAATTTCCAAACCATCACCAGAAGAGGTTGGAGCAGACAAGAATTTTTTAGATTCTCTACCATTATCTATTTGTCGGTGTAATAATGGGGAAGATAATTAGTAATGTTACATTTCATACTCATCCAATAGAACATCCATCTCATGTTATATTACATGTTTATAGTTCCCGGGTGAATGACCCAAGAAAAACTATGACAATAAAAAAACAACTAGCTCCTCATAGATGCTGGGATGAAAAAATGATCCTCAAAACTGATAATACAATCTGAATATATCGACCAACAAAAAATGTCTCCACACCATATAGAGTTTCACAAATTCCTCTAAAATTCCCATATTACTACAAAATATTCATAATAGACTCAAGGAGAGATGATGATAACTGAACACTAGTCAGAACCATACCACTGATGGGTAGTAGGAAAACATTCTAACATATTTTAAAAAATATTTTGATAAAAAAATTTATCCTTGATAAAGATATTATGCCCAAAAATGTTCTAGGAATTGATGAACCATAAAATATTTTTATACAATTAATCATATCATGTTATTAATAAAAAGATCATTATTATCAAACATCTTCTCTTATCACAAAAGACAAAGGATATGATGATACACATATTTTATAGAGATTCATCTAAGATTGACCCTATATTTGAAATTCATATGTAGGAAGTATTTTCATCAATAATATACACTATAAAATCAAATAATTTTTCTTTTTATTTGGAACTGATTTATAATTACAACACTTTTTAAAAAATAAATTTGATATTATTCTCCTTTAAAAATGAAAGAATTAATTTCTATAACATCCATACCTAACATGGAAATTCCTTAGAGCTTCAAAAACTCCTTCAGTTATATCTTGTATAATACAATCATATTTAATTATTTCTCTTCATTCGTAAAATCAATAGGTTTTGAAGACCTTGATTGGATTCTTAAAGAATCATTTTTTAAATTTTCATCCAACATTTCTTCATCGATTTTTAATTTTTACCCACTTATATGATTTATACTGCACCTGAATGCATACATAATACTCTTATTTCATCTATTATATAAACATTGAGAATATTTGTTAAAAATTTCATGATTTCTTTCATATTTTTAGAACATTTCCATAAATAAAAATAGTATGAATTTCTTAACAGGACATTTCACATCTGATCCAATTGGAACCTTAAATGGGTCACTTAATGCTTCCATAATAATCAAGTTTTACATTTTAGAAACATAAACACTAGGTTAATATGGAAGGAATGTTTTCACACATAAAATTTTCCCTAATAAAATTTCTAAAATCATCAATCCCAGCTACTGTAACCCAAAACATGTTCCATGAATATGACAAAAAAGGAAATATCAGGTAATTAAGCTATGGAATATCCTACCAAAGGATGATCTAGTGTCTCTAATTCTTTATTTCCTTACATAATATAATATAATGACACCTTTATATTTAATTACCTACCCAATTGGATGATATTGATCTTGAAAAGTGCCATTTTGGAAGGAATTTAACAGATAGTATTAGAAGGGTATTTTTAATCTCACCATGATATCTCATTTTATTCAATTTTATGTATTCACGATGCTATTAATTTAGTTGGTAATCCTATTCCCTCCATCAAATCAATACATTCAAACCATATTGATGTGTAACTCCTTACAAAACCCACAAGTTTTTTTAGTCACACAAAAATGGATTCCAAAAAAAGAATACATATTAAGATTCATCATATGAATAAGGTATATGTACACTTCATCTAAAGTAGTAAAATTATATGAAATTCGTAGTCTCCACATGAGTAAGGTGGGAGAGACAAATAGTCAACCTCATTCACATTCCAAGACAAGGCATAACCCTCTATATATGTAAGTAATTAAACGCAAATCCCCTATTTGCAATGAAACTGTAATCAAGAGATAATCCAATTCATCATTAGTCTAACACCTAATATGTACAAACTATATTCAAAAAATAAATTCAAGAGAATAACTTCAATTACTAATAGTGTGTAATATACCTGAAAACTATATTCATTATCATTCATAACATGTAATGAAGGACTCTATTTAAATGAAATTACACATTTAAAATAACTATACACCACTCATTATATCAAAAAATTATAATTATAAATAAAATAGGGAATGAATATAAATTAAGTAAATATTTAAAATATTTAAACATGAGAGAATCATTTATGAACATTTTATAAATAAAATCTATTAATAAATCCATTAATATTTTTATATTTAAAATTTCATAAATTTCATAATTATGAATAATTTTATTACATTCATTCCAAAATGAACTAATTCATATATATTATTATAAAAAAATTAATTTTATATATATAATATTTTTTGAATTATAAATAATTAATTTTTTAATTTCTATTCTATAATTATTTTACAAAATATAATATCATATATTAAAAAATCATTTGACACTTGAATATATCGATCATAAAAATACTTTTCATTTCATATAAATAATATCCAAATAAGGTCCACTTCTATTATAAAAATTTAACAATTTAAATATAAACATTTTATATTTTGTCCATATTTCATAATTTATATCCATTTGAAAGTTATAAATTATGATTTATAAATAAAAATACTTATTTCTAGATCATAAGTCTTGAAATTTAAATTTTTTAAAATCTATTTTAAATATTAATTTTTAGTTTTTGCTCATAAAATTTTTTATAAGAAATTAATTAATTATAATAAATTTATTATCAATTAGTTTACATAACTTTTATTAATTAAATTTTCTTAAAATACCTTTTATAATGGTTTATTAACATTTTATAAACCATTATAATAATTTTAGAATTTGAAAAACAAAGTTTAATGTATTTTTTACCCTTAAGGAGGAACTCTTCCTATGTAAAGGTAAGCTCACTCTATCTTTATGTAGACACTCTGTGCAAGGGTAATACACTTCTAAATCACTTGTGAAAATTTAACTAATTTGTTACCATTAAATATCTGTGTTTCACATAATGTTAAGTGGTTGATTACCATTATATGGCTTGTAGAAAAAAAAATTTACCTTTACATAGAGAGATATTACCATACTGAAAGCCTTTTAATACACTACTTTACCATTATATAAAATACTTCACATATTGGTAAGAACTAGGTTAATTTTATATGGCCATATAAAAACATATTCTATATTTATGTGTCCCCTCACATAAGGGTAAATAACCAGTTACCTTTTTGTAACAATTTTAAGAACACAACTACCTTTACATAACCCTAATTTCACATAAATTTAATCTTTGTTGACTCTTACACAAATAACTCTATGTATGGGTAATACCTAGGTTACCCTTATGAATATCAATGTATAAGGGTAAGGTTTTGGTAAACATTATATAGCCCAAATTTTTAAGGGTAATCCATTTTATGAAAATGAATTTCAAGAAACATGAAACTCCTAACATTTTTATCCTTATTTATTTCATGAATAATAAAAAAATATAAACAATGAGTTACCTATAATAACATGTATGGTTATTTAATGTGTAATAAAAGTCCTCATATCAAGTGAAATAAATTAAATCCATTGTCCAAGGATATCCATGAATGATAATATAAAACATGTGTAAAAATTAAAATTAATAACAAATAATAAATATTTTTACCTTACGTTGAAGAGCCTTTGAAACCTATTGATCTGCATCTGATGAGTTTGATAAGACAACTGAAGTGGGAAATGAAATCATCCCACCATAATAGTGTATCCATGGGCAATGATAAATCACATGGAATTTATAATAGATCCATCTTGCTAGTACCTCAATATGAAATGGAGGATGATTAAAATGAGAATTTAGTTTAGGGAGATCCATATAATCCCAAGGATATCAATCCACACACAAAATCACAATTCCTTCATATGAAATTAGTTTAAATATAAATTAACGATAATCCTTATTTTATTTCTCATTCACTCATGTGATTAAATGAAAGAATAAATTCCATGTCAAGTTCTTGCAAAATAAGAATTTAGTCCCAAGTATTTGATTAAATAATATTTGTGTGGATAAATAAACTGTCCAAACAATAGCTTTTATCACTAGATGTACAAATGATATTCACATAATGTATATAAATTTAAATTTTCATGAGCAATGATGGAAATCATATATATATATATAGTACTTATATATACATATATTTATGGATTTCGGGATTATCAACTTCATAATACTATTTAGAAAAACAATTTAAAGATTCAAACTGATTCTCAAGAATATAATTTGAGAAGAAAAATTATAAAACTATTTTATAAAACTAAAATAAATAAGTATAAAAAAATCAACAAATACAACATAATCATTTGAATAAATTTTAAATATAGTCTATGAACACCTATAATCATTAAATTAAACCATTTTATATTAGTTATAAACTATTTAAATTTTAATAATTTAGAAAACTAGTCTTTAAGATCAAATGGGGAATTAGATCAAACAATAGGTGTTAATAGGATTTTGTAACAAATTTTAACATTAAATTAAAAGATAATTCCACTTCTTATTCAATGTATTCTAAGATGGAATAACTTATTTTGGAAATAACTATTATACATGATTAGTGGGATTTGTAAAAATTTTAAAACACATGTTTAAAATAATTTGAAATCAATTTTTAAATGTTAAAGAGCTATACATACTGAAACCACCTCAAATTCATTTTATTAATAGACATTGGTGATAAAACACCTCAATAAAAAAAGAAAATTTCAATGAGTCAAAATAAAACACTAAATCAAAATAATATCCAATGAAAATTTTAGGAACATAAATCCCATGGTCACTATGAACTTGATATGGTACTGATAGGAGAGGAAGAAAGAAGGAGAGAAACCATGAGGGGAGGTGTTCCCTAGCCGAAGGAGTTGAATTAGGGGAAGGAGAACCCCAACAAAACTCAAATTAGGGTAGGGTTGAAAATGTAATATCATTTTTTAATGATTGGGATGGGCTGTATGTTTTTTTAAACCAGGAACCATCCATGTAACATGAACTATATAGATTGAGATATGTTGTAAGGTTTACCTACAAGGTGTTCCAAACTACTACCTAACATTGAAAGATAATTTTAGAATTGTTATCGGTTTTTCATCGTTATGATTCATGGTTTGGACCAACAATATGCAAACCATGAAACATACCCTCGTACCCCACTTCTTCAACAATTTAAGAAAATTAAACCCCAAACTCAAGTAAAATGATAAAAATCAACAATTAGTTAAAATAATAGAGAATATTACTTATTTTGTGTCACAATTATAACCTCCATAAAAATTTATACCTTTAGAAATTCATAGATAAATGGTGTTTTCAAGAAGAAAATGAAGTAAAAATCTCTCAACAAGGACATAATAATGAAAATTGGGAGACATAAAGACTAACTAAGATTACTACCAATAATTTGGAATCAAATTATTATTATAGAATTTAATCATACCATAATCTCCCAATTATTCTCATGGAATGATAGCTATTAAAGATTATAAACTAAATCATTGAGTGACCAGAAACTATAGAAATGATGAATCGTAATAAGAAAATGTGGATTCAATAAATTAAGATCTTAAACTAATGACCACACCAACATTCAAAGGGTAAAATGGGAAAAAAAATATTGAAAACATACCTCCTTTTCTAAGAAAATTTCCATGTACAATTGAAAATATCTTATTAATACTATTTCTTTAAGTGGGAGTGATCAAATAAGAGTCGTAGGAATGCACAACATCTAAATATTATTACTTCCACATAAGACTGAGAATCACAAACATGGTCAATGATGATTAGAATTTTTTAGAAGGTTCACTTATGGTTGTCTCCCCCCCATATTAAGAAATTTTTTTAAACCAAATGTATCATAAATCAAGGTCATTTAAGGGACACAATTGGAAAATTAGATTTCAAAATAGGAACAGTATCAAAAAATATTTATATCATACAATTTAAATCCCCCAATGATACAAAATTTATAAATATAATTATTGTAATATAGATTTATCAATGTAACGAAAAAATCATTAATATATTAAATAAATCCACATTCTTTACTAACAAGAATGATATGAAGCTAAAATATATTTAGAAAGAATAAAAAAATTACACCATAAGGAATACCTTAAATGGTCACTAATTCAACATCAGATTCAATAAGTTAAACTTAAGGATCCTACAAAGAAATATATTAGGAGTCATCTATCTTCTATGAACCCCTTCTACAAAATACTTTTAGGTGACTCAAATATTCATAGGTATGATAGTTCCTAGGGGGATCTTAACATGATGGATTTTTATACACTACCATCCCACACTAATAAATCTCTATGGGTCACTTTGAGAAGAATCTGACATGAATAAGAATGATATACTTTTAATAGAACTATACTCAATATCATACATAGTCATATTTCATTCTTATTTATTGGAGCTTCTTCGAATACCTTCAATAATAGGGTGAACATCAACCACCTCTAGCATTCCTTCCATTACTATCTCAATTATGGCAGTCGATATCATGATATCATTATATTTGTCAAATATAATTTATGAAACATCCAATACAATATTATATTAGATACTTCTTCCAAAATTTTGTACCTCTAAAGGATAATAACAAGTAATAACTCTTTAATTCCACATATAAATTATTTTGACAACTTAAAATACCATTTTCAATATTAAAAACATTTAAAAAAACCTTCCAAACCCGTTCATAGTTTAAAACCACATTTAAATATACATCAAAACCTATGTGTAGATCACTTTTAATGTTCAAAATATTCAAAAAATCCCTCTAAAAATATTCACAATTTTAAAATATTTAAAATATCACAAATTGAATTTCATCCAAATTTCATAAATAATTTAAGAAACAAACCACATTTTATATCCCCTATATGTCACAAATATTTAAATTACTATGAGATTCAATCTCTCTTAGGAATGATCAAATGGGTTTTATCGAAAATATAAAGATAACATACTCCAAATACATCAATAACTCATATACAACATATCAATTCATCTTAAAGAAATATAAATAAAGAATAATTCTACTTAAGTTCCTAAAGAAACCAAAAATTTTAAGACATAAAAAAATACACAACTATGAACACATTATCTCTATAATCTAGAAAACCATGTGAGTCATGATAGAAGCTATCTAAATGGGTTTGAAAATTTTGTGCATATGTTTTTAGACCATTCATAAAAAATCATTCTACCGGATGTGAATTAAATATACTACTCAAAATCATTGAAATACTTAAAAATTTCCACTACATATTTAATAGAATAATTACAACTCCAATAAATTCTCAACATCTTGAAAAAAGTAATAACCATGTTTAAATTGAAGAAATAATCCTTTCAGAAAACACAAAAACTCTAAGGTTCAATGTGAAAAGTATTGTTTAGACACTTTTTAAAATCTAATACTCAAATTTTAATAGTACTAAATTATATCTACTATGTATCCCCAAATAAAAATCAGACATAAATTCTATTTTTTCCTAAAAAACTTTGTCTACCTCTAATCAAACTACTATAGTTTCTTTATAGAAAGACCCAAAGGGTATTCCTTGATTCTCATAGCCTTGAAACTAGTGCATGCACATTAGTTGGTGTACCTTGGGAATGATTTTTACTATTGATAAAGATTTTGATAAAGGTATTCAGCTGTAACACCCCAATATTTCATAGTACGTTATTTTTTCAAAGTAATTCAATAACATGCACTACATGCAATATTGAGATCTAGTGCACCATGTCATACCAAACAAGTCGTTCGAAAGCGATTATGAATAGTATTAACTGAATTTTTAACTTTTATAATCCTTATAATTTTAGAATCCGTATTATGCATTTCTTAGACATAATGTAAGAACAAATACATTTTTTCAGATAAAAGAATTATTTTTCTAAAAATGCAATTTTACCATCTTTTAATGACGAAGCCTTTTTAATTAAAATATTTGAAACTTTTATATATTCAATTTTACCAAATAAACTTCTTCTTTAGAATTGGGGCATAATAATTTAGTTTCAATGAAATTTTAGTGTTTTTCTGATAACTTTCATATTTGGGTGAATAGTTAAAAATACTATATTTTAACTGAAAATAACTTTTTAAAATCAAAATAATTTATATTGTTAAATTATAAATTTTAATGGTATTTAAGTAAAAATATATTATATTTATACCATTTAATCTAATTCTGGTCATTGTAAGTAATTTCACTTTGAAATTGGACATAAACAACTGTCAAACTTTTGATAGTTATTATTTATTAAAAATATGCCCTTTGGTTTTGACAGCGGGAATTAATTTTAAATTAATTAATGAAACTTTTATGTTTTTAATTTGGTAATATAGACTTCATTTTTTTATTCGTAATATCGAAATTATCTTAGGGTGAAATTTTTATACTTTTCTGATAACTTTCATATTTTGATGAATAGTGAAAATTACTAAATTTTAATTAAAAACAATTTTTCTAATCAAAATATTTAATATTGATAAATTTTTCATTTGAGTGATTTTAAAGTATAATTAGATTATAATTTTACCATTTAATAAAATTTTGTTCATTGGAAATAATTTCATACTTAAACTGGATATAAGAAAGTGTCAATCTTTTGATAGTTATTATTTGATAAAAACACGATTTTTGTTTCGACAACAAGAATTAATTTTAAATTAATTTCTGCCACTTATGTGTTATGAATATATAAAAATGGATTCCATATTTAGAATCAGGAGGTAAAAATTGTGTAAATTGGTAGCTTTTATTCTTATACATTTAGAATAATTATTTCGGTAAATATTTTATTTACCATGGTTAAAGGGTAAATCTAGTAAATAAGGGTAAACAATAATATTATAATAATACTAAATAACACTAAAACATGTCCTAACTCAATTTGATGATACATGTCCGACCATGGTCATCTTTTATTTTATTTTTGAGACCATATGGAGCCACATGTAAGTGATAATGACACTGTATATTAATTAAGTTAAAGTAAATACAAAAATGACATACGCATATATCTTTTAGAAAAACAATTTTTAGATTGGGTTGTATACGTTATATATTCCACTATATATATTCATTAGAAATATAATATAATTTACTACGTAATGATATTTTATTTATAATTTTTAGACATTGAATAATTAAATTTATTTGTGACATAATGATGATGTAGTATTTTCCTTATTAATTATATAATCACATAAATGATATTATAAATACTAAAATAAATATAATTTGAATGTTTTGATGTCATCCTCAAATTTTATAGGTGAATATGGAATTTAGGGTTGATTAAATGTATTTATTTCCATGAAATAATGTTGACATGACTTTAACAAAAATCAATTATTAAATAATCTCAAAATTGACATAAATGAGTTTTTAAAACAAATACAATATTATTGGTTGATATAATATTTTTCAAAGTCTATGGTGAGGAAAAAGAGCATAAATAATATTATATGTGACATTAATGAACCTATTTGGGTTCTCTTGGATGATTATTGTAATTTTATTAACCATATAATATAAAAATATAAAGAGACATGTTAAATGTCAAACTGTTTAACTAAGAGTTAAATCTAGAAGATAAGGTTAAAATAGTGACCCAAACCTGTATAAAACTTATTGGTTGAGTGGTTTTCGACCCATACCCACCTTAGAATTTAAATAAACCTGTTGGGATCTATTAGAAACCGAATATGATTTTTTTATAAAATAATACATTATGTTTTTTCTAAAGAGCCCCTCCCCCCCCCCCCTTATAAAAGGACACCACTTCTAACCAATTTCTCACACCTCTCAAGCCTTTTGGATCTTCCAAAATCTGGAAAATTAAGCTCTAAACATACCTATCCTCCTCTTATAAGCTTTACCTTAGTTATAAGGAACTTCAAGAGTCCTTTTTGGTTCAAGACAAAGGGAGTTACCCAAATTAAAGGTAACAATTTCTCCTAGCTTCTTTCTTTTTTATTTTACTTCTCCAACCCCTAACCTCTTCTTAATATTTTATTTTGTAACAAAACCAGTATATTCAGTATACTAGGATATTTTTATGAGAAATATTATAACTTCACTTACACACACCTCCATCTAATTGGTGAAGAACATAATGTTTCTGTGGATGGAAACCAAACGCCTCAGGAGACGATGATTGTTCAATTATCTCCTACCACCTCTCATGGTGGCCATTATGATGGAACTATAATTAAATATGATATTTATGATATTTATTTTTTATATAAGCTTCTGTAATTCCATTATATATCATACCATTAATCGTTTCATGTTTTAAATATTTACGATAATTTAATTTAAGGAAGTGCGGACTACCGCCCCCTCAAAGTGATATGACTTGTTCATACCATACATGGAACGTATAAAGGATGGTGTCAATGAAATTAAGTAAAATATATAAGATATTTTATTATACTGTAATAATAATATACCTATGTATCATTTGGTTTTGATTCCTTTTAAAATGAAAAATGAAATGGAAGTAGCGTTTGTGCATACGTTTGGATTACCGTCTCCACAAATGCAATGATATTCATTCCCCATCGTATCCATTCAAGTATAATTATCATTTGATGATTAATAATAATTTTTTTATACTTGATATCATTCGTGATATGAATAAGATACAACCTATCCATAAAAAACAAGGCTTATGTAACAAAACATATAAAAGAAAACGAGTAAGTTAACACCCGAAATGACGATAATACTAAGATATTATTAACATAGAAATGTTAAAAGATCATATATGATATCATATTAATGTATATTATTCTTGTATAATATAATAACAATTATTTAACCATTATACAGGAGGTTAAACTACCCTTGACCAAGGAAAAGTACAAGGTAAGGGTTTATTTCACAATCTCTTCATTATCTGAGGTTGTTTAAACGTGATTATCTACTGGGACCTCTTTATCATCCACCACCATGTTTCTCAAAAATGTATTTTCAAATTATTACTATTTTATAGAAAATGGGTTGAACTCATTTATACCCTTGTTTTACTTTTTATAAGATGTTTATAAAGGAATCTTTCTGTCATTTTCCAAACAAGGTCCTTTTTAACCTTTTCAACAGATTTAAGGTAAGAATGTATTTTTAACTTATACGGCATGTGCGGCTATATTCCACCGTTATGAAATCGTCGAAGCTTCCCTTAAAAACATATAAGAATATTCTCAAAGTTATTGTTTTATTTTATAATTATGTGACTTTTAAATAATTTTAAAAAAAGAGATATTTCTCTCAAATAGTTTTGATTTCATCTATGTCAACATCTTTTGATGGATTTTAACCTTATTTGATGTTGATTTATTATGATAAAAAACGTCAATATTGTATTGAAGGTTTTGTGGTATGTTTGATAGTGGATATGTTATTTTTATACCATTCATGGTTAATAGAGAAAGTATTGACATTTCATACGCTAGTTTTAATATGAATGTTTATGTTATGTTTAAACCTATTCATATAAGGAATGTATTGGACTTATTAAGTGATGGGTAGAGCCCACTATATCTCCTCAATGCATCGGTAGGTCTCATGAGACAAAATAGTGTCTTGGCATAAGGCCTTGACAAAAACGTATTTGTAGTCTTGGCACAAGGCCTTGACTATGTGGTTTTGATAGTCTACCATTATGCATTCCATCATTATGAAAGTAGTTATTGATATTGAATGTGATTATTTGATTAGTATAATATCCATGTGAATAAGAAAATGTAATTATTTGATTTTATTTATGCCATATTATGCTGAAGTTTAGGTTTAAACGGATTTTGTTTTAGTTATACATTGCCTTAAATGTTTATGCGAATTTATGAATGTTTCCGCTATATTGTTATCCTTACTGAGTATCTGAGCTCACCCCTTTCTATGTTTTATTTTTCCTTAGATGTAAAGAAGTATTTTATGAATGGACTGCAGGGATAGTATGAGGGGATATGAGTGTGGTCTTTGGAGACAAGATGTTGTTGTAGTTTTCTCTTTTATGATGTAATCTAAGACAAATGAATGTATCTAGTGATTCCAAGGCTACTAAACTAATCGGTCTTTCGAGACTTGATCTTTTGGGATCATGAAAATGTTATGTAATAACGCACCAACTTTGGGTAACTGGGGTTGGGGCATTACAGTCGGTATTAGAGGACGTGTAGTACAAACATTGGAGATATATTTAGATAAACTCTGATTAGAGAACATAGACCTAAGATGGACTTTGAGGATTCGTATAGAAGAACTTTCTATAATTTTGGTATTGTAGAGATTTTGTGAGTTTTCCGAGAAATACATCCCTGTGTGGATACGATCATGTAGAGGCAGCTCTGACACATATGTACCTAGGGGTAAACCCCGAAAACACCACTTTGAGCTAGACTCGAATGGGAATGGGTGCATGACAACGGGCCTTGCTGGACTCTTGGTTACGACACTCCTGGGGGATATGCTTAGGATAATTCTCATTTTCCTTACAAATCATTATGAAGGGTTTATTAATATATACTTCCTCAATGAAAACATATTTATGATTATAGATTATATCTATAAATTGTTCAATTTACGTTAGGTATTTTACATGTTTGGAATTATTCATTGCAATTTATAAACTGACCTAGTTTATGCTATTGTATAGAAATGGCGCCCAGTAGAAGGAATGTGAACTCCAGTAATACGTATGATCTAAAGAGTAATAAGGATCATATCTTTCATGGTATTAAGCCAACATTTAGAATGGAAATAGTCTCCCATGTATTCTCACCATATGAAGAAATAATATCATGTGTAAATAAGATAAGTAAAGAATTCTCTGAGTCCTATGTCTTTGAAGGGAAGCAAGAGAAGAAAAGGATGGAGAGGGAAAGATGGATAAAGGGAAGAGGTAAAAGAATAATTTTTCCATATGTGATAACATGTGGGAAGAAACACCCTGGAACTTGCCTGAATGGAATGGGAGTTTGTTATAAGTGTGGAGAAAAAGGACACCTTTTACGTGACTACAAGGGTAAGAAAAAGGTTTCAAATGTACAGTGCTTCATCTGCAATGAGTTGAGAAACTACACGAACCATTGTAAAAACCATCAGAGTATGCCCCAACTGATGTTATTGTATAATAATCAAGTTATGATACTACCATAGATGAGGATGAATGATTTGAGTTCTTATGTTGTTATTGGAGAATTATGTCATTTGTGTGTTGTATCAACAATGTACTGGTTACAATAATTATGGAGTATATATGGATTGTACTGCAGTACTATTTCATTAAGGTCTTGAGATTTTGTGGAAACAAGAAAAGTGACTCAATATCAGGTTAAACTTTTGGAAAATATATGGCTGAGGGAAAGATAAACCATAATATGGTTCTGATACCGAAGTAGTGATTTTGGAATAATACATGATTGATTTGAATAATTTATATTGGATATTCCTGACTACCTTGAAATTGATTAATGATTTGTATATTCCATCATTGTTGGAGTATACAACATTTTTGGATAAAAGGAGTATATCCAGTATTCTATAAGTAATAAGGGATCATGAATGTAATCAATATGGTTTTATGGTAATTCAGGATGTCGCAGTGTTTCAGAAGAATACATGATGAAGGTTTTCACATGTTATTACATGGAAAAAAGGATCTTCATTGTGTTTACCTTCCTTACAAATTTTGGATTATGAGTTTGGATAGAAGTGTTTTGGATAATTATAGTTTGAGATTATTTTTGGATTGCTATAAAAGGACAACCCGGAGGTCGGGCGGCAACCCGTCGCGTCCGGAAAGGCCGCGAGACTTGAACCCGCAACGGATGGGTGACAAGGGTGTACCACACACCACTGGACCACGTGATATCCTGGATTGAATAATTTTGTCTTTTTAAAAAAACTTCGGTTAGATGAATTATAAATTAATTTTTTTAGCCCTATACGAATAGGATAAATAGAATATTATTTTTATGTTCTGTTACCTTTTAGAGTGAAAGATGAGTTTGCGGTAGAAATTATTTAAAGTATGGGACTCTACTTGTCAAGTATATATTTTTCTTCTTATCTTTTTCTATGAAGAAATTAATTTTTATACTTTAGTGAAGGGATCATAAAACAAAAAATGTTTTATCCTGATACCGTATGTTTTGTTGAACCGATGGTATTTTAAATCATCATCGATTGATGAATTTAAGGCCGTCAATTTTACACTTTTTTGTGATTGATTACCTCAATCACTACCAATGAATATTTACATTTTCTTCCAATTATTTGTCTCTATTTTCCACCAATGTTCTCCAAATCGAGATCATAATTTAGTGGTGACCCTTTCATTTCCCTTTTCCTCTTATTAAGACTAAATTTTATAAACATAATTTCCAATGTGGGTTTTCCCAAAGGTATTTTATATTTTGAACCTTTTATTTTTGAAAAATAATTTCAAATTTCAAGGATGAAATTTATTTAAGGAAGTAAGAATGTAACACACAAAGATTTCATTGTACGTTATTTTTTCAAAGTAATTCAATAACTTTCACTACACGCAACACCGAGTTCTAGAGCACCATTACTTACCAAACAAACCGTTCAAAAGCAGTTATGAATAATATTATCTGAATTTTGAACTTTATATAATAATTATAATTTTAGAATCCATATTATTAGTTTCTTAGACATAATGTATGAACAAATACATTTTTTCAGATAAAAGAAGAATTTTCCAAAAATGCAATTTTTTCGCATTTTAATGGCGATGCCTTTTTAAATCCAATATTTGAAACTTTTATATATTCAATTTGAAAAAATAACCTTCTTCTTTATAATTAAGGCAAAATAATTTAGTTTAAATAATGTTTTGGTATTTTTCTGATAACTTTTATATTTGGGTGAATAGTGAAAATGCTATATTTTAACTGAAAACCACTTTTTTAAATCAAAATAATTAATTTTGTTAAATTATATATTTTAATGGTTCAGAAGTAAAAATAGATTATATTTTTACCATTTAATCCAATTATGGTCAATGTAAGTAATTTCACTTTGAAATTGGACATAAACAAGTGTCAAACTTTTGATAGTTATTATTTCTTAAAAAATACGCCTTTTGGTTTTGACTGTGGGAATTAATTTTAAATTAATAAATGAAACTTTATGTTTTGAATTTGGTAAAATATACTTCATTTTTGTATTCAAAATATCTAAATTTTCTTGGGGTGAAATTTTAGTACTTTTCTGATAACTTTTATATTTTGATGAATATTGAAAATTACTAAATTTTAATTAAAAACAACTTTTTTAATCGAAATAATTAATAGTGATAAATTATGAATTTGAGTGATATTAAAGTATAATTATATTATAATTTTACCATTTAATCCAATGTTGGTCATCGGACATAATTTCATGTTTAAACTGGACAGAAGAAAGTGCCAATCTTTTGATAGTTATTATTTGTTAAAACCACGATTTTTGTTTCGACAACGGAATTAATTTTAAATTAATTTCTATCACTTAATTGTTTGGAATTTAGAAAAATGGATTTTATATTTAGAATTAAGAGGTCCAGATTATGTAAATAGGTAACTATATTTTTAGAAATTTTGAAAAATTACTTCGATAAATATTTTATTTATCATCGTTAAAGGGTAAATCCAGTAAATAAGGGTAAAAATTAATATTATAATAATAATAAATTACCGTAAAATGTGTCCTAACCCTATTGGTTGATACAAGTCCGACCTTGGGTATCTTTGGGTCGATTTTGGGACCCCATGGAGCCACTTGAAAGTGATAATGACACTATATTAATTTAGTTAATGTAAATACAAAAATGACATAAGCATATATCTTTTAGAAAAACAATTTTTACATAGGTTTATATATGTTATCATTTCAACTATAAATATTAATTAGAAAGATAAAAATATTTCCTACATAATTATATTTTATTTGTAATTTTTATACTTTGAATAATTAAATTTATTTGTGACACAATGATGATACATTATTTTCCTTGTTATTGATAGAATCAAATAAATGATATTTTAAATACTGCAATAAATATAATTTGAATGTTTTGATACCATCCACAAATTTTATAGGTGAATATGACATGTTAGGGTTGATTAAATTTATTTAATTCTGTAAAGACCCTGAAATTTCATGGAATGTTTTTTCTTAATTTCTTTGAAATTTTACTAGTACGTAGTTTCTGACGGCACCTGATTCTGAGGCCTGGTGTGCCCGGAATCAATTTTTGAAGTTTAGCTCGGGTACGTTCAGTGAACGAATGAGAGGGTTTTTCTATATTTTGAAATGGTGCTTGGAATTGAAATCTGAGGGCACCGATGAACTCACAGCACCGTTAATTGCTTAAGGGGACCTTTACCATAGTTGTGTTTTAAGCGGGTTGAGTTTTATTAATTTTGGAGTTTAGTTAAGAAAAGATGAAAATTTGTAAAAAAAAATTATGTATTTGGAAGTTAAATCATCCCACGTTTGGATATATGAGAGGTGGGGCCCACATGAGCCCCAACCTCTCAACTTCCCATAACACTCTCCACCCCCCCCCCCCTTAACACCCCCTTCAATTTAATGTGACAACCCCCTTAATAAAGAGACCATCTCTCTCTCCCCCTTTAATGGTGCCAACAATTTAATTAATTAAGTTTTTTGAATTTGAAAGGGCATGGAATGTTTATTAATAGGGGAAGCCTCTTTTTAATATAGGTTGGAAAATATTTTGGAGAATCTTGTGGTTAACCTCTTGAGAAATTTAGAGAGAACTTTAAACCTCTGACGAAGAATGGTTCTCCAACAACATATTTCCAAAATCTTCGACGAAAAACAATCCTTCAACGGGGGTCGGATTCCGATGAGTCTCTGATGCTCAAAATCTGATATGAAGTGTGAGGCAGATGTAGTGATCGACGTCAACTCCATACTATTTCCGCGGATCGACAACATGCAATGTCATAATCAAGGTAGGTGGTTTTCGTATATAGTGTATATGTGATTTAAACCACGTGCATTGGTATTTAACTGCAGGGTGTTTGTATAATTTATTTTGAATAAATTAAACCCTTTTCGTTGATGAATTTTGGATTGAACCTCTAATATAGAGGGCATGACTAACGAACAAGCCCAGACCCTTCGCTGGTTGTTCTTTTTTGCGCGGATTGACGGGCGACATTGAAACAGGCCGAAACGGCGATTCAAAGATGGTATGACGTGCAGAAGGATCCAATGGAGTGGGTTCGACGAGGGTCCCGGCAGTCCAAGGCGATGGTTCGGTTGGGCGAGTTATCGATCATGGCTGCTGGTGTAGGCGGAAGGCGGCACAACATGGGGTCTGGTGCGTGGTAGCATGAGGTGGTGTGGCAAGCGACGGGTAATTAGATTGGACATGGCTGCTATGGTGCGTGGTGGCAGGAGATGGCTCCTAGGGTAGAAGCCGCGTTAGATTTCTGGGGGAGAAAGGAGATTGGAGAGAGAAAGAAGGAATAAGAGAATTAAATTTAAAGAATAATACACAGAAAATAATAAAGAGAGAGGGAGTTGGTGTATGATTTTCCAGTATGGAATAAGGGGCTTCCAAATCATGGATTGATTTTGGAGTTACAAAAAAAGGTAATTAATAATATTAATATAATAATAATATTATTACTTTTGTTAAAAAACACAATTTTGTCCGGAACTTCCTCATTCGATCTCGGTTTCAAGAACCGTCTGCAGCAGTGTGACCCTAATTCTGAGACGAACATTTCGAGTCCAATATTGGATGCCTTTTTTGGGTTTTTGGATCGGGTACCTAAAGTGCTCCAATAATAATTGATTTAATATTATTATTAAATCTTCGACCTACTATAACTCATGTGTGCGACGTCTGATTGGATTCCCGTCAGCGGTGACATGACCCTGTCTTTAAGACGGTCGATTCAAGTCCAATTTTTGATACTAAATTCAGGTTCGTGGCTCAGGTCCATGAATCACCCAATGATGATAATAATATTATTATTACGGGATCTTGTATCTGACATATCTCTCTCATTCGGTGTTGGAATGACGAGATGTTTGTGAAATTGCGACCCTGAAATTAAGACAGATGTTTCAAGACCAATTATGGATATTTACGTCGAGGTCAATGTGCGGGCCCCACGAGGCCCGGTTCACGCGTGTTGCGGTGAAATGAATCTTTTTAACCGGCTATTCATTTTGGACCAATGGGTAGTCCATCTCATGTTTTTTCGGTATGGATAGCAATGGTGTGACCGTTTTGGTTAACCGGTGACATTTGAAGTGTGACCGGGTTGGTTTGAACCTGAAACCAACTGGGCCCTCGGAGCGGAAACACATATAACATGAGTTACGGACGTCTGATTGACGTGCCGTCGACATTGTTGGATTACTCTTGAGGAGACGGTTCTTTTGGAATACTCCACTTGGGGTTTGGATACGGTTGGAGTATGGTTGGGTTGGTTTAGCTTATAACCCAACCGGGCCCCTGGAACAGAAATACTAATAACTCTCAAACCGGACGTCCGTTTGACGAACTGTCATCGCCATTGGTAATAACGTTGAGAAACAGTTCCTTTGAGTATACCCCATGAGTGTTTGGGGGTATAGTTGAGATATGGCCGGGTTGGTTCGTACATGAAACCAATCGGGCCCCCGGGATTAAAAGGCTAACAACTCAAGGACCGGACGTCTGATTGACGCGCCGTCTATTGCACTGAGACCCCTGTGATGAGGCGGACCTTTGAGATACTTCCACGCGAGTTTACGTGACACTTAGAAGAATCGACCAGTAGCTCGTGGAGCGGACCCTCTCGGAGATGAGCATACGGAGTACAGAGACCTTGTAGCAGGATGAGAGCAGATGACTGCTTGTCTGATTCGAGTCGGAGTGACTTTTATAGCGTAGTGGGGTGCACTACTGTGTTTGGGTGGTAGACCCACGACGGGTAGCACTACTGGGTTTGGGTGGCATCCCCATGGTACTCGACAGTAGGAGTACCTCTATAGGATATGAGGAGGGGCACTACTTTCTAAGGTGGAAGACCCATGGCGGGGAGCAATACTATGTTTGGGTGGCAGACCGGCGGTGCTCAATAGGAGGAGTACCTCAGCAGTCTAAGGTTAGTCAGTAGCACCTCAGAGTTATGACAGGATCACTTTACTTGTCAGAGTAGGAGCTCTTCAACAATTTTGGTTTCGATATCATTAATAAAAATACTGGTTGGAGCTGAGTCAATAACCTTTGTGTTTACCTCAGGATTTAGATGGGTCACTTGATAACTTAGGTATATGTATGGACATATACCTAAGTAGTGGTTATCTTTTGATTTCATAACCTTTGTGCTTCCTTATGTTTGAGATGGGTTACTTGATAACTTAGGTATAAGTATGGGATTATACCTAAGTAAGGGTTATTTGTTGAGATCCTTCTTTGTGGTTATCCTTGTTGGATTTAGAGAGTCCTTGAGGGTCTTGCGGTCTCTATAGAGTATCGTTATACACACCCTGCACGGGAAATGCCCGCACCTCATTGTGTTGGATATAGACGACGGACATCACTGATAGAGAACGTGTGTACGAGGACTAGACGGTACTCAGAGGTAGACCTCACGACGAGTCAGTACCTAGAGGTGGACTTCACGACGAGACGGTAGTCGGAGGAGGCTTTTGGGAAAGAGCGTTGAGGAGGCTATCTGTACCTACCCATTAGGTAGGATCTAAGGTGGATGACCCGAGAGTTTCTTCTATATTCCAGTTGTTTTTCTTTTCTGTTGTACTTTCATTCAGTTGTAGCAGTACTTTTCAGTTGGGTTTGTATTCTGACCCATTTTATTTTTTGCACATTCTTTTGTACTTAGTGTATTACTTCCGCTTGTACATTGGTTGGATGTGTTTAGGTTTTATAAAAGAAATACCTTCCCAGTTATTGGGATTTACACCTTTGGTGCTGGTCTCCAGCCACTGTCCTATGAAAGGCGGGTTTGGGTAGTCACTGCACGAGCCCCGAGGACGGGTTGTGACAAATTGGTATCAGAGGAGTCGGTTCTACTGAAGAACATAGAACTATGATATTTTCCTTCTGTGAAGAAATGGTTTTAATGGTACCGCTTGTGGATTTCAATTCAAGGAATCCAGTGTTGGTGCAGTGGCCGACGTATCCATACACCAGGACCCTGACTACTGATTTCCGACTAAGTTAATTAAAACATTGATTGTATGTGTGTTTCCAAAAGTATTCCTTAAGTCAGCTCAACCAGGTCTGCTCACCAAGTTTAAATAGTTTGACCATGTCGTATCTGTTTAGGATACCTCGACATAGAAAGTCAGTTGGTGTTCCGAGAGAGTACTCGATGATGGCCCATTGAGCGATGAGACTCCGGTGCAGGGCCCTCTTTCTATATTGGCACATTCGGGTGGTGTACCAGCAGCACCACCACCCATTAGGCAGCAGATGCCACTAGCCATACTAGTGGATAGTGCACGCTGACAGAGCGCGTTGAACGAGTTCTAGCTGCAGAGGCCTCTAATGTTACGAGGCGAGGTAGATTCATAGGCAGCAGTGGACTGACTGGAGGTGATTTCTAGAGTTCTATACCTAGTTCAGACACTTGTAGAGCAGATAGTGATCTTAGCTACTAGTGTTTCCTAGTGAGTGACCATAAGGATGGTCAGCATAGTGATGGCACATCGGTACGTGGACTTATGCCTGAGATAGTACCATCGTGTAGTGTGCCAGCTATATCACTACCTATTGGTCAGCAGTTTCAACCGGTGGTACTGGTATTTGAAACATGTAGACTTAGTTCCTTACACATATTTTAGCATCAGATACCCCTCAGGTTCTGAGGCGAGCCCGACTCACAGGTGGTTGAGGACTGGCTTGAGGAGGTGGCTGAGAGTTTTCTAGAGCTTATACAGATTCGGTATGATGACATGTCGGTAGATGAGTATTCATCAGGGCATACCAACCATTCCTGGTACTCGATGAATATGATGTTATCAGTTATTTAGATATTAGACTTATAAACATGGTGTGTTTAAGGATATCTAGGCCAGAACTTCTTCCTCTATGCATTCCTACGTATTCTAGTGTGCTAGAGGGAACCTTTGTGGTTGAATGTTCATTTTCGGAACGTATACAGGTAGTGAAAGTATGCAATAAGAAACAGGAAACTAGTGCCAGTCTCAGAGACTTGGGCATGTAAAATTTTTCCAGAAGAAGAAGTGTTAAGGATATATGAATCTGTAGAGAAGCAGACATGGAAGCAGATCTAGGAGAGTAGCATGAGGTGGTGAACATTTCGACATTATACAACCACCCGCCTTTGTAGTCCCCGCTAGGATCAAGGAGCTGGAGGGCAGGGGATGAGAGTAGTTGTATGCGGTCAGGGAGTGTGACCCAAGGGCTCTAGGAATGATTCAAGGTACAGTCTGTGTCTATTACTGGCTACCGTAAACTGCAGACATTGATACTAATCAATCCTTTCTTCCACGAATGTTTTCCTATAACTAGAGTTTCTGGTTAAGCCATTTACTTGACCCTCATGTCTGGAGATACCGTTGGGAGAAGACTCGATAATCATGATTACGCCGAAGGTGTAATCTGACCCTTAAGGCGAGAGTTTCGGTTGGAACCTTTTGGTGGCAACATCGAGGCCTTACTGCGTTAGTTTGGGTAAGGACTAGATAACCATAGTTCATACACAGATTGACTGTATTAGGCAAAAAGGATGTGGTTTACCTACAATGATGGGATGGGTTATCCTTGGTCGGCGAAAAGGAAACCCCAGGTACCACAGGATAAACTCAGGCATAGGAGGGTGCGGTCAATCACTCTTGAGTCAGCCAACCTTACCCTCATGGCAGTAGGAGTTTTGAGTTTTCATTTCCAAACAAAGAACAGAGGCCTCTAGAGTTCGAGGATGGTGACCACGTTTTTATACGAGTCTCACCTCGACGAGGTCTAAAGAGATTTGGTCGGGCTGGAAAGTTAACTCCGCATTTCATTGGACCTTTCCAGGTCCCCATCTGAGTAGGCGAGGTGGTTTACCGCTTGACCATTCCACCATAGTTGCACTAGGTGCATGACATCTTCCACATATCTCAGCTGAGGGGATACGTGCATGACCCTTCACACATCATCGACCACAGGGAGCTGGAAATCGATGATGGGAAGACATTCACAGAGGTTCCAGTGGAGATCGAGGATTGAAAAGGGTAGGTACTATGTGGACTATCGAATACTCTTGTGCGCTTTCGATGGCAGCACATGTACCTCTAGGAGAGCACATGGGAGCGGAAGGCTCAGAAGCATGCTCAGTACCACTTTGGTTTCCCCTAGTGTGTGTTGAAGCTTTACGGGAACATAAAGCCCTGAGGTGGGAGTAACGTAAAGCTTCGTAAATTTCATGGAAATTTTTTTCTTAATTTCTTTGGAATTTTATGAGTACGAAGTTTTCGATGGCACCTGATTCCAAGAAATGGTGTTCCCAGAATCAATTTCCAAAGTTTAGATCGGGTATGTTTAGTGAACAAATGAGTGGGTTTTTCTATATTTTGAACTGGTGCTCGCAATTGAAATCTGAGGGCACCAATGAACTCACGGCATCGGTATTTGCTTAAGTGGATCTTTACCACAGTTGCGTTTTAACCGGGTTGAGTTTTATTAATCTAGGAGTTTAGATAAGAAAAGATAAATAAATTTGTTAAAACAAATTTATATCTAAAGAAGTTAAATCGTCCCATGTGTGGATATATGAGAGGTGGGCCCACACGAGCCCCAACCTCTCATCTTCCCATAACTCTCTCCAACCCCCTTTAATACCCCCCTTAAATTTAATGTGACAACCCCCTTAATAAAGAGACCATCTCTCTCTCCCTCTTTAATGTTTCCAACACTTTAATTAATTATGTGTTTTTGAATTTGAAAGGGCATGGCATGTTTATTAATATGGGAAGAATCTTTTTAATATCGGTTGGAAAATATTTTGTATAATCTTGTCGTTAAAATCTGGAGAAATTTAGAGAGAACATTAAACCTCCGATGAAGAACGGTTCTCCAAGGACAGCCTTCCAAGATCTTAAACAAAGAACAATCCTTCAATGGAGGTTGGATTATGATGATTCTCCGATGCTCAAGCTCTAATATGAAGTGTGAGGCGGATGCGGTGATCGACGTCAACTCCATACTCTTTCCGCATATCAACAATGTGCAACGTCATAATCGAGTTAGGATGTTTTCATATATAGTGTATATGTGATTTATACCTCATGCGTGGGTATTTAATTGTAGGGTGTTTGTATAATTTATTTTGAATAAATTAAACCCTTATCGTTGATGAATTTTGGATTGAGCCTCTAATGTGTAGGGAATGGCTAACAAACAAGCACAGACCCTCCGATGGTTGTTCTTTTGTGCGCGGATTGAAGGGCGACTTTGAAATTGGACGCAACGGAGATTCGAAGCTGGTATGACGTACAGAAGGATCCCATGGCGTGGGTCTGACGAGGGTCCCGACGGTCCAAGGTGATGGTTTGGTTGGGTGAGTAGGGGACGGTGGCTACTGGTGATGGCGGAAAGCGGTGCGATATGGGGTCTGGTGCGTGGTAGCAGGAGGTGGCATGGTGACCAATGGTTAATTAGATTGCAGATGGCTGCTAGGGTTCAGGGTAGTAGGAGATGGCTGCTAGGGTAGAGGCCGCGTGAGATTTCTCAGGGAGAAAGGAGATTGGAGAGAGAAAGAAGGAATAAGAGAAATAAATTAAAAAACTAATACATAGAAAATAATAAAGAGAGAGGGAGTTGGTGTTTGATTTTCCAGCGCGGAATATGGGGCCTCCAAATCATGGATTGATTTGGGAGTTACAAAAAAAGGTAATTAATAATAATATAATAATCATCATATTATTACTTTTCTTAATAAAACACCTTTTTGTCCATAACTTCTTCATTCGATCTCGGTTCCATGAATAGTCTGCGGCAGTGAGACCCTTATTCTGAGACGGACATTTCGAGTCCACATTGGATGTCTTTTTCGGGTTTATGGATTAGGTACCCAAAGCGCTCGGAAAATAATAGATTGAATATTATTATTAAATCTTCGACCTGCTATAACTCATGTGTGTGATGTCTGATTGGCTTATCGTCATTGGCAACGTGACCCTGTCTTTAAGATGGTCGATTCAAGTCTAATGTTCGATACTAAATTCTAGATCGTGGCTCAAGTCCACAAAACAACCAATTATAACAATAATATTATTATTACGGGATCTTATATCTGACATATCTCTCACATTCGGTGTCGGAATGACGAACAGTCTGCGATGTTGTGACCCTGGAATTAAGATTGATGTTTCAAGACCAATTTTTGATATTTATGTCAAGGTTGATGTGTGGGTCCCATGAGGCCCGGTTCGCGCGTGTTGTGGTGTAATGAAACTTTTTAACCGGCTATCCGTTTTGGACTAATGGGTAGTCCATCTCATGTGTTTTTCGGTATGGATATCAATGGTGTGACCAGTTTGGTTAACCTGTGTCATTTGATGTATGACTAGGTTGGTTCGAACCCGAAACCAACCGGGCCCTCGGAGCGGAAATGCTTATAACTTGAGTTTCGTACATCTGATTGATGTTTCGTCGACTTTGTTGGATTCCTCTTGATGAGATGGTTCTTTTGGCATACTCCACTTGAGGATTGAATGTGGTTGGAGTACGGTCGGGTTGGTTTAGCTTATAAACCAACTGGGCCCCTAGAACGGAAATACTAATAACTCTTGGACCGAACGTATGTTTGACAAACTGTCAGTGGCATTGGTAATCACGTTGAGAAACAGTTCCTTTGAGTATACCCCATGAGAGTTCAGGGTACAGTTGAGATACGGCCGGGTTGGTTCGTACACGAAACCAACCAGGCCCTCGGGACTAAAAGGCTAATAACTCATAGACTGGGCATCTGATTGACGCACCATCTATTGCGTTGAGACCCCTATGACGAGACAGTCCTTTGAGATACTTCCACATGAGTTTACATGACACTTGGAAGTATCGACCAGTAGCTCTTGGAGCAGACCCTCTCGGAGACGAGCGTACAGAGTACGGAGACCTTGTAGCTGGCTGAGACCTGATAAATGCTTGTCTGATTCGAGTCGGAGTGACTTGTATAGCCCAGTGGGGAGCACTACTATGTTTGGGTGGCAGACCCACGACAGGGAGCACTACTGTGTTTGGGTGGCAGACCTGCGGTACTCAACAGAAGGAGTACCTCTGTAGGCTATGAGGGGGAGCACTACTTTGTGAGGTGGCAGACCCATGGTGGGGAGCACTACTATGTTTGGGTGGCAGACCCACGGTTCTCAATAGGAGGTGTACCTCAGCAGTCTAAGGTTAGTGAGCAGCACCTCAGAGTTGTGACAGGATCACTGTACTCGTTAGATGAGGATCTCTTCAACAGTTGTAGTTTCGATATCATTAATGAAAATCCGGGTTTGAGGTGAGTCAATGACCTTTGTGTTTACCTCATGATTGAGATTGGTCACTTGACAACATAGATATTTGTATGGACATATACCTAAGTAGTGGTTATCTGTTGATTTCATAACCTTTGTGTTTCCTCATGATTGAGATGGGTTACTCGATAACTTAGGTATATATATGGGCTTATACCTAATTAAGGGTTATCTGTTGAGATCCTTCTTTGTGGTTATCCTTGTTGGATTTAGGTGGACCATGAGGGTCCCTGGGTCCCTACAGAGTATCTTTATACTCACCCTTGCACGGGCTATGCCAGCACCTCGTTGTGTTAGATGCAGTCAACGGACAACCCTGATAGAGACCGAGTGTACGAGGATTGGACGATAACCGGAGGTAGACCTCATGATGAGTCAGTACCCAGAGGTGGAAGTCACGATGAGATGGTACTCGGAGGAGGCTGGCAGGCGAGAGCGTTGAGGAGGCTATCTGTACCTACACATCAGGTAGGATCCGAGGTGGACGACCTAGAAGTTTATTCTATCTTCCAGCTTTTTGTCTTTTCTATTTTACTTTCATTCAGTTGTAGCTGTACTTTTCAGTTAGGTTTGTATTCTATCCCATTTACTTTTCTGCACTTTCATTGGTACATAGTGTATTACTTTTTCTTGTACTTCAATTGGATGTGTTTATGTTTTATAAAGGCAATGCCTTCCCAGTTATCGGGATTTACGCCATTGGTGCTAGTCTCCAGCCTCTGCCTTATGGAAGGCAGGCTTGGGGTAGTCACGGCACGGGCCCCAAGGACGGGTCATGACATGTTCCAAGTAATAATTTTGTTAGGACATTAACAAAAATCAATTATTAAATAATATCAAAATTGACATAAATGAGTTTTTAAAACAAATACAACATTATTGGTTGATATAATATTCCAAAAAGTCTAAGGATCAGCCAAAGAGCCTAAATAGTATTATATGTGACATTAATGATCCTATTTTGGTTCTCTTGGATGTTTATAGTAAGTTTATTAACAATATAATATAATAATACAAAGATACATGGTAAATGTCAAACTATTTAACTAAGAGTTAAATCTAAAAGATAAGGGTAAAATAGTGACCCAAAGCTGTATAAAACATATTGGTTGGGTGGTTTTCGACCCATCCACACCTTAGACATTAAATAATCGTATTTAGAGCCATTAGAAACCAAATATGAATTTATAATAAAATAACACTTTACATTTTTCCTAAAGCGACCCTCCTCCCCCTTATAAAAGGACACCACTTATAACCAATTCCTCACACCTCTCAAGCCTTTTGGATCATCCAAACTCTGCCCAATTAAGCTCTATAAGTACCTCTCCTCCTTTTAGAAGCCTTAACATAGGCAGAAGGAACTTCAAGAGTTCTTTTCGGTTCAAACCAAGGGAGTTACCCAAATTAAAGGTAACGATTTCTCTAAGCTTCTTTTCTTTTATTTTAATTCTCCAACCCCTAAACTCTTCTTATTATTTTATTTTGTAAAAACACCAGTATAATCAATATACTAGGATATTTTTATGAGAAATATTCGAACTACACTTACACACACCTCCATCTAATGGGTGAAGAACATAATGTTTCTGTGGATGGAAACCAAACGCCTCACGAAACGATGATTGTTCAATTATCTCCTACCACCTCTCATGGTGGCTATCATGATGGAACTATAATTAAATATGATATTAAGGATATTTATTTTATATATAATCTTCTATAATTACATTTTATATAATACCATTATTCATTTAATGTTGTATATATATACAATAATTTCATTTTAGAATGTGCGGACTACTGCCCCCTCAAAGTGATATGACTCGTTCATACCATACATGGAACACATAAAGGATGGTGTTAATGAACATAAGTAACATATATAAGATATTTTATTATACTGGAATAATAATATACCTATGTATCATTTTTATTTTATTCTTTTTAAAATGAAAAATGAAATGGATGTAGTGTTTGTCCGTACGTACGAATTACCATCCCCACGAACACGATGAGATTCATTCCCCATCATATCCATTCAAGTCCAATTCTCATTTGATGATTAAAAATAATTTTTAAGGACTCGATATCATTCGGGATATGTATAAGATATAACCTATCCATAAAAAACATGGCTTATGTAACAAAACATATATAAGAAAATGAGTAAGTTAACACCCGAAATGACGATAATACTAAGATATAATTAACAAAGAAATGTTAAAAGATCATATATGATATAATATTAATGTATATTATTCCTGTATAATATAATAACAATTATTTCACTATTATACAGGATGTTAACCTACCCTCAACCATGGAAAATTACAAGGTAAGGTTTTATTCACAATCTCTTCATTATCTGAGGTTGTTTATACGTGATTATATACTGGGACCTCTTTATCATCCACCTCCTTGTTTCTCAAAAATGTAATTTCAAATAATTCATACTATTTTATAGACAATGGGTTAAAGGAATTTATACCCTTGTTTGAATTTTTATAAGATTTTTATAAAGGAATCTTTCCATCGTTTTCCAAACAATGACCTTTTTAACCTTTTCGACAGATTTAAGGTAAGAATGTCTTTTTAACTTATACGGCATGTGCGGCTATCATTCACCATTATAAAAACTCCAAAGCATCCCTTACAAGCTTATAAGAATATTTTCAAAGTAAATGTTTTCTTAATTATGTGACTTTTAAATGATTTAAAAAAAAGAGATATTTCACTCAAATAGTTTTGATTTCATATATGTCAACATCCTTTGATGGATTTTAAGCTTATTTGAAGTTGATTTATTATTATACAAAACTTTAATATTGTATTGTTGTTTTTGTGGTATGTTTGACTGTGGATATGTTATTTTTATACCATTCATGGTTTATAGAGAAAGTATTGACATTTCGTATGCTAGTTTTAATACAAATGTTTATATTATGTTTAAACCTATTCGTATGAGGAATGCATTGGACTTATTAAGTGACGGGTGGAGCCTGCTATTGCTCCTTGATGCATCGATAGGTCTCATGATACTAACTAGTATCTTGGCACAAGGGCATCACAAATACTTATTTGTAGTTTGGATACAAGGACTTGACTATGTGGTTATGATAGTGTATCATTATGAATTCCATCATTATGAAAGTGGTTATTGATATTGCATGTGATTGTTTGATAAGTCGAATATCCATGTGAATAAGTAAATGACATTGCCATATTATGCTTAAGTTCATGTTTAAAAGGATTTTGTTTTATTTATACATTGCCTTAAATGTTTATGCTTGTTTATGAATGTTTCTGCTATATTTTTATCCTTACTGATCATCTGAGCCCACCCATTTCTATGTTTTATTTTTCCCAGGACGTGAAGAAGTATTTTATGAATGACCTATAGGTATTGTAACATCCCAAGTAAGTAATGAATAATATATATTTTTATCTATGTCTATTAATGATTAAGATATAGTTTTAGAGGCTTAAAATGAAAATAAATACAATCTTATGCATGGAATACACTAATATTCTTAAATGATTGTTTTACTGCCTTTTGATGGTAAACCCTTTTTAAATATATATTTTTTACAATTTTTTAAGCTATTTTTTTCAAAATAAAATTAGTATTTAGGATTGGGACATCAAAATTTACTTTGTGTGAATTTTTAGTATTTTTCCGATAAAGTTCATTTTTTAATGAATAGTGAAAAATGTTGTATTTTAATTCAAAACCTCCTTTTAATCTAATTTATTTATATGATTATATTATCTTTTTAATTGGTTTTGAAGTGAAATTAGAATATATTTTTACCATTTTATCCAATGGTGGTCATTGGAATCAATTTCACTTTGAAATTGGACTTAAACTAGTGTCAATCTTTTGATAATTATTGTTTCATAAAAACACGCTATTTGTCATGACAACGGAGATTAGTTATTAAATTAATTAATGCAACTTACATGTTTTGAATTTTTTAAAATAGACATCATTTTTGAAATTGGAATATCAAATATATCTTAGGGTGAAGTTTTGGTATCTTTCTGAAAAACTTCAATTTTTGATAAATAGTGAAACCACTAAGTGGTAGTTAATGAAACTGATTTTTTCGTTTAAATGAAACTTTGCCACTTCTGTGATTTGATTTTCAAAAATCCGACATGCATGGTTGTCATTAAGAAGTAAAATGTGGTTCAATGAGATTAAAATAATTTTTTGGTGAATAGTAACTTTTAAGTTCTTAATCGCGATTAGTGGTAATTAGTGTAGTTTAAGGTAAAAATAATGTTTTAATAATATGAGATGAGCTTGAAACAAGTCCTACCCTGATTGGACGTTTCATGGCCGACCAAGACAATCCATGGGTCAACTAGGGGACCCCATGGTGCTACTTTGGTTGGGAAATGACATAAATAAATTTTTATTTAATGTTAAAGCAAAAATGACACAAACAAGAAATGTTTTACTAAAACAATTTTTACATGGGGTTATATAAGTCCGATATTTTATTATAAATAATCATTGGAAATATAAAACGATTTCCTACATAATTGTATTTTTTTTATAATTTTTAGACTTTAAATAAATTAAATTTTTTATGACATCATGATGATGCAGCGATTACCTCATTAATAAAGGATTTAAATAAAATGAAATGATAATGTAAAATCTATGAACTACACATGTCCAAAACCTTTTTTATTGGTGGATTTAGAACCCTTATCACCTTACCCTTGAAGTATATCAATTTGGGACCTTTTGAATCCAAAACGCATTTTAAAATAAAGTAACATTTCTTTACTTTCCAAGAGTGCCCCTCCTCTCCTCTTATAAAAGGCCCCCACCTCTACCTCCTTACCCACACTACCAAAGCATTTGGCTCGGCCAAACCCTGACCATTTTGTCTCTCCACATCCCTCTATTACTCCTTGAAGCCTCACTTTGGGCATAAGTCTTCCCAAGGTAGCCTTTGAGCTCAAACCAAAGGGAGTTACCCGATTTTAAGGTAATGTCTTCACTTGAGTCCTTTTGTTTTATTTTGTTTCTCCAACCACCTAAACTCTTTTTATTCATTTCTTTTGTAACAAATCCATTATCGTAAATATAATAGGATGTGTTTATAATAAGTATTCGAGCTACACTTACACACACCTACATCTAATGTTTAAAGGACATACTCTTTCCGTGGATGGTGAATTTATGCCTCCCGAAACGATGATTGTTCAACATTCTTTTAACACCTTCAAAGGTGGCCATTAAGATGTCACTATATTTATATATGATATATAATATGTTTATGTTTTCCTTAAGCTTCTGTATTTTCCATTTTGGGCATACCTTTATGGTTTCTATTATGGGTAAACGCGATATCTTCATTTAAGGAAGTGCGGACTACCGCCCCCTCAAAGTGATTTGATTCGTTAAATACCATATGTGGGACGTATAAAGGATGGAACTATGATATTATATATGATATTATACTTGAATTATAATATACCTTTATATCATTATGATTCCATTCTATAAAATACAAAATAGAAATGAAAGTAGAGTTCATGCGTACGTACGGCTTACCGTCTCCATGAACGGTGCATTTCATTTCTTACCTCTAAATGATTATGTAATATTATAAATGGATGCATGTACTGGATATATATGAAATATATTATATCTAAATCATGAATACCATTCTGGATATAATGGATACATGAACAACTTGTAATTATAAAGGGCTTATTTTTTACTCAAGTACCAATGATCGTTAAAACGACCGTTATTAACTTAAATAATTACATAGTATTCATGACATGGAAATAAGTGATATAAAAGGAATAATGAACTTGAAAAAGGTTCTTAAACAAGTAGAAATTAACTCATGTTTATTATTCAGGTTATTAAATAACGACTGAGTCATGTCGGACCCAAGGTATGGGACTTCGTCTCAATCTCCTTTCATTGAAGAATATTTTGTTTTATACACAACCTTCTTTTATATGGTGTATAAACCCCTTTGACTTTTACGTTTATTCAAAAGTAATCTTTTTTATATGAAGCATTTACTAAACGACAAAAGGGAATGTTTTTGTCGTACGTATGCGGTGACAATGACTTCTCCGCCGCTATGACCATTATTTGAGTTTCGGCTTCCTCTACAAGCCATAATTTTTTTAAAAAATAAAAAATAAATACAATGTTTTACTTTTCTTCTATTTTGGTATTGAAAATTGTTTTCATAATGTTTTTATATCAATGTGTTGTATTGATATCTTGTGATTGAAAGGTGGAAATGTTATGTTTCCTTTATGCATTTTTTATGTGATACGATTATGTTGAGGTTCTTGGGTATTATTATGAAGACGGGTGGTTCCGTGATAGACTAAGGGCGTGTGAGCCCGATATAGCTCTCCAATGCATTGGGTGACCCGAAGGAGTGAAACGTAAAGGTTTCACCGAAGAGATTTAGGGAATATACTGTGATGGGTATTCCAAATGTAACCAAGAGGGTTACTCCCTACGTAATTAAGTTATGAATGCCTCAAGTTACCTTTATGACTTATGATTTCGATGATTTATTCATGATTTTATGAGGTATGTTAAAGTGATTATGTTTTATGGGTAAAGTATGATTTATTTCTTATGTATATATGTACCCATTTTTCCTTTCCATGTTTTTATATCCCTTACTGAGCATTTTATGCTCATCCCAAGTTTTTTTGAAATGTTTTTCACAGGTCAAGGGAAAGGTACATGATATGATGATAGTGTCAAGGAAGTGTCAAGAAAGAATCCATGTTTTATTTTAAATATGTTTTCATTGATGGGAAAAAACAATACTATCTTTATGTAACCACTTTGTTTATATGTGGAATGTAATGCAAGTTTTAGGATCTAATTCTCTAAAACTCTAAACTCGAAAAGATCCCCAATGTGTAATCTTGTAATAACTCAAGATTAAGTAAGGTTTATGGTTGGGGCCTTATAGTTGGTATCAGAGGTTAGTTTAGATAACTTTAGGAGTTAGAATTCTATTAAAAGATTATCCAAAAATATTTTTTTTGGTCAAATTGAAGTGATATAGTATTTGAAGATTACCATGTTGCTTCATCTAAGACATGTTTGTTCAGAATGGTTTTCCGTAGAGGAAACAGGGAAGCAGTGCTAGGAAGGCTTACAGAAGGAAATAACCTTCGGAATTAGCATCCCGAGATGGTCAGAATTGGAACTGAACAGTTTGTTACAGTAATGGAACAGTTGACTCAAGCGATAAATGGTGGTGGTGTCCTTGCACGAGATCAGCCAGATCAACCGCAGAGGAACATGTCATTGGTGGAACATTTCATGAGGAAACATCCCCCATCATTCAGAGGATCATCTGACCTTGTGCTAGCTGAGGGGTGGATTAAAGCACTGGAGAAGATTTTAGATGTCATGGGGTGTTCAGACAATCAAAAGGTTAGTCTTGCTATTTACCGTTTTGAGGGTGAAGCAGATCAGTGGTGGTCGATGGTTAAAAATATCAGGGACGCTGATGAGATTGATGCTCTCGACTGAGATGAATTCAAAGGTATGTTTCTTGAAAAGTATTTTCCTAAGGCTATTCGACTTAGGATGGAAAAAAATTATTGGAATTGAGGCAAGAGGAAGACTCAGTGGCTACCTATGAAGAAAGGTTCACTCGATTGGCAAGGTATGCTCCAAATTTTATCTAAGACCTTGATAGTAAAATCAATCGTTTTTTACTCCGGATTAAAGCCAAAATATTCAAGGGCATTAGATTCTCGTGAGTTTAAAAGTTATGAAAAGCTTGTTCAATGTGCTGAGAAGGTGGATATGGAATTTTCCGATGATCAAGTGTTCTATAACAACCAACAGAAGAAGAGACTGAGGTTGTAGAGACCCGTATCCTGACGTACATAGACTTTACATTACTTTTGCGGAATACTTAGTACATAATAAAAACACACACACACAAGGATCGTAACAGTTTAGTGTCTTTGGAAACTCGGAACGTAATCTTCTAATCGTGGTGAATGATCTTCAATATCTCCCACAAAGATCTTCCCCCTTTTTTTACCTAAAACCTTTCTTTATATCCTGGGGAAAAGAAAACATAAAAGGGTGAGCTCAAATGCTCAGTAAGGGTATACAAAAGAAAAATCAATCACATCATATTCATAAGAACATATCTTTTGGAAATCTTAACCTGCAAAAGAGAGCATAATTTCATAACATGGGATAAATCATAGTAGTGAAATGAAATCCAAATAATCATAACATAAAACATGAAACTTTGTGGCATACACACATAATCATAGAGAATCATTTCTTGTTAGTCAAGACTCATTGCCAAGACTATCTTAGTGGACAAAGTCCCTTTCTGAATCGAGTAACCCTCGTTTCAGTCCTGTTTCACTGAACCGGTATAACCTACCATTTCAGCCATGTCCATCTCATGAGATATAAAATCTTTACCCAATGCATTGGAGGGAGATATATGTCCCACCCATCTTATAATGAATCCTTTCTTATGTGTGCCACATAATCATAAAACATCCATCATAGCATAACCCATGTAATAAAAATGGGATTCTTAAACGACATGACATCATAAAACAACTCATATAAGATAAAGGAATTCATAAAAATAATTCCATCACAACATGATCAAATCAATTTAATAATAGGGATAAAAACAGAACCCTTTATTATCTTAGATGGAAAATAATTTTGATAAAACACTTGAACTCCATTCTTGAGGAAAATATCCTTTCTTCTTCAAAGACATTTTTCCTTTCATAACATGCCATACAACTTTAAAATAAAAGAAGTTGATTAAAAATAAACTTGAAAACTTGTAAAGGAAGATTCTTGGAAATTTTGTTTTAAGAATCCATTCATGCCATATAAGTTAAAAAAAACATTCTTCGTACTTTTGTCGGAAAAGTCAAAAAGTACCTCGTACGAAAAACGACAAAGGATTCCTTTCGTACATATTACTAAAAACTCACCGAAGGGTAAAAATGGATTTAAACAATTGTAGGTGGATGGAAATAATATTACATATTGATGAAACATGGATGTGGATGATAAAATACACCCCAGTAAATACTTACGAATAAACAATCTCGGATAAAAATGAGATTGTGATATTTTCCTTACCTTAGGTCCAATTTGCTTCGTATGTGTCCGAACCTCCTGTATATTGATTTAAATAATGTCATTGACTTATTACAGAATCATATTCATTGTTATGATATCATATATGGTTCACTTATGACATTATATTACCCGTTCTTTTGTAAATTCCATGTTAAAGAAGCGTTTTGGGTAAAATCGTTTCATTTATCGTAGGTGTTTTGACTTGTTGTTCTTGACATTATTATTACTTATATCATGATTTACTTACTTCCAGAATATAAAATATGATTTATATATCATATATATTCAGTATATATATATATATAATAGATAGATAAATAAAATGAAAAACACCGTTCATGGAGACGGTAGTCCGTACATACGCATGAACGCTGTTTTTCTTTCCTTATTGTCTTGAAATGGAAGTAAGTAGATGACATACATATGTATATATATACATAAATCCAGTAGCTTTATAATGTCATATATTTCATTATTATTTCTTATATATACATTATAATCATTCTTAAATGGTTAACATGGAGAATGAATCTCATCGCGTCGTGGAGACGGTAGTCCGTACGTACGCACGAGCGATGATATCATTCCTATAATTATTGAATTGAATTGGAGTGGATTATACAATATATCAGAATCAATATGATGTTGTAATAACTATGTATAGTTATTCTTTACACCATTATACCCATCCATGTAAGGTGGTGGTGGAAAATAGATTACACCACGGCGTGGAGACGGTATTCCGTACGTACGCACGCACGGTGATTTCTTTTTCCGTAGGATGGATAGATGGTGAAATAGGGTTGTTTCATACTTATAATAACATATAAGTATATGAGTGATTCTGATGTTATTACTTCATAATGAAACAACCTAAGAAGAAGAAGTGGAAGAAGAAATAAAGATGAAAGAATTGGTAACGGTAATTACCTCTTCTTTGAAGCGCCTCTTTGAGACCTCCTCTTAGGGCACTAGAATTGGTCTTTGAGGAAGACCAGAACCTCTAGGATGTTGCTAGGGAAGTGTAGAAGAGATTTTGGCAGGGGTTGGCCGAGCTTGAGTGCTCAAATTGGTGTGAGGAGGAGGGGGAGGAGGTGTCCTTTTATAGGGGAGGAGAGGGGCACCTTAGGAATATCTCAAAATATTATTTTATATTAAAGTCAAAATCGGTTTATAATGGTTCCAAAGGGTCTTATTTCGAAGCTAAAGTGGGGATGGGTCGAAATCCTATCAACCAATAGAATTTAGACAAGTTTAGGATATTATTTTAACCTTATCAATTAAATTTAACTCCAAGTTAAATAATTTAACTTTTACCGTGTCTTTTTGTTTTCTTTCACTATATGGTTAATACACTTACTATAACATGCCAAACGAACCCCAAATTATTTATTATTAATATATATATCCTTATCTAAGTCATTTGGCCGAACCTTATATTTTTAGGAATAAAATAACAATTAATAATATAATATTTGATTTAAAAACTATTTTGTGTCAATTTTGACACTATTTGATATATGATTTTTGTGAAAGTCATAACAGAATTAAATGTTCGAACCAAGTTGATTAAATCAACATTAATATATCATAGTAACCTAGAAAATTAGTGGAATTCATAAAAAATCTCAAATTACATTTATTTTGGTGTTTATAACATCAATTATGTCAATATTTTATTAATAAGATAATTACTGCATCATCGTTGTGTCATAAATAAATTAAATTATTTGATGTCTAAAAATTACAAATAAAATACCCTCATGTAGTAAATCTATTTAGCTTTCTAATGAATATTTACAATCGAATTTATCTTATGTATAACCCCATATTAAAAATGATTTACTTATTAAACTTTGATTTTAACTATTTTAATCTTTCTTTAAATAAATTAATAATAAATGTCCTAATCTAATCCAAGTGGGCCTAAATGGTCATATTTTATTCCTAAGTTTGTTTTTGGTCGAATTACACTTGTCCAATAGAATTAGGACATGTGTTAGGGTAATAGTAATATCATATTTACCCTTAGTTACCCTATTTACTATTAACCGCGGTAAAAAAAAGTAAAAAGTTACTATTCACCAAAAATTATTTTCATCTCATTGAACCACATTTTAGTCCTTGATATTAACCGTGTCTATCGGATTTTCAAAATTCTATTCACAGAAGCGGTAAAATTAATTTTTCTGCAAAATTCAGTTTTTTAGCCTACCACTTAGTAGTTTCACTATTCATCAAAAATTGATGTTTCTCAGAACAATGCCAAAATTTCATCCTAAGCTATATTTCATATTCCGAATTCAAAAATGAAATCTATTTTACCAAATTCATAACATAGAAGTTGTATTAATTAATTTTATAATTAAATCCCGCTGTTAAAATAAATAGCGTGTTTTTAGGGAACAATATATATCAAAAGATTGACACTTGATTATGTCTGGTTTAAATGTGAAATTACAACCAATGACCAACATTGTATTAAATTGTAAAAATATATTCTAAATATACTTTAAAACCACTCAAATTAATAATTTATCACTATTAATTATTTCGATTAAAAAAGTTGTTTTTAATTATAATTTAGTAATTTTCACTATTCATTAGAATGTGAAAGTTATCCGAAAAGTACCAAAATTTCACCTTAGGCTAAATTCGATACTCCGAATCCAAGAATGAAGTTCATTTTGAAAAATAAGATTTACAGAATTTTAAAAAGTGGTTATTACTATTCATAACGGCTAGTTTTAATAATATTTTAATAGCATATCATTGTTTCGTGAAACTCAGTATTACGTACCACACACGCTATCGAGGAAGGTTGCGATTGCGTGTAATGCAAGGCAAGTCAAGGATGCGTGTTGTGCAAGCTCCTTTTGGTGTAGCGTACAACACAAGACATTAGTGAAATAAAAAAGAATATTTTTCATAAAATCTCGGGCTGTTACAGAGGTGGCAGGAGAAAGGTAAGAATTATTTAAAAAAAGTCTGATGGTATGAAAACTAAGTTTCCAGTTTGTGATAAATGTGGAAAAAGGCATGTTGGGCAATGTCTTCTGAATTCTGGAAAGTGCTACCGTTATGGTAAGATGGGACATAAGGCTCGTAATTTCACTGAAAAGGATCAAGGTGAAGGTAAGACAAAATTTGATTTACAGTTAGTGAAATGTTATAAGTGCAATGAGATGGGTCACTATGCAAATGAGTGTCCGACAAAGAGCTTGAGTGTTGGGAAGTAGTTAGACTACAAGCAGAAAGGGGTGGTAAAAACCTTTGCAACTACTTCAGCAGATGTCCGTCCATCAAATGAAGTTGTATCAGGTATATTGTTTTTTTTTTCAGATTGTGCCAGTGTGTTTTTTGATTCGGGGCTTACACATTCTTTCATCTCTGAAAACATTTCTAGTAAAATGGGAATACCATCTCAAGAAATGACTCCTGAAGTTTTGGTAAAAACACCTGGGGGAAATGTTTAGTCAAAAAGAATTTATAAGAATCTTCCTATCCTTATCTGTGGAAAGAACCTACATGCGAACCTTATTGTTCTACCTCTAGTAGAGTTTGATGTTATCCTTGGTATGGATTGGCTCTCTATTTACCATGCTAAGATTGACAGTAGAGCTAAAGAAGTTTCTTTTCAGAAAGACTTTCAGTTTGTGTACAAGAATGAACCCTTACTGTTGATAACTTATTAAGAGGCTGAGAAACTTGTAAAATATGGAGATGAATTTTACCTTGCACACATCGTTGAAAATAAAGGAACTGTTCAGATTAATGATGTGCCAGTGGTAAATGAGTATCCTGATGTTTTTCCTGATGAGTTGCCTGTAATAATACCAGATCGGGAAGTTGAATTTACTGTTGACTTAGTTCCTGATGCTAATCCAAATTCAAAACCCCCTTATCGAATGGCTCAAATTGAACTTTTAGAGTTGAAGGAGCAATTGCAATATTTATTAGAGAAAGGTTTCATTCGACCTAGCACATCACCATGGGGTGCTCCTGTTTTATTTGTTAAAAAGAAAGGCGGTTCAATTAGACTTTGCATTGATTATAGAGCCTTGAATATCATCATTGTTAAGAACAAATATAATTTGCCTCATATCGATGATTTGTTTGATCAGCTCCAGGGAGTTCAGTATTTTTCCAAGATTGAATTGAGATCGGGGTACCATCAGCTGAAGGTAAAGGAAGTAGATGTTCCGAAGACTGCGTTTCGTAAAAGATATGGCCATTATGAATTTGTAGTAATGCCTTTTGGGCTAACCAATGCACCTGCTGTATTCTTGTACCTAATGAATAGAATTTTCCATGAGTTCTTGGATAAGTTTTTTGTGGTTTTCATTGATGATATTTTGGTGTTTTCTAAAAGTAAAGATGATCATGAAAGACATTTAAGGGTTATCTTGCAAACCTTAAAAGAAAATAAATTGTATGGGAAATTCAGCAAGTGTTAGTTTTGGTTGCAACAAATTTCTTTCCTTGGTCACATTGTTTCTAAAGATGGGATAACTGTTGATCCTGCAAAAACAATGGTTGTTGAAGAATGGCCAAGACCCAAAAATGTAATAGAGATTCATAGTTTCCTTGGTTTGGCAGGATATTACTGAAGGTTTGTTAGAAATTTTTCACGGTTATCTAGTCCAATGACTAAGCTAAATCAGAAGGGTGTTAAGTTTATCTGGACAAAAGAATGTGGTGATTGTTTTCAGGAATTGAAAAGAAGATTGGTGAAAGCTCTAGTTTTGGCACTACCTTCCAGGAATGGTGAGTTTGTTATCTACAGTGATGCTTCATTGAAAGGACTTTGTTGCGTCCTAATGCAGAATGATCAGGTAATTGCTTATGCTTCACGACAGTTGAAAAATAATGAGGTAAATTACCCTACACATGATTTGGAATTAGCTGCTGTTTTTTTCGCTTTAAAATTTTGGAGGCATCATTTGTATGGAGTAAACTGTGAAATATATACTGATCACAAAAGTTTAAAGTATATATTCACTCAGAAAGAGTTAAACATGAGACAGAGGAGATGGCTGGAATTAATCAAGGATTATGATTGTAAAATTCATTACCATCCTGGAAAAGCAAATAAAGTGGCTGATGCTTTGAGTCGAAAAAGTAATGCTTCATTAACAATGTTGCGTTTGGAACGTGATCCTTTGGTTATGGATTTGATGAAATTTGGCAAAGAAGTTTTTGGCGCAGGATGTTCTTCTGTTTTGTTTCAGGTATCAGTGAAATCTTCTCTATCAGACAGAATCAAGCAAGCACAGAAGCAAGACAGTGAGTTGCAGAAAAAGGTAGAGCTGGTTCAGAAAGGTAAGTTTCTTGAATTCAACATTGATAATGATTGTGTTTTGAGATTTGGGAAGAGATTGTGTGTGCCTTGTGATTCACAGTTGAAGAGAGAGTTGTTATGTGAAGCTCATAGTTCTCCGTTTTCAGTTCATCCTGGAAGTACTAAGATGTACATAGATCTGCATGAGTATTACTGGTGGGATTCAATGACTAGAGATATTGCTGATTTTACTGTGAAGTGTTTGACATGTCAACAGGTTAAAGCAAAGCGGCAGTTACCAAAAGGGATGCTTCCGCCTTTACCAGTGCCAGAGTGGAAATGAGAGAATATATCCATGGACTTTGTTGTGGGATTACCGAAGACATCTCGAGGTAATAATGCAATCTGGGTTATTGTTGATCGCTTGAATAATTCTTCTCATTTCCTTGCTATACGAGATACTTTTTCCCTAGATCAACTTTCCCTCTTGTATCTTAATGAGATAGTCAGGTTACATGGAGTTCCCATCTCTGTTGTATCTAATCGTGATCCCAGGTTCACTTCTAACTTTTGATAAGGCCTTCAGAAGTCGTTGGGTACTGAAATAAATTTTAGTACAGCTTTTCATCCTCAATCAGATGGGCAGTCAGAACGAACAATTCAGACCTTGGAGGATATGCTACGATCTTGTTCGATGGATTTTCAGGGAAGTTGGGAACAACATCTTTTTTTGGTTTAATTTTCATATAATAACAGTTTTCATTCCTGCATACAGATGGCACCATTTGAGGCGTTATATGGGAAGCGGGGTTGAACTCCAGCTTTCTGGGATGAAGTGAGTGAAAGGAATTTGATGGGACCAGAATTGGTAGAAGAGTTGGCAGAAAAAGTTCAGCTGATACAGAAACACATGAGAACAGCTCAGAGTAGGCAGAAGAGTTATGCGGACAACAGGAGGAAAGATCTCTCTTTTGAGGTAGGTGATCATGTTTTTCTCAAAGTATCACCATGGAAAAGTGTGATGCGATTTGGTAAGAAAGGAAATCTGAGTCCAAGGTTCATTGGACCATATGAAATTCTAGAGCGAGTTGGATCTGTTGCTTACTGAGTGGCTTTACCTCCAAATTTATCTCAGGTACACAATGTTTTTCACGTTTCGATGTTGAGAAAGTACATGCCAGATCCATCTCATGTTTTGAGACCAAAGGTTGTTCAGCTGGAAGAGAACCTATCTTATGAGGAACAACCGGTCCAGATTCTTGACCATAGGGAGAATGTGTTACGGAATAAGGTGATTAATCATGTAAAGGCTTTGTGGAAAAACCACATGATCGAAGAGGCAACATGGGAATCTGAAAATGAAATGAGGGATAATTACCCCCATTTATTCGATAAGTAAATAAATTGTGGGGACTCAATTTTCTAAAGGGGGGAAGGATGTAACATCCCAAGTAAGTAATCAATAATAGATATTTTTATCTATGTCTATTAATGATTAAGATAGTGTTTTAGAGGCTTAAAATGAAAATAAATACAATCTTATGCATGGAATAAACTAATATTCTTAAAAGATTGTTTTACTTCCTTTTGATGGAAAACCCTTTTTAAATCAATCTTTTGACAATTTTATAAGCTATGTTGGTCAAAATAAACTTATTATTTATGATTGGGACATCAAAATTTACTTTGTGTGAATTTTTGGTATTTTTCTGATAAAGATCTTTTTTTAATGAATAGTGAAAAATGTTGTATTTTAATTCAAAACCACTTTTTAATCTAATTTATTTATATGATAAGATTATCTTTTTAATTGGTTTTGAAGTGAAATTAGAATATATTTTTACCATTTTATCCAGTGGTGGTCATTGGAATCAATTTCACTTTGAAATTGGACTTAAACTAGTGTCAATCTTTTGATACTTATTGTTTCATAAAAACATGCTATTTGTCATGATAGCGGGAATTAGTTATTAAATTAATTAATGAAACCTACATGTTTTGAATTTTTTAAAATAGACATCATTTTTGAATTCGGAATATCAAATATAGCTTAGGGTTATGTTTTGGTATCTTTCTGAAAAACTTCAATTTTTTATGAATAGTGAAACCACTAAGTGTTAGTTAAAGAAACTGATTTTTTCGTTTAAATGAAACTTTGCCACTTATGTGATTTGATTTTCAAAAATCCGACATACATGGTTGTCATTAAGAATTAAAATGAGGTTCAATGAGATTAAAATATTTTTTCTTGGTGAATAGTAACTTTTAAGTTCTTAATCGCGACTAGTGGTAATTAGTGTAGTGTAAGGTAAAAAAATGTTTTAATAATATGAGATGAGCTTGAAACATGTCCTACCCTCATTGGATGTGTCATGGACGACCAATAAAATCCATGTGTCAACTTGGGGACCCCGTGGAGCCACTTTGATTGGGAAATGACATAAATAACTTTTTATTTAATGTTAAAGCAAAAATGACACAAACAAGAGATGTTTTACTAAAACAATTTTTACATGGGGTTATATAAGTCAGATTTTTGATTATAAATAGTAATTGGAAATATAAAAAGATTTCCTACATCATAGTAGTTTTTTTATAATTTTTAGACTTTAAATAAATTAAATTATTTATGACATCATGATGATGCAACGATTACCTCATTAATATAGGATTTAAATAAAATGAAATGATAATGTAAAATCTATGAACTACACATGTCCAAAACCTATTATATGGGTGGATTTAGAACCCTTATCACATTACCCTTGAATTATATCAATTTGGGACCTTTTTAATCCGAAACTCATTTTACAATAAAGTAACATTTCTTTACTTTCCAAGAGTGACCCTCATCTCCTCTTATAAAAGGCCGCCACCTCTACCTCCTTACCCACACTCCCAAAGACTTTGGCTCGGTCAAACCCTGCCCATTTTGTCTCTCCACATCCCTCTATTACTCCTTGAAGCCTCACTTTGGGCATAAGTCTTCCCAAGGAAGCCTTTGAGCTCAAACCAAAGGGAGTTACCCAATTTTAAGGTAATGTCTTCACTTGAGTCCTTTTGTTTTATTTTGCTTCTCCAACACCCTAAACTCTTTTTATTCATTTCTTTTGTAACAACTCCAGAATATTAAATATACTAGGATGTTTTTATAAGAAGGATTCTAGCTACACTTACACACACCTACATCTAATGGTTAAAGGACATACTGTTTCCGTGGATGGTGAATTTATGCCTCATGAAACGATGATTGTTCAACATTCTTTTAACACCTTAAAAGGTGGCCATTAAGATGTCACTATATTTATATATGAGATATAATATGTTTATGTTTTCCTTAAGCTTCTGTATTATTCATTTTGGGCATACCATTATGGTTTCCATTATGGGTAAACGCGATATCACCATTTAAGGAAGTGCGGACTACCGCCCCCTCAAAGTGATTTGATTCGTTAAATACCATATATGGGACATATAAAGGATGGAACTATGATATTATATATGATATTATACTGGAATTATAATATACCTTTATATCATTATGATTTCATTCTATAAAATATGAAATAGAAATGAATGTAGCGTTCATGCGTACGTACAACTTACCATCTCCATGAACGGTGCATTTCATTTCTTACCTCTAAATGATTATGTAATATTATAAATGCATGAATGTACTGGATATATATGAAATATATGATATCTAAATCATGAATACCATTCTGGATATAATGGATACATGAACAACTTGTAATTATAAAGGGCTTATTTTTTACTCAAGTACCAATGATTGTTAAAACGACCGTTATTAACTTAAATAATTACATAGTGTTCATGACATGGAAATAAGTGATATAAAAGGAATAATGAACTTGAAAAAGTTTCTTAAACAAGTATAAATTAACTGAAGTTTATTATTCAGTATATTAAAGAACGACCGAGTCAAGTCGGACCCGAGGTATGGGACTTCGTCTCAATCTCCTTTCATTGAGGCATATTTTGTTTTATACACATCCTTCTTTTATGCGGTGTATAAACCCCTTTGACTTTTACGTTTATTCAAAAGGAATCTTTTTTATACGAAGCGTTTACTAAACGACAAAAGGGAATGTTTTTGTCGTACGTATGCGGCGACAACGACTTCTCCGCCGCCATGACCATTAATTGAGTTTCGGCTTCCTCTACAAGACATACTTTTAAAAAAAAAGAAAAATAGATACCATGTTTTACTTTTCTTTTATTTTGGTATTGAAAACTGTTTTCATAATGTTTTTATATCAATGTGTTGTATTGATATCTTGTGATTGAAAGGTTGAAATGTTATGTTTCCTTTATGGATGTTTTATGTGATACGATTATGTTGAGGTTCTTGGGCATTATTATGAAGACGGGTGGTTCCGTGATAGACTAAGGGCGGGTGAGCCTGATATAGCTCTCCAATGCATTGGGTAACGCGATGGAGTGAAATGTTAAGGTTTCTCCGAAGAGATTTAGGGAATATACTGTGATGGGTATTCCAAACGTAACCAAGAGGGTTACTCCCTACATAAGAAAGTTATGAATGCCTCAAGTTACCTTTATGTCTTATGATTTCTATGATTTATTCATGATTTGATGAGGTATGTTAAAGTTCTTATGTTTTATGGGTAAAGTATGATTTCATTCTTAGGTATATATATACCCAAATTTCCTTTCCATATTTTTATATCACTTACTGAGCTTTTTATGCTCATCCCATGTTTTTTTGCAATGTTTTTCAAAGGTCAAGGGAAAGGTACATGATATGATGATAGTGTCAAGGAAGTGTCAAGAAAGAATCCATGTTTTATTTTAAATATGTTTCCATTGATGGGAAAGAAGAATACTATATTTATGTGACCACTTTGTTTATATGTGGAATGTAATGCAAGTTTTATGATCTAATTCTCTAAAACTCTAAACCCGAAAAGATCCTCAATGTGTAATCTTGTAATAACTCAAGATTAATTAAGGTTTAAGGCTGGGGCCTTATAGGGATAGTATAAGGGGATATGAGTGTGGTCTTTGGAGACAAGATGTTGTTTTAGTTTTCATTTTATGATGTAATCCAAGACTTATGAATGTATCTACTGATTCCAATGCTACTAAACTAATCGGTCTTTCGAGACTTGATCTTTTGGGATCATGCCAATGTTTGGTAATAATGCACTGACTCTGGGTAACTGGGGTTGGGGCGTTACATCAGCACATAAATTTGGTATGACCATTCCATACACTTGATATCTATCGACTATAAATAAACAGTCCCAAATCCAAATGAAAACCAATAAGTTCTTAATAAAATATATATCACATACAATGAAAAAACTGAACTGAAATAAATAAATCGTATCCCAAAATAACAAGGGTTCAAATTAAAAATTAATAATTTTATAATCATAAATATATATATATATATATAATAGATTTCTAAAAGAGTATGAAATTAAAGAGTGGATTAAAATAGAATAAAAATAAAAATAACTAAACACCCATCTCTATAAACAAGTGAAATTTCATCACATACCCACTCCAATAACCAAAAACCATAATCTAAATGTCATATGCTATATCCAAAATATATTTAGATATTATTGATATATATATATATATATGTATCTATTCCGGGTAAAAATATTTCCAGTAGGTATCCTCCCCACACCATGTGCACAAACTCAAATAATAGAACCATTTCATGCTAGATTGAAATGTAATTAGAACATTAAATTTTACAATTTCCTTCAAAAAAAGTACCATGTGATTTTATTTAACGTCAATGAAAGTTAATATTTTTTTCTTAAAAAAATCTTATATTGTTAGGAAATAGAAATATTTTATTTTAAATGCAATTTGTTTAAACATGCATCTGAGAAACACATATTGATAATAATAATAGAAATAAATTTCATAAATATAAATGAGCTAAAAAGAAAACAAGGTATAATAACTTAATAATTAGTTCACTCATAAGCATATTTGGGATCCTAGAATACCTAGAGACAATATAGGAAAAAGATAACATAAACCAATATAGACCAACACTGGATATCAACTAACCTACTTTAACACTCATTTTACATTACTCAGCTTGACCGAGTTGAACAAACCTTGGGAAGAGTAGAGTTATTCTATGGGCCATTATCTATAGTATGATAATAGACTAGTTCATCATGAATTTGAAGACGTCCCTTCTATAAACTCATGGTTTCTCATGAATTTCAAATGTAGGTTATCAAAAAGCAAATTTCATAATAATATAATATTTAAAATGAAATAGTATAAATCTTACACTCAACTATAAAAACCCTTTAGAGAAAAATATTTTTATTAAGAAAAAAATAAACAACGCATAACGTTCCTTGTTTAGTATAGATATACTTAAACATAATTATTTAATTAATTATCCCATAACAAAATAGGCATCTTTCATAGGCATAAACACTTTAAAACCCCCATAAAAATATTCCAACGAGGATTTAGGAATATAATAAGAGAAAATAAATAATGAAAGTATTTTTAAAAACAAAAATAAAATAAAATTGTCATCAAACCTTCCAATTAAACATAAATATTCTCAGAACCTTTAAAATAAGACTGACCTTACACTTATCAATGAATAAAACATTTTCTACTAGATTGAAACAAAAAAATTGTAATTTAAAAAACCAATCTTTAAGATCCATTTAATAATTAGATTAACATTATGCGTGAAAGGTATTTTCAAGAAGATTTGAACCATAAATTCAAATATAAAAAACATACACATTTAATGAAGTCTAGATATTTCTAACTTGTTTTTGATAGAATGATTAGATATGTTTAGTGTGATTTATAAAACATTAAAAATAATGTGTTTAAAATAACAAGAAATAGTATTTATAATGTTAAAGTGTCTTTTATATAGAAATAAACTTTATACTCTTCACTTTAACTGACTATATCTTAATAAGGTATGGAAATAACTAGGAGGCCAAATGGAACACTAAAATAAAAAATCACCATGAATATTTGCGTAACTCTAATCCCTAGGTTTATATGAATATAGTAATACATACATTTCATACATAGATATTACATCTTAATTAATGAATATTCATTTCATTTTACAAAAACATTCTCAAGTATAATAAAATATTAGTGCATTTGAAAACTATGATATATTATCAACTGGTTTATAAGTGAACTACATCATCTCATGCTTTTTTCATCATAAATATCACCCTTAATAGATATATATTACATAATACCTTTCTTAAAAACCAAGGTAAATAAAAAATAAGAAAGGGTGAGATAGGTTGTTGAATACAGTTACAAATGGGAGATATCAATCATCACATAAGCATTACATGAGCATAACGGTAAAAGAACAGGAGTTTAAAATATCAAAATGATACACTTTAAATAATATATAATAATATTGAGTCATAAAAAATATATTTGAAGTTCTGGATACATGCATCATAAATTAATTATATAACATGATCCATGAGAGTATATCATCAGCATATGACACATTTTGTGAATTACACATTATCATAGAAAAGAATTTCCATTATAGTCAAGTATCATTACCAATAATATCATAGTGGATTGTGTTTACTCCCCATTCCTTTATAATTGTTATAGTTCACTCTCAATACATTCATAGTGGACACTATCCCTTACTAAATTGGATCCACTCCCCATTACAGTCTTATTTATCTCATGAGTTATCCATATTTACTGAATGCATTAGAACACTATATAATTCCAGGCCCACGCATCACATAATGAAAATAATACATATGTTTTCGTAAAGATAATAAATCATTAATTTCATCATAATAATAGAAATAGAAATAGGTTTTATAAACATTATTTCATTACATCATAACATATCCCATGGAAAAGAAACGAGTTAAAAAATTTAATTGATCCATGGGAAAGAAATAGGTTTTATAGAATCATTATTATGTCATAATAATCATAAGACCTCCAAATAAATAATGTGTATGGTATCATTGAATCACATTATTATTAAATTATAATTATCCTCAAGGGTGATATCATGGATGAAAAATGTATTCGAAATATTTCTCCAACATTTCTTGGGAAAAATACCGTCTTTAATTTGAAATCACTTCTTTAAAAAATAAAAACTCTGAAAAAATTAAGGAAATAATTTTATTTGAAAATAAAAATTGAAACATGTGAATTAATATTCAAATAATCAAGTGATCAGGATGGTTAAAAATATCATTCATTATTTATATGTTAAAAGAAAACATTTCTTTCACACTTTTATTAAAAAAAGAAACAATGTTCCTTGCTTTGGGAAATGAAATGAATATTTACTTTAACATATTTTTTGATATATCATTCATGGGTAAAAAGAACTTTAAATAATTATAGAATAATATTAATGGAATTCCTGAAAACATTTTTATAAAACATGGACATGGAAGAGAAATGATTTTTGACCAAAGAGAGAAATAAAATCTTTTTTTACAAAAAAATTATATTTCAGTATTTCTAGAAAATTGAGAGAGGAAAATGAAATAAAAACATATATTTAAATGAATTAAATAAAGGATAATAAATTTCATGAGTTTCTTGCTAGTTAAATCCTAATATTTCATCATCTAAAACTTAATCATAAATGATCTCTATAAACAACGAGATTATAACAAAAAAACCATAACTCAGGTTAAAATTACTTCAAAAGTGATATAACCACATATATAAAGAATATAAATTTATTATAATTCTATACCATAATCATGTAAATACTTATAATATTTTATATTATCCACTGATGACATTTTAATTCCCACTTATTAATAATTCCTTATTAAAATCTATGTTTTCATGTGTTTATTTTTTTGTTTCTCTTGGGAATTTTAGTTTAGTAGTTCTGCTCCTTATACTTCGATCATGGTTATATAATATATATATATTTTTAAATATTATACAAATTAATACATATTCATTATATATATATTTATATACAGTCATTCATAAAAGTTAGAGGTAAAAAAAATGAAATACACCATTCATGGAGATGGTAAGTCGTATATACACATGAATATTGTTTTCAATTTTTGCAGGATGGAATGAAAAAAATGATAAATTCTAAATCACATTTAAAGAATAATTATAAAAACTAAAAATCATATATAATCATTATATATATCATTATTACCATCATATAAAATTGGAATTAAAAAATGAATCACTTATCTTTTTGGTGGTGGTAGTCCACATATAACGACCCTCAAATTTTACACATATTATTACAAGATTTAAAGTGTAATTAACCAAAAATAACAAGACATGGGTCATAAAGTCTAGTGTATTTGGAATATTAGACACATAATTAGAAAGCATGAAACAAAAATTAAAAAATATTTTATTTAATCTCTATTAAGGGCTCTAAACGTATTTTTAGGTCTTATATCATCATAGGGTAACCTGAGAAGTACATGAACAAATGGATGAGATAAAAATAATACTAAGGGAATAAAAACAAAAATAAAGCATAGCACATGGTTTATAAGGCATAACATGATGACATATAATGGCATGGAATATATAAAAACATAAGGAAGCATAATATTTATAACATGAGTACATATAATTCTAGAATCGTAGTAATGTAGAAACGACATACAACATGACATAAGAAAGATTCAAGACTAACTACCAAGATCATTTAACATGGTGGAGAATGAGTTAAGGATAACTTCCAATACCATTGCACATGGTGGACCAAGTCCTATAATGAAATAAATATTACTCCATGTCCCAATGATACACCCAATTTGTGTCTATATTTTCATGTACTCTATTGAAAAATAAGAACAAGTTTTTAGAAATTACCTCCTAATTGGAGAACAAATACTTTGATTTTGGTGATCTTGTTCATTTCCAGGAGGTTTATGGCCAAGTACACAAAATGGAGAAGAACATAGCAAAAATTTATGACTACATGCCTTGTACTTATATACATGTCGTGTACATTCCAGTTTAGACATGGGTTGAATCGGACAAATACAATCCCAAGTAACCAGAATTCATTACATGCCTTGCCCCCATTTCTACATGTCGTGTATGACATTCTAGAAGTGGTTGGTGGCTGAGAAGAGTCTACATGCCCATGTGGCTAGCTGAAGGGTACACACCGTGTATGCATTTCGAGAAGGGGTTGGTGGCCTAATTTTGAGACTACATGGAGTGTATGACAGCGCTAAACGCCATGTACATTCACCTACCAGAAGGCATTGTGTTCCAAGTCAAATACGGCGTGTTAGGCCTCCTACCAGCATAGAAAATGAATCCAAAAACGCGTTGACAAAAGTACAGAGCGTGTACGTTTCATACACGACCTGTACTTATTTTTTCTATAAAAAAGGCCTAGGCCTCCATACCAAGGGTGTGGTGTGTGTAGTATTTTGTGGATAAAGGGTTAAAGCTCTGAAGAAAGATGCTCTGCCATCGTACTACCTGAATTCTCTCTATCGAAGAACTATTTCCTTTTTCAATGATCCAAACATGATTTCATCAGGAATCAATTGTTTTGTGTTTATCATTTTCAGTATGTGTAACTAAACACCCAGTGTGTTGGGGTTGTGGACGCTGTTGAGTTTTAATTTGAATTAAGTTTCTCCGAATGTGTCTATTTTAAGAATCTCTTCTTATTATTCTTAAATAACTTTATATTATCACTAGAAATATTTGACCAGACCAAGGGAAGAATTTTCAAGGATTCAGAAAAAGAATAAATATTAATAACTCCATGACCATTGGAAGTATCCGTTGTCTCAAAATGGACTAATCCAAACAAAGATCTGTTAAACACTAACTACCGGGCCAAGGAGTTAGTTTATTCAGCTCTAAATATAATGTTTACCGGACGAAGGAAACTTTATTACAAATTAAACCTAGAGAGTTGGGTTATCATGAACAACAAAACATCATAAGCAACTTGATTTAATAATAAACTTATCAAAAATCCATTACCTCAATGCATTTATATCATTATTTGAATCAAAACCAATTCTCCTGTCTTTACTTTCATTTTAGTAATTAATTTCCTAAAAGAATCTTAAAAACCAATTGTTCATTTTTTACCCAAACAACCACCCAAAATCGATTTTAAATTCAGCAGACTTCACTAAAAATAAAAATACAAACTAAATTAAGCAAGATAAAATAACCTCATAGTTCCCTGTGGATCGACCCCTTACTGGTACTATACTTGTTATGGTAAATATAATTTGGAACACCGAAAAAATACCTTCGGTAAAATGACCATCCAAATTTCTGCACCATTGCCGGGGAATTATAGTATTTTATTCTTTTTTAAAATAAATTTGTATCAAATATTAGTGGAAATAAAAATCACAAATTCCCAAAAAAAAATTTCCTAATCCCATATCTATTTATCTTTTGTTTTCGCTTTTACTCCTGGCTTTTGTTTTGTGTATGTGCATGATCACAGGTGCATGAACCAATGTCTCACATGGTCTAGGAGCACCGAGTCATGGGATCATTTCTCGCTAGACCTGGAAATCAAATGGAGGTTGTCTCGTCGTCGACGTGCACTGGTGGAAACACACAACCACAATCCATTAACCATGGTTAACAAGGAAGATGGAGAACTAGCCATTGATGTTGTGGCTGAACACACGTACTAGGACAAGAAGCCTCCCCCTCCTGGTATACCGGAGTAGGAACTTGGTGGGTTCAAAGAGTTCCTCCTGAGGAACATCCAAAGGCCACCACAACAACCTCCTCCAGAGTACGGACAACTTCAACAACCGCATCAGATCTTCTAAAGTCCATATTTCACACCTGAGGAGTAGAAATACATGCAACATCCACCCCCTCGACAGCCACCTCTGCAACATACTCTTATAAATTACAGCCTACCATCGATCTATGAAGCTGATACATGCATCGTTCATCCTCTGGTATAGGACCAGAACTTCGAGATCAAGCATGCTATTATGTAGCTGATCCAAAACAATGCTCAATTCGGCGGCCTGCCCAGTGAAGACCCGAATACCCATCTCTCTAATTTTCTGGAGATCTGCAATACATTCTGTTACCATGGCATGTCTGAGGATGCCATTTGTCTTCGTCTATTCCACTTCCCTCTATGGGACAAGGTGAGATACTGGATCAAAGGGTTGCTGTAATGATCTATCATCGCCTGGGAGGAGCTAGCCCAGGCATTTCTATCAAAATATTTTCCACCTTCGAAGACGGTAACCATGCGAAATGAGATCCACAACATTCAGCAGCACGACTCAGAGTCATTGTACGAATAATGGGAACATTTCAAGGTTATGTTACATAAATTTCCACACCACAGACTTCCACACTGGATGCATGTCCAAAAATTTTATAGAGGACTAACAATGAACACAAAGTCTATGGTGGATGCAGCTGCTGGAGGTATGGTAATGAGAAAGTCCCTCAAAAAACTTTTCAAACTACTGGAAGATATATCTACCAACAGCTTTCAGTGGGATTTTTAGTGGGGGACACAAAATGAGGTATGCATAGTATTGATTCTACTACCACGCTTGCTGCCCAGTTGGATGCAGTATAGAAAAAGAATGATGCACTGAATCTCAAGGGGGCATCTGAAGTCCATGCTGCGAACCAACCAGCATGTCGTGAATGTTCTAACAACCACATCCTGGGATAATGCCTGGGACCTTTAGTCGACCCTTCGACAAGCGAGGTGAGATATGTTGCTCAAAACAAAGGGTCGAACTAGTATCAACAATACCAGAACCCAGCATGGTGCAAAAACTAGAACACAGGCTGCGACCAATAGCAACAGAATCCTCCGCCCCAGCGACCGCCCGGCTATAGTCAGCCACAATATCAGAACTCATACCCAAGGCAAAAACAGAACCACTAGGTCACCTAACATCAGCAAGGGTATCAAAAACCTCACTCGCAACAGCAAAGGCAATAACCACCTCCCCTAGATGCACAACCACTGTAACATCCCGAGATTTTATGAAAAATATTATTTTTAATTTCATTAATGTCTTGTGTTGTACGCTACACAAAAAGGAGCCTGCACAACATGCATCCTTGACTTGCCTTGCATTACACACAATCGTGACCTTCCTCGATAGCGTGTGTAGTACGCAATACCGAGTTTCACTAAACAACGATATGCTATTAAAATATTATTAAAACTAACTGTTATGAATAGTAATAACCACTTTTTGAAATTTTGTAAATTTTATTTGCCAAAATAGACTTCATTTTTGGATTTGGAATATCGAAATTAGCTTAGTGTGAATTTTTGGTACTCTTCGGATAACTTTCATATTCTGATGAATAGTGAAAATTATTAAATTTTAATTAAAAACAACTTTTTTAATCAAAATAATTAATAGTGATAAATTATTAATTTGAGTGGTTTTAAAGTATATTTAGAATATATTTTTACAATTTAATACAATGATCTTCATTGGATGTAATTTCACATTTAAACCAGACATAAACAAGTGTCAATCTTTTGATAGTTATTATCTTTTAAAAACACGCTATTTGTTTTGACGACGGAATTAATTTTTAAATTAATTAATTCAACTGATATGTTTTGAATTTGGTAAAATAGACATCATTTTTGAGTTCATAATATCAAATATAGCTTAGGCCTAATTTTTGGTATTTTTCTGGAATCTTTCATTTTTTGATGAATAGTGAAACCACAAAGTGGTAGTTTAAAAAAATGAATTTTTCATAAAACATAATTTTACCGCTTCTGCGAGTGGAATTTCAAAAATCCGAGAGACACGGTTGATGTCAGTAAGTAAAATGTGGTTCAATGAGATGAAAATAATTTTTGGTGAATAGTAATTTTTTACTTTTTTTACCACGGTTAAAAGTAAATAGGGTAATTAAGGGTAAATGATATTATTATTACCCTAACACATGTCCTAATTATATTGGATAAGTGTAATTCGAACAAAAACAACCTTAGGAATAATATATGACCATTTAGTCCCACTTGGATTATATTAGGACATTTATTATTATTTAATTCAAAGAAGAGTTAAAAGAGTTAAAATCAATGTTTATTTACTAAAACATTTTTAATATAGGGTTATACATAAGATAAATTCGATTGTAAATATTAATTAGAAAGCTAATAATATTTCCAACATAATGATATTTTATTTATAACTTTTAGACATTAAATAATTTAATTTAATTATGACACAATGATTATGCATTAATTACCATAATAGTGAAAAATTCGAGTAATTGATATTATAAATACCCAAATAAATATAATTGGAGACTTTTAATGAATTACACTAATTTTATATGTTAATATGACATGTTATTATTGATTTAATTAACTTTTTTCGAACTAATAATTCTGTTATTAGTTTCAAAAAAATCAATTACTAAATAGTGTCAAAATTGACAAAAAATAGTTTTTAAAACAAATATTATATTATTAATTGTTATTTTATGCCTAAAAATCTAAGGTCCGGACAAATGACTTAGATAAGGTTATATACATTAATAATAAACAACTTGGGGTACGTTTGGCTTGTTATAGTAAGTTTATTAACTTTATAGTGTAAGAACACAAGAAGACACGGTAAAAGTAAAATTATTTAACTTAATGATAAATCTAAATGCTATGGTTAAAATAGGAACCTAAACTTGTCTAAATTATGTTGGAAGAGAGGATTTAGACCCATCTCCACCTTAGCTTCTAAATAAATTAATTTAGAGCTATTTAAAACCGAATTTGGCTTTATAATAAAATAATATTTTTTGTTATTCCAAAGGTGCCCCTCTCCTCCCTTATAAAAGGGCACCACCTCCCTCTCTTCCTCACACCACTTTGAGCCTTCAAGCTCGGCCAACCCCTGACAATTTATTCTCTCCACGTCCCTAGAGACACTTTAGAGGTCCTGGTCTTCTTCAAAGACCAATTTTAGTGCCCTAAAAGGAGGTCTCAAAGAAGCGCTTCAAAGAAGATGTAATGCCCGTTACCGATTCTTTCATCTTTATTTCTTTGTCCACTTCTTCTTCTTTAGTTGTTTCATCATGAAGTAATAACATAAGTATCAATCATATAATGATATGTTATTATAAGTATGAAACAACCCTATTTCACTATCTATCCATCCTATGGAAAATGAAATCACCGCGCGTGCGTACGTACGAAATACCGTCTCCACGTCGTGGTGTAATCTATTTTCCACCACCACCTTACTTGGATGGGTATAATGGTGTACATAATAACTATATATGATTATTTTAAAGAATTATTGACTCTGAAACAGTATACATACACTCCAATACATTCCCACGATCATGAGAACGATATCATCGCTCGTGCATACGTACGGACTACCGTCTCCACGAAGCGATGAGATTCATTCTCCACGTTAACCATTCATGAATGATTATAAAGTATATATAATAAGTAATAATGAAATATATGACATAATAATGATACTGGATTTATGTGTAAATATATGTATGTCATCTACTTAATTCCATTCAACTCAATAAGGAAACGAAAACAGCGTTCATGCGTACGTACGGCCTACCGTCTCCATGAACGGTGTATTTCTTTCCATTTAATGATTTATTATATATATATATGTATATTATGAATATATATTATATATAAATCATGTTTTATATTCTGGAATTAAGTAATCATGATCTAAGTAATAATATGAATAACTACAAGTCAAAACACAGACGACAAATGAAACGATTTTACCCATAACGCTCTTTAACATTGAATTTACAAAAAAAACGGGTAATACAAAGTCATAAGTGAACCATATATGATATAATAACAATGAGTATGATTCTAGAATAAGTCAATGACATTATTTAAATCATTTTACAGGAGGTTCGGACACATACGTAGCAAATTGGACCTAAGGTAAGGGAAAATATCACAATCTCATTTTTTATCCGAGATTGTTTATACTTTGAAATTTACTGGGGTGTATTTTATCATCCACATCCATGTTTCGTCAATATGTAATATTATTTCCATCCACCTACAATTGTTTAAATCCAATTTTACCCTTCGGTGAGTTTTTAGTAAAATATATGAAAGGAATCTTTTGTCGTTTTTCATACGAGGTACTTTTTGACTTTTCTGACAAAAGTACGAGAAGATTGTTTTTTTAACTTATACGGCATGAATGGATTTTTAAAACATTATTTCCAAGAAGCTTCCTTTACAAACATTCAAGTTTATTTTTAATCAACTTCTTTTAGTTTAAAATTGTATGACATGTTATGAAAGGAAAATGTTTTTTTTAAAGTAGAAAGGATATTTTCCTCAAGAATGGAGTTCAAGCGTTTTATCAAAATTATTTTCCATCTAAGATAATATAGGGTTCTGTTTATATCCCTATTATTACATGGATTTGATTATGTTGTGATGGAATTATTTTTATTAATTCCTTTATCTTATATGAATTGTTTTATAATGTCATGTTGTTTAAGAATCCCTTTTTTATTACATGGGTTATGCAATAATGTATGATTTAAGATTTTGTGGAACACATAAGAATGGTATCATTATGAGATGGGTGGGACCTATATCTCCCTCCAATGCATTGGGTAAAGATTTTATATCTAATGAGATGGACATGGCTGGAACGGCAAGTTAAACCGGTTCAGTAAAACAGGACTGAAACTAGGTGTGAACTCAGTTCAGAAATGGACTTTTTCCACTAAGATAGTCCTGGCAATGAGTCTTGACTAATAAGAAATGATTATCTATGATTATGTGTGTATTACACAAATCCTCATGCTTTATGTTATGATTATTGGGATTACATTTCACTACTATGATTTATCCCATGTAATGAAATTATGATCTCTTTTGCAGGTTATGATTTCCAAAAGTTATGTTCTTATGTATATGATGTGATTGATATTTCTTTTGTTTACCCTTACTGAGCATTTGAGCTCACCCTTTTATGTTTTCTTTTCCCCAGGATATAAAGAAAGGTTTTAGGTAAAAAAAGGAAGATCTTTATGGGAGATGTTGAAGATCTTTCACCACGATTAGAAGATTATATTACGAGTTTCCAAAGACACTAAACTATTACGGTCTTTGTGTGTGTGTGTGTTTTTGTTATGTACTAAGTATTCCGCAGAAGTAATGTAATTTCCATGTACATCAAGCTTCGGGTCTCTACTGTTGGTATCAGAGGAGAAGTTTAGTCAACCTTTGGAAACTAGGATGCGAAAACGTTAGTGAGATCCCTAGAGATATTTCTAAGGTATGTCTAGGGATGTCCCTAAGGATAAGTATAAGTATAGGATATAGTCCTAGAACTATGGTAACGATATTAGATTAAACCAAAGATGTTAGTTATTGATGTTCCTCCCCTTTTATTATGATTTTTGCCTCTCCACTATTCTTTTTGGGTTTTAGAAAATGGCTGGAAACAAGATGATTCACGATAATAGAGGATATGATGGAAAATAGAATGATATTCTTCATGAGCAACCAAATGAAATGGGATTTTGAAGTCCAAACATCAATGTTATGCCGAATCAGAAATCTAATAATATGATTAATAAAGTAAAATTTGGTAAGTTTCCTGACTCGACTAATAAGAGAAAGATGGGGTTTCATGATGGTCATTGAGGAATGAAAGTTCAATTTCCCCTATGTAAATCATGTGGGAAGAGGCATCAAGGAGAATGTTTCAAAGGAACTGGAAGATGCTTTGAGTGTGGAAAAGAAGGACACAAAGCCAGTAAGTGTAAAGGAAAAGGTTATGTTAACACCAGGGATGAGGATAATGGTATTGCTACGACATAAACAATGGTTAAATGTTTTAAATGTGGAATGTACGGGCATTATGCAAACCAATGCCCTAAGGGAATGTCTCATGAAGAGAATCAGTATAGTCGTATGGGTAGTATTTATGTTGATGATGATGAAGAGACTACAAATGATATATGAGCTGAAAGAAGTGTTGAAGCTCAGTCGGTTGATTTATAAGGTAGTGGAATGTTTGTATGTTTATCGAGAGTTATGTTGTATAGTTAATGGTACTATGGAATAAAGAATCATCTAAGGGTTGTTACCCTATTGTTTTTTCTAAAAGTATTTGAAAGTATATGTTTAATGGTACGAGTAACCTTGGAAGGTTATTCAGATCTTTTTGTAAAGCAGATGATATGTGCATAATGAAGGAATAAGAAGATAATGAGATGTTTGATTGTATTCATGAGCTCATGATTGATATAAGGACTAAGTGATATCATGGTTTGAGTATATAGAATTTTGAGGATTTTGGTATGTGGAAAGTGTTAACTTTTAATTGCATTAATGTTTCACTAAGGTTCAATGGGTATTCATTTTTCAATAGAATACATGATTAAGGCCTTCAAATGTTTGGAATGTGACCAACACGACATATCTTATGATATATGGGGATCAACGATGGTATTAAATCTCTGGTAATCGTTTTCACTATATTATGAGAGTGGACTGTAGTATTATCGATAAGCCTAAAGATTGGAATGGATTATGTTGGACATAAGTTAGTATTGTTTAAGGATAAAAGTTTTTTCGATATTATTGATGGGATGTTATAGTAATATAGATTTAGAAAAAGGACAACCTATAGGACGGGCAACAACCCATCGCGTCGAACAAGGCTGTGGGAATCGAACCCACAACCGAAGTGCGACTGGCCTTTATCGCCTACCACTGGCCTACAGGAAGTCCCTGGTTAGTAGAAACTAGTTTTATTTTTTTAAGCGGTATGATATATGAAGTATAAGTTCATTTTTGGAACCATATACGATTAATCTAACCAAAATATGGACTTATAACTTTTGCTAACCTTTTGTTTGAAAGAGATGGAATGACCCATCATTCTATCACATGATCTGCTAACACATCACGAATAACAAATTCAACTTCATTTCTTTAATGGATGAAGTGGAAATTGTTCAATTCACGAACAACAGTGAGATTGTACCAAAATCATACAAGTATTTCTTTTAATTCATCAACTTTAGGGAAATGATCTTGAAAACCAAAAATGTTATCCTCGTTCCGTTATATCCGATGAATCAGATGGTACCTTAGATCATCCCAAATCAATTGCTTTGTGATTTTTGTCTTTTTCATAGCCATGTTCTCTACCACTCTCCATCAGAACTTGATGGTTAGATTTTTCTTCCATATCCATATTTTCACCTATGTTCTCCTACGTGGAAACCCAGTGATGAGTTAATTTGGGTAACCGTTACATTTCATACTTTAGTTTTTAAAGCCATGTTTTGGTAAACCTTTTTACGATATGGGTTTCTATTAAATAACCTTTCGAGTAGTAAACAATTTATAACCCTGACGAATTTCGAGGGCGAAATTCATTTTAAGGGGGGTAGAATGTAACACCCTGAGATTTTATGAAAAATATTATTTTTAATTTCATTAATGTCTTGTGTTGTACGCTACACAAAAAGGATCTTACACAACACGCATCCTTGACTTTCCTTACATTACACGCAATCGCGACCTTCCTCGATAGCATGTGTAGTACGCAATACCGAGTTTCACTAAACAACGATATGCTACTAAAATATTATTAAAACTAACCGTTATGAATAGTAATAACCACTTTTTGAAATTTTGTAAATTTTATTTTTCAAAATGGACTTCATTTTTGGATTCGGAATATCTAAATTAGCTTAGGGTGAAATTTTGGTACTTTTTGGATAACTTTCATATTCTGATGAATAGTGAAAATTATTAAATTTTAATTAAAAACAACTTTTTTAATCAAAATAATTAATAGTGATAAATTATTAATTTGAGTGGTTTTAAAGTATATTTAGAATATATTTTTACAATTTAATACAATGTTTTTCATTGGAGGTAATTTTACTTTTAAACCAGACATAAACAGGTGTCAATCTTTTGATAGTTATTATCTTTTAAAAACACGCTATTTGTTTTGACAATGGGAATTAATTTTTAAATTAATTAATGCAATTGATATGTTTTGAATTTGGTAAAATAGACATAATTTTTGAGTTCATAATATCAAATATAGCTTAGGCCTAATTTTTTGTATTTTTTTGGAATCTTTCATTTTTTGATGAATAGTGAAACCACTAAGTGGTAGTTTAAAAAAATGAATTTTTCATAAAACATAATTTTATCGCTTATTTGAGTGGAATTTCAAAAATCCGAGAGACATGGTTGATGTCAGTAAGTAAAATGTGGTTCAATGAGATGAAAATAATTTTTGGTGAATAGTAACTTTTTACTTTTTTTACCACGGTTAGAAGTAAATAGGGTAATTAAGGGTAAAGATGATATTATTATTATACTAACACATGTTTTAATTCTATTGGATAAGTTTAATTCGAACAAAAACAACCTTAGGAATAAAATATGACCATTTAGGCCCACTTGGATTAGATTAGGACATTTATTATTATTTAATTCAAAGAAGAGTTAAAAGAGTTAAACTCAATGTTTATTTACTAAAACATTTTTAATATAGGGTTATACATAAGATAAATTCGATTGTAAATATTAATTAGAAATATAATAAGATTTCCTACATAATAATATTTTATTTATAACTTTTAGACATTAAATAATTTAATTTAGTTATGAAACAATGATGATGCAGTAATTACCATAATAGTGAAAAATTAGAGTAATTGATATTATAAATACCCAAATAAATATAATTTGAGACTTTTTATGAATTACACTAATTTTTTATGTTAATATGACATGTTATTATTGATGTAATTAACTTTCTTCGAACTAATCATTCTGTTATGATTTTCAAAAAAATCAATTACTAAATAGTGTCAAAATTGACATAAAATAGTTTTTAAAACAAATATTATATTATTAATTGTTATTTTGTTCCTAGAAATCTAAGGTCCGGAGAAATGACTTATATACGGTTATATATATTAATAATAAACAACTTTGGGTTCTTTTAGCTTGTTATAGTAAGTTTATTAAACTTATAGTGTAAGAACACAAGAAGACACGGTAAAAGTAAAATTATTTAACTTAATGTTAAATATAAATGATTAGGTTAAAATAGGAACCTAAACTTGTCCAAATTCTATTTTATGAGAGTATTTCGACCCATCCCCACCTTATCATTGAAATAAATCAATTTGGAGCTATTTAAAACCGAATTTGGCTTTATAATAAAATAATATTTTTAGTTATTCCAAAGGGGCCCCTCTCCTCCCTTATAAAAGGGCACCTCCTCCCTCTCTTCCTCACACCACTTTGAGCCTTCAAGCTCGTCCAACCCCTGCCAATTTCTTCTCTCCACTTCCTTAGAGACATCTTAGAGGTCCTGGTATTCTTCAAAGACCAATTTTAGTGCCCTAAAATGAGGTCTCAATGAAGCGCTTTAAAGAAGAGGTAATGCCCGTTACCGATTCTTTCATCTTTATTTCTTCTTCCACTTCTTCTTCTTTAGTTGTTTCATCATGAAATAATAACATCAGTATCAATAATATACTGATATGTTAATATAAGAATGAAACAACCCTATTTCACTATCTATCCATCCGATGGAAAATTAAATCAACGTGCGTGCGTACGTACGGAAAACCGTCTCCACGCCGTGGTGTAATCTATTTTCCACCACCACCTTACATGGATGGTTATAATGGTGTACAAAATAACTATATATGATTATTGTAAAGTGGTATTGATTATAAAATAGTATACATACACTCTAATACAGTCCCAGGATCATGAGAACGATATCATCGCTCGTGCGTACGTACGGACTACCGTCTCCACGAAGCGATGAGATTCATTCTCCACGTTAACCATTCATGAATTATTATAAAGTATATATAATAAGTAATCATGAAATACATGAAAAAATAATGATACTGGATTTATGTGTATATATATGTATGTCATCTACTTAATTCCATTCAACTCAATAAGGAAACGAAAACGGTGTTCATGCGTACGTACGGCCTACCGTCTCCATGAACGGTGTATTTCCTTCCATTTACTGATGTATTATATATATGTATATTCTGAATATATATTATATATAAATCATGTTTTATATTCTGGAATTAAGTAATCATGATCTATGTAATAATATGAATAATTACAATTCAAAACAAGGATGACAAATGAAACGATTTTACCCAAAACGCTATTTAACAAGGAATTTACAAAAAAACGGGTAATATAAAGTCATAAGTGAACCATATATGATATCATAACAATGAGTATGAATCTGGAATAAGTCAATGACATTATTTAAATCATTATAAAAGAGGTTCGGACACTTACATAGCAAATCAGACCTAAGGTAAGGGAAAATATCACAATCTCATTTTTTATCCGAGATTGTTTATAATTTGGAATTTACTGGGGTGTATTTTATCATCCACATCCATGTTTCCTCAATATGTAATATTATTTCCATCCACCTACAATTGTTTAAATCCAATTTTACCCTTTGGTGAGTTTTTAGTAAAATATATGAAAGGAATCTTTTGTCGTTTTTCACACGAGGTACTTTTTGACTTTTCCGACAAAAGTACGAGAAGAATATTTTTTTAACTTATACGGCATGAATGGATTTTTAAAACATTATTTCCAAGAAGCTTCCTTTACAAGTTTTCAATTTTATTTTTAATCAAATTTTTTTAGTTTAAAATTGTATGACATGTTAAGAAAGGAAAATGTTTTTTTTTGAAGTAGAAAGGATATTTTCCTCAAGAATGGAGTGTGTTTTATCAATATTATTTTCCATCTAAGATAATATAGGGTTCGGTTTCTATCACTATTATTACATGGATTTGATTATGTTGTGATGGAAATATTTTTATGAATTCCTTTATCTTATATGAATTGTTTTATGATGTTATGTTGTTTAAGAATCCCTTTTTTATTACTTGGGATATGCAATAAGGTATGATTTAAGATTTTGTGGCACACATAAGAATGGTATCATTATGAGATGGGTGGGACCAATATCTCCTTCTAATGCATTGGGTAAAGATTTTATATCTCATTAGATAGACATGGCTGGAACAGCAAGTTAAATCGGTTCAGTAAAACAGGACTGAAACGAGGAGTGAACTCGGTTCAGAAATGGACTTTGTCCACTAAGATAGTCTTGGAAATGATTCTTTACTAATAAGAAATGATTATCTATGATTATGTATGTATGCCACAAAGTTTCATGTTTTATGTTATGATTATTGGGATTACATTTCACTACTACGATTTATCCCATGTTATGAAATTATGATCTCTTTTGCAGGTTATGATTTCAAAATGTTATGTTCTTATGTATATGATGTGATTGATAATTATTTTGTTTACCCTTACTGAGCATTTGATCTCACCCTTTTATGTTTTCTTTTCCCCAGGATATAAAGAAAGGTTTTAGGTAAAAAAAGGAAGATCTTTATGGGAGATGTTGAAGATCTTTCACCACGATTAGAAGATTATATTCCGAGTTTCCAAAGACACTAAACTATTACGGTCCTTGTGTGTGTGTGTTTTTGTTATATACTAAGTATTCCGAAAAAGTAATGTAATTTACATGTACATCAAGCTTCGGGTCTCTACAACCACCTTAGCAAGAGAATACCTCAAGGTTAGAGGATCTCAAGAAAAAATTCATATCTACTATTGAGACCAAATTTCAGAACCAGGAGGATTCTATTTGAAGCCTAGAGAACCAAATCGTCTAGTTAGCAAACCATCTCTCATGGAGACATCCTGGTACACTACTAGGCAACACTGATAAGAACCCAAGGGAGGAAGCCAATGCCATCACTTTATGAAATGTAAATAATCTACAACAGAAGTAACCAGCACATTCAACTGCACCTATACTCCCTGTTGACAACAAAGGTACAGATTTAGACCCCTTTTCATCCAAAAATCCATTACCAGAGGCTCAACCAGACAAAGGAATGAAGTTTGTCAAACCATTCGAGCATGCATTACCTTTTCTGGAGAGGATGATGCAAAGGAAGATAGATCACCAGTTTGGAACATTCGTGGATTTATTCAGAAATCTACACATCAATATCCCATTTTTAGAGGATCTAACAAAAATGCCCACATATGCCAAATTCATGAAAGAAATCCTCTCAAATAAAAGGATGATGGAGGATTTGGGCACCATAGCACTGAAAAAGGAGTGATCCATAGTCGTACAGGATTCCCTTATTCCCAAGCTCTAGGATCCAGGTAGTTTTACTATTCTATGTACAATTGGACCCTGTGAATTTGGAAAAGCCCTGTACGACTTAGGGGCCAGTGTCAACCTCATGCCATTTAGAGTTTTCCGAATGCCCAGACTCCACGATCTGAAGCCTAACCAAGTCGCCCTTCAACTTGCTGACAGATGCATTAAATATCCAAAGGGGCTACTATAGGATGTTATGGTGAAGGTGGGACGATTGATCCTCCCTGCATATTTTATTATCATAGACATGGAGGAGGATTAGGAGCCACCTCTTATTTTGGGAAGTCCTTTCCTGACCATAGGGACAGTATTGATCAACGTGCACCATGGGGAGTTGATTTTTCGTGTAGGGGAACAAAGAGTCTCCTACAATGTTCTAAAGGCCATCAAACAAGAGTTGTTAACCAAAAATGAGGGCTTCTACGTAGTGACTACCGTGGATGAATAATTGAGCAGACAAGAAGATGATCTGGTATGTTCTTCCATTTCTGATGATATGATTTTTCCAAACATGTCCACTAATGAAGTGCCAGAGGACCTGAAATTTATTTAAGGCCAAGGCGGCCACTACTGGCAACGAGCTGTCATTCCTTACATCCTGTAGAGGGAAGAAGCACAACCAATGGTACCTTCAGTTCTCAAGGCACCAGAACTAGATCTGAAGCCTCTCCCACCTTCTTCAAAGTAGAGATTATTTGGGAGATCATAACACTTTTCCCTATTATACATAGTTCAACGCTATCATAGGAGCAGGAGGATTCACTCCTACATGTTTTGAAGTGGAGAAAGCAAGAAATTAGATGTACTGTTGCAGATTTGAAGGGTATTAGCTCTACCATTTTCACCCACAAGGTGCTACTCGAAGAAGGAGCAAAGCCATCTAGACAACCCCAGCGGCATCTGAACCCTCCCATGAAGGTAATCATAAAGAAAGAAGTTATCAACCAATTTGATGCAGTCATCATTTACCCAATATCAGATAGCCCGTGGGTGAGTCCCCTGAAAGTGGTCCCTAATAAGGGAGGTATCACTGTGGTATCTAACGACAAGAACGAGCTCATCCCCAATCGCACAGTCATAGGCTAGAGAGTCTGTGTTGATTATAGGAAGCTAAATGATGCCACAAGGAAAGATAATTTTCCCATTCCCTTCAAGGATCAGATGATAGAAAAACTAGCAGGGAATAAATATTACCGATTCCTTGATGGCTACTCAGGCTATAATCAGATCTCCATTTCCCAAGAGGATCGGGAGAAGAGAACCTTTACATTCCCATATGGTACGTTTTCCTTCCGCAGGATGTCTTTCGGTATGTGAAACACTCCCGCCACATTCCAATGATACATGATGGTTATTTTTCACGACATGGCAGAACAAATCCTGGAGGTCTTCATGGATGATTTTTCTGTTTACGGGAAGTCATTTACCACCTGTTTGTGGCACCTGGAGCTAGTACTGGAGCGATTTGAAAACACAAACCTAGTTTTGATCTATGAAAGGTATCATTTTTTGGTGAAAAGTGGCATAGTCCTTGGCCAAAAAATTTTAGAAAAGGGGTTAGAGGTGGATCCAGTGAAAATAGAAGTCATTTCACGACTTCCCATTCCATATTATGTTAGAGCCATCCGTAGCATCTTAGGACATGCAAGTTTTTACAGGCGGTTTGTCCGTGATTTCTCAAAGATAGCCCATCTTCTAACCAACCTCATGATTAAAGATTCTATTTTCGAATTCAATGAGTCATGTACCATAGATTTTGGGTATCTAAATCAGCGCCTGGTCGAATATCTATTGATGATTTCCCCCTACCGGGAGGCATAATTTGAAGTATTGTGTAATGCCATCAAATATGCGGTGGGAGCTTTCCTAGATCACCAGTTGCACAGAATATTCTGAACCATATACTATGCCAGAGGGAAAGTCAATGAGGCCCAACTAAACTACCATACTATAGAAACATAAATGATAGAAGTGGTATTCTCATTTGACAGGTTTCATTCTTACCTTGTGCTGTATAAAGTTATTATTTAAACTGACCATGAAACACTTAAGTACCTGTTAAACAAGAAGGATGCAAAGCCCCAATTGATCTGATGGGTCCTCCTCTTACAAGAATTTGATTTAGAGATCCGAGATAAAAAGGGGAGTTATAATATGGTTGATCTTCATCTATCCCATCTTATGCTGCCACACTTGGAGAAGGAAGAGGATCGAGAGATATGGGAGGATTTTCCTGATGATCATCTCTTTTAAATTATTGAGTCTCCTAGGTCCTGGTTTGCTGATATTGTTGACTATTTAGTTATAGGTGCCATCCTCCATGACCTCTCCTTCCAGAAGAAGAAAAGACTCCTCTCTGATGTTAAGAAATTCTTCTGGGAAGACCCACTCCTATTCCAATTCTGTGGAGATGGGGTGATCCGACGATGTATCCGAGAGACAGAGGTTCCAGGGGTCTTGGAATTTTGCCACGCATCTCCCGTTGGAGGACATCATGGGTCGGATCATACCATAGCGAGGATTCTACAATCTTGGTTTTTTTGGCCCACCATGCATAAAGATACCTGATCCTTCATTGCCCATTGTGATCTATGCCAACGTACATGTAATATGGGACGTAGAGTCGAGATGCCCCAGCAGCCCATCCTGGAGGTCGAGATCATTGACATCTGGGGCATCGACTTTATGGGACCATTTCGCCTTCTTTCAGGAATACCTACATCCTCTTCTATGTTGATTACATCTCCAAATGGGTGGAAGCCTCTGCTACGACACATGACATAGCTAAGGTAGTTGTGACCTTTCTAAAAAAGCACATTTTTAGAAGGTTCGACATTCCTCGTATACTAATCATCGACAGGGGGAATCACTGTGACAATGCATTAATGAAAGGGGTGTTATCTAAATATGGGGTAAAGCATCACATGGGTACACCATACCATCCCCAATCAAGTGGACAGGTGGAGCTCTCCAACCGTGACCTCATACAAATTTTGGAGAAAACAGTGAATACATCACGGAAAGATTGGTCCAAAAAGCATGATGATTCTTTGTGGGCCTATCAAACCGCATTCAGGACACCACTGGGGATATCAATATTCCACCTCGTCTATGGAAAACCATTCCATCTACTAGTGGAACTGGAACACAAAGCATATTGGGTCGTCAAGGCCATAAATTTTGTTTTGAAGGAAGCTGTATAGAGGCGAAAGTTCCAACTGTCGGAACTCGGTGAAATCATAAGGGAGGCGTATGAGAATGCTAAATTGTAAAAGGAGAGGAAAAATCCATCCACGACCAAATGATTTCTCAAAAAAACATTTCAACCCAGTGATCAAGTACTCCTCTTCAACTCTTATCTTTACCTATTCCCAGGAAAACACAAGTCAAGGTGGTCGGGACAGTTCCATGTCATATGAGTATTCCCCCACGGAGCGATGGATATTTCTAAAGAGGATGGTCAATTGTTCAAGTTGAACAGCCAATGACTAGAGATTTACCATCACTTGGAAGATACAGTGGGAACAACCTCCACCACCCTTCTCAGGTACAAAAAGGTAAGTCGGTTGAGCCAACAACCTAAAACAAAGGCACATCCTGTGAGGAAACCACGAGGATACACGTCGTTTTCCACTTATGTACACGATTCACATTTATGTTTTTAGTTTTTTTGTATAAATATATATAGTAACTAATAAATAACAAGGTATTATTTCTGTGCTGATGGTAAGGCCACTAGAGTTTATCAGAGCCGTCTCTAGTTTGAATCCTCCCGACCTACCTTCGGAATGGGGTACCTCCTTTAAATATTTTCTTAAACGGAGAGTGTATTAAATTACAGATATATATATATAAGCTTATAAGAAAAACTATGATGGGGATGGGTCGGTTGGCCATGATCGAAACCCGGTTTCCAAAAGACTCGGGTTCGAATCCTGTCAACCGCCCCATTTCCATCATTTACACTTTTAATAAAACCACACGGTGTGTCATACAATATACGTCGTGTGTGCCATAATTTCTTTCTAAAACTAAAATATAAAAACACTTTTCTATATAAAGAAATTCATGAAGATGAAGATGGAATATTGGAAAAGTTTCGGCCCTAGATCCAAAAGACCCGGGTTCGAACTCGGATAATCTCCCAGCATCATCCCCTTATTTTATAATTAAAAACCACACGCCTTGCATTTATTTCTTCCCGTGTGTATAGGCTATATAGATTAAACTTATATAAATAATAAATATGGGCCGTAGTATAACCTTCACTCTAGTAGTTGAGGGCTTCCATTCGGATGGCCGATCGCCGGTTCAAACCTCACCTCAAGCACTGGACCAAAGGTTGTACTACACTTTTTACGATTTTTAAACACACGACATGTATTTTCCCGCTACGTTAAGTGTATAGTTTTTTTAATATTTTCTATATAAATATATATATCTATTTTACTTTTCATTATTTAAATTAATTATTATTAAATTATTATATAGTTTATTATAATAATTCTATATACATATATATATGTTAATAAAAAAAATTCGAGTTACACGGGCTGTAGTTCTGAGGTACACGCCTTGTACCATGGATATATATACCGAGGGCCACCCAGCTTCATCCTGTGTCACGCGGCTCCCCCTTTCCTCCCTTTCTTCCCATTTTCTTCTCCTGAACGCCACCCAGACGCCCTACTCTCAAATCCATCGATTCTGGGCGTTTTGGGATCGGATTCTCCTTGCATTTCCATCCTCAGTCTAGGTACGCCCTTCTACACCATCTACATCAAGTTATTAGACACATTTAGGTTGATTTCAGGATCAGCCGACCGTTCATCTTCCGCGGTAGATGGCCAAAAAATGAAGAACACAAGCCGTGTACTATTTTCCATGACCACACACAAATGGTTCACAATTTGAATATACACATTTTTTATGTTCAGTACACACCATGTACTTTCCCCCATCGTTCCAGAGTACCCTTTTCACATGGCCTCACACACCATTTTCATGTACACGGCGTGTGTGTTTGGTGCATGCTGTGTATGTCATTTCTTTTGGCCCCTCTGTGTGTATCACTTGACACGGCCTCTCACCCCATGTTCTTATACAGGGCATGTGTGTTCGAGACAAGCCATGTATCCTATTTGATTTCGGCTAGACTCATGTATTGCCCCCACCCGGCTAGGTTCCTTGACTAATGAACACGACATGTATGTCCCATACACGGCGTGTCTTTTATTCTTAGAACTGTTAAAATCATTATCGTGTCGTTTGTGATACACGACCATGTACACATTGTAAACACATGGCATGTATGTTCGGTACATGCCGTGTACCTTTACATGGTCTATCTTCTTCACCCTCGGCGTGTTTATACAGATAACACGGGATGCTACTCAGCTTGTACTACACACCGTGTACTTTGGATGTACACGCAGTGTACTTATATTTTTTATATTTCTCACTTTTCCTATGTTTTCTTTTCTTTTCTTTTTCTATTTTTCCTTTTTCTTTTTTTTCAGGTTATGGAATATCACTATACTTCCCCGGGGATACGGCTGGCCTCCTCTACTAAGGGAGAGAGGCCCATTTTTTAGCAGATTTGACTCCGACCTCCGACGCAGCTAGACCTAGACACTTCAGTCTATGAGCTCCTTCCACTCGCCACCATTCCACACCTCCCTCCCTCAAACGAGGTTGGTATGAGCACCATCATTCCTTCCCTCCCAGCTGCCACTCCACCTAAGATCTCCTCCTCCACAGCTGGCACTTCTTCGACCGCCCCATCCAGCGACCCTTCACCTACTACAGCTGATCCACCCATACAGCCAACTCATGCTACTACACCTACACCAGAGCTGGGACCTGTAGTTGTTCCCTATCCCTGCATGGTTGTCCCGGTCACCGATCCAGCACATGACTGGTTTCGACACTTTTTTTGCCATCCGATTCCGTTGAGCGGCCGCTACCTCGACATCACTATTACTCAGCAGCTAGGCATCTTGGGAGAGTTAGAGGATCGCCTTGGACACACTCCACTTATTTTTATTTTCCAGGTTAGCACTCCTATCTTCTGCGATTTATTTTTGGAGCTCATGGCAATGTTCGAGTTTGATGGAGCTGAGTACTGGGAGACACCTAGTGATGCAGTGCCCATGGTTTGGTTCTGGCTAGGCAGCTGGAAATTTTCCTTTACCATGATTGTGTTTGGCCAAGGGTGCATTTTCTACCCTCATCCTATAACCCCACCCCCTATTTCTACCCTGACCAGACCTGAGAATTCTGAGCTCATGGCTATGTGGTGGGAGATTGCTGGGCCTGACCATCGCTATTCCCCTACCTCACATAAGAGCACCCTTATCACCGAACCCATCCTCTGTTTTACCCACCGGTGCATTAGCGCCATTCTTTTCCCCCGCCAAGAGGATATGGGGGCCATGCCCAGTCATGGAATGGATCTTCTTACCTCTATCATCCAGTAGGACTACCCAGACCTCCATTTTCTAGCCGCCTCCTATTTCCATGCTATGTTTACCAGCCGTCAGGGCATCCTGAAGGACGGATTTTATGCCACTCACCTCGCTCACTACCTTTGGGTTTTCGATCCTTCTTTACCCCAAGACCTGTTAGGCTCTCCCCAGCGGATGGACTATCTCATGCTCATTCGCATGGGATTGGTCCAGAAGCAGGGGTGACTACATCCTTTCTCAGGCTCACCCTCACCCACCTGTTGACCCTCCTGCCCCTGCTGATGCTCCTGATCCTCCTTCTCGACCACTTCCAGTGTCCGCACCCCACCCCCTTCTTACTTACCCCAATTCGTCTAGCCTTCGTTCTTCTTCACCACCACCAGACCAACCTACCCCTGCACCCTCTATCGATCTCACCCTTTCCCTCCTCCTATCCGTGATGGAGAAACATCTAGTTCGTATTGACCACTTCCAGGACCACATAGAGCAGAGTTTGGAGCTTATTGATCAGCATCTTGGTATTCCACTACCCCCACCCTCTACCTCTACCTTAATTCCTGGCCCTTCTGCTGCTGCTCCACCGCCCTTCAGTACGCTGGCCATGGATTCCATTTTTCTCTCTACTGTAGGCCCAGTTGCTACTACTACTGCTGCCACCATCACCTTTTCCAGTCCAGGGATGGTTGTCAATCTTCTTTTACCGAGTCTCGTACCTGCGGCTCCTACTTCTACAACTTCCCTTCCTGATGCCACGTCTGAGCCTCCCGCTTCCATGGCTCCGGAGCCATCTCTACTGGCTTGTTCTGTACTGGATGATGCCTCTTCTGAGGCGACCCCATGACTAGTTTTGGGAAACATGATTTTTATTGTATATATATTTTTGTGATATGTTGTACCTGTGTTTGTTATTCCTGCTTGCAGTGTTCTATTTCTTCCCCTATCACTGGTACTTCGGTACGTTTTGGGCTGCAGTTTTCCATCCAATACCATTTTCCTACGCCTTGACACTAGGGGAGTATTTTTTTTTCCATTTTACATCTTTCCTTTCTTCCCCTCGGTCTGGTCCACTATTGTGTCCCCACTTTTCCTTGTTCTTATTTTTGGGCACTTGGTGGACCAAATGTGATATTAAGTATTAGGGGGGTGTCCCTCGACCTCTATAGTCTTTTACCTTTTCAGATTCTAGGAGACATCATTATTATAATATATATTTGAAAATGTGAAGACATTTTTGGTTAATCATATTTTTAACTAATAAGCTAAAAGTAAATAATTTAAAAAATAATTGCATTCTTATTTTGGTTCTTAAGTATTTTTAAATGATTGTTGATATAATTTAAATTAAAAACTTTTAATCCATGGATAATTACAGCGATTAGACTCATCAATTATATTTTAAGTCATGACCTAATTGTATCTTTATTTATTTTCCCACTCCTGAGAGGTATTCTAAAACCCCTAAGTCATATTCTTTATATTACCCTCTTTCTTGAAAGATTATTAAAATATACATAACAACAAGAATTTGCAACTTTTCTTTTCAAAACATGAGGAATTTTTGAATTACATTAAAATGATTGAGGCATGATATTTTTTAATCCCCTTTATCTTGAGCCTACCCTACATCTTATCTTTGTGAATCCCCTAGAGACCATTACTAGCCTTTATAAGAATCCATCTTACAGGCCTATTTCCCTTACTACCGTAATTCTTTTTTGATTTTGCATGATTATTCGTTTGAGCTCAAAATAACGGATTGGAAACACATGGTATAAATTCGTTAATTGTCAAGAAATGAAGTGTGGGGGAGAACCTCTTGATCATTTGGGGCAAAAAGAGTTCCAAACCTCTATTTTGGAAATTCTGAAAGTTTCCCTTTGTTTAAAAAAAATGGTACAAACAAAGGGACCTTATACACACTTATTGATTTGTGACTCCTACTAAAATAAAGGAGATGGTGGTGATGAGATCATTTGATAAAGCTTGTTGAGGATGTTTTGGCATTGAGTTTAATTTTTTAATATTATGCATTGTTATTTAAAAATTTAGCCTCCCTTTTCAAGACTCAAAGTTATTTATCACATCTTTACCTACCAACATTATCCACAGAAACATCTGATCCTTATTGAAAAGCCCTCATGATTTTTGTAAGTTAAATTTTCTAAAGTGGAGAACTAAAATTCTTGAAAACCTATGGATAGAATGTATATATATTTGATTGAGCATAACATTGTTTAAAAACATCTTGAGTGGTGGGAATATTTTTATTACGGTAAATCATCAAGTGGCTTGATTATATTTGAAAGGTTGACACATGTTAAAAGACGATGAAATTAGATAATTAAATTATTTATGTGGGATGATTAGAAAATCTCATGGATTAAAACTTCTTTGTATTCTTTTTGAAATTTTCTCCTGTCACTTATTATTTACATTTATGATTAACTAATCTTATTACTTTTACAATACAGATTATTTTTAATTAGATGATGATATTTGCTTGAGTGCAAGAAAAAGACTATGTATGGGGGTGTTTGATACACCCAATTTGTGTCTATATTTTCATTTACTCTATTGAAAAATAAGAACAAGTTTTCAGCAATTACCTTCGTCTTAGAGAACTGATACTTTTATTTTGGTGATCTTGTTCATTTCTAGGAGGTATATAGCCAAGTACAGAAAACTGAGATGAAAAGAGGAAAAATTTACAACTACATGGCATGTACTTATATACACGCCATGTACATTCCAGTTCAGACACAGGTTGACCAGGAAAAATACATTCCTATGTAACCATAATGTGGTACACACCATGTTCACATTTATACAAGTCGTTTATGACATTATAGAAGTGGTTTGTTGCCGAGAAGAGTCTACACACCCACATGGATGGCTAATGGGGACACGTCAGGTGCTATTGCGACACGTTGTATCTGCATTTCTAGAAGGGGTCGGTGGCCAAATTTGTAGACCACACGACATGTATAGAGGCATTGCACGTCGTGTACATTCACCTACCAGGCGTCTTTGTGTTCCATGCCAATGAAGGCGTGTTAGGCCGCCTACCGGTGGAGAAAACGAAGCCCAAAATGTGTTGACAAAAGTACAAAACATGTACTTTTGATACATTCCATGTACATATTTTTCCATTAAAAAGAGGCCATGGACTTCAGACCAAGGTTGTGGTGTGTGTATTATTTTGTGGTGAAAGGGTTAAAGCTCTGAAGGAAAGACGCACTATCGTCGTACTACCGTCATTATGTCTACCGAAGAACCATTTCCTTTTTCAAAGTTCCAAACATGATTTCATCAGGTATCAATTGTTTTATGTTTATCATTTTCAATATGTGTATCTAAACACCCAGTGTGTTGGGGTTGTGGAAGCTGATGAGTTTTAATTTGAATTAAGTTGCTCTGAATTTGTTTGTTTTAATATTCTCTTCTTATTATTCTTAAATCAGTTCATATTATCACTGGAAATTCTGTAATAGAACCATAGAAAAATTTTCAGGGATTCAAAAGAAGAATAACGACGAATAACTCCATGACCATTGGAAGTATCCGTTGGCTCAAAATGGACTAATCCAAATAAAGATCTGTTAAACACTAACTACCGGACCAAGGAGTTAGTTTCTTTAGCTCTAAATATAATGTTTACCAGACCAAGGAATCATTATTACAAATTAAACCCATAGAGTTGGGTTATCATGAACAAAACAACCTCACAAACAACTTGATTTAATAATCAACTTATCAAAAATTCATAACCCCAATGCATTTCTATCTTTAATTTCATCAAAACCAATTCTCTTTTCTTTACATTCGTTTTAGTAATTAATTTGTTAAATGAAGATTAAAAACCAATTGTTCTTTTTGTACCCAAACAACCTACCAAAATCGATTTTTAATTTAGCGGACATCACTAAAATAAAAAATACAAACTAAATTAAGCAAGATAAAATAAAATCATAGTTCCCTATGGATCGACCCCTTACTGGTACTATATTTGTTAGGGTAAATATAATTTGGAACACCGAAATCATACCTTCAATAAAATGACCATCCACCCAACATGAAATCTCATGAGGTTAAACATTATCCAATGTATTAAATCACTATATATGTGCACACATCATAAAATGTTCATACATATGTTTTCAATATAAAAAATCAAAAATAAACTTAAGGGTACCCATGGAAGGAAATGGGAATCATAATCATGACATGTAGGATAACTAATGGTTATATACTAAAACTGTCCATTAAATAATAGATTTAAATCATAAATGGACATTATTAAGGTAAAATAGGTATATGAAATGATAAATTATGTTCAAAAGAAGTGAAAACATTTAAAAACAGTGTTTAAAAAACATTAGAAATGAGCATGTTTACTGCGGTTTAAAGGATGATATTAAATAGTCTTTAAAGAAGGAAAAAATATAATTATTTTCAAAGAACCTGATATGAAATCAGATAGTTTATAATGATTAAAAGTTGTTTTTAAAATATTCATGCCTTAATATATATTATGGAGTTTACTTTAAAATGTATAGGAAATTGTGAAGTTTCCCTTTAATCGTGTTTACAAATCAAGAGAAATTGAAAAGGGGAACTTATAAAACATGAATATCTGTATCAAAGAAACAATAATTAGGAAAAGAATATATGTTTTTAAAATAAATATAGAACATAATAAGAGTACATAAGAAATATTTAGAATGAAACTGGGTTAAACAAAAAGTAATCATTACCTAAAAGAAAAAAAGATGTTCAAAGAGAATCCCTTACATTATGTATGAAATTTTTCTTCACTTGCACTTAATGTCCTGGATAATAAACTTAGATACATTAATAATTTAATAAAAAACATATTTGACATTTATTTGGCATATTATAATATTATGAAGTTAATTAATGGAATTTTTTAGGAGTTATAAGATTTAATTTCATCGTTTGGGAGTGTTCATTTCCTTGGTTTTCATGGTTTTTTCACTTGTATACATGTATGAAAGTGCTTATAAAATAAGAAAATTTATAAATAATTGAAATTATAAATTATTAATTAACTTACATAATATTAAATGGTCCTATATATATCATTACATTTCTAGATATAAAAATAATTCATTATATGAAACATTAATGACAACCGTTTAGATTATTTTTGAATCTTTTGATCATCAACAACTACTTTTGTTTTATTAATTAATATTATGAATATATAATAGTTAAAAATACTAAATAAGTTGTAATATAAATTTTCAATATTTTTTAACCATTTTAATGGATTTATGACCATCCTTGATGTCGGTATTAGAAAATGAAAAATCATCATCTGCGAAGATTGTGAATCGACACCTCATGGGTGATGTTTTTTTTTAAAATGGTAAAGAAGAGAATTGATGGTGGATATAACATTAATATAATAACATTAAAGTATATAAATAATATTTGTTATCATGTTACTTTGGACAATGGATGATAGGTTAGGATTATAAAATAATGGAAATTGAAAGGGAAAGATAGAGGAACTGACCTCTTGAAGATCGTCTCCTTAAGAACCTCCTTAAAGCACTTTTAATTGGCCTTTTGGTGAGACTAGAAAGACAATAATTTGGGGAATAGGTTTTTGAAAGTAATTGGGAATAATATAATCAATATTCAAGGCTTAGAATTTTTGAGGAGAAGGGGTTATGAGGGGAGGTATTTATAGGGGTGGAGAAAAAGCATTTTTAATTAATTTGTTTATTATTTTGGATCAAGACCATGAATAGTGTTTATTAATATGAATAAATATAGTAAAACATGAGTGTGAGTTTGAAATAATCATGCTTACATCATCCATACATCATCTACATTTTAATAATTAATGTATCTAGCTTATACCGTAAATTGTTGAATTTCACTATTCACAAAAATTCAATAAATTTAGAAAATTCCAAAAAAAAATTCCCTAACCATTTTTCGAAAAGTATATTTCATAAAATGGACTACATTTTCTGAAAATAATTTTCTAAAATTTTTAAATTTAATTTTTAATTAAAATCGTTAATTTTTAAAAAAAACATATTGATTTTAAAATTATAATTGCTTTTATAACACATTGAAAAATCAATTAAGGTCTTTTAAAATTATCTTACAATCATATGAAAACAAAAATATAATTTATGAACATTTTTTTTGAAATTAAATTTTATTTTGAATCATTATATTAATTAATAATTTTAAATAAACATTTATGTTTCATAAAAATATGAATACTTAATTTTTCATTTTTAAAACATTTATTAACTTATTCCATGAAATAAATATATCATATTTTAATTTATAATATTCTTAAATATTATTTATACTTTCATAAGTGATGTTACTATTATATTGATGGGTTACTATTATTAATGGTCACAATACTATTCTAATGGTCATGCTACTATACCATTGGTTTAAGTTTCTTTATTTCTAAAAATACATATTATTTCTTTCAATATGAATTTATAAAGTTTTTATTGTGTTATATTTGGGATGTTTTTGTGATCTATACTATATAACATAATTATAAGTACGGAATCTTCATTGATAGAATTATGGGTTGTTACATTCTTCCCACCTTATGATATTTTTCCCTCACAATTTTGTTTTACAATATATGGGAAAAATAAATGAGGGAATTCTCCTTCATTTCTTTATCTGATTCCAATTTTTCCTCTTCATACTTATGGTTATTCTATAGTACTCTATCCAGGTGAGTAGTCTTTTTGTGTAGAACATTACCACAAAGGTCCTAGATCTTCGTTAACTATTCCTTGGAAGAGAGATCATTTTCTAACTGTACCTACACTAAATTTAGAAAATGTGAGGGATCTAGTATGCAATTTATAAATAAGGATATATTTAATACAATCGTATACTTTCTACATGATTGTTTGAAGTTCTAGTCGATAGGTCACTACTCAGACACAATCAAGAATATAGAAGTGGTTTATGTTCCTAGGACTTAGCTTTCCATTCTTCCCAAATATCACAATCCTCTTATATAGATATATGAAATGGAAAACCATTTCTCTAACCTTAAACTGTTGGTCCCATCAACGATTGTCTATATAGCTCTTTTTTTGACTTTGGGCTTCCTTAATTTGATGTTGAATGGTTTTCACCTTTTCTACCATTTCTTCGACCATTTTATTCCCTAGAAGCTTACGTTTACCAACATTATACTAGTATCTATATTTTTTAATATTGTTTCATAAATATATTCATATGGAGCCATTTGGATGATCGAGTGGGAACCATTTTTGTAACAGAACTCACCAATAGGTAAATATAGGTCCCATCATTCCTTGAAGTCCATAGACGAAGCTCTCGACATGTCATCCAATGTCTAAATTTTTTTCTCATATTGGACTTCATTTTGAGGATGATAAGCCATTATAAAGTTCATCTGAGGGTTTAGATCATGTTAGTTACTTTTTCCAAACATAGAGGTAAATCTCAGATCTCGATCAGATATAATCAATAATGGTACATCATGTATACTCACCACTTATTTTATGTATAATCAATTAATTTTATTGAGTGAGAAGTCCTTTCTAATTTTGGTAAAGTGTGATATATTTTTAAGACGATCCATAATGGCCCATATAGAATTATTTCCTCTAGAATTCATTTGATTTCCTGTGATAGTCCACGGTGATGTTTTCCCAATTCCATATTGGTATGATTAATGGTTGCATCATCCATTTATACTTTCAACTTTCATCCTTTTCTTTATGAAATTCTAGTCACTTTGATGTATATTCAGTGATCTTCATATTTATATTATAACACCAATAATTCTCTTGGATATCTTGTTATATCTTGGTGCTTACTAGAAGAATAGAGAAAATTCACCTATGTTCATCATTCAAAAGATATCTCTTTATCTATGGATTGGATGGTACACATATTAATGATCCAAATCTTATCAATCCTTCCCCATAAATTTTTAACTCTATGGATTTCTCTTTTTTGATAGCTACCAATGTTTTCAGAATTTTGACATCATGTATTTAAGAATCCTTTATTTTTTCCATGAGGTATGGTTGAGAAATAATTTGAGAAAGGATTGATGATGCACATCCCTTAACGATTCCCATGTCCATCCTTTGAAAAAAATTGAAGATTTGATCCTTCTGAATTATCATCATTGATAATATTGTAGGATCCTTTATACATAGAGCATCTTCCACTTTATTTTCTTTACTAGAATGATAAAATATTGGCCAATCGTAATCCATGATGATCTCTGACAATATTCCCCAGTTCATATTAAGCTCCTTCAATGTGAATTTATATTTTAAGCTCATATAATTATTATATATCTCATACTTCTCCCCTATGAGGTAATTCCAACATATTTTCAATGGAAAGATCAAAACCACTAATTCCAGATCAAGTAAGGCATAGTTTTTATCTTTAATTTTAATCTTTCTTGAGGCACATGCTCTCAAATTATCATTTTTCATTAGTACAGAACCTAATAATTTTTTTGAAGCATCTTTTTACACCATAAAGAGTTCCCCACTTTTTTAATGTGTGATTACTGGTGTAGTGATAATCATCTTTTTTAACACATTGAAGTAGTCTTCCCATTCACTGGTCCAAATAAACTTTACTTTATATTGATTCATCTTGGTTAGTGGGTCTGAAAATAATTATAATCTATTCACAAATAATGGGTAATTTCCATCTATAATAATGAAACTACATATATCCATTACAGATGCCATTGTCTTAGAAGGGTCCATAGGTATCCCTTTAATGGTGATAACATGCCCCAAGAATGATAATTCTTCCATCTTGAACACAAATTTATTATACGTTTCATAGATTTTATCCTTTTGCAAAGTATATATCACAGTATTCAAATGCTCTTCATGTTCCTACTTACACTTCGAGTATATTAGAATATAATGAATAAATACTACAACAATTTTTTAGGCAATCTCTAAAAGCTATATTCATTAAACCCATGGAAATTACTGGAGCATTAGTGAGTCTAAAATGCATTACTCTGAACTTAAAGTTTCCGTACCTCATTTAAGAGGTAGTATTGGGAATATTTTAATGTCCTAACCCAGTTAACCATTAAACCGGTAGCCAGACCATTGGGGTACATGGCCTCAAGCATGTCTCCCCAAATGCCAATGGCTGCATACTAGTAGTAGGGGTCTCAGAAGATGATAGTGGGGAGACTATATCCTCTTATTAGAGATGGATAATGATATAACAAAATATAAATTATTTATAAGAGAAGAAGTAGTAAAAATAAATAATTAAAATATTGGAGGACCGATTTTATATAACTGAACTAAACCAAGCCAACACCTATTTATACAAAGCATGCATGACTGATGGTGAAACACGAGATAGATAATAAATTCACAATTTTCTTCTAAATAGAGTAAAATAAATTTATAAACAACAAAAATGACCCACAGGTGATCTCTAAGATCATCCCAAGCTCCGGCTCTATCCATTGCTCATAACTCCTAGGTAAAGAAACACAGAAATAAACCTAGATCCTACAAATATATGGTATATTCTGGTACTAAGGGTACGTGAGTAGGGTGTGAGATAAAATATCACTATGCTGGAACCCATTGTGTCAATACCAATCCAATTTAATATAAATTATGTAGTTCACAGTTATAGAGAAGTAATGATAAAAATAAAATAATAAATAAATCCCATCTAGGTTCCTAAGGGACACCTGACAATGATACCTGCTTCATCCCATGGCTGATATGTCTGATCTTGTCAAATTCATATGTATATAGTATATATATATATATATATATATATATATTTGGGTGTATCAGGATGTACCACTGCCATCCAATTTTAGGGGTGCTCTCAAGGTCTACCCCTAACCCAAGTCCAAGATCCCTCACAGTCTCTTGGACATCATGAATTATATATATGTTAGGGTGGATTGGAATGTAGCGAATCTATCCTAATTCAAAGGGAGATCTCATGGTCTAACCCTAACCAAAGCCAATGATCCCTCATAGTCTCTTTGGCTTCATACCATAGATATATGTTGGGGTAGATCGGGACACACCATCGCCATCCAAATTCCAAGGGATCTGTCATGGTATATCCCTATCCCAAGCAAAAGACACCTCATAGTATCTTGTCCTTCATGAATTATATATATATTTGGGTGGATCGGGATGTACCAGCACCATATAAATTCTATGGGCACTCTCATCATCTACCCCTGTCTCAAGCCCAAGAGCCCTCATAGTCTCTTAGACTACATGTAGTAGATATATGTTAGGGTGGATTGGGACGTGCCACTGACATCCAAATTCCCTGGGATCTCTCATAGTCTACCTCTAACCCAAGACCAAAATTCCTCATAGTCTATTGCCCTTCATGCACCTACACGGAGTAATCATTCAAAGCATATAATGCATGAGGAATTAACCTCTCATGCATCACATTAACCCATCTCATTCACATATAAGTAGTCATGATCACAATTATATTTAAAGGAAACCCATATTAAGCATTTCAATGGAAGAATTAACATAGGCTTGACCAAATTCAATTAAAATACATAAGTAAAGGGCCTCCCATGAGTCTAGTTAGACATATTAAATTATATTTAATATGAGGTTGGCCATTTAGTGTGATCCATCCTACTCAAGGTCATCTTAATCAATTTTCCTAAGGATAACAATTTGAAATAATGTAAAACATTCAAAGAGTTCATGTTGTTACCCATATGGTATGATATCATCTTGCATATGTTATTTCAACCATTCCATTTACCATATACATTTCATTTAAATCAATGAGATATAAAAACTACATCACAAGGCCTCAAGTTTGAAGGAGAGGTTTCATGGTAAAAAGGCATGTGACGACTTGGTAAAATACAAAAAATGGAAAAAGTGCATAAACATGCCATTTAACAATTATAACTAAGGAAAATGAATAATGAAACACCAAGAAATAATCCAAGAAAGCATAAAATCCAAATAATTATTTTTTATTTTGAGGATAGAACACCTCCACTGGAGGGGTTTTAATATTAAATCATGAAATTTCTTATCAAATTGTCAATCATCACATTTAATCATTTCATTAACCTTATCAAAGATGGAACTATAGAATAAACTATCATACATGGAATAACTATAAAAAATAGTGAAAATAATATGCAATAAATTACTTAATGATTTATTAAATTAAAAGGGAAAGGAAAGGGATCCTACCTCAAGAAGTAGACCCAGTAGAACACTTGGCACTTGATGAAATTAATGATGGAAACAAAATCTTCACCTTTTCACAAATATATATATATATACCCTTTAATCCCATGTACACATTCTTTTCACCATGAGGAAACATTTACAAGGGGGTACATATAGACACACACACACATGCACACTTGTGTATATGTGTGAAAGACCTCGAAGAGCCACCAAACACTATAAAAAGATACAAGGACTCATAATCATCTAAGGTCCCTCAATAAACATAGTAAAACAAATTAGGGGGTGTTATCCCTTACCTTAGATGGTGGAAGAAACTTGAATCAAACCAATCTTCTTCACCTTTGGTGGAAGATTTTGGAACATGCAAGATGGCATCCCAATAGACACCTAGCATGCCCCAGAATTAGAAAATGAATCAGAAATCTGGTTAACCCCACCCCTAGGGTTCAACCTAATGAAAATATGGAAGCAAATAGAGAAAAAACGGTCCAGTAAGGGAGGGGAAGGAGATAGAGGAACTACTGAGGAGATTCAAGTGACAAATCAGGAGGAAAACCATTGGATTTCATCATGGAAGGATGTTCATATGAGGGGGGTCATATGCCATAGGGAGTAAGGGGAAAGGGTGACTACACGAGTAGGGGGAAGTGGTTTAGATTAGGTGTAACACCCCAAGATTTCATAGTGTGTTATTTCTTCAAAACAATTCAATAACTTGCACTACACGCAACACCAAGTTCAATCACACCATGACTTACAAAAAAAGCCATTCAAAAGAGCGTATGAATAGTATTATCTAAATTTTAAACTTTATATAATCATTATAATTTCAGAATCCATATTATGAGTTTCTTATACATAATGTAAGAACAAATTCATTTTCAGTATTTCACTTTCACCAACTTTTAATAGTGAAACCTTTTTAAATACAATATTTTAAACTTTTGACTAAATGGGGACATCAAAAAAATTTAAAATGAAACATCCCAAGCTTCCACGGTACACTTTCCTTTGAATAATACAGTAGCGTGTGTTGTACGCAACTTCGAGTTCTAACACACACCACAACCAATCAAACTAGCCGTTATGAATAGTAATACCTACTTTTTGAAATTATATATATTTTATATTTCAAAATGGACTTCATTTTTGTATTCGGAATATCGAATTTAGCCTAAGGTGAAATTTTGGTACTTTTCGGATAACTTTAATATTTTGATGAATAGTGAAAATTATTAAATTTTAATTAAAAACAACTTTTTTAATCAAAATAATTAATAGTGATAAATTATGAATTTGAGTGGTTTTAAAGTATATTTAGAATATATTTTTACAATTTAATATAATGTTGGTCATTGGACATAATTTTACAATTAAACTGAACATAAACAAGTGTCAATCTTTTGATAGTTATTATCTCTTAAAAACAGGCTTTTTGTTTTGACAGCGGGAATTAATTTTAAATTAATTTCTGCCACTTCAGTGTTTTGAATTTATAAAAATGGATTCCATATTTGGAATCAGGATTTTAAAATTGTGTAAATAGGTAACTTTTATTTTTAGACATTTTGAATAATTACTGCGGTAAATATTTTATTTACCATGGTTAAGGTTAAATCCGGTAAATAAGGGTAAAAAAATAAAATTATAATAATACTAAATTACCCTAAAACGTGTCCTAGCCTTATTGGTTGATATATGTTCGACCATAGGCATCTTTCGGTCGATTTTGGGACCCCATGGTGCCACTTGTAGGTGATAAGGACACTTTATTTTAATTAAGTTAAAATGAATACAAAAATGACACAAGCATATATCTTTTAGAAAAACAATTTTTACATAGGGTTATATATGTTGGATTTTAGATTATAAATATTCATTAGAAAGATAAAACTATTTCCTACATAAGTATATTTTATTTATAATTTTTAGACATTGAATAATTTAATTTATTTATGACACAATGATGATGTAGTAATTACTATAATAGTGAAAAAGTAAAATAGTTGATATTATAAATACCCAAATAAATATAATATGAAACTTTTAATGAATTAAACTAATTTTCTAGGATAATATGATATCTTATGATTGATTTAATTGACTTTTTTTGAAGTAATCAATCTGTTATGAGTTTCAAAAAAATCAACTATTGAATAGTGTCAAAATTGACATAAAAGAGTTCTTAAAACAAATATTATATTATTAATTGATATTAAATTCCTAAAAATCTAATGTTCGTCCAAGAGACTTATATCATGATAGGTTCAACATTAATGGACCACTTTGGGGGTCTCTTGGATGTATATAGTAAGTTTATTAACCATATTATATAAAAATACAAAGAGACATTGTAAAAATGAAACTAATTAACTTAGAGTTAATACTTAAAGATAAGGTTAATATAAGTACCCAAACCTGTCTAAATTCTATTGGTTGAGTTGTTTTCGACCTATCCCCACCATAACATTTAAATAATCAACTTTGGAGCCACTAGAAACCGAATATGAATTTATTATAAATTAATATTTCTAGCTTTTCCAAAGGTGCCCCTCACCCCTCTTATAAAAGGGCACTCCTCATTCTCATTTCTTCACACCTTCAAAGCCTTTTGGTTCGGCCAAACTCTGCCCCAATACTCTCCCAAAATCCCTCACTACAACCTAGAGGCCTTATTTTGATCAGAAAGCTAACCTAAGGAGCCCTTTTGATCAAATCAAAAGGAAGAACCCGAAGAAGAGGTAATGTTTTCACCATCCCTTTTCAAGTTCCTTTCTTCTTCCACTTCTTCTTTATTTGTTCTTACCATTCTAAAATAATAACTCCAGTATCTCACATATACTGTGATGTTATTATAAATATGGTACAACCATATTTAGTATTCTATCCACCCTTTGAATAACATGTCACCATACGTGCGTACGTACGGCTTACCGTCTCCACGTCGTGGTGTAATTGTTATTCAATATATTATTATTTGGATGGGTATAATAATGATGTGTAACTCATGTAAATAATAAATATAACATGTTAATGATTCTGTATATATGATATACCATCCATTTATATATTATTTTAATATCAAAAGAATGATATTGTCGCTCGTGCGTACGTACGGACTACCGTCTCCATGAACGCGATGAGATTCATTCTCCATCGTATCCATTCAAGTATAATTATCATTTGATGATTTAAAAAATGATGTTTAAGGACTTGATATCATTCTGGATATGAATAATATACAACATATCCTTTACATACATGTCTTACATAACAAAACATACAAAAGAAAACAAGTAAGTTAACACCCGAAACAACGATAATACTAAGATATTATTATCAAATCAATATTAAAAGATCATATATGGTATCATATTAATGTATATGATTCTTGGATAATTTAATAACAATTATTTCACCATTATACAGGAGGTTAACCTACCCCAACCAAGGAAAAGTACAAGGTAAGGGTTATTTCACAATCTCTTCATTATCCGAGGTTGTTTATACGTAATAATCTACTGGGATTTCTTTATCATCCACATCCATGTTTCTTCATAATGTATTTCAAAAAGTTTTTATTATTTACAAGAATATGGGTTAAAGTCATTTATACCCTTTTTTGACTTTTTATAAGAGGAATCTTTCCCTCATTTTCAAAACAAGGTCCTTTTTAACCTTTTCGACAGAATTAAGGTAAGAATGTTTTTTTTAACTTATACGGCGGGTGCGGTTATTTTCCGCTGTTATAAAATCTTCAAAGCTTTCCTTACAAGATTATAAGAATATTTTCAAAGAAAATGTTTTATTTTATATGGATCTTAAATGATTTCAAAATAAAAACAGATATTTCTTTAAAAAGAATTTTGATTTCATCTATGTCAACATCCTTTGATGGATTTTACGCTTATTTAAAGTTGATTTGTTATGATACAAAACTTCTATATTATATTGAAGGTTTTGTGATTTGTTTGACTGTGGAAGTTCTATTTTTATACCATTCATTGTTTATGGTGAAAGTATTGACATTTTGTATGCTAGTTTTAATACGGATGTTTATGTTATGTTTAAACCTTTTTATATGGGAATGCATTAGACTTAATATGTGACGGGTGGAGCCCGCTATAGCTCCTCGATGCATCGGTAGGTCTCATGAGACAAACTAGTGTCTTGGAACAAGGCCTTGACAAAATCTTATTTGTAGTCTTGGCACGAGGCCTTGGCTATGTGGTTATGATAGTCTGGCATTATGCATTCCAACATTATGAAAGTGGTTAGTGATTTTTCATGTGATTATTCGATTAGTAGAATATCCACGTGAATGAGTAAATGGAATTATTTCATTTTATTTATTCCATACAATGTTGAAAGTTAAAGTTTGAAAGGCTTTTGTTTTAGTTATACATTGCCTTAAATGTTTATTCTTATTTATGAAAGTTTCCGCTATATTGTTATCCTTACTGGGCATTTGAGCTCACCCATTTTCTATGTTTTATTTTTCCCAGGAAGTGAAGAAGTAAATTATGAATGACCTGCAGAGATATTATGTGGGGATATGAGTGTGGATTATGGATACATTATGTTGTTGTAGTAGTTTTTCATTCTGTGATGTAATGTAAAACTTATGAATATATCTAGTGTTTCCAATTCTACTAAACCAACCGGTCATTCGAGATTTGATCTTTCTTGTGATCATGCCAATGTTATGTAATAATGCACCGACTCTGGGTAACTAGGGTCGGGGCGTTACAGTTGGTATCAGAGGAAGTTTAGTACAAACCTTGGAAGCTAGATTTAGATAAACTCTGATTAGAGCACGTAGACCTAAGATGAACTTTGAGGATTAGTATAGAAGAACTTCCTGTAATTTTGGTATTGTAGAGATTTTGTGAGTTTTCCGAGCAATACATCCCAGTCTGGATACGAGTAGGTAGAGGCGGCTTTGGCACAGATGTACCTAGGGGTAAAACCCGAAAACACCGCTTTGAGCTAGACTCGAACGGAAACCGGTGCACGACAACGGGGCTTGCTTCACTCTTGGTTACGACACTCCCGGGGGATATGCTTAGGATAACTCTCATTTTCTTTACAAATCATTATGAAGGGTTTATGGGTATATACTTCCTCAAAGGAGACATTTTTATGATTATGGATTATATCCATAAACTATTTAATTTATGTTATGTGTTTTACAATTTTGGGATTAGGTATTGTTATTCATAAACCAATCTAATGTATGCCATTGTTTAGAAATGGCGCCCAGTAGAAGGAATTAGAACTCTAGCAATGCACATGATACAAAGAGAAAGAAGGATCATATATTTTATGGTCTTAAGCCAGAATTTACAAGAGAAATAGTCTCGCATGTATTATCATCATATGAAGAAATAATATCATGTGTTGATAAGATAAGTAAAGAGTTTACTGAGTCCTATGGCTTTGAAGGGAAGCAAGAGAAGAAAAGGATGGAAGAGAGAAAGATGGATAAAGGGAAGAGGGAAAAGAAGAATTTTCCCATATGTGGTAACTATGGAAAGAAACAGCCTGGAAACTTTCCTGAAAGGAATGGGAGTTTGTTATAAGTGTGGAGGAAAAGGGCACAAATTACGTGACTGCAAGGGTAAGAAAATGGTTTTAAATGTACAATGCTTCATTTGCAAGGAGTTTGGACACTACGCGAACCTATGTCCCAGTCATCAAACTATGCCGCAAATGATTCAATTGGATAATAATCAATTTATGATACTACCACAGATGAAGAGGAATGATTAGAGTTCTTATGTTGATTATGTCAATTGAGTGTTGTATCAACAATGTACTTGTTATAATAATTATGGAGTATATAAGGATTGTACTGCAGTACTATTTCATTAAGGACTTGAGATTGTGTGGAACAAAGAAAAGTGACTCAATAGCAGGATAAATTTTTGGAAAATATATGGTTGAGAGAATGATAAACCATAATATAGTTCTGATACCAAGGTAGTGATTTTCTAATAATACATGATTATTTTGGAAAAATTATATTGGATATTCTTGACTACCTTGGAACTGATTAATGATTTGTATATTCCATCATTTTTGGGTTTTAAAACATTTTTGGATTGATGAAGTATATCCAGCGTTCTATATGGAATAAGGGAGAATGAATGTAATCAATAAGGAATATGGTAATTCAGGATGTTTCGGTGTATTAAAAGAATACATGATGAAGGTATTCATATGCTATTACGGGGTAAAAAGGATCTACATTATGTTTACCTTCCTTATAAATGTTGGACTGTGAGTTTGGACAGAAGTATTTTGGATAGTTCTAGTTTGTATTATTTTGGATTGCGATAAAAGGACAACCCGGAGGTCGGGCAGCAACCCGTCACGTCCGGCAAGGCTGCGAGTCTTGAACCCGCAACCGAAGGGCGACAAGGGTGTATCACCTACCAATGGCCCACGATATGTCCTGGATTAAATAATGTACTTTTTTATTAAAACATCTTGTAGATGAATTATAAATTCGTTTATTTTGGAACCCTATACGAATAGTGTAAATAGAAATTTTTTTACGTTCTATTATCTTTTAGAGTGAAAGATGAGTTTGTGGTAGAAATTTATTAATCGATAAAACTCTAATTATAAATTAATTATATCTCCTTATGATCTTATCCAATCTCATAAATAAATTCCTCAACATTAATAAAAGGAACTTAGAACAAAAATGTTGTCCTAGATGGTACCTTAAATCATCACTAATTCATGGCTTTGGGATTGTTGGCATTTTCATAGCCATGTTTTCTACCACTCTCCATCAGATAATTGATGGTTAGATTTCTCTTCCATATCCATATTTTCCTACATGGAACCCTAGTATGTGTTATTTTCGGTAATCTTCATACTTTCCACTCTTTATTATAAATAGAGGCCTCATTAATTCATTTTTCGATGTGGGATTTCAACTAAGATATTTTGAAACGTCAAAAATGTGTTATCCTAATACCTTATGTTTTGTTGAATTGATGGTATTTTAAATCATCGTAGATTGATGAATTTAAGGACCTCAATTTTAAACTTGTTTGTGATTGATGACCTCAATCACTACCTATAAATATTTACGTTTTCCCTCCAATTATATGTCTCTAATTTCCACCAATTTTCTCCTAATCGAGATCATAATTTGGTGGTGACCCTTTCATTTCTCTTTTCCTCATATTAAGACTAAATTTTAGTTACCCAATTTCCGATGTGGGTTTTCCCACAAAGATATTTTTTATTTAAAACCTTTTATTTTCGAAGAACAATTTCAAATTGCGAGGATGCAATTTATTGAAGGAGGGGAGAATGTAACACCCCAAGATTTCATAGTGTGTTATTTCTTCAAAATAATTCAATAACTTTCACTACACGCAACACCGAGTTCAATCACACCATGACTCACAAAAAAAAAGCCATTCAAAAGAGGTTATGAATAGTATTATCTAAATTTTAAACTTTATATAATCCTTATAATTTTAGAATCCATATTATGAGTTTCTTAGACATAATGTAAGAACAAATTCATTTTCAGTATTGCACTTTCACCAACTTTTAATAGTAAAACCTTTTTAAATACAATATTTTAAACTTTTTGACTAAATGGGGACATCAAAAAAATTTAAAATGAAACATCCCAAGCTTCCACGGTACACATTCTTTTGAATAATACAGTAGCGTGTGTTGTACGCAACTTCGAGTTCTAACACACCACAACCAATCAAACTAGCCGTTATGAATAGTAATACCAATTTTTTGAAATTATATATATTTTATATTTCAAAATGGGCTTTATTTTTGTATTCGGAATATCGAATTTAGCCTAAGGTGAAATTTTGGTACTTTTCAGATAACTTTAATATTTTGATGAATAGTGAAAATTACTAAATTTTAATTAAAAACAACTTTTTTAATCAAAATAATTAATAGTGATAAATTATGAATTTCAGTGGTTTTAAAGTATATTTAGAATATATTTTTACCATTTAATATAATGTTGGTCATTTGACATAGTTTTACAATTAAACTGAACATAAAAAAGTGTCAATCTTTTGATAGTTATTATCTCTTAAAAACACGCTTTTTGTTTTGACAGTGGGAATTAATTTTAAATTAATTTCTGCCACTTCTGTGTTTTGAATTTAGAAAAATGGATTACATATTTGGAATCAGGATGTTCAAATTGTGTAAATAGGTATCTTTTATTTTTAGACATTTTGAATAATTACTGCGGTAAATATTTTATTTACCATGGTTAAGGGTAAATCCGGTAAATAAGGGTTAAAAAATAATATTATAATAATACTAAATTACCCTAAAACGTGTCCTAGCCTTATTGGTTGATACATGTTCGACCATAGGCATCTTTGGGTCGATTTTGGGACCCCATGGTGCCACTTGTAGGTGATAAGGACACTTTATTTTAATTAAGTTAAAATGAATACAAAAATGACACAAGCATATATCGTTTAGGAAAAAAAATTTACATAGGGTTATATATGTTGGATTTTAGATTATAAATATTCATTAGAAAGATAAAACGATTTCCTACATAATGATATTTTATTTATAATTTTTAGACATTGAATAATTTAATTTATTTATGACACAATGATGATGTAGTAATTACTATAATAGTGAAAAATTAAAATAGTTGATATTATAAATACCCAAATAAATATAATATGAAACTTTTAATGAATTAAACTAATTTTATAGGAAAATATGATATATTATGATTGATGTAATTGACTGTTTTCGAAGTAATCAATCTGTTATGAGTTTCAAAAAAATCAACTATTGAATTGTGTCAAAATTGACATAAAAGAGTTCTTAAAACAAATATTATATTATTAATTGATATTAAATTCCTAAAAATCTAATGTTCGGCCAAGAGACTTATATCATGATAAGTTCATCATTAATGGACCACTTGGGGGTTGCTTGGATGTATATAGTATGTTTATTAACCATATTATATAAAAATACAAAGAGACATTGTAAAAATGAAACTTATTAACTTAGAGTTAATACTTAAAGATAAGGTTAATATAAGTACCCAAACCTGTATAAATTCTATTGGTTGAGTTGTTTTCGACCTATCCCCACCTTAACATTTAAATAATAAACTTTTGAGCCATTATAAACCGAATATGAATTTATTATAAATTAATATTTCTAGCTTTTCCAAAGGTGCCCCTCACCCCTCTTATAAAAGGGCACCCCTCATTATCAATTCTTCACACCTTAAAAGCCTTTTTGTTCGGCCAAACTCTGCCCAAATACTCTCCCAACATCCCTCACTACAACCTAGAGGCCTTAGTTTGATCAGAATGCCAACCTAAGAAGCCCTTTTGATCAAATCAAAATGAAGAACCCGAAGAAGAGGTAATGTTTTCACCACCCCTTTTCAAGTTCCTTTCTTCTTCCACTTATTCTTTCTTTGTTCTTACCATTCTAAAATAATAAATCCAGTATCTCACATATACTATGATGTTATTATAAATATGGTACAACCATATTTAGTATTCTATCCACCCTTTGAATAACATGTCACCATACGTGCGTACGTACGGCTTACCGTCTCCACGTCGTGGTGTAATTGTTATTCAATATATTATTATTTGGATGGGTATAATAATGATGTGTAACTCATGTAAATAATAAATATAACATGTTAATGATTCTGTATAGATGATATACCATCCATTTATATATTATTTTAATATCAAAAGAATGATATTGTCGCTCATGCGTACGTACGGACTACCGTCTCCACGAACGCGATGAGATTCATTCTCCATCGTATCCATTCAAGTATAATTATCATTTGATGATTTAAAAAATTATGTTTAAGGACTTGATATCATTCTGGATATGAATAATATACAACCTATCCTTTACATACATGTCTTACGTAACAAAACATACAAAAGAAAACAAGTAAGTTAACACCCGAAACAACGATAATACTAAGATATTATTATCAAATCAATATTAAAAGATCATATATGATATCATATTAATGTATATGATTCTTGGATAATTTAATAACAATTATTTCACCATTATACATGAGGTTAACCTACCCCAACCAAGGAAAAGTACAAGGTAAGGGTTATTTCACAATCTCTTCATTATCCGAGGTTGTTTATACGTAATAATCTACTGGGATTTCTTTATCATCCACATCCATGTTTCTTCAAAATGTATTTCAAAACGTTTTTATTATTTACAAGAATATGGGTTAAAGTCATTTATACCCTTTTTTGACTTTTTATAAGAGGAATCTTTCCGACGTTTTCAAAACAAGGTCCTTTTTAACCTTTTCGACAGAATTAAGGTAAGAATGTTTTTTTAACTTATACGGCGGGTGCGGTTATTTTCCGCCGTTATAAAATCTTCAAAGCTTTCCTTACAAGATTATAAGAATATTTTCAAAGAAAATGTTTTATTTTATATGGATCTTAAATGATTTCAAAATAAAAACAGATATTTCTTTAAAAAGAATTTTGATTTCATCTATGTCAACATCCTTTGATGGATTTTACGCTTATTTAAAGTTGATTTGTTATGATACAAAACTTCTATATTATATTGAAGGTTTTGTGATTTTTTTGACTGTGGATGTTCTATTTTTATACCATTCATGGTTTATGGTGAAAGTATTGACATTTCATATGCTAGTGTTAATACGGACGTTTATGTTATGTTTAAACCTTTTCATATGGGAATGCATTGGACTTAATATGTGACGGGTGGAGTCCGCTATAGCTCCTTGATGCATCGGTAGGTCTCATGAGAAAAACTAGTGTCTTGGCACAAGGCCTTGACAAAATCTTATTTGTAGTCTTGGCACGAGGCCTTGGCTATGTGGTTATGATAGTCTGGCATTATGCATTCCAACATTATGAAAGTGGTTAGTGATTTTTCATGTGATTATTCGATTAGTAGAATATCCATGTGAATGAGTAAATGGAATTATTTCATTTTATTTATGCCATACAATGTTGAAAGTTAAAGTTTGAAAGGCTTTTGTTTTAGTTATACATTTCCTTAAATGTTTATTCTTATTTATGAATGTTTCCGCTATATTGTTATCCTTACTGGGCATTTGAGCTCACCCCTTTTCTTTGTTTTATTTTTCCCAGGAAGTGAAGAAGTAAATTATGAATGACCTGCATGGATATTATGTGGGGATATGAGTGTGGATTATGGAGACATTATGTTGTTGTAGTAGTTTTTCATTCTGTGATGTAATGTAAAACTTATGAATATATCTAGTGTTTCCAAGGCTACTAAACCAATCGGTCTTTCGAGATTTGATCTTTCTTGTGATCATGCCAATGTTATGTTATAATGCACCGACTCTGGGTAACTAGGGTCGGGGCGTTACATTAGGTATAAGTATTTTTTACTTTATTTACATTTAATTTAATTTAAAATAATTTATTTTATAAAATAGGGTATCACATACTGTTTGGGCCACACAGTTTAGAAAACCATTTTCCAGCCATGGACCCTTTACTAGGAACCTAGGGTACCCCAATGAATTGAGATGCACAGCCTCGTAATAGTGTGTAAGAGGTTCAACGAATTGTGTCAAGGCAATATCTCTAGCTCTAACCATATGATCTAAGTGCCAAGTTTTGTAACCGTACACAACCCGTAGGATGACCACCATCCACATGTATAAGGGTGCACAATTTCATGTAGTTTGATGCACATTTTTAGGCAAACCATGTTCCCTATGAAGCCTTTTAACACCATCAATTTTTGGGTTGATGAACCCATAACCCCTCGAGCCACCAGGTAAACATCTCGGGCTTTGAACCAAGTCCAAATATATTTATTTGATGAGTTCCAACAATATAAATTAATTTTAGAAGCTCTATTTTAAATATATCCCATCTCGTAGTTAAAAAAATTCAAAATCATTCTGAAATTCCATCTGTTGCAAAACACAGGATGTTATAACCTTCCCACCTTATAACTTCTCATCCTCAAGAATCCTTTGGGAATAAGGTAGAAAACACTCAATCTACAAGGATCTGGAAGCTTCATTCTAATGGTTGTGATGCATTCTGAATTCCAAACACACCTTGAATCCTTTCATAATTATATAGACCTTAAGCCATCAAAACTCGAGGCAACACTCATTTTCCAACCAAAACACCCAAAAAGAGCCTATCGGATCTTGTTTAGCATGTAACATGTCCAAGTAATTATCTTGATAAGTATCCAGCCAAAGGCACTTCCCACCTTAGGATTTAATGTTAAAATTGACACTCAAAACCATAATTCAACCTGTTATTATAATTTCCTTACAAGCATGCCTCCAAGTGTTATAATGAAGCATCTCGTGTGATTCTCAAAATATTTAAAATGTAAAATTTTACCTCGACCAAGAATCCCATGTCGATTTGGATTTTTAATGAAAGCACCATCCGACACAAACCAAACTCTTCTCTACATGAAAACTTGCCATAAATGGTCCTTCACTAACCGTAGACATTAAACAAGAGAGAAAAAGAGTTAATCCACTTCAGTTGACTATTCAAGAAGATGCCAGACTTAGATGGATAACGTTTTATAAGATGAACTATGATGCCCTCTCCCAAGGCATCTTACATTTACCATAAGTAAGTCCAATTAAGCTTATACCTAACCTATGGTGACGTCCTAACGAAACTGCAGTGGAAACCACACATCTGATGTGCAACATCAATGGATAATCACTAGACAATCTCAAAAACATTTAAATATTTTTTACCACATAATACTGATGTTTTCTTATAATATCTAAGATGAAGTCAAGATAAGCGAAATTATCTTCATTTATTAGAATATACTAAGAGTATTATGACAGTTCTCAATATGTCACACCAAAAACAAGAAAGAAGATAATTCGAACCACAATAGTTTAACTTCCATTGAAAGAAGCCCGACTTCACCTGATAACACACCATTAACCGTACCCAATACTTTTATTCCCAAGGATTTCCATGATTACTCAATATTACCCATTGAATTCTATATGAGACCAACGGTGCTCCATAAGGGTTGAATTCTCACCCAACCATATAAACTTTATGATTCCAAGAAAGCACCAACTCAAAACAAACTTTACATCCTCAGAGGTGTTTAATAAAGACCGACCATTCCCAAATGGAAATCTTTGATTTTGATAATTCAAATTGGAAGGACATATAGCCAAAAAGCACCATGACACTCCCTACGTTGGGAGTTTCCTACATGTTGAAAGAAGAGAAAAACTAGTTTCTCACAAGCATGCATGATCAAAAACATATTTAATGAATGTGTGAAACTCCTCTGATCTACAATCACAATGTCAAAACATAAAAATGAAGTAAACCCCATTTGAAAATATACCAAAACACACATCATGTCATAACACCCAAGTCTCTAGAAAGTCCTCTTAAGTAGTGATACAAACTTAATTTCATAACAATCCGATCAATCTACTACAGAGATGACCTGAGACCATACTCAATAGAATAAGAGATTTATTTTAGAGTTTTATTACCTCATAAGACCATTATCCTGGATTATTCCATAACTATTCATCCAACACTAATAATATTAAAGGATTAAATGACATTTGAAGAAGTAGAGCATTCCCAAGTCATGTCTAACCTACTAAAACCAAGAATTCTTTGATGCTCATTCCCATATCAAGTATCAAAATACCATGACCACCCATCTAAAAATGGGATCGTTAGAAACTCAATGTCCTACAACGGACAAAGACACCCAAATGACACCAAATTTAAATAAACTCATGATACAAGAAAGTTATTTAAACTCTAATGGTGGTACCTACCATGACTATCCCCTTATTATGAACATGCACCAACCCAATCATTTGGTCATGTCAAAAAAATTCACAAGATCAAAATCCAATCTACTAATCTATTGTTAAAAGAAAGAACCCCTATAGAAAATTCTCATACTTACATTCCAAGAAAACTCAAAGAATATTTAACTACACTTACAAAATGGTATTTAAACAAATAATACCATTACATGTTCCATTTACAATCCATTTAAATTTAATCACATTTAATATTTATAGCTCTAAAAGATTTAATTCAAAACATCCAGTACCATTCTACATCAAAAACACAAGGTACATGTTTACGCTAATGCCCCATGGAGAAAATATGAATGTTTCATAAAAATCTAGTTTTAAAACATTTTACATTTGTTAGACATCTTGTCATATTTAGGAAATTTATCATCAAATTCCTTTTTAACTGATAAAGAAACCTACAAGGGTCCCATGGAGCCGACATGGGTTCTCTAAAAAGCAACCCAATAGTTGTTTCTCACATATAAAAGTCCATAAACACCAAACTAGGTCATCCGATAAAAAAATTTCTCAACTGACTTACTTGGGTCTAGTTTTTCGTTTATGAATTTAACCAATTAATTTTAGAATAAAACCTACAACTCTTATATTTAAAACCATTTCAAATATAACATGTCCATTACTTTTAATTCGGGTTTCCATTTCTTAGTTATAAGGCACTTATACACCATAAAAATGAAAACTGGTTCTATTTCATTCAAAAACATAAAATTGTATATCATGAAATCATTTATTTATCAAAACAAAAAATACATACCATGTCACTAAAAGCATGTAGCATCAGAAAAAACATGCTATTAAAATAAAATAACGGAAGAAAAATCAATAAGGGAATGAAAAGAAATATAAGGAATGGAATATAAATGGGAAAACATGTTAAAATTTTACATAAGGTAAAAATAAGATAGATTTAAAAAACCTAGCATGGAATATAACAAGAATGAAATTTAAAAAAAGTTATGGAATAACATTCAAGGAACACAATTAAACAATAAGAAACCTATATATGTAACTACATGGCATTCCATATGCATGAAATGTTAATTTCTATATGACTAATATGATGAATTATATGGAAAATCCTTGATTTACCAGGGAAAGGGAAAAATACAATAAATTCCATAATTCATTAGTATTAGAGAGTACACCAGTCTCTCTAGGTGAAATCACATCAACCGTAATAGCAAACAATGTGAACATTAATACTAGCCCCGACCTGTTGGTCATTTTCCAAATGTGGGGTGATCATCCATAAGCCTGGATATTAACCAAGCACCAATGAATTCCTATTCTCCTATCTTCTAGACTAGAATAGTAAGACAAATGAAATGAAACACCCTCTGATACCACTTTGTAACATCCCAGACTGACTTACTATCAAACTCGCAGTCAGACTGGTGGGTCACATGGAATCAAGCACATCTTCCCATACTCCAATGTATTCCAAATAGAAATGAGGGTCTCAATAAGTGATATTGGGGAGAATATACCCTCTTATTAGAGATTCACAATAGTATAATAGAATAAATATAATAGATAATAGATAAAGCAGTAAAAATAAAAAACAAAAACAACAGAAGACTTATTTTATATAACGGAAAAAAATGTGTCTAATTATAGTTTATACAAATTATGTATGATTAATGATGATACATTCAAAAGAAATTAAACAAAAAACATGATTCCCAATTAATTACAAAAATAATGAAATGATAGCAATTATCCTTGGGTGATCTCAATGAGCATCCCAAACTCTAGCTCAGTTCCATGGTCCTAACTACTAGGTATAATAAATATAGAAAACAACCTAGATCATGAAAATATAATGTCTGATAGGGTACAATGTCATGACCCGTCCTCAGGGCCCGTGCCGTGACTACCCCATGCCCGCCTTCCATAGTCCAGGGGCTGGCGACTAGCACCTAGGCGTAAATCCCGGAAAAAAGGGAAGGCATTGCCTTTGTAAAGTAAACAAGCACCACAAAGTAAGCAAGCGGAAGAAGTAAACACTGAGTAAAAGCTGGTACAATAGTAAGTGCGGAAAAGTAAAGGGGGCTGGAAATACAAGACCAACTGTAAAGTACAACTAAAAGGGGAAAAAAGAAACTGAAAAGTAAAGCCGCAACGTCGAGCCGTCCTATGGAAGTCCCACCTGAAGGGTGGGTACAGAAAGCCTCCACTGCTCCTCGGGTCCAGCCTACCGCTCCGAGTACACCTCACCCAGTGGTCCACCTCCAGGTACCATCCTGCTCCGCAAGCCTCCACCACGATCAACGATGTCCGTCGTATGCAACCAACACAACGTAGTGCAGGCATAGCCCGTGCAGGGGTGAGTATAAGCTACTCAGTTGGGACCCCGAGACCCCCGAAGGTCTCCCAAAATCCACAAAGGATAAACCACAAAGGAAAGATGAAATCAAAAAGTAACAACTGACACTGCTTAGGTATATGCCCATACATATACCTAAGTCATCAATTCCCGTTCGGCTCCAACATCCGAGCCCAAACACAACCCAGTTCACACAGGAAAGCAAAATGTAAATCCACACAGGATAGCACAACGCAATCCACAAAGGAGAGTAAACAGTAAATCCACACAGGATAGTTCAACACAATCCACAAAGGAGAGTAACACAGGATTCAGCTCACAGAGGTATACTTCATCAAATGACGATAGAGATGATCAGATGTAGCCACTGATTCATCTAATCTGTCGGACCCACAAAGGATCGGAAGGTATTGTCCCCCACAATGACCCACATAGGATCAATCATGAAGTTGGACCCAAAGCTATTGGGAAACTCCTTCTCCATCAAGTACAGTGGTTATGCCGCTACAACCATGTGCTCCCATGTGCCGCTACAACCAAGGGCACCTCTGTCGTGGGTCTGCCGCTACAACCAAGCACTCCCATGTGCTGCTACAACCAAGCGCACCTCTCTCGTGGGTCTACCTCTACAACCAAGCGCTCTCATGTGACGCTACAACCAAGCACACCTCTGTCATGGGTCTGCCGTTACAACCAAGCGCTCCCCTGTGTGCTACAACCAAGCGCACCTCTGTCGTGGGTCTGCCGCTACAACCAAGCGCTCCCTTGTGCCGTTACAACCAAGCGCACCTCTGTCGTGTGTCGGCCGCTACAACCAAGTGCTCCCCACTGGGCTATCCGTAACACATAGAGTCATTCGATCAGTAGTCATCAAATCTCAACCGGCTCTAGGGTTTTCCGCACACAGTATGCTCGTTCCGGGAGGGTCCACTCCACGAGCTAAGAGGCCGATACATCAACTGCCACCTAGTCCGGAGTTGATGTATCCAAAAGTTCCATATCACCAATAGGAACTCAACGTCGCAGACGGCGCGTCAAGCATACGCTCGGTCTGAGAGTTATTGGCTTTTTCGTCCTAGGGGCCCGGTTGGTTTTTAAGAAAAAACCAACCCGAATGTACTCCACCTGCGTCCAAACCTTGGGCAGAGTAAGCCAAAAGATCCGTCTCACTTAGAGTAATTCAACAAAGTCGATGGCACGTCAATCGGACGTCCGAAACTCAGGATATGAGCGTTTCCGATCCGAGGGCTCGGTTGGTTTTGTGTACGAACCAACCCGGCCGAACCCAAAGTATTCCAAAACCTTGAGTGCGATATACCAAAACGACCGTCTCGTTCCGAGGATCGCTACGCAACTGACGGTGCATCGATCAGAGGTTTTTAGCCCAAGATATGGGCATTTGACCGAATTTGGTCCGAAAATGGGGGTTTCGGGCCCGGACCGACCCGGCCCAAGACCCCCCGGTTGGCCCGAACCGGGTCGACCCGCCCCGGGTCCGGGTCGGCCCGGCCCAGCGCAGACTAGGACGGTGGCCCGGTTCGGCGACCCGCGCGCTGGGCACGCGGTCGGTGCTCGGCGAAAGTGGCTGAGCCGTTTGTCGGCTCGCACGGGGGGGTGCTGCCCCTCCCGTTTCACGAAACCGCGGCCCCTTAATTGGGTCCGCTTTGATCCGGACGGGGGAATTGATTTCCCCCCGGCTCCTCCCTTTCCAGCCGGCCCGACCTGGCCGGCCAGTTCCTATTCAACGGGACCGGCGATGGCCGGTCCCCTTCCTGCTCTGTCGCCGGCGGCCCGGTCCGGCCGCTGGTCACCTTGTTCCACCGCGTCCCGGAACCGGCCGCGGCCCTTGTCGTCCGGCGCGGTGCGACGGCACCGCGCCCCTCCTCCGCGGCCCCACTCCGGCCGCGGTGCCTTCGATTTTCTTCGACGCGGCGCAACGGCGTCGCGTTCTTAAACTTCTTTCCACGGCGCGGCGCGACGGCGCCTCGCATTTCCTTCCGCATGAATCCGCATGGTGGGACGACACAACGTTCTCCCGTACCAATCACAAGGAACCAACACGGAAAAAAAGGAGGAGGGTCGGCCATGTTTGTGCGGTCCGACCCCCTCACGTTATTCGATAACAAAAGGTATAAAAACCATGATAATCGTCATGTTGGTAATCACGAACAAGTAAAATAAATAAAACCCCTACTTCGGTTCAAGAACGATGTTCGTCAACGAGTCGCGGAATACGAGCATCGCGGAGGTCGGGCGTTGCGGAAAAAGAACGTCGACGTCACGAAGCGAGGATCCGAAGTCGTTGACGGAGATTTTGTCGTGGAAAACCATCGCGGAAGAGATGACGCAGAAGAAGAACGTCGCGTCGCGGATACAGCGTCGTGGAAGAACCGTGTTCTTCGGTGGAGAAGTTCTTCATTGAAGAACGGTGTTCTTCGCGTTCTTCGTCAATGTTGAAGAAGAAGAAGACCGCTTTCCCAATCCTCTCAATGTTGCAAAACTCTAACAAGAATAAAATAAGACTAGGTCTTATTTTATTAACACAACCTAACCATTTGAATTTCAAGAGTTTGAAATTAAGTAACTCACTTAATTAATTATATCAAGTTGTCAAAAATTAATTAAAGTGAGTTAATGGGGAGTTTGGGAAGTGAGGGGTTAAGAGGGGTTAGGAAGTTTAAAGAATTTGAAAAGGTGGGGGGTTCGTGTGGGCCCCACACTTTCAAATATCCACACATGGGAAGTTGGGTGGATGTGGGCCCACCACCAACTTCCCATGGGAGAAGTTAACCACATGACATGAAATAAAATTGACTCAACAATTTTATTAATTTTTGAAATAAACCCCAAAAATTAACTTCTTCTCCCGCAAAAATACAACTACAGTAAAGGTTCCTTTAAGCGATTACCGGCGTTGCAAGTTCATCGGTGCCATCGGATTTCAATTCCGAGCACCGGTTCAAAAGATAGGAATTCTCACTCGTTCGTTCACTGAACGTACCCGAGCCAAACTTCAGAAATTGATTCCGGGCACTCCGGGCCTCGGAATCAGGCGCCGTCAGAAACTGCGTTCTTGTAAAATTCAAAAGAAAATTAAGAAAAAGTTTTCCTTGAAATTTATGGGTCTTTACATTACTCCCACCACAGGGCTTTACGTCCCCGTAACGCTTCAACACAAACTAGGGATACAAAGGCGGTAGAGTTAGGCGGTAAGCCACCTCGCCAATCCTGCTGAGGACCTGGAAGGGTCCGGTGAAGCATGGAGACAACATGCCACCTTGGCCAAATCTCTGAAATCCACGTCGAGGTAAGACACGCAAGAAGACGTGATCGCCATCCTCGAATTCAAGTGGCCTCCGCCGCCTATCAGCAAAAGACTTCTGTCGGCTCTGAGCTGTCCTCATCCGCTCCTGGATGACCTGGACCTTCTCTGTCGTGGCCTGGACCATCTCCAGTCCCACAAGAGCTTCTAAGATTTCTTCTTTACTAATAAGAGAAATCTGGTCTCATCCCCTGGATTAACCACGTTCTTTTCCTAACACAGTCAAATCCAACATGGATGTTACTAATCCATACCAAGGATGACGTCGTAAGGCCTCGACGCTACTACCAAGAGATCCAACCGTTACTCTCACCTCCAAGGGTTGAGTCACACTGTCGGCATCAGTGTGTGGTAACTCGGTCTCCTCCAGTAGATGTCTCAAAAGTGAGGGTCAAGTCAACAGTCTAAACCCGAACCTCTTAGTAACAACACAAAAGAGGAAAGGAATAAAAACATCACAAGGGTATGCATCTTTTATTATTGCAGCTCATAATACAAAGACGCTACACATCAGCAACATAGAACTAGAAGTACAAAAGACATATCCACTAGTTCCGCTCCTGTCCATATGCTCCCATAGATCCATGATCGAAGGCCTCAGCTGCCTGAAACTGAGCTCTCCCATGTCCACCAACTCCCTACAGTCAGGGTGGACCTGCTGGTGGTGATGGTGGCAACACCCCGAAGCGTCGTCCACCTCCAGCTGCACGCCCAGCTCCCCTGCCATGGCTGCCTGCTCCTTGAGGCCCACCCTGATCAAACCTCTGCCTCTGCCTGGGGGTCCTTCATTCACCTGCTGGTCATCCGTATGGAGGGTCGGATAGTCACGTGCCATGTGACCAATCCCGCCGCAGGAGTAATACTGCCCGCTCATGGTATTTCGTTGTCCACCCCGGGTGCCTCGCACAATCGACCCTGTGTCACGCGGTCGACCATCGGTAGGTCTACTCTTCTTGGACCCCTGTGTCATCTGTTTACTGCCCGCTACAGAAGACTCTGCCGCTTGCCGGCTAGTGGTGGGTCCTGCTGCTGGAGACTGCTCAGCAAGGAAACTCTCCACTAAGAGGGCTCGCTCCAAAACTCCTATTTGTGTCCGAATGCTGTGACAAACAACTGATGCTCTGATTTCTCGCCTGAGCCCCTGCTCGAAGGTTCGGGCCCTGGAGAATGGGTCTCGTCCCATGTCCATGGAATAGCGCGATAGATCAGTAAATATCGTCGAGTACTGGGCCACTGTCATGCTGCCATGCCGCAGCTGTAGTAGCTCCTGGATGCGCACCGCTCGGAGGGTGGCTGGGACGAACTTGGAGCGGAAGATGCTCTCAAAGTCCGTCCAGATGAGAGATGTCTCGTCGTGCACCCGGAGCATCAAGCTCCACCATCTGCCTCTTACCGCGTGTAGGAGGCTCACTGCGAGGATCACCATGAGGTCTGCTGGTGTCCTCACTAATCTGAAAACCCGTACAACTGCCTCTAGCCAGTCCTCGGCGGCCTGAGGGTTCGTCTCCCCGTGGAACCTGGGCGGTCGTTGGCGCTGGAAGTCATGCAGTGCACTAAGGTGATGTGCATCGTCAGCGGCTGGGGCTGGTAGCATCGGTGGCTTGGCATGTATAGGTACCGCCGGTGCCTCAGTTGTCAAAGGGCCCTGTACCGAGTCCTCGTCGCTCGGTGGGCTCTCGCCACGCACAATGCTCGGAACCCTAGCTGGATGTCGTCGGGGGGCCATCCTAAAAAGGAAACAGGTGCGCCACGGTCAGAATAGTATACCTGGTGAGCTGACACAAGTAATCAGAAAGAAAACATGAATGCACATGCAATCAATGTTTTCGTGCATTAAGTCGGAAATCAGAAGTCAGGGTCCTGGTGTACGGATACGTCGGCCGCCGCACCAACACTGAACTCCCTGGACTGATAACCACACCCAATACGCTAAACACTATTGCTTCACATAGAAGGAAGATTAGAGTCTGCGGTAGAACTGAACTCCTCTGATACCAATTTGTCACGACCCGTCCTCGGGGCCCGTGCCGTGACTACCCCAAGCCCGCCTTTCATAGGCCAGGGGCTGGCGACTAGCACCAAGGCATAAATCCTGGTAAAAAAGGGAAGGCATTGCCTTTGTAAAGTAAAAAATCACCACAGAGTAAGCAAACGGAAGAAGTAAACACTGAGTAAAAGTTGGTACAACAGTAAGTGCGGAGAAGTTAAGGGGGCCGGAAATACAAGCCCAACTGTAAAGTACAACTGAAATGGGAAAAACAGCAACTGAAAAGTAAAGCCGCAACGTCGAGCCGTCCTCTAGAAGTCCCACCAGAAGGGTGGGTACATAAAGCCTCCACTGCTCCTCGGGTCTAGCCTACCGCTCCGGGTACACCTCGCCCAGTGGTCCACCTCCAGGTACCATCCTGCTCCGCAAACCTCCACCACGATCAGCGCTGTCCGTCGTCTGCAACCAACACAACGTAGTGCAGGCATAGCCCGTGCAGGGGTGAGTATAAGCTACTCAGTAGGGACCCCGAGACCCCTGAAGGTCTCCCGAAATCCACAAAGGATAAACCACAAAGGAAGGATTCAATCATGAAGTAACAACCGACACTGCTTAGGTATATGCCCATGCATATACCTAAGTCATCAATTCCCATTCGGGTCCAACATCCGAGCCCAAACACAACCCAGTCCACACAGGAAAGGAAAATGTAAATCCAAACAGGATAGCACAACGCAATCCAAAAAGGAGAGTAAACAGTAAATCCACATAGGATAGTTCAACACAATCCACAAAGTAGAGTAACACAGGATTCAGCTCACAAAGGTATACTTCTTCAAATGACGATAGAGATGATCAGATGTAGCCACTGATTCATCTAATCCATCAGACCCACAAAGGATCGTAAGGTACTAACCCCCGCAATGACCCACATAGGATCGATCATGAAGTTTGACCCAAAGCTATTGGGAAACTCCTTCTCCATCAAGTACAGTGGTTATGCCACTACAACCAAGTGCTCCCGTGTGGCGCTACAACCAAGCCCACCTCTGTCGTGGGTCTGCCGCTACAACAAAGTGCTCCCCTGTGCCGCTACAACCAAGCGCATCTCTGTCGTGGGTCTTCCGCTACAACCAAGCGCTCCCATGTGCCGCTACAACCAAGTGCACCTCTGTCGTGGGTCTGCCGCTACAACCAAGCGCTCCCCTATGCCGCTACAACCAAGCGCACGTCTGTCGTGGGTCTTCCGCTACAACCAATCGCTCCCTTGTGCCGCTACAACCAAACGCACCTCTGTCGTGGGTCTTCCGCTACAACCAAGCGCTCCCCACTGGGCTATCCGTAACACACCGAGTCGTTCGATCAGTAGTCGTCAAATCTCAACCGGCTCTAGGGTTTTCCGCACATAGTATTCTCGTTCCGGGAGGGTCCACTCCACGAGCTAAGTGGATGATACATAAACTTCCACCTAGTCCAGAGTTGATGTATCCAAAAGTTTTGTATCGCCAACAGGAACTCAACGTCACAGACGGCGCGTCAATCGGACACCCGGTCTGAGAGTTATTGGCTTTTTCGTCCCAGGGGCCCTGTTGGTTTTTAAGAAAAAACCAACCCGACCGTACTCCACCTGCGTCCAAACCTTGTGTGGAGTAAGCCAAAAGATCCGTCTCACTTAGATGAATTCAAAAAAGTCGACGGCACGTCAATCGGACATCCGGAACTCAATATATGAGCGTTTCCTCTCCGAGGGCCCGGTTGGTTTCATGTACGAACCAACCCGGCCGAACACAATGTATTATGAAACCTACAGTGCAATATACCGAAACGACCGTCTTGTTCTGAGGATCTCTACGCAACTGACGGTGCGTCGATCGGAGGTCCGTAGCCCATGATATGGGCATTTGACTAAATTTGGTCCGAAAATGGGGTGTTCGGGCCCGGACCGACCCGGCCCGAGACCCCCCGGTTGGCTCGAACCGGGTCGACCCGCCCCGGGTCCGGGTCGGCCCGGCCCGGCCTAGCTGACGCGGCCTAGCCCGGCGGCCTGGTTCGACGACCCGCGCGCTGAGCACGCGGTCGGTGCTCGGCCAAAACGGCCGAGCCCTTTGTCGGCTCGCACAGGGGGGCGCTGCCCCTCCCGTTTCACGAAACCGCGGCCCCTTAATTGGGTCCGCTTTGATCCGGCCGGGTGAATTGATTTCCCCCCGGATCCTCCCTTTCTGGCCGGCCTGACCTGGCCGGCCAGTTCCGGTTCAACGGGACAGGCGATGGCCGGTCCCCTTCCAGCTCCGTCGCCGGCGGCCCGGTCCGGCCGCCGATCACCTTGTTCTGCCACGGCCCGGAACCGGCCGCGACCCTTGTCGTCCGGCGCGATGTGACGGCACCGCGCCGCTCCGCGGTGGCCCCACTCCGGCCGCGACACCTTCGATTTTCTTCGATGCGGCGCGACGGCGTCGCGTTCTTAAACTTCTTTCCACGGCGCGGCGCGACGGCGCCGCACATTTCCTTCTGCATGAATCCGCGTGGTGCGACGACACCACGTTCTCCCGTACCAATCACATGGAACCAACACGGAAAAAAAGGAGGAGGGTCGACCGTGTTTGTGCGGTCCGACCCCCTCACGTTATTCGATAACAAAATGTTAAAAAACCACGATAATCGTCATGTTGGTAATCACGAACAAGTACAATAAATAAAACCCCTACTTCTATTTAGGAACGGTGTTCGTCAACGAGTCACGGAAGACGAGCGTCGCGGAGGTCGGGCGTCGCGGAAAAATAACGTCGACGTCGCAAAGCAAGGAACCAAAGTCGTTGATGGAGATTTCGTCACGGAAAACCGTCGCGGAAGAGACGACGCGGAAGAAGAATGTCGCGTCGTGGATACGGCGTCGCGGAAGAACCGTGTTCTTCGGCGGAGAAGTTCTTCATTGAAGAATGGTGTTCTTCGCGTTCTTCGTCGAGGTTGAAGAAGAAGAAGACCGCTTTCCCAATCCTCTCATGGTTGAAAAACTCTAACAAGAATAAAATAAGACTAAGTCTTATTTTATTAACACAACCTAACCATTTTAATTTCAAGAGTTTGAAATTAAGTAACTCACTTAATTAATTATAACAAGTTGTCAAAAATAAATTAAAGTGAGTTAATGGGGAGTTAGGGTAGTGAGGGGTTAAGAGGGGTTAGGTAGTTTAAAGAATTTGAAAAGGTGGGGGGTTTGTGTGGGACCCACCCTTTCAAATATCCACACATGGGAAGTTTGGTGGATGTGGGCCCACTATGAACTTCCCATGGGAGAAGATAACCACATGACATGAAATAAAATTGACTCAACAATTTTATTTATTTTTTGAATTAAACCCCAAAAATTAACTTCTTCTCCTGCACAAACGCAACTATGGTAAATGTAACCTTAAGCGATTACCAGCGTTGCGAGTTCATCGGTGCCATAAGATATCAATTCCGAGCACCGGTTCAAAAGATAGGAATTCCCGCTCATTCGTTCACTGAACGTACCTGAGCCAAACTTCAGAAATTGATTCCGGGCACTCCGGGCCTCGGAATCAGGTGCCGTCAGAAACTGCGTTCTTGTAAAATTCCAAAGAAAATTAAGAAAAGAATTTTCTTGAAATTTCCGGGTCTTTACATTACTCCCACCACAGGGCTTTACGTCCCCGTAAAGCTTCAACACAAACTAGGGATACAAAGGCGGTAGAGTTAGGCGGTAAGCCACCTCGCCAATCCTGCTGAGGACCTGGAAGGGTCCGATGAAGCATGGAGACAACTTTCCACCTTGGACAAATCTCTGAAATCCACGTCGAGGTGAGACATGGAAGAAGACATGATCGCCATCCTTGAACTCAATTGGCCTCCGCCTCCTGTCAGCAAAAGACTTCTGCCTGCTCTGAGCTGTCCTCATCCGCTCCTGGATGACCTGGACCTTCTCTGTCGTGGCCTGGACCATCTCCGGTCCCACAAGAGCTGCTAAGATTTCTTCTTTGCCGATAAGATAAATCTGGTCTCATCCCCTAGATGAACCACGTTCTTTGCCTAATACAGTCAAATCCGACATGGATGTTACTAATACATACCAAGGATGACGTCGTAAGGCCTCGATGCTACTACCAAGAGATCCAACCGTTACTCTCGCCTCTAAGGGTTGAGTCACACTGTCAGCATCAGTGTGTGGTAACTGGGTCTCCTCAAGTAGATGTCTCACAAGTGAGGGTCAAGTCAACAGTCTAAACCGGAACATCTTAGTAACAACACAAAAGAGGACAAGAATAAAAACATCACAAGGGTATGCGTCTTTTATTATTGCAGCTCATAATACAAAGACGCTACACATCAGCAACAAGGAACTAGAAGTACAAAAGACGTATCCACTAGTTTCGCTCCTGTCCATCTGCTCCCAGAGCTCCAAGATCGAAGGCCTCAACTGACTGAAACTGAGCTCTCCCATGTCCACCAACTCCCTGCTGTCGGGGTGGACCTCCTGATGGTGGTGGTGGCAACACCCCGAAGCGTCGTCCACCTCCAGCTGCACGACTAACTCCACTGCCATGGCTGCCTGCTCCTTGCAACCCGCCCTGATCGAACCTCTGCCTCTGCCTGGGGGGTCCTTCGTTCACCTGCTGGTCATCTGTATGGCAGTTTGGACAGTCACGAGCCATGTGACCATTCCCACCACAGGAGTAACACTGCCCACTCATGGTAAGTCGTTGTCCACCCCGGGTGCCTCGCATAATCGACCCTGTGTCACGCGGTCGACCACCGGTAGGTCTAGTCCTCTTGAACGTCTGCGTCATCTGTTTACTGCCCGCTACAGAAGACTCTGCCGCATGCCGGCTAGTGGTGGGTCCTGCTTCTGGAGACTGCTTAGCAAGGAAACTCTCCACTAAGAGGGCTCGCTCCAACACTCCGGTCTGTGTCGGAATGCTATGAGAAACAACTGAAGCTCTGATATCTCGCTTGGGCACCTGCTCAAATGTTCGGGCCCTGAAGAATGGGTCTCATACCATGTCCGTGGAATAGCGTGAGAGATCAGTAAATCTTGCCGAGTACTGGGCCACTTTCATGCTGCCCTGCCGCAGCTGTAGTAGCTCCTGGATGTGCACCGCTCGGAGGGTGGCTGGGACGAAATCGGAACAGAAGATGCTCTCAAAGTCCATCTGGAGGAGAGATGTCTCTTCGTGCACCCAGAGCATCAAGCTCCACCATTTTCTTGTTGCCGCGTGCAGGAGGCTCACTGCGAGGATCACCATGAGGTCTGCTGGTGTCCTCACTAATCTGAAAACCCGTACAACTGCCTCCAGCCAGTCCTCGGCGGCCTGAGGGTCCGTCTCCCCATGAAAAGTGGGCGGTCGCTGGTGCTGGAACTCATGAAGTGCACTAAGGCGACGTGCATCATCAGCGGCTGGGGCTGGTAGCATCGATGGCTCGGAAGATATAGGTACCGCTGATGCCTCAGCTGTCAAAGGGCCCTGTACCAAGTCCTCGTCGCTCGGTGGGCTCTCACCACGCACAATACTCAGAACCCTAGCTGGCTGCCATCGTGGGGCCATCCTGAAAAGGAAACAGGTGCGCCATGATTAGAACAGTATACCTGGTGATCTGACACAAGTAATCACAAAGAAAACTTGAATCCACATGCAATCAATGTTTTCGTGCATTAAGTCGGAAATCAGAAGTCTGGGTCCTGGTGTACGGATACGTCGGCCGCCGCACCAACACTGGACTCCCTGGACTGATAACCACACCCAATATTCTAAACACTATTGCTTCACATAGAAGGAAGATCAGAGTCTGCGGTAGAACCGAACTCCTTTGATACCAATTTGTCACGACCCGTCCTCGGGGCCTGTGCCGTGACTACACCAAGCCCGCCTTCCATAGGCCTGGGGCTGGCGACTAGCACCAAGGCGTAAATCCTGGTAAAAAAAGGGAAGGCATTGCCTTTGTAAAGTAAACAAGAACCACAGAGTAAGCAAGCGGAAGAAGTAAACACAGATTAAAAGCTGGTACAACAGTAACTGCGGAAAAGTAAAGGGGGCCGGAAATACAAGCCCAACTGTAAAGTACAACTTAAAGGAGAAAAACAACAACTGAAAAGTAAAGCCGCAACGTCGAGCCGTCCTCTAGATGTCCCACCTGAAGGGTGGGTACAGAAATCCTCCACTGCTCCTCGGGTCCAGCATACCGCTCCGAGTACACCTTTCCCAGTAGTCCACCTCCTGGTACCGTCCTGCTCTGCAAGCCTCCACCACGATCAGCGCTGTCCGTCGTCTGCAACCAACACAACGTAGTGCGGGCATAGCCCATGCAGGGGTGAGTATAAGCTACTCAGTATGGACCCCGAGACCCCCGAAGGTCTCCCGAAATCCACAAAGGTTAAACCACAAAGGAAAGATGCAATCATGAAGTAGCAAACGACACTACTTAGGTATATGCCCATACATATACCTAAGTCATCAATTCCCGTTCGGCTCCAACATCCGAGCCCAAACACAACCTAGTCCACACAGTAAAGAAAAACGTAAATCCACACAGGATAGCACAACGCAATCCACAAAGGAGAGTAAACAGTAAATCCACACAGGATAGTTCAACACAATCCACAAAGGAGAGTAACACAGGATTCAGATCACACACGTATACTTCTTCAAATGATGATATAGATGATCAGATGTAGCCACTGATTCATCTAATCCATCAGACCCACAAAGGATCGGAAGGTACTAACCCCCAAAATGACCCATATAGGATCGATCATGAAGTTGGACCCAAAGCTATTGGGAAACTCCTTCTCCATCAAGTACAATGGTTATGCCGCTACAACCAAGTCCCCTCATGTTCCGCTACAACCAAGCGCACCTCTGTCATGGGTCTGCCGCTACAACCAAGCGCTCCCATGTGATGCTACAGCCAAGCGCACCTCTGTCGTGGGTTTTCCACTACAACCAAGCGCTCCCATGTGCCGCTACAACCAAGCACACCTCTGTCGTGGGTCTGCCGCTACAACCAAGCGCTCCCCTGTACCGCTACAACCAAGCGCACCTCTGTCGTGGGTCTGCCGCAACCACCAAGCGCTCCCTTGTGCCGCTACAACCAAGCGCACCTCTGTCGTGGGTATGCCGCTACAACCAAGCGCTCCCCACTGGGCTATCCGTAACACACCGAGTCATTCGATCAGCAGTCGTCAAATCTCAACCGGCTCTAGGGTTTTCCGCACACAGTATGCTCGTTCCGAGAGGGTCCACTCCACGAGCTAAGAGGCTGATACATCAACTTCCACCTAGTCCATAGTTGATGTATACCAAAAGTTCTGTATCGCAAACAGGAACTCAACGTCACTGACGGCGCGTCAATCGGACGCTCGGTCTGAGAGTTATTGGCTTTTTCGTCCCAGGGGCCCGGTTGGTTTTTAAGAAAAAACCAACCCAACCGTACTCCACCTGCATCCAAACCTCAGGCGTAGTAAGCCAAAAGATCCGTCTCACTTAGAGGAATTCAACAAAGTTGACGTCACGTCAATCGGATGACCGGAACTCAAGATATGAGAGTTTCCGCTCCGAGGGCCCGGTTGGTTTCGTGTACGAACCAACCCGGCCGAACCCAACGTATTCCGAAACCTTGAGTGCGATATACCGAAACGACCGTCTCGTTCCGAGTATAGCTATGCAACTGACAGTGCGTCGATCAGAGGCCCGTATCCTAAGATATGGGCATTTGACCGAATTTGGTCCGAAAACGGGTGTTTCGGGCCCGGCCCGAGACCCCCCGGTTGGCCCGAACCGGGGCGACCCGCCCCGGGTCCGGGTCGGTCCGGCCCGGCCCGGCGGCCCGGTTAGGCGACCCGCGCGCTGGCCCGCGGTCGTTGCTCGGCCAAAATGGCCGAGCCGTTTGTCGGCTCGCACGGGGGGGGGGGGGGGGGGGGGGCGCTGCCCCTCCCGTTTCACGAAACCGAGGCCCCTTAATTGGGTCTGCTTTGATCCGGCTGGGGGAATTAATTTCCCCCCAGCTCCTCCCTTTCCGGCCGGCCGGTTCCTGTTCAATGGGACCGGCGATGGCCGGTCCCCTTCCAGCTCCGTCGCCGGCGGCCCGGTCCGGTCGCCGGTCACCTTGTTCCACCGCGGACCGGAACTGGTCGCGACCCATGTCGTCCGGCGTGGTGTGACGGCACTGCGCCCCTTCTCCACGGCCCCGCTCCGGCCGCGGTGCCTTCAAATTTCTTCGACGCAGCGCAACGTTGTCGCGTTCTTAAACTTCTTTCCACGGCGCGGCGCGACGGCGCCGTGCATTTCCTTCCTCATGAATCCGCGTGGTGCGACGGCACCACGTTCTCCCGTACCAATCACAAGGAACCAACACGGATAAAAAGGAGGAGGGTCGGCCGTGTTTGTGCGGTCCGACCCCCTCATGTTATTCGATAACAAATGGTTTAAAAACCACGATAATCATCATATTGGTAATCACGAACAAGTAAAATAAATAAAACCCCTTCTTCGGTTCAGGAACGGTGTTCGTCAACGAGTCGCGGAAGACAAGCGTCGCGGAGGTCGGGCGTCGCGGAAAAAGAACGTCGACATCGTGAAGCGAGGATCCAAAGTCATTGATGGAGATTTCATCACGGAAAACCGTCGCGGAAGAGACGACGCGGAAGAAGAATGTCGCGTCGCAGATACGACGTCGCGGATACGGCATCGCGGAAGAACCGTGTTCTTCGGCAGAGAAGTTCTTTGTTGAAGAACGGTGTTCTTCGCGTTCTTCATCGAGGTTGAAGAAGAAGACCGCTTTCCCAATCCTCTCAAGGTTGCAAAACTCTAACAAGAATAAAATAAGACTAAGTCTTATTTTATTAACACAACCTAACCATTTGAATTTTAAGAGTTTGAAATTAAGTAACTCACTTAATTAATTATAACAAGTTGTCAAAAATTAATTAAAGTGAGTTAATGGGGAGTTAGGTAAGTGAGGGGTTAAGAGGGGTTAGGGAGTTCAAGGAATTTGAAAAGGTGGGGGGTTCGTGTGGGCCCCACCCTTTCAAATATCCACACATGGGAAGTTGGGTGGATGTAGGCCCACCACCAACTTCCCATGGGAGAAGTTAACCACATGACATGAAATAAAATTGACTCAACAATTTTATTTATTTTTTGAATTAAACCCCAAAAATTAACTTCTCCCTCACAAACGAAACTACGGTAAAGGTTCCCTTAAGTGATTACTGGCGTTGTGAGTTCATCGGTGCCTTCAGATTTCAATTCCGAGCACCGGTTCAAAAGATAGGAATTCCCGCTCGTTCGTTCACTAAACGTACCCGAGCCAAACTTCGGAAATTGATTCCGGGCACTCCAGGCCTCGGAATCAGGCGCCGTCAGAAACTGCGTTCTTGTAAAATTCCAAAGAAAATTAAGAAAAAATTTTCCTTGAAATTTCCGAGTCTTTACATACCAAGTGTACCTGAGTAAGGTGTGATAAAAAATCTCAGTATGTGGGAGCCCACAGTGTCAAGCCCAATCTAGTGTAATATAAATTATACAGTGCATAGGTATAGGGAAGTAATGATAGAACTAAATGAATAAATGTACACCCGTCCACGTTTGTAAGGGACACCTGAATGAGATACCTGCATCTGCCCATGTTTGGTATGTCTGATCATGTAATATGTATATATATATAGTAGTATTAGTATATATATATAGTATTATATATATATATATATATCTGTTGAGATGGATCGGGATGCACCACTGACATCCAATTGTAGCGGAGCCCTAATGGTATACCCTTAACCAAATTCCAAGAGTCTGCACATTCTCTTGGCCTTCATGAATTAGATATATGTTGTGGTGGATCAAGATGTACCACCACCATCCATATACTAGGAGATATCTCATGGTCTACCCCTAAACTAATCCCAAGATCCCTCATAGTCTATTGGCCTTCATTACTCAGATATATGTTCAGGTGGATTGAGATGTACCACCAACACCCTTCCTGGGGACCTCTCATGGTCTACCCCTAACATAAGCCTTAGATCCCCTCTAGTCTCATGGACTTCATGCATTAGTTATATGTTGGGTGGATCGGGATATAATACTGCTATATAATTCTAGGGGATCTCTCACGGTCTACCCCAAACCTTACCCATTGAGCCCTCATAGTATATTGCCCTTCATTTATTAACTATATGGTGGGGTGGATTGAGACATAACACCACTATCGAAATGCTAGGGGAGCTTTCATGGTCTACCCCTAACCCATGACCTTGATCTCTCGTAGTCTCTTGGCCTTCACATGCCTATATGTATTAATCATTCAATGCATATAATTCATGAAGAATTAACCTCCCATGCACCCCATTAACCCATCTCATTCACATATAAGTAGTCATGTTCACATTTATACTTAAGGTAACACATATTAAGTATTTCAGTCAAATCTTTAACATAGCTTTGATCACATTCAATTCAAATACATGAGGCTAGGGCCTCCCATCAATCTTATTATCCATATTCAATTCTATTTAATACATAGTATGAAATTTAGTGTGATCCATCCTACTCAAGGTCATCTCACTCAATTTTACTTAGAATAGACAATTGATTTATGGTACAAGTTCCAAAGGGTTCATTTTCCTTACCCTTATGGGATTCTAACATCTTTAATTTGTCATTATAACCATTCCATTTACCTTATACATTTTATTTTAACTCATTGATACATAGAAACAACATTACAAGGGCTCAAGTGTAAAGGAGAGGTGTCATGGAAACAAGGTATGTTCCCACTTGGTAAAATTCAACAGAAAGTGACCAAGAACCTAAAAATGAAATTTAAAAATTGTAACCAAGGAAAAAACATAAGGAAACACCAAGAAATTATCTAAGCAGGCATAAAATCCTAATTATTACATTTCATCTTGAATACAGTGCACCTTTGTTGGAGGGGTTTATTATTAAATCTGGAAATTTCTAAGAAAACAATCAATCATTAAATTTAAGCATTTCATTATCTTTATTCATGAATTCAATTTAAAATAAACTACCATACATGGAAAAGCATTAAATAAGAGTAAAAAAAATTGAAATTAATTACACAATTATTTCTTAAATTAAATGGGAAAGGAAATGGATCCTACCTCAAGGAGTAGACTCAACCAAACACATGACACTTGATGAATTTAAAAATAGCAACGAAAAATTCACCTTTTCACACACATTCATTCATATATATATATTTATACCGTTTAAAGCCATTTACACATTCCCCCACATCGTGAGGGAACATGTACAAGCGGTACACACACATATATATGTACACGCACCACTGTATATGTGTTAAAGACCTCAAAGAGACACCAAACACTCTACAAAATATATAAGGACTCATAAACACCTAAAGGCCCTAAATAAATAGAGAGAAACCAAGAACGCGGTGTTAAACCTTACATTGGATAGACGCAAAACCTGAATTAAACCAATAAACTTTGCCTTTGATGGCGGATGTTAGAAACATAAGAAGGCATCCCGATAGATAATTCAAACGACCCAGAATCGGAAATGGAATCATAAGTCTGGGTAACCCCAACCTTATGGTTCGACAAAATTAATGTGATTCTTATGACTATTCCGACATGTAATCTCGTCCTCTTTCTCTTGTTTGTCTCTGCACTTTTCTTTTTATTAATAAATTTTCGGTCCAAGCGTGCTTGGATCTGACTTCTGGGATAAAATAGGGAAACAAAGAGGGTAAAAAATAGTTATACAAGGGAGGGGTAGGAGCTATAAGACTTACCTTAGATATTAAAGAGATAAATCATGAGTAAAATGGTAGATTTTATCGTGAAATTAGGTTCATCTGATGGGTTTCATGCACAATAGGGAGGAATGGGAAAGTGTGATCTCATGTATGAGAGTGAGGAAGATGCTTATATTATTTTTAAGTTTTTGTTCTATTTACTTTTAATTTAATTAAATTAATTCTATATTTTAAAAATAGTGTATGACTCATGGTTTAGGATTCATGTTTTAGAAAACTATGTGCCAACTATGTGCCCTTTACTAGGAACATGGGGAACCCCGCATGGTTTTTTAACCATGCGCAAGTTGTGTGATGAATAGTGTTGATGTATTGCATCAAGCACTAACTGTGTGGGATAGTAACATAATTTGGTAAAGCATGCATAGCCTTTGTGACATCCACTATCCACTTATATAAGTCCAAAAAAATTTTTGTAGTTGGTATCATTGTTTCAAAAAAACTATGCACCCACAACAGACATTCAAAACCATGAATTTTTTGTTCCATCACTCCCGAAACTTCTCAAGACACCCGGGATACTTCTCGAGCCTTTAGCCAAGACTAAAAAAAATTATTTTAAGCATTTAAAAACTCATAATTAAGATTCAAAAATAGTTTTTAAAAATGTTGCATCCATTGGTTAAAAAAATCAAAATCATTCTGAAAATCTATCAGGTTCAAAACATGGGATGTTACTAATATCTTCCTTCTTTAACTTTAATTGGTTATATCTCAAAAGAAGTTTCACCTTTGAATAATACATGTAACCATTTATTTTATGGAACAAGTCATCTATCTGTGTTGGGGGATATTTATTCCTTATAATGTTTTTGCTGATCTCATGAAAATCAATGAAGATGTGAATTGATCCATCCTTCTTTTTGACGAAGAGAATCGGTGCACGCCATGGGGAAAAACCCAAGCATATGAAACCATTTTCCAAATTATCTTTTAACTACTTTTTTAGTTCCTCCAACTCGATAGTGTACATTATATAAGGATTCTTTGATATAGGTAGATATCTAGGTATACTATCAATTGATAACTCATCCTATCGGCTGTGAAGAGGAACAAACAATTCTTCAGGGAACAAATTAGTGTTGTCCCTCACAATGGTCATGCCTTCAAGAAAAATCCTCTATTTTGTATAAATCATTCGATCAAGATATTCTTGTTAATAAGGAAACAATATAAACAATTAATATGATTATTTTAAAGGAGATTCATATTCATCCTTACACTTTTATAGAACTGAAGGATACTTTAGGACTGGTAGAGTGATCTCCCTTTCTCAAGAGTTGATGTTGTAATTCTATAAGATAGTCAATCCTTGCCCAAAATATAATAAAAATCCACATAAGGAAGTAAGATGTGATTTTATGGGAGGATCAGTCCACAAAAATAAACTAGTTATGAGTTACAAACTTTGGACACAAAAATTTTCTCATTGGATATTGTCAAAGATAAATCAACCTATGTATTTTAATGTGGTATTTAAATAATTCTAATAAAATTTCAAGACATAAAATAATGAGTATGATTAGAATCAAATAGTATGTTCACTATTATTGAATGAAAAACCAATATACCTTTCAACACACCATTTTCGACGAAATTATTTATTGGAAAATATTTTCGTGAAAATATCCCATTACATGGAATCAATTACCTCCTTTGAATTTTTTTTCTAGATCATTTTCCACCACTGATCAAATTTCACTATTAAAATGACAAACCGCCAGCATAACTTTCTTTTCTTTTGAGCATTGGATGACACGAAATATAATCTTAATGGATTTAATCCATTGTTATGTGAAGAGTGGACTAAAAGATTCACTGAATATGGGAGTCCTTTTCTTCATAATGAATTCAATAAAAACATGATAATTATTATGATAAAGAGGGAATTATACATGATTCAAGTTTTTATTAATAACATGATCTAGTTTAGAAAGAACTATCAAGAAGTTTTGAGCTCCCTATCCCATCATATTTGGTATAGAATTTGTGAAATCATCACATTGTCTATAACATTTATTTTTGGCATGGGTTATTTTTTTTACAACCATTAACTAATTAAAAGAAATTAAAATTAGAGGGGATTGAATAATTAGATAATAATATTATAAAGGAAATCTTGAACATATAAGGATAAACATGAAAATTAAAATTATATACTAATTTCTAATTCCCTAATTTTTAATCTAGGTTACCCATGGTGACAGAATTATCTTTAGTGTTCTTACTAAATTTTTCTTGTCCGGATCTCAAAAAATAATTAGACCATGATCTGATTCCAACTATAGAGATCCTAGACCTTTTCACATAATATTACATGTTTTTATGTATAATTAACCGACAATTCCAAGCCTATTACCGTAAAGTCTATGATCTTTTTAAGATAAGATACATAATAAAAATCATGACCCAAAAATAAAAACATTTATTTACTCTCCATAAGTGTTCCAAACTCATTTTTAGCACTTAAATATACACAGGATAACCTATGGAATATATGAATAAGGGAATGAGCTAAAATTTTCAATAAGGTAATAAATATATAAATAAAGCATAGTACATGGGTTAGAAGAAATAAAAAGATGACATAAAAAGCTATGGAACATGTATAAAAATAAGGAAGAATAACATGTATAAAATGGGATCATCTAATACTCGCATCATATGAGTGTAGAAAAATCATAAAATATGAAATAATAATGATTCAAGGATAACATAGAAGACCATTTCTTATGGTGGAACATGAGTCAAGGCTAACTGCCCACACCATTGTAAATAGAAGACCAAGTCCCATAAAAGAACGTGGTTTACTCTCTATCCCAACATTACATCTCATGAGACTAAACATCACCCAATGCATTGGATAACTATCTAGGTGCACTGATCACAACATGTTCATACATATGTGCACCACATTAAAAATGAAACATCAACATAATGGTTAACAGTGGAAATAAATGGGCATCCTAATCATGTCATAGAGAAAAACAAATATTAATATCATAAAAGTGTCCTTGAAAGAATATATTTAAAGCATAAATTATTTTTCAAAATGTTAAGAATTCATAGATCATAATAAATAAGGTTTAAATTATGTTTAAACATGTAAAATTATTGTTTATGAAATTTTAGAAATGAGCCTCTTTATTGCAGTTTAAAGAAAAATATTAAAGATTATTTAATGTGAGTGAAAGTATAATTGTTTAAATAAAACAAAAAATGAAAATTGATAGTTTTTAATAATAAAATGAGTTTTTTAGAAATATATTCATGGATTAAAACAGATTATGGAGTGTACTTGAAAATGGGTAAGAAACTGGGAAGGTCCCTATAATTGGTCCTACTTATCTGAAAGAACTGAAAAGGGAACCTTATAAAAAATGTATTTCCACATAAAATAAAGAAGAATTAGGATATGAACATATGTTTTAAAAATAAATACAAAATATATTAAGATTTAAAATTAAAAAAAAAAGAATTATATTGGGATAAAGAGATAGTAAGCATAACCTGAAGGTAAAAAAGAGGATCAGAGAGAATCACTCACCTTATGTTTAAAAGTTTTCTGAACTAGCACTTAATGTATTGGATAATGAAATTATATAGATTAATAATTTAATTAATAACCTTTTAAATAAGTATTTTATTTATTATAATTTTATTAAGTCAATTTATCCCCCTTTTTTATAAGTTATAAGATTCTATTTTGTTGTTTGGTAGTGTTCATTTCCTTGGTTTTCATTATTGGTTAACTTGTATACATGTATGAAAGATTATGTAAAAATAGAATAGTTATCGATAATTGAAATTACATATTATTATTGAACCCAAAAATATTAAATGGTCTTATATATCATAGTATTTCTAGATATTTGATTATTCATGACATAAAACTTTAATGATAATCGTTTAGATTATCGTGGGATTTTTTATCATCATAGAGTAGTTTTGTTTTATTAATTAATATTATGTATATATTATAATTATATTGTTGGTCGGAGTGGTTTACTCAAGAGGGGGGTGAATTGAGTACCAATTAAAATTTCTGTATTTCAAAACACTATCTTAAATACCCCCAAATAAAATAATAAATTAAACTGTAGTGAATTTATATTAAAGTAGAGGTTCTGTTAGATTCTCAAGGGATTGATTAATTCCCAGTTAATCAATACAGGAGTGTGTGATTATCTTTTGAAACTAACTTACTAATCTACACTTAACATAAACACTTGCTAATTTAATTATCAAAGTGACTTTAAAAACAATATTGGTTTTAAAGTGATTAGCAGCGGAATAAAACATTGAAAGAGATGGCACAACAAATGTAACCAAGAGGTTCAGTCTCAAGCCGAGACTTAGTCCTCTCAAAAGTTTATATAAAAATGATCCACACCCTGGATCGAGGTTTAACAGTTTACAACTGTCCAGGTCCAAGACCTCTACCACTGTTATTCGTGGGAAACAATACAACAGAAACCAGCTGTCCAGGTCACACACGACCTCTAACACTATTATTCGTGGGAAAGAAGGAATGCAAGAACTTGGTAAGGATTTTCAAATCCTTCAGTTTAAGAACAGGAGACAGTGTATGTGTTAGATACAACAGATAACACACACTGCTCGAAAAGTATAATAATAAATCACAGAACAAGAGATGTAGAGTTTAGAAATGGTTCTGGTGATTTCAGTGTAGCTCTGGACTCCTTTGGATTCGATCAGAAGTGAATCTGAGTCCTCTTCTCGTTTCTGTTTGAGAAATAGAGTGTCGTATGCTCCAGGTTCATAGACAGTGAAAATGTAGTGGTTGAAGTTCTTCAGTGTTCTTCTTATATGCATAGAACACTTCTCGAGTATGCTTGATTGTCTATGAGCTTCTCTGTGTTCTTGGTGGAACTAGTTTTTCTCTTCTTGATTCTTCTTGTTCGTGTGTTTCTGGTATATTCCATCCACCACACTCTGCTGGTTGGGCAGCGTAGTCTTCTCGTATTTATATCACGGGCAACAGGAGACAGAAAAGATTTCATTTCTGCAGGTACGAGGTACGGGTTCCTGACATCCGACAACTTTTATCAGATATTTGACAAATCATTAAAATGTACACGATATGACCGTTGGATAGATTAAATATAGGAAATAAAGAAATTCAAACAGTGAGTCGAGTGATCGGTAGGTAATCAGCATCGGTAGCTTGGACATCGGTAGCTCAATTTCATTAGTTGCTGACTCTATCGGTGGCTCTATGCGTCGGTTGGTATATGCTTGTATCGGTGACTTTGTTTATCGGTAGCTCCATGCGTCGGTAGCTCCATGCGTCGGTAGCTCCATGCGTCGGTAGCTCCATGCGTCGGTAGCTCCATGCGTCGGTAGCTTCGTCCATCGGTGACTCTTATTCCATCGGTAGCTATTTATACTTACACCGGTAGCTCTATGTTTGTATCGGTAGCTATCTGTAAGTCATTAGCTTACATTTATAAGCACATCGGTAGCTCTGTGTTAAGTATATCGGTGACTCTGTCTGTCGGTAGACTAAGTCTATCGGTAGACTGGGTACCGGTAGCTCTTTATCAGTAGCTATAGTCAGATTACTTATATGTTTTATGCAGAACACATCCGATTGTGTTAGAATCAATTTATAACTTGTATGAACATGGATAAATGAGGATTAACATATTCCAAAGACTATTTTATTGGTTTGATCACAGATTTGAAAGAATTATAGTATAGATCAATGATACTTAAAAATATCATAGATAATGAAAACATAATTGGGATTTTCAACACATATGAATACATGATTGAGATTATCAAAACAGGTGAGGTCAACAATCTCCCCCTTTTTGATAATCACAATTTATGATATGGGCATTTAACATAGTGAAAATATAATAGTAAAGAGTATAATATTGAATTCAATTTTCTCAGAGAAAACAGCATCAGAGATAATAGAAATAGTATGATATAGACATAAGTTATCAGAGGTAACAATCATAAGGTACCGAAGGTAAAAATAAACACAATAATATCAGAGATAAAATTGAAAAGAAGGTAATCTTTCTCCCCTTATTCCTTATTTTGCTCCATTGAAAATATTTCTTTCTCGTATTGTTCTCCCCCTTTGTGATAATCAAAAAGTGGGAAAGCATATATATATATATATATATATATATATATGAGACAAATAAAACATGAGAAGTAAAAGGAGTTCTTCTGTATTAGAGCAGTCAGAAAGTATAGAAACAGAATACAAATGAATTCCTATCAAAAATCCTGGCCACTGGATCAATCCACATCTTCAACGTGAGATTTTCCTTTGGGATCAGAAGAAGGCTCGGGTGGTGAGGATGCAGGTGAAGGTTTTGGAATGCCAGAAATGATCAAAGGAGGCTGAGCCACTGACACAGAGTCAGGCCTGTAGGTTGAAGATCTTTGGCTGATCATTGGTGTGAGGCTTCGAATAGCTTGAGCAGGAGTCAGCTGGACTGTGGAAGCAGCTGAGGCAGAATCAGGCAAAGCAGGAGGTACGATGACTGGTCTGGCATCAACATGCAAGAAGGGCAGCAACAGATTTCTAAAATCCATAATAATTCCTCCTCCTCTTTCCATAGCAGATATGAAATCATCTTTGTTCTCCATGAATTTCTCCAAGGCAGGAGTCAATTGTCTTAGTTTGCTCACTTGTTCTCTAAAAGCTTGAGTTACTGGAGGTAGCTTCATGTTTTCCAACATTAGCTTGAAGTGGTGATCGAGTTGATGCTTGGTGAAAATTCTGGTGAAGTAGTAGTCCACTTTGCTCTTTATGGCTTCCTGAGAGGCAGAGGCTTCTCTCATATAATCTTGAACAATCTTCATTATTTCTCTAGCAGAATCTCTTGTAGAAAGCACCAATCGGCTCAACTCTGATGAGTCCACAGAGCCACTGGTTGAAATAGAACCAATCTCCTCCTTCAACATTGCTCGAACTAGATTCAGGTCAACAAATAGTTTGTATGTGAGAGGGCCAAGAGAGAAGGATACAGTTTCTTTGAAACTCTTAGACAAACCACTGATTAGGCTTTGAACTTGAGAGTCCTGTAATTGAACGTGATCCTTCACTAAGGTTTTGAAACTTTCAATCACCGAGACAAACTGGCTTACTACACTCTTCACATAAGCTAGGTCCTTGTCAGCTTGAGACTTGGAGCTCATATAGGAATCCAAAGCAGCAACTAATGTCTTGAGAGCTTCAAGATCTTCTTCGATTCTAGAAGACTGAGTCTGGCACTCTTTCACTTCTTCCATAAGCTCAGACACAAAAGAAGATAAATTACAAGCCAGAGAGAGCTCGAAGGATCTCTCTAACATTTTCATTTCTTCATCAAAGCTTTGCTTCATCTCAGCAACTGATACACTGAATGATTCTTTCAGCTCATTCTTCATGGATTCAAGATCAGATTTAGAGACAAAATCATTAGGGATAATTGCAGCAGATCCCTTTACTGAGGCCAAACTTTCTACAGAATCAGTCATTACTGATTGAATTGAGGATGAAAGGAAGGTTTCCATTAACTTCACTTCTTCAAAAAAACTGGATTTGAGGTCCTCTTTCAGCTTATTCAGATCATGAAATCTGACCACATTATCAGAATCCGGATAATCCAACTCAGAAGCTAGATCATAATTGGTCTTCGGTCTATTCACAGACATCTCATTATCAGAATCCGGATAATCCAATCCACAGACTATAAACCCTGGGTCTTCTACCCAGTCTCCAAACTCAACAGCTACTGTAACATTTCCAAGAACAGATTGATGCTCCCCCGCAATGGGTGCATTCTCATGTATCACAACAGCATTCAATGCTGGATTCTCTTCATCAGAATATTCTACTACAAGTTCCATCGGTACAGCATCCAGAAGATCTTCTGATACAGGTACAACTTCTTCTGTATCTCTTTCTACTTCAGCAGTCGGCATAGCTGAGCTTCCAATCAAAGGAATCATACTTAAACTACCAGAAATAGACGATTCAGATACATTCTTCTTTTCCTCTTCTTCTTGGTGAGGCACAAACTGGTCTTCCTCATAAGTAGACAAAATTTCCTCTACCTTTCCTTTCCTAGAATAAACCAATTCTGCAACAGGACTTGGGGGCATGTCTGGATCTCCTCCAACATCCATGGGAGTTTCTTCTTCTTCTTTTGTTTCATTACTATAAATAGGTTCCTCTTCATCAGGTCTCAGACTCGGATCTATCTTATCCTTTGGTCTTGAGGGATGATCCACAGGATTAAACCTATCATATATCTTCTGATCATCACTGACCCATTCTCCCTTCCATGTGTTCCAGTTAATTTTCATGTACTTACAAACAGTCGAGGTGATGCAGAAATTATTCCTGACTACAACTTTCTCATCCCGAGACTCAGATATTCCTTTCACTTTTATCATTAATGAAATCTGCTTGGCAAAGAATAAAGCATTAGTCTTTGACTTTGGTCTAATCATGTCTTCCATTTGAAGCATTAACAATCTGCACAGATTGATTTTCACACCATGTCTTAGCAGATGAAGAAGATAGATATCTTGATATTTCAGATTTGAAAAATCTCCTCGCCTCGGTATCAACACATGTTGAACAAACTTGAAGAGCAGTCGATTCTCTCCATCCATTTCAGCAGCAACCACTTGCCTTTGATTCCCATTACCGGTCAGCTCTTTTAAGGCGGTTTCATAATCAAAGATGTCACTGCTAGGTGGCATTGCTCTTGATACGTACCCGGAGACACCTTCATGTGGTACTTTTAAACACTTAGCCCACTCTACTGAAGAAAAAGACATCTCTTTTCCATTTAAAAAAAAAGAGCTTACCCGATTCTCATTTTCAGACTTCTCGAAGCTTACAAACTCGTAGAACTGTTTTACCAACTTCGGGTAGTATGGGCCATTGTTATTCGAGAAACAATCCACCCATTTCTGGTCCTCCAGAATCTCGAGTACTAACGATTTGCTAGGCAGTAGCCATTCCACGCACAGTTCCTTCTCGATTACTATGTCTCTATTCTACAAGTGAGGATTCACTGGTCGCTTTCCTGATCTAGTTCTGACTTCACTAACACTGGCTTGATGCTGTGTCTTCTGCTACTTAGATTTTGGTTCTACACTTTCATCTCTGAGGGTAGGAAGCTTAGTTTTTGCCATCGCGGGTTTAGGGTTCTTGGCCGATTTGGGAGCTAAGGTTCGAAGGTGAGAGATTTTGAGCTCGGTGAGGTAGGAAGTGGCTTAGGATTAGTTTTATCATTTAGGAATTCCAAATAAACGACTAAAATAGAGTAAGATAAAATAGAATAAAGCGATTCGTATTCTTGGAGGCAGAAAGATTTTTTTTTAACAAAAAAACATTGCATCGGTGTGAGTTAATCATCGGTGAGAAAGAAAAAAAAAATAGGTGAGAATTGTACATCGGTGAGAATTTCACATCAGTGAGGATTTTCACATCGGTGAGGATTTTCACATCAGTGAGGATTTTCACATCGGTTGTGATTAAACATTCCCAATTCGTGTCTTATGTAACTTAGCCTGTCCGAACTTAAAGGTTTAGTGAAAATATCAACCAATTGATGTTCAGTGCCAATAAATTCAAGAGAAATATCACCTTTTTGATAGTGATCTCTTAGGAAATGGTGTCTTACATCTGTGTGTTTGGTTCTAGAGTGAGATACATGATTCTTAGAGATGTTTATTGCACTGGTGTTATCACAGTTGATTGAAACATGTTTAAAAACATATCCATAGTCCAAAAGAGTATGTTTCATCCACAAAATTTGTGCACAGCAACTACCAGCAACTACATATTCTGCTTCGGCAGTAGATAATGCAACTGAGTTCTGTTTCTTACTACACCAAGAAACTAAAGATTTTCCAAGCAAATGACATGTTCCTGATGTTCTTTTTCTATCTAACTTACAACCAGCAAAGTCAGCATCTGAATAACTCATTAACTCAAAGGATTGTCCTTTTGGGTAAAACAAACCTAAGTTAACCGTGTGTTTGAGATATTTAAAAATTCTTTTAACAGCAAGAAAATGAGATTCTTTTGGATTAGCTTGAAATCTAGCACACATACACACACTAAACATAATATCAGGTCGACTAGCAGTAAGATAAAGTAAACTACCAATCATACCTCTGTAATTTGTTTGATCAACCGGTTTCCCAGTTTCATCTGCGTCCAATTTACAGGTAGTACTCATAGGAGTTTCACTTTCCTTGATACTATCCAGACCAAAACGTTTTAAAAGATCCTTTGTATATTTAGTTTGATTCAAAATAATACCATTTTCATTTTGAAATACTTGAAATCCAAGAAAGTACTTAAGTTCTCCCATTAAGCTCATTTCAAATTCATTTTGCATACTTTTTGAAAAATCAGTACATAAAGAGTGTTTAGAAGATCCAAAAATAATATCATCAACATATATTTGTACAACTAAAACATCTTTGGAAATTCTTTTAATGAAAAGAGTTGGATCAGCAATCCCTTTAGTAAAACCATTTGAGATAAGGAAATTGCTAAGTCTATCATACCAAGCTCTTGGAGCTTGTTTTAAACCATACAAAGCTTTAAAAAGATTAAAAACTTGATTTGGAAAATGGGGGTTAGTAAATCCAGGTGGTTGTTCTACAAAAAAATCTTCAATTATAAAACCATTTAGAAATGCACTTTTCACATCCATTTGATATAACTTGAAATCCAGATGTGCAGCATATGCATGTAATATCCTAATGGCTTCTAGTCTAGCTACTGGTGCAGCATATGCATGTAATATCCTAATGGCTTCTAGTCTAGCTACTGGTTCAAAAGTTTCCTCATAGTCTATACCTTTTTCTTGACTATATCCTTGTGCAACTAGTCTAGCTTTGTTTATAACTATATTTACAGATTCATCTACTTTATTTCTAAAAACCCATTTTGTGCCTATTGTCAAAGTGTCCTTAGGTCTGTCAACTAATTCCCAGACTTTGTTTCTTTCAAACTGATTTAATTCTTCCTACATAGCTATTACCCAGAATTCATCATTGATAGCATCATTGATATTTTTGGGTTCTAGCTGTTAAAGAAAAGCTTGATGTTCAACATAGTTTCTTAGAGAAGCTCTAGTTTGTGTTCCTCTATCAAGATTACCAACAACAGCTTCTAAAGGATGATTCTTTAGAATCCTCGTTGATCTGGTAAAGGTTGGACTAGAAATTTCATTTTCATCTATAGGTTCGGGTTCAACAGAAGCAGATTCTGGAAAAAGTCTAGAACTGGATGTTTTGATAACAGGTTCTTTAGATTTATCATTAATGTCCGGAACAGATAAGTCTTCTTCAATATTTTAAAGAGAGGTTTTAGACTCATGTGGATCAGTTTCATAAAACTTCATGTGGACAGATTCTTCCACACATTTAGTTTTCTTATTGAATACTCTATAGGCTTTACTTGAAATAGAGTAACCCAGAAAAATTCCTTCATCACTTTTGGAAGCAAACTTATCCAGATTATCTTTAGTATTCAGAATAAATACTTTGCAACCAAAAACATTAAAGTAATTAACCTTAGGCTTTCTATTGTTCCACAATTCATAAGGGGTTTTCTTAAGAACAGGTCTAATTAAGACTCTATTAATGACATAACAAGCTGTATTTACAGCTTCAGCCCAAAAATAAATAGGCAGGTCATATTCATTGAGCATGGTTCTAGAAATTTCTTGAAGGGTTCAGTTTCTTCTTTCTACTACACCATTCTGTTGGGGTGTTCTAGGGGCAGAAAAGTTATGAGTATAGCCATTGTGTGAGCAATAAGATTCAAAATCTTGATTTTCAAACTCATGACCATGATCGCTTCTCAAAGTTTTAATCTTAAGTCCACTAAGGTTCTCTACAGATTTAGAGTATTTAACAAAAGAAGAACAGGCTTCACTTTTGTGAGCTAGAAAATATACCCAAGTATATCTAGAAAAATCATCTACAAGAACATAAACATAGTGCTTCAAATTTAAACTAGAAACTCTTGATGGTCCAAACAAATCCATGTGAACCAATTCAAGTGGTTTAGAAGTCGAAACTTCTTTCTTTGATTTAAAAGAAACTTTGTGTTGTTTTCCCTTTTGACAGGGGTTACACACTCTATCATTTGGGAATTCTAATTTAGGTAGGTCTCTAACTAGGTTTTTTCTAGAGAGTTTTCTAAGTGAGTGAATGTTGCAATGTCCCAATCTTCTATGCCATAGCCAAGATTATTTATGAAAAGCATTCAAACAAGTAATATTCTTCTTAGCTAAAGAATTCAGATTAACAGCATAAACATTTTCATTTCTTAAGGCAGAAAATACCAAAACATTCTTAGAATTAAAAACTTTGCAGGAATCATTTTCAAATTTAACATGAAAACCATCATCACATAACTGAGAAATACTTAATAAATTGTATTTAAGGCCATCAACAAATAAAACTTTAGAAATCAGAATTGAATCAGTGTAACCAATCTTGCCTAGGCCGATGATTCTTCCTCTTGAATTATCACCAAAGGTGACAAAGCCTCCATCAACTTTTATTAAACTCTTAAAACAAGAGAAGTCTCCTGACATATGTCTTGAACATCCACTGTCCAAATACCAGGTCTCTTTACAGGAGCTCTTTAAGAAAGTTCCCTACAAAACAGATTCAGATGGGAAATGATTTTGGTACCCAGATTTTCTTGGGTCAAGACAGGTTAGCCAATAACACTTTAGGTACCCATATTTGTCTAATGGGTCTCATATAATTTGTAGAATTGACATGCTTTGGAAGATAAACTTTATTAGATCCATAGCTATGTATATAACTGGTTGAAGCATATGAAGTTCCAGAATTACCTTCATTCTGTTCAGATTTAGAAATGAATCTAGTTTTGGCAATTTTCCTTTGTCCAGGTTGGTATCCTATACCAGTAGTATATTTAGGTGCTATTTGCTTTCCTAGCATCTGTGTTAGTGTATTTTTACCATTGGTGAACTTCTCTAAGTCTTTTTGAGTTGCTCATTGGATAGTTTCAGTTCAGTGTTTTCTTTTAACAGTTGAGCATTTTTCTCTTTTTAAATAGTGAGTTCGGTTTTAACTGTAGTGGTAAGAGCATGCTGTTTCTTTAATGACTTGTATTTATCCTTAAGTTCATTACATGTCTCTTCCAGCATATCACAGTACTCAAACAATTCATTTTTAGACATTGTTCCAAAATCAGAATCAGATTCTACATTATCTCCAGAGTAATAATAATTTAAAGCAGGAGTTTCAGCAGTTACCTGAGAAGTGTTTGTCATAAAGCACATGTTTGCCTTATTTTTGTGTTCAGTTTCATAGCTTTCAGTTTCAGTAGAGCTATCCTCAGAAGCACTCCAAGTAGCCTTCATGGATTTCTTAAACTTATTGTCCTTATATTCATATTTCTTTTTATACTTCAGCTTTGGACAGTCGGCTTTAATGTGTCCTTTTCTCTTGCACTCATAGCAGACAACATCATCTGATTTGTCATTTTTCTTCCAATCCTTTTTCCATTTACCTTGGTGATCATACTTACCCTCATAATTTGTTTTTCTGAAGAAATTCTTTTTCCTATAAAATTTCTTAAATCTTCTAGCAATGTGAGCCATCTCAGCATCACTGTCAGAATCACTTTCACTGTCTTCACAGCTTGAACTTTCAACTACAGCTTGAAGCTTTTCTTTGTCCTTATTCTTTGAAGTTGATGATTTGAAAGCAACAGACTTTCTTGGAGGTTCATTTTCATCATCCTTATTCACTTTAAGCTCTTCTTCATACATCATCAGCTTGCCAATTAGTTCCTTGACAGGTAGAGCAGCAATGTCACATGATTCTCTGATTGAGAAAGATGTGCCTCTCCATCTATCAGGTAGACATCTCAAAATTCTCATAATCTGTTCCTTCTATGAGACATCCTTTCCCAGCGAGATCATTGTATTGACAATTTCATTGAACCTGAGATACATGTCAGAAATGGGTTCGTCAGGCTTCATTTTAAAATTATCATACTTGATAGTATAAGTGTTCAATCTCATTTCTTTAACATTCGTTGTTCCTTCATGAGAAACAGCTAAGGTATCCCAAATTTCATATGCAGTTTTACAAGAAGAAATTCTATTAAACTCTTCATCTCATAGAGCACAGTACAAGGCATTTATAGCTTTACAGTTGTTATTGTAAGCAGTCTTTATAGGTTCATCCCAAGTAGATCTATCAGTAGTGGGAATTTTGTATTCTGATTCAATAGCAGTCCAAATATCAAAACCTCTGCTTTCTAGATGAATTTTTATTTTCAGTTTCCACTGAGCATAATTAGTTCCATTGAAGAAAGGTGGCCGGTTAGTAGCAGCACCCTAAAGTCTATTGTCCATGATGAGAAAATTTTAAAGAGATAAAAATTTAGATATAACAGAAATTTTAAGAACTTTAAAATACAACTAAAATCACAGTTCAAAAGCAGATTACTTTTAGATAGTATTTTCGATCCTCTGATACCAAGTGTTGGTCGGAGTGGTTTACTCAAGAGGGGGGTGAATTGAGTACCAATTAAAATTTCTGTATTTCAAAACACTGTCTTAAAGACCCCCAAATAAAATAATAAATTAAACTGTAGTGAATTTATATTAAAGTAGATGTTCTGTTAGATTCTCAAGTGATTGATTAATTCCCAGTTAATCAATACAGGAGTGTGTGATTATCTTTTGAAACTAACTTACTAATCTAAACTTAACATAAACACTTGCTAATTTAAATATCAAAGTGACTTTAAAAATAGTATTAGTTTTAAAGTGATTAGCAGCGGAATAAAACTTTGAAAGAGATGGCACAACAAATGTAACCAAGAGGTTCAGTCTCAAGCTGAGACTTAGTCCTCTCAAAAGTTTATATAAAAATGATCCACACCCTGGATCGGGGTTCAACAGTTTACAACTTTCCAGGTCCAAGACCTCTACCACTGTTATTCGTGGGAAACAATACAACAGCAACCAGCTGTCCAGGTCACACACGACCTCTCCCACTGTTATTCGTGGGAAAGAAGGAATGAAAGAATTTGGTAAGGATTTTCAAATCCTTCAGTTTAAGCACAGGAGACAGTGTATGTGTTAGATACAACAGATAACACACACTGCTCTAAAAGTATAATAATAAATCACAGAACAAGAGATGTAGAGTTTAGAAATGGTTCTGGTGATTTCAGTGTAGCTCTGGACTCCTTTGGATTCGATCAGAAGTGAATCTGAGTCCTCTTCTCGTTTCTGTTTGAGAAACAGAGTGTCGTATGCTCCAGGTTCATAGACAGTGAAAATGTAGTGGTTGAAGTTCTTCAGTGTTCTTCTTATATGCACAGAACACTTCTCGAGTATTCTTGATTGTCTATGAGCTTCTCTGTGTTCTTGGTGGAACTAGTTTTTCTCTTCTTGATTCTTCTCGTTCGTGTGTTTCTGGTATATTCCATCCACCACACTCTGCTGGTTGGGCAGCGTAGTCTTCTCGTATTTATATCACGGGCAACATGAGACAGAAAAGATTTCCTTTCTGCAGGTACGAGGTACGGGTTCCTGACATCCGACAACTTTTATCAGATATTTGACAAATCATTAAAATGTACACGATATGACCGTTGGATAGATTAAATATTGGAAATAAAGAAATTTAAACAGTGAGTCGAGTGATCGGTAGGTAATCAGCATCGGTAGCTTGGACATCGGTAGCTCAATTTCATTAGTTGCTGACTCTATCGGTGGCTCTATGCGTCGGTTGGTATATCCTTGTATCGGTGACTTTGTTTATCGGTAGCTCCATGCGTCGGTAGCTCCATGCGTCGGTAGCTCCATGCGTCGGTAGCTCCATGCATTGGTAGCTCCATGCGTCGGTAGCTCCATGCGTCGGTAGCTCCATGCGTCGGTAGCTCCATGCGTCGGTAGCTCCATGCGTCGGTAGCTTCGTCCATCGGTGACACTTATTCCATCGGTAGCTATTTATACTTACACTGGTAGCTCTATGTTTGTATCGATAGCTGTCCATAAGTCAGTAGCTTACATTTTTAAGCACATCGGTAGCTCTGTGTTAAGTATATCGGTGACTCTGTCTGTCGGTAGACTAAGTCTATCGGTAGACTGGGTACCAGTAGCTCTTTATCAATAACTATAGTCAGATTACTTATCTGTTTTATGCAGAACACATCCGATTGTGTTAGAATAAATTTATAACTTGTATGAACATGGATAAATGAGGATTAACATATTCCAAAGACTATTTTATTGGTTTGATCACAGATTTGAAAGAAGTAAAGTATAGATCAATGATACTTAAAAATATCATAGAGAATGAAAACATAATTGGGATTTTCAACACATATGAATACATGATTGAGATTATCAAAATAGGTGAGGTCAACATATATAATAATAAAAAAGTTGGAATATAAATTTTAATATCTATTTTAACCATTATAATGTTTTTATGACCATCAATGAATGTGGTATTAGAAAATAAAAAATCATTAACCATGAAGACGGTGAATCGAAACATTGCAGATGATATAATTATTTTTAGAAGAAAAGGGATAGTGAAGAGAATTGATGTTTAATATTCCTTTAACATAATAAAATTATATTATATAAATAATACTAGATCTATCATGTTATGTTGTACATGGGAGGTGAGGGAAGGATAAAAAACTGAATGGGAAAGAAAGAGGAATTTTCCTCTTGAAGATCGTCTCCTTGAGAACCTCTATAAGGATCTTTGAAATGTCATTTTTTCAAGAATAGAAAGACCAGAACGCATTGAATTGGTTTTGGATGTGAAATTGGAATAATATAATAAATCTCTAAGACTTATAATCTATGAGGAGAAGAGGTGCCTAGAGGTGGTATTTATAGGGGAGAGGGGTGTTCTTTGATTATTTTATTCATTTCTTTATTATTTTTGGATCAAGACTATGAATAGTGTTGAATATTATGACTAAATACAATACACATTCCATGTGAGTTATAAATAATGGTTCTTACATTATTCATACATCATCCATGACTCAATAATTCACGTATTTAGCTTATATTGTAAATTATTGTATTTCACAATTTCCCAAAATTCAATTACTATAGAAAAATCCAAAAAATTATCCATGGCCATTTTTCAATGTGTATATTTCAAAAATGAAACCCATTTAATGAAAATAATTTTTTAAATATTATATATTTAATTTTTATATAAAATGACCATTTATTGAAAAAATGCCAATTTTAAAATTATATTTGATTTTATAACACTTTTAAAAATTAAGTAAGGTCTCATAAAATTATCCTATAATCATAAGTACAAAAATATTAATTTATAAATCTATTTTAAAAAACTAATGTTTTTATATCATTATATTAATTATAATATTGTAAATAAACATTTATATTTCACAAAAATATCAATACTTAATTTTTCATTTTTAAAACATGTATTTACTTATTCTATGAAAAAAATATATTATATTTTCATTTATAATATGCCTATATTTTATATTATCATATTTGAGGTTACTATTCTATTGGTCGGGTTATTATTCTTAATGGTCATATTACTATTCCAAATGTCATGTTACTATTCCATCAGTTTAGGTTCCTTAATTTCTATAAAAAACTTATTTAATTAATTATCCATGTATAATTTTTTTGTCCTTAATATGTGATGGTTATGTGATTTAAAATATATAAAATAATTACAAGAAAATAAATTTCATTGATTGAATTACGATTTTTTACACTACACATACGAACGAGTAACATTGTCATTTTACCATGGGTTGTACGAAAATAAGGTAGATATTATAATATAATTCTAGAAGTATAATTATTTCATAAATATTATATATAGACATTAAACAACTCATAATAACCTTCCATGATATAAGGTAATAGAAAATGAATTGTATCGCTACATGGATATAATAGTCCACACGTACAAACGGGAGATAATCTCACATCCAATTTGATTGAATACATGGTGGATATTGGTGGTTTGATATTCATAATAAAATTTAAGTATATTTAATATATTGAACATATAATTTTATTATGAATACCACAAATTTATAGGAGGTAGAAGAAGAAATAAATTTAAGGAGGTCCAGTTAGTGGATTACCTTTCCTTTAAGTGGCCTCCCCGAGATCCTTTCTTAAGGACTATCATAATGCTCTTTTAAGAATATATTTACCTCTACATGTTTTATATGGAAGTTATTAAGAGAAATTTTTTGGATTTAATTTGAGAAATAATTATCAAAGATGAGTAAATAATATAAGGAATGGGTTTTCTTTTATAAATGGGGGAGAGAACACACATAGAATTTTCTAAAAGAATAAAATAAAATAAATTCATTCTAAAAAACTGATTCTAAATGTCCAAATATTACATGGTTGAATTTTTTGCATAAATATTTCCATACAAAAGTTTTTTTACAAGTTCAATTGGGAAAATATCCCTTATATTTTGATTTAACTCCCCTAGGCAAACCTATTTTATCCATAACAACAGTGATAAATTTTTGCTATTATTACTATTGGTTTTGACCAAAAATGAATATGGACTCATTACAAAATTTGTACATTTTTATTTCAAACATGGAATCCATTTTATAAATTAGATTTTCTAAATGTGGTATAAGTGACTTTTAAAATAAACTAAAAAATGTTATATAAATGGTATTAAAGAAATAATGTTTTCTTAAATATACTATGTTTCTATACGAAAATCAATATTAAAATAATTAAGATTTCCATAATTTTATTATTAATAATATAAATGAACTAATTTTTATTTTAAAAATATTTCTTAACAAAATGTAACCTTGAAAATACTTTTAAAGAAAAAGAAGTTTTCTATAAAAACTAGTATTTATTTCTATTCATTGATAAATTAATATTTTTTGAAAATTCACAAAAAATCACATTAAACTACTTTTGACATGATTTTTTAAAAAATAAATTCCTTTTTTTCAAATAAAGTTTTTAAAATTAGAAAATACGGAATATATTATTTTCCAAGAAAAATTAATAAAAACCATTTTGAGAAAAATTTATTTTTAAAACATATAATGACATTATTAAAAATTTTGTACATATTTATCAATATATTTTCTTTATATGAAATATTTTTACATATTTTTTAAATTTGGTTATTCTAATTCATACCTCCAATTTACAGCTTGGCCGAAATGGTATAATATAAAATGGTTCAATTTGACTCAGGGTTGCGTTTATAATATGCTAGTAAAGAAATTATATTTTTTTAAAGACAAATATACTATAAAATCTTAGGGTGTTATTTTATACCCCCTTAAAATAAATTGACCCTTGAAATTCTATAACAATTATATAAATAACTACAAATACATCAGCCTCATAAAATTCATCGGTTTCCATGCTTCTTCCTCATGTTGATGGTTTCATCACAAAAAATTTGACAAGGTGAGTTTCCTTATTTTGAACAACATTCACTCTAAAATCCCAAATAACTATTGGTTGTTCCTCATAAGATATTTTTTTGTCCAATGGTTTGATATATGAGATTATTACATGTTAAGGAACTAATATGTAAATCCTCAAGATTGATACATGGAACATATTGTGAACCATGGATATATTTTATGTAAGTGCTAGTTAGTATGTTACCATTTGGATATGATCATGAATTTTGACGAGACTAAAATACTTATGGATTAGAATTCCATTATTTCAAATTCTCATAACTTTCTTTTGGGGATATATTTTTATGGATTACTTTTTCACCATCTTCAAGCTATTTATCTTTCTATTGATTTTTGAAATATATTTTATTTGATTATGAGTTTCCCTTTTGTGCAGCTGAATTGCAATAACCTTCCCTTTTAGTTCCCTAGATAAATTAGGTCAAAATAGATTTTTTTTCACAACTTCATTCCAATACATTGAGTTTTTACTCCCTTTATTAATGTTATCCATAAGAATCCACCTTTATTCTTGAGTGAAAGCAACTTTTATAAAATAAATTTAAAAATGAAGGTGTTGATCCCAACTAAATTTAATATCCACATAGAAAGATCTAAATGCGACATCTAGAGTTTTAATGGTCCTATAAAACTAATCATATGTATGAGGATGATATTAAGTATTTAATATCAACTCTATATCTTGATAATTATAATGATTCATCCATAAAATTAAGGTAAACATAGGATACCAATAAAAAACAATGGACAATTGTAATACATGAAATCAAACCACTTCATTGATGTATATGCAAGAAATTAAATCAATATATGAATATTATCTAATGGGAATGATGTGTTATGACTTTATAAAGTGATCAACTGCAACCAATATAACATTGTAACCTTTAGTTGTTTGGGACTTCAATAAAAAATCCAAGGTGATGGTTTCCCATTTACATTCAGGTATAGGTAATGGTTATAACATCCCCATGGACTTCTTTCAGTCCACCATAACTCATCAACATACCAATAAACAAGAATTATAATCTAAAATATCTCTCTTTTTTCTATCACAACAAAAATACTCTTTAAAATCTATATACATATTCATAATTCCATTTTAAATAGATAATGAATCACTATGAGATTCATTGATCAACTCCTTATTCAAATCTGGTATAGATGGGATGTATTATATCCCCAAACCCACACTCCCAGATATGATACTGAAATAATCAACATTACATTTCTAGATTTTATTCATATGAAGGTAACCCAATTTTATCCATCCAAAGCATACAACATCATAAGGAAATATTAGGTCACTTACATTCTCAAGGGCCTTTTTGGTTTATATTTTATTGAAATATAACAAAATCATAACATCATGGATTCATAAACAAAAAATCCATTAATATGAACATCATATCCCTCAATACCTATATTTTCAAACTCTACATTAGGTCATAATCATTATCCATATGAAACCCATCTATAAATAATTCATTTAACATCATTCTTAATAAACTAGGGAAAATGAGACATAAGAGGAGTTATCTGAAATGCTCAGTAAGGGTGAACATAAACATTATCAATTTAATTCCATGAGTGAGATTAATATGATCAAAAGGGTATGATTACAAAATCAAAGTTCATGATTATATCACAAGAGAACTCCTTCACATCAATACATGGATCATAAAACATGAAAGCATGGAATAAGGATTTAAAAAATAAAAGGGTCATCAAAATCAATAATCACAAGCCATGAGATATCAATCGTAATCAAATGAAACATTTATAACTGATATCATTATTAAATTATCTTCATATAACCCTTATATGAAAATTATAATTAGAATAAAGATACAAAAAACTTCTTATATAATCTAAAGAGAACATAATCGTTACCCAATGCATTGGAGTTTTATTTGGGATCACCCATCATATAAGATTTATTGATATCACCTAGTGCTATCTTGGTGTACCCATCATGTAACAATGAATAATAATTATAAATAATGTACATATTTCTTACACACCATCATAAAACTCAAAAAAATAATTATTACATTCACAACCTGAATAACCTATGGAAAAGAAATGGGTTCCATGAAAATCTCTTTTAAACATGACTGACCTATGTAAAAGAAATGGGTTCTATGAGAATATCATCGAAACATGATTAACCTATTTAAAATCAATGGTTTCCAAAATAATCTATTTGAAATATAGTCAACCCATAGAAAATAAATTAGTTTCATAACCATCTCTTGAAATAATATTAATCTATATAAAAAAAGAATGATAATTTTATCACTATAATATATCCCTATTTCAGAAAGTGTAACAATATGTTTGTTGATGTTCATGAATGTAAATACCAATTAAATATCATTAAAATCATTTCTGAGTAAAAATTCCACTTTATATTGAAAATTAATTTTAAAAAATAAAAAATCACAACATATTTTCAGTAGAATTTTATTTGAAATCAATCATGGAACCATATATATGATAATTATAGGAAAATAATTGTCAGGAAGGTGGTAGAACCCATTAATGTAAAAAATTTAAAAATAGACATTATTTTTAAAACATATTGAAAAATGGATTCAAAAGTTACCAATTTAGAAAATGTTAAGAAATTACCTTGAAAAACATTTTAAAATATGGGAAAACATCAAGAAAAATGGATTTAAGAACTCATTTATTTTTATAAAGTAAAATGTTCAAATACATTTTAGAAAACATTCATAAGGAAGAGAAAGATACCTGATCTAAAAGAAAATACAAGATCGATGTCTTTTACAAATGACTTTTATGATGGTTATACAACCAATAAGGGAAGAAATGGAAGTTAAACTTGTTAATAACATTCAAAAATAGAGTACAATATATTTAATTTGTTTCAGTAAAATAATGTTAAGTTATTTATTATAGAAGAAACTTGAACATAAATAATCCTGAAAGAAATAAGATTCTAACATAAATGTTTTTCTACTTTGGAAACTATTGAATTATAGACAACATGAAAGAATATAATCAATTAAAAAATTAAATATCATAATAATAAGTATATTCATGATATCAAATTTTCAAAGTTCAGTATATACACCTTAAAAAAGAATATCGATGCATAACATAAATGTGTGTCTCAAAGAATAAGAATTTGAGATGAATAACCATTACAAAGATCGTACAATTCAATCCTTGAATTAGTCAATGAATCAATTATTTGAATCAAATATAAATCCACAAAAAAGTTTAAAATTTTCATAATAATTTCGAAATTCATTACACACATAATCATATTATATAAAAAATAATGAAGTAGTAATATAACCTAATGAATATAAATTGAGTAATAAAATTCTTTAACAATTGGTATCCTTTAAGTAAAATACAATTGGATGGAATAATTAAAATTGAAACTTAAAATTTCATGATTAATTAATGAATAATTATATTAGATGTAAAATGGTTTGTATACATGCCACTGAATACAAATAAGTAGTGAATATAGAAAATTTATCACCAAAATAAAAAGTGAGATTAGAAAACCCTTACCTGATGTCATGACTTTCCATGTTTGTCCTTCGACTCTTATATAATAAGATTATATGATTTTTTTATTAAGAACCATTTTAAGTATAATACCTATAATTAAATCATTTATTTTGTTTCTTTTTAATTAAATTAAAATTATTAATCAATTAAGTCCATATTGGGTGTTTTGAGGATGTTTGAATCGTTATTTTAAAACAGATTTGGTGAGTTGAATATAGTCACAGTTTTCATTATTTAAACTTATAAATAATAATAATGATAACTTATTTATCGTATTTATAGATCAATTATACTATTAAAACAAATCCTGAAATATTTTTATGAAAAATAAACTATGTTAGAATCATGGAGACAACAGGTCGTATGTACACATGAGCAACGTTTCCATTTTTCAATGGTCATTATGAAAAGAAGGTAAGTAATATTTTATATTTTCAAAACAAAAATAATATCATAAATACCATACTATTTTATTAAATATACTTATATATACCATCTATGTGTTGTGGAAATGAAAAATTAATCATATCACTTTGTGTAGATGGTAGTCCACACGTGTGCACGAGGGATGTTATTATTTTTTAGTGTAAGAAATAAAATGATATATATTATATTTTAATAATGATAAATATTTAATTTATATAATAATTATATCATTTATATCATATATAGTCATTAAATATACTCTTTTTACATTCTATATAAATTTTTAGTGAAAAATATATCACATCGCATTGTGAGTCGGTAGTCCACCATACACACTAGTGACATTATCGTACCCCCCATAGAAAGGAAAGTAAAAAAGAATAATATATGATATCATATTTAAAAAAGTATAAATATGTTACAAATATATATATATATATATATATACATTTAATCAGTAATTATATCAAGCAGTGATAGGCGATGATGGAAAACATGTGACATCGGTTCACGAGGCAGTCATCCTTCATACACATGAATGATGATTTCGTATCCAAATTGATAGAAGATGAGATGGATTTAGGTTTTTAAATTTAAATAATAAAATATTACTATATTTTAGATACTTTGGTTTTTAAATAACTATAATTTAATATGATTTAAAGGTGGTGGTAGAAGAAATAAAATAATGATACTCGATTAAGCATGCTACCTCTTCTTCATGCAACCTTTATAGGTAAGAATGAAAATGATTATTAGGATGAATTTATGATAAAAAATTGAACTATTTTGTGATTAGGGAATAAAGGAAGATATTTTTCTAGGTAGTGGCTGAGCCAAATTTATATTGAGGTGTGAAGAATAGAGGAGGTGAGGTGGCCTTTTCAAATTATGGTGAGTACCACACTTGTAATTGTCTGAAAAAAGGGGTTCCACATGTTTTTAAAATACCAAAAAAATATAAAATATAAAATTATAGATATGTAGATATTATAAAGTGAATTTATTTCCATGAAATAGTTTCTATAAATTTTTTAGGATATTTTTCCATTTAATTTTTAGTTTAAACCCTGGTAAAGTTCTTTTCACCTTAATCGCAATAATTAATTTGTACTATTTTAAATATTAATTAAAGTAAAAAAATGAACTGGAATTTATTATATAAAATAAATTATTATTTTTTAAAATATGAATTCATTTTGACTAATTAAATTCTCATAATTTTTAAAATTTAATTTAAAATTAAACTCATAAATACGATGAAAAAGAAGGTTTTCAAGAAATGTGTTTTTCAAGAAAAATATGATTTTATATTAAAATTATGACTAATAGTAATAATTTTTTGAATATAAATTAATATTTATTGATATATGAACTAAAAATATTATTTAAAATCATTCATAATAATTGGTTATTTAAATAATTAAATATTGGATTCATTATGAAATTTTAAACAGTTTTTAGAATAACATATTTTTAAACCCAAAATTCTATTTATTCTCAAACCATTATAATGATGATTCAAATGTTATTAAGTGGATTAAATATCAATAAAGAATAATTATTTAATTTTCAATAATATTAAAAATTAATAATTATATTTTCACATTTACAAAACTTATTGAAAAGAAATGACATTTTTACAGAATTTGGTATTTTCACTATTCCCTGAAAAATCAATATTTTCTAAAAAAATTCAAAATATTCACCGAAATTAAATTTTGATAATAAAATTTCAAAAATGAATTTAATTTTATAAAAGAAATTTTATAAATGTTAAAAAAATTAATTATATTTTTTATGGAAAATCAATAAAATTCATTTTTAAAGAAATCAATTATTAAAGAATAAAATTAAATTACTAAAAATTTATTGATTATTTATAAAAAATTTATAAATAATTTATATCGAGTAAGGAATTTATATATATTTTTTATAACTATTTAATATTATTTATACTAAAAAATTAATGGTCCTTGTTATAATGATTATATATTTAATGGGTTGTTTAAGCTCAATGTTGTTTGTCGAATATGCTATCAAAGATAGTTTTATTTTCTAAAATATTGGGGTGTTACATAATCCTCCTTTAATAAATTGAATTATTTATTTTTAAACATTATCTAAGTAATCCAATGTTTGAAATTTTAAAATACCTTTCCTAGAAATTAGCATCGTAAAAAAGTGTTAATAAAACATCCTCTGAATAAGAGAGAAAGGTCATATGAAGGTCTTCTAGAATAAAACATATTATATATCCAAATAAGAGAACATACGTGGGAATTATAGATTTATACATGGAATAAATGTTTAATTCCTTGATAATGATATAGTGTAATAGAAATCATAGATCATAAGAAATTGAATGTTCAAATGAAAATTAATAACCACAAAACAATAAACCCAAGAGGAGTGAAAAGGATCATTGATATCAACAGAAATGGTGGTAATAAGAAAAAAAATTTGTTTCAAGATCCTTTTCATATTTTTAAATAATTATTTTTTATCTAGACTAGGATCATAATAAAATATATTAATTTATAAGTCTAATTTCATCATTTAATCAATGTCCACCACAAACTCATCTTTTTCTCCAAATGACGAGTATTCAAGATGAATTTTTTCCTTGATTAAGTACTAAAATAAATATTTCAAGGTCCATATAACCATAAAATGGATTATAAATATATTTGTTATATAATTAGATATTAACCAAAACCGAAATCGTTAATATGTGGTAAGATAACTTCCAAAATGAATAATCCTTCATATGATGAAATAATTAATTTATATTTAAAATTTAACATCAATACAAAAGTTAAAACTAAATAATTCCTTATAGAAATGGCCCTATATACCAAACTACATTAATAAGCACAATATTAAAGACTATAGAAACCTCATTGTTTATATCATACATTTTCTGCATACAAGCCCAAAAATATAGCAATCTTGTTCTAAAAGAATATCTACTACCTAGATAGCCTATAAAACCCTGAGATTTTATGAACATTTCTAAAATAAATTTATTTTTTAAAATATTTTTCATTCTATAAAACACTTATTTCATCTTGAATTATATTCAACACTGATCATAACTTTCATTACACGCAACACCGTGTTTTAATGAAAAATGAAATAATATTGATATATTATTATTTAAAATTATAGTTATCATATACTAATTGGAATGGATAATATGAATAAAATTAACTAAATTATGAAATTTTATGTCTTAAAGAAGTATATAAAATGAATTCTTCAGTGACCAATTTTAAGAAATGGAAATAAGAAGTATTTTAAAATATAGAAATCTTACACTAAAATTTTTTTTTGAACAAAAACACCTTTTACCTCAATGAAATAAATAAAAAATCACTTTTGGTGATTGATTGTAAATATATTTATATATTATATATTAAATATAGTTTTTAATATTTTTCTTATGTGTTTTTGATATAACAGATAAAAATAAATCCAATTCTACTCTAAAAAACAATATTTTTCTAAAAAACATTTTTTGTTTCCTTTTGCACAATTAATTTAAAAATATTTTTTTCCACCTTTAGAAAATTTCCTTAAAAAATATACTTACTTTTTGGAAATCAACATTTTATAATTTTATTTGGGAGATGTTTCGAATTATTTTGAGAGGATTAATTTTTTGAGTGGTTAAAAACATTGGATTTTATTAAAAAACTTCTTTATAATGCAAAGAAATTACGAGATTAATTTTATTTTAATATGGTTTTAAAAGTAAAATTAGTTAAATTATATTACTAATAATCAAAATATGGTCATTTTAATCAATTTCACATAAAATTGGGATACTAAAACATTCAATACAAATGAGAATTTTCTCGTTGGAAAACTAATTTCTCATCATGTCTGTATGTTTAATTTTAAACTAAATTATCCACTTCTGTGAACTGAATTTTGAAAAATAGATCTAATATTTGGATTTATAATAATTTATATATTATGATAATTTAAAATTAATATTTAAAAATTATTAATTTTAAAATATGTAAAAAATTAATTAAACTGGATATAGTGAAAATGGGTTTTCTCGGGGGTTAAACAAAGACGATAAGCTCTAAAATGAACTATGAACTTTCCCAACACCATTTTCTAGGAAATAATTTTTTATAACCTATAAGGTTCAATAATATTCCATTTTTTAGCCTTTTGGAATTTAAAAAATGCTGGTAAACATTTTTATTTTCAAAACATAAAAGTGTGCCACTCACCTTACTTATAAAATCCCACCCACACTCCTCTCCTATTCAAAATTACAAAACCCATATTTTCAGAAAAATCCTGCAAAAAAGAATTCCATAATTACTTAAAAAATTCATATATTCCTTTTTTATATTATTATAACAATATAGTAAGGATTTAGGTTAATCTTAAAGAGGTTTTTCGAAGAAGATATGATGTTTTTAACTATGCATTTTTTATTTTACCACATATTTTAACTGCTTAAAATATTATTAGATTATTTTTAAATAATAAAAAATTATATTACACATAATTATATGTTAATAGTTTAATTTAATAACCTATATCCATATCATATTCCATCAATTGTGATACAAAATCTCCATTCATGTGTATGATGAACTACTGTCTTCTGAACCGATGTTATTATTTTTCCATTAAAACCTATTACAATTGGGTATGATGATGTATTTACTATATATATAAGTTATTTTTAAGATAAATATACTTATTAAAAAATATTTTCATATATATTTTTTTACATTCCATTATGTGGGGGATACGATAATGTCGCTTGTGTGTACGACAGACTAGCACCTCGCAAAGTGATGTTACTCATTCTTTACATACTCTTTAGATGGAATGAAAAAAAGATAGGTTTAAACGAAAATATATGATATATAAAACATTAAAATGATTCTAAAAATTTAATGTATTATTTACATTTATTTTTTTCTTCCACTGTGAAAATGGAGACAACATTCATGTGTACATACAACCTACCGTTTCCATAAACATTGTATTTCATTTTCTATTTCTAAATTTTATGGATTACATTGAATAAATATATGATGAATATATATTTTATTTAAATATTTTTATTATTATAGATATGATATAACCATGATCAATATTATAGGACCAAAAATAAAAAATCAAAACATACACAAAATACAATGTTTTTATTGCCTGAAATGTGATTTTAACATGAAATTATCAATAAATGATTAATAAAAGGTCATAAGTAAATAATATATAGTTTGATACATATTATTATGGTCATGTATTATATTTATATTAAAATTAAATTTATTATTCTGGAGATCTGAACATGTATGAAGGAATTCGATACTTATAGTAAGGGATTTATGTCTCACATTTATTTTTTGTGAGACAAATGGAATATTCCTGTAACGTCCTAGATCTGGAAGCCACTCAACGGGTGCCCCAAACCTGGTTGGTCACATGAACTCAGGCACATTTCCCTAAACACCAGAGGCTATTGACTACCAATGAGGGCCCAAGTCTAATAGGGGGGAAGTTATGACCTCATTTTTCAAAGTGTAGCGTAGCGGAAAGATATATATCATACAACAGCGGAAGTAATAAACAATATAAAACTGAAATGGAAAACTGAAGTAAAAGAGAACCAACAATTGTATATATAAATATGTAGAATGTCACTATTCTATGAGAGCATCCAAACCAGGATACATTACAAGACAATACAATAAATCTCAATGTACAAGGTACAACCAAACAAAACAAAGTAGAGTAAACAGAACACAACAGCATCACAATCCAAATCTCAGCCCCATTCTCTCTTACTCCTCTAATACAATCATGTACCTGTATAGGGACTCTTTCCCCTATCGACACCTATAGCAATACAGTCTATTTGGGCCAAAGACATGACCCAAAAAGGGTGTGAGAAATTAATCCCAATAGGCAGCCACCAAAGGCCTGTGCCCAACTGTCAGTAAAAATGCCTAAGAGCAGTGTAAAAAAGTAAATTCAGTAAACTAGTAAGTACTAAAAAGTGACTAATTCTACCAGTTTCATTTCCAGTTTAATTATTACTCATCACCTCCAAGTTTGTGCTTCGGTTTGGCAGGTACAACATAGAAAATAACCATGGTGAATATTTTAAATAGGTGTGTCCTCAGACATACTATCCTTACCCTCAGGTAACAGAATCAAATACCCACAGTTGATTTCCCTTAGGCATAAAAATCAATGTCTTTAGGCATATGTGATATTTCCCTTAGGCACAAAAACTATTTCCCATGGGCTTAAACAAAGGTTACCCTCAGGCTAACCAATCACTACCCACATTCTACGGAAAACACTGCCCTCATGCCAAATAGAACATTGCCCTCAAGATAATAGAATACTGCCCTCAGGCTAAAGGAACCGGGCCAATCCCAAATCATCAAAAATAAATTTAAATAAAAATTCCCTCAAGAAAATTCAACTCACAATATAATCTTGGAAAACCCTCGGGAATCCTGGCCAAACGGCTAAACAGAGGAACACACCCCAGGGGTGGTCCTGGATCCAATAATTGAACCCAAACAGTAGTTTAAACTTATCATTAGATTATCTATACAATTATTGATTTATTTTCAGAAAAGGCCTCAGCCATATGACACCCCAACCATGAGAACGTAGCACAACAGTACACAATTTCAACGCAACAGTTGCAAATAAACATCAGACCACCTACCTCGATCGCCCCTGATCGACATACGCGAACGACGCCTCCCGATACGCTTGTGAACGACTTAGATTTGGGATAAATGTTCAAACATTCAACCTCAAATAACATTTCCTTAGGAAATAATTGGTAATAAACACACATGGTGAGCGAAGAACTCACCCGTGCGGTTCAATCAAGACTGTCAGAGAATGGTTTGGATTCCCGGAGTGCTGTCGTGAAATCTCTGAAGCTCCAACCTCCTCTCTCATATCTAAAATGAATTTAAAGCCTCTTCTACCAAATGAGGAGGCTACTGCCCATCTTAATTGGAAAAAATATACTACAAGACGTGTACTTGAGAGTACACGGTGTGTAATTTTCATTATTTAATAGTTCCTCTAGTGGCTACTTTCCACTGCAGAATTGTTCATCTATCTACATGAGTACATGGTGTGTATTCATGTTTACACGGTGTGTAATGTCACTCAACTAGCGGCTACTTTCACCACATTAATATTCACCTGCCAACTGATTACATGGTGTGTAATTACTAAGTACATGGCATGTAGTGAGTTTTTACTCCCTTCATCGCTGACATGCCTACATGCCCTGTGTACTCATCCCACACGACCAAAGCACATGGAGTGTGGAAAAGTACATGGTGTGTACCCAACTTTTTTTAGCATTTTTTCCTATTTTCCTTGTTTTCTCAAAAACACTTAAGGAAAGAGGAAATGAAGAAACTCATAACTCAAGAATAAGAACCAGGTTCTTGCAAAATTCCCCCATTAAAGAAATTCATTCCCGAATTTCCCTTCTTAGGTGGTGAAGATAAAGCTCAGAACAACTCTGGCCACTGAGCACGTACGTTAGTCTCCTGCTCCCAGGTTTCATACTGAACTCGGCCATGCTGCCATAGCATCCGTATGAGAGGAATGACTGGCCTTGGAGAACCATCATGCTCCTATCAACAATATGAATCGGATGATCCTCAAAGGATGCATCAGCCTGAAGCTCAACCTCCTCGGTCTAAAAGATGTGAGATGGGTCTGAGTGATAATAGTGTAGCTGAGATACATGGAAGACATCGTGCATAGCCTAGTACCTCTGTGGTAACTGCAATCAATAGGCAACTAGCCCAACTCTCTCCAAAATCTAAAACGACCACACATACCTCGGTGAATGATTACCCTGTCTCCTAATCCATCTGTATCCCATCCTTGGTGAAACACGTAAGAAAACTTCATCCCCAACCACGAACTCCCAGGGTTGTCTGTGGGGATCAGCGTAATATTTATAATGAGACTGTGCCATATCAATCTGCTTCTGAATCAACTGGACCTGCTCTGAAGTCTCCTGCATGAGACATGGTCCTAGTAAATCTGCCTCACCTGCCTCTAACTCGAATTAGGGTGATCGGCATGGCCTACCATAAAAAGCCTCATAAGGTACCATCTCAATAGTCACCTAAAAACCATTATTATAGGAAAACCTGACTAGGGGTATGTGATTATCCCAAGAGTCCCCAAATTCTAAGACGCCTGAATACAACATGTCCTGATGCACCTGTATCATACGTTCTGACTGGTCATCATTCTGAGTGTGGTAAGCTGTGCTCAGAAGCACTTGTGTACCCAGTGAGCTCTGAAAACTCTACTAGAAACGAGAAGTAAAATGGTTGTCCCTATATAAAATGATATAATGAGGAACCCAATGAAGTCGTACCACCTCTTGGATGTACAATTTCCCGAGCTCATCAACAAAAAGGTCTCATCGATCGATAAAAAGTGATCTACCTTCGTAAGTCTTTCCACAATAACCCACACGGCATCACTGAATCAAGGGAACCTCGGTAACCCGGTCATGAAATCCATCACGACATCATCCCATTTCCAATCCAGAATGGATAACTGTTGTAACAATCCATCTAGCCTCTGATCCTCTTCATTCACCTATTGACAGGTGGAACATCTCGAAATAAGACCAGCTACTTCCCGTTTCATATCCGGCTACCAATACTCATGTCTCAAGTCACGGTACATTTTGGTAACTCTAGGATGCACTGGCCAAGCAGAACCATGAAACTCCTACATCAACTCCATGTGTATATCCCATGGATCCAACACTTGTCCATGGAAACACAACACCTCATCATCGCCTATCATCCAACCAGGAGGAGGGTCCTCACTTGCTACTGACTCCCGTAGAACCGGGCCTTCCGAATCTGATAGTTGTCTCATCCTCACTCTATCGAGGAGGTTAGAAGTCACAGTTAAGGATGAAATATAGGATTTCCTCTGACTATCGTCCACCTCCAAATGCATCTCAGAGAACAAGGCCATGAGCTTCCACTCACCACTGGCCTCCTGCACTGCCTCTATCTAAGTCCTCATACTTAGTGCATCAGCAACTGCGTTACCCTTACCGGGTGTGTCGGCAAGTTCAAAGTCGAAGTACTGAAGGTATTCAACCCACCTTCGATGTATCAGATTTAGGTCACACTGGGTACAGATATACTTGAGACTTTTGTGGTCTGTGAACAGCACAAAATGTTCTCCAAAGAGATAATGTCTTCAATAGTGTAATGCATGAACAACTATAGCCAACTCGAGATCATGTGTCCGGTAATTCCTCTCTTATGGCCTCAACTGTTGAGACCCATATGCAACAACTTGGTCACCCTCCATCAACATTTATCCTAGCCCCATACATGATGCATCATAGTAAACCGTATAGCTCTTCCATTGCTCTAGAAGTATCAGGACTGGTGCTGGTGTCAACCTTCCCTTTAGCTCCTAAAAGGCTGTCTCATAAGCTTCTGACCTAATGAACATCACACCCTTCTTATTTAAACCCATCAACAACATTTCTAAGTGGAAGAATTCCTATATAAAGCACCTATAGTAACCAGTCAGCACCATGAAACTTCATATCTGAAACAAGTTCTTAGTTTGATCCCAGGAAACTACTGCTCTCACCTTCTCTGGGTCTATCGTAACTCTTGTCTCTAAGATAATATGACCGAGGAAGTTAATGTGGTCCATCTAAAAGTAGAACTTTGAGAGATTTGGATATATCTGATGCTCTCTCAGTGTACTCAATATGATCTCAAGGTGGGTGGTATGGTCATGTCGAGTGTGAGAGTACACAAATATATCATCCTTGAAGACTACCACTAAAGAATCAAGATAAGGATGGAACCCACGATTTATCTGAGCCATGAAAACTGCTGGCGCATTCGTGAGTCCAAACGGCATGAACAAGTACTCGTATAGACCATATGTCCTCCGAAAATCTGTAAGCAGTATATCTGATGACCTAATGCGTAACTGATGATTTTCGGACCTCAAGTCAATATTTTGAGAAAAAAATGCTCCCCAAAGTTGATAAAAAAGATCATCAATCCTTGGTAAGGGATATCAGTTCTTAATTGTCAACTAGTTTAACTTCATATAATCCCCACAAAGTCTGAGGGTACCATCTGCCTTCTTAGAAAATAGGAGAGGTGAACCCCAAGGAGAAGTACTGGGTCAGATGAAACCCTTTGTCTGCAACTCCTCTAACTACCTCTTGAGATCCTACAACTTTGGTGTAGCCATCCTGTAAGGATGGATGGACACCGGTGCTGCTCCTAGCACTAGCTCAATAGAGAAATCCACCCCTATCTCTGGAGGAAAACCTGAAAACTCATCCGAGAAGACATCCCTAAAACAATCATCCACTGGAGGGAAATCTTTCTGACAAGTCCTCAGATCATCCAGATATACAATCGAAATCTGGGATGTCACTCCACCTCGCCCACGATTCTCGGGTCCAGCTCGGCACGCCTGGACATCCCATTCACCCTTGTATAGAAACTCTCTTCCCTCTGGTGATGTAAAGCGCAACCTGCGATGATAGAAATCAACAAAGGCTTGAAAGGGTACCAACCAGTCCATCCCAAGAATGAAATCATAACTTGTCATCTCCAATAAATAGAAGTCCCATAGAAAGTGACACCCACCAACCTCTAGGGGTCACTCTCTGCACTGATGCACACCAGCCGTTCTAGTCGCCAACAGAGTGTCTATCTTTATAACATCAGAAGAAGAAGAAACACAGAGCCCAAAGCTCTCTACAATAGTTACAGATATAAAGATATGTGTATCACCCATATCAAAAAGTACAGAAGATAAAACTGAAGATACTAAAATAGTACCTATGACAGTGGAAGGTCCGAGATCCTGCTCTTATTGGGTCTGTTGCACTACATATGTCTCCCCAGTGCCGCGAACCTACGACACAGCCTGGCTACCCTGAGTTGACCCGCCCTGCTGCCTCTGAGATCCTGGTATCTGACTACCATGTTCAAGAACACCATCTATGACTGCACGCCCTAACGTAATCAAGTTTCCCGACATATAAGAAGTTTCTAGTCCTGCTCCTGCATGTGGAGTCTGCACAGAACCCCTCTCACTAGCAACTGGTAGAAACGCCCTGAAAAAGCGCTTCAGATGACCCATCATTCTGCACGCTCAACACTCCACTTGGTCCTGGGAACACTGAGGTCTATTGTGCCCCACTCTACCATAATGGTAGCACATGACCTTCCCACATGAAGTATTCTTCTGGATAGTACTGCCACCGTAAGAGAATTCCATCAATCTCTTCCTCTTACCGATAGAAATAGTACCAGAAACTGGTGTCAAACTGCCATGGCCCACGCCACTAGCTTCCAGAAGGTTCCACTCAGTAATTAGTGCATGTTTTACAATAACATGCATTTTAGGCAAACAAAAAACATTCAACAGCACTCAGATGTCACACCAGATACCATCCTCAAAGCTTCTAACACTCAACATCTCATCACCCACCAGAACGGGTTCAAAAAGATGAAGCTCATTGAAGCGGACAGAATAATCCAACACTAACATGGTGCCCTGCTGTAGATTCATGAAATCTTGAGCTTGATCTGCCCACATTGTCTCTAGGAAGAAGAAGTCATAGAAGGATTCCTGGAAATCTTCCCACTCCATGTCTCGGTGATGCTCAGATTGGGTGGTAACATCCCACCATCTCTTGGCGGAACCACGCAACATGTAAGTAGCGAGCTTGACCCTCTGCCCTGGAGATATCTCTAGATGCTCAAAAATAGTCTACATAGAACCCAACCAAGACTCCACAGCCTATGGTCTACCATCCCTAGAAAATTTAGGTTGATGCTACTCTTAGAATATACGTGTCAACATTGCCATGGATGTGTCAACCGACGGTGCTCCCTAGAAGGTCTGCATGAACCACATAAACCCTTCACAAAAGTATTCATCAATGCTTGTGTCCAGTATATTGGCCGATGTCACATCTGGCTCTACTGGAGGATCCATTGGTAGCCCATTGCCCACCATCTCAAAAGTAAAATCATCACCGCTCTACTGGTGAACAACTGGTGGTCGTCTCAGCGGCATGACTCTACAAGTCAAGCGCACACCATATGTCCAGATTTATAAAATACTGAAAATGAGGAGACCAAGAAGGGAACAATATAAAGAAAGAATTAATGTTTTACAAAACTTGACTACACGACATGTATAAATAATACATGGCGTGTTCTCGCAAGCCATCCACACGGGCATGTACTCCAGCTAAAACTGGTATTGTAACACCCCAAACACACGGCGTGTTGTCCCCACACACGGCGTGTACCTGAATTTACTTCCCCTGCCAGAGTCCCTGTACACGGCTTAGCCACACGACTCTCTTTTAAACAAGACTACACAGTGTGTACATCATTTACACGACATATATTGAATGAGCTTCACCTACTCGTGTTGTCAGTCACACGGAGTGTTCAAAAATCCACAGACCGACCCATGTTGCTCTTTTACATGGCCGACTACATGGATGAAACTACACGGCATGTTCCAGGTGGACACGACATGTACTAGGAAATATTACACCAACCCGTGTTTTCATGACATGGTCGGGTACCTGGGTCAGACTACACAGAGTGTTCAAGGAAGACACGACGTGTATGTCTTAACGTTTCCTCCGTCCATGTTTTTAGATAGAGGGAAGACACCGGGTTAACACTACACAAAATGTACAATCATTACACGACAAGTTTCCCCAAGCCATTCCCTACCCCATGTCCCTGCCCACATGTCCTATGACACTGGAAGAGACTACACGGTGTGTATTGAGGGTACATAGTGTGTATTTAAAAAGATTTCCTTTCTTCCCGAATAGAAGAATACACATCATGTGTTCATAAAACTACATGGCGTTTATGCTTGGTTTTTCGGACAATAAGCCTTAAAAACTATTCCAGAACCCAGAAAAACACGAAACAAACACCTATGTGCCAAATTCTGATCTGTGAGGTCCCATACTCACCGCAAATAAAATCATGAAACTTTATACTTGTTATAAAAAAATAAACACGTTGATGATCCACCAAATTCTAGTAATTGAGGGCCCATAATCCTCAGGAACCAAAGTTTGGTGGTCATTCTATCAAATCCTCACACAACAATACCATATCAAATAGCAAGTATGTATCAAAGCTGCTATCACAACAACATACTTTTCTAGCACAACAACAATCACAACAACATGAAAATTATAATGCACCTACATGGCATGGAAACTATGCATCAAATGTGATTATAATATGTTCCTAAATGATGCATGAGATGGCATACCCTCATCTCATTAGGTTTAAACGAAAGAGAACCCAATTATAAAAATAAAAACAGTGCACAACAAGTGCATCACGCAACAGTGAAAATCAAATCAACTGTAAAATTAAAAAATCAGAAAAATTGCAACACGTGGTAAATTGGATTTTCCCTGTACATGGGTTAGCTACTCCCGGGCATAGATCTTTACCAAGTACCTATTCCATCCTATCCCTGACTATAGGATCCAAACAATAAGTCAAAGAAAAGAAACACCACTGATACCCCTTTGTAACGTCCTGGATCCGGAAGCCACTCAACGGGTGCCCCGAACCAGGTTGGTCACATGACCCCAAGTGCATTTCCCCAAATACCAGAGGCTGCCGTCTAGTAGCAAGGTCTCAGGTCTGATAGCGGGGAAACTATACTCTCATTTTTCAATATTTAGTGTAGTGGAATTATATATAACATATAATAGAAGATGTAGTAAACAATATACATCTAAAATGGACAACAGCTGAAAAATAGAACCAGTAGTCATATATATAAAGATGCAGCATGTCACTATTCTATGAAATTAGCCAGGACAAGATACACTGCAAGACAATACAATACATCTCAAAGTAAAAGGTACAAAAAAACAAAAAAAGCAGAGTAAACAGAACACAACGACATCACAAGCCTTGGCTCGGTCCCATGCTCTCCTACTCCTCTACTACAATAATGTAACTGTATAGGGACTCGTTCCCCTATTGAAACATGCCTCAATATCTTTTGTTTGGGCCGAAGACATGACCCAAATAGGTTGTGAGAAATAAATCCTAGTAGGGACCCACCAAAGGCATGTGCCCAACTATCAGTGAAAATGTGTAACAATAGTGTTCAAAAGTAAATGCAGTGAACTAGTAAGTACTCAAAAGTAACTAACTCTACCAGTTTCATTTCCATTTTAATTATTACTTATCACCTCCAGGCTTGTGCTTTGTCTTGGAAGGTACAACATAGAGAATCACCACAGTGAATATTCTAAATAGCCATGCCCTCAGACATACTATCCTTACCCTCAGGTAAAATAATCAAATACCCACAGGTGATTGCCCTCAGGCATAACAATCATTTCCCTTAGGAATACATGATATTTCCCTTAGGCATAGAAATTAACTCCCATAAGATTAAACAATGGTTACCCTCAAACTAACCTATCACTGCCCACAGGCTAAGCAAAACACTACCCTCTGGCCAAATAGAACACTACCCTCAGGCTAATATAACACTTCCCTCGGGCTAATGAAAATGGGCTGATCCCAAAGCAAAAACTAGATATTTATATAAACTTTATCTCAAGAAAATTCAATGAAGAATATAATGATGGAATACCCTTGGGTATCCTGAAAAAACGGCTAAACAGAGGAACAAGCCCACGAGGTGGTCCTGGATCGAAGCAGTGATCCCAAACAGTAGTTTAATCTTATCATTAGATTATCTGTACAATTCTATATTTCTTTTCAGAAAATGTCTCATCTATACGACACCCCAACTATGGGAGCGTATCACAACGGTACAAAATTTCAACACAACAGTTGCAAATAAATATCAGACCACCTACCTCGATCACACCTGATCAATATACGTGAACGACGCCTCCCGAAAGGCCGATGAATGACATAGATTTGGGATAAAAATTCACACATTAAACCTCAAATAACATTCCCTCAGGATAAAATTGGTAAAAAAACACACAAGGAGATGGAAGAACTCACCAACGTGGTTCAATCGAGACTATCATATAAGCATTCAGATTCCCAGTGTGCGGTCGGGAGATCTCTAAGGCTTCAACCTCCTTTCCCATATCCAAAATGAACTCAAATCCACCTCTACCAAATGAGGAGTCTACTGACCATATTAAGTGAAAAAATAGACTATATGGTGTGTACTCTCACATACACAGCATGTAATTTTCATCATTTAACTGTTCCTCTGGTGGCTACTTACCACTGCGGCACTATTCATCAGTCGACATGAGTACACGACGTGTATTCATGTTTACATGGCGTGCAATGTCGCTCAGTTGGCGGCTTCTTCCACCACCTTACTATTCACTTGCTGACTGATTACATAGCGTGTAATTACTTTATACACGGTGTATAGTCAGTTTTTACTCCCTTCATCACCGACAGGCCTACACCCCCTGTGTACTCATCCCACACAGCCAAAGTACACGGTGTGTGGAAAAGTACATGGCTTGTACCCAAAAAATCTGGGATTTTCCCCCATTATCCTTATTTTCTAAAAAAACTTAAGGAAAGAGGAAAAGAAGAAACCCATGCCTCAAGAATAAGAACTGGGTTCTTACAATTCCCCTTGTGTTTCTTTTACATATTTTATATACTAAACATGAATGTATTTTATGATTATTTCCCTTAAAATTATTGGGGCTTACAAAACCATTTCATCATTTATCATTCATGGGGTTAACAGGTCAAATGTTAAAAAAGTGGTAAGGGATTTGTTTTCCAAATTTGCCTTATTTGCGACATACATTATGTTATTAACCAATATTTATTAATGAGGTGTATATACATACAATTTTACATGTAATATTATAATTTTATTTATTCTCATGACATTATAAATTTCATTTATTTTTATTCTATCATGGGGCTTATGATTTAACGTTACCATAGTGGTATGTTTTTTGTGTTACAATATCATAATTTATCCGGATTGTTTGTAATTAGATTTCGAATGAAGAAGCCTTATTATCTACATATCTCTCAATAAACTCACAAAATTTTTTCTTATATAGTTATTTCATTAAAAGACATGTTTTCCTTAATTTTACTCTCTTTTTGTACTCCAGAGTTTCAAATAATTGTTTAAAGAAAAAACCAACTTTAATTCACTATTCGTTAAAACACTCTTTTTCTTACATATCGATGTTTTTATAAAAATATATATATTTTTAATTTTCTTATATGATTGTTTAATGTAATTTTCACCCTTAATTTAATTTTTAAAAATTGTTTAAAAATAAATATTCATTTTTTTTCAAATATAAGATTCATATGCCTTTTATTGAAAATGTGAATGTAATTTTATTTAATGTACACATCATGAATATTATTTCCCATAATCATGATCAATATATAATTTCAAGCTTCACTTAAAATTTTTTAATCGTTATATTGAATTAAAATGTTTTCTTTAGTAAATGGGAAATATATGAATTTCAAATAAATGTTTTTTTCAATGGTGAAAGAATATTTTCCCCAAGAAATATTTTAAATGATTTTCAAATCTTACATTATAAATTTTAAAGGTTACTTTCAAAGAAAATAATTTTTACAATGTTGAAATTTTCAAAAAATGTATTTCCAAGTAAAAAAAGATATTTTCATCAAGAAATATTTTAAATGTCATTTAATTTTTCTTTTATAAGTATCCAATGTTTTTTATATAGAAATATATTGAAAATGTTTTACATTTTAATTTTATTTAAAGTAGAAAGGATATTATTGTCCAAAAATTTACCAAGTTAACTTTCAAAATAATATACCATCTAAGGCGACATATTTTGATGTATCCTATGATTTATTTGGGATATGATCAAAGGAAACTATTCTTATTCATTATCTAAATGGATTATGTTTATGATGAGAAGATATTTATGAAACCTATTTCTCTTCCATAGGTTATACCGTGATAAAATTATTATGAAACTTGAATATTTTTCCATGTGTTTTGAATCTTATTTACCATAGGGTATTATATAAAGAAATATTTTTGAAACCCATTTATTTTCATGGAATATTTTATAATGTGTTTATAATGTCATGGAACTAATTTGAATTATTTTCATTATTTGATAGGTGGGACCTATATCAACCTTCAATAAATTTGGTAAATATAAAAATCTTATGTTATTAATTTGACTAGAATGGGAAGTGAACCTAGTTTAGTAAGGTACTTTTTCCACTATGATAGTCTTTGGAGTGAACTGTGACAACTAGATGGTCTGGGGAATGAACCCATTCAACTCTAATAGTTTTTCCATTGAGCCTTGACTATTTTTACTATAAATTATGACAAAAATTTAAAGTGTCACCATTACCAAATTTATAAATTATAATTCCAAATAATGGATTATATTTTATCAATTTTAATTTCTGTAATAGTATAACATTCTTTTAAAATAAACTTATAAAACTTGATACAAAAAGTTTTCTTGAATATTCTTTGTTAAATATAAAATGTTTTAATACCAAAATCCATTTAAAAATAATTATATTATCTCTAAATGGATTATTATTAATATTAATGAACTAATTTTACTTTAAATACCATTTTAAAACAAAATAAAACATCGTAAATTATTTAAAGGAAATGAATGTTTCAACAAAAATAGGGATCTTCACTATTCATTGAAAAAATAATATTTTTAGAAAATTCTAAAAACATCATTCCAAGATATTTTTAAAATGATGATTTTAAAGTTTAGTTCCATTTATTTAAGAATATTTTCTAAAAGTATGAAATATATTTATATTATTTTCACAAAAAAAGTAATAAAAATCTATTTTGAGAAAAATATATTTTCAAAACATATTTTGACTTTATTAAAAATAGAGTACTTATTTATCAATATATTTTATTTTTAAAATATATATTTATTTATTTATTTAAAATTGGGTTATTCTTATTCACCCATAAAATTTAATGGATAGGTTATAAGCTTATTATATACTTTGGTTCAATTAGACATAGGGTTTAATGTATCTCAAGAAATCGATGAAATTAAATTTATTTAAAGAGAAATATATTTAAAAAATTAGGGTGTGTTATAAAGAACTTTATAGGGAAATGGAAATAGAGGAAGAATAATATGGGTAATTATTATTTTTTTATGAATTTACCACAAGTAATCACCACCATGAAAAGAAAAAATACATGGGATTATTTCTTGTAATGAAATATATCAAGAGAGGAGGAGATCCATGGATAGAGAAGATAAATAAGGGGAAGGAGAACCCCCAAGATATTTTTTGTATGAGATGGTTAAAAATTTAATTTTATGTTTTTAATGACTTGGATAGGTCACATAATTTTAAAAACCTTGTGAAAACAAAATGAATAGAATTGGATTGTATAGGAGGTTCTTTAGGGATTACCAAACCATGCAGAACAACTATGTGAGCTCCTTTGAGAAGTGTACTAGGTTTTTCATGGTTGGTCTTCATGTTTGATACTAATTATGGGAAAGCTATGTGACATAACTTAAGACCACACTTCTTCTAAAATTAAATTAAATGAATCCCAAACATTCAAGGATAAGGGTGAAAATAATAACAGAGGTATAATGATATAGAAAATGATGGTTGGGTTTGAGAATTTCACACACCATAGCGATTTCTATCCCAAGAAAGTCATAAGATAAATGGTTGAACCCAGAATAAAATGAGGATTACCTTCCTCATGAAATAAAAAATTAATAAAACTAAGATACACTTTGGTAAACTATTAATACTACCCATAATCGGGCATCCAAACATCGATATGAAATATGATCTTACCATAAGTGGCTAATTCATATCATGAATAGATATCCATTAACGATTGTGGACTTGATCATTGATAGTCTAGAATATAGATAAATGATTACTCATAAAAATAAAAGGATTATTCTATAAATTATGATCCAAAATCAAGGAAGACCCCAAATTTTAAAAGGTAAAAATGGATAACCAGATTAACCTACTTATTGGTCGGAGTAGATCACTCAGGAGGGGGGTGAATTGATTATCTATAAAAAATCTTTTAAAATTGGTTCTTTGAAAATTTCCCAAATTAAAATATAATCAAAGTTAGTTTGTAGTGAAATTATAAAAGTCAGTAATATTTAATTAATTTCTCAAAATATTTATTAGTTTTCATATATACTAATATAGAGATTAATAAAACTTTTCAAACTAACCTATTGGTTCAAAATAATTTTAAACACTTTCTACACTAACTATCAAAGTTCAAATTAGTTTTATGAAAAAGTAATAAACAAAGAGTAAGACTAAAAGTCAAAGGAATGGTGGATATATAAAAGATTTGTAGTATTAAGAAGAGACATAGTCCTCTACACTAGTTGATCACCATCAATAAAGAAGTTTAAATTAATAAATATGTTGATCCACATCGGGGTTCATAAAGGCACACAAGGCTGTCCAGGTCACACCAACCTCTACCATATTTTTTCATGGAAAAAAACAGGTCACACATGACCTCTTCCACTTTTCTATGTGGGATTGAAAGAGTAAAATAGAGAGTTTATTTGAGGATATCAAGAATCTTCTAGTTATGCATATGATTCTAGTGTGTGAGTAACATAATGTGACACGCAATACCAAAAAATGTAAACAAAGGAACACAACAGAGCTAAAGATGTAGAATAAGGTTTATAAGTGTCTGTATGTTATGCAGTGCATCTCTAGACTCGTTTAATGTAGTGGAAATGATTTTTGAGTCCTCTAATGGATGTTGGCTCTAAAAAAGAGTATTGCAGTCTCTGTAGCCTGGTTTCCAGGAGTGTGAAAAGTTCAGCTCCTTGTTTGAAAGATATTTAATGCATATCAATAAGTTGTTCTCGTCTTGTTGATATCCCCATAAGTTCTTGCTTTGAATTCATGGGATTTTGAAGAAGGCATGAATGTTTTAGGAGTTTTAAGTTATTCTGTTCCTTATTCATTTTATCATATGTCACTCTCTATCTACACAATATATCTTGTAATTATTTTATACTTCCAGATCCAACAGTCATGAAGATCTCCCTATGTGCATGTACCTTACACTGTCTACTGATAGTCCTAAAGGAAACGTTAAATAATGTCAGAAATATTAATTTGTATAAATATGTATGTTAGATATAAATTTCAATTAATAAAATAAAGACAATATTTTTTTACTATTGGTGAGTCATAAGTATCAGTGACTCATTTGCATCGGTCTATCATCATCGGTCTGTCAGCATCAGTGACTCAATGTATCGGTGAGTCACTTCTATAGGTGTTGGTGAATCGACATATCTGTGAGTCCTTTGTTCTATCAGTCTCTTTGGGCATTCGTGAGGCATCATCAGTGACTCTTTTTGAACTATCAGTGTATCGTCCATCAGTGACTTGTTAATCGGTGTGTCTTCCATCGGTCACTCATTCATTGGTGTGTCATCCATCGGTGACTCTTTTATCAGTGTGTTGTACATCAGTGAGTCCTTTATTGGTGTGTTGTACATCGATGGCTCATTCATCGGTGAGATGTTTTCTCTATCAGTTATTTCATCATCGGTTTCTTCTTCAAATGGTACGTTCTTCAATTGGTGAATCCTCATCGGTGAGTCAACCAACGGTAGCTCTGTTGGAACCATGGCCATTCAGTGCATGAATTGGAGTATGGTTTGTGTTTGATTTCAATCCTTAGTGGAAGTTCAGAATGTGTGCCAGTAAAGTGATCATACAGTATATGCAGACAAAAAGGAAGTGGTGGTGAAATAAGGGAGGAATGCATGGAAAAATCAAGGACTACATGAAAATATATGGGTTTGCACAGAAAATAGTGGTTTTGCGTGAAAAATAGCATGGTGCGTGAAATTATACAATGAGGTTTTTTTCCCAAGGTGTTTTTTGGAATTAGAATGTCGAAAAATGGAAAAGGCATGGGCTGCGTGAAAAATTTGGAGATGTGCGCGAAAAATGGTTCCTGTGTGAAATATTACCCACCAAATTAGAGGTTTTTCACGCCACATGGGGTTTTATGAGTGGGGGTCTGAGACTCTTATAAATAAGAGGTGACCCCCCTCATTACGTATGGTTAAAGACTTAGAGAATATCTAAGGTTTGATGTTCATAAAAGGTTCGCGTAAATGGTTTTGGGAAAAAAGTTCAACTTGCGCGAAAAGGGTTTAGTTGTGCGAAAACGGAGACATTGTGTGAAATATTTAAGGTTTCACGAAAAACTGTGATCTTTGCAGAAAAGGACGATCTGCGCTGAAAAGGTGTGGTGCATAAAGATGCACATAAAAAAGTTGTTGCATGAAATATTTTCCTCGCCAAAACCAAGTATTTTGTGCTAAAGTCATATATTTCACGCAAAGGGTGGGAGTTGCGTGAAATCATCAGTGTAACCTATTTTCATGTTTCTGATTATCTGGTTCAGTGGTTCATTGAATTTAAGTGCATCATTTCGGGACTTTTATTCCAGAAGAGTCTCATGCTAAGTAGAGGCAAAGACTTCAATGCAAATCTATTGAAGAGACCTTCACATCTATAAACTGACTAGGACTTCACCAAAGGCAGTGATCCAGGGGGAGTCAACGAGAGTGACCGGAGGGGTGCAGTGAGCTATCCCTAATATTTTGTAAAGGCTGTGAGCTTGGGACAGAGTAACTGTACCCGATCATTGTAATCCACAGATAGTGATGTTTAGTGGATTTTGGTACGACCGAAAACCTGTCGACGTATGATCATTGGACATAGCCCTTTGTGGTGAATCAATTAAAAGTGATGTGTCAACATCCTAATTTATTTATTTTTGACAGGTTTTACAAGTTCCTACCAATGTGTGAACCAGATCCACAACATTAAAGAGAAAAATTTAACACCCTGATTCACCCCTCCCCTCTCAGGGTGTTCGGGGGTCCTTCAGACTCCTTTTGAAATATCGGTGCCAGGGACTTTGAAAAACATATAAAGAATCTTTCTTACATATAACACTACCAGATTAAGTGAAAAAAATAAATATATATAAACATAAACTTGTAAAAATATTGATGCATAAATATTCATAATTTATTAACTTATTTAAATATAATATACAATGTGACATAATTGATTCACATAAAAATATTCAATGACATGATTAACTAGTTTTATAACATAATATATGAATTACTAGAATTTTTAAATTTTCATGATTGGTTATTATGAAAAGAAATATTTCACAAAGGGTCTAATAATATCTTCCTTTTTTATAATTAAAAATTATGGAATTAATGTTTTATGGAATGAAAATTACTTGATTTATACCAACAGGGAATGTGAATTTTCAATATGACTAAGGGTTTATTTTAATATCCCCCTCAATTAGTGTATCAAAGTAAATATTTATATATAGTAGGGGAATTTATATTAGAGCCTAGTAATTCTCCTCCTTTGTGTTTTTGTAGTTTTTATTAGAGGTGATAGAAATATATATATATATATATATATATATTTTTTTTTTTTGTGGAGTACATGCCATGTTCCCTATGCCAGAGATACTCCCCCTTAGATTAGGAATTTATGCTATATATATCATTCTCACTATTTGGGATTAGAAAAAATGTTAAAAGGATTATAAACAAGAAAGAGAAATAATACAAATAAAATTAGAAACATAGTGAAGACAAAAGGATTTTCATTAAGGTTCAAAAAATACAATCATCAAAATAAAAATAAAAAGTAGAAATCCCTATAAAAGAAACTATCCACATATAAGGATTTTGATTTTGAAGTGATTTTAATTTATCTAAAGGATCAAGAGTAGGTTTTTAATTTTTTAGTGTGGCTGTAGGTAGGGCTGTCCGAATTACAACACCAAGAAAGGAAACACCTATAGGAATATTGACTTCCAGACTAGGTCTCCTTTCTGAAAAAACAAGACTTTGAGGTTTTTCATGAATCACTGTATGGATCTAGGATAAGGCTTGAGATATTTTATTTGGTAAGGAGGCATTAAACCATGTCCAATCGAAACAACAGCTGGGACCACAACTTCCTCATCCTAGACATGAAGATATGGCTTCAAAAGCTTGATGAAATAAATAATGATTTCACCTTTATATTGAATTTCCTTCTGGAAATCATCATTATTCTCTATGAATTTATCCAGAATAGGAGTAAAGTCCTTTAATTGTGCCACTTTATTCCTGAAGACTTCGGTTACTAGAAGAATCTTGAGATTTTTGAGCAAATACTTGAAATTTTTAATCAAATCATGCTTTGTATAAATCTTGGATAAATACTTATCTACCTTCCCTCTAATCTCTTTCTGAGAAGTAAAGGCTTAATTGGTACATTGACTTTCCATTTTTCAAACGAGATCAGTATTCTTGTGTACCTTGTCAAGATTTTCATTATTAGAATAACTTCAAGGAATCTTGAGTTCTTCCCTTATCACAGCCCCGAGAGACTCCATATCAGCATCAATAGTCCTGGAACCTTTAGAACTAGATGTACTAGAGATCATATTTCCATGATACTCCTTAAATTTATTCAAATATGCACTTATTATATGAGTCACTAAGTTTCGAATAACCTCCATCACACTACTAAAATAGGTCTTAAAATCATTATTCATACAGTTAAACTCATTACTCATCATCTTCACTTCTTCTATCATTACTGTATTGTTTCTAATGATTGTATTTCCTATAGTAATGAGATTAGGCTGAATATATTGGATCATTATCCTCTCAATTCTAACAGCATCAACTTCTGAAATGCTCATGGAAGTATAGGATTCACTTATATATCCAACTGAGGCTCTCACTGAATCAAAAATATCCTATCTAAATTTCTCTAAATCAGCCTCTGTGACATATTCACTAGGCACCGACTGTACAAACTGCTCATTTATAGGAGGTAAATAGGTGAAGCAGGTGCATGAAATTATAATTCAGTAGGTTCTTGTGGAACATGAGGAGGTGCTACCATCTCCTCATATAAGTTATAATCCTATAAAAAAATATAACATGGATCTCAATTCCACTTACAAGTATATGTCTACTCTTTGGTATCCACTGTATTAATCCTGACTCTTATTCCATGTGGCTTAGGTATAATCTCATCTTAATATTCTTCCTCTAGCTATATTCTAACAAAAAAAAATCATTTCTAGGTACTGGTACCAACTGAACATGATCTTGTGCTTGCACTCCAGCCACTTCAGCTACACCAGGCACATCATCAACCTGACGGATAGGTTCAATCTGATCGTCAACCTCTTCCTCTTGAACCCCTACCACAATTTGATTTTACTCATAAAAAATTCATTTATCCTTGACATTAGGATGGCCATGCGTATCCTCATCACCAACATCTCTATCACCATCTCTTCCGGCATCATGTTCAATAGGATTTGTGGCATCTACCTTCTCATTAGCCTCTACATCAGCTCCATGCATAGATTCCTCACTTGATCTATCTACTACGTATTGACCCACTATTAATGAGTCACTAACATGATCATCATTACCTTCCTCCTCCTCCTACTCCTCCTTCTTTTCATAATAATAATAATAATAATAATAATAATAATAATAATCATCATCATCATCATCATCATCATCATCATTTTTCTTACATACATATCCTTCCACACTAGTGACTTTTATCTCTTCCTCTTCTTTATAAACTAGTAAAATATCTTGAGAAGGTAACTCTAAAGGTGGAATAGTCGGTCCATAGGACTTGTCCTTTGGGATATCTACAATATCAGGGTCATTTCTATCATCTATAGGAGACCTTTCATCCCTTTTCTGCACTTCCTAAATATATTCTTCAAAAGAGTAAACAACTTCTTCACCCGGTTTTTGGCCTGGATAAACATAATCCTTTTTTCTAGTAGGATGGTCAATAGTATTGTAATCCTCATATAATCTTTTAGAATCTCATAACAAACATTTCATCAAAAGGTTCTAGAAAATCATCATCCTCTTTCAAATTTATTGGTGAAGACAGAATCCACTACAAGCTGTGATCACATTATCTCCATCTTCCACACAAACCAGCTTCTTCAACACTGCATAGATCAATTTAGGATAGTAAAAATAGGTTACTTTGTAAGAGGGTTTTATCATATTAGAAATGTGTACCATCAAGTACCTACATAGGTCCAACATTATTACATTCTTCAAAACTAAATCAAGTATACATCCTGATATTTCACAACAGCAAAGTCTCTCATCCTTGGGTAGATTTGATGTTGAATGAATTTAAAGAACAGTAGTTCTTCTACCTTCAACTCAGTGGAAATAGCTCCCCTCAATTATTCATTCCCAGTCAAGTCCCTTAAATCATCCTCATATGAGAATTGTTGAGTCAATAATGTTTCCTTATGACTTTTCCATTCCTTCATCTTTTGAAAATCACAAACACCTTATCTTAAGACAAATTTTATTTTCCATAAAAATTATCTTAAAAAGGATAATTTTCCTTCCCCAAATAAATTTTATCCTTACCTACATTTTCAATGTTCAGAATATAGTTTCTCTATTTCTAACTCTTTTTTCTTCTAAATTCTAAAAATAGGTTTCACATCTAAATCCTTAGAATCCTATAAATCCATAGATATAGAATATTCTGTTTTCAGATTCTGAATTCTATGAAATTCAAATTATGAATTCTCTAAAATATAGATTTTGAATTCTCTAAAATTTGGATTCCAATGTATTTGAAATTCAGATTCTAAATTCTCTGAAATTCAAATTCTGAATTCTCTAAAATTTAGATTTTGAATTCTCTGAAATTCAGATTCCAAATTCTCTAAAATTAAGATTCTAAATTCTCTAAATTTTAGATTCCAAATTATATAAATTCAGAATCTGAATTCTCTGAATGTAAGACTAATAAATCTATGAAATTAAGACTCAAAATTCTTTAGAATTCAGACTTTGAATTCCATAAAATTAAGACTCTGAATTCCTCAGAATTCAAACTATGAATTCTTTAGAATTCAGACTATGAATTCCTTAGAATTCAGACTTCGAATTCCTTAGAATTTAGACTTTGAATTCCAAAGAATTTAGACTCTGAATTCATTGGAATTCAGATTCTGAAATCTATAGAATTCATGTTTTGAATTCCTTGAAAAATAGAATACAAATATTTATGATTTATAGTTTCCAAGTGTTTATTTACATAGACTCTAAACATTATTTTTCCTTAGTCTCCAAAAAATAGATTTGGTTAAATAACCATATTTTACATACCCCTGTTATAGTTATGAAGCGATGTCGTAAAATCTATTTCTAACTAACCGTTGTTTGAGTGACACGTGTATATGTCCCTCTGAGATTCAAGGGAAAATATTACCATTGGAGGGGGGAGATAAACATTGGATAAATTTTTATAAATAGTTTCTCATTTGAACGATCTCATAACAACTAAGAACTGATCCATCAATCTAGAGATTACATGCCGCAAAAGTAATTTCTAGAGAGAGATAATATCATTCCTTGTGTGTACTGAACATCTTATTCAGATTGCTTCGTGCAAATCTGATTGTTGCTATATACAATCGAGGACTTCTGGGGATTAGAATATTGAGGTTCTGACTACCTTAAATTTCAAGGAATTCTGGGGATTGGAAGACAAAAGTGCCGACTACCTTAAATTCTGAGGGCTTGTGGGGATAACAAGACAGTTTCTGATATATTTATCGAGGGATACCCTAAGTGTGAGTAAGACAGACTTTATTGAAAGTATAAATCAAGGTACCTTCATCCATGGTTGTTGGAAACCATACTCTTTGAGTTAATAGATTTGATATATGTCACGTGTTTTCATTCAAGTTTATTTTCTACTGTATTTTGATAAAGGAAGAAAGAATAACCTTCTTATACTTTCATGTTCATTTATATACTCTGATATGTAAGATTCTATATGCATTAAGGTAGAATCTTTTCCTTGTAAAATTTTGTTATGTTTTAGTTCTGAAACCATATTTCCAGAACTTATTATGTTTTTAGAACTAAAAGTGGTTTTGTGAATTTACCATATTTAACATTGTTAAACATAGTTTTCCTTATGATTAATAATGAAAGATTTTAAACTTACAATTCACCCCTCTTGTAATTGAGAATCTACATTCATATTTAGATCCTACAATTGGTATCATAGGATGTCTATGAAATAATTATATTCACATATGATATTTCTTGCTCAAGTTTCAATTGTTCTAAATATATATTTTCTTTCTTAGGAATTTTTTTCTTGTATAAAAACTTTTACTATTAACAATATTCAGTGGAAAGATATTTTCTTCTAGATGGAAGGATTGAATGTTGGTTTGATTAAAAATCTAAATCATACTAGTAAGCATATATTTGATGGGAATGGTTATGAATATTAGAGAGGTTGTATAAATACTTTTGTTATTAATACTGCGGTGGATAACTTTTTTATGCTTACTGGAGATTATAAGATTCTTGATAAGGAAGTCCGAACTTTTACTAGTCATGAAAAGTCAGAATATCAACTAAAATACAAAGTAGGCAACACTTTTTTGTGTTACATGACCAGGAATCTATATAGTCACATTTCTTCTTTTGAAGCAGAAAATTTTATTTGGAAGAAAATGAAGGTTACTCATTTTGGAACATCCAAGGATGTAGAAACTAGAAAAGTTATGATTAGAGCATAATATCATGGATTCCTATTTCCTTATGGGGATCCAGTGTGCACGGTATAACAAAGGTTTATGACAATTGTTAACAGTTTGCAATTCATGATTGAGAAACGTTTAGATGATGAGTGGCTTGTGGAAATGATTATAGATATCATGCCTAATGAGTGGGAATCTAAGAGAAAATATATTGATGATAAGAGAAAAGTATCTCAAATTACTCTTGATGATCTTTTTGGAACTCTTCTTCAACATGAAACAAGAATTAAAAGAGATGCTGATTTAAATAAGAAGAAGAATGGTAATGGAAGTGTAGCCTTTACTACTACTAATGTCAAGACTCCTGAAAGGGTTACTATATCCAAGTCTTAGAAAGTAACTATTTTATCTAAATCTAGCGAAATTGAACATTCTAAGAATGATTTAGCTAATCTTTTTTGAAGGATGAACAAGATAGTTGGAATGAAATATGCTCAATATAGATTTAAGAAGAATGAAAGAAAGGACATGAAAGACTCCGAAGTCACATGTTACGAATGAAAACGAGAAGGGCATATAAGGCCAAGTTTTCCTATGCTTGAGAAAAAGGATAGAAAGGAAAATAATTATGAGAGGAATACAAAAGGTATTATAAATCTTAAGCTAATAAAGTTTTGAATGCTAATGACACCTTGAGTGCCAGTGGTGGAGATACTTATGATGAATCCTCAGAGTATGAATATTCTGGTCAGAAGAATCTTGGTCTACATACCAAGTTACCTGTAGAAAATATTTGACTAATGGACAAGGTACACAATACGGAATCCACAACTAATTTATCCTTAAATACAAATTATAGTGATAATAAATATTATGAATCTTTGGATGAAGAATCTTATTCTGATGAAGATAATACATTACCTATTTATGATAAAGTATCTAGGTTTGATAAACATCTTGAGAATAAAAAATCAAAACTAATAAAACATGATAAGGAAAATTCTAAAATTTCAATTCTTAATAAACAAGTATCAGATCGTTCTAAACATCTTGATAAAAAAATTTATTTTGAAAATATTTCAAAAATACTTGAGGAAGCTAATTTTGAGAAGGATAAAGTTTCTAAGGATCTTGAAAAAGTAATTTATATGAAAAATATATTAGATAATAACTCTAGTACTGAAACTAATATTCTTTACGATAAAAAATAGCTACAAGACTAAATTTAGAAATATTTCTTTGAGGAAGTGTTTGTCAAACTTTACCATTGGTAAGCAAAATTTTGATAAAATGTATTCCCAAATTCATCCTCTAACGAATAATTTTTTATTAGGTTATACACTTTTTAAACCGGTTATTAGTAATCATTATTTTGTTCCTAAAAGTGCTCTATTTCTGCACTAAATGTGAGTTTGGTGGACATTGGGAAAAAAATCATTAAACAAAACACAGTCTTTAGGTTTTCATAAGGCCTATTTTTCTAAGAAAATGAGGATACCAAAAAATTTTCTTTTTTAAGTTTCCAGATCCAAGAAACTTTGGTTTCCGAAAGTCTAACACTATAATTTTTAGGAAAATAGAGAATGCACCAATAAAAATACATGGTACTTGGATAGTGGATTTTCCAATCATATGATTGGTAATAATAAAATTTCTGAAAGTATTATTAAGGAAAAAGGAGAGAAAGTAACATTCGAAGATAATTCTAAGGGAGAAATTATTGGTATATGTAACATTATCCTTCATGGAAAATCTTTGATTTCAAATTTTTTATTTGTTAAGGGTCTTAGGCAGAAGCTTATTTTTATATGTCAGTTATATGATTGAGGTTAATTTTTGAATTTTAGGAATGATAAATATTTAGTGCACAATTCCATGGAAGAGTCTATTCTTTCTGACAATAGGCAAGAGAATGTATACACACTAAACATATAAGACCTTAAGAGCCAAGATATACCTTGTCTTAGTGCAATGGAAGATCATTATTGGTTATGGCATAGAAGAATATGACACTGTAACCTTAGGAACCTATGAAAACTCTCCATGAAATGACTTGTTAAGGATCTACTAAAGAATAGAGTTGATTCTTCAAAAGTTTGTGATCCTTGTCAATTTTGAAAGAAAAATAAATCAATTATTAAGTCAATCAATGAACTCTCAACTACTGATTCATTATAGTGGGTAAATATAGAACTTTTTGGTCCAAAACAAACTCAAAGCATTGGAAGAAAATATTTTTCATTTGTCTTACTTGATGATTACACTAGATTTATGTGGGACTATTTTCTAAAACAAATCTAAAGATTTTTATTATTTAAAAATATTTAGAACCTAAGTTAAAAATGATAAATACCTTCCATTAATAACTATTCATAGTGATAATGGAAGATAATTTAAAAATTATCGTTTTGAGACTTTTTCTAGTAGAAAAATCATTACTCATAACTTCTCATCACCAAGAAACCGTTAATAAAATGGTGTTTTTGAAAGAAGAAACTGAATTCTTCAAAGGATAACAAGAACCGTATTGACTAAATATTCAGTAGACAAACATTTTTGGGCTGAAGCTATAATTATTGCTTATTATACTATAAATTATGTTTTAATTAGACATTATATTAACAAAAACCCTTATGAGTTATGGAATAGTAGAAAACCTAGACCTTCCTACTTCAAGGTATTTGGATGCAAAGTATTCATTCTAAATATTAAGGATAATTTACATAAATTTTCACCCAAATATGATGATGAAATTTTCTTAAGCTACTCCACAACTTCTAAGGATTATAGAGTTTTCAATAAAAAAACATGTCTACTATTGAAGAAACAATACATGTTAAATTTTATGAAACCAATCATTTGTTTTTAAACAACCTCAACCTACATATTATGATATGTTTTAAAAAAATGATTATCAACCCTTGATAGAAGATTCTTCTGATAAGGAAAATGTTGAAGAAAATGTTTCTAAAGCATTTATCCTAGAAGATTTCCTACCATATATTGATGAACATGCTTTACAAAACCCAAATTAGTTGTTTCTTAAGAACCATCCTAGTGATATCATGATTGGTGATGTAAATAAACATTTAAGGACTAGAATTTCTTTAAGTAATGAATTATATCATCTATCATTCCTTTCTCAATTGCAATAAAAAATCAATGATGATGTTTTAAGTGATGATGATTGGATAAAATACATGTAGTATGAACTAAATGAATTCTAATATAATAATGTTTGGACCTTGGTTGAAAGACCTAATGAAGCATATATTATTGGAGTAAAATGGGTCTTCAGAAATAAGTGTGATGAAAATGGAACCATAGTAAGAAATAAAGCTACATTAGTTGATAAAGGATATAATAAACAATAAGGAATAGACTATGAATAAACCTATTCTCCAGTATTTGGAATTGAATCTATTCCTATTTTAATTGCCTTCACAGTATTCTTTAATTTCATACTTTTTCAAATGGATGTTAAATGTGGTTTCCTTAATGGTTATGTTCAAGATGACTTTTTTGTTGAACAACCACCTGGTTTTGAAGATGAAAAAAATCTTTAACATGTTTTTAAACTTACCATTGCTTTATATGGTCTAAAACAAGCCCCTAGAGCCTGGTATGATAGACTTATAATTTTTTTGTTATATAACAATTACATTAAGGGAAATTCTGATCCATGCCTATTTATTAATAAAGATAAGAAAAATGTTTTTACTTTTGAAATTTTTGTTGATGACATTATATTTGGTTCAAATCAGCAATCTTTAACTGATCCGTTTGAAAATCTAATGAAATCTGAGTTCGAAATGAGTTTGATGGGTGAGTTAACATTTTTCCTAGGTTTTCAAATTTCTCAAAAACCAGAAGGGATTTATATATCCCAACTTAAGTATATTAAATATATTCTTAAAAAGTATGAATATGACAACACTAAGAGTATATGTACTCCCATTGGTACCTCAAATTCACTTGATCTTAATGAAGCTGGGAAACTAGTGGATCAAATATCATTTATAGGTATGATACAAAGTCTACTATACAAGATAGATAGTCATCCAGACTTAATGTTTTCAGTATTCTTATGTGCAAAATATTAATCCAATCCTATGAAATCTCATTTAAATGTTGTGAAAAGAATTTCTCACAACTTAAATAGAACCATGGATTTTGGACTCTTTTATACTTATGGAAACGATTTTGTTCTAAAAAGATTTTTAGATGTTGACTTTTGTGGATGTAGAATGTATAAGAAAAGTACATCTGGGGCTTTTAATTTCTTAATAGAATCATTAGTTTTGGGTCATGAAAAAAGAAATAATCAGTAGCACTTTCCACTAAAAAAGCTTAATATGTAGCAATGGGAAGTTGTTGTCCTCAAATGTTGTGGATGCAACACACACTGACAAACTATGGTATGAGTTCTACCAAAACACTAATATTGTGTGATAATACAAGTTCCATTTCCTTATGTAAAAACCCTACACATCACTCTCATGAAAGACACATAGATATTAGGAATCACTTTTTTAGGGATCACACACAAAAAGGATATATCATTCTTCAGTTTATCGGAAAAAATGATCTATTTGATGATATTTTTACAAAATATTTACCCTCCAAGGGATTTGAATATATTAAATAGAAGATAGGAATGATAATCATATTGTAATCTTCCATATTAACTTCTTTTTGAAACTTATCTCCTTAAAATAAGAAACACCTTTTCATTGGGGGAGTACATTTACCTATTTGTCAAAAAATTTGTAGTCAAAATTTTTCCTAGTCAAAAGCTTTCATACTAAAAATTTTTTTCATAGTAAAATTTTTCATATTAAAAATTTTCGTATTCAAATTTTTTAATAAAATTTTTCTTTAAATTTGTTTTTAAATTTTTCTAGAATGTATTGTTCTTCGAGAATAATTTTCCTCATTACATATAATTTCCCTATGAAATCTGAAATGAATGTTTTATTTCTTAAAATTTTCATTATCATATTTTTACGTGTTACTATTTTCATTTTGTTTTAAATTTTTTGGATTCATGTTTCCTTAAATCATATTGTTTATCTTAAGAACCTCAAAATATGGAAACATATCAAAATCCTTCATCGGTTATCATCTCAACCTTCAAATATGATCAAGAGTAATTCAGTCGTTGGATAAATTATTAAAGTTGAACTGTCACTTCAATAACCTATATAAGAACCCCCAATGGTTGTCCCATATCGAGCTTCAATCTCTAGCATGTTAAATCTCTACAGCTCTACTTAAGGTCATTCTGAATATTCAATGTGTCATTAATTCCATATGTCTGTACAAGCCTCTCCTCAGAATGAAATGTTTTTGGTAAAGGATATATCTGAGTGGAAAATATAAAAAGAGATGTTAGTTGATCCCAAATTCTTTGCAAAGTATGATTCCATAATTTTAATGAATATTAATTTTAATTGATGGGGGATCTTATGTATATCAAAACTGAGGGAACATGATCTGGTTTATCCAGAGTTGTTAGTCGAGTTCTATGAATCAGTAAGTTTTTTTAATGAAGGAGGGAGAGACAGGTTTTCCTTCAAAATATATAGAAATATATACTCCCATTCTTATAAAATGGCTGCCAACCTTATTGGAATTTCCTATGAGGGAGAAGGGGAGTTCTGATCTCACAAGTTACCTGATGTAGCTGGATCTTTTGACAAGTAGAAAGTTATAGGGAGTCTTGGATTGAAGGAAGTGAAGACTCAGAAAACTATACATCTCTCTACAAATATTTGGATTCGTCAGTTATGGGTTCTTGTATTTCTCATTCTGAAAAAGGGGACAAAGATACCCTGAAGAAAAGTGATACTTATGCATTAGATTTTTTTGGCAAATCTCAGGAAAATCAATTTAGTAAAGTATGTTTTTATAACAATTGAGAATATCAAGAATGGGACCCTATAATCTCAGATTACCATGTATCCAGCTATTCTTTCGATGATTATAGTTCTTTGTCTTTAGTCTTTCAAAATTCCTTGTAGTTCATAGCTAAGGAATTTCAAAGTAATGTTGATGAGTGATGATACTATAAAGAGAATGAAAGTTGGTTTTTCTAGTGATTCATGAGAATTTTATAATTCTTCAGAAGCTGAAATCCATGATCAAGAAAAGAAACTAGTGGTGGTTGAAACCTCCATGAATGGTTTAATGAAGTGGAAGTCAAAAGAACAAAAAAACACTTCTACGACCTAGGTAACTCAATACACACCTCTGAAACCAAAAAATCAGAAGGCTTATCATGATGAAGGAGTGTCTAAGTGGAGAGAAGACAAGAAAAATTAGAAGGAAGGGGAACCTACTTTTGGTTTGGATTCTACTAGGGCAAAAGCATTATAGATAAAGGCTGCTGATGATCTTGGGAAACAACAGAAAGAGAAGAATTAGGTGAAGATGTTATCAGAGGATGAAATTTTTCAATCCCTTCTCAAGGATATTGGGAAAGAATCTGAACAAATCTTAGTGATAGAATAGTTTTTTCTAGAATCACTTATTGATAATTTGGTAAATAAGGTGGTGATTGTAGATCTAGAACAAGAAGAAAAAATTGTTCCGGAAGAGGAAGATAAAATATAATATGAAGAACAAGAAGAAGGGGATGACACAGATGATGTCATAAATCAAGTTAAATATTACCATGATAAGGAATGTCCCTCTGTAAAATTATCGATCCATAATTCTCAAGTAGAATCCTAAAAACATGATACTCTAGGGAATGAAGAGAAGGTTCAGGAAGAAGTAAAAAACCTTTTGAAGAAAAAAATAGTAATAATGACTTCATTCATCCGGAAGATCAAGTGGTCAATGCTAAAAAAGAGGAAGTTGAGGAAGATAAAATTGTCTAGTTATCTGATAGTGAGAATGAATCACCCAAACCAGAAGAGATCATTCAGAGAGTTGATAAGGGAAAGTATGTGTTGGTCCACCCACCTAGTAAATCATTAGTGAAAAAGAAAGATGTTGGTACTTCATTAAATATGAAAGTTGAAGAGTTATAAAAATAGTCTTATACAACCAAACACGCAGATTCAGAATCTTCCTCCCTTGGACAAGATTTTTTGGTATAATCTTTAAAAGATCTGGATGGTACTATTATATTGTTTCTGAGTATTGACTTAAGATTCTAGTTGCTTCATCATTTAATTCAATCAAAAGTCAAATTCAGTTTCCAGGATTATGGATAAGTTTTTAAAGCTTGATTCAGATTCATAATCTTTTTTTCATTGGTTATGAGACTCATAAAATATCTTAATAAAATATTGCAAGTTTTTCAAGGAATATAGTTAAAGACTTGAGAGCTTTTGATGAATTTTATGATAATGTCAAAGATTCCTTTGACACCGAATATGACAAGATTAATGATCTTACTAAGACCGTTGAGAAAAATCTAGCTCTCAAACAAACAAATCGAAGGCAAGAAGTCAAGGACATAAATGGCAAGCTTAATTTTGTGGCCATGAATTAGAAGATTGAAAGGGTTATTAAAATAAAATTTTAAAAGAAGAATGTTAAGTAAGAAGAAGTACTGAAATCTCAAGAAGAATGTCTTAAGGCTCATGAAGAAAAAATTAGAGCCTTGAAGAAGAAAAGAGAAGATCGGGATCCGATTCTAAAGAATATGGAAGAAGATCACAAGAAGATAAATAAGCTGAAAACCATTGTCAATAAGCTTATGCTAAAGGAGAAAAGAGAATAATTTTTCTAATTCCCATCATTTATTGAATTTTATCCTTGTACAAATTCTTTCAATCTTAATGAAATTTTTGTTGTTCTATATATATTGGGTTGTTTTGTACTTAGTTTTCAGGTACCATTTTTCCCACTATTCCTTTTTCAAAATCACAAAGGGGGAGAAAGGAATGCTAAAAAGAATACTACGAAAGAAGAGATTTCCCAAAATAAGGGGGAGTTCATCTAAAGGGAATTTATTAGAAAAAAATATTTTTGTGTTCAAATAAAATTTAAAATCTCAATCAGGAAATCAAGAATACGATACTTTGGGATTTAAAAACCTAATGGGGAGTTTTGCATATTCACTTTGATCCATAAGTAATGGGAGATATGTTTTTATTTTCATGTCGTTAAAATTTTAAGTCATTTTATTCTTTTTTGAACGAAATTTTTGTTTTCCAAAAAGGGGGAGATTATTTAGTCAATAAGGTTTTTTATGAATTATCCATTCCTTCAAATTTTGAAAATCACAAAAAAAATATGTTATGAAAATATTATTTTCCATAAAAATTATCTTAATAAAGAAAATTTTCCTTCCATAAGGAAATTTTATCCTTACCTACATTTTAATTTTTTATACTGTAGTTTCTCTATTTCTAAATATATTTCTTCTAATGTCTAAAAATCTGTTTCAGATCTAAAACCTTAGAATCATATAAATTCTTAGAAACAGAGAATTTTGATTTCAGATTTCAAATTATCTGAAATTCAGATTCTGAATTCTCTAAAATTCATAATCAAAAATCATTGAAATTCAGATTCCCAATTATCTAAAATTCAGATTCTGAATTCTCTGATATTCATATTCTGAATTCTCTGAAATTTAGATTCTGAATTCTCCAAAATTTAGATTCCAGATTCTCTGAAATTTAGATTCTAAATTCTCTGAAATTAAGTTTCTGAATTCTCTGAAATTCAGACTCTGAATTCTCTGAAATTCAGACTCTGAATTCCTTATAATTTAGACTCTCAATTCTTTAAAAATTATGAATTTGGATTCCTCATAATTCAGACTCTAGATTCCTTAGTATTCAAAGTCCAAATTCCATAGAATTATGACTCTGAATTCCTTGGAATTCAGACTCCAAATTCCTTAGAATTTAAACTCTGGATTCATTGGCATTCAGACTCTGAAATCTATAGAATTTAGGTTTCATATTCCTTAAAAAACAGAATCCAAATATTTATGATTTATAGTCTCAATGTTTTTATTTACTTAAACTATGAACATTATTTTTCATTAGACACATAAGAATGTAACGCCCCGACCCCAGCTACCCAGAGTCGGTGCATTACTTCGTAACATTGGCATGATCACAAGAAAGATCAAATCTCGAAAGACCGATTGGTTTAGTAGCCTTGGAAACACTAGATATATTCATAAGTTTTACATTACATCATAAAATGAAAAACTACTACAACAACATAATGTTCCAAAATCCACACTATAATCCCCTCATAATATCCCTGCAGGTCATTCATAACTTACATCTTCACTTCCTGGGAAAAATAAAACATAGAAAAGGGGTGAGCTCAAATGCCCAGTAAGGATATCAATATAGCGGAAACTTTCATAAATAAGAATAAACATTTAAGGCAATGTATAACTAAAACAAAAGCCTTTTAAACTTGAACTTTCAACATGGTATGGCATAAATAAAATGAAATAATGCCATTTACTTATTCACATGGATATTCTACTAATCGAATGATCACATGCAAAAATCAATAACCACTTTCATAATTATGGAATGCATAATGTCAAACGTTAATTTCATTGTCTAGGCCTCATCCCAAGACCTAGGGGTTACTTCTAACCGGAACCCAACCCGGAGTGCCTCTAATAACCGGACACCAACCCGGAGTGCCTCTAATAACCGGACACCAACCCGGAGTGCCTCTAATAACCGGACACCAACCCGGAGGGCTTACTTTTACCAGTCCCTAACCTGGAGGGCTTACTTTAACCAGTCCCCAACCTGGAGGGCTTACTTTTACCAGTCCCCAACCTGGAGGGCTTACTTTTACCAGTCCCCAACCTGGAGGGCTTACTTTTACCGGTCCCCAACCCGGAACATACTTGTTTAGCACATTCATCTGAAGAAAAGTTTGAAATATAACATAAACATTCGGATTAAAACTAGCATACGAAATGTCAATAGTTTCACCATAAACTATGAATGGTATAAAATAGCACATCCACAGTCAAACATATCACAAAACCTTCAATACAATATAGAGGTTTTGTATTATAATAAATCAACTTCAAATAAGCGTAAAATCCATTAAAGGATGTTGACATAGATGAAATCAAAACACTTTTTAGAGAAATATCTCTTTTTATTTTGAAATCATTTAAGATCCATATAAAATAAAACATTTTCTTTGAAAATATTCTTATAAGCTTGTAAGGAAAGCTTCGACGATTTTATAACGGCGGAAAATAACCGCACCCGCCGTATAAGTTAAAACATTCTTACCTCAATTCTGTCGAAAAGGTTAAAAAGGACCTTGTTTTGAAAACGACGGAAAGATTCCTTTATAAACCTCTTATAAAAAGTCAAACAAGGGTATAAATGACTTTAACCCATATTCTTGTAAATAGTAAAAATGTTTTGAAATACATTTCGAAGAAACATGGATGTGGATGATAAAGAGATCCCAGTAGATTATTACGTATAATACAACCTCGGATAATGAAGAGATTGTGAAATAACCCTTACCTTGTACTTTTCCTTGGTTGGGGTAGGTTAACCTCCTGTATAATGGTGAAATAGTTGTTATTAAATTATACAATAATCATATATATTAATATGATATCATATATGATCTTTTAACATTGATTTGTTAATAATATCTTAGAATTATCGTCGTTTTGGGAGTTAACTTACTCATTTTCTTTTATATGTTTTGTTACATAAGCCATGGTTTTTGTATCTTATTCATATCCAGAATGATATACAGTCCTTAAACATCATTTTTAAATCATCAAATGATAATTATACTTGAATGGATACGATGGAGAATGAATCTCATCGCGTTCGTGGAGACGGTAGTCCGTACGTACGCACGAGCGACAATATCATTCTTTTGATATTAAAATAATATATAAATGGATGGTATATCATATATACAGAATCCTTAACATGTTATATTTATTATTTACATGAGTTACACATCATTATTATACCCATCCAAATAATATTATATTGAATAACAATTACACCACGACGTGGAGACGGTAAGCCGTACGTACGCACGTATGGTGACATGTTATTCAAAGGGTGCATAGAATACTGAATATGATTGTACCATATTTATAATAACATCACAGTATATGTGAGATACTGGAGTTATTATTTCAGAATGGTAAGAACAAAGGAAGAAGAAGTGGAAGAAGAAATGAACTTGGAGAAGGGTGGTGAAATCATTACCTCTTCTTCAGGTTCTTCCTTTTGATTTGATCAAAAGGGCTCCTTAGGTTGGCTTTCTGATCAAACTAAGGCCTCTAGGTTATAGTGAGGGATGTTGGGAGAGTATTTGGGCAGAGTTTGGCCGAACCAAAAGGCTTTAGAGGTGTGAAGAAATGAGAAGGAAGAGTGCCCTTTTATAAGAGGGGTGAGGGGCACCTTTGGAAAAGCTAGAAATATTAATTTATAATAAATTCATATTCGGTTTCTAATGGCTCCAAAGTTGATTATTTAAATTTTAAGGTGGGGATAGGTCGAAAACAACTCAACCAATAGAATTTAGACAGGTTTGGGTACTTATATTAACCTTATCTTTAAGTATTAACTCTAAGTTAATTAGTTTCACTTTTACAATGTCTCTTTGTATTTTTATATAATATGGTTAATAAACTTACTATATACATCCAAGAGACCCCCAAGTGGTCCATTAATGATGAACCTATCATGATATAAGTCTCTTGTCCGAACCTTAGATTTTTATGAATTTAATATCAATTAATAATATAATATTTGTTTTAAGAACTCTTTTATGTCAATTTTGATACTATTCAATAGTTGATTTTTGTGAAACTCATAACAGATTGATTACTTCGAAAAAAGTCAATTAAATAAATCCTCATATATCATATTATCCTAGAAAATTAGTTTAATTCATTAAAAGTTTCATATTATATTTATTTGGGTATTTATAATATCAATTATTTTAATTTTTCACTATTATAATAATTACTGCATCATCATTGTGTCATAAATAAAATACATTATTTAATGTCTAAAAATTATAAATAAAATATCATTATGTAGGAAATCTTTTTATCTTTCTAATGAATATTTATAATCTAAAATCCAACTTATATAACCATATGTAACAATTGTTTTTCTAAAAGATATATGCTTGTGTCATTTTTGTATTCATTTTGACTTAATTAAAATAAAGTGTCATTATCACTTACAAGTGGATCCATGGGGTCCCAAAATTGACACAAAGATGCCCATGGTCGACCATGTATCAACCAATAGGGTTAAGACACGTTTTAGGGTAATTTAGTATTATTATATTATTATTTTTTTAACCCTTATTTACCGGATTTACCCTTAACCATGGTAAATAAAATATTTACCGCAGTAATTATTCAAAATGTCTAAAAATAAAAGTTACCTATTTACACAATTTGAACATCCTGATTCCAAATATGGAATCCATTTTCCTAAATTCTAAACACAGAAGTGGCAGAAATTAATTTAAAATTAATTCCCGCTGTCAAAACAAAAAGCGTGTTTTTAAGAGATAATAACTATCAAAAGATTGATACTTGTTTATGTTCAGTTTAATTGTAAAATTATGTCCAATGACCAACATTATATTAAAATGTAAAAATATATTCTAAATATACTTTAAAACCACTCCAATTCATAATTTATCACTATTAATTATTTTGATTAAAAAAGTTGTTTTTAATTAAAATTTAGTAATTTTCACTATTCATCAAAATATAAAAGTTATCCGAAAAGTACCAAAATTTCACCCTAGGCTAATTTTGATATTCCGAATCCAAAAATGAAGTCCATTTTGAAATATAAAATATATATGATTTCAAAAAGTATGTATTACTATTCACAACGGCTAGTTTAATTAGTTGTGGTGTGTGTTAGAACTCGAGGTTGCGTACAACACACGCTATCGCATTATTCGAAGGGAAACGTACCGTAGAAGCTTGGGATGTTTCATTTTAAATTTTTGATGTCCCCATTTAGTCAAAAGGTTTAAAATATAGTATTTAAAAATGGTTCACTATTAAAAGTTGATAAAAGTGCAATACTGAAAATGAATTTGTTCTTGTATTATGTCTAAGATACTCATAATATGGAAAAATTATAAGGATTATATAAAGTTTAAAATTTAGTTAATACTATTCATAACCACTTTTGAATGGCTTTTTGGTAAGTCATGGTGCAATTGAACTCGGTGTTGCGTGTAGTGCAAGTTATTGAACTATTTTGAAGAAATAACACATTATGAATTCTTGGGGTGTTACATTCTCCCATCCTTCAATAAATTGCGTCCTCGCAATTTGAAATTGTTCTTTGAAAATAAAAGGTTGAAAGTAGAATATATATTTGTGGGAAAACCCACATCGGAAATTGGGTTACTAAAATTTAGTCTTAATATGAGGAAAAGAGAAATGAAAGGGTCACCACCAAATTATGATCTCGATTAGGAGAACATTGGTGGCAATTAGAGACATATATTTGGAGGAAAAACGTAAATATTTATAGGTAGTGATTGAGGTCATCAATCACAAACAAGTATAAAATTGAGGTCCTTAAACTCATCAATCTATGATGATTTGAAGTACCATCGGTTCAACAAAATATAGGGTATTAGGATAACACATTTTTGACGTTTCAAAATATCTTAGTTGAAATCCCACATCGAAAAATGAATTAATGAGGCCTCTATTTAAAATAAAGAGTCGAAAGTATGAAGATTACCGAAAATAACACATACTAGGGTTCCATGTAGGAAAATATGGATATGGAAGAAAAATCTAATCATCAATTATCTGATGGAGAGTGGTAGAGAACATGGCTATGAAAAGGCCAACAATCCCAAAGCCATAAATTAGTGATGATTTAAGGTACCATCTAGGAAAACATTTTTGTTCTAAGTTCCTTTTATTAATGTTGAGGAATTTATTTATGAGATTGGATAAGATCATAAGGAGATATACTTACTTTATAATTAGAGTTTTATCCATTAATAAGTTTCTACCACAAACTCATCTTTCACTCTAAAAGATAATAGAATGTAATTTTTTTTTATTTATACTATTCGTACAGGGTTCCAAAATGAATGAATTTATAATTCATCTACCAAATCCTTAAAAAAAACTACATTATTTAATCCAGGACATCTCGTGGGCCAGTGGTAGGTGATACACCCTTGTCGCCCTTCGGTTGCGGGTTCAAGTCTCGCAGCCTTGCCGGACGCGACGGGTTGCCGCCCGACCTCCGGGTTGTCCTTTTATGGCAATCCAAAATAATCCAAACTAGAACTATCCAAAATATTTCTTTCCAAACTCACAGTCCAACATTTATAAGGAAGGTAAACATAATGTAGATCCTTTTTACCCCGTAATAGCATATGAATACCTTCATCATGTATTCTTTTAATACACTGAAACATCCTGAATTACCATATTCCTTATTGATTACATTCATTCTCCCTTATTCCATATAGAATGCTGGATATACTTCATCAATCCAAAAATGTTTTAAACCCCAACAATGATGGAATATACAAATCATTAATCAGTTCCAAGGTAGTCAAGAATATCCAATATAATTTTTCCAAAATAATCATGTATTATTCGAAAATCACTACCTCGGTATCAGAACTATATTATGGTTTATCATTCTCTCAACCATATATTTTCCAAAAATTTATCCTGCTATTGAGTCACTTTTCTTTGTTCCACACCATCTCAAATCCTTAATGAAATAGTACTGCAGTACATTCCTTATATACTCCATAATTATTATAACAAGTACATTGTTGATACAACACTCAATTGACATAATCAACGTAAGAACTCTAATCATTCCTCTTCATCTGTGGTAGTATCATAACTTGATTATTATCCAATAGCATCATTTGCGTCATAGTCTGATGACTGGGACATAGGTTCGCGTAGTGTCCAAACTCCTTGCAAATGAAGCATTGTACATTTGAAACCATTTTCTTACCCTTGCAGTCACGTACTTTGTGCCCTTTTCCTCCACACTTATAACAATCTCCCATTCCTTTCAGGCAAATTGCAGGGTGTTTGTTTCCACAGTTACCACATATGGGAAAATTCTTCTTTTCCCTCTTCCCTTTATCCATCTTTCTCTCTTCCATCCTTTTCTTCTCTTGCTTCCCTTCAAAGCCATAGGACTCAGTAAACTCTTTACTTATCTTATCAACACATGATATTATTTCTTCATATGATGATAATACATGGGAGACTATTTCTCTTATAAATTCTAGCTTAAGACCATGAAAGATATGATCCTTCCTTCTCTTTGGATCATGTGCATTTCTGGAGTTCTCATTCCTTCTACTGGGCGCCATTTCTAAACAATGGCATACACTAGATCAGTTTATGAATGAAAATACATAATCCCATACTTATAAAACACTTAACATAAATTGAACTATTTATGGATATAATCCATAATCATAAGAATGTTTTCTTTGAGGAAGTATATACTCATAATCCCTTCAAAATGATTTGTAAAGAAAATGAGAGTTATCCTAAGCATATCCCCCGGGAGTGTCGTAACCAAGAGTGCAGCAAGGCCCGTTGTCGTGCACCAGTTCCCGTTCGAGTCTAGCTCAAAGCGGTGTTTTCGGGTTTTACCCCTAGGTACATCTGTGCCAGAGCCGCCTCTACCTGCTCGTATCCAGACAGGGATGTATTGCTCGGAAAACTCACAAACTCTCTACAATACCAAAATTCTAGGAAGTTCTTCTATACTAATCCTCAAAGTTCATCTTAGGTCTACGTGCTCTAATCAGAGTTTATCTAAATCTAGTTTCCAAGGTTTGTACTAAACTTCCTCTGATACCAACTGTAACGCCCCGACCCCAGCTACCCAGAGTCGGTGCATTACTTCGTAACATTGGCATGATCACAAGAAAGATCAAATCTCGAAAGACCGATTGGTTTAGTAGCCTTGGAAACACTAGATATATTCATAAGTTTTACATTACATCATAAAATGAAAAACTACTACAACAACATAATGTTCCAAAATCCACACTATAATCCCCTCATAATATCCCTGCAGGTCATTCATAACTTACATCTTCACTTCCTGGGAAAAATAAAACATAGAAAAGGGGTGAGCTCAAATGCCCAGTAAGGATATCAATATAGCGGAAACTTTCATAAATAAGAATAAACATTTAAGGCAATGTATAACTAAAACAAAAGCCTTTTAAACTTGAACTTTCAACATGGTATGGCATAAATAAAATGAAATAATGCCATTTACTTATTCACATGGATATTCTACTAATCGAATGATCACATGCAAAAATCAATAACCACTTTCATAATTATGGAATGCATAATGTCAAACGTTAATTTCATTGTCTAGGCCTCATCCCAAGACCTAGGGGTTACTTCTAACCGGAACCCAACCCGGAGTGCCTCTAATAACCGGACACCAACCCGGAGTGCCTCTAATAACCGGACACCAACCCGGAGTGCCTCTAATAACCGGACACCAACCCGGAGGGCTTACTTTTACCAGTCCCTAACCTGGAGGGCTTACTTTAACCAGTCCCCAACCTGGAGGGCTTACTTTTACCAGTCCCCAACCTGGAGGGCTTACTTTTACCAGTCCCCAACCTGGAGGGCTTACTTTTACCGGTCCCCAACCCGGAACATACTTGTTTAGCACATTCATCTGAAGAAAAGTTTGAAATATAACATAAACATTCGGATTAAAACTAGAATACGAAATGTCAATAGTTTCACCATAAACTATGAATGGTATAAAATAGCACATCCACAGTCAAACATATCACAAAACCTTCAATACAATATAGAGGTTTTGTATTATAATAAATCAACTTCAAATAAGCGTAAAATCCATTAAAGGATGTTGACATAGATGAAATCAAAACACTTTTTAGAGAAATATCTCTTTTTATTTTGAAATCATTTAAGATCCATATAAAATAAAACATTTTCTTTGAAAATATTCTTATAAGCTTGTAAGGAAAGCTTCGACGATTTTATAACGGCGGAAAATAACCGCACCCGCCGTATAAGTTAAAACATTCTTACCTCAATTCTGTCGAAAAGGTTAAAAAGGACCTTGTTTTGAAAACGACGGAAAGATTCCTTTATAAACCTCTTATAAAAAGTCAAACAAGGGTATAAATGACTTTAACCCATATTCTTGTAAATAGTAAAAATGTTTTGAAATACATTTCGAAGAAACATGGATGTGGATGATAAAGAGATCCCAGTAGATTATTACGTATAATACAACCTCGGATAATGAAGAGATTGTGAAATAACCCTTACCTTGTACTTTTCCTTGGTTGGGGTAGGTTAACCTCCTGTATAATGGTGAAATAGTTGTTATTAAATTATACAAGAATCATATATATTAATATGATATCATATATGATCTTTTAACATTGATTTGTTAATAATATCTTAGAATTATCGTCGTTTTGGGAGTTAACTTACTCATTTTCTTTTATATGTTTTGTTACATAAGCCATGGTTGTTGTATCTTATTCATATCCAGAATGATATACAGTCCTTAAACATCATTTTTAAATCATCAAATTATAATTATACTTGAATGGATACGATGGAGAATGAATCTCATCGCGTTCGTGGAGACGGTAGTCCGTACGTACGCACGAGCGACAATATCATTCTTTTGATATTAAAATAATATATAAATGGATGGTATATCATATATACAGAATCCTTAACATGTTATATTTATTATTTACATGAGTTACACATCATTATTATACCCATCCAAATAATATTATATTGAATAACAATTACACCACGACGTGGAGACGGTAAGCCGTACGTACGCACGTATGGTGACATGTTATTCAAAGGGTGCATAGAATACTGAATATGATTGTACCATATTTATAATAACATCACAGTATATGTGAGATACTGGAGTTATTATTTCAGAATGGTAAGAACAAAGGAAGAAGAAGTGGAAGAAGAAATGAACTTGGAGAAGGGTGGTGAAATCATTACCTCTTCTTCAGGTTCTTCCTTTTGATTTGATCAAAAGGGCTCCTTAGGTTGGCTTTCTGATCAAACTAAGGCCTCTAGGTTATAGTGAGGGATGTTGGGAGAGTATTTGGGCAGAGTTTTGCCGAACCAAAAGGCTTTAGAGGTGTGAAGAAATGAGACGGAGGAGTGCCCTTTTATAAGAGGGGTGAGGGGCACCTTTGGAAAAGCTAGAAATATTAATTTATAATAAATTCATATTCGGTTTCTAATGGCTCCAAAGTTGATTATTTAAATGTTAAGGTGGGGATAGGTCGAAAACAACTCAACCAATAGAATTTAGACAGGTTTGGGTACTTATATTAACCTTATCTTTAAGTATTAACTCTAAGTTAATTAGTTTCACTTTTACAATGTCTCTTTGTATTTTTATATAATATGGTTAATAAACTTACTATATACATCCAAGAGACCCCCAAGTGGTCCATTAATGATGAACCTATCATGATATAAGTCTCTTGTCCGAACCTTAGATTTTTATGAATTTAATATCAATTAATAATATAATATTTGTTTTAAGAACTCTTTTATGTCAATTTTGATACTATTCAATAGTTGATTTTTGTGAAACTCATAACAGATTGATTACTTCGAAAAAAGTCAATTAAATAAATCCTCATATATCATATTATCCTAGAAAATTAGTTTAATTCATTAAAAGTTTCATATTATATTTATTTGGGTATTTATAATATCAATTATTTTAATTTTTCACTATTATAATAATTACTGCATCATCATTGTGTCATAAATAAAATACATTATTTAATGTCTAAAAATTATAAATAAAATATCATTATGTAGGAAATCTTTTTATCTTTCTAATGAATATTTATAATCTAAAATCCAACTTATATAACCATATGTAACAATTGTTTTTCTAAAAGATATATGCTTGTGTCATTTTTGTATTCATTTTGACTTAATTAAAATAAAGTGTCATTATCACTTACAAGTGGATCCATGGGGTCCCAAAATTGACACAAAGATGCCCATGGTCGACCATGTATCAACCAATAGGGTTAAGACACGTTTTAGGGTAATTTAGTATTATTATATTATTATTTTTTTAACCCTTATTTACCGGATTTACCCTTAACCATGGTAAATAAAATATTTACCGCAGTAATTATTCAAAATGTCTAAAAATAAAAGTTACCTATTTACACAATTTGAACATCCTGATTCCAAATATGGAATCCATTTTCCTAAATTCTAAACACAGAAGTGGCAGAAATTAATTTAAAATTAATTCCCGCTGTCAAAACAAAAAGCGTGTTTTTAAGAGATAATAACTATCAAAAGATTGATACTTGTTTATGTTCAGTTTAATTGTAAAATTATGTCCAATGACCAACATTATATTAAAATGTAAAAATATATTCTAAATATACTTTAAAACCACTCCAATTCATAATTTATCACTATTAATTATTTTGATTAAAAAAGTTGTTTTTAATTAAAATTTAGTAATTTTCACATTTCATCAAAATATAAAAGTTATCCGAAAAGTACCAAAATTTCACCCTAGGCTAATTTTGATATTCCGAATCCAAAAATGAAGTCCATTTTGAAATATAAAATATATATGATTTCAAAAAGTATGTATTACTATTCACAACGGCTAGTTTAATTAGTTGTGGTGTGTGTTAGAACTCGAGGTTGCGTACAACACACGCTATCGCATTATTCGAAGGGAAACGTACCGTGGAAGCTTGGGATGTTTCATTTTAAATTTTTGATGTCCCCATTTAGTCAAAAGGTTTAAAATATAGTATTTAAAAATGGTTCACTATTAAAAGTTGATAAAAGTGCAATACTGAAAATGAATTTGTTCTTGTATTATGTCTAAGATACTCATAATATGGAAAAATTATAAGGATTATATAAAGTTTAAAATTTAGTTAATACTATTCATAACCACTTTTGAATGGCTTTTTGGTAAGTCATGGTGCAATTGAACTCGGTGTTGCGTGTAGTGCAAGTTATTGAACTATTTTGAAGAAATAACACATTATGAATTCTTGGGGTGTTACAAAGAATATGTTTAGTTATGTAACCATATTTTACTTTCCCTTGTTATAGTTAGGAAATGATGTCATACAATCTGTTTCTAAATAACTATTGTTTGAGTGACACATGTATAGGTCTCTCCAAGATTCAAGGAAAAATATGACCATTCGAAGAGGGAGATGACCATTGGATAAGTGCCTCTAAAGAATAGATCATTTGAACGAGATAATAACAACTGAGAATTAATCCATCAATCTAGAGATTACATGCTACTGAAGTAATTTATAGAGAGAAAGAGAGATACTCTCATGCCTTGTGCACATTGAACATTTTGTTCATCTTTCTTCATGTGACTCCAATTGTTGTTGGGTACAATCTGGGACTTCTGGGGATAGGAAGACAAAGGTGCTGACTGCCTTAATGTTCAAGGACTTCTGAGGATAGGAAGACAAAGGTGAAGACAACCTTAATGTTTGCGTGCTTGTAGGGATAGAAAGAAAGATTCTGATATTACTATCAAGGGCTTACCCTGGGGTGGGTATGGCAGAATTTCTTCATAGTATAAATCAAAGAACCTTTATCCATGGTTGTTGGATACCCTACTCTTTGGGTTAAAATATTTCATTCTTGTTAATTGTATTGTTTCAAGTTCATTTTCTATTGTATTTTGATAAAAGAAGAAAGTATAACCTAAATATACTTTCTTGTTCATTTTTATACTCTGATAAGTAGAATTCTATATGCTTTAAGGTATAATCTTTTTCTTGTAATCTTTTCTTATGTTTCATTTCTGGAACCATATTTATGAAACCTAGAACGTTTGTAGAACTAAACGATGTTTTGTGAATATACATTATTTAACTTTATTAAACAAAGTTTTCTTTAAGATTAAAAATGAATATTTTTAAAATTACAATTCACCCTCCTCTTGTAATTGAGAATCTACATTCATATTTCAATATTAGATAAATAAGTTTGAGGTTGTAGTAATGTTACCCTAGTAGTCACCATAGATTTCCTCATAAGGTATTTCCAAACACTCAACTGATTGCTTTGAAGAAAAAGAAATCTATGTTCTCTTCACAACAGACTTCACCCTTGCTTTCTCAACTCCTTCTAGAAATATCTTTAGGTTGGGATCAAATTCATGTGCCAGTTGGGGATAAAATGGCCTCTCATTATTTGAAAAAAAGTAAGCCAACCTTGACATTCCAACACTCTCAGTAAGAATGACTTTCTTGACAAGATCGATTCATAAGACACTTCATTCTCAGCTGTAACAACACAAATTCCCAAACATGGATTTTCAGTACCACTAGTTTTTCTGTTCTAACGATTAGCTGATAGAGATTCTCTCGGTCCTTCCACAAAACACTTTATCGATTCCATTTCTGAAGGTTCGGGTTCAAAGGGAGTCTAAAGGTCATGGGTGAAGAGGTAGAGTGATTAAGGTTAGAAGGTTTAAAGGTAGTGAGGGAGGTGGATGTTCGAAGTGTGGATTAAATATATTTTATCATTTAGTGATTGTAATTCATAAAACATAAGGATGAATAGTGGTAAAAAGAAAACCAGAACTATATCGTTTCACATAAAACAAAAAAAATTACAAAAAGGTCCTTAAAGGCATTGGTTTCACACAAAAATTATTACACTATCGGCTTCATGTGATCAGTTTCATAGGATCATTTTAACATGAATGTTTTCACATGAACGGTATCACATGAATGGTCTCACTGATTGGTTTGAAAGATCTGTTTTACTTGATCGGTTTGACAGATTGATCACTACGGTAAAAATCGATTATTGCGACGGGTTATTTGCGATGGGAATAAATCCGGTCACAAAAAACTCGACGAAAAGCATATTTGCGACAAGAATATATGCTCATTGAAAATGGTCTGTTATTTGCGATGGGAATATAGGACCCGTCGCTATAGATATGGCGTGGTTTGCGTGCCAAAACGTGGGAAGCCTATTTGTGATGGTGGCCTTTGTCCCATCGCAAGTACCCAGCGGTGGTAAAAACTATTTGTGACGGGTAATTTTCCCGTCACAAAAAAAATATTCAGCAGGTGTTATTTGCGACGGGTCACGTCACCAATACCGGCGGCGGTAATTAGGATTTTGCGGCTGGGATATCCTCCCGTCGCTAATGGTATGTCGGCCTACAATTATTTGCGACAAGCCCAATCAAAACAACCCTTTTAACCACTGCCCGTATTAAATGTGGGAGAAGGTATTTGTGATGGGGCCCGTTGCCAATACCGGCGGTGGTAAATAGAAAACTGCGACGGGGATATCCGTCTGTCGCTAATGGTATGTCGGCAGGCAGCTTTTTGCGATGGGCCCATCGCAAAAACCCTTTTAATCACTGCTCGTGATTAATGCGGGGGAAGGTATTTGCGACGGTATACCATCGCAAATACTTGTATTAGCGATGGGATCCCATCATTGATAATTCCGTAGCAAATATTCTAACCTATATATACCCACCATCCATTTTTTTCAAATCATTCAGATCACTTTTCCTCTTTCTTCCTCTCTCTATTTAACTTCCTGTTCTAAGTAGTAAATTTTTTTAAAATTTTTCCTTACGAGAAGAGGAGAGAAGGAGTTAGGAGGTGCAAACTGCTTCAAAATATCAAAGGTATTTATAGTTTTTTAATTATTAATTTTATTTTTAATTGTTAATTATAATTTTTGTAATAGAATGTTTAGTAGCTATATAGTATAATTAGACTAAGTGGTTGTACCAAATAATCCTTGTCTGGATACGAACAAGTAGAGGTGGATTTGGCACAGATGTACCTAGGAGTGAAAACTCTGACAAGGGGTTTCAAGCTTGACTCGGGATAACCTGGTACACGACAACGGGCCTTGCTGCACTCTTAGTTCGACACTCCCGGAGGATGTTTTGGTAATAATTAGAAATAAATATATTTAATTAGAAATAATTATAAATAGTTATATTTAATTAGGAATAATTATATAATTATTTAATAATTAAGAAATAACTAGATTTAATTAAAATAATTATCAAATAATTAGGAAATAATTAGATTTAATTGATAAGAAATAATTTGAATAATTAAAATAATTAGGAAACAATTAAAAATAATTAGGAAACAATTAAAAATAATTAGAAAAATATTAAAAATAATTAGAAAACAATTAAAAATAATTAGGAAACAATTAAAAATAATTAGAAAATAATTAAAAATAATTATAAAACAATTAAAAATAATTTGGAAACAATTAAAAATAATTAGGAAACAATTAAGAAGAATTAGAAAACAATTAAAAAGAATTAGGAAACAATTAAAAACAATTAGGAAACAATTACAAATAATTAGGAAACAATTAAAAATAATTAAGAAACAATTAAAATCAATTAGGAAACAATTAAAAACAATTAGTAAATAATTAAAAACAATTAGGAAACAATTAGAAACAATTAGGAAACAATTATAAACAATTATAAAAAAATTAAAAACAATTAGGAAACAATTACAAACAATTAGGAAACAATTAAAAACAATTAGGAAACAATTTAAAACAATTAGAAAGAAATTAAAAACAATTAAGAAACAATTAAAAACAATTAGGAATAATTAGGTTGGAAATAATTAAAAACATTTAGGAATAATTAGGTAGGAAACAATTAAAAATAATTAGGAAATAACTAAAAATAATTAGGAAACAATTAAATATAATTAATAAACAATTAAAAATAATTAGGAAACAAATAAAAATAATTAGGAAACAATTAAAAATATTTAGGAAACAATAAAAAAAATTACAAAACAATTAAAAATAATTAGGAATCAATTAAAAATAATTAGGAAATAATAAAAAATAATTAGGAAAAAATTAAAAATAATTAGGAAACAATTAAAAATAATTAGGAAACAACTAAAAATAATTAAGAAACAATTAAAAATAAATAGGAAATAATTAAAAATAATTAGGCAATAACTAAAAATAAAATAATTAGGAAAATTAGCAAGCATGATTGGCCGCTCATCTACCTCAATTTTCTTTTCATTTGTGTGTTGAGGCTTGACAGGAATCTTCTGCCTCCACATGTAATATTTGCTTTTTTTTGTTAAAATTATCAACCTTATTACCAGCATAGAGGTGATGAGATTTTAATTTTGACAGTAAAAGAAAATATTACATGTGGAGGTAGAAGTTTCCTGTCAACCTCAACACACAAATGAAAAGAAAATTGAGGTAGATGAGCGGTCAATCATATTTGTTTTTCTATTCAATGATTGATTAACCACCTGACCTATATGCATATCTTCGCATTACTAATTAGTAACATAATTAGTAATATAATTAGTAACATAAATAGGAACATAATATAAAATATTATATTACTCGAATATTAATAATTAAATGATACTAATAATATAATTATTTTATTATTATATGTTTAATATTTATAAAAAAATATTAATATTTTTAAAATTATAAAAAATGTATAAAATATTACAATTATCAATATTCTCAACAAGGTTTTCTCTATTCTTAACATGTTGAAATTTGAAAGTGTCGCTAATTTTTAGGTTATGCCTAATAAAAACGTTGTGTCAATATAGCATCCCACCTTTTTATCACATAAACTTTAATTACATTTTACAAAACCGAGGATCTTTAAGGTTTAGTGTCTTGGAAACCAGGAACTTAAAACATGAAAACAACATAAAGAATTCTTCTTAAACACTTGAAAGTCTTCTCCTCATGTTCACTCTAGGCTCATTACTGAATCTCATAACCTGGGGACATACATCAAAGAAAGGGTGAGCAGAAGGCCCAGCAAGGGAAACAAGTGAAACATTTTACATATGAACTTGGGATACATCAATAAAGTCATGAAAAGAACTTTAAGGCATGAAAATGAAATCATGAGGCATATCATAATAAAAATAAAACTTTTTCGTAACTTGAAGATGTGGCTGCAACATTTAATATTGGCAATCGTTTCGTTTCACCAAGGTCCATCCCCAAGGTGTCGTTAAAAATTACCAAGGTTATTCACCAAGGCGTCGTTAAAATGGTCATCTCTAGAGATTAAGTCTTTACCCAATGCATTGGAGCGCTATCAGGGCGCACCCTTAAATTTGCCTTTATTATCATGTGAGCCACATATATCATCATCAAACATTTCATAAATAACCCACATAGCATAAAATAAATGGGTTTCATTTCATAATCATAACGTTTTAAAAACTGCTTTAAAGACATGATCTTTACGTCACTTTAAAACCCACGAAAAGGGAAAGCGGGTCTCATGTATGTAAATCCCAGAATTTAAAATGGAACATTTTGATATATATGTGATTACCCTTGTAGAAATAAGAGCTTTGAGTATTCACTTTATAACATAAAATAATTTTTGAGAAAAGAGAGAGACATTTTGAGGGGAAAATTCTGCAGCATAACGGCTAAGTTTCGGGGTTTTAGAAAACATTGAAAAGAGAGGGGACATGGGTAAAACATTCATAAATGACCCATCAAACAGTAGAGGGACAAAATATAAGAGATTTAAGAACATGGTAATGAAATTTGAAAATATACCATATGAAATGAAGAACATGAAAGGAAGAAAAAAAGGATTTCTCTTGTGAGAATTCGGCAGCCTAACGGCGTCACTTAAACTTCAAAAAAATTGAATTGAAAAGGTCAAATAGGGTCTCTCATCATATGAACATAAGAGTCCAGTATGATAGATATAGAGATAATACCCCAACATAATAGAAAGGAACTTGAAATAATTGACATGAAAGTAGAACTTCAAAACGAGAATGGTGAAGAACCACTTAAAAATTCGGCAGCCTAACGGCGCCACTTAAACTTCAACAAAATACTGAATTGAAGAGATAAAATGGGGTCTCTCATCATATGAACATAAGAGTCCAGTATGATAGATATATAGATCATACCCCAACATAACAAAAAGGAACTTGAAAGAATTGACATGAAAGTAGAACTTCAAAACGAGAAGGGTGAAGAACCACTTAAAATTTCGGCAGCCTAACGGCGCCACTTAAAACTTCAAAATACTGAATTGAAGCGATCAAATGGGGTCTCTCATTATATGATCATAAAATATCAGTATGATAAATTTAGAGATCATACCCCAACATAATAAAAAGGAACATGAAAGACTTGAATGAAAATAGAACTTGAAAATGAGGAAGGTGAAAGAATCCCTTAAAAATTCGGCAGCCTAACGACGCCACTTAAACATTCTTAAAACGAATTGATGAGGGCAAGGGGGGGTCTCTCATCATATGAACATGAAATAGGCAGTAGGATGAATATAAAATAACATCCTCCAACATAAGAACAAGGAGTATAAAAGAAATGACATAAAAGAGATTACTTGAAAAGAAAGAGAGAGGTCGGATCCCTTACCTTAAAACGTGACTCTTGAAACTCAAAGGATTGGACCTTGAGGGCTTGGGGGCACCTTGGGAGGACTCTTTGGAAGGTAAGAAGATCAGAACTTCGTTGGGGGAGAGTTGGGAGTGAAAACTAAAGGAGGAAAGGGTGGGTATTTATAGGGAAAGTGAGGGGACAAAGCATTAATGGCCAAAGGACACCTCACATGTGCTTTTCTCAAACCCATGTGCTCTCCCTTGGCATTTATCATGGAGTTAGGCCACATGGGGCCCCCAAAACAATACTTCATCACCCTTGGCCGGCCGACCCTCAAAAGATCTCATGACATCATCATGACACCATTATGATGTCATTAAACATACCGAAACCCTAAAACTGTATTTTTACTATTCACTAAAAAATTCAACCTTCTCAGAATAACCCCAAAATTTTACCTTAACCAAATATCAATGCTCTGATTTCAAAAATGAAATCCATTTTATAAAAATAATTTTCTAAATATTTTTAATTTAATTTTTAAATAAAAACACTATTTATCGAAAATTCACATTTTTCAGAAAAATCCCCAAAAATTACCATAACATAATATCGATGCTCTGAGTTCAAAAATGAAGTCATTTTTATAAAAATAATTTTCTAATTATTTTTAATTAAATTTTTAATTAAAAAACACTATTCACCCGAAAAAACTAATACTTGAATAATAATTAATGAAACCGTTATTTAACTATTTTATTGAATCACATTACTTAATCAAGGTGCCTAGATTTTTTTTAAAACTTTCTTTAAGTGAGATTACTAATCCATTTGGTCATATTACTAATCCTAATCATAAAATCACTATTCATAATTTACTATTCATCAAAAATCAAGTTGATCTTATTAGACTCTAAATTTCGTACTGAACATAATTGTAGAAGACCATTTTTCGAAAATCATTACACATTTTTAATTATTTAAGGTTTACACAACCATTTTTAAAATATCCCTTTTCTAAAATTCATCAAAAATATGCATACAATATTTATTCGGTCATTTGAAAATTCATAAACATCATCATAAGAAGAAATCCAAATTTTTATTTAAAAAAAGGATTACACAAGGCAATTACGGTCTCGTTACATAACCCCTTATAATACCAGCATAGGACCTAAGAGTAAGGTGTGCTAGGGTGATAGAATTTTGGGGCGGCTCAGTCAACATTGCCCGAGTAGTAATTTCTATCAGTTTGAACTTCTCGTGAAGGCGATTCCGTTCTAGCTTCACATGATGAAGTTCGGCTTGGATTTGGTCCAGAGCAAAGCCCAATGGTGCTACCTCCTTCCCAATCTCTGTTAGATGGGCTTCGATCGGCCCAAGGCTACTAGGTGTGGCCATCAAATCTTCTTTCTATAATAATTAACCAAGATTACTTAAATTTAGAGACAATAATCAAAACATTTTGTTCACGGTGGTCATATTGACCGATGGTCATATAACACTCAAAAACCAATGGTCTCATTTTATTTATAATCATGTTTATCAAATAAAACATTTTTTTTGAGTATAAAAATAACACATGAAATTAGGAAACAAGATTTATTCAAAATTTCCGGTCGTTACAATCTTCCCCCCTTAAGAAATTGCGTCCTCGCAATTTTTTTAAATTGGGTTTTGAAATTTCATTGAAAGTCCCACATCGGAAAAAGAGTCAGTAACACCATTACTTTAAAAGAAAGAAAAGGAAGTACAAAGGCCACCCGAGTTAACCCACACTCGGGTTCCATGTAGGAAAACATGGACATGGAGGAAAAAAAACAAAGGGTCAGTTCTGAGAGAGAGTGATAGAGAACATGATTAGGAGAAAGTTAACTATGAGAAAATCCCAAACTTATGATGTGTGTAAACGGTCTTTGATTACCTAGTAGGAAACGTAAACCAACAACATTTTTGTTTTACGTTTCTTTTCATAATTTTGAGGATTTCGTTTACTACATAGAACAAAAACATAAGAAAATATACCTACCTTCAAGTAGAGTTTCATCCTTTAACAAGTCCCTACCAACACTAATCTTTTCGCCAAATGATGAGAATTCAAAAACACTTGGTCTCATAAAAGCACAAGAATCATCTTCTATAGAATCACATAATCTACAAAAGATTAACTATCTATTTCTTCTATCTTTAAACATTATCCCAAAAATAGAAAGGTTAAGGTAAAACAACTCTTCAAAAAGAAAGAATCCCATAGGAATAGAACCTACTTTTAAATCTTCAAAGTTCCATGGTACTACCCAACATTCATCATAGACCACTCCATAAATAACGGTCCTTAAAATTCCTCAAAATAAACCAAACTAAGATTGAAACCCAAATACAAGAAGGATTTGATAACATAGTCTTCCAAAACAACTTCATTGTTCATCTCCAGACAACATCAACCACTCCTAACATCTTATAACAGAAGTAGCTAACCTAAACATATTTTACCCAGGATAGGTTAATCATTCCCAAAAGTAACCTAAATTACTATAAGTCCACCTTAAATTCATCAATTCTTCAAAATATAAGTCAACCTTACTCCTCAATGAAAATACTATAGTAATCTATTTACCTCGATCACATAGGGTCCCCAAAATAGTGAACGCCTTCCAAAATAATAATCATCTTTTAATCCCCTAATCATCTCTGACATATTAATACGGAAATTGTCGCATTTCCTATCACATTGGTTGTTGGGACACGTTATTCCATTTCCCACAATTAACTAAGAAGATAAAGTATAATTAGAGGCTTAAATACTTAACCAATAATCATGAAAAGGAACTTAAAGCATATAAGGATAAATTGTAGAAGAAAAGTATACCCTAACTTGTGATCCCCTAGGTTCCCATCTAGGTTATCCATGATCATATATTCTTATGTGAATCTTTATTTTATTTTATCTTTGTTCCTTTAATAATGGTTCATACCAAGCTTATGAATTTACCAAAGCATATCCCCCGGGAGTGTCGTAACCAAGAGTGCAGCAAGGCCCGTTGTCGTGTACCAGTTCCCGTTCGAGTCTAGCTCAAAGCGGTGTTTTCGGGTTTTACCCCTATGTACATCTGTGCCAGAGCCACCTCTACCTGCTCGTATCCAGACAGGGATGTATTTGCTTGGCAACCCCTTACTCAATACTCACCAAAATACCAGGAAGATTTCCTATATTAAACTTTTCTATAGGGTTCCTCCTAGAGTTTTTATATCCTAATTTCCACAAATAACTAAACCATCCTTTGATACCAACTATAGCATCCCACCTTTTTATCACATAAACTTTAATTACATTTTACAAAACCGAGGATCTTTAAGGTTTAGTGTCTTGGAAACCAGGAACTTAAAACATGAAAACAACATAAAGAATTCTTCTTAAACACTTGAAAGTCTTCTCCTCATGTTCACTCTAGGCTCATTACTGAATCTCATAACCTGGGGACATACATCAAAGAAAGGGTGAGCAGAAGGCCCAGCAAGGGAAACAAGTGAAACATTTTACATATGAACTTGGGATACATCAATAAAGTCATGAAAAGAACTTTAAGGCATGAAAATGAAATCATGAGGCATATCATAATAAAAATAAAACTTTTTCATAACTTGAAGATGTGGCTGCAACATTTAATATTGGCAATCGTTTCGTTTCACCAAGGTCCATCCCCAAGGTGTCGTTAAAAATTACCAAGGTTATTCACCAAGGCGTCGTTAAAATGGTCATCTCTAGAGATTAAGTCTTTACCCAATGCATTGGAGCGCTATCAGGGCGCACCCTTAAATTTGCCTTTATTATCATGTGATCCACATATATCATCATCAAACATTTCATAAATAACCCACATAGCATAAAATAAATGGGTTTCATTTCATAATCATAACGTTTTAAAAACTGCTTTAAAGACATGATCTTTACGTCACTTTAAAACCCACGAAAAGGGAAAGCGGGTCTCATGTATGTAAATCCCAGAATTTAAAATGGAACATTTTGATATATATGTGATTACCCTTTTAGAAATAAGAGCTTTGAGTATTCACTTTATAACATAAAATAATTTTTGAGAAAAGAGAGAGACATTTTGAGGGGAAAATTCTGCAGCATAACAGCTAAGTTTCGGGGTTTTAGAAAACATTGAAAAGAGAGGGGACATGGGTAAAACATTCATAAATGACCCATCAAACAGTAGAGGGACAAAATATAAGAGATTTAAGAACATGGTAATGAAATTTGAAAATATACCATATGAAATGAAGAACATGAAAGGAAGAAAAAAAAAGATTTCTCTTGTGAGAATTCGGCAGCCTAACGGCGTCACTTAAACTTCAACAAAATTGAATTGAAAAGGTCAAATAGGGTCTCTCATAATATGAACATAAGAGTCAAGTATGATAGATATAGAGATAATACCCCAACATAATAGAAAGGAACTTGAAATAATTGACATGAAAGTAGAACTTCAAAACGAGAATGGTGAAGAACCACTTAAAAATTCGGCAGCCTAACGACGCCACTTAAACTTCAACAAAATACTGAATTGAAGAGATCAAATGGGGTCTCTCATCATATGAACATAAGAGTCCAGTATGATAGATATAGAGATCATACCCCAACATAACAAAAAGGAACTTGAAAGAATTGACATGAAAGTAGAACTTCAAAACGAGAAGGGTGAAGAACCACTTAAAATTTCGGCAGCCTAACGGCGCCACTTAAAACTTCAAAATACTGAATTGAAGCGATCAAATGGGGTCTCTCATTATATGATCATAAAATATCAGTATGATAAATTTAGAGATCATACCCCAACATAATAAAAAGGAACATCAAAGACTTGAATGAAAATAGAACTTGAAAACGAGGAAGGTGAAAGAATCCCTTAAAAATTCGGCAGCCTAATGGCGCCACTTAAACATTCTTAAAACGAATTGATGAGGGAAAGGGGGGGTCTCTCATCATATGAACATGAAATAGGCAGTAGGATGAATATAAAATAACATCCTCCAACATAAGAACATGGAGTATAAAAGAAATGACATAAAAGAGATTACTTGAAAAGAAAGAGAGAGGTCAGATCCCTTACCTTAAAACGTGACTCTTGAAACTCAAAGGATTGGACCTTGAGGGCTTGGGGGCACCTTGGGAGGACTCTTTGGAAGGTAAGAAGATCCGAACTTCGTTGGGGGAGAGTTGGGAGTGAAAACTAAAGGAGGAAAGGGTGGGTATTTATAGGGAAAGTGAGGGGACAAAGCATTAATGGCCAAAGGACACCTCACATGTGCTTTTCTCAAACCCATGTGCTCTCCCTTGGCATTTATCATGGAGTTAGGCCACATGGGGCCCCCAAAACAATACTTCATCACCCTTGGCCGGCCAACCCTCAAAAGATCTCATGACATCATCATGACACCATTATGATGTCATTAAACATACCGAAACCCTAAAACTGTATTTTTACTATTCACTAAAAAATTCAACCTTCTCAGAATAACCCCAAAATTTCACCTTAACCAAATATCAATGATCTGATTTCAAAAATGAAATCCATTTTATAAAAATAATTTTCTAAATATTTTTAATTTAATTTTTAAATAAAAACACAATTCATTGAAAATTCACATTTTTTAGAAAAATCCCCAAAAATTACCATAACATAATATCGATGCTCTGAGTTCAAAAATGAAGTCATTTTTATAAAAATAATTTTCTAATTATTTTTAATTAAAATTTTAATTAAAAAACACTATTCACCCGAAAAAACTAATACTTGAATAATAATTAATGAAACCGTTATTTAACTATTTTATTGAATCACATTACTTAATCAAGGTGCCTAGATTTTTTTTAAAACTTTCTTTAAGTGAGATTACTAATCCATTTGGTCATATTACTAATCCTAATCATAAAATCACTATTCATAATTTACTATTCATCAAAAATCAAGTTGATCTTATTAGACTCTAAATTTCGTACTGAACATAATTGTAGAAGACCATTTTTCGAAAATCATTACACATTTTTAATTATTTAAGGTTTACACAACCATTTTTAAAATATCCCTTTTCTAAAATTCATCAAAAATATGCATACAATATTTATCCGGTCATTTGAAAATTCATAAACATCATCATAAGAAGAAATCCAAATTTTTATTTAAAAAAAGGATTACACAAGGCAATTACGGTCTCGTTACATAACCCCTTATAATACCAGCATAGGACCTAAGAGTAAGGTGTGCTAGGGTGATAGAATTTTGGGGCGGCTCAGTCAACATTGCCCGAGTAGTAATTTCTATCAGTTTGAACTTCTCGTGAAGGCGATTCCGTTCTAGCTTCACATGATGAAGTTCGGCTTGGATTTGGTCCAGAGCAAAGCCCAATGGTGCTACCTCCTTCCCAATCTCTGTTAGATGGGCTTCGATCGGCCCAAGGCTACTAGGTGTGGCCATCAAATCTTCTTTCTATAATAATTAACCAAGATTACTTAAATTTAGAGACAATAATCAAAACATTTTGTTCACGGTGGTCATATTGACCGATGGTCATATAACACTCAAAAACCAATGGTCTCATTTTATTTATAATCATGTTTATCAAATAAAACATTTTTTTTGAGTATAAAAATAACACATGAAATTAGGAAACAAGATTTATTCAAAATTTCGGGTCGTTACAGTCAACCGTGTCTATTGTAAACTCTATAATTGTTTTTGCTTGGTTGATCATCTCGCAAGTAGAGTTGCAATAGGACAACCCAAGTCATGTATCTCTCATCTATAAGAATCATATCACATGGCTTTTTACATAGATCATTATTTCTTGAAAATTAAGGGAAAGATACTGAAGGTCTCTTAATTTTTCAAGGAAGAATGATCTATGTAATGTGCCATGCAAAATGTTTCTTAAAGACAAGAACGAAATTACTTATATCGTCCTATTGCAACACTACTTGCGAGGTGATCAACCATGTAAGGAAAATTATAGAGTTTACATAGGACATGGCTGACACAAACATTTTATTGGGCATGACCTGAAAATTGACGACCCTTTAAGATTTAAACATGTTAAGAATAGAGAAAAATCTGTTGGAAATATAGAGATTTGAAATAATTAGTAATAATTAGTAATAATTAATCAAAAATAAAATCAATTAGAGTACATGGTTATAAATTTACACAATTTTTAGCAGATTGACGACTACCTTTTGTTCAATGTCTCATATCTTTGCTACTTTCTCCTACTAAAATTAGTATGAAAAATGTGCTCTAGAATATATTAGAGCATGTTTTTCATACCGATTTCAGTCGGGAGAAAGTTAAAAAGAGATTAACAGTCGGAAAAAAGAGGCCATTTTCCCTGAAGACTCATCTCCATGCAAGGAGATGAGTTGTCAGGCAAAAGAGCAGCCGCCAATCCACTGGAAATTACTAAGAAATAACTGTAATTATGTATCTTCTCTTTTTTAGGATATTTTTTTCTTATATCAAATTATTTAACAATAGTAATGGTTTTAAATTTTTTAGAAACAAATATATGAATATGGAACAAGGAAATTGACATCAATCATTATTAGATGATCATGCTTGGAGAAATCAGCGCAGAAATCCAAACGATTCTAGTTTAAATCCTCTATATGTTGATGGTGTTGATGCTTTCTTATCATTTGCATCATCATACCCAGAATTTGCTTCAGAAGGGACAATGAAGTGTCCTTGTAAAAAATGTGATCTGAGAACATTTGATACATTTGACATCATTGGGAAATATCTCTTGCGTTATGGTTTTGAATCAGATTATATTTTTTGGTATCAACATGGTGAATGCAGTTCCAGAGAAGATACTAATAATTTGATTATGGGTCCATCACAGTTTCAGAATTTAGAGCATGATGTTGCAGGGTCATCTGTTCAACAAACTGAAATCGAGGATGATGTTGATTTACCTCCCGAGTTGGCACCATCTAAATTTGCTGAGTTGTGCAGGTCTGTTGAGGATGCATTATATCCTGGTTGTAAGATAAGAAATTTATAAGCAGTTGAAAAATTTATGGCTATTAAATTAGATAATGGAATTTCAAATAACTGTTTTGATTAGATATTTTCTTTGGTTAAAGCACTGTTAGCTAAAGGAAATGTGATGCCTACTAATTATTGTGAGAGCAAGAGACTGGTTCATAATCTGGGCCTTAGTTATCAGAAGATCTATGCATGTACAAATGATTGCATCTTATATTCTGGTGAAAATGAGTCATTGGATAGTTATCCCACATGTGGAAAATCGAGGTATAAAGAAGCTCAATCAGGGAAGTATGGATTGATTCCTATAAAATAGTTGAGATATTTCCCGCTTACACCCAAGTTGCAGCATTTATTTATGTCTCAGAACACAGCGACAATGATGTCATGGCACAAAACCAATATTTCAAATGGTAAAAACTTGATTCATCCATCTGATGGTGATTCATGATAAAATTTTGATCAAGTGCATCCGTCTTTTGCTTTAGAATCTCGGAACGTGCGATTGGGTCTTTCTACTGATGGTTTTTATCCATTTGGATCTTTTGGAAGTCATTATTCATGTTGGCCAATCTTTATAACTCCGTACAATTTTCCTCCATGGATGTTGATGAAAAAGCCTCATATCTTTTTGACATTATTAATCCCAGGACATCCAAAAAAGAATATTGATTTTTATTTGAAACCGTTGATTGATGAGTTAAATTTATTGTGGAGTCATGGTGTTGGTACATATGATGCTGCTGCGAAACAGAATTTTGTAATGAAAGCTGCTTTGATGTGGACAATTAGTGACTTCCCGGCATATGCCATGTTATCTGGCTAGAGTACACACGATCCAAAATCATGTCCTTACTATATGGGAGACAACAAAGCATTTATGCTCGTGAATGGAAAAAAACATTACTATATTGACTGTCATCGCATATTTCATCCAATCGATCATCCTTTTAGGAGAAATAAATCTAATTTCAGAAATGGAAAAATTGAAAGAGATGAGCCTCCAAAAATGATCTCAGGTACATAGTTACAATAAGTTGTATTTTCATTACCTTCCATCACTTTTGGACCGAAAATAAACCAACAGAAAATTCATCGCTTTGGGAAAGAACACAATTGGACAAAATGGAGAATTTTTTGGAATCTTCCATATTGGTCGGATTTGTTGGTCCGACAGATGTTGGATGTCATGCATATTGAGAAGAACTGTTTTGATAATTTATTTCATACAGTTTTGGATACACCGGGTAAAACCAATGATAATGTGAAGGCACGATTAGATCTTGCCCAAATTTGCAGGCGACCAGAACTTGAATTGTTTTAAAATGTCAGATCACAAAGATTAATGAAGCCAATATCAGCTTATACACTCACCAAAGAGAGTTTCTTATTATTTTGTTAGTGGATTGCAGATTTGAGACTTCCAGATGGCTATGCTTCCAACTTGGGCTGTTGTGTTAAAAATGGCCATATTACCAGATTAAAAAGTCATGACTGTCATGATATAATGGAAAGACATATGACTATTGGATTAAGAGGTTTTTTGAATTCTAATATTTTGGATTTGATAACAGATATATCATATTTTTTTCAAGACATGTGTGCAGTGACAACAGACTACGATACACTAAGAAAACTGGAAGAAGTCGTTGTTGTAATTATATGCAAACGAGAAAAAATCTTTCCGCCATCTTTCTTGGACTCAATGGAATATTTGATATTACATTTTCCACATGATGAAAAATGTGGAGGTCTGGATCAGTTTCGATGGATGTACCCATTTGAGATATGCATATAGAAATTGAAGAAAAAAGTACGTAACAAATCATCAGTTGAAGGCTCAATTGCTGAAGCTTATTTATAAGAAAAAATGCTTTATTCTGCTCTCATTATTTTGCATCTGAATATCCCTAAAAATTTAACCACATGGGCAGGAACGAGGGAAATGTTGATGATGATATGAAAAATCAATTATCAGTTGTCAATCAGCATGATCTTGGCTTTGGTGGAGTTCATGATGGATGGGTTTCAGATGATGAACATCATAGATCTCATACTTATGTTCTACTCAACTGTAAAGAAATGTCACCAATTGTACTGTGAGTGCTCCTATCCCTTATTCTATATATTTTGTTATAGTAAATTAATAATATTGTATTTGTAGGTTATATGATGATAATATCAAGAAACAATTTCCTCAAATTACAGCAGTTGGCTTAGAAGAACGTCGGAAAAAAAATTCCAACTGGTTTAAAAAACTGGTAACATACATTCATTTTTGGTTTTATATATAAAATCAATTTATTATTTGTAATAGTGATAAATGTTTTACAAATTTTCAAGTATCTGTACATGCTGATAAAATTGATAGTCGATTGCGTATATTGAGTAGCCCGACATCCAAAATGGTTAAATCTTCTAATTCATATGTGGTGAATGGTTATCGCTTTCATACACATGCATATGGGGAATCAAAGAAAACAATGAATAGTGGTGTTTGTTTGAAGGGATCACATCATAGAGATATTGAAGTTGACTTTTATGGTATGCTTGATGATATTATTGAACTGTGTTATTTGGGACATAATTATGTAATAATGCTTAAATGTCGATGGCTAGATACTGAGAGAGGCTTGCGTATTCATCCGACTCATGGAATTGTTGATATTAAAAATAAATGTCTTCTTTTAGTAAATGAACCATTTTTATCGGCTCATCAGGAACATCAAATTTGTTAGGAAAAATACTGTGCTACTGCAAAATAGTTGGATGATTGGTGGAGTATAATAAAATTTAAATATCAAAAAAATCAATTTACTCAAACTGGATGTGGTTCAACTGAAGTGAAAGGAAATGAAATTTTTCAGTACACTCCTCAAAACACATCTTTTTCACAAAGAGACATGAATATCGAGGATGCACCCCACAGTTAAGGTTCGATGGTGACGATGTTGTCAATGATGTTACAACTGAATTTGAAATGACAAGAGATGATGAATGTGAAACTAATATGGAAATTGATGATGTTGATGAGGAAGATGAAGACATTAACGTTGAAAACTATGATGATGATGATGAAGATGAACAATGACACAATAAAATGCTGGTTAGAATCATAACAAATATATATCTATACATAATAGTTATTTTCAACTATTTTCTAATAACAATCATTTCATGTTTCAGATGGACTCAGAAACATTTCATCAGTTGCTGGAGGATGATCTACCTATGGATGATGAGGATCTTGAGTCATCTGACCCTCAGTCTATTGGCACTATAGGGAGCACAAGGATGGATTATGGTCTTGCCAAACTGATGATTCCAGATCCTATCCCGGAGCGAGGTCCACCTCTTGGATTTGATGCGCACACGCGGTGGTATGACAACCTGTGTATTTTAGTTATCTTTCATTATAATTTTTTTTATTCTAATTGTTTGATTATTTGTTCTTTTTCCACAGTTTTACGCATATAAAAATTGGAAAGTGGAGCGCTATCATGCACAATTATTTTTCTAAGCACTAGCTCAAATGGGATCAGATTCCCGCTGATGTGCAGGCCGCCATGTTTGATCATTGGCTGGTATGTAATTGAATATTATTTAATTTGAAATTTAATTCATTAATAACATTATATTAGGGTTTATGGTATCCTATCGACGAGAGAATGAATACCACTATCCACACAGCATGGGTGGTGTCTATGTGTGACCGTTTTTGTCAGTTTTTGCATAATTTGAGAAAGACGGCTGTGAGGAAAGTCAGAGTGACAGAATTTGATGAGTCCTATAAAGCCCACCGACCAGAGTAAATTTCATCTCAAATTTGGGATGGATTATGTACACACTGGTTGGGTGGTGGGTTTCAGAGGATATCTGCATTGGGTCGACAAAATCGGGGGAGACAAGAGGTGACGCATCGAGCCGGTAGACGTACATTTAGTGCGCATAGAGATTGTCTGTTAATTACTTTTTTAATATTTTATACAACTTTAAAAATAAAAATTTATTTTATATTCATATAGGAAGCCGAGGAGCCCGGTATTACGACGTACGGCATTTATCGGAGGATGTACACTGATCCGGCTACTGGAGAGATTAGAGGTGACTGCCTACGTCAGATTGTGGTCATTATTATTTTCTTTTCAGTCTGCAAATTAAATGCATATAATATTTTCATTATTTTAATTTCTAATTGAAACTTAAGGAGTCATATGAGGCCGCGACCTCTCAGAAACAGGCTGAGAGTCAAGACGAGACGGGTGATTAGACTAGTGCCCACCATTTTGATGAGACGACATGGATGTAGGTGACCCAGTATGGCTTCGAAAAGGGCCGAGTAGTTGGTATCAGCTCTTATTTGACTCCTGCAGCTTATTATGGTACTGCTGAGATTTCGGCATCCAGCTCGAGAGGAGCTCGTGGAGAGACATCATCTTCTACCTCACGGTATCAGGAGCAGCTGTGTGCTCATGGTCATCTTATAGAGGATTTGTGTCAGGGGCATGAACAGATGTGTCAGCAGCACGATGAGGAGATGCATCGATGGCAGGAGCAGATGCGTTAGCAATAGGACGAGGAGAGGCATTGATATGAGGAGAAAAATCAGGAGCAGATGGAGTATATGCATCGTCTGACTCATAGTTTAGGGATGGAGTTTCCTCCACCACCTCCTCCAGGTCCTCAGATTATCCACCCCCAGTGATTTTTTTACATGAAATAAAAATTTGAGTTCATAGTTTATTGTCACATTAACTATTTACAATTCCTCTTTCATATTAGTACAAATATTGCATGATTTAATTTGTTTTTATTTTTTTAATATTTTATTACTTATTAGTATTATTTTTTATGTCTACTTATTTTAGTAATATTACTTTTAATATTTTATATTTATTTTTAATACTGAGAAGTTTATAATTTTATAATTTTATTAATATTAATATTATTAATATTATTTTCTCATAAATATGTATTTTTATTTTAATAATAATATTATTATATTAATTTTTTATATTATTAATATTAGTACAATTATTATTATTTTTCGATACTAATATTTCATAATATATAATATAATATTATTTATATTCATAATATTATTATTTTTTGATATTAATATTTCATAATTATATTATATATATTTTTTATTATTAATATTATAATAATATAACTTCTTTATATTGTTATTATTGTTATTATATACATAATTTAATAATAATAATATTATATGAATTGTTTATATTATTAATATTAGTATTATTATAATATATTATATTATTTATATTCATATTCATATTATTTTATATTAATATTTCATAATTATATTTTTTATATTTTTTATTTATATTATAATAATATAATTTTTTTATATTATTAATATGATTTTAATTTTTATATAATATTATACGATTTGTATTAACTATTTTATTTTATTTATTTAGTATATGCAACGGGAATATTTGTGACGGGGTGTCCCGTCATAATTTTTTTTACTGTAACATTTGTGACGGGAAGAATACCCGTCGTAAAAAAATTTCTACGATCGTCTGTCGCAAAAACCTTCGTCGCAAATATTTTTTAGATTTCCCATTTGTGATGGGTCAGAAATACAGCGCAACTAATATATCTGCGACGGCCCGTCACAAATACCTTTTTTATATATAAACGAAATCTCATTTGCGATGGGGGAAAAATACTGTCACAAATAATCTTTTTGCGACGGGACCGCCGCAAAAACATCTATTTGCGACACCGTTTTCGGCAACAGGCGATTTGGGACGGAGCCCCGTCGCAAAAGGTCTTTTACGACAGGATCCCGTCGCAAATCGCTTGTCGCAAATATTCTGTTTTCTTGTAGTGGATTTCACCTGGTTAGTTTAATAGATCAGTTTCTCCTGATTCACATCATTTTTGTTGTTGGGATAAGTTCAGATAGTCTTTGGTGATTTATCATTCATAGTTCATGTATGATGTAGTTCAATCTCTCACAATTTAATCATTTTTTGAATATGTTAGCAAGTTGATGCTTAGTCCCACTAAACTCAAGAGTTATATAACCTTTTTGATTAAAATCTCTCAAAAAGTGATATCTTACATCAATATTTTTTTTAGAATGAGAAATTAGATTTTGAGAGATGTTAATAGCACTTGTATTGTCACAATTAATGGGGATATGTCTGAATTGAAATCAATAGTCTAATAATGCGTTTTTATTCCAAAAACATTGTGCACAACAACTACCCGCAACAATATACTCGGCTTTAGAAGATGATAATGCAACCATATTGTAATTTTTACTACACCATGATATTAGATACTTTCCCAACAAGTGACATATTCTAAAGTTACTATTTCTATATAACATACATCCACTAAAGTCAGTATCTGAATAAGAATCCAAATCAAAAGGTTGACCTCTAGGATAGAACAATCCTAAATTAGTTTTATACTTGCGGTATTTGAAATCTTTTTTTAACAAAATTTAAATGTTAGTTTTTTTGGTTTGCTTGAAATATTTCACACATACACACACTAAAAAAAATATATCCTACTAGTAGTTGAATACAAAAAACTCTCAATCATTCCTCTATAAGTAGTTTGATCAACAAAATTTCCATTTTCATCAAGATCTAACACACATGTAGAACTCATAATTGTTTCACTACTCTTAATCCTTTCAAATCCAAATCTTTTCAAAAGATCCTTAGTGTACTAAATTTGATTTATAATTTTACATTATTTATTTTGAAATTTTTGAAATCAATGAAAATATTTATGTTTACCCATAAAATTCATTTCAAATTCACTTTGCATCATTTTTGAAAAATCATTACTTAAAGAATTTTTAGTATTTACAGAAATAAAATCAACTATGTATATTTGAGCTATTAAAACTTATTTAGAAATTATTTTTATACATAAAGTAGGATCTGTAACTCCTTTTATAAAACATTTAGAAATAATAAATTTAATTAGTCTTTCATACACATATATTGGATATTGTTTTAATTCATATAATGATTTTAATTATTTTAATACTTAATTTGAAAAATGTGGATTTGTAAAACATGGGGGTTTTTCAACAAAAACATCCGTAATTATATAAACATTTAAGAATTAACTTTTTATATTCATTTTATAATGTTCAAAATCCAAGTGTGTTGCATAGGCAAGTAAAATTATAATGGCTTCAAGCCTAGATATCAGTGAAAATGATTATTCATAATCAATTCCTTCTTAAATATTATAGCCTTGTATAGCTGACCTAGATCTATTTCTAAATATATTTATAGCTTCATCTACTTCATTTATAAACACCCATTTGGTTCATATGGTCAAGGAATAGATTATTCTATCAACAAGATTACATACTTTATTTATCTCAAACTGATTAAGAACTTCTTGTATAGCCATCACCAAAAATTCACCATTAATCGAGTCATTAATATATTTTTTGGTTCAAGTTGTGACAAGAATGCTTGATGTTTAACCTGATTTCTCATGGAAGCTCTAGTTTGTGTTCCTCTTTCAAAATCTTCAACAACAACATCTAAGGGATGGTTTTTAAGGGTTCTAGTTGGTCTAGAAAAAGTTGGTCTAGTTATTTCAAGTTCATCATTTTGGTTTGATTCATTATGAATATATTCTGTAAAATTTACAAAACTGGGAGTTTTCATAGATTCCTTTATATAATGATTTGAGGTATTAGAATTAATGTACATATTGGACATGTCCTCTTCATGAGTTTCTAGTAAGGTTTTGGGCTAATGCGGAAACATTTGATCAAATATGATATGTACAGATTCATCCACATATTTTGTTATCTTATTAAAGACACTATAAGCTTGTCTTGATGTTGAATATCCATGAAATATTCGTTTATCACTTTTGGAGGAAAATTTATTTAAATTATCATTAGTGTTAAGAATATAAAAGTTATATCCTAAAACATTAAAATAATTTAACTTGGGTTTTCTATTATTCCAAAACTCATAAAGATTTTTTTCTTAAAGTTGAATCTAATTAAAGATCAGTTTCTTATATAACATGTTATATTAACATCTTCTTCCTGGATGTAAATTGGTTGGTCATGTTCATTGATCATATTTCAGGAAATTTCTCGTGGGGTTCTACTTCTTCTTTCTACTACAACAATCTATCATGGTGTCCAAGGAGTATAGAAGTTGTGCCTATAAACATTTAGTGGGAAAAAAGATTCAAGTATTGATTTTCATAATCATGTCCATGGCCACTTTATAAGGATTTAATTTTAAGTCCACTAAGATTTCTACAGTCCTATCTACTTAGTAAAGTGAGAGTAATATTCACTTTTGTGAGATAAGAAAAAGGTCCAAGTATACCTAGAAAATTCATCTACAAGATCAGAAATATATTACCTCCCATTGAGACCTGATACTCTATAAGGTCCAAACAAATCCATTTGAACCAAATTGAGATGTTGATATATTGAAGCTTATTTATTTGGTTTGAAATTGATTTTATGTTGCTTTCTTTTTTGACATAGATTACTCACTTTATTGTGTGGAAACTTTAGTTTGGGTAGGTCTTTAACTAAAAATTTTGTGTCTAACTTCTTAATGGAGTGTATATTGAAATGTCCTTTCCTTCTGTTCCAGAGCCAAGAATCTTTGTGAATGTAACTTAGAAAACAAACATTCTGTGAGGCTAGTGTGTTAAAATTTATAGCATATATATTATTATTTTTAAGAGTAGTAAATAATATGTTATTCTTGAAATAAAAAACATTTCACAAATCAATTTTGAATTTTACTTTGAATCCATAATCACACACTTGATATATGATAAGTAGGTTATAATTTAATCTATAAACATAAAGTACTTTGAAAATTTAAATAGAGTTAGGGTTACTAATCTAGCATAGGCTGATGATTTTTTCTTTACCATTGTCACCAAATGTGACATGTCCCACATCAATTTTGAAAATACTCTTAAAGTCTGAGTAGTCCCCTATCATGTGTATTGAACACCCACATTCCAAATACCACAAATTTCTATAGGAACTCTTTAGATAGTTTTACTTCATAAAATTTTACCCAAGAAACGATTTTGGTACCCATATTTTTCTAGGTCCACAAGCATTAGAAATAAGAGCTTTAAGAACCCAAAATTGCCTTATGGGTTTCATATAGGTAGAATATAACATATTAGAAAAATGAACTCTATTTTGTCTAGAGTAACAATATGTAGTAAAATAATTTTTAGAACTAGAACTTGTAGTAAAATTCTGGTTTTTGCAGAAAGAAGATGACTTTCCAGTTTTGGTCATAAAATGCATTTCTGATAAATTACTTTTTCCTGGTTGATATAAAATTCCAGAAGTGTACATATGATCTGTCATTTTACAAATAATTTGAGTATGTTTGTTTTACCATTGGAAAAATTTTCAAGATCCTTATTTAATTTCTCATTAATTATTTTTAACTCATTGTTTTCCTTTAGCATTTGAGCATTTTTTCCATTTCTATAGTATGTTCATATTTAACAGTTATAGTAAGAGCATATTGATTCTTTTAATATTTATATTTATCTTTGAGCTCATTACATGTTTCTTCAAGAATGTTTCATTACTCAAATAATTCATAATTTCTGATATTCTCAGATTCAATTTCATGTTAAGAATAATATGAATTGTGAACAGGAGAGTCCAAGGATACCTCATAAGTGTTTTTCATTAAACACATATTTTCTATGTCATCATTCTCATCATGAGAAGAAGTAGTTTCACATGAGTTTTCCTCACAGGAACTCTGGGTGGCCTTCATTACTTTATTATATTTATTTTCCTTATTGTTATACATCTTTTTGTATTTCAACTTTGGATAGTCATCTTTGACATGTTCTTTCCTTTTACATTCATAGAAAATTATGTCTTATGATTTATCATTTCTGTTCCAATCCCTTTTCAAGTTTCCCTTGTTATCATAATTTTCTTTTATAGTTGGTCTTTCTGAAAAAGATTTTTTCCTATAAAATTTCCTGAATCTTCTAGCCAGTGAGTCCATTTCTTCATCACATTATGAAGCTAATTCTTTACTACTTCTGCTCTCAACAATAGGCTGAAATTTCTATTTCTCTTTATTTTTAGAGGAATTAGTCTTGAAAGCAACATAATTCCTCTTAGGTTTATACTCTTATTTATTTACATTGATTTCATCTTTATACATAATTAATTTTCCAATCAATTCCTTCCCTGGTAACTTATCAATGTCACATAGTTCTCTAATATATGCAGATGTCCCTTGCCATCTCTATAATAAGCGTTGTAGAATCCTCATGATTTGTTCCTTTGTTGTGACAACTCTTCCTAAATAAATCATAGTGTTCACTATTTTGTTGAACCTAATATACGTATCAGAAATAGATTCATCAAGCTTCATTCTAAAATGATCATATTTAATAGTAAAAGTATTTATTCTCATCTCGTTTACATTAGATGTTCCTTCATGGGAAATAGTAAAAGTGTCCCAAATTTTATGGGAAATTTTACTAGAAGAAATATAATTAATCTATTCGTATCCTAGTGTATAATATAGAACATTAATTTCTTTACAATTATTGTTATATGCTATCTTGGTAGTTTCATCCCAAGTATTTCTCATAGTTTTAGGAATTTCAAAGAGATTAAAGTTTATAAATAGTATAAATTGTACGTCCTTTGAAATACTACAACAATCACAATTGAAAAAAAATAAAACAGTTCTTAAAATTGAAAAATTACAAATCCCACTTATACCAAATGTTGGTTGGAATAGATCACTCAAGAGGGGGTTGAATTGGCTATCTACAAAAATTTCTATTCGAATTGGTTCTTTGAAAATTTACAGCAATTAATATATAATCAATGTTAGTTTCTAGTGAATTTATAAAAGCTATAAATGTAAAATTAATTTCTCATAAGATTGAATAGTTCACAACTATACCAATTTAGAGATTAATATAACTTTTTAAACTAAAAAACTGGTTCAAAATAGTAATAAAAACATTTTAAACTAAATATCAAAGTACAATTTAGTTTTATGAAAAATTAATAAACAGAGGGTAAAACAAAAAGGAAAAGGAACAGTATAAATATAAAAGAGGATGAACCTCAAGCTAAGACTTAGTCCTTTCTACTTGGTGATTAGGATCCACTAAGAAGTTCAAATTAATAAATAGTTTGATTCACACCCTAGATTGGGGTTCACAACAACACATAAGGTTGTCTAGGTCACACCTGATCTATACCAAAATTATTCGTTGGAAAAACAAAAAAATGTCACAATTGACCTCTTCCACTATTCTATATGGGATACAAAGAGTAAAATTGAGAGTGATTTTGAGGATATCAAGTATCCTCTAGTTATGCATAGGATTCAGTGTGTGTGCGTAACAGAAAGACATACACACTACAAAGAAAAAAGTAAAAAAGGAACACAATAGTGCTAAATATTTACAATAAGGTTTATAAGTCTCTGTGTGTTTTTTTAAGAAGTGTGGAGACATGAGTTGGTTTCCCAGTTCATGACTCCAAAGGAATTTATTAAAACAAACAAGAAATAAAGTACAAACATGAGGTGTAATGTTCTTACACCAACATGGGATTAGAGGGGGTACAAATGACAAACCTAGAACATGATTTTCAACTGAAAACACCACAAAAGATCAATACAAAAACAAGACATAAGTGGAATACTAATAACCATCCTTAAAGGCAATGCATTTCCAATGTTAGAGTTCTGAACTGTCCAAGGAATGTGAAATCAGGGAATTCAGGATAGGTAGCATGGAAAAATTCCCCAAGCTTCACTAGGAAGGCTCCCCATATGGTCCCCTATTCTAGGCCTACACTTTCAATAAAACTAAGAAACCATGAAAAGAGATCTTCAAAGAAATAGATCATATAATTTCATTAAGCGCAAGAGTCCAATTAAATCGAGCAACAAACTCTAGGATAACACCAAGGGCGCATAAGTAGACCAGATGTATGAAATTCATAGTAGAATAAGAAACCAATCTTCAGAAAAAACAAACTGCAAAATTCTTCTTGTGCAAAACTCCCTATCCAAACCAGTGAAGACTCCCAGATCACCAAACCCAGCTTTCCAGGCATTCTTCCAGGGGATCCGGAGATAAAAACCGTTCTTTGATCGATGCAGTTTGATCTTCAAAACCCAGCCAACATAGAAACTCAAATCAGAGAAAAAGCAGTAAGATCAGCAGATCCGAAAAACACCAAATTAGAATAGATCAACAGATCACATATTTCCTTAAAAAACACCCTCGATATCTCATAAATAGTCCCAAACTCCAAAAAAATCAACCAAGTGGAAGAGTCCCAATCAACCAATATGAAGAAGAAGAAGAAATTAGCAAAAGGCTGAATCAAACCACCAGCAGCAAACCGAAAAGGACCTCCCAAAAGCAAGCTTTTAATAACCATTTAGACCAGTTCAACAAAGCTTGCAAAGCATGGAGAAGAAAGGTAAATGAAACCAGGAATCCAGAATAGATCCTTCCAAGGAGGAGCAGCATCATTATACACATAGTCCTCAGATGAAATAAATAAGAGAAAAGAGAAGTGATGCTATCAATCAAAAATGAAACAACTAGTAGAGGATATCAAAGAAACATTAGGGGTTTTTTGAAACTCTCTCTTCAATATATCATTGAACATGTCTTGTTTAATAGAAAGGTAAGTCTCTTTTGAAATCTCACCTTTTCTAAGGGAATTATACAGAATTTCATTTCTATGTTTCACTGAAGATTCAGGATCTTCCCAACCAGGCACATTCTTCTTCTCAACCCCTTCAACATGTTGTTTGTCTTCTACATGTTAAGTTGTGTCAGGGGGAGGGAATTCCCTTCTTGAGATGTCTAAAGATCTTGTGATTATAGTTCATTCAATTTGGGAGTAATCTCTACGTTTACTCGTTTTTTTGGGGTTGGGGGTGATAAACCCATCTGCATCAACAATTGGCTTTTTTCTTTTCCTGGACATGGCTCTCAGATATTCTTCCTCAATATGAGTAGATTTATCTTCTTCATTTGGTGAATCACTACATTCAGATGGATCACACCTCTCATTTTCAACATCCTGTTGAGTATCATCATGCAATTTCACTCTCGGTATCACCTCAGGAGGAGTGGGAGGACTTTGATGGATATTTTTAGCCACAACTAGAGGTGAAATCTCCTTGGAAGGGAGCTCTCCCATTTCCATAGTGGTATTTATTTGACCCTTCTATAGAGACATATTGTCCCTAGCTGTTGATAGATCATTAGGAGGCCTGGGGATATCCATGATGTTTGTGATCAAAGTGATATCAATAGGTTTATCATCAAAGATCCTTTGTGAGTCAGTTTTTGGCATCCAAATTGACTTGCAACGAGGTAGGGGGGTTCAAATCTTTGGGTATCGCATTCCTCCGTCGAATGGCCAATTTTGAAACAACATTTACAGTAAGGAGAAACATTTTAAAAACCAACCTATTGGATGAATCCTTTATCTCCATTTTGAATCCAGAAATGAGAAAGCAAATCTTGTGAGATATCGAACTCAGTGAAAATCCTAGCTACTGAAGGTCTAGACAGGTTCAAGGTAGATGTATCTAATCTAATCGGGAGTCCAAAAATACCAGCAATTGCAGTTGAATCCAAAATAGAGTATCACAGTCTCTGTTGTCTGGTTTCTAGGAGTGTGAAATGTTCAACTCCTTGTCTGAAAGTTATTTAGTGCAACTCAATAGGTTTCTATCATCTTGTTGATGTCCCCATATGTTCTTAATTTGAGTTCTTGGAATTTTAAAGAATGCTCGATAGTTACAAGAGTTTTCAATTTTCTTTTTCCTTCTTGATTTCAGAGTATGTCACTCTCTATACATGATCCAGCTTGTAATTATTCATTACTTTGAAATCCAACAGGCATGAAGATCTCCCCATGTGAAAGTACCTCGTACTGTCTACTGATAGTCCAACAAAAACATTAAAAATTTCATGAATATTAATTTTTCTAAATATGATCGTTAGATATAAATTTTAATTAATAAAATAAATAAAGAATTTATGACTATTGGTGAGTTATAAGTATCGGTGACTCATTTTCATTGGTCTGTCATCATCGGTCTGTTAGCATCGATTACTTCATGTATTAGTGAGTTCTTTCTATAGGTATTGGTGAGTCGATGTATCAGTGATTCCTTTGTGCTATCGGTCTATCTGGGCATCAGTGAGTCATCATCGATGACTCATTTTGAACTATCGGTGTTTTGTCCATTGGTGACACGTTCATCACTGTGTTGTATATCAGTGAGTTCTATATTAGTGACTCATTCATCAGTGTGTTTTACATCACAAAGTCATTGATCGGTGTGTTGTACATAGGTGACTGGTTCATTGGTGTGTTGATTGATCTATCCGTGAGTTCAACATCTTCGATCAGTGAGTTCTTTGATCTATGAGTCCTCATCTGTGAGTCGACCCATGGTGACTCCATTAGAACTATTGGTTCTTGGGACTTTGAAAAACGTATAAAGTGTTTGTCTTACATAGAACACTACCATATTAAGTGAAAATAATAAATATATGTAAACATAAACATGTAAATATATTGAAGCATAAATACTCATAATCTATTAACTTATTTAAATGTAATATGAAATGTGACATAATTTATTCACTTAAAAATATTCAATGACATGATTAAATTGCGTTATAACTTAATATATGCATTATTATAATTTGTAAATTGCCATGATTTGTGATTTTGAAACCCACTATTTGAAAAAGGGTCAAATGCCACTAACCCTTACCAATTAAATAACTAAGTGTAGTTGACAATAAATTATTATTAATCTTCCTATGGGTGGGAGTGGTTGGGGAAGAATAAAAAAACTACTCAAAAAAAGTATCACCAATTCGTTATAAGGATGATTATCGCAATCCTGGAAAAAAGAAAACTATAATTCTATATAAGTTTCTCCTATAGTGTTCTCCAAACTATATTAAGATTTTCCATAAATATATTATCCTAAAAAATCATGGTGACTCGAAGGACCCAACTAGATATCAAGAATTAACAATAAAAAATTATCTATATAAAAGACCCTTGTAAAAAAATAAAAATAAACCAACAGGGAAAAATTCCCAAATATCATTACCCATCTTCTGGTTTATACATTGAAAAATATCATCATTAAAAAATTTGATACATAAGTATTCTCATTTACCCAAAAAATATAAGGAAAGGATATATTTAAATAAGAAATGAAAAGGCACCATAAGTAATACCTTAAAGGGATTTCAAGTCAACATCAATTTTAATAAGTTGAACATTGGAATCCAATAAAAAAACAAGTCCATCTTTACCTTTCTACTAATTTCCAATTATATAGAATCCTTTACAGAAACTAAAACAATCATGGGTATGAAAGTTATAAGGGGCATTCTAACATAAAAAATTTTGATTCCCTATGCCACCATACTGATGACACACCATGTGTTAAATTAGAGATGAAGTTGAGGGGAAAAAAATAAAGATGTCCTTTTACACCACCTCCCTGATTATATGAAAAAATCATCTTCTAATTTTTTTTATTGAATCATGATTTTCCACTTATATGAATATGGGAAACATCAACAAACTCTAACATTACATTCATGATATTATAAGTTATAATTTATTATTACACCACTCCATCAAATACATTAAGGAAAAGAACATTCCCTACTAATAATGTATCAAATCATATACCTCTTCCAAAATACCAATCATTAAAGGATTCATCCAAAGCAAGGTTAGGAAGGTTGGGAATCATCTCAATAAAATTATGAGTATACTCTAACATAAATAGATTTCCTTACTACAAGCCATAAAATTATATTTGTATTATTACTTTCACAACGTTAGGGAAATACTGTAGAATAAAAAATTCATTCAAATCATCCCATAAATATCCATTTTATTGATTAATAAGAATAATGGAATTCCATGACTTCTAGAACAACCCTCTAATAAAATGGTTAAAACATGAGAATAAGAGGATTGAACAACTCAATATTGAAAATGATCCTCCCAATATCACACTTCCAATTTAAACTTTTAAGGACTCTTTTCACCTAATTAAATTAGGAGGGTTCAATATTTAAAACTCCTGAATTATATCCCTATATTGAACTAGAAGAGGATGACTACTAGGCTCCATTACATGAAATAATAGACCAATAAAATCATATGAAAATTGATCAACCATAGAGAATGATGGTAAAGAACTACCAATATATCCCTTTAAAGAATCTATAATTACCAGTGGAGTCCTACTATAAAAATAATTAAAAAACTCAATCAAGAAAATACTTGAATCTAAAACATCAAAAAGTTATTTTTAAATGAATAAGTTAATCTCAGAATACTAAATATAAATCACTTTTTTTTCACAAAAAAATATATTGATAAATTACAAGATAATACTTAATATATATTTTTTAAAAACTCTATTTAAATCATTCACAATTTAAAACTTCTTTTCAACATACTTTATAACATCTATGTAGACCAATTTTAATATTCAATATATTTATAATTTTATTCTAAAATATTATTAATTTTAAACTTTTTAGAATATCTCAAAAAACATTCATCAACCAAAAATATATACTTTAGGAAGATAAAAAAATTATTTTTTTTGTTCCAAGTTATTTTAAGAATATTTATCTCTTTATGAGATTCCACTACTCTTTAGATTGGTCACTAAAATTTTATAAAAAATCTCAATATAACCTAATATATATTGAATAAATAAACCATTTTATACATATCAATCCATATTAAATGGAATAAATAAAACAATAAATAAACCTATGGACATTAATAAAATAAAAACAAAAAATTTAAAATTTGTAAAATTTACTTTATCTAATAGTTTAGTTGTACGATCTGAAAATCTATGTGTTTACAATGTCAGTCCCACTAAAAGCTTTCTAAATAAATGCACACTATAAGAGCATGATTTTAAAGAACATGCATAGTAACCCATATAGTTATGGGATAATTATTTATTTTACATAAAATAATTTTAATTCTAAAAAAACACTTGAATATTCAATGGAAATCATGAACACTTAAATAAAGACTCAAAAAATTGAATGAAATAGAGAACTAAATTTGAATATGAGACATATCACTCTCATAAAACCTTAGAAACTCAATAGTTTAATGTGAAAGTTGTTTAGAAGACACATATTCTCATCTACAACCTGAGTTTTGACAATCATAACTCATGTGTATCATGTCTCTACCAATAAAAATCCGGTAAAGATACAATTTTTTCTTGAACCAACACTGAAAACTCTTGATCCATGCACTCAAACTAGTCTATGGAAAGGACTAAAAAGTGTTCTTGATCCCTATGATCTATCCACTAGTACTTTCATATCAGGAGGCATAAATTGGGGTGATTTCACTAATTAATCAAATATTTAATAAATTAATTTCTCCCATAAATACATCATGAATATTTTATAAATTGCATGTATTTACACACTACATCAACAATTCCAAATCTAATCAGAAACCAAATTAGGTATAAGAAAATATACACCTCATAAAATAAATTTTTTTTGTGAAATAAATAAATCACAACCTAACATAAATATTATTAAAAATCAAAATGAAATAAAAATATAATAATAAAAATTTCAAAGGAAATATACTAAAGATGATGAACATAACAGTATAATGAAACAAAATAAAAAATAATATCAATAAGTACCCATTTCCATGTGTTTGTGAAATGTCAATACATATGATTTACTCAATAAAGTATCCAAATTCCCTCCATTATTCCCTTAAATATATTATTATAATAATATATCAATAATAATAACCACCATTAAAGAGTTTATAAATATATAATATGTATTTTTAACAATTATATGAACATTTTAGTATTTCTCTTAAATCTGAAAATCCTTACTAAAAACATATATAATTCTTATAGACTATTGAAAATCATTTATAGAATTTCTTTAACTCATACTCTAATATAATTAAATATATATTATAAATTAATTTATAAAACCATTGGTATCCCCTATGTAGAATAAATATATTTTTCCCTTGAAAGTGGATCCTTGTTCTTGATCATTTCTTGGTTCAGCCTATTTTGATCAAAACAAAACATCATTCTCATGCCTCCCTTTATGGAGAAAAAATATAGGGTTCCCCAATGGGATAATATCTTTCTAATTAGATTCATTTCCTCATGATCATCATTAAATTTTTTTAATTCCTTCAGAAAAGTAAATCTCATATGATAAAACTATTTCTATATTGTTTTTGTTCCCAACATAGGGTCAGAAGTGTGTTTGAACTCACTATTAGGTGGAAATGATGTAAAACATAGTTTATAAATATTAAAATTCATCAATAAATAATAATAATAATATAGGGTTCCATTTCAAATAATTGAATATTATAACGTTACTTTCCATCATAGAAGTAATCAAGTTTTACTAAATAAGGTCAAATCATATATGACAAACTTGAAAATTCTATTGTCCGTTGAATATATAGTCATTAACTTTTATATAATTTATTATCAATCCCCTATAATAGTATTATGTGAGATCCTATAATCTTTTTAACAATTCCCTATAAGTTGTTACAAGGATTATATTAATATTAAGAATTCCAAAATTCTACAAATGTTCATATCCTCTCATTACAATAGGAAATCATTGATACTTTCTGATGACCAGAAATATATTTTAAAAGGAAGTTTCAATGGTAAAAATACCCATAAAAAATTCTAAAAATAACTCCAATTAATTTGACATATGTGATAAAATTAGAGAATTTATCGAACCCATATCAAGAATACACCACCCAAAGTAGATGTCACAAAAATATTCATATAGTTGTTTATCCAAAATATTGAATAGGTATCCCAATCATATAGTACAGTCCTAACCTTAGGAAGCATTAAACCGCTATAAATTTATCTCTATAATCTAATTTGATACCAATAAACCTCATCCACAAACTTATCATGATAAAAAAATGTTACCTTGTTATCAATTTATGATAATATTCATAGTAATGTATTGGACTCCTGTATTTTCTCTGAGCCTTTACTATAACACTATTAATTTAGCTTCATATAGTAACAATACAAAGTTATTAACTTACCACCATAAATACAAACCTTCAATTATATAGGACACCTAAAAATAAATTGGCATGTTAATTCATGAAAGTAGTACAGTATTGAACTTATCCTTAGAGTAAGAGGAGATAAATTCTAAATTTTATTGTCATTAATATTTCTGTCTACATGTTCATCATAAAAACTATTATTACCTATGTTATAGGAACCACTCTAAGAGCCTCCAAAGTGATTGAACATCAATGATCCTCTATTTTACATAATACAGTTACAATAAATGATAGCATTGTTCAACATAAAAAACGTAATTATTCCATCTTCATAACCACACATGAAACTATAAGTCTAATTATAACACAATATAAAACAAAAGATACCTCATGAACTTATTAACATCCAGCATAAGTGTAAAAAAGTAACTCTATGAAACAACTCATAAAATATATATAAAAAATAACCCATGTCTGTAGCTTTATGTGTTTTGAGATCTTCCTAACTTCAGTTCATATATAATGATATACATAAAAAAATTATAACCCTCCGCCCAAAGAAAAACAATTATACATTTTATAATCTACCAAGATATTCCACCATTTTCTTTTTTTCCCATGTAACATGAAGTGGTCCAGCTTCACCCTCCTCTCCTCAGGTGTATAAATATTTGTAAAAATTCAATGGATCCTCTAGAACAAATTCAATATTCCTTTCACATACTATTTCCCAAGAATATGGGTTCATGATAAACCAATAATACATTTTCGATATCTTCCATCATGGCCTCACCCTTATGGGATCCTCTCTAATTAACCTAATCAACCCAGAGTAATCCCACCATGTGTTTCTCATCCACTAGACCGCCTTCCATCATAAATTGAAGTTCATTCTCTTCCCCCACTCTCTTTAAACTCCCCTATATTTCATCATGATTTCATAACTCTAAAATAAAAATATCATGTTAAAAAAACTAAATAATAATGAAAAATTCTAGCACATGATATTATTGGTTATAAGAAGTAAAACCAGAATTTACTATAGAATAGTGGATTTTATAGCCTATTTGAGGGATTTCTATGGCATAGTAAAAATTAATGTGCTATAGTGCGCATGTATAGTGTTTATCTTGTTAGGTAATGAAATAATATCTACTTTATTTCTCTATCCCAAATGTTATCTTGATTAGTTATTCATTATTTGAGGATGTATTTGAGAAGTTTTAATGTCATGAATGATTATTTAAATGTTAAAAAATCATCAGTAAAATTAAACTATGTTTTTTATGGGTTTAAATATATAGAAAGTTTATGAAATGTTCCCATAAATACTGGACAATCATTTGAATACTTGAGATATTTAATTTTTTTATCCTCCTATGATGAGTGAGACACTAAAAAACTTCTTCGATGAAAATCTATAGATATTATTTTCTTTATACTTCATTTAAATGGTTCAGGGAGACCATGGATAAGAGGGAGATCCATCCAAAGAATATGGAAATTTCCATAATCTATATACACATTATAAGGGAGAAACCTGTCAGTTTATTTTTATCGATCTCAATTAAAATCATATAGATAATATTATGTTAAATGGAATAATAAATTATAATTTTATCTTAGTTTAATTTCTTAATCCAATATATATATATATATATTGGTTGTTTTATCTAGCTTTTTAGTTGTCTTTTAAAGCTTTTGAATTATAGTCATCCCTTTAAACCCATCAGTCATATCTGAGTCAATCTATCCATGTTTGGTTTGATTTTAAATCGAATTAAGAATACTGTAATTTTTTTTAAATTTACTATAGTATAAATGAAGATGAAATTTTCTTTTTTTAATAATTCTTGTGTTAGAATATGACATAGTGCACCATGAAACAAGAATTTTAGTTCTTATTTTTCCTTTACTAAGGAATAGTTTTAATAAATATGATTTCTAAAAATAAGTTAAAATAGTTTCAAAATAGGGAACCATAAGATGATTCATTATGTCATGTTAGGCGAGATTTTATGTCATAGTCATGGAAACCTTGGTGATAGAGAAAGTCACAATAGTTGTCTGGAGTCTATTTTAGGAATTTTTTAGCCCTTATAAAAGTAGTTAATTAACATTAAATTAATTGGTCTAAATAGATTTAATTCCAAAAAAATCTAAAAAATGGTAAGGTAAATCTTAAATAAAGAACATAAATAGCATAAAACACATCAGAAAAACTTGTAACAGTTTTCAAAATAGTTTTTTGGGGTCTTGTAAAAGGGAAAAAACATAATTCATTATTTTTTTTTGTAATCTAATTTTACTATAATTTCATTTAAAACTATAATATTGATAAAATTCTCAAAAGGTCTCATAAAAAATGTGCAGGTGGATTTGGAAAAAATCAAAAAAAAATTGGTTGATTTGATCTAGGTTTAAAGTATACTAACATGGTTGAAATATTTATTGAAAATTTATAAATTAAAAAATAATATGAAATATAAATGAATTTTTTCTATCTATAAATAGTTAATAAAGTAAATATAATATTTTTATATTAATACATATATTGGAAAAAAATCATCATCTAAAAATGAGTTTTGTTTGATGTGATCAATGGTTTAAATAAAAAAATACTAGATATTTTTTTCTGAAATTGTATAGATTTAATTTAAAATGTTGATTATTTGATAATAAAAGTGTTCATAAAATGAATAAATTTTTAGAATATGTATATGTATTAAATTCATGTAAATAATAACATGAAATATTTATATTCGGTAAATTTGAATTGCTAATGTTTATTCATGCCTAAATTATTAAGTTCTTTTAATTTATTTATGAATTATTCCAAAATATTTATACCATTCCCAAAATTATGTATTTTTCATTCATTTTTACTTGTTAATTTATTTATTATTCGTGAATATATATATTATTTTATGTATTTTGATGTATAATGTTGTTTAAATTTGTTCAAATTCTTTTTTTTTCACAGGTTCATTAAATGAGTGATGTGAAAGGTATTATAATTAATTTATTTTTCTTCTACCTTAAATGTTTATTATATTTCATTATAAGAATGAATTAAGATGTTAATTATTGTTTATATTTATTATATATGGGAATTATGATATAATTGAAGTCTCTCTTGACTGAAAAAATTTGTGTAGAGGGGATTTGGTTTGGATTACTCACTGGCCTCAGAGCAAAGGATCTGTCTGTAAAAGTAGAGTTTGGATTCCTACTCCATGCCTAATTTTATACGGATTATTTAAATCATATTATTATAATAATTTCATAAAAGTGTATTATTTTTACTTATTTGTTGAATGAATTTTGATATGTATGAATAGAGTTATCTTTTAATTTGAATTAGTAATGCTGGCTATGATTTGTTAAAAAGGTGCATGTTACTATGGATTGAACATTTTTATTCATTTGAATGAATAGGTATTAAACACTAAATCATTAAAAGAATGTATACATGTAAAGGGGATATGTGATATAATATGGTGATTTTAAATTCACTTTAAAAATATTACGTATGATATTCATTTCATAGTAGACATATTAAAAGGCCTCAATCGTCCAATTGGGTAGGTTATAAAATGTTTGTATTCATTGTTTTTATAATCTATGGAATGTGAGTAATGGATGGGCCTAATAAAAAATGTTCAAATTTTAGGATTTAAAATTTGGTTAAAATAATTTCCAAATCCTTAATAGGACTCAGATACCAAAGGAATAATGATGAGTGAATCTATAAGATGGATTGTGATTAATAATTAGTTTATCATATTTGATATATTTAATATGATTGTTTGTGTATATATCTATGTGACTATATAAATACTAAAGATATCCATAGAATAGTTACATTTTGATAATGGATCACTAATTGGTATGATTTGATTAGAAGTTGTTTTAATTTTATTATGAGTATATTTGTTAAAATATTTATAAAAATAATGTAAAAAATTATACACAAATGATAGAATTTTATATTATATATAACATGGAATTGGTACCATCATTGATATTATAATTGATATCTATCATAGAGAGTAATATGAAAAATAAAAGAATAGTTTGACTAGTTCATAAAATTTAAAATTATAATGACACAGATTTTCCATATTTTATTTTTTGATATTTTATAGATTATTTTTGAGACCACGTATTTGAAAGTTTCCTAAAAATTTGAATAATATCACAATGGGTTCTAGAATTTAAAATATGAGGGTAACATTTTGTTTAGATTTTGTGGTTTACCCTAGGAGTGATTTAACAATTATTGGTGTGGGTTGTTTGTGGAAAACTCATCTCAGGTGTGGAAATGAATAAAATAATTAAATACGTTATTTTAATTCTTTTCATTGAGGCAGTGATTAGAGAATATTTAAATAGACTGTTATGTTAAATTTTGAGATTTATCTTTATAAATTTGTAACCATTGGAAGGTTGTTGGAGAGAGTGTTGGACGATGTTTCTCATACAAATGATGATAAAATCATGGATTGATGATCAACACACAAAAAATTTAAAGGATCTTTCCAAATTTCATGGATAATTCCCATACATCATCAGCAATCAATCTAGATTTTGTTAAGGAATTATTTATTGGGATTTTAATCCCGGGTTCTTATTTTATATAATGAACACAAATCAATAGGGTAACATATTAATTTGTGGATTGGGAATTTTTTAAGATGGGTTATTTTAATAAAAATTATGAAATTTTTTTATTGTGATTAAATTCTTTATTCTTAAATTGTCATTCGAATGGAAATGAACTGATATTAATACAACCATTGATAATGGTTAATTCCTCTTAATTTTTACTGTGGTTTTCTCCCCCGACTCTCCATTCATCACAGGTGTTCTTTGTTTGGCCCTTACATAAATATTTTTCAATGAATCGTTCATTGCACACCCATTTCTTAGGTAAATTATATAAAATAGTATATTTAAGATCTAAATGATTTTAAGGATGTGAAAAAGTGGTAGTAGCGGTGGATCAGATGATGTAGATACTTGATTTTATATTCTTCGATGTACAATAAAGAATGAAGTGTAAATCCATTTTTCGAGTATATCGAAGGTCCAAATCCTATTTTTTAGCGATGGAAAGGTTTTTCATGCATGTATTCATGATATTTCTACAATATAGTCACTAGATCAAACATAGGATGAAGGAGAAGATATGAAAATTCTAGATCTGGGATTCTAGAAAATCCCACGTTATATGGTTTGTAAACCAAATCTATGCACTATGTGGGCCCACTATGTGGTTTCTAGTGTTTTGGTGGAATATAATTATAACATGGTGGCTGGTCATTCCCCATATACTTGGGGTGTACCTTAAAGGGTATATGGACATGAGATGGAGTATACATGGTGTATCATGTTGTACACTCCCCTACAAGAACATGACGATGACCATAGTACCTGAGCTATGTCGTGTACTAGTAAAGTGGAACATGTATATGAGCTAATTCCACAAACTAGAACATGGTTAGAGTATATGGGATGCCTACATTCAATGTACTTCTACCCGGTCTAGGGGGAGAGACACGGGAAGTTTACATGGGCATATCTGGGGTCATGTGACATGACGTGTAACTCTTCCACAAGACATGTACATTATTAAACATGGAATGGATCCCTTGTCCTTTGTATCTTGGACATGTTTCATTATGATTCCTTCCCCTTTTCCATTCATTGATAATTTTTATGTAATCATATCTTAATCCTAAGACTATGATCTCTATAGTAGGAATTTTTAGATAGAGTCATTGGAATATATCTAAAAGTCCAAGAGTGAGATCATTTATTCATCTTTATTACTTAGGTGGAGTTCTTGGTATCATCATATGTAAATTGATCAACCAAAAGGAATAATAGTAAAAAACCACCAATATATCCCTTTGATGAATCAATAATTGCTGGTGGAGTCCTACTATAAAAATAAAGTAAAAAAGTCATACAGGAATATACTCAATTCTAAAACATCAAAAAGTTATTTTTAAATCTATAAGTCAATTCCATAACAATAAATATAAATCACTTTTTATTTCCACCAAAAATTTATATTGATAACTTTCGAGAAATGGTTTAATATTAAAACATTTTTAAAAACTCTATTTAAATCATACACAGTATAAAACCGTTTTTCAATATACATCATAACATGTCTGTAGACAACATTTAATATTCAATCTATTTATAATTTTATTATAAAATATTTTTAATTTTAAAAATTTTATAAGTTCTTAAAAAAACATTCATCAACCAAAAATATTATGTTAGAACTATCAAGAAAAGTTTAATTTTTTTCTAGGTTATTTTATGAAAATTTATCTCTTTATAAGATTCCATCTCTCTTTGGATTGGTCACTAAAATTTGATAAAAAATCTCAATATAACCTAATCCATATTGAATAAATAACCCATTTAATACATATCAATCGATATTAAATGAATCACAAAAAATAATAAATCAACGTAGAGACCTCAATAAAACAAAAAACATTAAATTTTGAAATGTTACATCAATGTATAGTTTACCATCACTATATAGAAATATATGTGCTAACCATGTCAGTCACACTGATATGTTTCTAAATGAATTCAAACAATACGAGCACGATTTTAAAGAACCTACATAGTAACCCATATAGTTATGGGATAATTATTTATCGTACTTAAAATAATGGTACTTCTAAAAATACTTAAATATTCAATAAAAATCATGTACACTCAAATAAAGACTCAAAAAAATTTAATGAAATTGTGAACAAAATTTTAATATGAGACATATCACCCTCATAACACCTTAGAAACTTAATGGTTTAATGTGAATGGTGTTTTTAAGCCACTTATTCACATCTAAAACATGATTTTTACAATCATAACTCATGTGTATCATGTCTCTACAAATAAAAATCAGGTAATGATACCATTTTTTTCATGAACCAACACCGAGAACTCTTGATCCACACACTAAAGCTGGTCTATGGAAAGGACTAAAGGGTGTTCTTGATCCCTATGATCTATCCACTTGTACTTTCATATTATGAGGCATAAATTGGGGTTATTTTACCAATAAATCAAATATTTAATGAATTAATTTCACCCATAAATACATCATGAACATTTTATAAATTGCATGTACTTACACACTACATCAACAATTCCAAATCTAATTAGAAACAAAATTAGGTATATGAAAATATACACCACATATAATAAAAAAATCTAGGTGAAATAAATAAATCACAACCTAACATAAAAAGTAGTAAAAATTAAAATGCAATTAAAATATAATAACACAAAAATTAAATGAAATATACTAAATATGATGAACATAATAGTATATTGAAACAAAATAAAAAAATAACATCACAAAGTACCCATTTCTATGTGTCATTAAAATTTCAATACATATGATGTACTCAATAAAATATCCAAATTTCCTCCATTATTCCCATAAATATATTACTATAACAATATATCATTAAAAATAACCACCATTATTGATTTTATAAATAGATAATATGTATTTTTTACAAGGCTATGAACATTTTTGGTTTTCTCGTCAATTTGAAAATCATTACTAAAAACATATATTATTCTTATGGACTCTTGAAAGTCATTTATAGAATTTCACTAACTCATACAATAATATAATGAAATATATATCATAAATTAATTCATAAAACCATTATTATCCTCTATGTAGACTAAATATATATTTTCCCTTGATAGTGAATGCTCGTTCTTGATTATATCTTGGTTCGGCCTATTTTTATCAAAATAAAACATCATTTTCATGCCTTACTTTATTGATAAAAAATATAGGGTTCTCTAATGGGATAATTTCTATCTAATTAGACTCATTTCCTCATGATCATCAATAATTTGTTTAACTCCTTTAGAAAAGTAAATTCCATTTGATAAAACTATATTGATGTTGTTTTTGTTCCCGATATAGGGTCAAGAGTAATTTTGAACTCTCTATTATGTGGATATAATGAGAAAAAAGAGTATATAAATATTAAAATTCAAATATAACTAATTAGAATATAGGGTTCCATTTAAATTCATTGAATATAATAACTATACCTCCCATCAGAGAAGAAATCTTGTTTTACTAAATAAGGTCAAATCGTACATGATCTACATGAAAATCCTATTGTCCATTGAATATATAGTCATTAAATTTTTGATAATTTATTATCAATACCCTATAATAGTATTATGAGAGATCCTATAATCTTGTTAGCAATTCCCTGTAAATTATTACATTTATTATATGAATATTATGAATACGAAAATTCTATAGATTTCCATATTCGCTCATCACAAAAGAAAATCATTGACACCTTCTAATGATCGATGATATATTTCAAAAGGGAGTTTTAATGGAAAAAATACCCATCAAAAATTCAAAAAATTACCCCAATTAATTAGTCATATATGTTAAAATTAGAGAATTTATCAAACCCATATCAAGAATACACCACCCAAAGTAGATGTCACAAAAATAATCACATAGTTTTTTATCCATAATCATGAATAGGTAACCCAATCATATATTACAGTCCTAACCTTAAGAAGCATTAATCCCTTATAAATTGATCTCTATAATCTAATTTTGTACCAATAAACCTCATCCACTAACTTATCCTGATAAAAAATGTTACCATGTTATCAATTTATAGTAATATTTTTAGCAAAGTGTTGGACTCCTGTATTTTCCCTGAGCCTTTCCTATAGCACTATTAATTTGTCTTCCTATAGTACCAATACAATGTTCTTAACATAAAACCATAAATAAAATCCTTCAATTATATAGGACAACTAGAAATAAAGTGGTATGTTAATTCATGCAAGTAGTACACTATTGAATTTATCTTTAGAGTAAAAGAAGATAAATTCTAAATATTATTGTCATTCTTATATCCATCTTGATATTCATCATCAAAACTATTATTCCTTGTGTTATAGGAACCACTCTAAGAGCCTCAAAAGGGATTAAACATCAATGATCCTCCATTTTACATAACATAGGTACAAAAAATTATAGCATTTTTCACCATAAAAATATAATTATTCAATATACATAAGCTCATAATAAACTATAAATCTAATTATGACACAATATGAAAGAGACGAGCCCTCATAAACTTATTAACAGAGATCATAATTGTAAAAAAGTAACTCTGTGAAAGAAATAATAAAATATATCTAAAACAATTACCCCTATTTGTAGCTTCATGAGTTTTGAGATCTTCCTAAAATCATTTCAAATATAATTATATACATAAAAAATTTAACCCTCCCCCAAAAGACAAAAAATTATACATTTTAGAATATACCAAGACATTACGCCAATGACTTTTTTGTCCCTGTAACTTGTAGTGTTCTAGCATCACCCTCCTCTCCTCTGGCGTATAAATATATATAAAAATATAGTGGATCATCTCGAACAAATTCAATATACCTTTCACGTAATATTTCCCAACAAAATGGGTTCATGATAAACCAACAATACCTTCTATATATCTTTCATATTGGCCTCTCCCCTATGGGATCCTCTCTTAATGACCTACTCACCCCTGAGTAATCCCACCATGTTTTCTCATCCACCTAACCCACTTCACCCATAAATCGAAGTGCATGCTCTTCCCACACCCTCTTTAAACACAAATATATTTCATCCAGATTTCATAACTCGAAAATCAAAATACCATGTTTAAAAAAAAATTCAATAATAATTACCAATTCTAGCACATGATACTATTGGTTATGAGAAGTAAAACAAAAATTTACTAAATAATAGTGGATTTTGTATCCTATTTGAGCATGTTATATGTCATATTGAAATTTAATGTTCCATAGTGCACATGTATGGTGTTTATCTTATTATTTAATAAAATAATATATACTTTATTTCTCTATCCCAAATGGTATCATGATTAGTTATTAATAATTTGATGATGTATTTGAGGAGTTTTAATGTAATGAATGATTATTTAAAAATCCAAAAATAAAAAAGAATATTAAAAGATATTTTAGGTGTTAAAATATAAATAAATTGTTTGAAATGTTCCCATATATATTGGCCAATCATTTGAATTCTTGAGAGCTTTAATTTTTTAAACCTACTATGATGGGTGAGACACTGAGAAACTACTTGAATGAAAATATCTAGATATTATTATCTTTATCCTTCATTTCAATGGTTCGGGAAGACAATGGATAAGAGGTAGGTCCATCCAAAGAATATGGAAATTTCTATAATCTATAGACAAATTATAATGGAAGAACCTGTCAATTGTTTCTTAGTGATTTCAATTAAAATCATATGGATGATATTTGGTTAAATGGTATAAGAAATAATAGTTTTATCTTATTTTAATTACATAATATATATATATATATATATATATATATATATATATATATATTGGTTGTTTACCCTAGTTTTGGAGTTATCTTTTAAATATTTTTGTATTATATTCTTCCCTTTAAATCCATTAGTGGTATCTGAGTGAATCTATTAGTGTTTGGTTTGATTTTAAAATGAAGTAAGAATGATATTTTTTTTACATTTACAATTGTATAAATGAATATAAAATTTCCATTTTTAATCTTTATTGTGTTATAAGATGACATAGTGTACATGAAACACGAATTTCTGTTCTTATTTGTTATTTACCAAGGAATAGTTTTGGATCAATAACATTTATAAGGAGAAGTTAAAATAATGTGAAAATTGGGCATCAAAAGATGATTTATTTTGTCATGGTTGTAAAAATTTTATGTCATAGTCATGGAAAACATGGTGATAGAGAAAGTCACAATAGTTGTCCTGAGGCTATTTTGGGAATTTTTTAGCCCTTCTAAAAATAGTTTAGTCCCATTAAATTAATTACTCTAAATAGATTTCATTCCAAAAAACCATCCAAAAAACGATAAGGTAAAACTTAAATAAAGAACATAAATAGCATAAAACACCTTAGAAAAACATAAAATAGTTTCCAAAATAGTTTTTTTGGTTTCTTGTTCAAGGGAAGAAACATAATTCATTATTTTTTTGTGTAATCTATTTTTATGATAATTTCAGAGAAAATTATTATATTTATAAAATTCATAAAATGTCACATAAAAATGTGAATGGGGATTTAAAACAAACCAGAATTTTTTGGTTGAATTGATCTAGGTTCAAAGTATATTATGATGTTTAGAATATTTAAAAAATATTTATAAATTACAAAATAATTTAAAATATAAAAGTATTTAGTTTTATTTATAAATAGTTCATAAATGTAAATATAATATTTTTATATTAAGACATATTTTTGAAAACAAAATCATCATCTAAAATTTATTTATGGTTGATGTGATCAATGGTATAAATAGAAAAAAAATATTAGATATTTTTTTAAATTGTATAAATAAAATTTCAAATGTTTATAATTTGATAATAAAAGTGTTCATAAAATGAATAATATAATGGAATTTAGATTTTTTATTAACTTCATTTAATGAATAACATTGAAGCCTTTTATTGGGTAAAGGTGAATTGCTAATGTTTATTCATGCCTAAATTATTATGTATTTTTTATCTATTTATGAGTTATTCAAAAATATTTATCACATTCCAAAAATTTTGAATTTTCATTCATTTTTAATTATTAATTTATCTATTATTGAAGAATATAAATGTTATATTTTGAATTTTGATGTATATATTTTTTAAATTAGTTGAAATTATTTTTTATTTCATTAGAGGTTCATTAAATGAGTGTCATACAAGGTATTATAATTAATTTAGTTTTCCTCTACCTTGAATTTGTATTATATTTCATTATGAGAAATAATTGAGAAGTATATTATTTTTTTTAAGTATTATATATTGGAATTATTATTTAATTTATGTCTATCTTGACTGAAAAAATTTGTGTAGAGGGGATTTGGTTTTGATAACTCATCGCTGTCAGAGGAAAAGCTCTGTCTATAAATGTTTGAGTTGGATTCCTACTCCATGCCTAATTTTTTAGGGATTATTGAAATCATATGATTATAATCATTACATGGATGTGTATTTTTTCCTTATTCATGGAATGAATTTGGATATATATTAATATAGTTGTCTTTTTATTTGATTTAGTAATGCAGGCTCTAATTTGTAAAAGAGTTACATGTTTCTATAGTTTGAACATTTTTACTTATTTAAATTAATAGGTATTAAAAACTAAATCATTATAAGAATGTTTACATGTAAAGGGGATATGTGAGGTAATATGGTGATTTTAAATCCACTCTAAAAAAATTATGTATGATATTTCTTTCATTATAGACACATTTCAAGGCCTCAATCATCCAACTGGGGAGGTTATAAAATGTTTGTTTTCCTGTTTTTTATAATTTATGGAATGTGTATAATGGATGGACCCAATAAGAATACGTTCTAATTTTTGGATTTTAATTTGGTTTAAATTAATATCAAAAACTTTAATAGGACTAGGATACCAAATTAATAATGATGATTGAATCTATAGGATGGATTATGATTAGTGGTTAATTTATCAACTATACAAGAGTTATATTTGAAAATTTTAATATGATTGTCTATGTATATTGCTATGGTATTTTATAAATTCTAAATAGATCCATAGAATAGTGAAATTTGGGTAATGGATCACTAATTGATATGATTTGATTAGAAGTTGTTATTATTTTATTATGAGTATATTTGGAAAAATATTTTTTAAATTAATGTAAAAAATTATACAGAAATGATATAATATTTTATTATCGATAACATAGATTTTGTATCATCATTTATATTAATATTGAGATCTATCATAGAAAAGAATATGCATAATAAAATAAAATTTTAGACTAATTCATAAACATTAATATTTTAATGACACCGATTTTACACGTATTATTTTTGGATATTATATAGATTATTTTCATGACCAGGAACCGATAAAATGTGTTATTTCAAGGGTTGATGTGCCCAAAATAAAATTTTGAAATATATTTAATATATTTAATTTCACGTATGTGAAAGTTTCATAAAAAAAGTGGAATAACATATAAATGGTTTCTCTAATAAGAAACGTGAGGGAACTATTGAGTTAAGAATGTGAGGTTTACCGTAGGAGTGACTTAAACATGGTTGGCATGGGTCGTTTGTGGAAAAGTCATCTCGGGTGTAGAAATGAATAAAATAATTAAATAAATTATTTTAATTCTTTTCTTTGGCACAACGATTAGAGAATATTTTAATAGATTGTTATGTTAAAATTTTAGAACTTGCTACATAAATTTTTAACCATTGGAAGGCTATTGCAAAGAGTGTTGGATGATTTTTTTTCATACAAATGATGACTGAATCATGGATTGATGATCGATGCACAAAAAAATCAATGATTCTGGCCATTATTCATGGCGCATCCCCATAATTCATCAATAATCGATCTAGATTTGGTTAGGGTACTATTTATTTGGATTTTCCTCCCTGGTTTTTATTTTCTACAATGAACACAAATCTATCGGGGAACATATTAATTTGAAAATTGTGTGTTTTATGAGATGGGATACATTAATCAGAATTCCATAGATTTTTTTCATGATTAAATTTATTATTCTTCAGTTGTCGTTCGAATAGAAATGAACCAATATTAATACAACCATTGACCAAGGTTAATTCCTCTTTATTTTTACATTGGTTTTCTCCCCCGACTCTCCATTAATCGCGTGCATTATTTTTTTGGCCCGTACATAAATATATCTTAATAAATCAATCATTTCACACTCATTTATTAGTTAAATGATCCAAAATATTAGATCGAAGATCTGAATGATGTGAAGGATGTGAAAAAGTGGTAGTAGTAGTGGATCAGATGACGTAGATACTTAATTTTGCGTTCTTCGGTGCGCAATGAAAAATGAAGTGTATATATATTTTCCGAGTATATCGAAGGGTTGAATCTTGTTTTTAGTGATGTAATGAGTTTTCATGCCTTTATTCATTATATTTCTATAAGACAATCATCAAATAAAAAATAGGATGAAGGAGAATACATGAAGATTATAGATTTGGGATTTTGGAAAATCCCACATTACATGGTGTGTAATCAAATTATATACAATGTGTGGCCCACCTTTTTGATTTCTAGGGTTTGAGTGGAACTGAAGAATCACCTGGTGTGTGGATATTCCCCCATATACTTTGGGTGTACCTTAAAGAGTACATGGACATGAGATGGAGTACATGAGTTGTATCATGTTGTGCAATCCCCTACACAGACATGACCTGGACCACAGTACACGAGTTATGCCGTGTAATAGTACACTAGAACATGTACATGAGATAATTCTGCAAATTGGAACATGGGTAGTATATATGGGCTGCCTACATTCAATGTATTTCTACCCAAACGTGGGTAAGAGACACAGGCTATTTACACAGGTGGATCCGAGGTCAAGTGACATGACGTGTAACTCTTCCACATGAGATGGACATTATTAAACATGATATGGATCCCTTTTCCTCTATATATTGGAAATTTTTCATTAGAATACCTTCCCTTGATCCTTTCCTTGAGAGTTTTTTTTAATCTTATCTTAATCCTAAGACTATGATCCCCTTAGTAGTAATTCTTGGATAGAGTCATTGGAATCCCTCTAAAAGGCCCATAGTGAGATCATCTATTCATATTTATTAGCAAGGTGGAGTTATAGGTATCATCATAACCAACACTATATGGGTGCTTATCCTTTACTTAGAGGTTTAATCTACATTGAGTTGTTGGTATCACCCCCTAGACTCTGGATTGATCCTCATATTTGTATTATATCTCTTTAGACATAATGTGTGTACTTGTAATGACAAGTCCTAACAAGCATTACATCTCAAACAAACATCATTTGTTCTATCAGACTCAAGTGTGTGTTCACTTGGATGAGTGATTTTTGGAATATTCAAGTAGGAATCCTAGTTTGGAATCCTACAGCTGTGACATACATTTTTGACTACATGTATTTGTTGATTATATCTAGATATTCTTTTTATATGTTTTGTAGAAATATACATGTGTTGGGATGATTGTATTTACTTTGTTATATTCTTTTTGTTTTTCAGGTGTCCTACTAAGTATTTTTAAACACATGACTAGATGGTATTTTCTTTTATGTGTCATGTCTTGTGTAGAAGATCAAAATTTTGATAGTATCCTAGATGAACAAGGAACAAACAGTTCATACTGAGACCAAACAGACTGAGGTGTGTTCCTAGGGATATTTGACATCAGTCCTCAATACTTACTTTATAGTTGGGTTTGTTTTCAGAATCATTGATGATGAGGTGACTCCTACGTGGATATAGTTTAAGTGCCTTTTCAGAGTGGATTAATCACTAGCTATATTAAGGGTTATATGTATATAGGATAGTTACATCTCTAGTAGGGAAGCACGACAATATTGGAGTATTCATCAAGGTTTACAACACAATCCATGTACTCAATGGATATGGTTCATGATTAGTTATTCAGGTCTCAGACATTAGAGTGAGGTATACATTGATACATTTAATCCAATTTTATCCCTCTATGCATTCTAACCTATGCTGGGGTGCTGGATCAATCTTTAGTGGCTGAGATTTTCAAGACTGAGTAGATACAACTAGTGGTTTCTGGTAGTAGGAATACAGGATAAATGACCATAGAAATATGGATTTGACACTAGTATCAGGGACATAGATAAGTGAGATGTTTCAGAAGGTGGTCCCAGTAAAGAGGATCTATGGTTCATAGCTCACAGGGTGTTCCCTTCATTAAAGGGAGAGGTGGTGCAACTTATGTGATTATAGGGTATGCTTTTCACAAGATTTTCCATCCTTCCATATAGCTAACCAAGAGAGCATAGATAGGCCACCAAATTAGAGATAGTGGTAGGAATATGCATGTTCACAAGGTAACAGATGCGGAAGAGGAGTTAGGAGAGTATTAGGAGGTGGTCAATGATTTGAATTGTTTCCTCCACCACCCTAATGTGGTCCATACCTTGCTCAAGGATATGGAGGATATGGCTAAGGACCAGAATAGGTGGTTGAATCTTATGACCCATAGGCTACAAGAATGATTTGAGGTGTGATCTCTGTCTTTTCTACCATGTAATTAGTAATAATTGACACAGGTTTTAGTTGTTACATTTTCATTACATACCATGTAAGAGACATAGAGGTTCTGATTGATCCCCTTGCTCAATCCTTATTATTGGATACTCCTAATAGAGAAGAATCAGTGATCTTAGACTTGTGTTGATAGTGTGAACTAACTATTGGAGACGATAATTTTTGTTGAGATATTTTTCTATAAGTGATGAGGTTTAATGACATAATCTTAGAATTGGACTCATTATACATGGTTCATGCCTAGATTTACTATTTTAGGTGGAGTATGTGGTGTGTCCATAGTACAATACTGAGTTCTCATTTTTCTGTGAAATGAAAACCCATACAACATAGGATGGACTCATTTATAAGATAGTTTAGCCGATAACTCACCATTTGGGATAAAATAACCCTTACTGTAGTGGATGTTATGTGTTCCTAGTTTCCTACAGTGGTGGCAGAGTATGCGGAAATCATTCTCGAGGATATTCTAGGTTTACATCTCCATTATGAGATAGACTTATGCATTAATCTACACCCCATGATGACACCGATATCTACCCAATCTTATTAGATGTATCCTAAAGATATTTTCAAGAAGAGGGTGTAGTTAGAGGTCTTATAGAGGAAGGGGTTTTTTAAACCCAGTGTTTCACCCAGTGTAGCACCAGTTTTTTTCTAAAAAGAAAGATAAAATATTGAAATTTTTGTGGATTATCAATGCTTGAACCAAGTTAATATGATGAAAATGTATCCACTATCAATAATCTACAACCTTTTTGATTAATTTAGAGGGGAATGATCGTTATCGAAGGTTGACCACTAGTTAGGCTATCACCAACTTCGAGTGCGTGATGAGGACATACCAAATAAAAAATCCGGATGACCTTATGGTCACTATGAGTAATTGGTGATTCCTTTCATCATGAAAAATTTCCTAACAGTTTTCATGGGACATATGAACTAGATCATTCATCCTTCCTTTGAACAGTTCATAAAAGACTTCATCGATGATATGCTTGTGAGCTCAACGTCCAAGGAGGAGCATTCGAGAAACATAAGGATAGTTGTAGATGTACTATGAGAGCACATTTTTTATAGAAATATCTAGAAGATCATGTTTTGGATTTAGGTGGTCCACTTTTTAGTAGATGTTATCTTAGAAGATGGAGTGGCAGTGGACCCGACCATGGCTGATTATTATGTTATCTTGGAAGCCACCCAAGAGTGTGTTGAAGGTATGGTGATTCCATGGGTTGGTAGGATATTACCTACTATTCATATATGATTTCCCAAAAATATCAGTACACATGATATCTTTGACCTAATAGTTGTATCCTTTCATGTGAATTGAGAGGTTCCAACATGATTTTCAGTAGTTAAAGCATAGTTGACGAGTGCTCCCAAATTGAGATTACCCAGGGAGAGTGTGGAGTATGTAGTGTTTTGTGATGAATTTGGAACCATGCTTAGATTATTTATGATAAAGAGGAAAGTGGATATTTTCTATGGTTCACATCAGCTAAGACCAGATTAATAGAACTATACGACTTAATATCTTGAGTTAGTAGTGGAAGGTTTCGAACTAATGATGTGCCGACACTACATGATGGGTGAGTGGTTTATCATCTCTTTTTTTGATAAGTTTTCCAATTATATAATCTCCTAGAAGGATGTTAACTTGAGTAAGAGGAAATGGATAGAGTTACTCCAAGATTATGAATTCGAAATTGTACATACTCTTTTTAAGGGGAACATGGTATCAATTCTCTCAACATGAGGTATTTTTCACAATTACTAAATGATGCATCGAAGGAGTTGACATCCTTATAGTTGTCCTTTATGGATCGTTATGGGGAAACTTACCTCTGGTAAATAGTTTTCACCCATCCTCTCTTGCAGTGAGTTAGGGAGGTACAACTTGGGGATACCATCTTTGACAACCAACGTACTCAGATATTAACTGGATGTGAACTAGAAGTATTTTATAAAGGTGGGAATCATGTCATTATTTTCATAGGATGAACAATGGTACTAGTGATGTTGTGGGAGTAGGTTATGAGAGAGTTTTATATTTCTCCTTTTTTATTACACATAGGTGTGGAAAAGTTCTACTAGGACCTCCAATGTCCATTTTAGTGGCTAGGGATGAAGAAAAGAGTTGCTGATTTTGTCTCTTGATGCCTTATTTTTCAGCAAGTGAAGTCTGAGAATCAAGTTCTGTTGGGTTTATCTCAACCCCTTGATTTTATAGAGTGGTAGTGGTATGGGATATCCATTAACTTCATAATGGTATTACCACATACATCTAGGATACATGATTCTATCTGGGTGATTTTAGATTGACTCTCTAGTTCATACCATTTATTAGCTATCAAAGAATAAAGCTCAATAGAGGTATTGGGACACCTCTTTGTGCATGAAGATATTCTGACTCCACGGAGTTCTATCAATGATTGTTTTTTATCATGATGCTCACTTCAAATCCTGATTTTGGATGGGATTGAAAGAGGTATTTCAGACTCAGTTATTCTTGGGCACAATGTTCCACACCCACACCTATTGCTAGACTGAGTATACCATTCATGTTCTAGAGGGCATGATGTGAGCTTGTGTGTTGAACTTTTCCCATATTTTGGAGGAACACCTACCACTGGTGGAGTTTATATACAACAAAAGCTACCATTCCACCATCGATATGGACCGATTTGAGGCTTTGTATCGGAAACCCTATAGGTCATCACTTTGAATGACTGACTCAGAAGAGTCAACACTCATATGACCATAGTTGGTGGGAGAAACTATTGAGAAGGTATAGATCATATAGGAGAGGATGAAGGCTAAATATTTCCATCATAATTCTTATGCAGGAAAATTATGGAGGAATTTGGAGTTCAAAGAAGGAGTTCATATGTTCCAATGGGGTTCACCTCAATATAGATAATAAATATTTTTCTATGGAGGAATGATATCACCAATGTTGGTTGTCCCTTTCCAGAAACTATGTAGAGTTGGTGTATCACTTATCTCTACCTCCACAGAAAGGTCGAGTACACAATGTCTTCTATGTGACACATTTTTGGAGGTATGTGCATGAACCATCACACATTATCGATTAGGGATAGATGGAAATCAAGGATGGAGATACCTTTTTTGAGTACCCAGTATAGATTGAGGATCAGTTGGAGAGGATCCTCAATTGGAGAAATATTCATTTATTGCATGTCTAGTGGTATCACATGAATATTCATGAGAGCATATAGGAGTTAGGGGCTCAAATTCATGCTCAATACCCACGTGTGTTAATATATACCTTATTTTATATTTTCGGGGATGTAAAGCCCCGAGGTGTGCAGAATGTAATTAATTTAATTTTTCATTTATTATTTTTGGACTTTCTAGATTATTTTTGAGACTAGGCACTAAGAAGACATGTTATTTCTAGGATCGATGTTCCCAACATAAATATTTTAAATATATTAATATATTTAATAGAACATACTCATTATTTTTCTGAGAAAGTGGAATAAATTATAAAAGGGTTCCCAATTCATAAATATGAGGGAATCATTGAGTTCAGAATGTGAGGTTTACCATAGGAACGCCTTAACATTGGTTAGCTCAAACCATTTGTGTAAAATTCACAAGAGGTGTGGAAATTAAAGATGTATTTAAGTACATTATTTTAATTCTTTTCATTGACATAGTAGTTGGAGAATATTTAAAAATATGGTTATGTTAGAATTACAGGGTTGGATTCATATCCTTGGAACTGTTGGAGAACCATTGGAGAGAGAGTTAGTGGATTTCCCTCAGACAAAATAAAACCAGATCATAGACCTATGATCGACACACAACAAATTCAAAAGATCTCACCAACAATCATGGTGGAGAACCATTATTTTCCAAAAATGATACAATTTGTGTTAGGGAATTATTTATTTCGAATTTTCTTCTTATTATTATTTTTTATGATTAACACCAAACAATTGATGAACATATTGATTTGAGGATCATGAGTTTTTCAGGATGGGTTAGTTTAATCGGGATTTGCCAGAAATTTTTTGGGATTAAATTGTTGATTCTATGATGTTTTTTCTAATGGAAATAATGTGAGGTCGAAACGAACATTGATAGAGGTGAATTACTCTTGATTTTATAATGATTTTTCCCCCTGACTCTCCGTTCATCGTAGGTGTTCTTTGTTTGGACCATTGTTCAACATATCCCAATGAACCAATCATTTTACAACAATTTCATGGTGAAACAATACAAAATCATATATCCAGGATCATAATGACATGACAGAGGTATGATGGATTTAGAGGCAGTATATTTGATCACCTAGATACTTGATTTTGTGTTCTTTATTGAGCAATGAAGAACAAAGAATAAATACATTTTTTGAGTGGATTAATGTAATGAACCTTTTTGTTCAATGATGGAAAGGTTATTCAGGACTTGATTCATGATTTTATAGAAAGGAGGTCACCAGATATAACATCATATGGAGGATAGGATGCGTGGATTCCAGATCTAGGATTTATGATAGCCCCGCTTTACACAGCATATAAAACAGATCTACATGTTGTGTGGACCCCCTATGTGACAACTAATTATTTAGAGGAACTTATGTATCACATGGATTTTGACCCCTATCACATGAAGCGTGGTCCCTCTCTTAAGACTTAGCGTGTACCTAAGAGGGTACATAAACATAGGTTAGAGTACATGAGTTGGATTCTGCCATGTAATCCCCTAAACGGACACATTTTGGACTATAGTACATAGGATATTACTTGTACTGGTACACATGAACATGTACATTGGCTAAATCAGTGTACTGAGCCATTGGTTGAATACATGGGAATCCTACACACCCTGTACTTCTATACAGACATGGGCTGTTTACATGGGCATGACTCGGATTCAAGGGACATGTCGTGTAACCATTATAATCATCGTGAACTTTATTAAACATTGCTTAGATCCCTTATCCTCCATATCCTAGATAGGTTTCATTAGGGTGTGTTCCCCTTATCCTTTTCATGGGGGTTGGTATGGAATCATCTCCTACTCTTAGGACTACTATCCCTTCAGCATAACATCTTGGATAGTGTTGTTCGAATCCCTCAAAGAGGCCTAGAGTGAGATCCTCTCTTCATATTCATTCCCTTTGTGGATTTATTTATATCATCATGACCAAAACTGTGTGGTAGCCTATCCTCTACATATAAGGTTAATCTATATTGAGATTTTGGTATCACCCCAAGGCCTTGGGAGTGATCCTTATCTACGTATTGTATATCTTCAGACCTTCATCATGTAATTCTAAGAATGACACTCAACGAGTAATACCTATCAAATGGGAATCATTAGTTTTATCATAATAAGGTGTGTTTTATACCAGATGAGTGCTTTAGGGAATATTCTAGCTAGAATCCAAGGTTGGCATCCTACTGTTGTGACTTAATTTATTATTGTGTGTCTTTATTGAGTATATTTGGATATTCTTGTTATATGTTCTATATGACTATAACCGTGTAGAGTTAAATATATTTCCTTCATTGTTAGATTTATGGTTTCAAGGAGTCTTACTAAGTGTTGTTTTACTCGCCCCTGAATGGGATTTTTCCATATGTTTAATGTTTTGGTAGATTATCAACCTTTTAATAGAGTCTGAAACATACCAAGACAAAATTATGTTTAGTGAGACTATACCAACAAAGGTGTGCTCCTACGGTTTTTTTATAGTAGTCCCCAATACATACTTTTAGGTTGGGATTGTTTTCCGAATCTTTTTGGTGGGATTTTATTTAGACCTGTTTACTTTCCATTACTTGTTATCATACTCAGGTTAGGTGATTAGATGTATGCATTCATGGTTGTTCAATTTTTCTACATTTCAACATTGTATAAGCTTAGAGATGTGTGTGTACTGTTACTTTGGATAAGGCCCACCATACCAGGGATATGATTTCTTGATGCTAGTGTCCAAACCTGCTCCTATTGGAGGCAGTAGTGGGGAGTAATGATATGGTCCTCTTAGGGAAGGTTCATTATAAACATAATTCTCAAGAAAAAGAGAAATTCCTTATGTTGAAGAAACCAATTCTAAAAGTATCTCATTCTAAATAACATAACCACAAGGAGAAGAATATATATTATAAACATAAATAGATCCTCTTGATGTATTGATATTAATGTCCATCTCTATGGAGCCAGAACTTTATAAGAAATATGAAACCAAATATGTGTTGGAATTTATGTCCTAGAACTAATAGATTTTTACTTTATATTATAGGTTATATTAAAAGAAGTAAATATTAAATATATCTTATCCGCTATTGATCATTATTATACATGAATTTAATGTGATAATTTCCAATGGTATCTATCACATTAAAATAGGTTATATCAATTCCCCACTATGGTGAGAACATTGATATTCTATGAATACATCTCTTAAATGTTTTTTCCTATGGTCTAAATAAAAACCAATGATGCGGAACATAGTTAATTTTTTTTGTGAGTTCTGATTAGAGGATGAGGATTCATCCCATAATGTTCACCATTTTTGATATCCAAGATGGGAGATTATATGGGAAGACCTTCCAAAAGGAATTCACCCCATTTGAGTGTCATCAGATATTCTTATCTACAATCATGTGAGATGGTGTATATATTTTAAAAATATTATTAATATATATCATGAATCACATACATAGATGTATTGACAGAACTTGTAACCCACTATATTCATTCTATGTAGGATATTTTGGGTTTTTCATGACCAATATACTATAAATAAATAAGTAAAGGAATATTTTGTCCCTTCCATTTATAAAAGTTAATATCTTGGTATTTTAATAAAAATGAAATCATCAAAATAAATTTCATAGACATTGTGATGTATCCGTGTTCATTCAAGATAATCAAATAATGATATATCAAGTATTAAAAATGGTGGCACATGTACGAAAGTTGTATGATGACATATCATAAAAAATAGATTATATTATATAGTCAATGCTTGTATTGTTTTTTTGATGTTGTGACAATATCTTCTTCCTCTTGGGTGCCTCGATCCATTTTTATATAGTATTATTAGAATTTATGAAATCCCGCCTAATTACAATGAGGTGTAATTTTGTTGGGTCACATACTAAGTGATTTCAACGATCATAATTAAATTATATATGAATTTAATTATTTAAATAAATTATATTCTCATGTTTGAGGAATAATTTTATTCATGATTTTTTGTTCTCATAATTTAAATTAAAAAATAATTAAAAAATAATTATATTATTATGTATAATTATAATATATATTTATTTATTGAATAATTTAATAAATATTAATGTAAATATTTTTTTAGTATTCAATAAATTATGAGGAGGGGAAGTAGACCAAGATCAAGTCCAAATAAAAATATTAATTTTCAAGATAAGAAAATAATATTCATCGTTGCACCAGTTAGTGCATGCCCTGAAAAAATAATAATAATTTTATTATTACATTGTATGGGTTCATTTAAGGGGGAAATATTTTATTAAGGGTGTATGTAAAATTAAGTAATATTTAGCCCTAACCCATAACCCCATAAATATACTACTATGCCAATTTTGGAAGGGTTTATAAAATTGGAGAACCATTTTGCGTAATAAAATATAGATATTTTCCTCTCAAGACCAAAGAATGATCTAGAGTTTCTTTTCTCAAGACTGAGAGATTATCCTTCCATGTCCACCTAACAATGAATGAGAGTGAAAGGATGTTTCTTAAAGACTAAATTTATCATTATAGTGATCAAGGAAAACACCACAAGATGATTGATCTAGAAAGTTATCATCTGATAAGCTATCAACATTATTTAGAGATCAAATGATCATGAGTGGATCACCTCTAGAATGATTCAACACATTAATCCTAAAAATAAAATAATGATGTTCTGAAAGGGATCTGTAATCAACATTATCATTGATGAATGATCTCAATATAGAGGTATTCTATCTTACTTTCTTTTTAAATTAATTATAAATTTAATTTTAAATATCATGTTGGTTCTTGCTTGTCTTTCAAGTTTGATCTAATGATTTTCATTTTCCTAGGTGGCCATATCATGTACATAATAGAATATCCAATGAATAAAATAATTTATGATTTAGGAACCAAACCTAATAATTTCTTCCACTATGAACAATAACTTAAAGAGGTATCATAATATTTGTGTTCAAATTTATAATTATTAGTTTTATTTCTTGTCTTTACACTTTGAAAAGATTAATTTAATTTCATGTTTTAATTCATTATTAATCTATATTAAAGATCTATTCTTCCTCCTATTCATTTCCTAGTAACCTAAACCAGATCAGTTTATAATTATTGAATAACACATTTGAAGAACCCATCCATAGTTTCCATGTACACTAACTAGATAACACAATGTTACATAGTGTGTACTCCTCTGACACGAATCGGGTACCCTTGTTCATTATATTAGGAAACTTTCATGGATACTAGGTTATCATTGAATGAGTACAAGAAACATAAATTAAATGAACCAAGTGTAGACTAACTAGGTTGGGACATGGTTTTTATGGACTACAGGATGTTTATATTTCCTACACACCATGTTGCCTACATGTTTTAAGGTAAATAACAAGGGGTCAAGACACGTCATGAAATTAATGAACCCTGTGTATTCATTTCATGGAAAATATAGGCTAACAAGTATGTAACATGAAGTTCATGTAATATAACTTTATTACATGTATTGTACCTCATTACTGTCAGTAGTAAGTATACATTGTGTCCTTGGGTGTGTATGAGAGACATCTGACTAAGATAAGTACATGTTGTGCGGTAAGCATGTGCTCATTGTGTACTTTACTGATTTACACAAAAATATTAAATTTAATTAATTAATCCATTAAACTTCATCAAAATTATATATGTGATTCATTAAATTGATAGTTCACATTTTTCATTAGTTTTTATATTATATTAAATGCATAATTAATTCAACATAACATTAAAAACAACAAGTTATGTATGTTTATTCCTTACTAAAGACTCAAATCACATTAAATATTAGATGAAACATAACTTTCAAAGTGCTTTTGGTGACATTAATTTTATATTACAGTCTAAGAAATTATGAAACATTAATTATACACAATATGTCACGTATGTTCATCATATACAATAGTGACCATACTGAGTAGTCTGCAGAGGTAATCACTGATTTTCTTCCAAATACCAAGTCATGTACTATTTTATTCAATTGTAAGTTAAATAAAATGAAATCATTTATTTTATTTAAAATCATTACGAGTGGGAATCTAAATGATTATCGGATTGAATAAGATAAAATGAATTAATTGATTAATAAGATAATTAATATTATTAATTATTTAATGATTAACTTATCAAGAAAAAAATTGAAAGGAATTTTAGGAAGTTGTTTTAAATTCATAGTAATTTCATGTGTATGACCGATCATGAGTTTTAACCAGACCAAAGTATATGTTGGGTTAACATAATTTAATATTTTTAAAAGGGTTTGTAAATATATTTTTTAATATAATGTGATGAAATGTTTGGAATCTATGCATCCTATATTATACAGGGACTTTATGTCAAAAGTTTTTTTGTAATTATGATAAACCAATCATTTTGTTCCCCTTTCCTATGTGTGAGTTATAAAACACATGTAATTAAAAGATTATTTGATGGTTACGGGAGTCAGTTCATGGTAGAGCTGAGGTAGAGGTGGTTCAAGATGGAACTATGGAAAAACTAACATGGTCATTACATAGGTGGATTGGTGGGATGTTACAACTCGTTCTGAAACAGGAATAAAGAGTTTTCCCCTTGGGTTCATAGGTTGATTTATTTTCCACTCAATAAAAAACCCATAAGATAAATAACATGATCATTTCATTTATTTATGAATTTTATTTCTCTCTACTAAATTATTTATTTAGTGGATGAACATCCACAATCTCATTAATTTTTTTATTAATATACAATGATATAATTAAAATAAATGGATTATGAATTTTTTTTTTCATAAAATTTTTAATCCCTTAATTAAAATAATCTTAATATTTTAAAAAACATTGAACGGATAAAATAATAAATGTTATAGAAAATAAATAGAATCCTCTAACAAACTATTAAGTCAAATTAAGCCTCTCATTACCTAATTAGGTATGAAACCATAGAACTATGTATTGGTCTAAACCTTCCTGAGACATATATTTTTATTGGGGTGTTATTATGATTTTTTTGTATTTTCCAATTTAAATTTTCTAGACTACTTGTAGCTTAGATTAAAGTGTTAATAAAACTCAAGATATAGTTTCTTGATTGGGTGATCTACTTAATGGTCGAAGGATCTACCAGACCGTAGTTGGAAAATAATTTCCTACCTAAAGTTATTGACCATGTCCTTGATTTGGATATTAAAATTGGAATTTGTATTTTTTCTACTAGAGTATCCATGTAACTAGACATTTCAAATCCAATGGTGAGGGTTGTTGGGACTTGATAAAATAGTGGGAGACATATAATTAATTTTATTTAATATCACTTTGGGTAATCCAATTATGTAATAATAGTCTTATATAAGCACTAATAGAATTAAATGGATTATTCAATAACCTTAACAGTATCCCTAAAAAAATATTGGATAATGAAAATAGCATTACCTGAATAAACTTCCAAGAATGGAATGGGAACTTGCATATTGTACTAAATTAGGAAATGAAGTTATATGTGTAGTAATATCTAGTTCCTAATTTTCAGTTTATGAAGGGGATTGAATAAAAATTTAATTTTCTATGATAAATACATATATTACTTGTTTGATTCCATTTTTTATTCTATCTTCTATGTCCATTAAACTAAAAAAATCACATGAGACCATGAATGCATGTAAAATTGTCATTTATCTCTTTGATCTATATCAAGATAGATAAATACAAGAATAATTTGAGATCTCTTGGTACTCATCACATGAAACCTTAGATAAGGTATTTCATTTGGATCACAAACAGTCAACATGATTAGATACATTGATAATCTATAAATTCTAGGGATTAAATTACATAATAAATTTTTTATTGATCTAATTATCTCCTCACTCCCTTATAGAATATCTAAATTTATTTTTAATTTCAACATGAATAATATATATAATTCAATCCCTTACCTCCTAATCTTAATTCATGATATTGATAGGGAACTAAATCCAAAGAAGAATCTTTTACTTAAGGGGAATAAGAGTAAATGCTTGTAAAAGATCCAAAATACAAAGTCCATGTAAATGTATTATATGAACCACCCATCCAATAAGTTGAATATAAAAGGGGAAGTGAGGGAGTAGTAGGAATATTGTCTCAAATATAGAAAGAAGGGACACAATAAGAAGAAATTCATATTGGGATGGAATTAATGTGATGGATCATGTGTGTTCATTAATGAGTATAACCTTCCAATTTCCATGAGTTTGGTTTTGGATACTATATGTAGTTTTTGTATTTATAAATAAATTTTGGAGCCTTGTATATTTAAGAAAAATTAGTAGGGGTGGTAGATTTTAGGAGGATTTTTGGGAAGTAAATAGAGCTCAGTTGGCATCATTATCCATTGGTGAATACCATATGACATTATTGACAGGAATGATCTTGGTTATTCATTATTGTTATTATGTGATGGGAATTATAAAAAACATTATTTCCATATATAAATTAGATATTAATGTTTTTAATTTCATGTATGAAAAAAAATGTTTACTATTTTATAATTAAATCATGTGTGATGGTATGAAACATTAACAGAGTGTTTTTATGCATTATATTATGAGGAAAACATTTTGGTAATAGATAATGAATCTACTTGCATGAATCATAACACACTCAACTAAAAAATCACAAAAACATTCATATATATGAGAAATGATTTAAAATTTACATTAAGGTAGAAATTTAGATTAATTATATCTAAAACCAGTTGGTTTTGTAATAATATTTATAAGGTAAAAGGCCAAATCTCCATTGAGTAGAAAAAGTGAAAGGGAAATAAATCATCTAGTGTTGGTTTTCACTTATATTTTTCGACCTTTCATAGTTAAAGTAGGGCATAGGTACTCCTACTTTATTACATTTATAGAAGACTCTATTTGGTATGGTTATATCTCCATAATGAGTTATAAGTCAGAATATTTTAAGAAATTAAATGAATTAATGAACGAGGATGAGAACCATATTGGTTAGAAGATTAAAAAACTCCATATAGACTACAGTAGAGAATATCTTAATAAAAACTTCATTTAATATTTAGTAGGATATGTTATTTTATCCCAAATCAATCCTCTCTATACACTATAGTGTAATAGTGTTAGTGGAAGGAGGAACTAAACCTTTTTGGACATAGTGGAGTCAATGGTGAGTCGTTAAAACCATACACTATAATTTCGGTTATATAATTTATATACATTAGTTCACATACTAAATCAATTTCCATCTAAAGAGGAAGATGGAATACCATACCAATTATAGAGTGGAAAGAAACCTTTTTCATTGAGCATACAGGTATGGCGATACATAAAATTTATTAATGCCTTTTTAAGAAACCAATATATTCCATGAGGGACCAAGAGTATATTTATATGGAACCCTAAAAAACAAGGGGATATTACCTATTATACACCGAAAATGAAAAAGGTAATTGTAGAAAGACAAGAAGTTTTCCTTGAGAGTGATCATATCTCTATAATAGATAGTGGGAGAAAGATAGAATTTGATTAAATCCATGTTATGGATACACATGATTTGGTGTTGCAAAAAGATCCACAAAGACCCATGGAAGAAAATGTTCCAAAGAAACAAGTACTACATAAGAGTATAAGATAGATTACTGAACCTAAAATATATATTTTTATTTTCAATACGGATAATGGCTAATTTTTATTCACTAAAAATGTTACCCTAACCTATAGGGAAAAATTTACTCAAAAATATTTTCTAAATGGAAAGGATTAATATAATCTAAAATGGAATCTATGTACCAAAACTAAGTCCTCATTTCAGTTGATCATCTATTTTATGAAAAGGTAGTTGGTTCCAAATGCGAATTCGAGAATTAACTAGTCATGGATGGTCAAGTTATTACCTATAAAGAATAAATGGTAGTAAAAAGGTACAAATAAAATTAAGGAATAGACTATGATGAATCATTTTCACCAATATATATAATTAAATCCATTATAATTATATTGGGAATAGGAGTATACCATGATTATGAGATTGGTATATGAATGTTAGAATATCCTTCCTTAAATGGAGCCTTTAAGATGATGTTTGTATGACACAACAAGAAGTGGTTGTGACACTAGACATGGATAATAAAGTATGTAAGTTAGAGATGTGCATATATGGAGTCCAAAAATCATTCAGGTCATGGAACATTCATTTAGTTGAATCTATAACAAAATTTGGTTTCATAAGAAATTAATGTGAGACTTGTGTCTATAAATGGTTTAGTGGGAGTGTGGTTGTTTTTTATAACAGTGTATGTTGATTCCATTTTACTTATTGGAAATGAGATACTGGTTTTACAGATAATTACATTTTTCATAAATGCATGATTCTCCGATAAAGACATTAGATATGTGACAAATGTTATTATGATCAGGATCCATCATGATGGATATATGAGAATAATTTTTCTAAGTTAGGGTACATATGATATTAATGAGATTCAACTTGGAACAATACAATAAATAAATGTTTCTTATGTAACATGGTATTCATCCTTCCAAGAAAATGTTTCCATAGACATGTGAGGATAGTCATAGAATGGTAATGATTCCATATGAATCAAAAATTTTGTCATACATCTTTGACATGTTGTGTATCTGGATATATGTTTCTTATAAATTAATTGTTATGGGTATATATCAAGCAGATCCAAGAGACTACCATCTGATGCAAGTCAAAACTGTTATCAAGTATCAATTGTAAACTAAGGATACATTCATAGAATATTATGGTGAAGAGGATTTGGTAATTAAGGTATATTAATATTCTAGTTCCTAAAATTTATTAATATAATTTGAAGTCACAGTCATTATACGTCTTCACTGTCAATGGAGGGGTTATGAGCTAGACGAGATCAAAGAAAAAAGTGGTTGGAATTTCTACAGTGGACTCAGAGTATATTAAAGATTTTGATGTTGCTAAATAAGCAGTAGGGATATGAAATTTAATCAAAGAAAAATATGTGTTTCCTAGAAGTAAATATCCTATCATATTTTGTTGCGATAATACTATAGTGGTGTACCTATCCAATGACACATGGTCAGATCAACTGATAAAACACATAGTATGAAAGTATAATCCATTGAAGGATTTTTTACATAGATGTGAAGTTATATAGAGATATGTTTCCAATAAATATGACATAGATGAAACCTTGTAAAAACCCTTATCCTAGTAGAAACATGATCTTTTTGTGAGATCTAGTGGACTAAAAATCATTATCAGTAGGCTCTAGTCCAAGTGGTAGTTTATTGGATTGGTGTCCTAGAACTAACTTGTTTATACATTATATTTTCTGGTAATTTAAAATTATTTTATATTAAGTATGTATTATCATATATTTATATTTATTGTACATTAAGTTAATTTTATAATGTCATAGGCTATCTATCATATCAAAATAGGTCATTGGAGTTCCCCTCTATAATGAGAACCATGAGATGATATGATGATATCACATAAATATTTTTTTTATAGGTTTATGATGAAAATATATGATGGGGAATATAGTTTTTTTACTATCAAGTGTGAGTGATCATAAGTGGGTTAGAGTTTATCTAATTAAGTTTTAATTTTATGATATCCAAGATATGACATTATGAAGATCGACCCTCTAATAAGAATTTTTCATGTTTTTTATTCATTAAATATTCCAATATGTGAACACGTGAAATGGTCCTTAAAATTTAAGAGTATTATCAATATATATCATTACTAGAATCCATTCATGTATTAGTGAAACATTTCACAAAATAATTTCTTCATAAATATGATATGTTGGGTATGAATTGATTGGTATATTATAAATGAATAAGTATAGGAATAGTTTATCACATCCATTTATAGAAGTTAATATCTTGTAAATTTTATTGGAATGGAATCATTAACTTACATTACATTCACATGGTGGGGTATACATGTTTATTCAAAAAAATAATAGAAAGAAAAATAAAGTACTAAGGTTTACAGAACAAGTAGTAAACCTTCTTGATGATATATCAAGACAAATAGATTATATTTCACAATCTATACTCATATGTTCTTCTTAATGTTTCAATAATAGCTTCTTCCCCATTGGTGAACTGACCAGTTAGTATATAGTAATATTTTACATTATGAAATCCTACCTAATTCTAATTAAGAAGAATCCTAGAGGGTCATAAACTATGTGTTTCCACTGATCCCAATTACATTCTATTTGACATTGATTATTGGAATAAATATTAGTCTTGATTTTAACGAATAATTATTTTTAGAATTTATTGATTGCATAAATTTAATAACTATTTATTGAAATGGTAAATATTCAAAAATGTGGATATGTAATAGTTATTAATTTATTTATTGAAAAAATAAATATTTAATTAAGTATTTATTTGAGTATTCAATAAATACAGAGGGGGAAAATAAGAAAAAGATTAGGTGTGATGATAAATATTAATTTTAATGTAGGTGAAATATTATTTATCACTATGGAAGTTAGAAAACACCATGAGAAAATTATAATAATAATATTACATTCTATGGGTCATTTAAGGGTTTAATATATTATTTAGGTCCTATGTGAAACTAAATAATATTTAAACCTAACCCATAATACTATAAGTAGATTGTTGTTTTAATTTTTCTAAGGACAATCAAATTGGTGAAACATTAAAAACCATAAAATATAGAGGTATATCTCCCTCAAAATCAAATAAAACACTCGAGTTTCTTCTCTAAAGATCAAGATATTATCCTCCCTCCCTACTTCTCAGGAACAAGATTGAATGGTTGGCTCATCAAGCCCAAAGGTATAATTTCAATAATCAAGGAGTACATCACAAGACGATTGATCCACTGTGCTAGAACCCAATAATCTCTCAGCTTTGTTTAAATACCATATGAGCATGTGTGGATATTTTCTTTGAAAATTATATACATTTATCCTATGAATGAAATGATGGTGGACCGAAAGGTATTTTTTTGATAAACAGCATCATCCAAATAATATATTAAGATCGAAGAATTATTTCTTCCTTTCCATTTAAATTAATTACAAGGTTTATAGGAAATATCTTCTTAGTTCTGGTGTGCTTGTCAAGTTTCATAAAAAAATTTACATTTTTCATGGCTCCCACATCATGTACAGTACAAAACATCCATTCAATTAGAAAATTTTAGTGTCAATCCCTAACATCGATAATAATTTCTATTGTCCTTGAAATCGTAAAGATGTTTTTGGATGGTACATAACTATAAATTCTAATATCGTGAATAAGAAATACATGAAATAACTTTTTTAAATCACTCTTTAAATGTAAAATGTTTAAGGGTAATTTCATATTACCACTTCTACAAAATATTATTGGGTATATAAATGAATTGGAGAGGATAGGGTCCCAAATATGTATTACATATCAATTTAAATTGTTCTAAAATCACTATTTTAAAGGTTATAATAGTTTATTCTTAACTAAAAAATTAATGATTTCATCAATAGTTTACCCAGTCACCTCAATATTTTTGGATTTCTAATAATACAACTAGAGGTACAGACTCAAGTTCCTTGATAATGTTACAAAAAGAAAAGGGTAAAATTTATGTCTACTAGGAGAAGAAAAGTGGTCCAAGAGAGTCTATATGAACCTCTACATAGAATAGAATAACTTTCAAGGAATAGAAATGTTTTCAATATAGATATTCATGTCACTAGATAGGAATTGATCAGATTAACTAAAGTGAAAAAATAAACCTTGTGAAGAGTCCACATTATGTATAATGTTAAAGGATTATAATCACATATTTGGAATGGTATATACAACACCAATTTTATATTTGACAAGTGGTGTAAATATATAGGGCTTAAAAATTCATGGAGAGGTTATAGATAGATAAAAAATCACACATTCAAGTTATGATTCTTGTGGTTGTCAAATAATGCATTTGGATGTAGTGGATTACATTGAATATTGAAAGGATAAAAAATTATGTATCATTGTTTATTTTTCTCTTATGTGGTAAGGGATATTTGTTAACAATGATTGTTTATTAAATGATATAAGATTATTGTTTTTATGTACATGGTTATGTTTGATCTAAATTCCATAACATGGATTGAAATATGTGTACAGAATAAAAGGATTTTAATTAATGTAAAAAATATCATATTTAAGATATTTTTTAAAGTATAATGGAAATAGTTTCCCCAAGGAAATTGTGAAATATTTTTAAATAGTATATTTTTTGAAAATTTCTCCAAACACATTTAATACCATATAAGTTATATATATCACTAGTTTATTAATTTAATATTAATAAAAAAGTAGATAAGAGATATTTTTTATCAAAAAGGAGTTGGTACTTATTACTATGATATTTTGAAGATAAATTTTTTTAAGTGGATAATGGGAGTATATTTTTACTGAAAAAAGTTTGAATATAATAGAAAAAATATTATTCAATTTAAAATTAAAATTGAATGCCATATAATATCTTAAAAAGGTTTGGAGTATATCAGTAAATATAAATATACAAATTTTTATTTACTTGTCATAAAGAAATAGATATCACTTTGTAATGTCCCCCAATCTGGAACTCTCTCTCACATGGCTGAGATAGGTAGGTTATGAGACCTCATGCATGGCTGACAAGAGCCTTGTGACTAGAATCATGGTGTGATATATATACCAGGAAGACAATAACATCTGGTTACATAGTTACAACATATAAGAATAATCATAAAATAATAATAAATAAATATCATAGTGCAAAAATAAGGGAAATGATATAAAGTAGAAAAAAATACAACTGATTAAATTAATTAAATAATAATGCAATTTTTAAATGACATGATTGAATATAACTAAATGTAATGAAATAAGTCATACATATAAATGACTATCAGTCTAAAAAGTTACTAATACTGAACGCCATGTCAGACTATTTCTAATCATCATCCCATATGACAAGTGATAATCAATTTCGTGGTCCTTTTCACTTATCCAATGTTGAATACATTTAATCTACTCAATTACCAAATAGAGACCTAAATTGGTTGTGACTATAACTTAGTAGGTAGAAACCACCATTTATAAATATAAGAGCCTAATAAAAAGTGAATGAAATAATAAAATAAACATGTTTATTAATTAATTAAACCGTTAAATTAATACCACATTAACCTATTTCAACACCGTTCCAAAATGTCTTTTAGCATGTCTCACAACAATTCCAACAAAAAATATATAACCATGGGAAAAAATAACATGCCTCGGTGTCATACTAAAGTACATCTAAACCTGTCTCACAACTAATCCAACCACAACCTTTTAACCAAGGTATAAATCCCAAAAATTTGGTTAAAACCCCATGTAGGAGCATTTAATCATTTAATTAGGACTGAGATCCATTTATAAGCATTTCATCATGTCTAATAGACAAGCCTGGTATATAATCATTTCAACATGTGTCATTCGTAATAGCCCACTATATAAGCATTTCATCATGTCTTATGGAATAACCCAGAATATAATCATTTAACAATGTAAATTGGGACATTACCCCATATTATAATTACAACAAACAAACTGGTCCAATTCCCCATATAAGCATTATAAAATATATATAAAAACACATTTCAAAGTGACTAAAATATCACAATATAAAATTAGGAGGTTTAATGATTAATTATACAAATTAGAATTTATATTTCAATCAAATATTTCTTTTATAATTCGTCATAGCCAATAATACTCTATATATCATAATAAAAAACCTAAGAAAATGTGAATCTATCAATAAATCACCCAAAATCCATGCCAATTTAAACTAACTTTAAGCCAATAGTCAATTAACTTTCAGTTAGGGGGTCTCACTCTTGAATGGTAGACATATTCCAGGTAAATAACCCCTTAGATCCAATGACACTATAAGTAATAACCAAATTTATTTTTGAATTTTTTTAGGAGAATGTTATGTTGGTTCAATTGCAATATTAAACATACATTGAAATTAAACAGACCATAGGGTTATTGTTTAAACCCCCCCCCCCTTACTTTAAATAATGATCAACCAATGATTCCATTAAGATTTTCAAACAAGATGAGAGGTAGGGATGATTGAAAGATGGACCCTAGATCATTATCAATCAAGATCAAAACCAAAAACAACCAAGATTAATGTACTTCAACATAATGGATGGAGATAAATGAGAGAGAAGAAAAATTATAACTAAACCCACTTAATAGGGATTATATGTGTGATCAGGATGTCCAGAATCAAGAGAGGATCTCCAAAATCACCTAAAATATACCCTAGGGTTGCAAGGAAGAATATTCACATGATGGAATGAGAACAATCTCACCCCTGGTACCATTTAAAAATATTTTTGGAAAATTACATGTTGCATAATTTAGTTAAACTTAATGTATTTATATATAAACGGATATACCAAAAAATTTGTCACCTTAGGTGTTTTTAACATTTCCCTAACATTACATGACATTAACTATTTATATGATGTATAACTATTTCTTTCCCAGTACTGGTTCATGACATGTACAGCAGTAGTAAAACATCATGTACCATATACAAAGCATGTAATCTCCCATTAGACAATATCAATCCAATATTCTACATAAGGACCTAAAACACCTCCAAATCCATCCCAGTCATGGGAACCCCCTGTAAAACAATTTAAAAAAATTATATCTAGACTCCATTAACTCAAAAAAACATACATCTCTAAAATTTAAGTAATTTACCCCAATAATTTCTATCCATGTCTAAATAGAACTTGGCCCCCAAGGATCAGACATTGAAATAAAAGAGCGATCTACCTAGAAAAAGACTATATTTTACAACCTCCCCACCATATAGTAGCTCATCCCTGAGCTGCTCCAAGAATTACTATGGGGTCTCAGTGAACAAGTCTAGCGATTGTTCTCACATATCAAAATCTCTCACCCATATCTCCTCTTGAACACGCCCATGTTTTAAGTACACTCAAACATAAGGAATCACCATAACATAGAGGTACATCTCACTAAGGATCAAAATCTATATATGATGCCCATCAAAGGACACGTCAACACTAAGATTGATGTCAAATCCTATTATAACTTGAGAAGGGTATGAATAATATATCTGAATCTATGTCACATGAAACATTTCTTCCATGGAACTATAGTTTTATGGAAGGTATAATCAGTGTTCCACTAGAACAACCCTATCCACTATCTCAAACAACCCATCAAGAATGGGTTCTAGCATCCCTTTTTTCCTGATATAGTATTTCCCCAACCTAAGAAACACCTGAATGAAAACATAATGACTAAATTCAAACTCTAGAGATCATCTCTGATGGTCAACATATGAATTATGACTACTCAAAACAGTAACCTATCACTATCTGATCAGCTGAACCTACTCATATATCTCTTACATGAGACTAGTACCCACAAGAACTAACTCATCTACCACCAACCAGAAAATGGGATAACAACATGACCTTTAATACAAGGAATCTTAAGGTTCCATAAATATGGATTCTTGGAAGCTATTATTATTTGAAAACTCCATGAGTTCCATAGGCTTCTCCCATGAACCCCCAAAATCCAAAATCCAATCTTGGAATATATTATCAAGAACCAGAATTTTCATCTTAGATTGACCATAATTTCTGAGGTTCATAGGAAATAGTAAAAAGAACCTTTGATCCTATATACTAATAAATATCCTTCTAGAAACACAATGTGAAATGATCATCTCTTTCTGAAATCATACTCTTCAAAACATCATGCAACTAAACTACCTCGTTCATGTATATAATTCCAAAATAATCAACTCTAGAGGTCTCCCTGATTGAAAAATAGTGGGTTACCATCATCATTAGAACCTGAATGAACCATTCAAAACTATTCTTAAGGGTTGACCTATGTAATCTTGTCATAAAATCCACTATTCCATCATCCCACTTTCACCAAAAAATCATCACCATCTGCTGAATCCCAAAAGTCCTAGGATGTTCTAATTTCACATACTGATAGTTGAAACATAACTCCAAAAATACTGATACCTTCTTCTTCATTCTTGACCACTATTAATATCTATGTAGATCATGATACATATTTTTCAAACTAGGATGTACCACCCATCTAGACTCATGAAACTCTCTCATCAACTCATCGTGCAATCCCATAAGAACCCATACTCTACAATAGAAAAGAATATAATATTTATTTCCTATATACCATCACGATAATGTATACATACTATATAATATATCCCTAAGAAATAAGACCCCATGATTAGATAACTTCTCAATTTAGATCTGATCTGAAAGTATGGGTTTAACAGAAGTCAAAGTAAAATCTACTCATCCCTAAGAGTTTTAAACACCCATATGAATGACTCCAAGGAGTGATTTAAGCCACCACTCGTTGTTTAAACCATTTACTTCCTACTCCTACATTATTAAATTCAATTAATCAGAAATAAAATTTCCCTTCCCTATTGTATAGGCCAACTCGATGTCGAAAGACTATAGATACTCGCCCCACCTCATTTACCAATGGTTCAAGTGTCGGTGAGAAAAGATGTAACTGAGGCTTTTATAGTCCATGTATACCACAAAACTCTCACCCATTATATAATTATTCCAAAATATCATTGCATGTACCACTAATACTAACTCGAAATTGTAATTAGGATATTTCCTATCATATGGTCTCAATTTTCTAGAGCCATACACAACCGCAAGAATCTCCTACATCAGAAATGAGACAAGTCCAACTCTGGATGGATCCCAATACATGGTATATGATTTAACTAGTAGAATTAAAGTGTGGATAGGTTATGAGGTCAGTGATCACTTCATATCCTAAAAATATATCTCATAATAATCATTCCAAACAAACATCACCCCTTTCTTGGTTAGACTAGACATTGGGGATTCCAAATGAGAGAATTCTCGGATAAATCACGGATAACAACCCACTAAACCCAAATATCTATGAATATTAAATATATAATGTGATAATCTAAATATACCATAACTGATAATTTCTTTGGTTTCACTGATAGTCCTTCCTCTGAGACAAAAAATTGAATTTGGTAAGATTATCGTAAAGATAGTGCACTCTCAATGTATTGAGGAATATGTCAAGATTTTTCACATGATATTCTACTGACTAGGAGTACACTATGATATCGCTGAAAAAAACACCACAAACCCATCCAAAAATGATTAATGGTCCTATTCATTAGGCTATGAATACCGTTGATGCATTGGTCAAAAAAAATGACATTACAATGAACTCATACAAGATTTACCTTCTCTTAAAAGTATTCCAAGGTATGTTTGACGTTATCACTCCCAAAAGACGGTATCCTGATTTCAAATAAATATTATATAAGATATTATAACCACTCAACTAATTGAAAATATCATCAATTCCTAGAAGGGGATACTAATTTTTTACTGTCATTTGATTCAACCTCTGATAATCCACACATAAGAGGAAATTACCACCATCCTTATTTGTTAAGAGAATTAGAAAACCACAAGATGATGTACTAGGATATATGAATACTTTATTTTCTAGTTCATCCAACTAAACATTAGATTCTCGAATCTCTTCAGGTTATATTATATAAGGCATGACACAAAATGGATCTTCTCCCAGCACCAACTCAAACTATTATTTTAGTGGTAAGACAAATAACTGACTTGTAAAGATATCACAAAAAAGGTCTAACACTACAGGAAAATAATAATTAAATATTCAACCATTATATAGAGAAAGACCATCTATCTGAGATGTGATAAAATACATTATTCACTAAGTTGGACCTGTATTACAATCCTAAAGATCCCATTAACCCTTTTGAAAATAGATTCCCCCTTCTGGAGAAATAAAGGTAATTATCCTTTAGAAATTTTCAATATGAGCCCGGTATAGAACAAAACAATCCATAATATGAATCAAATTGAATATTTTCATTTTTGGAATGAATGGTTCTCAAAATAAAAGGCAACTTCCAATCTCAAGAGAACACACCTTAAAATGTTTGATATTCTCTGGCCGCACTCCCAATGATGTGTCGATGGTCAAAAAATCGTCCATTAATTACATATACAATCCAAAACCATTTTGAAAAAGGTATGATAAAAAAGTAATGTGATGCTTATGTATCAAAAAACATAAGAAAGGGTATACAATACAATAATCATACCTATGATAGTAGATGGTTCATCATCCACAATAGCTCAAATAGTCTTCATAACATGTAGCTGACCAAACCCCCTTCCCCAGTCCCCATCAAAACTACCTTAATATATTACTTATGTCTAGTAATATTATTCCTTCACTGTGGTACACGTCCCCCTATGTGACTAGAATTTTTAGTGTAACTCAAAATACCTACCTAATGAGGAGAAACAGAGTCCTTCCGAGATTGTGGTTCCTATCCTGATCTACTACCAGTGCCCTGGTACTGCATTCCCATACAAAACCTCTTTAGGTGGATAGATATTCAATAATAATGATACTCCAAAGTAGGTTATAGGAACTGGGTATGTTTTTGAACCATCTTACCACATTGATTGAATTGAAACATAAAACAGTCTTGAGATGGATTCCCACTTCCCAGACTGCTCTAATCACTACTACCATGGTGAAAAATATTATAGTGAAACTTCATTCTATTAGAAGAAGAGTTCACATTTTTCTCTATGGAAACAATTTATCCACTGATTAGGCCCTCTCTCAGATTCTCTTTCGTGATGATTTTCGGATTCATCACATCTATATAACTTCTCAGATGGAACATGTTCACCTATGACATTACCTCATAGAAAATACCATCCTGAAAATGTATCACCCTATAGATCTCATCAACTAAAAAAGAAGGTGTAAAGCATTGTAGGTTGGTAAAACATTTAGTGCATTCCAGCACTAACATGCCCTCCTAAATAAAGTATATTAACTCACAATATTTCTCATCCCTCAACATCCTTGGATATAAATGGATTAGAAAATGTTTCTTAAATACCTTATAAGATATATCCTACCACTTTCATAATCTATCCATAATGTCTTAAAACATTTGTCTGGTACAAGAATTATATATACGACATGTTTCACCTCTAATATATGGGTGTCTCAAGATGATTAAAGATCAACTAGACTAATAATATCTTGAAGTCTGCTTTATGGGGGCCTACCTCCCTAGTGAACTTTGGTGGATGCCGACGTTCAAACTCTCTTGTCATATTAGACCACAAGGGTATGGTGAGAACAGTCTCCCTCTCCATGTATTACATAACCATAAAGAGGAATTAAAAAAGATAAACATCCATTTTATTCTCATAAGGTATAGGAATATCTAGTTCAATGGTGTTAGGAGAATTATAATTTCCACTCTCCTGATGCTCAACTCAAAGATGATGAGATAGAATTTTCTCTACAAGAAAAGCACAATCCTTATAACACTAGCTATAATAAATTCAACCACAACATGTGACAATAACATAAAACCACTGACACTTGGTTTCACTAAGAATTTGTTACAAGTTTATTATCAACACATAACAGTTCAATTTTTTCATTTATCAAATATAATAATTATCTCATATCATAGTTCAAATCATAATGTATACATCACTTGAAATAAATATTTCTTTATCATAAGAAATGCATGTTAATATATATCCCTATGTGGCTATCATGATTCATGAATAGTCATATCATTATATAATGGGTCATGATCATAAATGTTAAGAACCAATATCACCATGGAATAATAACCTCACAAAACATGTTAATAACCTATGGTAAAATATCATAAACTATAAAAAGAAAATAGAATAAACAACAACCCACCCCTGGGAACTCGGATTTCCCCTATACATGGGTTAGAAAATCCAAGGAAAAAGCTTGTAACCACGTCTTAAAACATCCTAGTCACCTTTCCACATTTAGAAAATAGTAAATAAACAAAAAAGAAACTTATTTCCTCTGATATCACTTTATAACATACCCATATATGGAACTTTCTCTCACATGGACGGAACTGGTTGGTTACGAGACATAAATAACATCTCCCCATATGTAATATTATATCAACTACCAGTGGGGGTGTGATATGTATAGTGGGGAGAATATACATGTGGTAATAGAGTTACAACATAGTTAAATAATCATATAACAATAATAAATAAATTTCAATGTGAGGAAATAATATAAATGATAGAATACAATGGAAAACCAAAAAATAAAATACAAGTGACCAAAATAATAAAATAAAGGGAACCGTGAAATGATATGGTATAGTGTAACTAAATGTCATGCTAGAAATAATAAAAATATATACTAGAAGAATCAAAATACCCCATCCCTGAACCCCATGTCGAACCATCTCCAAACTCCAACCCATCCATTAATGTAAGAACCCAGATCTTCTTTTCAGGTATGTCTTCCTTTTTCTTGTGTATTTTTGGAAAAAGATGTCTTTTCTGGAAATTTCTTAAGTACACGCCATGTACTTTATAAGTACAAACCACGTACTCGGTTACCGCAGGTAGCCGGGTGTTGGTCGTGTAATGGTCGTGTCACGGTCGAGTCATGGCCATGCAAACAGCCGTGTTTGGTGACTTATAGACCACCTAGTGTGGGGGTCAGTGAAGGCAAGTACACGTCGTGTACTTCTAAAGTACACACAATGTACTTTCTTTTTCTCATTAAAAGTACAGGGGTCATGTATGATGGATGGAAACACCTCATTCTCGACCTAGTTCATCCGAGAGTGTCCATACAACAGCTATTCTTCCCCGAGCCCCCGATTGATCATATGTTCTCAGAATCGACCACTGTAGATTTTGTTGGGATCACCTCGGTAAGCTCTTCCTTCTCCTGGAGATTCGTTTCCTGATTCCTCATCTTTCTAAAGTTTTCCTAAGTTGATCATTTTAGATGTTTTTTGAAGATCTATGGTGTTACTGGGAGATTCAAGGATTGAGGTTCTTGTATAATGATCTTACAACACCGAGGTAGGTTGTTTGTGACTTTCTGTAGAAATTCATTGAGTTATATGTGAAAAATTGCCCAAAACCCTTGGACAATGTATTGGGTGTTTACTATTTTAGCCATGTTAATTGCCTATTATGCTTGTATGTTTGAGTAGAGGTTGATTGAATATGAATAGGTTTAATTTCTATGCTTTTGAAGTCTTTTCCCAATCATGCATTGTTTTGACCGTTTGATCCTTCTTAGCCTGTTAGACTGCATTGTTGTTTTTCCCATGCTTAGTATTGTAGGACAGAGTGATTTGTTTATTTCATATGCTGATATGATGTAGACTACTGTCTAAGTAGTTCTTGAGGTTTAATTTGGACGATACACATTGTTATGCTTTCTTGACTAACATAGGGCCACAAAAACCTAGTGTAGTAGACCATAGGGAGAATGGACGTAAGGTCTTTTATATAGTGTCTGTTTTACTATTACGTTGTGAGACCATTTGGGGAATTGACATTAGTGCTTCCTCAGAGTGTTTGTAGTTCCTCGACGTGGGCCATAGGGGGAATGTTACATAAGTGCTTACCTAGTGCACCTTTAGTCACTAATATGAGACTATAGGTGGAATTTATGGCGAGTGCTTCCTCAGAGATTTTATGCCTAAGCTGAAACAGAGGGTTTAGACTGAGTTTACTGCCCATAGGGTTGCCTGTCTTGTTTGGATGAACAATAGGGGTTTGCCTATGAGTACTTCCCAGAGGGTTACCATTTGTGTTTATCTGCATTCTTGTAAATTTTTTGTTGAACTAGAGGTGTTAGGTTGTGAATACTACCCAGAGGGTTACCTACTTTGTTTAGCTCTTGCTTGATATATAAGACTGAATGCGTTGAAACTGTGTATTGGTTACTGCTGAGTACTTCCTTATTTACTGATTTCATTTACTTATTACCTGCCATATATTCACTGACTATTAGGCACGTATCTTCTAGTGGTTTCCTACTAATATTCATCTCACACCCTCTTTTGAACATGCTTTTGGGCCAAACAGATTATATTATTGCAGGTATAGATCATGGAAAGTGCCCTTCTACTTTAGGTACTTGATTGCTTTGGAGCTAGAGAGCATGGGACCAAGCTTAGGCTTGCGATGTTGCAGAACTATTTATTTATTTCCTTTGTACTTTGGTTTAGTACTGTATTTCAGCATTGTGACTTGTTTCGATGATTTTCGAGACATATGTATCATGCATCATTTATATATATATATATATATACCTGCTCTAGAGGTTATTTCTTCGATCTTCCACTGTTTCTTTTTTATGGTAATATTAATCATTCTTATATTGTTATCTATTTTTCTTTCCATGTGTTACTCTGCCAATGAGGGCATAGTTTCCCCACTATCACACACAAGGCCCTCAATACTAGTCGGCATCCTTTGGCAATAGGGGAAATGCACTTGAGGCCATGTGACCCACCAAGTACGGGGTGTCTCTAGGAGGTTTCCAGAACTAGGATGTTACAAAGTAGTATCAGAGGGCGTTCTTTTCTTCTTGAATTACTATTTGGAGCCTATAGTAAGGGATTGGAAGTAATAGGTACATGGTAATATGTTTTTTCTAGGAGTAGCTAACCCGTCTATAGAGAAAAACCAGTCTAACTCATTAATGCAATTTTTCTGGATTTTCAAATTTAAAGTTGATTTCATTTCACTGTTTGGTGATTCACATGTTTTTTAATGTTACTATTTATATTATTTAGGTTCTATTTCTATTGAAACTCGATGAGATGAGGGTATTCCATCTCATGCTTCATATAGGAACTTTCTAGAAATCACATGTCATTCATTCTGGCCATGCCATTTAGGGTGAATTAGTGATTTTATGTTGTTGTGATAGATGTTGAGCTAGATATTCATGTTGTTGTGATAGATTCCTTGATAACTACATACTTTTTCATAGGGTATTGATTTTTTTTAGGTTTGGTTTACATGAATTCCAAACTCTGGTTCTTGAGGTGTTATGGGCCCTAATGGATCATAATTTTGTGGATCATGGCCTTGTTTTTCTTTTATATGACATGTAAGAGATTCCGAACTTTGATTCGTGGGGAGTATGGGCCCTCACAGATCAGAATTTCGCATTTTAATGTTTGTTTCAGTGTTTTATGGGCATCAAGATTAGTTTTTTAGGCTTACTCTAAGGAAAAACCTAGAATACACGCCGTGTAGTTTTGAATACATGCCATGTGTTCTTATGTTCGGGAATAAATTGTTTTTCTTAAGTACACACGGTGTACTATATGTACACATTGTGCAGTATCTAACCTTCTTGATGGTCGTGTGGGCATAGACATAGGGTTAGTAGATTTTTTGTGGGACACGCCGTGTGGCGGACGTACATGCTATGTGTTTAGACCATGTGCCTTCCCGTGTGACTAACAACACAGATGGATAAAAACTCAAGAATATATTCTGTGTCAGCCTTGAACACGTTGTGTAGTGTAATCCCTAGAATCAAACTGTGTAACTAACAACACAGGTTGGTGAAATCCTTTATTACATGTTGTTTCCATCTAGAACATGTTGTGTATTATGATCCGTGTATCCAGACATGCCACTAACAACACGGGTTGGTTAAGCTCGTCTAGTGCATGTTGTTTCTGGCACAAACACAACATGCAGTCTTGTTCTAGGAGAACCGTGTAGCTTAGTCGTGTAGAGGAACCCAGGCATGGGAAGAGTATTCATACACATTCTGTGTGTTAGGATAACACACCATGTGTTTGGGGTGTTATACGACCAGTTTTTGCAGAAGTACACTCCCATGTTAAGGTCTTAAGATAAAACGTAATGCAGTTAAGTATACATTCCATGTATCCATGTTTTGTAAAAATTGAATGCTTTATTTCTCTTATTCCCATCTTACCCTTCTAGTTTTCAGCAATTGATAATCTTGTTCTAAGGTGTGCACTTGACCTTACAGAGTCATTACATTGAGATGTCCTCCGTTAGTGCACCAGTTATAGGGAAATGATCAGATACCGGACATGGATGATAAAAGACTTCCAGAAGATCCTCTAGTTATTCCAGTCTTGGAACCAGCCATCATTCCGAACATAGGTGTTAATGCACAGTTCCGAGAGGGATTTATGAGGCTTATGTGAACCTTCTGAGGAGTACCACATCCTTCCACTTCTATGGCAGAGTTGACGCGGGTCTTTCAGTAGGAACATCCTCCCACATTCATAGAGGAAGGAGGACAACAGGCTGCAGAGTCATGGTTTGAAGTCATGCTTTCTATCTTCGAGCATCTGGAGACACCTCCAGAGAGGAGAGTCAATATCTCTATGTATATGATTTGGTATTCCACCAAGAGATGGTTGTATGTGATCTCACAAGCAATACGCTAGCAGGTCATGGCATGGGATGAGTTCTAGCATTCCTTCTACGATCACTTCTCTTGAGAGACTTTGAGGGCCGATTGAGCCCAAGAGTTCATGAGTCTGGAGAAGGGTACATTTTATGTTATGGAGTATTCTTCTCACTTAATTGAGATTTATTGCTTCAATACTATTCTAGGTGGTGTAGAGTTATTCCTAGAAAAAAATTTTGAGGTTGGTCTGAGGCACAATATCCGATCTCGGTTAAATATCTTCAGGTTGACATCTATCACATCTATCGTCAACTAGCCGCTAGATAGAGAGTTTAATATGTGGGATTCTAGAGTTGTGAGCCAGGAAGACTTTTCATTTGGAATTATTTTCCCTCCTAATAATAGCAGTAAATGACGTAGGGAGACTTTGCATGGAGATCCAAGGAGGCGAGACACTTCTTCTAGTAGCCAGGTGGTGTGCTACCAGTGCCGGAAGAACGAGCATATGAGGCCACATTGCTCGTGAGACCCACTGAAGTTCTGATCATGCAGCAAGATGGGCCATCTTCAGTACTTCTATCAATTATTCTCACCAAAAGCTTGTGATAGGGGTTCTTTTATGAATCCTCATTCAAGAGAAGCACCACCAGTTTCTCAATAGTCTAGGAACTGGAGTTCATCAAGCTATTCATGTCGAGGTGGAGACCTTGTCTATGGCAGTCAGTCGCTAGGATTTCAGTGACAATAGGGTGGATCAACTCAAATTGGTCAGGCAAGGACACATGGTCAGAGTGAAGGTCAGACATTTGTAGTGTAGCAGACCTAGTAGGAGCAGGATCTAGGACCCTCTGTAGTTCGAGGTACCATCCTAGTTGCATCAATTTTGGCTTCTTCTCTTTTCGATATAGGGGATTCCCGTAGATTTATATCTGTTGATGTTAGGGAGATCCTTGGGCTCTTTATCTTTTATTCTACTGCTATATTAATGATAGACACATCATTGGGGACAAGAACTGCTACTGTACAATATTGCAAGGAGTGCCCTTTTGAGGTAGCTGGGTGTCACTTCTTTGGGGAACTTTATGTCCTAGAGATGACAGGAAATGATTTCATTATCATAATGGACTGGTTAGTTCCCTTCTAGGCATTTTTTGATTACTATCATTGTAGGGTGAGTTTCACATTACCAAAGGGCTGATTGTTTCTTCATAAGGGATAATGAGATGTCCAGACGAGCAGAGCTGGACCCGAGCATCATGGGTTGGGAGAAGTTATAGACCAGATTGCTAGTCAATATCTAGATGACCAGGGGACTTCATAGATATACTTTCATATAGTGGTAGATCATTTTAGGGATGTTTTTTCAGAGGACTTTTTAGGATTGCCTCCGGAACGAGAGGTGGACTTTTCCAAAAAGCTCATTCCACGAGCAGTACCAGTGTAAATTCTTCCTTATTATATCGATACACCAGAGTAAAAAGAGCTCATGAAGTAGTTGGAGGAGTTTTAGACAAAGGGTTTCATCCGACCCAGTACATCTTCTTGGGATTTTCTTGTCCTATTTGTGAAACAAATTCGATAGTTCCATCAGACTTTGTGTGGATTATCAAAAGCTAAACCAGTTGACGGTCAAGAAACTATATCCTTTACCAAGGATTAATGATATATTTGATCATCTTTGATTATATTGGGTGTTCTCAATGATTTACTTGAGATTCGGTTATCATCAGTTACACATTAGTCCATATGATATTCCCCTAGCCTTTTGGAGCAGGTATGGTCTATACGAGTAAGTGGTTATGTCGTTCGGTCTCACAAATACACCTATAGTTTTCATGGAACTGATGAACCGAGTGTTCAATCCATACTTAGATTCTTTCATGGTGGTTTTTGTGGACAATATCATTGTGACTCTCACACTCGACACAAACATGCTACCCATATTGAGATTGTCTTGAGTACACTGAGAGAGCATTATTTATATGATAAACTCTAAACGTACCACTTTTTGATATAGAAAATTTAATTCCTGGGTCATGTTATCTTAAAGATAGGAGTATCAGTAGAACTAGAGAAAGTGGGAGCTGTAGTTTCCTGGGAGCAGGCGAAGAATTTCTTCGAGGTATGAATTTTTCTTGGTCTGGCTGGATACTACAAGTTCTTCATACAGGGCTCTTCATGCTTACCATCACCACTTATGGGCCTAACTAAGAAGGTTGTCAAGTACTTGTGGTTAGAATCATGTGATTAAAACTTTTAGAAGCTGAAAGGGAAGTTGACTTCAAAACCGAAATTAGTTTTTCTTGATCTGGGAAAAATATATACTATTTATTATGATGCTTCAGGTATCAGGCTAGGAGCAGTGCTTATTCATGTAGAAGGAGTTGTAGTGTATGATTCTTAGTAGTTGAGGACACATGAGAGAAATTACATGATGCATGATCTTGTGTTGGCAATAGTTGTTCATGTTTTATGTTGTTGGTGACATTATATGTTGGGAGAGAATTTTGTAGTTTTCACTGACCACAAAAGTCTCAAGTATATCTTCACTCGGTGCGATCTGAATTTGAGACAGTAAAGCTGGATTGAGTCCCTTCAATCCTTTGATTTAGAGCTTGCTTATACTCCTGAGAAAGGAAATGCAGTGGTTGACATGACGAGAAAGAGGACTCAAATACACGCAGTTCAAGAGTCCAGTAGTGAGTGGCAGCTTATGGCTCCGTTCTCTAAGATGCATTTGGAGGTGCACGACAGACAGGGGCATACTTTTCTTTCTTCTATTGATATTACCTCTACTCTTCTTGATTGAGTGCTGATGAGGTAACTGTAAGATTCTAAAGGCCTAGTCCTACAGGATAGAATTTCAAGAGAGGACCCTATTCCTTGGTGGACCATAGGTGACGATGAGATCATGAATTTCTAGGGGCGTGTATGGGTGTAAATAGACATACGTGAGGAGTTGATGTGGAATTTTCATTCCTCGGTTTGGCCAGTTCATCCTGGTGTGAAAAAGATGTATCGTGATCTACACCATCAATATTGATGTCCTGGTATGAAGAAAGATGTTGCTGGGTTCATCATGAACTGTTTCACCTATCAGAAGGTGAAGGCAGAGCATCAAAAACCAATGAGGATTTTGCAGTAGTGACCCATTCCTGAGTCTAAGTGGAATGATGTCAGGATGGATTTCATGACACATTTACCGAGGTCACCTTGAGGGAATGTCGTTGTATGGGTTGTCATTGAAAAACTGATGAAGGTTTCTCACCTCTTGTCGATCAAGTAGACCTTCAGTGTTGATGATCTCAAATGGTTTTGCATTCGAAAGATTGTACATATACATAGAGTTCCACACTCCATTGACTCAGACAAGGATGCCCTTTTTACTTCTCAGGTCTGGAAGGGGATACATAAGGATTTGGGTATATAGGTACTTTTGAGTACAACTTACCACCCTCAGACAGATTGCCAGTCCAAGTGTATAATTCAGGTTCTTGAGGACATGCTGCGAGAATGCATCCTTGATTTTGGAGGTTCTTGGGAGATTTACATACCTCTTGTGTAGTTTTCCTACAACGGTAATTTTCAAGAAACTATTTAGATGTAACCTTATGAGGCCCTGTACAGTATTTCATGCTGATCACCCTTATGTTGGCTGGAGACAGGAGAGGAAGCTATGCTAGGACCTCATCTTGTCCAGGATACAACAGAGCAAACAGAGTTGATTCAGAAAAGGATGGATACTGCACAGTCTCAATAGAAGTCTTATGCTGATCAGTGGAGATGACCTCTGGAGTTTGAGGTTGGGGATCCGGTTTTCCAGCATGTCACACTGTGGTTGGGGCACAAGTGGATTAAGAGAGAGGGTAAGATTTTTTCGAGGTACGTCAATCCATTTGAGATTTTAGAGAGAGTCGGGCCAGTTGCCTATCAGCTTCAGTTACCTCAGAGGTACCGGGCTATGCATGGAATCTTTCATGTTTCTCAGCTTCGACGTTACTTCTCAAACCTGTCTCATGTTCATCAAAATTAAGAGGTTGAGTGGGAGGTGGACGCATCATTTGAGGAGCATCCAATTCAAATTGTGGATCAAAGTGAAAAGTTTCTCCATGAATGGTATGAGTGTTATGGCAGCACAAGAAAGTATAGGAGGAGACATGGGAGAGGGAGGTCGATGTATGATCATAGTGGCCAAAGAAATTTGAGGATTCTTATTCTACACATCCTTGTTAGAGAAATTCGGGGACAAATTTCTTTAAGGGGGGAAGTTTGTAAGAACCTGAATCTTCTTTTCAGGTATTTTTTCCTTTTTATGGGGTTTTTTAGGAAAAATATGAGTTTTTTGGAAATTTCTTAAGGGCACATCATGTACTCGGTTATCACAGGTAGTCGGGTACTGGTCGTGTCATGGCCATGCAAACAGCCGTGTGTGGTGACCTAGAGACCGCGTAATGCAGGGGCCAGTGAAGGAAAGTACACTTCATGTACTTCTAAAGTACAAACCATGTATTTTTTTATTAAACATACTAGGGTCATGTCTGATGGATATAAACGCCTCCTTCTTGACCTAGTTCATTCGATAGTATCTGTACGTCCATGATTCTTCCCCAAGCCCCTTATCGAGCATTTGTTCTCCAAATCTTCCATTGTTGATTGCATTGGGATCCCCTTGGTAACCTCTTCCTTCTCCTAGAACTTAATTTCCTGACTCCTCCTCTGTCTCATGTTATCCCCGGTTGAACCTTTTAGAGGTTTTTTCAGATCTATAATGTTCTTGGGAGATTCAAGGCTTGAGGTTCACGTATAACGATCCTACAACACTGAGGTATGTGGTTTGTACCTTTCAAAAGAAATTATTTGAGTTATATGTGCAAAATTCCCCAATACCCTTGAACGGGGTAATGTGTGTTTACTGTTTTATCCCTGTTAATTGTATTATATTCTTGTATGCTTGATTTGAGGTATATTGAATATTAATACAGTTAATTTCTATGCTTTGGAAGTTTTTTCCAATGCATGCCTTGTTTTTACCGTTTGGTCCGGGTTAGCCTATTAGGCTACCTTGTTGTTTTTCTCATGCCTATTATTGTAGGATGGAGTGATTTATTTATATGACAAGCTAATATACTAGTGACTACTAGCCAAGTAGTTCTTGAGGTTTACTTTGGCTGATACACGTTGTTATGCTTTCTTGACTTACGCAGGGCCATCAGAACCTGGTGTAGTCTACCATATGGAGAATGGATATAAGGGCATCTCTATAGTGTTTGTTTTACTATTATGATGTGAGACCATCGGTGGAATTGATATAAGTAATTCCTCAGAGTATCTGTAGTTCCTCGATGTGGGCTATAGGAAGAATGTGACGTAACTACTTTACCAGAGCACCATTAGTTACTGATATGAGACTATAGGAGGAATTGACAATTATTTTCCCTTGTCCAATCCTGCATCCATGTAGTCTGTTCAGGTACCAAATGGCATCTCGAATAGGGTGTCAGTATAACTCAGTTGGTCGACATCATAATGTATAAAAATAACCTATCTGATAATAATTTCATGAAATAATTTAATTAACATGTGTATTACTTATTTAAATAAATAAATTAACACCAAATATACAAAACTTAACACCATGCTAGAATGTTGTTGAGAATTTCTCACAATGATGCCATCCAAAACCATATAACCACAGTAAAACATAACCTACCTCGGCTCCATGGTGATATTTATCTAAGAATATACCACAACCATGCTAACCATAACCATATAACCAAGTTTCAAATCATAACAATATTGTTGAAAACCATCTATATTAGCATTTCAACATTTAATTATGGTCGATCCTAGTATATAATCATTTCAACATGTTCCTAGGCCAAGCCCTGTATATATGAATTTTATCATTTCTCTGGGCCAATCCTGGAATATATGAATTTTAGTACGAGTTACGGGGTATATCCCACTATCTATTCACTTCATCTTGTCTTAGGGCACAACAGGATATATAAGCATTTAGAATTTAAACTGGGCCAATTCCAAATATATGATTTACAAAAAAATTGACTAGTCCAATTCCTCATATAATAATTATAGTATAGAAGTCACAACACATGTTAGAGCAACAAGGATATCACAATATCACATCATGAGGATCAATGGTTAATTTTTAAAATTACCATTTATCTTTCAATTACATATTTAATTTATCATTTGCTCATAACCAATAACATTCTAGTTATCTCAATAAATAAGAAATGCTAAGGTGAATCCATATGAAGCAATCCCCCAAAATCACTGACATGTTAAACCCACATTAATCCATCAGTAAATTAACTTACAAATAATGGTTCACTCATCAGAACTGTATCCATATGCCGGTTCAGTAAACTATTAGATCTAATGATACTCCAAGTTAAAGTCTAATTAATCATTTAATTTATTTATGGGCATGTTTTGTTGGTTAAATTGTAGTATTTCACATACCTTGAAATTAAATAGACCATATGGTAATGGTTTAGATTCCCTACCTTTAACTGACGATCAACCAACACTTCCTATTGAATTTTCCCACAAGAAAAAGGGTGCGGATAATCACAACATGGATCCTAGATTATAACTGACCAAGATCAAAACAAAAAAAATACTAATGTTCATAAATTTCACCACAACATCCAGAGGTCAAATGGAGTGATGGGAAGACCTAATCAAAACCACATACTAAGGATCTGATGCATAATCAGGACAACCAGAATCAAGGGAGGTGGTCCAAAATTACCAAGAAGCCACCCTAGAATGTATAAGAGGAAACTAAATGCAATTTAATGAGAACAATATCCCACATGACATCCTTTAAAAATATTCTTAAGAAATATCATTTCGTGTAATTATATTAAATATTGTTCATTTTTTAGATGGATATGATGAAAAATGCATCACCTATGGTGATTTTCAACACTTCTCAAACATTACATGATGTGAAAGGTATACATAGTGTGTACTCGTTTCATGCCCTATAATAGTTCATGACAAGTCCAACATCAGTTATATGCCTTGTAACATGTATATGACTTGTAATTTCCCAATAGATAATTTTGAGTCCAAATTCTATATATGGACTGGAAACACCTTATAATACTTCTCCAAAATGAAAAGCATCGATAAAAGCATTTAACAAATTTATATATGGAATCTATTAATTAGAAACATATACATCCCTAGAATTTAATTCCTTTTCCCCAACAATGGATCTCTATCTTGGAACAAGACATTTCCTCGAAGGATGAAAATATAATCTCAAAGAGGGATGTACCTAAAAAAGATGGGATCTTACACACTTTATCCTAAATGAGTTTAATAAATTTTTCTAAATATGGAAATTAATGTAATATATTAATTTCCATTTGAAATTATCTAGAAATTCTTTTTAATGTAGCAGATCAAAATTTGATGAAAATGATGACATTAGAAAAGGGGTTTCAGTATGCAATGAAAGTTATTATCCTTTTTGAATTGTATGTTATGAACTAGAAGAGTTAGAATAAAATTTTCAATGTATTTAAATGTTGGAATATGATTCATAGGTCTCTCTAATATTAAAATAAACATTATTCTTTGATGTTACTCACTAAAGGATTTTGTAGGGAGGTTTTTTGAGACAGTCATTTGATGATACGGGAGGAATTACAAAGTGATTTAGTGAGTTTAACCAAACACAAAAATTGAAGAAAATATAAGGCCTCCCTAGTGGTCTATCATATGTGATATTATTATAAAATAACTTATAATTGGATTTTATATTATTATTTAATGAATTTAATAATGTAAAATGTATTATGTTATATAAAAGTAAGACTTCAATTTGTCTTGTGTTCGTGTTTTTTGTATGTATTGTGTGATGAAAAATTATAATTTTCCTATCAAGAACAAATTTTAGTTATCCATAATAAAAAATCTCCCTGGATATTATAGGGTTTGAGTAATATTTTATGTTAAAAAGAGTGGGAATTCATATAGGGTAACAAAATATACTAATGAGGTACACAATAGTTTTTTTCGTATGACCCACCATGTACACCACATTGAGTTCTATACACTATTTCTATGGTATAAAATGTATTGAGTCGTTCCTTTTTAATAGATTATTTCTAATATAAATCTTTAACAATATATTAAAATAATAACGTTGATGGGACTTTTGATGTTTATTATCTTGGAAACTAGAAACATAATATATCAAGAACATTAGCAAAATATGAACATAGATTATTTAAACCACTTGAAATACTTCTTTTGGATTCCATCCCCTTTCACTTCATTTAATATGATTTCTTAATGACATAAATAAATATAAATGGTTGAGTATAAATCGAATTAATGGATAAAAAATTAATGGTATATGACTAATTATCACGGATAAAATAAGAGGCATTACATGAGAGCATAATTATATGTACATGATAAAAACATGGAAATGTTTCTACAACATAAAAATGTGAAATTTAAAATCATATCACTGAGGTTCATCATCAAGGTTTCCTAAAATAAACTACCAAGGTAATTCAATAAGGTATCATAGAACATGTCATCTCTTGAGACTAATTCCTTATCAAATGTATTGGAGGTAAATCAGGGAACACCCTTCATATTTTATAATTCATGTGAGTGACATCGATTGAAATAAATCATTTCATCGATAACTTAAGGATAAAAAATAATGGTTTTTATATAAAATCATTAAGTACATAAGTGTGTAAGGAATTGGACATTTCACCATTTTTGCACTAATGAGAATAAAATGTGGGTTTTATAAATTTAAAACCCCAATCAATGAAGTATAAGTACATTGTATGAATACCCTTTAATAAAAATAGTGTTGGGTATTAAAAAAATTATAAGAGAGGCATAAAAAATCAATTGATGATTTTGGTAGCATAATGGGTATACAATTTGGATTTTGAAAGGAATTAATGAGAGAGAATTTAAATTTATCATTGACAAGAAAACATTTCGATATTAATACAATTATCAGAACACTATGAAAACATAATAACATTGATATTATAAGACTAAATATAATTTACTTGGACAAAATTTAAGGAATAGAACCCCTTATCTTGTGGGATAAAATTGTAAGGCTTGATGTGAGTTCCTCAAAACCTTAGAAACTCTATGAAATGGATCCAGTGAGTGAAAATATGGGGAAATTCATACAAAATGGATTAGGAGTGAATGAAATAGAGAAGAGAGGTGGATATTTTTTGAAAATGCGTGACAATTATTTATTAATTTCTAAATATAGGCCTTGGAAATATTTTTTTTGTGTAAAATGGAAAACCATTGGGTAGCCCCTGGTTTTAAGTCAAAATTTATGAAATGAAGAAAGTGGTTTTTAAAATATTTAAATTTTAGAACTAAAATTCAATATTCCATATTACATTTGGCATGATATGATATTTTATAAATATAATTTTGTTTTTAAAAGAATAATTTAAAATTTATAAATTTTAATATTGTTAATAGGTTTGAAAAATCAATTAAATTCCTCAAAATAAAATATAGTGAAAAATTAAATATTTTTGGTCTTAGATTTAGTTATTTAAATTAATTCATTTTTATTAAAAATTTATAAATTTATAAAACATAATGAAAACACAAAACTATATTTTTACTATTAACTAAAAATAATGTTTTTTTGGAAATTCTTAAAATTGTACCCAAACCTAATTTCTATGTAATAATTTTAAAAATAAATTTTAATTTACCAAAATAATTTAGTAAATTTGATAATTTTAACTTTTAAAAAATTATTTATTAAAAAATATTTGGGTTTACAACATAGTCATATTTTTGACCCTTATAAAAATCAAATGGGATATTATAAAATCATCTTTTAATTAAATAAATAATATTTTGTAAGATTATATCATGAATGTAAATTTTCGTTATAATACATTAATTTAACATATAAGTGTGTTGATTTTAAAAAAAATTATGTTTTATTAGTATCCAAAAATATATTTATCATATTCATGATATATTCATTTATATATTGTTATATAAAATAACAATGACAGTGGTATTGAAGAAAAAAAATTATTCCTAAAATAAAAATAACCCCTTTATAATAATAAGGTCTAGATACATTACCCATTATTACCCCATCAAACGTCTTAAGGGTAAGGTGTGCAATAGTGGTTCTTTCATAGGTTTAATTAACTAAAATTAACCTAATGGTGATCTCTACTAACTTTAACTTATTTGATAGTCAAATCATCTTGATACTTAATGGTTATTTCTATATTTGGGCTTCGTCAAGATACATCACCTAGGATCTTATATTTGAACAAATGGTCTTCAAATGGTAGGATGCTACTAGTTCAGGTCACCATTTCTACCATATATATCAATAATATTTTGTTATTTCACTTTATAAAAACTAATTAAAATTTTAATATTATTACCAATGGCCATATTGACTAACCATTAGGTAACATTCTGATCCGATATGTCACTTTTCCTTTTATACACAATATATACTCCACAAATATCAATCCTCAACATTCATTAATTTTATTTAAAAAGTTTTACACTTACATTGATAATTTCAATCATATTACTCACTCTTCTATTTATTTTAACTATTTTTATAGCAGGTGAGATCATTATTGGAGAATTTAGTCATATGGAGTTTACATTAGTGTGTGAATTGTTTTTTATTTCATATTATTTTTTCTAGATATTATAGTCAATATTAATTTATGATACATAATGTTATTATTAAATGTAATAGTATTTCTATGTACTCGTAATAAGACATTCATTTTAAAATAAGATCTATAAATAAAATATGGAAATTATTTTTAGGTCATTACAATCTCCACCTTATGAAATTTCTTCCATGAAATTTGTCTCCTACCTCAAAACAAGTTTGTATATTTCTCCATCACCAATTTTTCTAGATCATAGTTTTCTTCTTAAATTTTCTTATTTCTACATAATAATTTCAAGAGTTAGTTTTCTTTATTCCATAATATGGTTCCATTTAATCGAGAAAATGGATAATGTTTTCTTTATCTAATAGCTCGTGTTCCAAATACATGCCATTTTTTATAGTATATATGTTTGATCCAACATATTATTGTTTAATTAAGGTTATTATCCACTAAATGAGGATAATATTATTTTATTATATTATAATATTAATGTACTTCATTATTCATAAACACCATTTTTAGTTCATTTTACAATTTGAACATTATTTCGCATCACGGTTGTAATTTTTATTTGAAGTGCACTATTTCAAGGTATATTTTCTGACTGATTTTAAATAAAACAATATTATTTATTTTAATTTAAAATTTAATTATCAGGTTTTCCATTTCATTTTAACCAATTCATTCTTTTATAGCACTATGCGATTCATATTGGAAGACCACCACTTTGGGATTTCAACACAGAAAAGTTTGGGGAAGTTAATTGGAAAGTATCACAAAAATGATTTTATTAGCCATGATCCAATCCCAATGAAGATTAAATTTGAACTATATATATATATTTAATCTTATTTAAAAATTCGTTAAACTGGTTCCATGTCAAATTCGGTCATTGGGAGGGATATCTGGGAGTCCCAATTTGAAGACTAATATTTTTGCCAGATTTTGAGGCCTGAAAGTCCATTTCACAATTTTCATTTTAACACTTAAATGGATAGTCCAATTGGGATAAATTTTTTACATGATTTAAATGAAATAAAGGGATACATTAGTTTATACTATAACCAAGCTTAATTCTCGCAAAATAAAGGTTGTTCTGGTGCATCAATTAGGTGATAGAAAATGAATTCAAGCTATCTTGGAAATCATGAAACATTAATTATCCACCCACGTTCCTCCACCCTTTAGCATACCCAAGTTAATAGTTGTAATTTTAGGGATGAGTATCGATTATAGTGACATAAATTATCTATTTATGGTGGAATTTTTCTAGAAAAATGGAGTACTTATTGTTTTATTTTATTTTAATTTTATGTTGTCACTTTGTTATTGTATTTACATTTCTTTCCCATGTATGTTGTTCAATTCAACATAGTCTCTTATTGAAAGTTATTCTTCTCCTATTATTATATTATTTTTAATATAAAATTGATTTAATTTACTCATGGTGTGAAATTTATTCATACCAAACCTTTTTTAATTCTTCACACCACTGTGGAGTGATCGATATTTCATTGTTTTTCACTTCTTCAATTCCTCACTCATGATCCTACATTCCACTTCGATTAACAGAATAATATCAATGAAGGGATAAACCACTTATGGGTTTATCCAAGTGAGTATAAATGTTGTCAAATGGATGTTATTTATCACTCTACTATTTGATAATAATTTCATTTATTTCAGTTTCTTATTCAATGATTTTCTCTCTACCACCTTATTATTGAATTTTATAACACCACTTACCATGGGCTAATAAGATACTTTACCTAGAAGTGATATTGAAAAAGTTCCTTGAAGAGTTTTGGTGATTATAATGTGTATTTTATGGTGTTAAACTAGTAATTGGGGAGATTAAATTGATTTCATTGAATTAATCCTTCTCGAGTTAATGAAAGTTAAATAATTTAAAAATAAATTCATCTAATCCATCAAATGTAATTACCTATGATCAACTAGTCCTCATTATTTGAATTCAAATAGGTATATTAGTTATCATTTAAAACCATATTAATTAAACCCAATTTTGGAAGTTTATATCCAAATATCCATCTTAGAATGTATGTCTCTTTAGGTGTCTACATAGGTATTCAAGGATTTGACATCCCATGTTTCACTACAAGAGACCACATTAACCCTTAGAACTTTGGTAAATTTGGTTGAGAACATATTTTGACACTATTACCAAGTACCGAAGTAGGTAATCTTGAAATTCATTCTATTATTCCCCATTTATCTTTTCTCACCTCAATTTATCTTATCTTTCCCACTTTGTTTTCACTTTTCTTGGCACATGTTTGCCTATACCCATGACAAATCAAATTGTTTACTTACGGTTGACAGTTCTAGGGTCAGGGAGTCAAGTACACCTAGTGAAATTATTACATTAGATCTTAATATTAACAATACTATAGATTCCAATATTTCTCCCATTCAAATAGAGGGTCGTGAAATATATCAAGTCATAAATATGGGTGGGAACTAAAGTGGAAATCAAAATGAGGAAGCGCCAAACATGGGAATATAGTCAATAAAACCAAAAAGGACCGACTCACACCTACTTGGACTAATTAACCTGCTTATATTCGGTATTATTCACCAAGAGAAGTCTACTATGTCTTAAAACCTAATTTCCTAAACCATCTTCCTACCTTTCATGGGATGGAGTAAGAAATTCCATACATTAATGTCAAATAGTTTAGCAAAATTATTGAAACCATATGCCCATCACATCAACTTGAGTCAGATAATATTAAGATCCTTCTTTTCTCCCTAAATGATTATTCCATGAATTATTTAAAAATATGATACCAACTTAAATCCACATCTGAGTCTAATTAAAAATGGATTTATACAGAAAATACTTCCCCTATCATAAAAAAAAATTCACTAAAAAAGGGCATCCAAAACATTTTTGAAAAAGAAGGGGAGTCATTTTGTGAAACATGGGAATAGTTCTAAGACACACTAAACTTGGTATATCACCATGGATTTTCAATTCCAGAACATGTTCAAATCATTTATGAAGGGTTATGTCTGAGGGAAAAAAATCATTGACGTGATGTGTAATATAACCTTAAAAAAACAAATCCCCAAATGATGATTACGAGTATCTAGAAGGACAGAGAAAAAAAAACATATTTTGGGAACATCACATTACTATGAAAAGCCACCCAAATCTGGTGGAATTGACAATTTTAAGGAAGAATAATTATATAGAGTAAATATTTCACACACTAGGATGGTCGAGAAAATTGATCTTAAGAAGGTCTATGAAATCCAAACTATTGACCCTATCTTCACACTTTATAACAAACATGACCACAATACCAATAACATCCCTTGCATACCTTCCATAAAGGTTGTTATTTTAGGAGGACCACAAGTTGAGGTCAATTTTATGAAATTTAAAATGCCACAATAGCAACACTCTTTCAATCCAAGAAACAATTATCATCCATGATTCATTTGGAAAGATAAATAACAACCCATCTAATAACTCTGTCATCCACAAGGACCAAACCCCTACCCTGCACAAAATTTTCAAACCCATGCTTAGTATCAACCTCAACTAGTCAAATAACAACATCCTCCTGTCCAATAAAAACAGCCCATACATCAACCCATCCAATAGGGTCCCAAAAACCTTAATATCCACATAGGATAAAAAAACACCATAATACCCAACCTGTATCTCCCTCTCCCAATACTTGAAAAATAGTATAAAATAATGATGAAAATGAACACTGAAGTCTCATACCATAGAAAATAAATATAAATAATTAAAATAATAAAGGCACCAATGAATACATAGGTAGTACCATCGTCATCCTTAAGGTAATAATCCAGTTACAAATAAACCTCTCATGAAAAAATAAAAGTAGTGACTATCTTAATAAGTGGGAAATCCATTGAAAAACATGAAAAAAATTCCAAATTCATTAAGATATTTAAAATAACATGAAAATGAGGAATAAACACCATAATATTATGAAAAATATAATGATATTGTGATTGAACCACAACCATCCCAAAAAAATCACACAACATGATCCCTCCCTCAATACATTTGAAGAAAATATAAATCATAATTTAATGAAACATTGAGGGAAATATTATCTCAGTTTTAGTTGAACATTACATTTCTCGATGCAATCCAAACCATTATTTTCTACTCCAAGTATATAAATTACATGTATACTTTCAAAAAATTGTTCTCACATAAAAAAACCAAGTCCTTTTGGCGATTAATATGAGTACCACCATTAAAGGAAACATTCCTCCTAAGTTGAAATATAATAATTATTCATAAATCAATGTTAAACTAGGGGACACAAAAGTTTTAAAATACCTTTATGATCTAGGAGAAAAGGTTCACCTCATTCTATATTCCATGTATTTTTAGTTTTCACATGAGGAACTCCAACCCATATCTATCAGTCTTCAACTTGCTGATCATAGTCTTTAGGTTTTTTAGGGGATCTTAAAGGATGTTTTTTTAATGTTAATAATTTCATTTACCCAATTTACTTCGTTGTCCTTGAAAATCACCATAATTTTAGGACCTATGGAACAAACCCCTATCATAATTGGTCACCATTTTTTATAAACAATCTACAAAATCATTGGAGTTAGAAATGGGACCATTACACTAACCTTAGAAATATGATCCTCGATGTAAACATTTATAATGTGAACTGTCAAAATTGGGATAATTAAGAGATCCCTAAAGTTAATTGTATAGGTAGTATTAATTGTAAACTAGTGGAAAAAAGGAATTGTTGAAGGATGTTTATGTCATGATGAGATTTATTTCCTTTGTTCACTTGATGTAAATTTTTCTCCATGGATTTAATATCAATTAGATGAATCCTTTGATGATTTTTCAAGATCACCAATCATTGATAATATTTAGAAATCAAAAACATTGAGTCTATACCCATTAATGACATTGATCCATCCAATTTGGTTTGTCAAACTTCTATTTAAAATGAACCAATTATTTTAATACATTTGGAAATAAAAACAATGATCAATGAAAATTACCATCCTTTGTTTTAATTTTTTTTAGTAAACTTATCTTGAATTTAATGTCATTCCCTCATTAATCATGTATTAATTCTTAAGGGATAATGAAACCTTTATTGTTTTCATTTCTTCTTATCTTGACGAAAATTAGGAGAGGATTCTTCTAGATGTCATGGGAAAGGACTAGAAAGAAATTGTATGGACTCTGTCTAAAATTCCTAGGATTATCCCACTAATTTTTTCTCAGAGGATTGTTCTGGAATCTAAATAAAAACTATGCCATAAACCTCAATGGAGGATAAATTCCAATATTATGGATGTGGTATGTAAATAACTTCTAATGTTGTTAAAAGTGGTTATCATCTACCAAATTTCGGAGAGTGAGTGGGGAAAGACCAATCCATGTTATTCCAAAAAAAGGATTAAATCACTACGATCACCAATGAGGATGGTTATATTCTCCCCAAAATAATCAATAAGGGATTCATAGTTTGTGTTGACTATTGGATGTTAAACTTATCCCCCAAGAAAGACCATTCCCCTTTACCCATCATTGATCAAGTCCTTGAATGATTCGTAGGTCATAACTTCTATTTCCTATATGGATTCCCAAGATATAATCAAATTGAGGTCTCCTTAAAATATAAAGGGCGAACAACCATCAACTATATATTCGACAATTTTTTCCTTTAACTGCATTCCATTTGGGTTATGTAATTATACAATTATCTTCAAGCAGTGCATGTCAAGAATCTTCTCTGAAATGGTAGGGGATAGTTTAAAGGTATTTATGGATGAATTATTCATCTATGGAGATACATTTGATAGATAATATAAAAAATTTTAAAGGGTGTTGTCTAGATGTGAGGATAAGAATCTCATCCTAATACAGTAAAAATTCTATTTCATGGAAATGGAAGGACTTGTTCTAGGTCATCTGGTCTTTGGTAGAGGGATTAGAGTTTATAATGATAAGTTTGATGTTATTCTACCCCTTCCCTCTAAAAAAACTATGTGGTGAGGTTATTTTTAGGACATGTTGGTTTCTATAGAAGGTTTATTAGGAATTTCCACACTATTTACCAACAACCCTGTGCTATTTTAGTGAAATATGATCTATTTATATGGATATAAATATATGAGGAATGATTATAAACAATAAAGTCATCTCTTATCTCTCCACCTATAATGAAATATCCCAAATGAAACTTTATATTTAAACTCATTTTTATGCGAGTAACTTTCCCTTAGAATTTTTCTTAGGGAAATATTATGATAAAACCCCATGTGTCATTGCTTATGCTAGTAAATCATTACATGATGTGAAAATAAACTACACCCCCACTGAGAAATAGTTACTTATTCTTGTCTTTTCCTTATAAAAATCCAAGTCCTATCTCTTAGGATCTCCTATCATTGTCTTCCCTGATCCTTCAGATCTAAAATACCTTTTCCAAAAAAATATGATATGTCTAGATTTATTTGGTGGGTACTTATTCTAAATTAGTTCTAAGAAAAAAATGGTGTTGATAATGTTTTAGTTGATAACCTATCTAGGATGGAATTCAATGAAAAATCACATCACCTTTCTGTGTCTGATTTATTTCCTGATGATAACCTTTTTTCTATGACTGATTTCACATGGTATGTTGACATAATAAAACCACATTGTTATACTTGTCATTAAAAAATTATTTGGCACCTATGATAAGAGGAAATTACTTTATTATGTCAAACACATTGTTCTTTAGGATCTATTCCAATTAAATTTTTATCTTGGTCAAGTCATTAGGATATTTGTTCCTGAATCTGAATAAGATTCCATTCTTAAATTCTATCATTGAGAGGCATCTATGGGAAAAATTATTATAAATAAAACCACTTCAATGGTTATCCAAAGTGTTTTCTTCTAACATTACCTCACTAATTATTCATTCAAAATTTTCAAAAATTTTCCCTGATATCAACAATTATAATCTATAACCAAAAGGTATCAAATGCCCCTTACTTCAATTATAGTCTTCAAAATATTTGATAACCGAGGAATTGATTTAATTAGACCCTTCCCAAATTATAGGGGATATATATATATCCTATTATATTTTGATTGTGTCTCAAAATGGATTGAGTCTATTCCCACCAAGTCCATTGACCATCAAGTTGTTCTCTAATTCTTAAAAGGGCATATATTTTATAGATTTGGAATTCATAGGACTGTAATCAATGATTATTGAACACTTTTCTACAACTATCCCCTCTCAGAACTGATGTCTATTAATGGGATTTATAAAAAAATATCCACTACCTACCACCCTCAAACTAATGGTCAAGCTGATTTGGAAAACAAGAAAATTAAGAAAATTCTTGAAAAAACTGTCAATACCTCTAGGTAAGATTAGTCTGAGAAAAACTTGTATTCTATTTGAGAATATCATACTACATTCAAAACCATTCTATGCATGTCAACATATTGGTTGTTTTATAGAGAATGTTACCATTTACCTATTGAAATTGAACATGAACACCATTTGGGAAATAAAAAAAATGAATAATGAAATTTCTATGGCTAACAAAGAGAGGAAATTAGATCATAATGAACTCGATTAACATAGGATGGAGGCTTTAGAAAAATCAAGGATAAATAAATCTAGAGTTCAAGCATATCAATAATGTAATCTCAATGTAAAAAACATTAAACTGGGAATTTTTTTGATCTTGTATTGTTCCAAACTTCATTTTCACTAAGGGAAATTAACATCTAGATGGATAGGTCCTTACGAAGTGCATCATGTGTACCGTAATGGGGTAGTTGATTTTCCGGATCCCACTTGTGGTAATTTCTTCAATGTTAAAGATCATAGGATAAAACTATTCATTTAATAATTTATTAAATAATAAATAGATGAGTAGTTAACTATTGAAAACTATGTACCATAAAAAAGTTGATAGATTTAGGGTTCATGTTGAGATAATGACATTAAACAAAGTTCTTTATGGGAGGAATCCTAGATTTTACCTGTATATTGAATCAGTGTTTGGAGTTCCGAAATAAAATGGTATTTTTTCTCCTTTCCTTTTGAAAATTTTTTATTTTTATTTTGGTTTAGTTATCGGAACCTGGGGTTTCCATTATGTTATAATTTTTTAGTGTATTATTCATCGAATGTTGAGGTTGATGTATTTTTAGGAAAATAATTCTTTTTCCAAGAGTTCAAACACAATATTCTATCTTTGATAAAGCATCTCTGAGTAATATGGTGATACAATGAGAAACCATGTTCATCATGAACTCTAACTTCAACAACCACGTGAAATTATTTCATATTTCATATGTCTTTTTTCTTTATAACTTCTCTTCTATGAATCTACCCCTTCTATATTTTTTTCTTCAAACACTAGGGACAATGTTATTATTTTTTGGGGGAAAAAGGAAGAAAAAACATTTGTGCCAATGAAAATTTTTGTGTGCAAAAGTGGATGAAATTTTTTCTCAAACCTTGAACATGATAACAAACATTGAATTCTTTGAAACATAATATCAAACAATTTTTCATGCCTTGAATCTAATGTTAATCTGTGTTTAACTTCATGATCATAGATTTTAGAAACTGTGGGTGTCTGATGTGATTTTTCATTGTCTATATTTTCATCCATTTAATAAAAAATCACAACGAAAAACCATTGGAAGTTGGGTGTAATTTTTATTTTTTGGGTCCCTTTCATCCTAACATAGGGTTTGTGGCCTATTTTATTTTAATTTGAGTGTTGAACAAAAAAATGAAAAAACCTCATTATGAAATGTTGTTTCCAAATACGTGATGTCCAATACTCGTGGATCATGAATTTATTGTTTTCTTACAAATTTATAGACTTTACATCTCTATTTTAAAGCATAGAATAGATAAAATTTGTGGCATTCACCACTTCGGTAACATGATTCTATAGTTTTCTTGCCAAGAGTTTGTCTTTTCATCACTCTTACAAATCGAAAAAACATAAAAGAAGAAAAAAATGGATACTCATCTTAAGGTTTAATATGATTTTCATCCATCACTTATATTTATTTTCCCCTTCAACAAAAAAACATGCCCCATGACTTTTGTGATGCACAACACATCATCAAGAATAATTGAAATTGGATGAAATGTGGAGATTAATTTGAAAAATAGAATGGGAATGCATTCAGATATGATTTTAAACTTAGAATTTTTAAAATGATTTGATATATTTGATGATTTTTTATGTGATGTTGATATGGTAAGCATGGTATGTCAAACTTTTCTTAGAAATGGACTTCAATTTTCATATTTTTGAGGTAATTTTTTATCAAGATAAGAAAAACTCACGTTGGGGTGTAATTATCCATGGAATGGGTCTAATATTATATGATTATATTTCACATGCTTCATTATTTATAAATACCATTTTATTTAATTTTACAATTTGAATATTATTTTACATTGAGGTTGTAATTCTTATTTAACGTGCACTATTAAATGGTATAATTTGGGGAACATTTTAATTGACCCATTAATATTTTTTGGAATTTGATATTTAAATTTCAGGTTTCACATTCCATTGGGACCAATTTGACCTTTTAGAGCATCAAGATACTCACATTAGAGACCACCATTTGGGACATTCAACCTAAAAAATTATGGGAAAAGTGAATTGGATAGTAGCCAAAAACAATGTGTGTATAAGATAAAAGACCATTGCATCCTAAATTTAAACTAAAAATATATGAAATCATTTGTCACATTCCTTAAAACTGGGGAAAATTCCAATTTGGTCATTTTGTGGGAGATCCAGTAGGCCCATGTTGAACATTAAATTCTAGTTCAGATTTCGAGGCCTGAAATTCAATCTCATTATTTCTGGCATGACTCTTAAATGAATGATCCAATTGGGATCAAATTTTTAAGGGATTTAGAATAATTCATGAGATAATTTTTTTCTGTTAATAAAAAGAACAATTCTCAAAAACCAAAGTTCATTCTAGTACATCAATTAAGAGAGTTAAAATGAATGCATGATGTCTTACAAATGATTAAATATTTATTATCCACCCATTTTCCTTCACCCTTTGTCCTACCTAAGTTAATGGTTCCAATTTTAGGGATGTGGCTAGACCAATGGTACTCCAATGATCTATTTAAAGAGGGGGTTTTGAAGAAAAATCCATTATTTATGGTGTTTGTTTCATTATAATTTCTTATTGTCTCTTTGTTATTGTATTCACATATCATTCTCATGTAATTTCTTAAATTCTACTTAGTTTCTTATTAAAATTTATTCTACTCCTATTATTCAACAATTATTCATATCACATTGATATCATTGCCTCAAGGTGTTAAATTATTTGTAACAAACCATGTGAAATTCTTTAAAAATGGTGGACTGATCATTATTTCATTGGTCTTCACTTCTACAATTCTAACCTTATGAGTCTATGTTTTTGCTTCCATTGAGAGAATAGTATAAATAATGGGAAAACCCTCTTATTAATTGATTAAAGGTAGTATAAAGGGAATATTTTGGATGATATTTATCACTCTAATATTTCTTAATAACTTCTTTTATTTTAGTTTTTCATTCAGTGATTTTATATCTTCCTCTATATAGAATTTTATCAACACGCTTTTCATGGAATAATAATATCCTTTACCAAGAATTAATCATGAAAAAGATCCTCCAAGAGTGTATGTGATTTGAATGTGTATTTTATGATGTTAAAAAAGTAAGGTATTAGGATATATTGATTTAATTGAATGAATCATTATCAATTTAATGAAATTGATATAATTTAAAAAGAAATACATCCAATTCATCCCTTGTAATAACCTACGATAAAACCATTCTCATTATTTGAATTCACATTGTACTCATAGTTCTAATTTAAATGCATATATAATCAACCCTATGTTATAAACTTCATAACCATATATCACTCTTAAAATACACGGATTTTTATGTGTCTTCTTATGTCATTGAGGATTTGACAACCCAACTTGCAATACAAGCAATCGCTTCAACCCTTAAAACATGGGTAAATTTGGTCAAGACCATAGGGATACATAGAAAACACCATGGACATTGGAAATATTTATTGGCAGGGATACCTAATCAAAAATTGTTCTAACACACTCTATAATTTAAAATTATAAAATGTACATTAGGCTCAGTTTCCCATTAATTTTAAACCTCATCACCCCTTTACATAGTTATACATTGAGGAATACATGATCTTTAATATGAAACTCTAGTTCCTTCCATTTTTTTCATAACTATTTTATAAAATATGAGAATCCTTGATATATTTTCGGATCACTAGTAACTTATCCATATTAAATTCCACAATGTCGGGTCCCAACAATTTTCCTTCACTAACTCAATCATTGCACATGATAGTTCTACACATTTTCCATTACAATGCTTTATAAATATCCATTTAAATGCTCAAGTGAAACTATTATTATAGAAGAATTCAAAAAATGAAAAAAATTTATCCCAAATCCCCTGAAAATAAAGCGACCTAGACCATAAAATCTCTTTTATTGTTTTCTTAATCATCTCAGACTGCTCTTTATTTTAAGAAAGATATGATTTATTAAGTTATACATCAGTATTAATAATGTTTTGATAGATCCTCCAAAATATATAAGTAAATCATGGATCATGGTTTGAAACAAATTATAGTGGAACCCCATGAAGTATCACCACTTTCTTATTCTATAGGTGGGAAATGTGCTCAAAAGATAAATATTGTCATATATAAAAAACAATAATATTTTGAAAATCTATCAATGATTACCCTATAATATCTTTTCCCATGAATATCTTTAGAAGTCTAATAACAAAGACCATGGTAACTTTCCATATCTCTATATAGGTATGGTTAGTGGTTTCAAAACACTTTTGGGTAGTTATCTCTTACAATTTAGTTGTTGTAATACCAAACATCTTTCTATGTAATCAGAAACAACCCTTTTCACTTTAACCCACCAATAATGATCTTTCATATCTTTATACAATTAATTGCTTTTAGTATCTATAGAGAATGAAAAATTGATGAGATTTATTGATTATAACTTTCATTAACTCATTGCCATATAGTATATATAGCCTTATGTAAAACCTCATTATAACCACTTGATCAATTTTGAACTTATAAATGTTTCAAAATTTCAAATCGTGTATCATTTTTAGTAATTTAGTATAATATATTTTAGATTTCTTAAGCTTCTCCAGAAATTACGGTTAGAAATTATTTTGTGATAGTATTAATGAAGTCCCTTAACATATGATTTCCATGTCCATATTAACCAGGTAATTGATCAATGGGTCTCTCTAAATACTCATCATCTCTAGAACTCTGATGTTTTTCATACTCTACAAATCATAAACATGGTTTTATTTTCTAGGTTGATAATGGATAGAAAAATCATAATCCTTAAGAAGTTTGAACCATCTTCTTTTATCACATGTTCAATTAATTTTGGTTGAATATATACATCATACTCTAGTGGTCAATGTATATATCACACTTTTCCCCATGAGTAGAGTTTGTCCATATCATTAATGAAAAAATGGATTTAGTAAACTACAAATCATGGGTAGGATAATTAAATTCAAGAGGCTTTAAAAATTGTGATATTTAGGTGATCATATTTTCATTTTTGATGAGTACACATACATGTCCTTTAATAGGTTCATTACTATAAATGAAAATAGTTCACCGTTAGAGGGTAAAGTAAGCACAGGTGCACTATCAAACTTATTCTTCAGTTCTTGGGATCATTCTTCACACTCCTTTATATATATAAATTTAGCTACCTTTTTAGATGACTTAGTAGATTAAAAAACCATGAAATGTTTTTATAAATCTTCTATAGCATCCCTATAGACCATGAAAAATATTAATCATAGTTATTGTTATAGGTTATGGAAACTTCTCTACATCCTTTTTCATTACTAAATCCATTAGGATTCCTTCACCAGTCACAATGTGTCAAAATAATGAGGCTTCATAAAATTATAAGGTACATTTTATAAATTTAAAAAATAGATTATCTTACCTCAGAGTTTTTAATATAACCATTTGATAATCCTCATGATCTTTATGAATTTTAGAATATATAAGAAAATAATAAATGAAGACCAATTTTTTTATCACGATAGTCCCTAAAGACTCCATTCATCAAATCCATAATGATGAAAGTTGAATTAGTTAAACAAAAAAAGAATAAAAATAAATTTTTAATGTCCAAATCTTACTTTAAAGGCCATATTTGGGATATCTTCTTTCGTTACCCTGAACTAACGATACCCCAAACAGAGTTCATTTATAGAGAATAATTGTTCCACATAAAGCTAGTCAAACAATTCAGCAATCATTGGAAGAGGGTATTTATTATTCATTGTGATCCAATTATGTTATCTATAATCAATTCCAAGTTTCATTAATCCATCTTTATTATTTATAAATAGAATATTTCTCCCTAAGGAGATGCAGTTGGTCAAATAAAAACCTTATACGAAGGATCATGAGGATGCTTCTTTAATTCCTCTAACTATAAATTTAATAAGCCTTATAAAAACTTAAATATTGTCTTGGATACTGATATGAGATCAATTAAGAACTCTACATCTATTTCATGGGGATGTTTGGAATACTATTTAGGAAATACATCAATGTATTCTTTAATATTGATTACATATCCCATTTTTTTTACATTCTATGTCTTCTTATTCATCATAAATCATTTCATAAAGAAGGAAATATAAGGTACTTTTAAGAAATACATAGGTTGGTATATGTCTTATTTTAAGTTAAAAGGAGATTTCTCTTTTCACATAACATAAATTCCTATTCGTATATATTTTGTCTTGGAATTATACTTTGATGAACATATCATCCTATGTATTATGTAAAATTAGAAAATTTGAATAACCACCATGTTTATGGAGATATTATATTCATAAAATATAAAAGGGGAATCCCTATATCTATAATTCTTGAATAATTCCTCTTAGAGTTGTGAAAAAAAACTAGACCACTATAAGTTTGGGGTTTAACATCATGTCCTTTATAAACATTAATGGAATAAATGAATTCAAAGAACGTGAATCAAATAATGTATTTTCTTTCTTTGAGTGCATGATGACATTATCTACCACAACATCATTTTGAGCCTCAAATTCAACTATTTTAATTGAAAAATCATATTGTTTATTCATTATCCTTAAATGGGGTTTATAGTATTTCCCTTCCATTATCTTATGAATTAGACCTTGATTAGTGAAGTTCCATTTCTCCCCACACTTGAAGCATTGAAATAAATTTTATAATTTCATTATTTTATCTTTTTCATTGGAAATACAATTATTATTATTAATATATCCAAGATATTTTTAGCTATATTTTAGTATCCTCCACACTTGTACCACACTCTACTTCCTTACAAACAATTTCATAAATTTTTATTCCATCATTTGTTTCACATGGGATATTGTACTTTCTTCCTATATAGATTATTTTCAAAAAAAAAATCATCCTACGCTTCATTTAATTCTATCCATTAGACCACTAGGAATATTTTAAATCTATTCCAACTTTAAGACAACATCATAATATCTATCTGTAACTCCAAAATTATTAAATGTAAACTCTTCCATAGATGGGGTCTTAGTCAACATTGGAATCGATCAATACTTTCATTAGAATCTATGACAAATCTTGAAGTGTATCACTCATTCCTTGTAAAGTTCATCTCTTAATTATCCACTATTTCATTTTTTCATCTATTTTAACTGAAACAATTCCCTCTCCATCATGTTTCATGTTGTATGAGGTAAATACTTTTGAAAAAATACCACTCTAAAATCATCATATTCCAAGGATTTGACCTCATCCCTTGGATTCATGTTCTTGATCCGTATCCACCACAGATTAGATACTACATTTATGTGATATACTTATAATATTACTTTTAGTTTCTTATAAAATATAATTTTAGAAGAAAAATTATAGTTTTCATTCATTGATAATTAATCAGTGGATCTGAGGATTTATTAAAAATTGGTTGCCTTTGATACATGAATGGTTGAACTGAAATTTGTTCCATATATAGGGTATTTAGAATCTATAAATGGTTTATGTTATTGTTAATAATATGTTTTAATTGAGTATGTATAATAATTATGTTTTCAAATTGATCTTCTATCACAATAGGAATATAAATATTCCATTGTCTTTTGAATTTGTTATTTAATTGAGTCCTTCTATTTATTGATTTTTTTCTAAAAGAAAAAATACTACATGGGAAATTTGTTTATATTAGAAGTTTTATAATAATTATATTGGAAATATTAATCCTAAAATTTTCATAAAATTTTATTTTATGAATATATAATTCAATATTAGAAAATTACATTATCTATTTTTCCCTCATAATGGTCTGTGAAAAGCATCTAATTAACCAAATTATATCCTAGAATAGTGTCAGAATATGTGTGTAGCAAAGCCTTATTGTCAGGAACTAGGTGATGATTGAGTTAATTACCCAACCTTATCTTTTTTTGGTTATTAACTTTTATTATAACTATATCCGAGCCACATTAAATTTTATTATCTAGATAGAAATTTTATTTCTCAGAAACTACTCTCTTTATAATTCACCAAAAATTAAGCATGTTTTCCTTTATTTATATTTATAACTAGGGTTATTAATAATGTTTTATATTCATAACTTCCACAAATAAAAAAATCCCTTTATACCAACCATAGAGACCTTCCTTTTTAATACATGATTTTGAATATAATAATTTGACAAAATACTAAATTAATAACATTTAAGTAACTTTTGAGGTATAGTTTCTTGGAAACCAGATATATAAGACATGAAAAACATAAGGAAAATAGAAACATATAGTTCATTCAGTCTTCGTAAAACTATCCTTTATTATTCCATCCATGTTCACCAAAATGAAAGTAATTTCCAAGGTACATATATCAATATAAATGGGTGATCATAATACCCAGTAGAGGAAAAACGATGTAATAAAAAATGAGATATCATTATGGATGAATCATGAGGTATAACTGGAGAGTATAATCATAATTACATGTTATATAACATTAAAATGAAGATAAAACAACAAATTGTTACATTCATAATAATTTTACCCAGGTTCATCACCAAGGTTTCATAAAATATGTTACCAATTTTATTCACCAAGCTTTCCTAAAACATGTCATCTCTAGATAATTATTCATTACCCAAAGAATTAGACATATATAAGGGTTCATCCTTCATATTTATTAATTTACAAGATCTACATAGATCTTATTAAATCATTTCATCAATAACCCAAGGATTATAAATAATGGGTTTTATATAAAATCATTGATTACATAAGTTCTTAAATACCTGAAAATTTCACCGTTATTTAATCCATGAGAATGGAATATAGGATTCATAGATTTAAATCCCCATAAAATGAATCATAATTAAATATATGTGAATTAACATGAATACAAACATGTCTTAGTATTCATTAAAAAAAAATAGTGGAATTGAAAATCAAAGGATAATTCTTTTGGCATAATGGGTATACAAAATGGTTTAAAAAATGGTCTTAATGAGACCGAATGGAATTCCCTCATTAATATAAAAATATGGACTATAATGATGTAATCATATGTTAATGAGAGAATGATAACATTGATATTTTAAGACTAATAACAAAGGATGTTCTTGGATAAAAAGGAGAGGAAAATAATCCCTTACATTACTAGATTGCTACTTAAAGACTGAGGAGAGTTCTTTGGAACATTATACACTCTTTAGAATATATTTAGAGAATGAAAATGGGGATAAATTCACCTTAACAGGTTGTTTGTGAATTAAATGGGGTGTAGATGTCGTATTTTATAGGAAATGTGGTTGGATTATTAATTTATTTCTAAATATAAGAATTGGAAATCAAGGTTGTGGAAAATGGAATACCATTCGATTACCCATGGTTTTGTCTCATGGTTTATAAAATTATGAAGGTTATTTTTTATATATTTAATTTTAGAAATATGACTTTAATATTTTATATTATCTTTATCAAGGAAAAATAATTTTCAACAAATTAGTTTTTTAAAATCATAATTTCCACTTTAGAATTTGGAAACTTCTTTATATGTATAGAAAATCATTATAATTATCAAAAATATAGTATATTAATAAAATAATATTTTTTTGTCTTGGATTTAGTTTTATTAATTATTTTATCACAATTAAATATTTTTCATTTCATAAAACAATTCTAAAACAAAAAATATATTTTTATTATTCTTTAAAAAATAATATATTTTATAAAATATTCAAATTTTCACCCGAACTTCATTTTAGAGTGCTTATCTAAAAAAATTTATTTTTAAAAAATTATTTTCTAAATATTAAAATTCTAACATTTAAATAAGAATATATATTTATTTTAAAAAATCAGAAAATAGTTAACTTTTTAAGCCTAATAAAAATTTACTTAGACATTATAAAATTATAATTTTTTATAAGACCATTTCTTGAAAAATATATTTATAATAACTTAATTTTTCACAAAATTATATATATATTGAAAAAATAAATTTATGTTCTATTTATATCCTGAATTCTATTTATCACAATCATATTACATTCACTTATATTTTTGGTATAAAATAACAATAATAATGGCATTGAAGAAAAAACTAATTCATTTATAAAATAAAAATTACATATTTATAATACAAAGATCTTGATACATAACCCCATATTACACTAGAAGATTCACTAAGGCTAAGGTGTGAATTGGTGGTACTTTTATGGGGTGTCTCATATTACAGTGACTATATGGTGAAATCTACTAACTTCAACTTCTCTTATATTTGATTTCCCTAGAGACTCACATATTGAATCTCTATTTAGCATTGGTCAAGGGAGAACCCCAATGACACTAACTCCATCCTAAGTTCTAACAAATGAGCTTCAAAAGGAAAGATCCTACTAGTTAGTCCAATCATTTCCCCCTTATTCATCAATTAACATTTTTCATTACCTTTATAAACACAAATTCTAAACGTATCATTATTACCAATGGTCAAAATTCATAACAGTCATATTGACCAATGGTCTGGTAATAGTCAGATCCTAAGGGTCAATTTGCCTTTAATACCCAATTTATATTACACAACTATCATACCTTAGAATTCATTACTTTCCATATAAATGTTCTACAATTCCATTGATAATTTCTATCATATTACAAATTCTTCTATTTATTTATACTATTTTTATAGAAGGTATTATCTTTATTAAAGAATTCAATATTTTAAATTTTACGATAGTGTTTACATTGTTTATTTATCTCCCTATATTTTTTCTAGATATTATTGTCAATATTAATTCATAATATGTGATTTTATTTTGAATTTTAATAGTTTATATATGGACATAATAAGACATTTATTATAAAAAAAGATATCTAAATACCATAAATGTATTTTTTTGGTCCATTACAGTAGGGTTTCATGTTTCATATTGAATCCCTATACATAAGGTCATAATAATACTTAAAAGGATAAACTATATAAACTTATATTGTTCTTACATAAGAATAGGGGATTATATTATTATGGGATTATTGGCTTTGTTGTTGATCATGTGATCAATTGAAAGTTCAACAAGATGTGATTTGTCCTATCATATGATGAGCTTGAAATTTGGGCCCTAATTTGTGTCAAATTTAATAATTATATATATATATATATCCATATGTGGCACAAATAATGTGATTATTTATTTGGATGAGGAGTATATGACCTGTTAATCCACATAGATGAATGACATGTGATGTATTCATTAACTAGGTTACTTTATACTTGGATAATGAAGAATTTATGAGTTTCTATACATAGTTACATACTCAGTGTACCAGAGTTACTAAAGGTGTTAGAAAAATGGATTATATGAAAATAAATACATGTACATGAAATAAGTTGGGGGAAATGATATGAAGATACAAGTTATTGATAATGATCATTCTAGATCCATTTATTACTTGAGTAGTATTAATTTTTTTCAAAATGATTTTATTTTATTAGATTTATAGATTTTAGAATTTATAATTTTTGTTAATTCTACATATAACAATGGTTTCACATTTTTTGGTTGTTTAAATGATGTTTAAAATAATGATGTTTTGTAAAATACCCCAAAAAAACCTTTAAGATGATATCTATAATATGTTCTATGTGCATTTTTCACAAGTTGTTTTACATGATGTTGAATGTGGTGAAAACATAAGATATATTTTCGCAAAAGGTTTACTGGAGAAAATTCAAAAGGTTTTTTGTATTTTATTTCATGAATTATTTAATTTAATATGACATAAGGTGAATGTGTGATAAGTCAATTGGGATTTTAGTGATCGTAGGATACTGTTGTAAATATGTACTCAAAACACATAGATCACAACATAGTGGATTCATTGGTTTATGTAAAGGATCTCAATAGCATAATAAAAGTCAATATTCTATGGTTCCCATGCATGGGTTCTATTATACTATGTGATAACATGATATTATATCATCAATTTTTCATAAATTATATCATGATCATATATTCATCATTTGATAATGAATTTGGTGAATTTTAACATCTTGAATGTTTTTTAATAATTTAACAATCAATATTGATATTAAACTATGTAGAATCATGTTTTGAAACATAAAAATTGTTTATAAATTTTTCTAATTATTATTGAATAAATATTTTAGTTTTTTAGGATTTTATAGTGGTGGTTTTTAATATTTGAGGGGTGATTCACTATGAAACTCCTTAGACAAATCTATCTTTATCGGGTTACATGTATCATCAAATATGACGGTTTTATAATACCATGGATATGTTTTAGTTCCTTCCCAAGAATTGTAACATTCCTATATTATATGGATACAATAGGAGGGAGGATCCCATTGGTTAATCATTAGAGATATTAATCAAACTCATATGGATGATCTTGTATTGTATAATGAAAGTTATCTTTATATTATTACCCAATATAAACATATATATATATATATTCATTTTTTAATTCGTTTTTGTATTAATCTTCCACCATGTTTATGATGATAGTTATCTCTCTCAAAAACATCAGCTACAGTAGTACACAACAAAAACACTCAACCTATGACACCTCAAGTCATATCCCATTAACTATAGGACCATATACCTATTTTAATGACCTTATCTATCACATTCTGAATAACCAATAATTGAACCCCCTAAGTCCTCATCTAACAGTTCAAGGGATAGAAAGCATCACTAAGGTATCCACTCGTTTGATAGGAGGCATCAACTCTAAATACAACAAGTCACCAATTATCATGCAATATCATCCACCGAGATATAAGTTACTCAATAAAAATGAAATATAAGACCTAAATATATATCAAAACTCAATAAGAAAAAATATAAAAACCAAATAAATCATTAAAATAAGTAATACATCACATGCAGGTATAGTGTTGAATACATGAAACATTTGAGCGGTATTCATAATGAAAATTCCATTCCAACAACTAACACATATACTACCTATATCCATCTTTATATTTCATCCTATGATCATATCTACTTATTTTTATTGACACAAGTTGAACAATGAATATGTGTTCATATATAAGAGGGAAATAATACTAAATAAGATCATCCTATATTTTTAAAAGACACAAGTAGAAACTAGTGAAGATGTCCATCAACAAAAAAAGTGTATAATTAAAAATATCACCAAAAGTCATCATCTTCCATAATAGTATTCCAGATCCATCTATATAATGTTACCCATATATCACATTAATTTTCCACACCAAATAACATCATTTTATAAGTGTATATAAACCAACACTTTTCTTAGAATAAGATAAAGGCCCCTCATAAACTACATGATACATTAGCGTATCCAAAATATCAAAGATCAATTTGGAATCCCTATCATCGGATTCGATACCCTAGTATGACTATAACTATATGATCTCACATTATCAATGATTTTGGAATTTATCGACCATATATGTGGATGATAGTCATCAAATAAAATTATTAATATAAATTACTAATGATATCTGAAATATCATTATATATAACCTTCCTAATAATCTACACTAAATTATACAATTTGGATACATGAGGGAATACTGATCTTTAACATATTACTTTAGGTATATTCTCTTTTTACTATTTAAGAGTTTTTACTCTGGGTTTGGAGATAATCAGAGATAATCTAGGAGTTTTTATAAAGGAAATGGGGCAGGGAACTGAATATATGATAGTTTCACACCATAAATAATATATTTATGATATTATTTAACTATGGGAAGTGGCTATGAGTTTGGTTTAATTTTTAAAATGTATTTTGTACAAGAATAATTTTCATGTTGTGAATGGGTCACTCATGTTTTTTAATCTATGGTGAATGATTTTCATTATACATGAAAAGTAGAGTATTCCACAAATAAATATATGATTAATGATGTGAATGCATCCTTTATACTGGGTTTTATAGTGATTCACACCTAACCCTTCTATAATTTGACATGAAACCTTCTCACATGAACCCCATTGCTGCTCTAATATTTTTGTATCGATTATAATCTTATGGGTTCCTCTTCTTGCCACTTTGATCTATAGATTTATTGATTTCACTTATATTGGTAATTTTTATATTCTATATTTTTTTCTTTCTTGATATCTTAATTTAAATGTGGTATTCCTATATGTTTTTGAGTCACTTTATTTGTTTTTGATCACTTTTGGTCCTTTCTAGATTCCTTCCTATGTTATTATTCCAGAGGTCTATTCATGTGTTAGTTGTGTTGTGATGCATGAGTTTATTGACTTATTTTTTGTTCTAATATATTTTATAATGATTTTCCTTATGTAATTCAATTCAAAGATTCCATAATTGATGATTGGTCATATATTCTTTGTTAGTCGTTCTTTCCTTTTAGTGTGTTGGGATCCCATCATGATTATTGTGTGATCTAAGATTATCATATATGGTTCTATCACATTCCTATGGAATTTAAACCACAATTACTTTTTGTTTTATCAATAATTTTACAAATTAATTTCCAAGATTCTTATATTGGTATATTTTTTGCGTGTAAAATTTTTTTTATGAAAATCTTGTCTTCCCCCTCATTTTGGTAAAAGAAATGTGTCTTTTAAATAATTTTGAAATGAACTATTAAGATAGCTTTCAAATAGGTTTTTTTATAAATGGGTTGATTATAATAATTTTTTAATTGATAATACCTATTGATAAAATTAATTTATACCACAAAATAGAGCCTTGGGTACCTAACTAGAGGGTTTTGTATTAGGCCTTCTATGTTGTTTCCATAGGGGGTTCACTCATGGTGTGTTATAATTCCCAAGGCCATGTGTAATAATAACTTGATCCTTACATTATATGGGGTTAACTCAATGGGTGTCCCTCTACTCCCTAAGATATTCATCCTAAGGACTTGATTGTGCACTCTTCATTTTTTTTATCATGGTACAAGTGACCTACCAAGCCAGACCTTTATTATCCTAGAGAGGTTTACCATTGTGGTTTGTATTGTACTCTTGAATTTGTGATATAAATTTTTTGATAAATTTAACTAGTTAATTTAAATATACGCTTTCACTTTTTTTCGGTATTCTTTAGTAACTACAAAATAATTGGAAACTCTTTACTGATACTTATATCTCACCCTTGACATTCTGATATTAAAATACATTAATTTTTAATTTAAATTGTTAATTATTAATCAAATGTATAATGTTTTTTCATTTATGTAAGGATAAATTGGTCAATGTAAAATAATAAATATGAGACCAATGGGTCTACATTTTCATTGTGATAAATATTTCCTCGTCATAAGATTTCCATGGGATGCATTCAGCACTCAAAACTGAATAAAACAGTCTAAAATGAAGGTTAATATTCTAGGAAACGAACATTAAAATCATGAATAGAATTCAAAATGTGAACCAAAATCACGAAGTAAATCATTCCATAAAAAATATAGTGGTCAGTGGTGGTCAGGGAATTCATTGGATGACACATTTTGTACATTATAAATCATATAGGATAATCCGAGTAAAGCGATAAGGTTGAATATAATTAAACATTGATATATCTTTATGACCTAGAACCACCATTTATGATTAAAAATTAACTTAGGTGTCATGACCCGACCCTACCCGGGTCGAGCTGCAACTACCCCAGGCCCGCCTCCATAGGCCAGGGGCGGGTGACCAGCGCCGGAGGCACAATAACTCGGGGAGGCCTTTGCCTAAGCACCTGTACACACACACGCAGCAAACTCAATGAAAAAGTGCAGAGTAAAAGGAACAACAAGCAGAGTAAAAAAGAATAACTGCTATAAATAAACCACAGAGTGCATTGACCACTACAAGTACAAAGTACAAACTGAAAGTAAAAGGGTAAAAACACGCGCCCAACCGAAAAGTGCCACAACCCGGCAACAGGTAAACAAAAAGGAACAGCTGTCGGGTCTCCCACCTGGATCCCGGCCACGACCACCGCACGCGGTCCAAGCTCCCAAGCTCCTACGCTCCACTGAAGTCACGCTCCACCTGTCCGTCGTCTGCAAGGGCACACCAAGTGCGGGCAAAGCCCAAGCAGGGGTGAGTATAAAAATACTCAGTAGGATACCCCGAAGGATCGAGGGAGCAACAAAAGGAGAAACAGAAGGGTGATCAGTAGAGCGAATGAGAAAATAATGGAGTACAACCAAGGGTGTAGTAAAGAGTAACAGCTCAACCCAACAAGAGAAAGATAGAAGAATCGTCCGAACACAAGGAGCTACAAACGGTGAGAAGATGCACTTCTCATCGAGCTTTCGCTTCCTATAGTAGAGGAGTAGACTCATCCAACCACGAGAAGCTAGATGCGGAAAGCACGTGGCATACCCCGCGTGTATTCGCCTCTCCTGGAAGGAGAGTAGCCAAAACCCAAGGAGTGGGTAATCGAAACATGGTATATACAAATCCATATACTCTGTCGAGAAGCCCGAACAACGTCGTAAGGGGATCTCCGTCCTGTAGCTCATCCCAAGAAAAGTGTAGCCAACAGTCCCAGACATAACCATCATCATCGCCCAGCATCCCGCACGTCTTCCCCGAACTACAAGCCAAGGGGCTCAATCACCGCACTTTGACACTATCCGCTTTGGGCGGCACTGACTCGCCCACACAGTTTTAGATCGCGTCATAGGAACGCGTCTCGGTGGGGAAATCGCCCCTCGTAATTGAGAGTTCTAGGAAATTCAAACCACACCTCGTCACTGCCCTACAGTCGAGAGGTCTCCTCATGGCCAAAGGTCGACACAACACTGACCCGTATCCAGGGGTCCCGCTCTGGTAATCATGGAGGAAAACCACAGGCTAGCCTAGTAGAAAGGACTGAGCCTGGAATGCCAACAGGTTTCCCACTGCCCAGCCCTGCTGGAGGGTAATTCATAACCAGATATCAGGTGACCCACTACCCAGCCCTGCTGAAGGGTAAACCATAATACAAATGTTGGGTGACCCACTACTGAGCCCCGATTGAGGGTAAACCTTAATACATCATCAGGCGACCCAGTACCCAGCCCCGTTGGAGGGTAAACCATATTCAGATATCGGGTGACCCACTGCCTAGCCCTGTGGGAGGGTAAACCCTAATACATCATCAGGAGACCCACTATCCAGCCCCGCTGGAGGGTAGACCTGGAATAAGTCGACAGGAGACCCACTGCCCAACCGTGCTAGAGGGTAGACCTGGAACTAGATGACGGGCAACCCACTGCCCAGCCCTACTGGAGGGTAGGCCCTGAGAGGTTGTCGGGTGACCCACTGCCCAGTCTCTGCTGGAGGTTAGACCCTAAGTTCGTCGGGCGACCCACTGCCCAGTCTCTGCTAGAGGGTAGACCCTAAAATCCGATGTGTAACCCACTGCCCAGCCCCGTTGGAGGGTAAAACCCAGAACTACTCTGGCCACAACCACTGGAGGGTAAAACACTGGCCAACTGAACACGGAGTGGGCATCACGTGACCACCCAACTCTAGCACAACTCACCCAAAGGGTTTCAGCACCTGTTCCATCATTAGGTGCCACTGGCCCCGCTACCGGCCAATCCATCGAGAACGAAACCAGGGGGAGACCACTAAACCCTGCTGGTCAAACAATCACACCGAGGGACCCTCTACATCGCGAGAGGTCAAAGTACGTAAGGCAGAACACGACACACACATGGGGCCCACACGACGTGTGACCCCAAGTCAACCCCAACCAAGCACACGAACATCTCAGGTACAAACCACACGTACCTCCAAGCGCTCTCGTATACTCCTAGAGTATACCTCGTTCCAGCCCAAGGGCTATCGTGCACATAGCACCCAACGTCGACGCGATGGCATGACGTAACATCTCCAACTCAAAGGCCCAGGCATGGCCAAACACATCTTTTAAACCATTCATATCACTCTCCCAAGAGCGTGCGATCACACGCCAAGGGTTCGCTACAAACATGGTAGGACGAACCGCCACCGGAGCACCTATCATGTTTCCACATTTAATAAGATCATGTATAAGGCTCCGCTCAACCAAACGGATCACACCGTTGTAATCCTCACAGAAAAGCACGCGAGATAGGCTACTCACTCGCCCGAAACGGTCAACCGGGGAAAAAGGTACTATTCACCGTAATCAAACTCGTGTGGGGCCCACCCCAAGATCCCGAAACTGAACCAACGGATCACGCCACTATGATCCCCTCATAAAAACACACGGGATTTAGTACTCGATCGCCCAAAACGAACACCCGGTAGAAAGGGCACTATTCACCGTGGCCGGGTCGGGTGGGACCCACACCACTTCCCCAAAAAAGGTCGGGCGAACTGCACCATCGAAAATCTCTCAGAAAAGCACATCAAATCGACTGCTTACTTGCGTTGAACGGGTACCTGGAGGAAAATATGCGTTCCGACACACCGCACACGAGCGGCACCACGTGGGACCCGGATCCAGGTCCCGAAACACAATGAACGGATCGCACCGTTGCGATCCTCTCGAAAAAGTACCCAAAATGGACTACTCACTTGTCCAAAACGGTCGCCCTGTGATAAAGCTAGAAATCACCGTCAACTCCCAAAACAGCCCTTGCGGGGCCCCGCACCATCGTGCCGAATTTGAGCGGGCGGATTGCACCACTGCAATCCCCTCAGAAAAACATCCAGAAACGACTGCTCGCACGCCCCGAACGGACGTCCGATGGAAAAGTCGTGAAACGCCGCACGCAGCTCAAGAGTCGGCCCGTGTGGACCGCGCCTCAAATCCAGCCTCAATGCCTGGAACCACACTGGAAACCTCCGCCTCAGTGCCAGGGTCACAACGCCGCTGACAGCGCTCAAAACGGATGTCGGACGCATCCACGCCGTCCAAAACAAGAATCCCGGAAAAACGCTCGTCCACTTAAGGATGCGTCGCGTCTCACCGACCCCTCGTTTTGGGAATTAAAAATTCCCAAAACCATCTCAAAAAATCCGTCTTGACGCAAGCTCCGCGCTGCCGCAGACGGCGCGCAAAACGGACGCCCGTAGCGAAAGTTAAGGGCGTCAGAGATTAGAAAAAAAAAGGGGGGCAGCCCTTGGGCCGGACCGGACCGGTCCGGCCGGTCCACCCACAGCCGGCCCACGGCCCAGCCGCAGGCCTGGCTCACCTCACCGCGGCCTGCCGACACTGACCGGCCATCAAGGCTGGTCGCCTTATCCTCCGCAGCGACCCGCGTTACGCGGGTCGCTGTCGCCACACGCGGGGTCTTGCACCCCGCGACCCCTTTCCCTCCTCGCGCTCCACCGGCGCCGCCCGGGAGTCCGCCGACCGCCGCCGTCTGCAGCCGCCTCCGCCGTCCATGCCAGCCGCCAACCGGAGCCGCTCCTCCTGGCCAACGAACCCCCGCGACGCCCCGTGGCCGCCTCCTCGGACTGAAGCCGCGTCGCCGCGCCTCCTACAGCCGGAGCTCCCCAAACTGGCCAGAAAAACTCCAAAAACCCGCAAACTTCGGCGTGGTGTTGCTGTCTCCTCCAAACTCTGTTTTCAATTCCAAAAGAAGAGACGGAAAGAGTAAAAAGTGTACTACACTACCAGGGAATTTTCTCGAAGAGGAATCAACAAATCAACCCTAAAATCGGGGTTCAAAGGGGGGGTTCGGGAATAAAAACTCAAATACGTAAGCCTACCTCGCGGGCATTGCCCGGAGCTTCGCCGCCGAACCGCCGCCTTGCCAGAGCTCGCCTCGCCAGAGCTCGCCTCGCTGGAGGTGAAAGAGGGGGGAGGAGGGTTTGAGGAAGAAGAGGAAGAAGAAGAAGGGGGTGTTTAAGTACAAAACACTTAAACGCCCGCCCGACGGCCCCGAACCCGAACTCCCGACGGGGTTGGGATTTAGCCTCCCCTAGGCTAAGAACCATGCTCTGAGCACAACAGCAGTCTCGGAATTTTATTCCGAGACTCCGTTCAAAAGTTACTAAACTCAGCGCCCGAGGCCGCCAATTTACGAAAACGCCCCTGGGGCCATTTTTCACAAACGGCCCGCGCCCGCAAAACTTATACCCCTCCTATGGTAAACGGCACGCTCCGAACTCATCGGTGCCCTCAGTTTTCCAATCCGAGCCACCATTCAAGAGATACTAGCATTTCGCTATTAAATGAATTTATTAATTAATTAATTAATCTGTTTAACGTTCCAGAAGCGGGTGAGGGGTCCAAACATCCCGCGCCAACAAGTTTTATGTCGTTCATAGGGTAAAAACCCCATTCCGGACCCATCTGTACACTCGGATCCCTGATCCGGAACTCCGTTTAGGAGTTATATCATTTATTTAACTTTTATAGTGTGAACGCACTAAAAATTTAATTCCGGCCACTTCGGGGCTCGGAATCGCACGCCGTCTGAAGGCGATGCCCTGGAATGTTATCAAGAATATTCCAAAGTCTTTCTCAGTAAAAACTGGGTTCTTAAATCATTCCCTCCTTCAAGATTTTCGTCCTCGAAAAGAAAAACCCGGGAAGAACACAGGGTACTAAGCCCACACCTGGCTTTCCCATACCCAGAAGAACCCACACACAGCTCTATACCACCGCACACAAACCAAAGGATTGATCTTTTCACGCGAGGTCGGCCCTTGCCGATGTCGTGCACCCACTCCAGACTTCGGGGTTAGGGCAAGGTGGTAGGGTACCTCGCCATCCCTTTGCACGGTTTCAAACGGCCTGAAGGCCCTCGGGGGTAGCTCACCTCCCCGGTCAAACCTCTACGTCACACGCCGCGACTGGAATCACCGCCCACACCTGAAACAAGGCCCGATGATTACCTCCTTCAGAATATCCATATGGTGAAACACCCAAGGATATCTGGTCACGCTAGAGGCCGCACAGTCGATTCTCTCTTACACACTCAAAAGGCGAAGGATTAAACACCATAGACTAAAGGAAAAGGTCTCGCGCCTTTCTCCTTACCACCACAGGGTTACACCTGACGCTCTGCGTCACCCTGGTAACACCTCAAACAAGGAACCAGGGGAGAATCATTTCACACGCAGAGCCTAACAATTCTACTGCAAGCAGTAGAAGGGTCGCAAGGGGTACCTCTCACCATCCCGTGCTCTGCAGGATCGTAGACATCCAAAGCTCGCGGCTACCCGTGGTCCCAACAGTCAGCTCCCGAAGCCTGACGGGGACCACCTAGTGGTGATGGGGAGATCTCGTAAAGTCATCCCCCTCTAACAGCTCCTCCCGCTCCTTTTCTAGCACCACCTCTCTGGGTACTACTCGATCACGGCACTGCCTCCGCCGTGGTGGTGGGAATGCTGCCTGCCATAAGCTCTCAGCAACTCGGGTCGGGCAGTCTCGTGCCAAGAGACCTCACCCGTCACAAGCATAGCACCAGCGCTCTCTAGGCTGCTCTGGTTCCCTCCGGCACCACTGTGGTATACGAACACATCTTCGAAACTGGTAGTGGGAAGGCCACCAACATCGAGGTCCTATCCACCGGTGCCTGCTAGCTATGGCAGATGTCCCGGCTCCGTCGCGCCCACTGCCACTACCAACCGCAAAACATGACAGGAAGCCCTCTGTCACCAGCGCCTGCTCTAGAACCCCGAAATATGTGGAAATGGCCAAGGGTACCAAGACAGCATGAATCTCTCAGTGGAGACCCTGCTCAAACTTCCACGCTCGGAGGTCGTCGTCACGGACCAAGTCCGGGTAAAAGCGTGCACGGTCTGCAAAACTAGCCGCATACTCGGCCACCGTCACCCCTCCCTGCTGAAACTGCAGGAGCTCCTGAATCTGAACGGAGCACGAGAAGGAGGGGAAAACTCCTCACGGAGCAACAAATTAATGTCGCCCCAACGAAAGCGATGACTCGTCAAGAAACTGAGTCACCAGACTCTACCAACTCCGAGCTGCTGCACGAAAAAGGTTAGCTGCCAAAGCCACTCTCTGATCTATCGGGGTCTGCACAATCCTTAAAAGGTGAACCACTGCCTTGAGCCAAACCACTGCTGCCTGAAGGTCTGGCTCACCACTGAACCCCAGCCGTCTCTGCCGCTGGAACTCACGGAGCATGCTCAACCCGTGCTCAATCTCAGCCTGCTCTGCTGAAACTCTCTGCTGCTCAACAGGTGGGGGGTGCTGCCACCGGCCCACCCGGAGAAAGGGTCTCGCATGATGGGTCCTAGACTATGGCCTTATAGCTCACAGGGTCGTCGTCACGCACCCAAACCTGGTATCTGGGATGGCTGTCTTCGCGGAGACATCCTGAATATTATCAAGGAGTGCCGCGGTCAGATGAGCATATATGTATATACCACAACAACAATGATTGGGAGCTGACTCAAGAACGACAGTCAAGACTCAGTCCTACGTGATGCACAAACAAATTTCCCTGGAACAAGTGTCTCAGCATGCCGAGTCGACAAGCGGGTTATCAAGGTCCTGGTGAATGGATACGTCGGCCGCCACACCATCACTGGACTCCCTAGCCTGAGAGCCGCTCTCAAGACACGTTAACACTGTTGCCCTATATCCCAACCAATTTATCTTTTAGGGAAGTCCGCACAATGTCCCAAGGAACGAAACACCTCTGATACCACTTTATCACGACCCGAACCTACCCGGGCACGAGCCGCAACTACCCCAGGCCCGCCTCCATAGGCCAGGGGCGGGCGACCAGCGCCGAAGGCACAATAACTTGGGGAGGCCTTTGCCTAAGCACCTGTACACACACACGCAGCAAACTCAATGCAAAAGTGCATAGTAAAAGGAAGAACAAGCAGAGTAAAAAGAACAACTGCTATAAATAAACCACAGAGTACATCGACCACTACAAGTACAAAGTACAAACTGAAAGTAAAAGGGGAAAAACACGCGCCCAACCGAAAAGTGCCACAACCCGGCAACAGGTAAACAAAAAGAAACAGCTGGTGGGTCTCCCACCTAGATCCCGGCCATGACCACCGCACGCGGTCCAAGCTCCCAAGCTCCTACGCTCCACTGAAGTCATGCTCCACCTGTCTGTTGTCTGCAAGGGCACACCAAGTGCGGGCAAAGCCCAAGCAGGCGTGAGTATAAAAATACTCAGTAGGATACCCCGAAGGCTCGAGGGAACAACAAAAGGAGATACCAAAGGGTGAGCAGTAGAGAGAACGGGAAAAGAAAGGAGTACAACCAAGGGTGCAGTAAAGAGTAACAGCTCAACCCAACGAGAGAAAGATAGAAGACTCGTCCTAACACAAGGAGCTTGGAACGGTGAGAAGATGCACTTCTCGTCGAGCTTTCGTTGCCTATAGTAGGGGAGTAGACTCATCCAACCACGAGAAGCAAGACGCGGAAAGCACGTGGCATACCCCGCGCGTCTTCGCCTCTCCTGGAAGGAGAGTAGCCAAAACCCAAGGAGTGGGTACTCGAAACATGGTATATACAAATCCATATGCTCTGTCGAGAAGCCTGAACAACGTCGTAAGGGGATCTCCGTCCCGTAGCTCAGCCCAAGAAAAGTGTATCCAATAGTCCTAGACATAACCATCATCATCGTCCAGCATCCCGCACGTCTTCCCCGAACTACAAGCCAAGGGGATCAATCACCGCACTTCGACACTATCCGCTTTGGGCGGTACTGACTCGCCCGCATGGTTTTAGATCGCGTCACAAGAACGCGTCTCGGTGGGGAAAGCGCCCCTCGTACTTGAGAGTTCTAGGAAAGTCAAACCACACCTCGTCACTGCCCTACAGTCAAGAGGTCTCCTCAAAGATAAAGGTCGACACAACACTGACCCGTATCTAGGGGTCCCGCTTCGGTAATCACGGAGGAAAACCACAGGCTAGCCTAGTAGAAAGGACTGAGCCTGGAATGCCATCCTATGTCCCACTGCCCAGCCCTGCTGGAGGGTAATTCATAACTAGATATCAGGTGACCCACTACTCAGCCCTGCTGGAGGGTAAACCATAATACAAATGTCGGGTGACCCACTACCCAGCCCCGCTAGAGGGTAAACCTTAATACATCATTAGGTGACCCACTACCCAGCCCCGCTGGAGGGTAAACCATATTCAGATATCGGGTGACCCATTGCCTAGCCCTGCTGGAGGGTAAACCCTAATACATCATCAGGCGACCCACTGTCCAGCCCCGCTGGAGGGTAGACCCGGAATAAGTCGACAGGCGACCCACTGCCGAACCGTACTGGAGGGTAGAACTGGAACTAGACGACAGGCGACCCACAGCCTAGCCCTGCTGGAGGGTAGGCCCTAAGAGGTCGTCGGGTGACCCACTGCCCAGTCTCTGCTGGAGGGTAGACCCTAAGTGCGTCAGGCGACCCACTGCCCAGTCTCTGCTGGAGGGTAGACCCTAAAATCCGATGAGTAACCCACTACCCAGCCCCGCTGGAGGGTAAAACTCAGAACTGCTCTGGCCACATCCACTGGAGGGTACAACACTGGCCAACTGAACATAGAGTGGGCATCACGCGACCACCCAACTCCAGCACAACTCACCCAAAGGGGTTCAACACCTATTCCATCACTAGGTGCCACTGGCCCCACTACCGGCCAATCCATCGAGAACGAAACCAGGGGGAGACCACTCAACCCTGCTGGTCAAACAAACACACCGAGGGACCCACTATGTCGCGAGAGGTCAAAGTACGTAAGGTATAACACGACACGCACATGGGGCCCACACGACGTGTGGCCCCATGTCAACCCCAACCAAGCGCACGAACATCTCAGGTACAAACCACACGTACCTCCAAGAACTCTCGTATACTCAAAGAGTATACCTTGTTCCAGCCCAAGGGCTATCGTGCACACAACACCCAACGTCGACGCGAAGGCGTGATGTAACATCTCCAACTCAAATGCCTAGGCACGGCCAACCACATCTTGTGAACCATTCATATCACTCTCCCAAGAGTGCGCGATCACACGCCAAGGGTCCGCTACAAACATGGTAGGACGAACCGCCACCGGAGCACCTTTCAGGCTTCCACATTTAATAAGATCACATATAAGGCTCCGCACAACCAGACGGATCGCACCGTTGTAATCCTCGCGAAAAATCACGCGAGATAGGCTACTCACTCGCCCAAAACGGTCAACCGATGAAAAAGGTACTATTCATCGTAATCAAACTCATGTGGGGCCCACCCCAAGATCCCGAAACTGAACCAACGGATCAGGCCACTATGATCCCCTCGGAAAAACACACGGGATTGAGTACTCAATCACCCAAAACGGACACCCTGTAAAAAGGGCACTATTCACCATGGCCGGGTCGGGTGGGACCCACACCACTTCCCCGAAAAAGGTCGGGCGAACTGCACCATCACAAAGCTCTCGGAAAAGCACGTCAAATCGACTGCTTAGTTGCATGGAACGGGTACTCGGAAGAAAAGATGTGTTCCGACACACCGCACACGAGCGGCGCCATGTGGGACCCGCATCCCGGTCCCGAAACTCAACGAACGGATCGCACCGTTGCGATCCTCTCGAAAAATTACACGAAATGGACTACTCACTTTTCCAAAACGGTCGCCCGATGATAAAGCTGGAAATCACCGTCAACTCCTGAAACATCCCTCGCGGGCCCCGCACCATCGTGCTGAATTTGAGCGGGCGGATTGCACCATTGCAATCCCCTCGGAAAAACATCCAGAAACGACTGCTCGCACGCCCCGAACGGACGTCCCATGGAAAAGTCGTGAAACGCCGCACACAGCTCAAGAGTCGGCCCGTGGGGCCCGTGCCTCAAATCCGGCCTCAACGCCTGGAACCACAATGGAAACCTCCGCCTCAGTGCCAGGGTCACAACGCCGCTGACGGCGCTCAAAACGGATGTCGGACGCGTCCGCGCCGTCCAAAACAATAATCCCGGAAAAATGCTCGGCCACTTAAGGATGCGTCGCGCCTCAGCGGCCCCTCTTTTCTGGAATTAAATATTCCCAAAACCATCTCAAAAAATCCGTCTTGAAGCAAGCTCCGCGCTGCCGCAGACGGCGTGCAAAACGGACGCCCGTAGCGAATGTTTCGGGCGTCAGAGATTAGAAAAAAAAGGGGGGCACCCCTTGGGCCGGACCGGCCCGGTCCGGCCGGTCCGCCCACAGCCGGCCCGTGGCCCGGCTCACCTCGTCGCGGCCAACTGGCCGTGGCCTTCCAACACCGACCGGCCGTCAAGCCCGGTCGCCTTCTCCTCCGCAGCGATCCGCGTTACGCGGGTCGCTGTCGCCGCCCGCGGGGTCGCGCACCCCGCGACCCCTTTCCCTCCTCGCGCTACACCGGCGCCGCCCGGGAGTCCGCCGACCGCCGCCGTCCGCAGCCGCCTCCGCCGTCCGCACCAGACGCCAACCGGCGGCGCTCCGCCTGGCCACCGAACCACCGCGATGCCCCGCGGCCGCCTCCTCGGACCGAAGCTGCGCCGCCGCGCCTCCTACCGCCGGAGCTCCCCAAACCGGACAGAAAACCTCCAAAAACCCGCAAACTTCGGCGAGGTGTTGCGGTCTCCTCCGAACTCCGTTTTAAATTCCGAAAGAAGCGACGGAAAGAGTAAAATGTGTACTACACTACCAAGAAATTTTCTCAAATAGGAATCAAAAAATCAATGCTAAAATCGGGGTTCAAAGGGGGTTTCGGGAATAAAAACTAAAATACGTAACCCTACCTCGCAGGCGTTGCCCGGAGCTTAGCCGCCAAACCACCGCCTTGCCGGAGCTCGCCTCTCATGAGCTCGCCTTTCCGGAGGTGAAGGAGGGGGGAGTATTGTTTGAGGAAGACGATGAAGAAGAAGAAGGGGGGGTGTTTATGTACAAAACACTTAAACGCCCGCCTTACGGCCCCGAACCCGAACTCCCGACGAGGTCAAGATTTAGCCTCCCCAAGGCTAAGAACCACGCTCTGAGCACAATGGAGGTCTCAGAATTTAATTCCGAGACTCCGTTCAAAAGTTACTAAACTCAGCGCCCGAGGCCGCCAATTTACGAAAACGCCCCTGGGGCCATTTTTCACAAACGACCCGCGCCAGCAAAACTTATACCCCTCCTAGGGTAAACGGCACGCTCCGAACTCAACGGTGCCCTTGGTTTTCCAATCCGAGCCACTGTTCAAGAGATACTATCATTTATCTAATAAAAGAATTAATTAATTAATTAATTAATCCGTTTAACGTTCCAGAAGCGGGCGAGGGGTCCAAACATCCCGCGCCGACAAGTTTTATGTCGTTCCTAGGGTAAACACCCCATTCTGGACCTATATGTACACTCAGATCCCGGATACAGAACTCTGTTTAGGAGTTATCTCATTTATTTAACATTTATAGTGTGAACGCACTAAACATTTAATTCCGGCCACTCCGGGGCTCGGAATCGCACGCCGTGTGAAGGCGCTGCCCTGGAATATTATCTAGAATATTCCAAAGTCTTTCTCAGCAAAAACTGGGTTCTTACATTAGGACTCATTTATGTCTCTATTAATTATGAAATAAATTGAACTTAAGCACTCTTGTAGTCTATAAATAACGAGGTTGGCTGCTACTATTAGAGAATCATCAATATCAAGATCAAATCCTAGTGCATGATTTTATGATATTGTAGGGTTGTCTGCCATTACTTTTTCTCTTCATTCTTTGTTCTTTACCTTTCTTTTCTAATTTGTTCTTACTCCCTCATTACTAGGATGAGGAGGAAAATCCATCTTTTCTTTGGGTAATGTAGAAATATGGGGAATGTGCTATAGATCATTTCACTTATTTTAGATCATGTATTTGGGATGAGATAATAAAAATTCAATAATTATTTCTTTCCTCTTTATTTATCCAAAAAATTAAAGAGAATTTTGAAATTAAATTTTAAATTTGTAAAATTTATTACCTTCAATTAGGAAATAACATTGAATAGTTTTGGTCAACTATTTTTAAAAATGGAAGTAGGACAAACATGATTTAACAATTCCCTAAAATAATTGACTATGGGGAAATGGTGATTGTTGTGGCAAGAAGGGGATACCAAGACCAAGGATCTCCCTCATCTAAACTATGATGACAATATTAAAAACCCAAATTAATTTCTAAATACATATTCACCTAAAACCTAGCCCTGGTGTTCTCAATCAAGAAACTTTCACAGAACATTATATTATCATGTGATTTCACACAATAATATCTCATACAACACCTTATCTCTAAACTATTCATAAGAAAAATTCATACTACTACCTTCTCATAACTACCAATGCTTAGGTATGTCCACATAAATTATCTCATGTAACATCCTTTCATGGGAAATCATTTAATAATATATAAATATCATGTTCAGTTAATGAAGGTTCTACTTACCAGAAAAAGTGGATTTAATTATCCTTTAAATCATTATTAGTACTTAATAAAGGGGGTAATATGGTATTTATATTAAAACCCTTACCATCATGCAATTATAACTACAATGATCCAACTATGAACAATCAACCTATAATACTTCTAGTTTGTTGGTTCGTGAAACTTCAATTTTCATGAGCATCTTCTAGAATAAGGTGGACCTCCTTCTTTTATAAAATAGCACTATAACATTAATTAATCCTCTATAATTGGATGTCATCTCTTAGACTTGTGAAAATATCCAACCATCACAACTAAATTAGCTTTTCACTTCCTTCTGAATTTCACACCCAAAAATATGGAAATCACTGGGAAACAACACTTTCTTAAAAACGTATACTTTTTCTTTTTAAACCATACATATATAATAAACTATATCATTTAGTATTGAATCCCCTTTATCAACCTAAAATGGATTGATAAAAAAGTCACAAGTTCAAAACACCTTTGTTCCAATAGTAATTAAATCAATGACATGTATCATTCAATATTCATCCTAGAAAGAACACAAGCTTCTTTGCATAATATTCTTGTACTACCAAATCAACCACAATATATTACCTCATTTTATCCCATTTATATATGATGATAATAATTAAATATATAATAAATACAAGTCATTGAATTATCCCACTATTAATATCAGAAATTAGTTTATACCAATATCAAAATCACGATCTACAACTTTTATATGTAATGTGGCCTAATGTATTTACTATGTGTTTCTAAATTAAGAAACCTTATTAATTTGGTTGTTTTTTTCATTCATGACGGTACTTATTGATTAAGTAAAGAAACCTTTATTAGCTATATGGTTATAATTTAAATACTTTTAAGGGATAAGTGTGTAATTAATCATTATTATATTATATAATTCATTCCCATAATCCACATTTACATGTTCTAATAAATTCTGCATCCTAATTTATATGAATATATAAAATATCTAGTAAACTCTATTGGTCTTCATCCTTGGAAAAACTATTACAAAATCAAAATGCTCTTATTTGGAATTATATTTCATTTAAGTGATTTAAATTCAGCAATAATAAATTATTTATCATTATTATTATTTGAATGATAATCCTCTAACATATCTCTAATCATAACATAGAAACCTTATTTTCAATTAATCATTTACACCATATCAATTTATATAGCATTGTCATTTAAAATTACTTTTTTAAAAATAATTTTATAATATCATTTAATGTCACTAAATATTAAAAAGGAAATAATAAAAAAATTCTTAGTTATTTCTCAATTGTTAAAATTCCACTAATTATAATAATATCTTAATTTTAAATTTTAAATTTATATAATTCTAACTTGCTTAATTATTTTACCGGAACAATTATTCCATGTTCCATAGTTAATTAAATGGAAATTAATTTTATTATTATTATTACTATAAATTACTTATAATTTATTTAACAAAGTAAATTTGACATCCCATTCTATTTATTTACTTCAGAAAAAGTTAATTTTCCACATAAAATTCAATCTTTATGAATGGAAGAAAAAATTAATCGAATTAAAAAATATCAAAGATTAATTATTAGTATTTATATGATAATAAAATACAAACTTATTTAATAATTAATTGAATAACTCACCTATAAAAAAATTTGAAAATTCCCAAACATGGTTCCATTAGGTTTATGAATTTGAGAGGTTCCCACAAGAATTTTTTATAACAAAATTTCCATCTCTAAATTCAACCACAATCCCTATGTTTTTTCGGCCAGACTGGAGGTTCCATGTGACACCCCCATTCCCCATACCTCAATTTTAAGACAATAATATCACATTTTATGTGTACACTCTTGTTGGTTGTCTGATCTTTGATTGGATATTCTAGATTTCTTGGATCACCACGGCATGATCCATCCCAAAAAATAGTCAATATGGAAATGAATGATGTCTTCTGATAAATATTTGATAGAAATTCCCTGATTTTGAGATGGCCCAATGTTTCATTTATAGCATGGAAATTTTGTATACCAACTGATTGCATCGATCATATGGTCATGGTTGATGTGCATCAATCATGGGGTAGACTTGATATAGTAGTCCCCACATAATATAATCACTTTATTAAATGGTTTGGCATGTCCCATGTCATGTCACATAGTGTCACTCCATGATTTCCCATATTGGGATTTGTGAAGATATTCTCATCACAATTGACCACCAACCATATAACAAGCTTTTATTTTATGAAATGTTTTTTCTATTAAATTTAATTTCTTTGATAGATTCTGTTACATGCAAGACTAAGTCTAAAATATAACATAAAATATTATTATCATTCCCTTTATAACCTAGTAATTAAATTGGTGGGAATTAAACTTAATAAAAAATTTATGGAATATATAATATTCCTACTTAATAAAATTTCATTGATTATTTCTTATCAAACATGTAATATATTTTTAGTAAAATTATTTTTTATTTATAAATATGTTTTCTTCATTAATAGTTTCTATATCTTTACATGAGTGAATATTAGAATGGAAATTTTATAAATTTTTTTAAAAAAATAAATTTCCGTTTTGAATTTATAATTTCAAAAATTACCTTATTATGGTTTTTTATAATTTAATGAAATGATTTCTTTTTTAGTATATAGTAAAAAAAAAATTTTTAAACATTCATTTTCATTATTTTAAAAAGATAATTTATGATTTTAAGTTTATATAAAATTAAAATAATTAACATTTAGTTAAATAGTATATTTAATTATATTTTAATAATTTTTATAACTTCTTTTGGTGTAAGTGCATATTTGGGATAAAAACAAATTTTTTTTAAAAAAACTATTTTTTTAAAAAAACTATTTTTTTTTCTTTTGTGTGATTAATTTTAGAATAAATTATTCATCTTATGTGAGTTTCATCATGAAAAATATATTTCATATTTGAAATAAGTGGGTCTATATTTTTTTGAAAAAGCCCCTTTTATTTTTGGAAATTATGAATAATAACTACTGTAGTTTTATTACCATAGTAAGGGTAGACTCAATAATTTAAGTTAAAAATGATAAGGATTATAAAAATACCTATAAAAAATATTTAATAATATTTTATGATTCCATTTAATACATAATCACACAATTATAGTTTATATGAAATATTATGGCCATTTCAATAAAATAACGGCCTTAATAATATTTTATTGTAGAGAAAGTCAAACATGTAACACTATTATTTTAAATAACAACAATAATTTTAATAGGGGATTATCCAAAGGATATGTTCAAATATAAATAGTATTTTTAAATATAAAATATTTATCATCATCATTGGAATTTATTTTAAAATTTTAGGGAAGAAATAATTACCTTTAATGCTTACACAACATTGTTGAGTAATTATTTCATTAATGAAAAAATAAAATAAATGATATTTAATATATTAAATGTTTTATAATTTGAGATGAAATATATGATACACTAATTCTATAGATTAATATGATATGTGAGGGATGTATTAAAATATAATTTTTTTAATTTTTATTATTTTCAAGCTGTAATTAAATTTAATGTAATAATCAGTGTGCAAATTCATAATAACGATATTTTCAAAAAAAATAATTTATATAATTATTTAAAAATATTAAAAAATGGGATAAAGTTTTTTCTAAATTTTCATCTCTTATAAACTTATATCCTAATCAAAATCATTTGGCTCTTGAATATTCTGATTTTAATTTAATGATTTGAAAAAATTTCAAAAGAACCCCTCACCTCAATTATAAAGGGCCTCCTCCTAGTTCGGTTAATTACACCAATTTGAGATTTTTAGCTCACCCATAATCTACCAAATTATATTCTCACTTCAAAACCCACATTTTAGAGGTTATATTATTCACAAAAGACCAACCATATACATATTCAGTTGAGACCTAAAAGATTCATTTCGATGAATATGTAATCACCCTAAGTGATCACATTATTTTTTCAACTCTTCTACACCTCCACTAAATAAATTATATTTATCATTAAATAGTAGATTCATTATTAGAAATATTATTAAATTTTTTTATTAATATGAAAAAACCATTATACACCCACATTCCCATCAAACATGAAGTGAAAGTATTGCCCAAGCGTAGGTGTACCTTACCGTCTCCACATAGCGATATAATTCATTTTTCACTATCAAATTTTATGGATGGGTATTATAACGGGTTTAATGTTTAAATATGATATTTATGAAATAATTATAATTTTTGAATTATAATATCATATCTACCTTCTTACAACCCTATCATTTGGGAAATGATGACGTTGCTCGTGCGTATGCATGGACTACCATCTCTATGGTGGAATGCCATTCGTTTTTAATTTTTATTTCACATTGATGGTAATAAGTATGTATTTTATGGATAAACATGATATTTAGGATATAATTTTTTTTAAATCCATTATTATTATTTACCATTTCTTCATTCCATCTGTTGAAAATGAATACAAACTTCTTGCGTATATACGCCCTACCATCTATATGAACGGTGTAATTCATTTCTCTATTTATAACTATTTTAAATAACTAAAAATGTGTATAAAATTAATATTTATTATATTTATACCATTATTGATATTATATATATTATGGAACTATAATCAAAGTATGTGGACCCAAACTTCCAAACCAAAACATACATGAAAAAGGAAACAAATATCACACAGAACAATGATTTTAATAAAGAACTAAAAACCAGTGGGTGATAAAAGGATATAAGTAAATCATATATGGTATAATATAAATTATTTTGTATTTTATTATATTTATAATAAATCCAAATTTATTATATATGAGGTTCTAATGTGAACAAAGGAACTCAAACCTAAGGTAAGGGGTTCCCATCTCACTTTTACTAATTTGAGACTTATGCCATATTCACCACTTATTTCATTTTTTTTGTACATATACTACCCATTTGTTATATAATATCATTAATATATTTTAATTTAGGGTATTTAATGTTTAATTTAATTTTATTTACTTCATTCTACATAGGATTCAATAGAAACCCATGTACTAAGGTTTTATTTCACAATCTCATCATTATTTAGTATTTTTTATTATTATATACCAGCTGAGGAATATTTTTTTAAATTATCTGGAATGAGAGTATTTACCTTCATTAAATATTACAAAATTATTTGATACTTCATGTATAGTTTTATAATATTTTTTGTGTCGAAAAAGGTTAAATTTATAAGTGAATACTTTTAAAAATGGAAGTGATTTTAAAAGAGAAATGTTATTTACCTCAATAATTACTCCAAGTGGTCATTAAAAAATAATTCTTACATCTAAAATAGAATAAATTGCTGATAAATATGCTTTACTGGGTATATGTTCCAAGTATATCATCGTTATTATTTTTCTTGGATGTTTTATGTTTATGATGGTAAGATTTTGATGAAAATCATTCCTTTTTCCATGGGTTATAATTTAGTGAAATGTTTATGAAATTATTTTATTTTAAATAGTTATGATATGATTAATGGTTTGTGATCATGTGGAAAAAATATATATGATTTTATTAATGTCTTGTGTAGGAAATATATCTCTCTCCAATGCATTATTTAAATATGGATAACTCATGAGGTAAAAATTTTATGCCTGAAAATGATTTACAGTTTGCAATTTTATCTGTTGATCTTGTTTTCATGTCCATATGTTAATTCATAGTTATGGATTTAATATACAAAAGTCTATGAATTGGCATATAATTAATGTACAGAAGATCACGAGTGGACCTATTTTCATGTCAGTAAATTTATGGGAGGTCCTGATTTCATGCTCGTCACTTAATGAGTGAACTATTTTCCATTTATAAATATTTGCAATGATATAATTTTATGCGATAATTTCAACTATTATGTCAATGTTATGATTTTATGGCTTGTTTTATTTTATTCTATTATGATTCACATCTTATGAATAACTAATCTTTATTGAATGACTCAAGATTGTGATCTATGCTATCAAGGGTGAAGATTTAAAATGTTAAGATAATTTTCTCACATGCTTATGCACATGTTATTAATATATGATCATTGGTGTCTTCCAAGTTCTAACTTAATGAGCATCTAAGATCACCCATTCTTATGATACCTTTACCCAGGTTATAAAGAATGGTTTTGGATATAATGTTTCAAAAAAGGGTGAAATTTATGAAGAACTTAGTGGGAGACAATATATATCATTTATGAACCAGTTGTTTATGTGTCCATGTTTCTAAATGAATCAGACTTATAAGATTATATCATGGATCCAAATTTTATTTAATGAATATTAATCTAATTATATGTAATATCTATGTACAAACATTATAGGTTGTTATAGCACATAGTGTATTTCTTTAGAGATAAAGAATATGATGCTCACAATATTTAACAGATATCATTATTTTGTTCCAAGGATCTATAATATGACTTCCATTTTTCATAATTCATTCATTTCTAGGTTAATTCATAGAGATAAATAGAAATTACCATGATTTTATCTCTATCTTTTCTCTAAAGATGTAACTCTAATTTGTGTGATTTCGGAATCCAATATATGTGTCTCTTAAATATATTTATAGTAATATATAGTAGGTTTTAGAATTTTTTCAAATGAAAAATTCATCATAATGTTATTAAAAATAGTTATAAAGTTTTATGATTCAAAAGTAAATATATTCACATTACAAAGTAAAATAATCATAAAAATGAATTTCCCTAATTCAAAAAGAAATATTTCTGACTGAATATATAATTCGTAAAACCTAAAACTTATCTATAAAATATCTCATAATTAAGGCATCAAATTTATAAAATTATTGGACTATTATAAATATATCAAAAGGGATAAAAAATTATTGAGTTTCACTAAATAACATGATGAAAAATAAATTGAAAATTAATAATTATAATAAGACTCTAAAAAATTATCAAAATAATAATTTACTAATAAAATAACCATACATTGGCCATGATGATCTATCATTATCTAGTTATCATTTTATCTCTAGTGGTATCCTCTATATGGGATTATTCATGAAACCTATCCTCCCTCTCTATTTCTCTAAAATATTATTATTTAGAGGAAAAATAAGTCAAATTATATTTTTTCAATGTCATTTGGATCTATAAAAAATATCTCCACTGAAAAAGCACCATCTTTACAATGTATAATAATTACCAAAACATTATCCCAATGAAAATTAGTTATTCTAGACTCAATGATGGATCCAAACATTTAGTCCAATATATTGATAATAAGTAAGTTAGTGTTTTACACTTTTCAACTAAAATCTATCATTTCCTCTTTAAAATTTAATAGGAGTTCAAAAATCCCACAAAATAACTTTATTTAATTAAAATGAGTTCCAATAAATTTAACAAAGCTAAAATGGGTGTTGAATTATAAGTATAAGAAAATTGATTCACAAAAATTCATAATATTACACTAAATATCATGTATCACAACTATATCTCCTACAGAAACCACTAATTATTCTATTTTCATACACACCTAAATAATTTTATTTCTAAAAATACCCCTTATAGGGTTTACAATGGCACCACATGTGCATTTACCAAATGATCATTACAATAAAACGTATAAACACTAATAAATCATCAATTTTTATTTTAGTTTATAAATTAACAACAAATTTTTTAAAAAAACCTCAAAAAATATATTATTTCCATTGCAATTAACCAGTTCTATTTGTCCACAAAAATCTCAAATATTCTATCACATGATAAATGAACCAATGTATAAAGTATTATACAAGTATGAATACACTCCTTCCATATCATCCCAATGGTAAACATAATAAACTCATAAATCTTAATATTCATACTGTATAGATTCAAAAAATAGGATGTAGTAATACTATTAAATATAATCCCATACCCAGTAACATATAATTCTAGAATAAATTTTTAAGAAAACAACATGTATAACATCCATGTTAGGTATCGACCATTTTATTTCCATCTACCCATTTCTAGAGAAATCACTCAAACAAAAGAAGTCTTCAATAAAAAATGTCAATTACCCAACCTGGGATAGAATTGTAAGGTATGATTTAGGTTTCCAAGACTGTTTAAATATGAATCCTCATACATCATATTCAAAACACTATTTTAGAGGATTAAATAATATAATTTTAATTTCTATATCTTTATTTAGATAACAAAAATTAATAGAAACAAATTAATATACGTAATAAATATCTTCTTAATGAACATATTTGTGATAGATGAATTCTTACCATAACTAATAAAATATCCCCAACAAATACCATACGCAACACATGTCATGTCATACAGTTCGTACATCAAAAGTATCACCCTTATGGGATGTTCATCTATATAAAAGTGAAAGAGATACAAATAAAAGTAAACAATGAGGCTTCGTAAATAGTATAATCATTTTAATTACATTGGTACACTCTCTACCTCACTATTAGGATAATCTAACCAAAATAATTATCTTAAAACTATTTCCCATTATTTCATCATAGATAATCAATTATACACATACACTAGGTTATTCATATTGGGTGTGAATATAGAACTAGGCTTCACATCACCTACAATTCATTAATATCCTTCATAAAGAATTTATGTGCCTATTTAAATATTAATTTGCCTGAAAATACAATACAATTTTAAAATTAGTAACATCAAACATGTAAGAACCATGTTTATTAATCATGAATATATAAATACACTATAAATTTCAATAGTAACTACTTCTATCATCATTAGTGAACTATGTATATAATAAAATAATCAATCAAAATTTATATCACAATAGTACCATGCCAAACTGATTTGGACCACATATTATAAAAATATCCACACCATGGTAGTATTTTAACATATGATTCATCCCACCCAGTTGGTAACATATCATAATAATCATAAAAAAGGCATAAAAAAGACTATCCTAATAGAAGAGTCCTCTAGATCACGGGCCAAGTGATAATGTCGCTAAGCTCCCAAGAAGGGTCCTATAAATTATGGTTTGAGGCATACATTGACAATACCATAAGGAATTTTTTCTAAATAGTGTATTAAGGCATATCATATCCCTGATTTGGAAAGGAAACCACCAAATTGTTGGTTGAGAAATAATATATTTAATCCCTTAGGAATTGTACGACAAATTTAGGGTTGGGGATTCACATACCCAAACACATGGGGAAATAAGTATCATAACAACATCATATAATATCACACATTATGGAAAATAATAATAACATGTGATAAAAAATATATGTTACCCTATCCCTTAACCATTTATCAACACATACCCTTACATTCTCTAATCAGAGCTTGACCATCCCAATAACTGTATAACATCATCACTAATCATATATTAGTTTATCACCATTCCATTATGTCCTAAAACTCACATTATATAAACAAAGTATTTTGGTTAATTTAAAAATATATGGTAATTGTAATTTTTTTCTCTTGGTAAGCCATCTCTAATAGTCTTTAAAAACCTTAGAATGTTTCTGAAATTTTTTATCTCACTTCGTTGCCCATTTCAGGTCCCTCAAAGAATTCTAGAACAACCACCACAACAAGTAAAACATAGTGATTTATTGGTGCATGAGATAATACATACCATATGTATAATAATTACATTGATGGTTCTTAGATATATTACCAAGCAATAACTATGGAACTCTTGTAAGGAAGATAAAATAATTAGGGGTAAAAGAAAATCACACTTCATAGTTGTTGTCTGAATAAAAGAGACTAAGGGTATATTTATACAAATATAAAAAAAATAACCAAAACTAACCCTATTTTAAAATAGGATTTGGGGTTTCCACTATAAATATTGTGGCTAACAATAGAATGTTTGTTTATAATCGATCTTTTTGTGTCCACCATTGGAATATTAGTGTTGGAAGAACATACATTAGACATAAAATTTTACCAAACATACTTATAGGGGACCTCTAATGACATTTTGTTTAGAATCAACTACATCCCATCATATTTCTTGGTTCTTAAATTCTTCCTTTTCCTCTATTTTTTATCGATAAAATATTTTTCCCATCACAAATATGCATAAAACATATGAAAATTCCAAAACAAAAAACAAAATTTGCACTAATGATCCACATGCCATTACACTAACATTAATAATATATGAAATATTTTATATATTTAATTTTATACCTATAAAAAGTTATAATTAATAGATCACATGGGTTGAATAGTCATTCAAATCATTATAGTTAACAAATTAATTCATATATACATGTTTTCCTTAGTTATAACTTCTTAAGAATGTGTAATCACATTCAATGATCAATACCCAACCTGATACAGAATAATAGAAGAAATACTATATTTTTTAATTTGAAAATATAAATAAATATCCTAATACCAATAAATATGTGATAAGGGTATTTTTAATGGATTGTTTCAATCATTTTAAGAATTATTGACACAATAATTCCTTCATTAATACCATATATCCTATTGACCAAATTCACCCTATGGTTTTTAGAACTATTATTCATTAGTTTAATCTCCAAACCAAAAATCCAATGAATAAAAAATAAAATAAATTTATATTTATATTTATATATAATATCACTTTAACATCATCATAAATTTAACTGATTCTAGTAAACAAGGTTCTTCTAAAAATATATTCATTGATTGAATGATCCAATAGCCAAGCTATATCCCCATAAAATAATTCAATTTCAAAAAATAACCCAAATATTATATCTCTAATTTGGTATATAATGTAGACCATGAAAAAACACCACTATAACCAAACTACCAATGTTATATCCAAGTATAAATTACAAATTTCATCATCTAACTTATAGTAATTCGACCACTTTTATAATCGAATTATTTAGAAATGCATGAATATACTAATTAATGGTTAGTGAACATCATGAAACATGAAAATATGGACTATTAATTAGTAATATTTAAATTTATTGCTCAATTATGATTTAAGTTCCTTCCATTATAATTCATAGCGTAACCTTAAAAACATGTTCACGTTATTGACAACATTCCAAGTGTCATATAAACCATCATCAGTAAATGAGTCAAATGATTTTTATTTGATTTCTCGATTAAAGATTTAGAGTATTGCATCATATATTAACCTAAAATTATTCAAATATTTTTATCTTTTAAAGTTTCAACAAGCATCAATCCATGCAGGTTTCATTATTCTTGTCTGGTAACCATGCACCTTATGCACTAATCATCAACAATTTTATATAAGGGATTATATTAGTAAAAACTCATTTAATCATGCTATTTTACCCCACCCCACACCCATTCCATAGAAATCATAAAAACATCCTAAAAATTCACCAAATTAAATTTAAAAATTAATTGTTAATTTCTTTAGAGAGTAATGAGAAAACCATACATTAATTTATGTTACAACTGTTCTAATTAATGATTGGATTTTGTTTATATTTAATTTTATGAATTTTTCTATATTTAAAATATTCTTTCATGATGAATTAATTAATTTAATTCTCTATCCCTCCAATTTTTCCATTAAATTTTAATTTTATATTATTGTATATTTTAAATAATAATTTACTTACTAAAATTCCCTAATTCATCATACTATTAATTGATTTTGGGAGTTAAAAATGGTACTCTAACCAGAATATTATTAAATTCGATAAATTTATTTGTTTTAATTATATATCATAACTACAGTTTGGGAAATAATTATATATCATTGGGTATCAAAAATTTAGGACCCTAAAATTTTAATTTTGTGTTTGATTACTATATTTTAGTTTAAATTCATCTATATAATTAGATTTACAATTCAAATTTCCATTTACGAAGAAATAAATATTCTATCATACACCATGTTCAAGTGATAATTTAATAATAAAAATTATTAGGTTCACTACAAGATGTACATGAATGCCATACACAATGATGAAAAATAATCATTTAATATGGTTATAATCTTTTGAGAAATTTGAGCCTTCATGAACTTATATTAAATTAATATATAAATTAAAAGATTAAAAAAGTTGTATAAACTAACTGAAATAAAATAGATAACCAATCCCCAATATATATAATATCTATTCCAAGGTTGTGGGTGTTTGGGTTGATCTCATCAATTCTTAAATTTTTATTATTTACATTATATTTTTTGATTCTTTATTTTTTATAAAGAAACATGATATAGTTATGGAAGTATTAGAAAAGATAAAATTTCATATGGAGGTGGAAATATGTAAAAACCATTTAATGAAAGAATCAATCATTTTGATATTTATTAATATGAATTATATTATATTATTAGTTAAAAACATTTACTAAATTTTAAATCAATAAATAAATATTTTTAACGAAACAATTTTCATTTTAATTTTAAAGAATAATTTATAAATTTTATAAATTTAATTTTATAATATTAATATCATTTTTTAAATCTTAATGTAAAATTTATCTTAGAATTAATTTTTGGTATTTTCTTGAAATTGTTTATTTTTTTGATGTATAGTGAAAACACCAATTTTTGTTAAAAGGCGTATAATTTTTATATATTAAGTAATATAAAAGTATAAATATGTTTTGAATATTTCTTCAAGTAACATAATTATTATTAATATATATTTAATCCACTTAGTTACTTTTAAATAAAATTCATATTGGTTATTATAATAAGTTTGTTTTTGGGTTTAAAAATGGGTTTTTTCTAAAAAAAAATTAAAATGCAAAATGTTTCTCCATTTTAATTATATAAAACAATACCTAATGGTTAAAGTTTTAAATTAAATTAATATCATATAGAGAATAAAATATTAATTAAATTTCATATGATTGTTATTACAAGTCATAGATTTAATATAGAATCATATTTTTTTCTAATAATTACTCTTTTAAAATATCATTGTCTCACCCCATCTATGTGATTTAGATTAAATTAAAGTATTCCACTTATCTGAATTGAATTTGGAAAATTTTATTCCATTATTGGAACCACAATAATTTAAATTTTATAATAATTCAAATATAATTTTTATCATTAATGATTAGTGAAAACAGTGAACATTTATCTGTTCGATTAAAGAAAAAACTAGTTTACCGATGGATTTAGATTAAAAATTAAGGAAAAAATTACTAATGAAATTTTTAAATACGAATTTCATATACTTATTTTGAAACTTATAACATCCATTATCTATAATGGATCATTATATTGTCTCAGTGACATGGAAAAAACATGGGTGGAAATCACTCTTTAAAAACTATTAGAAGTGTTCCACTCACCTCAATTAAAAATAGTCGCCACCTCTCCTCCCTTATCAACACTTTAAAACAACATTGTATTACAAATATACACAAATAAATTCCAAAACACCCATCATATCCCACTAAAATACATATTTTGGCCATAAATCAATCAAAGGAAGATATGGAGTGAAATCCAAAAGGAGTTACCTGAAGTTGAGGTAACATTCTTCAATGATCATTTTTGTTTTATTTCTTCCTCTACCACGTTAAATTCTACATAATCCATGAATATATTATAACCAATATATATTCCATATATTAATATTTTATTATGTTTATTAAATAACATAAATTATCTTCTTATTCAAACAAATGGGTTATAAAATCGTTATCCATTTGTACGGTGGACTACTGTCTCAGGAATAAATGTCATTTGTTATTCATTTACCACCTCTAACAGATGGGTATAATGATGGATATAATGTATTTATATGATATTTATAACATAATTAAACCTCTAGAGTCATTATATAATTTATAACTCTTTACATTATATTCTTTAGGGGATACGATAACATCGTTCATGTGTACGACAAACTACCACCTCACGGGCTATGTGATTTGTTTTTCAATAACAAATAAAATTGAAGGTAAAAGGGTAAATATAATGAATATATATGATATAAATTAAATTATTATTATACTCATGACATATTTATGATTATATTAATAAAATATATCATTTTATTTCATACATTTTCACTAACTAAAAAAATGATAATGCCATACATGGAACCGTGGACAACCACCTCTTCGATGATATGTGGTTTTTTTCACCACCGCATCAAAATAAATAAATATATATGTATATATAATTAATTAATATGGTATTTATGATATTATGATAATTTTGTAGAGATAAATCTTACTTACCTTCTTTCCATAATGATTATTGAAAAATAGAAATTGTACTCATATGTATGTACAACCTACCATCTACATGACTGTAACATTAGTTCATTTTGAACAACCATATTCCATGATTAAATTTATAATTATATTTGATATAAAAATATTGATATTATTAAATTATTATTATTATTATTTATATGTTTAAATAAGGAACACTTTGACCATATTCAACCTACCAAAGTCTTTTTGACACATAAGCTGAATATGGTCAAAACATTCGATGTAAACATAATTGATTAAGTAATTGTATATAAAACTTTAAAATTTGAAATAAAATAAATAAAAAATATCAAATTATTATCAATAAAATAAATAGATAACATATGTTTATTTTCCAACGATATAAATACAAATGTGACAAGTCAGACTCAAGATAAGTTACTTTTTCCGAATTCGCTTTCATTATAGCATATTTTTATGTTATAAACCTTAAATCCGTTATAAAGCATATATACAGAACCATTGAACTGTTATGTAATCAATTTATTTATTCTCATTTTATTTATTATTTTTTTAATGTAATTATTTCATGGGTATCATGATTCAAATATTTAAAAATTAATACAAAAATTTTATGTAGAAAATTATCCTTAATTTTTCACTTTTAACCCCCTCTTTTCTAGGTCCATGTTTTTTAAAAATAAATTTATGAGAATTTTTATATAGAAATAAAATATATAAAATTATATTTTATTTGTATTTTTAATTTATTTTAAATCTTTCTCTAATGGTATCTTTTTAAATGTTTTATATGGAACATTTTAACAAACGAAAAAAAAATCTATTGTTCTTAAAATACATGAAAACAATAAATTTTATTCCCCCATAACTGTTATTTGATTTCTAGATTCCATTAAAATATTTTATTTTTTACTTCAATGAAAAAACATTATCCTTTTATTTTGGTTTTTTGGTATTTAAAATCAGTTTTCAAAAGAAATGATATCTTTATATTGAAAATGGGTTTTTTTTTAAAATGGTATTTTGAAATCCAAAAGTGATTTTTTTATGAATTTCAAAATATTTTTCAACTATTTAATAAAATAAAAATGAAATAAATAAAAAAAATTATTCATGATATTGTACTTAATAATTATTCATGAGAAATATTTTAGCTCAGATAACATCGGGTGAGCACATTATAGCTTTAATAATGGGTGTTCCCTGATAGAACTCCAATACATTGGTAATGTTCATTGTTTTAAAATAAATTAAAGTGGGAGATACATATAGTTTTCTCATATGTATTTAACATGTATGTACTTATGTCTGACACGACATTAAAATAGGATATGAATGTGATTCACTATGTTATCGAGAAGGGGTTGTAATTTATTGTTATGGGTTTTAATGGATTTCATTAAGTAAGACATGTATGTTTAATGTGAAAATTTATTATTTATTTCACTCAAAGAACATTGATTTAAAAGATAATATTTTATGGGTTTTCATGATTAAAATGGACTAATGGTATCCTTTCTTTTTATATACCATATTATAATTTTTATTTTCATACCACATTTTTAAAATGAGTTTTCATTGGATTTAAGTATGGGTAATAGAATAGAATGGTTCAATTTAAATGTCATAATGATTTTTAATGAAAAGAAATCATGTTTGGTTTTAAATGTTTTATATTATGGGAAAATGGATACGGATTAGAAGTGCCCATTTTTTATTATATGGTTTTGTTATGTTTAAGTTAATACCTTATTATATATAACTCTAAATATGAAAATATCTTCAAATTGAAAGAAATTAAAATCTTAAAATAAACTAAATATTATGTAATGTTTCATGAAAAGTACTTATAATTGGTATCAAAGGCTAGTTTAGATAAATTTAGTGGTTAGGATAATTTTAGTAGTGTTACCTTGAAATATTCTACCTTTTGGTCAATTTAAAATGATATAACATTTGAATATTTCTATGTTTATTTTTCTAATATATGTCTATTTATAATGGTTTTCAACAGAGGAAATAAGGAAGTTATAGTGTTAAGGAATTGAGAGTAAAATATACATCCAAATCAAATTCTCTAAATGGTTGGAACTGGAATAGCATGGTTTGTTGTAGTGATGGCTCAGTTAGTATAAGATAGAAATGATGGTGGTATCCATGCTATAGAGGAAACTTTTATACCATGAAGTAACATATGTGTAGTAGAGGATTTCATGAGGTAGCATCCCCCCCCCATTCAGTGGATCATATGACTCTATAATAGCTGAAGGATATATGATTTCTCTATATAAGATGTTTGACATCATAAAATATTTGGAAAATTAAAAGGTGACTATTGGAATTTATCATTTTAAAGTAGAAACTTATTGATGGTGGTCTATGGTTAAGAATAAAAAATAGAAATATTTTATTGATGGCATGTAATGTAAAAAAATTTATTGATATTTTCCTTAATAAATATTTCTCTAATTGTTTTTTACTACAGATGGAAAAAATCCTATAATTTGGGAAAAAATATTTATAATTTGTGGCCATGTATGGTGCCAGTTTTAAAAGACTGGTCAGGTCTGTATATGATTTTCTGGGACATTGGTAATAGAATTAATAGATTTTACTAATGATCAAAATCATGTATTTTAAGATCTTTGGATGAACAAGAATTTAAAATCGTTGAAAAATTGGTTCATTGTGTTGAGAATGTTTAGTTAGAGTTTATTTACATGTATATTCCTCAAGAAAACAACATTAAGAAAAGTTCGAGGTTGTAGGAAATGTAAAAAACCACCTAAAAGGTTTATAGGTCTGCCCCCAAATGTTTTAAGTGTGTAAAAGGAAATTTCAAGGAATGTTTGATAGGATTTGGTAGGTGTTTTAGTTTTGGAAAGTTTGGTTACAAGGATCGTGAACATAAAGAAAAGAGTTATGAACAACCAAATAGTGGGGTAATTGACATCCTTCCAATGGAAAGTTTTTTTATATGCAATTATTTGTGTTATTATGGTAATAAATGATTGATGTTAGTTTCACGTGATCAAAATCAACATGATCAAAAAAAGGTGTAGTAATGTAATTTTATACTACTATAATTGATGTTGGTATATAAAATGAAGTGGTGAAAGGTATTTTACAATGGCATTGAATTATGAAAATGACATGTTTGACTCCGAATCATCACATTAGTTCATTTAAAATATGTTTTAATGTAAATTGGTAATATCAACCAATTAAAGTTAGATGAATTTTTTTGTGAAAATTCTAGGTGGAAGTATTAATGTCACCAAGATTTATTAGTAATATTCTTGTTGTTATTAGTGGGATGGTATTTCTTGAATTTTTGGATGAACTGGACATAATAGAGTTTGATATCAATATTATTAGGGATAGGATTTAAGTTCATCATTTTAAGATTGGTTGTAGTTCTAATAATGTTTTATTAAATTATTTTATACCTTTCATAACATTCCAAGAAGCTGAAAATTTTATTAGAGATGGGTGTGAAGTTACCAAGATCATATTTTATTAAATAAAGAAGCTTTTTAAATTATTTATGTGATGGTACTAAATGAATACAGGGGTGTATTTACTGATTATTTTTTTAGTTTTATTCTTAATTGGGAGGTTGAGTTTAATATTGAATTAGTACCTGATGTTAAGCCTACTTCGAAGAACCCTTTTTGTGGGGGTTAAATTATCATATTTTTCTTAAAAGGTTGATTTTTCAGGGAATAGTGCAAAACATATTTTTATTGAAAACTATATGTTTGTTTCAATAATGTAAAAATTTATTTATTATTTTAAAAATATTGAAAATTAAAATTTGTTCTATTAAATTATGAACAATTCTAATTAAGTTAATTTGATTAAATATTATTATTTTATTTTGTTTAAAAAAGTTTTTATACATAAAAAGTTATTTTTTTAGAAACTATTTTTATACACGCAATGTGTTTTTTAATTAATTAAATTATCACAATATTTGAGTTATTTTAATTAAATTTATATAATATATATTCAACCAAATGTTTTAACATTCATCTAATATTTTTACTATGCATTAAATAATAATAAGGGTTTGTGCTAAAAGCTATTTTTTTCTAAAACAGTTTTCATCACATTTTGAAAACTAATTTTAAAGTAATTTTTACCAATTAAAGGAATTTAATTTGATAAAATGTATTCCATATTTTTAATTCTGAGGTCTAAAATTTTTAAATAGGACCCATTATTTTTAATCCATAATAATAGTAACCATGGTGAAATTTATCAACTCGGTAAAGGGTAAATCTGGTTAATCTAGGTTAAAACTAACTATTAAGGTCACAATTTTCCATATTAATTACTATTTAATGAATTTAATTCTTCAATTATCACCTTATGCTATAATATAATTTTTTTAATAGACACTTTTCCTTAAAAATTACCTACATAAAATTTAGATCAAAGAATGTTACAAAATTTCACTCTATTGGTTTCAAATAAATATTATATGTCCAAAAAGTAAAAAAAACGTTGTGAATGAATATAAATGTATTTTTTTTTGAATAAATAGATTATTTTAATGGTGTAAATTTATTTACAATTTTTAGTAATTCTATATTTTCATTAAATTTTTATGAAATGCTGATAAAATAATTCATAAATTAATCGTAAAATAATCTAAATAATTTTATAAATATTAAAAGTGATATAATTTGAATTTGTTACTGTGCTCCAAAATTTTTATAGATTATTATAAAAACATAGTGTTTATTTATAGGATAATATTAAAATAATACCTTTTACATTATGTATTTTTATTTGAATTGAATTAATAGTTTCAAAATTTACATTTACGATATTTTATCAAAATAATACTATATTAAATTATTAAAATATAATTAAAATATTTAACGACAAAAGGGGTAATATATGGTCTAAAATTCCATCCATTTCCCATTTATGGTCCAATTTTCACCAATAAGTAAACTTATAACCCCTTAATATTGAAATATATGTTACCACGATAAAGGATAAATTTGGTTAATTAAGAAGTCACGATAAAATATAATGTCTAAAATACCAAATAAACTTATCCAAGTTTTATTGTATTATTATATTTCAACCATATACTATATTATTTTAAACAAAATATATGTTCTTATAATGTTATTATTTTTATAAATTAAATGTTTTCCTTTCAGATTCCTATCTTTAAGTACTCAATATACCAAAATAATATTTTTATGGAAAATAAAATTAATTTCTATTTTTGGTGGAAAATATTTTTCCTTCTATGTACATATTTTATAAAAAACCCATAATATTTTTATTATTATCAATTTTTAAACATTAATTTACCAATGTCTTCATTTTTTTAAAATGTGTTAAAAAGAATATTCTTCTGGTTTTCCAAATTTGGTACTTTTTACTTTATTTTCAAAAAAGGATGAATGAAATTTTTTTTAACTTATATGGAATGAAAAAAAATTTCCAATTTGGATGAACACTAAATGAATTAAAGCTTCTTTTAAAGGTTTTCATTATTATTTTCATTCAAAATGTTTCCCTTGATGTTTTATAAATATTTAGATTATTGGTTTCAAAGTGAAAAATGAAATTTCATAAATAAATTTTCTTGTAAAAATTTAAAATTATTTTTTTATATTTTAACATCCTCTGTTTAATCTTATTCATTACTAAGTATATTTTCTAATGAAACCATCCACAATACTTCCATGGTTGTCATATTTTTAGTTTGAATGCGAAAAGTATTAGTGTTATGTATTCTAGTTCTGTAAATATAGATAGTCATTGGTTTTTATGTCTTTTTGATTAGGTTAGATTGTTTATTCACATGATGAAAAAACTAGACTTATTAAGTGATGGGTAGGTCCTAGAATAATATATACCATTTATAAATCAGTGAGTCTCATCATAAAAAAATTATTGGGTATTTATTTGATATCTCACTAATTTATGAATATATATTTCCATGAGGCCCTGACGGTATTCCTACATGTATTTCAACACTGCCTCAATAGTATGTTCATATTCCCATAATTATAATTTCGATCACCCTCAAATTATCCATTGATGTAATAAAACAAATCATTAGTTTATGTTATTTTGGGTTGTTTTTTATGAAAAAGGAAGAATTTGAAAATTTTCTAGGTACACGTCGTGTACTTTTGAGTACACACCATGTACCTGGTTGCCACATGTAATCATTACTTACCGTGTAATAGCTGATACATGGACATGTAGGTAACCTAGAAGACCACATAAACAGGGGAAATTTGAGGCTAGAATATGGTGTTTACATTAAATAAACACACTATGTACTTTTCCTTTTAGAAGATATATCAGTGCACAGTCGCGTCTCACATCTATAATTATCTTCTTCCCCCTGTGTTTTGTGCAAGAGAGTGATAAGACGACTGAAAACATTGACCCCCTCCTGATTCTTCATCCGAACAGTGATTGAGATGTCGCTAGTTCTGTTGGATTTCCACCGGTTAGTTATCTCTTTCCTAAGAGCCTCTCTTCCTAATTTCTTCTCTCTCGTGAGTTGTCTAGGGTTGATAGTTTTAAACCTTTTTGTACATCTACGTCATTCTATGATGATTCAAGGGATGATGTTCAATTGTATTCATTGTTCAACATCAAGGTAGGTTGTTTGTGCCTTTATATTATTGTCTTCGGTATATAATATGCTTAAAGTGTCGAATACCCATGTTTGGGGTATTGTATGTTTTGGAATTCGACCAAGTTTATTACCTGTTATAATTTGGTAGGTTTATAAAAGGGTAATTGTTTATGCATAAGGCTGTATACCTTGATAATGGGTGTGTTTCAATTGTTTGGTTGATTATGGTTGTTTGTTCAAGAATTCATGTTAGGCTTTCTTTGTTTTCTATACCTCGTGTTGTTAAGATGGAGTTACTGTTTATATGAGATGCATGTGTTTCAGATTGTGAATGTTTAACCAAGGAGGATTAAATTTGAGAGCTTCCTAAGGTAGGGTCATTTATTTATGTTTGTTGTTATATTGACCCAAAGGTATATACTATGAGAGTTACCCGGTTGTCATATACTATAGGGGTTAGACTGTGATAACTACCCAAAGGGTCATTACTAAATGAATGTTCGACCATATGGAATACACTGTGAGAGCAGCTAGGGGTCATTATAATTTATTTTTACTTTGAAAACCAAGGGTATATTGACCGTGAGAGTAACACAGGTGGTCATTTGTAAATGATTAGGGCTACGTTGGACAAAAAATGGGGTCAGACTATGTGAGATTTCCCAGAGGGTCATTATTTATTGAATAGATGATATGTTGAACCAGAGGGGTTAAACTGTGAGAACTTTCCCAAAGGGTTTATTTTAAATTAGTGAATTATTGTGAAGAGTTTTCCAATCCAAACCACATGCTTGGACTCAATCTTACATGATTGTTTAAATATTATTTTGAGATATCTATTTGTTATATTATACAAGGGGGTACCGAGCTTACTCTAGATCCTGTGATTCATTATTCCATAGTTTGAATAATTATTAAATGTAATTGAATGTAAATGAAAAATATAAGATTGTTTTATTTTGAGTAATCCCTTGTTTATTACTTTATTTTTGAATATTACATTCCATATATATTCACTGATAGTTAGACATATATATTTTGGTGGTTTCCTACTAGGATTCGTCTCACACCTTGTTTGGGTCATCCTTTTTTAACTAAATAGATTATATGGTTGAAGGTTTAGATAACGGAAAGCGCACTTCTTCATCAGGTACTTGATTGCTATTTGAACTGGAGAGCAAGAGACCATGATGAGGCTTGTGATGCTTTTGGTGTTTGCTGCCTTCTTGTGCTTTGGTTTCAGTATTGTCTTTCCAGAATTTTGACTTTTTAGATGCTTTCCTAGACATATTTGACATGTATCATTTTTATATGCTCCAGTTGTTATATTACTATCAGTCTTCCATTGATTACTCTTGTTGCATGGTATTACTATTTCTACTACTGTTTACTATTTTTCCATTCTTTTACTCTACCAATGAGAGTATAGTTTCCTCACTATCACACCCAAGGTCAACGCTGCTAGTCGGAAGCCTCTGGTGTTTGGGAAAATTCCCTTGAGTCCAAGTGACCAACCAAGTACGGGGTACCTTTGGGCGGCACGTAGAACCAAGATATTACAATGTGGTATTAGAGGAATCCTTTTCTTCATTGTTTTACTATTTGGAGTCTATATACTGGGATATGAAGGAAAAATAAGTTCGTAATAAGATTTTCCCTATAGTATCTAACCCATGTACAAGGAAAATCCATGTTACCTCGAGTATTGCATTTTTTCTTATTTTTCAATTGTTACAGCTGATTTGATTTCACTATTTGGTGATTCACTAGTTTTGTGATATTATAATTTATATCGTTGTGGTTCTATTTCTATTTCATCCCAATGAGGTGAGGTTATTCCATCTCATGCATCATATATGCACTTGATAGAGATCACATGTTATGAATTATTTTCATTCCTTTTAGGACACATTGCTGATTGCATGTTGTTGTGATTGATGTTTTTCTAGATATGTATGTTGTTGTGATTGATGCAGTGATGGAATACCTACTATTTTTGAAATGGTATTGTATATGTAAAGTTTCTATTGGATGAATGCCAAACTTTGGTCCCTGTGGTGTTACGAGCCCTCTTGGATCAGAAATTTCGTGGATCACGATTCATCTTTAATTTAATTCTGTTATGATATGACATGAATAAGGATACCAAACTTTATTTGTATGGAGTATGGGATTCCAAGGGTCAGAATTTTTCATGCCTTGATCAAAAGTATAATATTGTAAGGGTTGTTTGGAATTTTTAGAGGCTTATTGTTTGAAAACCCAAACAACACGGACTGTGGAGTTATGAACACACTCCATGTCTTCTTCTATTATGAAAGAAATGAATTTTCTTATGTACATATCATGTAGTGATTAACCACGTGACTGATTCTGTGAGCTGAGACTTGGGGTTGTGAAACTTTTGGTAGAACACTCTATGTCTAGCTTGTACACGATGTGTAGTTATCAATTTTGTATCTGACCGTGGGTCCAACAACATGGGTGGATGACACATAAGTGGTACACACCATGTATAGAGTGAACATGCCATGTAGTATCATGACAGAAGGCCTCATGTGGTTTGGCAGGGTAGAAGTACTTGGGCAGGATGGAAAATTCAAGTACATGCCATGTCTCAAGAGGAACATGCCATGTGTATGGGTGTTACACGACCATGATTATAAGAGGTAAACTCATTTGTAAAAGTTTTAGGCAACACACTGTGTAGAGTTTATACATGTTGTGAAACCCTGTTTTGTAAAACTTGAATGCTTTTCTTCTCCTGTTCTATTCTTGCACTTCTATGTTTTAGTCCTTGATAATACTGAATTGATGTGTGATCTTGACCTTTTAGAGTCATGCCACCAATATTTCGTTCCGTTGTATGCCATATACAGTGAAATTATCAGACATCAGAAATGGTAGATTAGGGACTACAAGTATATCCTCTCATCATGCCTATTTTGGCACCAACTATTATAAAGGATGCAGGTGCAGATACCTAGTTTTGTGAAGGCTTTTGGAGATGTTGCAGACTTTCCAAGGAGCACCACATCCTACCCTAAGTTTGGAAGTGATGATTTAGGTGTTCCATAAGTAGAATCCTAACACTTTTTTAGGGGATGAAGGACCACCAGATTCAGATTCATGGTTGGAGTCCATGCTTTCTATCTTTGAGAATCTGGAGATGCCTTTGGAGAGGAGGGTGAATCTTGTGACGTACATGCTATGTGACTCTTACAAGAGATGGTGGGATGTTATGACAGAGGCAGGAATCATCTATGTATGACTTGGGAAGTGTTTCAAAGTACCTTATATGAATTCTTCTACCCTGAGATGTTGACGGCCGATCGAGCATGAGAGTCCATGTATTTGGAGCAGGGAACTCTTTCAATGATGGATTACTCATCATGTTTCCTATATCTCCCACGCTTCGAACCTGTTTTGGGATGTGACGAGTTATCATTTTTTAATATATTCCAGGATGGTCTCAATTATGACATCTGATCACAGTTGACTATTTTTAGTATTACTTTGGTGGCGACTATAGTGAACCAAGCACTAATTACTAAGCACAATTTGAGGGAGTTGGGAGGTGTGAGCTACGGTAGTTCACAATCCAGTGATGATACTCCTTCAACAGACAATAGTAGGCATTGTAGGTATCTTTCACATGTTGTTTCATTAGGTAGCTATGTGGTATGATACCAGTTAAAGAAGAGTGGGAATACGAGACCACATTTCCTAAAGGACCCCGTCGAGTTCCGATCTTGCAACAAGATGGGTAATCTTCAGCGTTTTTGTAGGATGTTCTCACCAAAAGCTAGTGAGAGGGGATCAGTTATGACTCCACATTCTGGAATTGGACCAACAGTTTCTCATCAGTTATGGAACTTGATTTCATCAGGTCGTTCAATCAAAGGAGGTCATCCTGGTCATGGTAGTAAGGCTACAGATTTTCAGCGATAGTAGGGTGGATCAACTTAGGGTAGTCTTGTAGGGTCGTAGGGCTGCAGTACAAGTTAGAATTTTATGGTGGAGAAGATACAGAAGAAACGGGATCGCAGAACCTCTACAGTTATAGGTATGATTCAAGTTTCCTTAGTTTTAGCTTCTTATATTTTTGATAAAGGGGCTTCCCGTAGTTTTTTATTTGTTGCTATTATAGAGAGCCTTGATCTTTGTATCTTTACTTCTATGGATGTTATGATGCTAGAAACATCGTCGGGGATTAGGATGGCTTGTGCAAAATAGTTCAAGGAGTTACCTCTTGAGGTTGGTTGGTGTCACTTCTTATGAAACCTCTACGTCTTGGAGATGAAACGCTTCGATGAAATTCTCAGAATGGACTGGTTAGTATCCTTTCAGGACATTGTTGATTTCTATCTCCATAGGCTGAGTTTTACATCACCAAAGGGTGGGTATTTTAAATACAATGGTGAATGGGATGTCTAGGTGAGTTAGACTGGGACATGAGCATCATGATTTGGGAGGAATTACAAACCAGATTGCTAGTTTATATCTAGATAACTAGGGGACTTCACATATGAAATTTCCTCCAGTGGTGGATCATTTTTTATATTTCATTCCAGATGACTTTTTAGGTTTTACACTGGATATTGAGGTATATTTCTCTATTTATCTTTTTCTAAGAGTGGAACAGGTGCCCATTCCTTCTTATAGGATGGATAGACCTGAGTTACAGGAGCTCAAGAAGTAGTTAGAGGAGTTGCAGGTGAAGGTTTTCATCCGACCAAATACTTCTCCATAAGGTCCACCTTTCATTTTTGAGAAAAATATGGATGGTACCCTTAGACATTAAATGGATTATTGGAAGATTAACTAGTTGACTGTCAAGAATCTATGTCCCTTTCTGAGGATTTATGATCTCTTTGATCATCTTCAAGGAGCTTGGGTGTTCTCTATGATTTACTTGAGATCCGATTATAATATGTTGCACATTAGACCATCAGATATACCTCTTACATCCATTCAGATTAAGAATGGTATATAAGAGTATTTATTTATGTCATGCGGTCACACGAACACACCATAAATTTTCAAGGAACTAATGAACCTTGTTCTCCATCCTTACTTGGATTATATTTGTGGTGGTCTTCGTGGATGATATCTTTGTGTACTCTCATACTTGACATGAACATGCCACCCATCTTGATATAATTTTGAGAAAACTAAGAGATCACCAGTTATATGCTATGATCTCAAAACACCAATTTTTGATCAATTAGATTCACATCTTGGTTCATGTTATCTTAGAGACAAGAGTATTAATAGACCCAGACAAAGTGACAGAAGTAGTTTCTTGGGAGAAGAAGAAGAACTTATTTGTGGTACAAATTTTTCTGGGGATGTATGGTTACTACGGGAACATTATACAAGATTTTTCATACTTATCAGTTCCACTAACATGCATGAATAATAAGGGTTCATAGTACTTGCAGATAGATTCCGGCAATTTAGCATTTTAGGATCTAAAAGGGATATTGACTTCAACACCGATGCTGGTTTTCTATATTCAGGAATGAGATACCTCGTTTACTGTGATGCATATGGAATTTGGATGGGAGCAGTGCTTATGAAAGGGGATGGATCCTTTGCATAAAGGTCTCGGCAATTAAGACCACATGAGAGGAATTACCTGATTCAATATCGAGTTAGCTATAGTTGTTCATGCTTTACGTTGTTGGAGACCTTATCTTAAGGGAGAGAAATTTTTGGAATAGACCAAACAAAAACATCTCATGTATATATTTACTCAGAGTAATATAAATTTGAGACAGTGAAGGTGGGTTGAATACCTCCAGTCTATTGACATTGATCTTGACTACACGCCGAGGAAAGGCAACACAATGGTAGATGCATTAAACAGGAGGACTTGGATATAAGAAGTTAAAGAGGCCAGTAGTGAGTGGAAGCTTATGTATCTATGCTCTGAGATTCATTTTAAGATGCATGAAAAACAAGGGTAGATGTATCGTTCCTCTATAGTTGTTACCTATACTCTTCTAGATCGAGTGCGGATGAGGAAGCTTTGAAATTCTAAAGGCCTAGTCCTATGGGAGATTTGTCCAGAGAGGACCCTACTCCTGGGAGGACCATATTCAAGGATGAGGATTTGTGTTTTCATGGGCATGTATGGGTTTTAGATTTCATATGTTACGAGTTAATGTGAGATTTTTAATCCTCAGTGTTGGTAGTGAATCCTGGTGTCACCAAGATGTTTAGATATTTACATTGTCAGTCATGGTATCCATGTATGCAGAGGGATGTAGCTAGTTTTTTTGTGATATGTTCCACCCTTCTGCAGTTTAAAGTGGACCATCAATGACTAAAAGGGATTTTATAGAAGATAACCTTTCCAAAGTGGCAGTGGAATGATGACGCGACAAATTCCCTGATGGGTTTACAAAGGCCACCTCGAGGGAATGATGTAGTTTGGGTTGTTTTTTATAGACTCAAAAAGGTTGCACATTTATTTCAAATCTAGGAAAACATTAGTTTTAATGATCTTGGAAGATTTTACATTCAAGATATTATACGTTTTCATTAGGTTATATAGACTATCATTTCAGACTGGGATTCGTCATTGACATCTCATGTTTGGAAGGGACAGTAGAGGGATTTAGGTACCGAGGTACTTCTGAGTACAGCTTATCATCCCCATAAATATGTCCATTCTGAGAGAATGATTCAGGTTTTATAGGACATGATTCGAGCATGAATCCTTGATTTCGGAGGCATTTGTGAGAGACACATACCTCTAGTGGAGTTTTCCTACAATAGCAATATTCAGATAACGATTCAGATGGAACATTATGAGGCTTTGTACAGTATGCCTAGCCTATCACCCCTATGTTGGCTGGAGGTAGAAGATGATGCTATGTTGGGACCTCATCTTGTCTATGAGACCATGCAGTAGGTGGATTTGTGTCGGTAGATGATGGCTACTGCACATTCTCACCATAATATTTTATTGATCAGCAAAGACGACCTCCGGAGTTCGAGGTCAGAGATCAGGTTTTCTTGTGTGTGGAACTGAGGTTGGGACACAGGAGTATTAAGAGAAAAGGAAGGATTTCACCGAGATATGTCATGCCATTTGAGGTTTTGGAGGGAGTTGGCCCGATTACCTATCAGTTGCAGTTACCTTAGAGGTATTGGGATATGCACGATGTCTTCCTTGTTTCTGAACTACGACATTACATTTCAGATATATCTCATATTTTTTCAACTCTAGGAGTTTGAGTTGGAGGTGGATGAATCCGTTGAGGAGCACCCTATAAAAATTCTGGATCACATCATAAAGGTTATCCATGGCTGGTTTGTTCCTCTGTTATGGGTGCTATGTAAGCACAAGAAAATAAAGAACAAGACTTGGGATAGGGAGGCTGATGTACGATCATAGTGGCCAGAGTTGTTTCAATTTTCTTCTTCAACACCCTTAGAAAGGCAATTTGGGGATGAATTACTTTTAGGGGGACATTTTTTATGAACCAAGATCTTCATTTCGTGTATGTATCTTGATTTTGTGTTGTTTTTGAGGAAAAAGGAAGAATTGGGAAATTATCAAAGTACACACCATGTACTTTTGAGTACACGTCGTGCACCTAGTTTCTACATGTAGTTGTGTACTGACCATGTAATGGCCAAGTACGTGGCAGTGTAGGTGACTAGGCGGGCTGCCTAAAGAGGGGGGCAGTTGGGGCTAGTATACAGAGTGTACATTAAATGAACACATATTGTAATTTTCTTTTTATTTTATATATCGATGAGGGACCATGTCTCACGTCCATAAGCATCTTCTGCTCCCTATGTTTTGTACAAGAGAGTGACAATATGACCACAAACATCGAACCCCTACCAATTTTTATCCAACCTCTGATTGAGACATTGTTGGTTGTGTTGGATTCTGACTGGTGAGTTCTATCATTCCCTAGAGCCTCTCTTCCCGACTTCTCTTCTCTTATGAGTTATCAAGGGTTGATTTTTTTTAACATTTTCATAAATCTACATCATTCTAGGCTGATTCAAGGGATGACATTCCAGAGTGTTTTTTGTACAACATCAAGGTAGATGGTTTTTTCCATTCTTTGAATGTCTTTGATATAAATATTCTTAAAGAGTCAAAAAACCATGTTTGGTTTATTGTGTGTTTTTGAATTAAAGCCTATTTATTACATATTATGATTTGGTAGATTTATAAAAGGGTAATTATTTATGAATAAGGTTTTATACCTTGATAATGGGTGTGTTTCAATTGTTTGGTTGATTATGGTAGTTTGGTCTAGAATGCATTTTAGGTTTGATTTGTTTTATGTGCTTTGTGTTGTTATGATGGAGTTACTATTTATATGATGTATGTGTTTTTCATTGTGAATGTTTGACCAAGGGGGATTCACTTTGGGAGAATCCTGATGTAGAGTTTTTTATGTATATATGTTCTTTTGTTGACATAGAGGTATCAAATGTGAGAGTTTTTGGGTGGTCGTAAACCAGTGGGGTTAAATTGTGCGAGTTACCCAAAGGTTCATTATTAAATTAATGTTGTACCATAGGTAATATGCAGTGAGAGCTTCCAAGGGGTCATTATAATTTATTATTGATATGCAAACCAAGGGGGTATTGACCGTGAGAGCTACCCGGGTGGTTGTTTGTAAATAATTAGTGCTATGTGGGACAAAAAAGGGGTTAGAATATGGGAGAATTCCCATAGGGTCATTAATTATTGAATTGATGATATGTTGAACAAGATGGGATAGACTGTGAGAACATTCCCAGAGGATTTCTTTTAAATGAATGATTGATTATGACATGTTTTACAAGCCAAATCAAAAGCATGAACTCAGTCCTACTTGATTGTTTAGATAGACTTTTGAGTGGAATGTTTGTTATATTATACAATGGGGATATATATCATAGGCTAGATCCCAAGATTCATTATTCAATAGTTTGAATAATTATTAAATGTAAATGAATGTAATTGAAAACAGTAGGATTGTTTACTTTTGATTACTCCCTTGTTTATTACTTTATTTTTGCATATTAAATTCCATATATATTCATTGATAGTTCGGCACAGATATATTGGTGGTTTCCTACTAGGATTTGTCTCCCACCCTGTTTGGGTCATGCTTTTGGACCCAAACAGAATATATGGTCGCATGTATAGAAAAGGGAAAGCACCCTTCTTCCTCATGTACTTGATTATTATTGGAGATGGAGAGAATGGGACCAAGATAAGTTTTGTGATGCTGTTGGAGTTTACTTCTTTCATGTAATTTTGTATTAATATTGTATTTTGAGAATTTTGACTTGTTTGGAATCTTTCCTAGACACATTTAACATGCATCGTTTAGATATGCTTCAGTTTTTATGTTACAATTAGTCTTATATTGTTTACTCTTGTTGCATGGTATTACTGTTTCCGCAATTGTTTACTTTTTTTTGCACTCTGTTACTCTACCAATAAGCTCATAGTTTCCCCATGATCATACCCAATGCCCTCGCTGTTAGTTGGTAGCATTTGGCATTCAGAGAAATGCACTTAAGGCCATGTGACTAACTAGGTACGAGACACCTTTGGGAATCAAGAGGAACTAGAATGTTATGATTGGAATCTTTGTGATTATATGAATTGTTATAATATCCATGGAACAATTTAATGATTATTTTACTATTTTTATGCCATTATTTAATCGTATTTAATTATTTAGATATTATTCAGGTCTTATTAGCTTCAATTGTATGCATTTCCTCACTAATAACATGATTCCATCCATTTATTCTCTTCCCTTTTTAGTGATTCCATGAAATATTGTATGATTGAAATCTATCAATATTCTAGAGGGAATAAATATTATCCCATTGAAAATAATATGTTATATTTTATGTTTTCAAATGTAATGCGGGATTCAAGCATGTATCTAGTTTACCAAGTCTACAAAACTATTTGGAACAATGATATGTGATTCCATATATCTAGTGGCAATGTAATAAATTAAATAGTGGCTCTAGGATACTGGAGTCAGCGTTTTTATAGATGGTATTTGAGGAGGTTTTTTAGGAACCTTGGGAACTGGATTTTGGAAAACATAGTTTAGGGAACATATCCTCATTATTTGAAATTAAAGATAAGTCTAAGTATAGGATAACAACCCAATGTTTTTCTATGGTAGATATTTTGTTTTTTATAGAAATAAATCACTTTCATGATAATAAAATGTGATTTGGTTTTGTAATAGAAGCATCTAGGGGTAATAACCCATAAAATATATGGTTTTAGTATATCCTAACCATGATTCTAGTACAAATTGAGTATACCGTTAAAATTCACATGGTTCGACACTCTGAGGAGATATGGTTTAGTTACTTCACATTTTATTTAACATAAAATATGAATTATTTTAAAACATTTTTATGATTTGAGAATAATACCAAAGAAACCATGTTTATGATATTTAGATTAGCTAAGAATAAACAGTTTTAGTTTATGTTAAGAGTTTCACAAATTTTAAAAGATTACATTGTCATTCAGAATTTTATGTTACAATTTAGGTTATTCTATTATTTTGAAATGGCTCCTAGATTAAGATATAAAAACTATATTGATGTACATAATATATGTCATGATTTCCCGCGTGGGGTATATAATGAAGCAAGAACTGAAGCTATAGTTTGACCTGAACAAATTAGAACTATATTGGGGAAGCTAATGTGTAATATCCAAGGTAAATAAAGAATAAAACTTTTTCATATTTATTAATATTTACGAATTAAGTATTAATTTTACTTTAAAGGGGTTGCTATGTTCTATAGCGTACATGATACGCAACAAATAGTTTCTTTGAAATCTTACGTTGCACAATAGTAATATAATAATATAATTTTAAATGGTAGTTAACACGTAGCCGTTGTATTGGTGGGAATGAATATAAATAATTATAATATGATTATATATGTTTTTACATTTGTCCAATAGAAGATAAAGACTTAAAATAAGAAAAAGAAATCAATTTTAGGCATAAATACTATAATATTCACTAAAAGGTTGAACTATCGCCTTTTGATGGAAAGACCTCTTTAATTATAGTTTTGGTCACTCTTATAAATTCTATTGGACAAAATAAAACTCTTCTTTAGAATCGGGACATCAAAATTTACTTTGTGTAAATTTTTTGTATTTTTCCGATAAAGTTCATTTTTTAATGAATAGTAAAAATTTTGTATTTTAATTCAAATCATATTTTTAATCTAATTTATTAATATTATTATATTATCTTTTGAATTGGTTTTAAAGTTAAATTAGAATATATTTTTACCATTTAATCCAATGGTGGTCGTTGGAATTAATTTCACTTTAAAAATGGACTTAAATTAGTGTCAATCTTTTGAAATATATTGTTTCATAAAAACACGCTATTTGTCATGACAGTGGGAATTAATTATTAAATTAATTAATGTAACTTATATGATTTGAATTTTGTAAAATAGACATCATTTTTGAATTTGGAATATCAAATATAGCTTAGGGTGATGTTTTGGTATTTTTCTAAAATTTCAATTTTTGATGAATAGTGAAACCACTAAGTGGTACATAAAAAAACTGTTTTTTCGTTTAAATGAAATTTTACCGCCTCTATGTTTTGAATTTCAAAAATCCGACATACATGGTTTTCATTAGGAAGTAAAATGTGGTTCAATGGGATTAAAATAATTTTTTGGTGAATATTAACTTTTATGTTTTTAATCGCGATTAGAGGTAATTAGTGTAGTTTAAGGTAAAAATAATGTTTTAATAATATGAAATGACCATGAAACATGTCCTACCCTTATTGTTTGTGTCATGGCCGACCAAGACAACCCATGGGTCGATTTTGGGGACCCCATGGAGCCACTTGGGTAAGATAGTTACATTAATGCCTTTTATTTAAAGTAAAAGTAAAAATGAAACAAACATGTATTGTTTTACTAAAAAAAATTAAATGGGGTTATACAAATCATATTTTTGACTATAAATAGTAATTGGAAAGCTAAAAATATTTCCTACATCATAGTATTTTTTTCATAATTTTTAGACCTTATATAAATTAAATTATTTATGATATCCTGATGATGAAGCGATTACCTCATTATTTAACGATTTAAATAAAATGAAAAGATAATGTAAAATCTAAGGCATAAACTAGTCAAAAACCTATTTAATGAGTATATTTCGAACCCTTATCATCTTATCCTAGAAATATAACAATGTGGGACCTTTACAATCTGATAATCATTTGAAAATAAAGTAACATTTTATACCTTTCCAAGAGTGCCCCTCCTCTCCTCTTATAAAAGGCCCCCACCTCTACCACCTTACCCACACCTCTCAAGCCTTTGGTTCGGCAAACACCTGCCCATTTTGACTTTCCACATCCCTCTCTTACTCCTAGAAGCCTCACATTGGGCAGAAGCCTTCCCAAGGAATCCTTTGAGCTCAAATAAAAAAGAGTTACCCAATTTAAAGGTAGTGTCCTTCTTGTGTTCTTATATTTTATTTTGATTCTCGAACCCCCTAACTATTTTTATTCTTTTTATTTGTAACAACACCAGTATCATAAATATACTAGGATTTTGTTTTGAGAAGGATTAAAGCTATACTTAAACAAACATTCGTCTAATTGTTAAAGAACATAATGTTTCTGTGGATGGCGAATTACTGCCTCACGAAACGATGATTGTTCAATATTCTTTTAACACATTTTAAGGTGTCCATTATGATGTCAATGTATTTTATATTTGATTTATTTTATGTTTATGTTTTCCTAATTCTTCTGTACATTTCTTTTATGACAAACCTTTATGGTTTCCATTGTGGGTAAACACGATAATTTCACTATTCGAAGTACAGACTACCGCCCCCTCAAAGTGGTTTGATTCGTTAATGCCATATGTGGGATGTCTAAAGGATGGAGTTAATGTTATTATATATGATATTATACTAGAATTATAATATACCCTTTTATCATTATGATTTCACTCCATTAAATATGAAATAGAAATGAAAGTAGCGTTCATGCGTACGTACGACTTACCGTCTCCATGAACGGTGCATTTCATTTCATACCACTAAATGTTATGTACTATTATAAATACATGTATATGCTGGATATATATGATATATAAGATATAAAAATCATGAATATCATTCTGGATATAATGAACATTTGACCACATAAACAACATGTACTTGTAAGAAGTCCATTTTTGACTTAAGTACCAAATATAGACAAAACGAACTTTGTTAACTTAAATGATTACATATTCTTTATGACATGGAAATAAGTTGTATACAAAGGAATAATAAACTTGAAAAAGGTTCTTAAGAAATTTTAAATTAACACTAGTTTATTATTCATGAGATTAAAGAGCAATCGAGTCATGTCGGACACGAGGTAAGGGAATTTCTTAACCCAATTTCTGTTCATTGGGTTAATCTCCTACTTTCAAATTATGTCATGATATTTTTATGTCTTATCTTGTATTTTTACTTTATTTATGTGTACATATAGTGAATACACATAATAGATCTATTTTATTTAAAAAATGATCTTTGGAAGGGACTTCGCCTCAATCTCCTTTCATTGAGGCATATTTTGTTCTAATACAAGGCTTTCTTTTATGCAATGTATAAACCCCTTTGAATTTTAATTTTATAAAAAAGGAATCTTTTTCTATGAAGCATTTTACGAAATGAAAAAAATGAATGTTTCTTTTAACGTACGCGGTGACAACGACCTTTTCCGCCGCCGCGAGTATTATTTGGTCTTTGGCTTCCTCAACAAGCCGTAATTTTTTTAAAATGAAATAAATACCATATACTATTTTATGTATTTTGGAACTGAAAATGGTTTTTATAATGGATGTGTGATGTCAATATATTTATGTGATATATTGTGATCAATGTGTGGAAATGTTTTCTTTCCATTATATTTGTTTTATGTCTTATGATTTTATAATGGTACTTGGACATTTGACCGGTGGTTACGTGATAAACCATATGACGGGTGGTGCCATGAATACCAGGACGGGTGGTTACGTTATAACCTCTAATGCATTGGTTATGGAAGTCGGCCGTATGTCTATTCCATTAAGTGATATGTATGGAAGTCGGCCATATGGCTATTCCATTAAGTGATATGTGTAGAATTCGACTGTATGGTTATTCCATTTAAGTATTTTTATGTCCCAAGTAACCTTTATATGTTATGTGTTCTTTATATGGGTTTTATGGAAATATTTTGATTAAAAAAGGGTAAGTAATGATCTTTTATTCAATTAAGTGTATTTTCTGCTTCATAAAGGTTAAAATTATTACTTTGATAAAGTATTCATGGTTTACTGATTATTTTGAAAAACTAACAGTTTTCCTTCTTTGTGTATCCCTTACTGAGCTTTTTATGCTCACCCCATGTTTTTAAAATGTTTATCACATGACTTAAAGTGGAATAGGGTCAATGATGGGATCAAGGAAAAGTCATGTTATCTAAAACATGGAACTAGACATGTTTCTTTTTAAGAGTTTTTATTTTATGGAAACTTTGTAGAAGTGTCTACATTGTAATCTTTTGAGATGTAATAGTTATGTCTTAATTCTCTAAAACTCTAAACCTAAAAAGATCCTCAATGTGAATTTTTCATTTAATTCAATATTAAGTAAGGCTTAAGGCCGGGGCCTTGTAGTTGGTATCAGAGGTCGGTTTAGACAACTTTAGGAGTTATAAAATTGTTAAATTATAAATTAATTTATGGTATGATTGAAATGATATAGAATTTAAAGATTTCCATGTTGCATTGCCTAAGATACTTCGGTGATAAGAATGGTTTTCCAAAGAGGAAACATATCAGCTTTTCTAGGAATGCATATAGAGTATAATGACTTTTCGAATCAGCAACCAGAGATGGTCGGAATTAGAATTGAGCAGTTTACTACACTGATGGCTCAGTTGAATCAGGTGATAAATGGTGGTTGTGTTTGTTGATGATATTTTTGGTGTTTTCTAATAGTAAACTGGAGCATGAAAGTCATTTAAGGGTTATCTTTCAAACCTTAAAATAAAAGAAACTGTATAGAAAATTCAGCAAGTGTGAGTTTTGGTTACAACAAATTTCTTTCCTTGGTCACATTGTTTCAAAAAATGGCATAATTGTTGATCCTGCTAAAACAAAATTGTTGAAAAATGCCCAAGACCCACAAATGTAACCAAGATCCATAGTTTCCTTGGTTTGGAAGGTTACTACCTAAGGTTTGTTAGAAATTTTTCACGGTTATCTAGTCCAATGACTAAGCTAACTCGGAAGGGTTTTAAGTTTATCTGGACAAAGGAATGTGATGATTGTTTTCAGGAGTTGAAAAGAAGATTTGTGAATGCTCGAGTTTTGGAACTTCCTTCCAGGAATGGTGAGTTTGTTATATACAGTGATGCTTCGATGAAAGGACATGGTTGTGTCCTTATGTAGAATGATCAAGTAATTTCATATTCTTCAAGTCAGTTGAAAACTCATGAGGTAAATTGCCCTACACATGAATTGGAATTAGCTATTTTTTTTTCTCTAAAAATTTGGAGACATCATTTTTATGGAGTAAAGTGTGAAATATATACTCACCAAAAAAGTTTAATGTATATATTCACTCAGAAAGAATTGAACATGAGATAGATGGGATGGCTGGAATTAATCAAGGATTATGATTGTACAATTCATTTCCATCCGGGAAAAGCAAATAAAGTGGCTGATGCTTTGAGTTGAAAATGTAATGCTTCATTAACCATGCTACGTTTGGAACGAGATCCTTTGGTGTTTGATTTGATGAAATTTCTCATAGAAGTTTTTGGTGAAGGAGGTTCTTCAATTTTGTTTCAGGTATCAGTGAGATCATCTCTATCAGACAGAATTAAGCAAGCGCAGAGGAAAGACAGTGGGTTCCAGAAAAAGGTAGAGCTAGTTCAAAAGGGTATGTTTCCTGAATTTAATATTGATAATGATTGTGTTTTGAGGTTTGGGATGAGATTATGTGTGACTGGTGATTCACAATTGAAGAATGAGTTGTTATGTGAGGCTCATACTTCCCCGTTTTCAGTTCATCATGGTTGTACTAAGATGTTTAGACATCTGCAGGAGTATTACTGGTGGGATGGAATAAAAAGAGATATTGCTAAATTTACTGTGAAGTGTTTGACTTGTCAGCAGGTTAAAGCAGAGCGGCAGTTACCGAAAGGGATGCTTCAGCCTTTACCAGTGCCAGAGTGGAAATGGGAAAATATATCCATGGACTTTATTGTGGGATTACCGAAGACATCTCGAGGTAATAATGCAATCTGGGTTATTGTTGATTGGTTTACTAAATCTACTCATTTCCTTCCTATTCAAGATAATTTTTCTCTAGATCAACATTCTCGATTGTATCATAAACAGATTGTCAAGCTGCATGGAGTTCCCCTATCCATTGTATCTGATCGTGATCTCATGTTTACTTCTAACTTTTGGAAAGGCCTTCAGAAGTCGTTGGGTACTAAAGTAAATTTTAGTAAAGCTTTTCATCCTCAATTAGATGGTCAATCAGAATGAACAATTCAGACCTTGGAGGATATACTACGTGCTTTTTCGAAGGATTATCAGGGAAGTTGGGACCAACATCTTTCCTTGGTTGAGTTTTCTTATAATAACGGTTTTCATTCCAGTATACAGATGTCTCCATTTGAGGCATTATATGGGAAGCGGTGTAGAACTCCAGCTTTTTGGGATGAAGTGGGTGAAAGGAAGCTTATGGGACCAGAAATGGTTGAAGAGATGGCAGAAAAAGTTCAGTTGATTCAGAAACACATGAAAACAACTCAGAGAAGACAGAAAAGCTATGCAGATAATCGGAGGAAGGATCTATCTTTCAAGGTAGGTGATCATGTTTTTTCTCAATGTTTCACCGTGGAAATGTGTGATGCGATTTGGTAAGAAAGGAAAGTTGAGTCCAAGGTTCATTGGACCATATGAAATTCTGGAGAGAGTTGGATCAGTTTCTTACCGAGTGGCTTTACCTCCGAGTTTATCTCAGGTACACAATGTTTTTTATGTTTCATTGTTGAGGACTAATATGCCAGATCCATCTCATGTTTTGAGCCCAGAGGTAGTTCGGTTGGAAGAGAATATATCTTATGAAGAACAACCAGTCCAGATTCTTCACTGAAGAGAGCAGGTGTTGCAAAATAAGGTAATTCACTAGGTAAAGGTTTTGTGGAAATACCATACGCTTGAAGAGACAACGTGGGAATCTGAAAATGGTATGAGGAATAAATACCCCCACTTATTTTGATAAGTGAATAAAATTGCGAGCATGCAAATCCCAAAAGGGGGGAAGGATCTAACATCCTAGGTAAATAAAGAATAAAACATTTTCATATTTATTAATATTTATGAGTTAAATATTAATTTTACTTTAAAGGGGTTGGTATGTTCGATAGCGTACCCAATACGCAACAAAGAGTTTCTTTGAAATCATCAGTTGTATAGTAGTAATATAATAATATTATTATAAATGGTAGTTAACACGTAGATGTTTTATTGGCAGGAATGAATAGAAATAACCATAATATTATTATATATGTTTTTACATTTATCCAATAAAAGTTTAAGGCTTAAAATAAGAAAACGAATTCAATTTTAGGCATAGATACTCTAATATTCACTAAAAGGTCGAACTATCGCCTTTTGATGGAGAAACCTCTTTAAATATAGTTTTAGTCACCCTTATACATTATATTGGACCAAATAAAACTCTTTTTTAGAATCGGGACATCAAAATTTACTTTGTGTAAATTTTTGGTATTTTTCTGATAAAGTTCATTTTTTAATGAATAGTAAAAATGTTGTATTTTAATTCAAAACCTATTTTTAAACTAATTTGTTAATATTATTAGATTATATTTTTAATTGGTTTTAAAGATAAATTAGAATATATTTTTACCATTTAATCCAATAGTGTTTGTTGGAATTAATTTCACTTTGAAATTGGACTTAAACTAGTGTTAATATTTTGATATATATTGTTTCATAAAAACACGCTATTTGTCATGACATCGGAAATTAATTATTAAATTAATTAATGTAACTTATATGATTTGAATTTTTTAAAATAAACATCATTTTTGAATTAGGAATATCAAATATAGCTTAGGGTGAAGTTTTGATATTTTTCTGAAAAACTTCACTTTTTGATTAATAGTGAAACCACTAAGTGGTACTTAAAAAAACTGATTTTTAGTTTAAATGAAATTTTACCACCTCTGTGTGTTGAATTTCAAAAATCCAACATAAATGGTTGTCATTATAATGCAAAATTTGGTTCAATGGGATTAAAATAATTTTTTGGTGAATAGTGACTTTTATGTTTTTAATCACAATTAGAGGTAATTTGTGTAGTTTAAGGTAAAATTAATGTTTTAATAATATGAAATGACCTTTACACATGTTCTACTCTTACTGTATGTGTCATGGACGACCAATACAACCCATGGGTCGATTTTTGGGACCCCATGGAGCCACTTGGGTAAGATAGTGACATTTATGCCTTTTATTTAAAATAAAAGTAAAAATGACACAAACATGCATTGTTTTACTAAAACAATTTTACATGGGGTTATACATGTCATATTTTTGACTATAAATAGTCATTGTAAAGATAAAAATATTTCCTACATCATAGTAGTTTTCTTATAATTTTAAACATTAAATAAATTAAATTATTTATGACATCATGATGATGCAGCGATTACCTCATTATTTAACGATTTAAATAAAATGAAAAGATAATGTAATCTCTAAGACATAAACTTTTCAAAAACCTATTGGATTTGTATATTTCGAACCCTTATCATCTTATCCTCGAAATATTTCAATGTGAGACATTTAGAATCCTAAAATCATTTGAAAATAAAGTAACATTTAATACCTTTCCAAGAGTGCCCCTCGTCTCCTCTTATAAAAGGCCCCCACCTCTACCACCTTACCCAGACCTCTCAAGCCTTTGGCTCGGCCAAACCCTTTCCATTATTTCTCTCCACATCCCTATCTTACTCCTAGAAGTGTCACAATGGGCATAATCCTTTCCAGGGAGGCCTTTGAGCTCATATCAAAAAGAGTTACCCGATTTAAAGGTAGTGTCTTCTCTTGTTTTCTTATGTTTTATTTTGCTTCTCCAACCCCATAAACTCTTTTTATTCCTTTATTTTGTAACAAAAACATTATCTTAAATATAATAGGATGTTGTTATGAGATGGATAAAGCTACACTTACACACACCTTCGTCTAATAGTTAAAGAATATAATGTTTCTGTGGATGGTGAATTACTGCCTCACGAAACGATGATTGTTCAATATTATTTTAACACCATTTAAGGTGGACATTATTTTGTCACTGTAATTTATATATGATTTATATTATGTTTATGTTTTCTTAATGCTTCTGTATTTTTCTTTTATGGCACACCTTTATGGTTTCCATTGTGGGTAAACACAATAATTTCATTTTAGGAAGTGCGGACTACTGCCCCCTCAGTGATTTGATTCGGTAATGCCATATGTTGGACATATAAAGGATGGAGGTAATGTTATTATATATGATATTATACTGGAATTATAATATACCCTTATATAATTATGATTTCACTCCATTAAATACGAAATAGAAATGAAAGTAGCGTTCATGCGTACGTACGGCTTACCATCTCCATGAACGGTGCATTTCATTTCATACCTCTAAATGTTATGTACTATTATAAATAATTTTATATGTTGGATATATATGATATATAAAATATCCAAATAATGAATATAATTCTAGATATAATGAACCTTTTACCACATAAACAACATGTAATTGTAAGAAGTCCATTTTTGACTTAAGTACCAAATATCGACAAAACGAACTTTGTTAACTTAAATGATTACATATTGTTTATAACATAGCAATAAGTTGTATAAAAGGAATAATAAACTTGAAAAGGTTTCTTAAGAAATTATAAATTAAAACTAGTTTATTATTCAGGAGATTAAAGAGCAATCGATTCACGTCGGACATGAGGTAAGGGAACTTCTTAACCCAATTTCTGTTCTTTGGGTTAATCTCCTACTTTAAAATTATGTCAAGATATTTTTATGTCCTATATTGTATTTGTACTTTATTTATGTGTAATTATAGTGAATACACATAATAGATCTATTTTATTTAAAACAATCTCTTTGTAAGGGACTTCATCTCAATCTCCTTTCATTGAGGCATATTTTGTTCTAATACAAGGCTTTCTTTTATACGATGTATAAACCCCTTTGAGTTTTAATTTTATACAAATGGAATATTTTTCCACAAAGAATTTTACAAAACTAAAAAAAGGAATGTTTCTTTTAATGTACGCTGTGACAGTGACCTTTTCCGCCGCTGCGAGTATTATTTGGTCTTTGGCTTCCTCAACAAGCTGTAATGTTTTTGAAATGAAATAAATACCATATACTATTTTATGTATTTTGGTATTGAAAATGGTTTTTATAATGTACTTGTTATGTCAATATATTTAAGTGATATATTTTGATCAAAGTGTGGAAATGTTTTCTTTCCATTATATTTGTTTTATGTCTAGTGATTTTATAATGGTACTTGGACATTTGATGGGTGGTTAAGTGATAAACCATATGACGGGTGGTGCCGTGAATACCAGGACGGGTGGTTACGTTATAACCTCCAATGCATTAGGTATGGAAGTCGGTCGTATGTCTATTACATTAAGTGATATGTATAGAAGTCAGTCGTATGGCTATTCCATTAAGTGATATGTGTGGAAGTCGACCGTATGGTTATTCCATTTAAGTATGTTTATGTCCCAAGTTTCCTTTATATGTTAGGTGTTCTTTATATGGGTTTTGTGGTAATCTTTTGATTACAAATGGGTAATTAATGATATTTTATTCAATGATGAGTAGTTTCTACTTAATAAAGGTGAAAAGTATTACTTTGATAAAGTATTCATGGTTTACTGGTTGTTTTGAAAAACTAACAGTTTTCGTTCTTTGTGTATCCCTTACTGAGATTTTTATGCTCTCCCCAAGTTTTTGAAATGTTTTCCACAGGACTTAAAGTAGAATAGGGTCATGGATGGGATCAGGGAAAAGGCATACTATCTAAAATATGGAAGTAGACATGTTTCTTTTTAAGAGTTTTTATTTTATGGAAACATAGTAGAAGTGTCTACTTTGTATTATTTTGAGATGTAATAGTTATGTCTTAATTCTCTAAAACTCTAAACCTGAAAAGATCCTCAATATGAATTATTCATTTAATTCAATATTAAGTAAGGTTTATGGTTGGGGGCTTATAGTTGGTATCAGAGGTCAGTTCGGACAACATTAGGAGTTAGAAAATTGTTAAATTATAAATTAATTTATGGTATGATTGAAATGATATAGCATTTAAAGATTACCGTGTTGCTTCGCCTAAGATATTTTTGTGATAAGAATGGTTTTCCATAGAGGAAACATAACAGATTTTCTAGGAAGGCATACATAGTATAATGACCTTTTGAATCAGCAACCAGAGATGGTTGGAATCAGAATTGAGGAGTTTACTACACTGATGGCTCAGTTGAATTAGGTGATAAATTGTGGTTGTGTTTATTGATGATCTTTTGGTGTTTTATAAAAGTAAAGAGGAGCATGAAAGTCATTTAAGGGTTATCTTTCAAACCTTAAAAGAAAACAAACTGTATGGAAAATTCAGAAAGTGTGAGTTTTGGTTACAATAAATTTCTTTTCTTGGTCACATTGTTTCAAAAAATGGCATAACTATTGATCCTACTAAAAAAGTTGTTGAAGAATGGAAAAGACCCACAAATGTAACCAAGATCCATAGTTTCCTTGGTTTGGCAGGTTACTACCGAAGGTTTGTTAGAAATTTTTCATGTTTATCTAGTCCAATGACTATGCTAACTCAGAAGGGTGTTATGTTTATCTGGACAAAATAATGTGATGATTGTTTTCAGGAGATAAAAAGAAGATTGGTAAATGCTCTAGTTTTGGCACTTCCTTCCAGGAATAGTGAGTTTGTTATATACAGTGACGCTTCATTGAAAGGACTTGGTTGTGTCCTTATGTAGAATGATCAGGTAATTGCATATGATTCACGTCAGTTGAAAACTCATGAGGTAAATTACACTACACATGACTTGGAGTTTGCTGTTGTTGTTTTTGCTCTAAAAATTTGGAGGCATCATTTGTATGGAGTAAAGTGTGAAATATATAGTGATCATAAAAGTTTAAAGTATATATTCACTCAGAAATAATTGAACATGAGACAGAGGAGATGGCTGTAATTAATCAAGGATTATGATTGTACAATTCATTACCATCTGGGAAAAGAAAATAAAGTGGATGATGCTTTGAGTCGAAAAAGTAATGCTTCATTAACCATGCTACGTTTGGAACAAGATCCTTTGGTTTTTGATTTGATGATATTTGGAATAGAAGTTTTTGGTGCAAGAAGTTCTTTTGTTTTTTTATGGTATCAGTGAGATCATCTCTATCAGACAGAATTAATCAAATGCAGAGGAACGACAGTGGGTTATAAAAAAAGGTAGAGCTGGTTCAGAAGGGTAAGTTGCCTGAATTTAATATTGATAATGATTGTGTTTTGAGGTTTTGGGAAGAGATTATGTGTTCCTGGTGATTCACAGTTGAAGAATGAGTTGTTATGTGAGGATCATAGTTCCCCGTTTTTAGTTCATCCTGGCAGTACTAAGATGTACAGAGATATGCAAGAGTATTACTGGTGGGATGGAATGAAAAGATATATTACTGATTTTACTGTAAATTGTTAGACTTGTTAGCAGGTTAAAGTAGTGCGGCAGTTACCTAAAGGGATGCTTCAGCCTTTACCAGTGCCAGAGTGGAAATGAGAAAATATATCCATGGACTTTATTGTGGGATTACCGAAGACATCTCGAGGTAATAATGCAATTTGGGTTATTATTTATCGCTTGACTAAATCTGCTCATTTCCTTCCCATTCGATATACTTTCTCTCTAGATCATCTTTCTCGATTGTATATTAAAGAGATATTCATGTTGCATGGAGTTCCCCTATTCATTGTATCTGATCGGGATCCCAGGTTTACTCCTAACTTTTGGAAAGGCCTTCAGAAGTCGTTGGGTACTGAATTAAATTTTAGTACAGCTTTTCATCCTCAATCAGATGGTCAGTCAGAACGAACAATTCAAACCTTGGAGGATATGCTATGTGCTTGTTTGATGGATTATCAGGGAAGTTGGGACCAACATCTTTCTTTGGTTGAGTTTTCTTATAATAACAGTTTTCATTCCAGTATACAGATGTCTCAATTTGAGGCAATATATGGGAAGCGGTGTCAAACTCCAGCTTTTTGGGATGAAGTGGGTGAAAGGAAGCTGATGAGACCAGAATTGGTATAAGAGATGGCAGAAAAAGTTCAGTTGATTCAGAAACACATGAAAACAGCTCAGAGAAGAATGAAAAGTTATGCAGATAACCGGAGGAAGGATATATCTTTCGAGGTAGGTGATCATGTTTTCCTCAAAGTTTCACCGTGGAAATGTGTGAAGCGATTTGGTAAGAAAGGAAAGTTGTGTCCAAGGTTCATTTGACCATATGAAATTCTAGAGAGAGTTGGATCAGTTGCTTACCGAGTGGCTTTACCTCGGAGTTTATCTCAGGTACACAATGTTTTTCATGTTTCGATGTTGAGAAAGTATATGCCAGATCCATCTCATGTTTTGAGCCCAGAGGTCGTTCGGTTGGAAGAGAATCTCTCTTATGAAAAACAGCCAGTCCAGATTCTTGACCGAAGAGAGTAGGTGTTGCAAAATAAGTTAATTCACCAGGTGAAGGTTTGGTGGAAAAACCATATGGTTGAAGAGGCAACGTGGGAATCTTAAAATGCTATGAGGGATAAATACCCCCACTTATTTTGAGAAGTGAATAAAATTGCGAGGACGCAATTCCCAAAAGGGGGGAAGGATGTAACATCCCAGGTAAATAAATAATAAAACATTTTCATATTTATTAATATTTATGAATTAAATATTAATTTTTCTTTAAAGGGGTTTCTTTGTTCGATAGCGTACCCGATACGCAACAAAGAGTTTCTTTGAAATCTTACGTTGTACAGTAGTAATATAATATTATTATTTTAAATGGTAGTTAACATGTAGCAGTTGTATTGGCGGGAATGAATATAAATAACTATAATATGATTATATGTTTTTACATTTATCCAATAAAATATAAAGGCTTAAAATAGGAAAAAAATTCAATTTTAGGCATAGATACTCTAATATTCACTAAGAGGCCGAACTATCTCCTTTTGATGGTGAAACCTCTTTAAATATAGTTTTGGTCACTCTTATACATTCTATCGGACCAAATAAAACTCTTCTTTAGAATCGGGACATCAAAATTTACTTTGTGTAAATTTTTGGTATTTTTCCGATAAAGTTCATTTTTTAATGAATAGTAAAAAATGTGGAATTTTAATTCAAAACCTATTTTTAATCTAATTTATTAATATGATTATATTATCTTTTGAATTGGTTTTAAAGTTAAATTATAATATATTTTTACCATTTAATCCAATAGTGGTCGTTGGAATTAATTTCACTTTGAAATTGGACTTAAACTAGTGTCAATCTTTTGATATATATTGTTTCATAAAAACACGATATTTGTCATGACAGTAGGAATTAATTATTAAATTAATTAATGTAACTTATATGATTTCAATTTTGTAAAATATACATCATTTTTTAATTCAGAATATCAAATATAGCTTAGGGTGAAGTTTTGGTACTTTTCTGAAAAACTTCAATTTTTGATGAGTAGTGAAACCACTAAGTGGTACTTAAAAAAACTGATTTTTTCGTTTAAATGAAAGTTTACCACCTCTGTGTTTTGAATTTCAAAAATCCGACATACATGGTTGTCATTAGGATGTAAAATGTTGTTCAATGGGATTAAAATAATATTTTTTTGAATAGAAACTTTTATGTTTTTAATCGCGATTAGAGGTAATCAGCGTAGTTTAAGGTAAAAATAATGTTCTAATAATATGAAATGACCTTGACACATGTCCTACCCTTATTGGATGTGTCATGGCCGAAAAATAAAACCCATGGGTCGATTTGTGGCACCCCATGGAGCCACTTGGGTAAGATAATGACATTAATGCCTTTTATTTAAAGTAATAGTAAAAATGACACAAACATGTATTATTTTAGTAAAAAAAATTTACATTGGGTTAAACAAGTCATAATTTTGACTATAAATAGTCATTGGAAATATAAAATGATTTCCTACATCATAGTATTTTTTTATAATTTTTATAAATTAAATAAATTAAATTATTTATGACATCATGATGATGCAACGATTAACTCATTATTAAACGATTCAAATAAAATGAAAAGATAATGTAAAATCTAAGACATAAACTTGTCATAAACCTATTGGATGAGTATATTTCGAACCCTTATCATCTTATCCTAGAAATATATAAATGTGAGACCTTTAAAATCTTAAAATCATTTGAAAATAAAGTAACATTTTATACCTTTCCAAGAGTGCCCCTCCTCTCCTCTTATAAAAGGCCCCCACCTCTACCACCTTACCCAAAATTCTCAAGCCTTTGGGTCGCCCAACCCATGACCATTTTGTCTCTACACATCCCTCTCTTACTCCTAGAAGCCTCACTTTGGGCATAAGTCTTTCCAAAGAAGCCATTGAGCTCAAATCAAAAAGAGTTACCCGATTTAAAGGTAGTGTCTTCTCTTGTGTTCTTATGTTTTATTTTGCTTCTACAACCCCCTAAACTCTTGTTATTCCTTTATTTTGTAACAATATCAGTATCTTCAATATACTAGTATGTTGTTATGAGAAGTATTAAAGCTAAACTTACACACAGCTTCGTCTAATGGTTAAAGAACATAATGTGTCTGTGGATGGCGAATTACTGCCTCACGAAACGATGATTGTTCAATATTCTTTTAACATCTTTTAATGTGGCCATTATGATGTCACTATATTTTATATATGATTTATATTATGTTTATGTTTTCCTAATGATTCTGTATTTTTATTTTATGGCATACCTTTATAGATTCCATTGTGGGTAACACGATAATTTCATTTTAGGAAGTGCGGACTACCTCCCCCTCAAAGTGATTTAATTCATTAATGCCATATGTGGGATGTATAAAGGATGGAGTTAATGTTATTATATATTATATTATACTGTAATTATAATATACCATTATATCATTATGATTTCACTCCATTAAATATGAAATAGAAATGAAAGTAGCGATCATGCGTACATACGGCTTACCGTCTCCATGAACGGTGCATTTAATTTCCTACCTCTAAATGTTATGTACTATTATAAATAGATGTATATGATGGATATATATGATATATATGATATCCAAATCATGAATATCATTCTGTATATAAGGAACCTTTGACCACATAAACAACATGTAATTGTAAGAAGTCCATTTTTGACTTAAGTACCAAATATCGACAAAACGAGCTTTGTTAACTTAAATGATTACATATTGTTTATAACATGGAAATAAGTTGTATAAAATGAATAATAAACTTGAAAAGGTTCTTAAGAAAGTAGAAATTAACACTAGTTTATTATTCAGGATATTAAAGAGAAATCGAGTCACGTCGGACATGAGGTAAGGGAACTTCTTATCCCAATTTCTGTTCTTTGGGATAATCTCCTACTTTCAAATTATGTCATGATATTTTTATGTCCTATCTTGTATTTGTACTTTATTTCTGTGTACTTATAGTGAATACAAATAATAGATCTATTTTATTTAAAAAATGATCTTTGTAAGGGAATTCGTCTCAATCTCCTTTCATTGAGGCATATTTTGTTCTAATACAATGATTTCTTTTATATGATGTATAAACCCCTTTGACTTTTAATATTATACAAAAGGAATCTTTTTCTACAAAGTATTTTACAAAACGACAAAAAGGAATGTTTCTTTTAACATAGGCGGTGACAACGAACGTTTCCGCCACCACGAGTATTATTTGGTCTTTGGCTTCCTCAACAAGCCGTAATGTTTTTAAAATGAAATAAATACCATATACTATTTTATGTATTTTGGTATTGAAAATGGTTTTTATAATGTATTTGTTATTTCAATATATTTATGTGATATATAGTGATCAAAGTTTGGAAATGTTTTCTTTCCATTATATTTTTTTATGTCTTATGATTTTATAATGGTACTTGGACATTTGACGGGTGGTTACGTGATAAACCATATGACGGGTGGTGGCGTGAATACGAGGATGGGTGGTTACATTATAACCTCCCATGCATTGGGTATGGAAGTCAGCCGTATGGCTATTCTAATAAGTGATATGTATAGGAAGTCGGCCGTATGGATATTCTATTACGTGATATGTGTGGAAGTCGACCGTATGGTTATTCCATTTAAGTATGATTATATCCCATGTTACCTTTATTTGTTATGTGTTCTTTATACGGTTTTTATGGTAATATTTTGATTACAAAGGGGTAAGTAATGATATTTTATTCAATGAAGATTATTTTCTTCTTCATAAAGGTGAAATGTATTACTTTGACAAAGTATTCATAGTTTACTGGTTGTTTTGAAAAACTAACAGTTTTCCTTCTTTGTGTATCCCTTACTAAGATTTTTATGCTCACCCCAAGTTTTTAAAATGTTTTTCAAAGGACTTAAAGTGGAATAGGGTCATGGATGGGATCATGGAAAAGTCATGCTATCTAAATCATGGAACTAGACATGTTCCTTTTTAAGAGTTTTTATTTTAAGGAAACTTAGAATAAGTTTCTACTTTATAGTCTTTTGAGATGTAATAGTTATGTCCTCATTCTCAAAAACTCTAAACCTAAAAAGATCCTCAATGTGAATTATTCATTTAATTCAATATTAAGTAAGGTTTAAGGCTGGGGCCTTATATAATGTAGGTTATGATCTATAAGCTTGACCATATGAAGATTGCTATAGATCTACAACATAGTGTAACAATGTTAGAATTAATATAAATTAATTATATTTATATAATTTTTATATTATGTAATAAAGATTTAAACATAACGACCAATGATATAAAAAATTAAGACACTTTCAAAGAATAAAATGAATATTTTACAAAGTGAAAAATTAACATATGAAGGATAAAAAGTGGGTAATATAAGTTCATAATAAAACCATATATGGTATTTTATATAATAATATGGTTCCTTAAATGGTTCATAGTAAATTTATATTTATTATACAAGTGGTTTGAATGAGTAAGACTGGAGTCAACATAAAAGGTAAGTGATTTCCATCTCACTTTTTATTTTCTTGAGATACATGCTTTATTCACCACCAGTTCCTTTTGTGTAGTGTGTATACAACCCATGTATTTATTTTATGATTATATTACTTAAATTTATGGTTATTTATATTTCTATTCTATGATATTTATTTCATGGGGGCTAATGTTTCAAATGATACCAAATCGGTAAAGCAGTTTTGCCTCAAATTTCCTTCTTTCAGACACATGTTTTGTAATAAACCTATTCTCTTTAACTAGGTTTATATGATTAAAATATTCATGTTATATCCTGAATATCATTACTTTCATGATATTTTATGCTTTATGTAATTTTCTATTCTTACATGAAGAGTATGATCCCATGTAACCCACTATAATGAATGTATCAAATAAATATCATCCCTTTTTATGATTATTAATGATTATGTTTATTTTGATGAAATATTATGATCCATATCTCAAAACATTCATGATCTTACTTATCCTATATTTATTCAAGATGTATCCATGTATTTGTATCATTTTTTACACTCTTTAGTACTTAAGATAATTAAGAAAATGTTTTAAGAAAAATATGATTGTTTCTCTCTCTTTGGTTGGAAATATGTTTTATTTCAGAACCATGATTTCATAAAAAAATAATAATATATATATTTGAATATAATGTTCATGTAAAAAATTATTTTACATTTTCTTATGTTTTTACAAGTATTCGTTACAAGTATTAAAAGTTATTTTATAAGAAATTGTATTCAATTTTTTTTCAAGCATTCATTATAAGTTTTAAAAAGGTTTTCAAAGAACAAAGGTTTTTAGATGTATTTTAGATTATTTTACAAGTTTTAAAGGTAAATGTTTTCAAGTTTATTTTATAAGTTTTCAATGAAAATGTTTTTCAAAATGATTTCATTCCTTCTTTCTAATTTTCAAAGTATTTTCAATGGAAATGACTTCAAAAGGTTTTTATGATTTAAAGAGTATTTCCCAAAAAAGAAATTGTATATTAATAATGAAATTTTTTTAAATATCATTATAAGTTATTTTACTTCTAATATGACATCTTTTGATGTTACTAAGGCCCTTCTAGAAAATAATCCAATGGTTCCATTCATATTCTTTCTTGAATAGTTTATGTTTTGATAGATTGATTCTTATGACACTCATTTCTATTTCACGGATTATATTATTTTAAAACACATTTATTTTTATCGGTGGAGTTTATGAGACCTACCACTTTTCCATAGGTAATTACATGATTAAATTTTCATGATGCCTATCTCATTTCATGGGTTATGATATTATTAATGTTTATAATCTTTTGGAACTTGTATATATGATTTTTTATGTTTTAGGATGGATCTATATCTCCATCCAATGCATTGGGTAATTATGGATGACTCCCGTGTATAAATGTTATGTGAGAACCTTATTTGGTGTTCACAATGTTATGCGTGAATCTAATTACATGTTCAAAATACAATACATGGACCTAGTTTCACGTTCAAAAGATTATGTCTAAATCTGATTATATGTTCACAATGTTATGAGTTAAAATTTTTAGGTGCAATGTTTTTCATGGATCTGGTTTCATCTCCATAATTTTATGTGTGAACCATATTACATTTTCACAATTTTATGATTGAACCTTATTATGTGTTCACAATTTTATGCATGGACCCAGTTTCATATCCATAAAATTATGCATGAAACACATTACATGTTCACAACATTATGTATGAATCTTATTACATGTTTAAAATATTATTCATGGGCCCTGTTTCATGTCAATAATGTTATATATGAACTTGATTACATGTTTAAAATGTTATGCATGGACACGGTTGCATCTCCATAAGTTTCTCCGAGGGCCTGATTTCATGTACATAACTTAATGAGTTAACCAATTTCTACTTATACATGTTTACTACATTATAAACCAAAGTGCCTATCAAAAATTCCAAGTATTATTATTATGTTATACTTTCATGAATTATGCTTATAATTCTATCATGATCAATGTCTTATGAACTACCAATCTTTATTATGATCACTAGTATGCATGGTATGATATTAAAATTATATGCTCAACTTCTATAAAAAAATTCATGTTATTTTTTCACATTTACTGTATTTACCATTAATGAACATCTATCCCATTTCTTATGTTTTCTTTCCTCTAGCTATGAATATATGTTTTGATAGAAGTACAAAATATGGAGATATTAATGGGATATATTGAAGATATTTCATTTGGATAAAAGATTTTGTTTCCATGTTTTATAAGACACTAAACTATTATGGTCATCAGGCATGTATTTTGGTAAGTACTGAATATTTATATAAAATGATGTAATATCCATTATGCTATGTCTAATTTGTTATAATTGGTATTCAGGGAAAGGTTTAGTCAACCATTGAAATCAATGATGATAAAATCATTAGTGATATCCCTCAGTTTATTTCTAAGGATATGTCTAGGGATGTATATAAGGATAAGTATACACATTAGTAAGAGTTTTAGAAAATTTATTAGAATTCTGGTGAAGTATAGAGTTAGTGGTTTCCTAGAAATACATAATGTTTTATATAATACAAGTGGATGTGTGTCTCGAAAAGATGTAATTAGGGGTAACCACTCTGAAAAGATGTATTGGGCCTGAATTAACGTAATCCGATACACAAAAATAGGCCATGTTCAACACCTGGTTTGACACACCCAGAAGATATGCTCTGGAAATTCACAAACTCTCCATGAAACATTATGAAGGATTTTAATAGAAGATGATTGTGAATAAACTAGGATAAACCAATGGTGTCATATATTAAAAGGTAGGTGTCATGATTTAGATATCTGATAAGTAGTTTTTCAATATTATGTGGAATTATTATATAATATGTGATTCTCACCCCGTGCTTTATGGTTTTAATCAGTGGAGAGAAGTATAAAGAACATGGTTAACCATGAGAATTTCAGATGTGGAAAGTATGTTCCTTATGAAAATTTATTTCCCAAGTGGAAACCTCATAAAGACAATCCTGATGGTGGTATGAGTATTGGTTGTACTTATGATTATAAAGAGACCAAAACATGTGAAAGATCAGTTATGTTCTTCCAGTTTTTTTTACATTTCTTCTGAGAATCATGATTAGATTGAGGTTGAGGAGCCTTATTACATGATTCATATTTCATGTTATACAAAATAGTTATTAAGAAATAAGATGATTTGGATTGAGTAATGGTTTAAGAATAATGTTTGATTAATGAAGTACTTATGTTTTGGAATTAAAAATTCAGTTATATGAATCATGAAATATATAAGTGTTTTTAGGATATGTTTTCATTACGGATTGAAAATGAAAATTTTAATAGTGATGAATACGTATAAAATTTATTTCATGTAAATTTAATATTTTGATTAAGGGAAGGAAACCCTTAATTAATTTCAAAATTTGAGATAATGATATTTATATAATGATATTTTGGATATAAATAAATAAATTTAATGGCACATATTACCCTAGAACTGATTATTGAAAAAATGTTCCATGTCATCAAGTATGGCGTTAACAACTTCATGGATTTAAAGAATATATCAAAAAATAATTAGAATAAGTAAACATATATACATCTCAAACTGATTTATGGTAATTAAGGTCACTACAATGTTTCAAGGAAATATATAATGAGGTTATTCACATGTTTGGAATGTGAAAACCATGTGGTACTTTTTTCTATATAGGGAAATCAATGTTAAGCTGATTTCATGAATTTATTTCTAAAGTTCCAGATTTTCATCTTTCATAAGGGTGAAAAGGTTAACTATTTATGAAATCTTTAAGTTAAACATTGGATGAAGTTTGTGAGAATAAATTTTTATCATACCGTATGAGGATTTAAGCATATTAGATACCTGATTATAAAAACATGGTGTTGATGATAACTGATTAAAAATGGGATGGTATATCATGGATTTCATAATTTGTTGGTGTGTGGGGGATAAACAATTAACCTATCTTTTTGGAGAAATATTTTAAGTGGATAAATGGACAACAAAGGATGAGGATGTCGGAAGTATATCTTTTTAGGAAAATTCATTAACTTTAGGAAAAAGGATCTTGAAACCAAAAATGTTATCCCTGTATCCTTTTTTCTGATGAATTAGATGGTCCCTTAGTTCATCATAGATTTATGGATTTCTAATTGATAACTATATTCTAACCATATTCACTATCACTCTCTATCAAAACTTGATTGTTATATTTTTCTTCCATGACTATGTTTTTACATCCCATGTATGTTGTTATATGTGGAATCCTAGTTATACATTACCTTGGGTAACCACTATGTTTCCAAAATAATTTGTTAAAGGTTGTTCTTGTATTCATCTTTATGATGTGGTTTTATGTTAAATGAACTTTTAGGTATTAAACTAATGATATCCTATAAAAAATTTTAAGGGGGGGGGGGGGGGAATGTAACACCACATGATTTTGTGAAATATATTTTCTCAAATTAATTTTCCTTTCTGATATTTTTTATTTCCCATCACTCTAAAAATATATATATATATAGATATATATAAATATATATATTAAAATACTAAGTAAAACATTCATTTCAAGTAGAACAAAATTATATTATACTACTAGAAACACTAAATTGGATTTCACTCTATGCAACACCGACTTGGAATGCACTACATGCAACACTGACTTGGAATACATTACATGTAATATAGAGTTTCCGTGAAACATCATTTTATTCTTATCATTATGTCAATTGATTTGTAATATTCTGTATTTTATAACATAATAATAAAAATATTAATAACTAATTTACAAAAAAATATAATGTTTTTATGTAAAAAACATATTGATAATGAAAAATATAATTTTTTGTAAAGGTTTAATATGTTCAAAAATACTATTTTCTTGAATGAACTGCTTTTCACATCCTTCTTCGAAGAACAAACAAAATTAATTATACAGAAATCTAGAAATTTATTTCAATAAAATAAAATTTATTTTTGAATATAAAAGGTGGAAGTTAAATTATGATGAATTTTTGGGATTTTTCGAAGAAGCATCATTTTTTGATTAATAGTGAAAAATACTGCATTTTAGTTAATAACTTCCTTTTCATTTAAATATTTTTAAAAATTATATTTTATTTTATTTTTTGATGTTAAAATTATATTGATTACGCATATATTAACACATATTAGTCCATTATAATCAATTCTAATTTGAAATAGAACACAAAAAATTGAACAGACTTTTGAACATATCTCTACTTTAAGAACTCGTTATTTCATTCCATCTGTGGGATTAGCGTTAAAATTAATTTTTCCACTTCTATGAATTGAATTTTGAAAAATGGTTATACAACATTATAATAAGTTTAATATTTATATTCTAATTATATCATATTAATGTTATAAAAAATATGAGTAAAAGTAATTAAAATTAATCATAGTGATTAAGGACAATTTAAGCTTAATTAGGGTTTAAAAATTAATCATAATGGAATAAATGACATAACCATTTATCTAACACCAATTATCTGGAAATTTTTCTCCCATAAAACATACATTAATTTTTTTCTCATTTTGTATGAATTTTGTTAGGTAATACCATGTGTAAACCTAATTTTTTTTAGAAATTCCAAGTGAGTCCTTTTCCTTCACTATAAAAGTCAACCAACTTTCCCTCTTATTCACACATAAAAAACCTATTAAGTATGGAAAATATATTCATAATAAACTTATCATAATCTAAAACTTTTTCCTAGGAGACTCTCTTTGGGAAAAAACCAATCCAATGAATTCTTTTGGGACAAACCAAAATGTGTTACATGATTAAGAGGTAACATCTTCTCTCAAGCTCCTTTATTTTATTTTAATTTTCCACACATCCACACTCTTTATTCCATTATTCTATAAAAAAGTAACTTTAATATAATAGGATTCTGTTATGGTAAGTATTAGACCTAATCTTACACACAAATTCATCTAATGGGTAAAAACATACTTTTTATGTGTATGGTGAACTACCACATCACTGAAAGATTATCGTTCATGTTTTCCTCTACCACCTCTCATTTTGGATGTTATGATTAAAAATATGTTTAAATATATTATATATTATATTTATTATTTATTTAAGCTTATTTATTCATTTTTACAACACGTATCTTTTTACTTTTCATTTAGTGCAAATTTGATAATCTCGTTTGAGGAATTGTGGACTACTTCCCCCTCAAAGAGATGTTATTCATTTACACACTATATCAAATGTTCTAAGAATGTCTTTAGTGAAATTATATGATATATATAACATTAAAATTAAAATTATTTTGTATTTTATATATATATTCATATATTTCTTTTTCTTTTTTTCAGTATGATAATAAAAATAGAAACTGCATTCATGCGTATGTACGACTTACCGTCTCTATAAACATTGTATTCTATTTTATACTCATATATTATATATATTTTTAAAATACAAATATATTTTATATACATGCTATTTATATAATTTTTTACAATTTATAATCATTATATAAGTATGAGGACCAATGTTATAACAAATTTAGACACATGTGAATAATAAATAAAGTATTATCTGAAACAAAACCTTAACAAAGGTTGGATAACAAGAGGGTAATAAAAGGTTGCAATAATGCCATATATTATATTAGATATAAAAATATGGTTATTTAGATGATTTATAATAAATTTATATTTATTATACTTGTGGTTTGAATGAGTATGATGAGAGTCAAGATACAAGGTAAGGTAATTTCATATCACTTTTTATTCTTCTGAAATACATACTTTATTCACCACGCATTCATTTAGTGTGGTGTGTGTAGTGACCATGTATGTATTATGTGATTATTATAATTGAATTAATGGGTATGAAAAATTCCTTTCATTTACCATTATTTCATGGGATTAATGATTCAAAATATAATAAATTTGTAAGGTAGTTTTGCCTCAAATTTCCTTATTTGAGAAACAAGTTTTGTTATGCACCAATATTCATTAATGAGGTGTATATGATTAAAATTTGAAGTTTATCTCGTGAAAATCCTTATTTTAATTATATTTTATGCTTACTTTTATTTCATTTCCTTAAATGAAGAGTATTCTCCAATGTAACCAAGTTGTAAGAATTTATTGAACCAATTTCCTCGCTTTTCAAGATAGTTAATGATTATGCTTATTTAAATGAAATATTATGATCCATATCACATGAGAAATCATGAAATTCATTATACTTGGTTTATTCAAGATATATCAATTTATTATAATCATTTTCCACTCTCTGTTTCTTAGAATAATTAATAAAATTTATTTTACAAAAATCCAAACATATCTCTCTCTTCGATCAGAAATCCATTTTATTTCAAAAACAGGTCTTCAAATATGTTTTCAATTGATATTTGAAGATAATTTTCATGAAAAAAGAATTTAAATTTTTTTATGGTTTTAAAATATTTCAATAAAATAATTTGATCTTATTTTCAATAAAATGGTTTTTAAATTGTTTTGAAACATTATATATAAGTTTTAATAATATATTCAAGGAAAAAGGTTTTTAGAATTCATAAAAGTTTATTTTATATTTTTTTAAAAGAAAATATTGTCAAATTTTTTTGAAGTTTCATTCTTACATTTTCAATGAAATGTTTTTTTTAAAATGTTTTCAACCCTTATTTTTATGTTTTCAAATTATTTTAAAAATAAATGGTTTTCAAAAGGATTTATGATTTAAATAGAGTTTTTCAAAGAATAAATGATATTTTCCTCAATTTTTTTTTCAAAATATCCTTCTATGTTATTTTCCTTCTAATATGACATCCATTGATGTTACTATTTTCCTTAATACAAATAATCCAAAGGTTCCATTAATATTATTTCTTGTATGGTTTATGTTTTGATAGATTGATACTTATGACACACATTTCTTATTCATGGGTTTTATTCTTTTAAGAACCATTTCATTTCAGGGGTGGTGATTATGATACCTACCTCTTTTCAATAGGTAATGATATGATTAAATTTTCATTATTTCTATATCATTTCATAGGTTATGATATAATTTTTTTATAATCCTGTTGCACTCATTTTTGTGATTTTGTTATGTCCTGGTTTGAATTAATATCTCCCTCTAATACATTGGGTAATGGTGGTTTACTCATGAGTATAAATGTTATTCATGAACCTGATTTCAAGTTCACAATGTTATGTGTGAACTGAATTACATGTTCACAATGTTATGCAAAGACCTAGTTGAATTTCCATACGTTTATGTTTGAACCTAATTTTATGTTCACAATGTTATGAGTGAACCTTATTATGTGTTCACAATGTTATGCATGGACCTGGTTGCATGTCCATAAGATTATGCATGAACCTAATTACATGTTCAAAATGTTATGATTGAACCTTATAACATGTTCATAATGTTTTTAATGGACTTGGTTTCATGTCCATAAGTTTATGCATGAACCTAATTACATGTTCACAATGTTATGCATGAACCTAATTATAGGTTCACAATTTTATGCATGGGCCTAGTTTTATGTCCATAAGGTTCTGCATGAACCTAATTAGAAGTTCAAAATGCTATGAATGGACAAAGTTTCATGTACATAAGTCATTTTGGGGGACTTATTTAATGTCTTTAACTTAATGAGTGAACCTATTTCTACTCACGCATGTTCATAATGTCTTAAACCAATGTCCATGCGATAAATTTCATTTCTTATTAATTTGTTGTGATTTCATGAATTATATTCATAATTATATTATGATCCATGAATTAGGAACTGTCAATATTTATTATGATGTCTAATATATAGTATATGAGCTTAATATGTTATAATCAAGTTCCATACCCTTTTGTCCATGTTATTCTTACACATTTCCTTTATTTACCCATATTGAGCATCAAAGGTCACACCTTTCTTAGGTTTCCTTTCCCCATGTTATGAAGAAAGGTTTTATGTGGAAGTACTAATGGTGGAGATATTCATGGGAGATGTTGAAGATATTTTACCAGGATATAATATTTTGTTTCCATTTTTTCAAAAAAAGTTAACTATTATGGTCCTTGAGAATGTATTTCTATAATGTACCTAATATTCATCTAAAATGATGTAATATCTATGAATTCTCGTCCTGAGATGTTATATTATTGGTCATGGATGATAGCATGAAACACTAAATATATGTAAAATTGTTAAAAAATTTCTCATAGAGTGTATACTCTTCCTCAGTAGCCTCATTACCAAGTTCATCTTGAATATTTTCTTATAGCATATCCAATATACTTTCACGATGTAGATAACACATAAGTTCCTTTGAAACACTTTGATGTTTGTGTTAGTGGTAATGTAATCTTTTTCATGTAAGGATCATAGAGATATGTTTGATGTCATTTTATTTTTATTTCTATACAAAATGAGTATAGTTTTTATTACTATTTTTTATAAAATTTACAGAAATAAACAAATGTTATATTTATTGATCTCTATGTACTTTATTAAAACCCAATAGCCCTCACCATTAGATTAAAAATATCTTGTTTCTTAGAAATTATAGTTTCAAGGATTTATATTCCCCCTCTTAATCACCCCAAATATGGCCAGTAAAGAAATTTGAAGGGTTCTAGTTATGAATTTAAAATTCTAACTGCATTAACTCTTAGTTCCTTGATTTGTAGAGTAGACTCCCCAATCAAAAAATCCCTATATCGGTTTTCCTTAACCATTAAATCTTAGTTACACTGAATCATACTTTTACAATCAACCCTTTATGTGAACTATTTTATTTTAACCAAAAACTTCAGGTTATAATTCTATGATAATGAAAATCACCATAACATTTTTTGGCAAAAAACTATGCATTATGGTTCACTTTTAACTAAACTAGTGGAAGGCTATACCAACTTAATATATATAATTGATGACTTTTATCTTCTATGTGTAAATTTATAAATATTATATTTATTAAATTCTTATTAATATTATGTGGATTTATATAATCGGGTAATAAAGTATTATATAACATTCACACATAATTCAATTTATTTTACTTATATATTGCATGCTTAATAATTCATTAATTAATGTCATTGCAATAAAAAATACATAATGAAATAACAATAAAACTTAAATGAAATAAAATAAAACATTGTTATGATCATGAGATTTTACTAATAGTTAGTTTATCAAGCGGATGAAAAACTATCTGTAGAACTAGGAGAAAAGACCTTGAACCATCTATGTTTTGTGTTGCATCTTTCAACCTATTCACCTATGTATATCTCTCATATTGGTTTCACCTTGGATATAAAATTCGACTACCCCCACTGGATTGGTTTATCCATCCAGTACATATTATTTTAATCATAGGTAGGTGAGGGGAAAAACGGATTTTTTAAAATGGTTTACATAAAAGAAACCATAGGCACACATTTCCTTACATAATGAGAGGATAGATGACCTGTCGAAAAAAAAATTAATTTAACAATAATTTAAAAGAAACTAACCAAATATGAAGGCCTGATCTAGGATAAGGATAATCCATGTTCATAAAATTAATTACACATTTAATAAATAATTATGAGACCCATTTAATACCACTTATATGTTTTGGGTGAGGTGAAACTATCAGATATGGTATGGCTAACATTTCTTTTTACCATGATCGACGATTAATGTAACGTCCTGGTTCAAGAAGCCACCCAGAGGCGCCCCATACCTGGTTGGTCACATGGCCTAAAGAGCATTTCCACAAATGCCAGAGGCTGCGGACTAGTAGTGGGGGCCTTGGGTGAGATAGTGGAGAAACTATGCCCTCATTGGCAGAGTACACAGAAGAAAAAAATAAACATGCAATAGTGGAAGCAGTGAATAACCAACAATAATAAACAGTGGAAGGCTAAATCCATAAACTGGAGCACATATGTATATATAGAATGATGCAGGATAAAAATCTTGGAAAGCATCAAAAAAGTTACAATGCTGAAAAAAACCACAGTACCAAAACAAGTACAAAAGAAAAGTTAACATATCCTCAGCATCGCAAGCCAATGCTTGGTTTCATTCTCTCCTACTCCAAGAAATCAATTTCCATAAGTCGAAGGGCGCTTGCCCTTGTCTATACCTGCAACAACATAGTCTTCTTGGACCCAAAATCATGGCCCAAACAGGGTGTGAGATAAAATCCCAGTAGGAAACCACCTAAAGATCTGTGCCTAACAGTCAGTGAGTATATGGCAGGTAAAAGTACAGTATGCAGTAAACAACAATAGCAAGAAATATGCAGTAAACAGTAAGTAAGGAAGAAGGATGATACACAACAGTAATCAATCCACAACCAACAACAGCAGTGAGAAAAACAGCTAACACAAACAGGAAACCCTCTGGGAAGTACCTGCATACATCCCCTCTAGTCCTAACTAAGAAGTACCACAACCCTATGGGAAGTGCACTCAGCCTAACCACTCTTTCTTGGTCATACTAATTTATGAGAATCTCTAGGGAAGCTCACACGGTCATTTCCCCTTATATTATAGGGTAGTCAGGGACTCTCTGAGGAAGATCACGCGGTCTAACCCTCTTAGCCCCAAGGTCTAGAGACTCTCTAAGGAATCTATCTCGGTCAATTCCTCCTATAGCCTCAGGTATTCCACAAACTCTCTGAGGAAGCCCACTCGGTCAATTCCTTTTCTAGCATGGGAAGGTTCTTAATGACAAATCAAACAAGGTAAGACTCTCTGAGGAAGCTGACTCGGTCTACCCTCCTGTAGTCTACAATATCTGAAGGAACTCTGGAAATCTCACTCGGTCTATCCCCTATGGCCTTTAATGTCTAAGACTCACTGAGAAGCTCACTCGGTCTACCCTCCTATAGTCTATAATGTCAAGGACTCTCTGGTAAGCTCCCTTGGACTATCCCTTATAGTATATAGCACCAGGTTCTCTCAACCCCATTCCAGTGAGTGCATGATAATGCTATAAGTCCAAAGTACACCTACAGAGCTACTTGGCTAACCAAAGTACACTTATAGAGCTACTTGTCTAATAGTCTATAAGGCAACAAGAATCTAATACAAAACACTCCATCCTATAGACACAAGGCATGGAAACAGTCATAACGGCCAAAGGCTAACAGGACCCAAAGGTCGTAAATAGAGAAAAGCATGAAAAAACATCCAAGAACAACAAATTATCCTCTAACATGATTAAATTACCTCTACACATGTATTCAAGAAAGCCAGGAAAAAAACAATGGAAAAAAGGTAAACACGCAATACCAAATTCACAGGTATTGGTGGAATTTTGACATAAAACTCAAAGACATTGAACGGCAAGGAACAAACCACCTACCTTTATCCTAGGAGATTGATATACTTGAACCACGATGACTGATTCTCCCTTGAACATCGTAGATCTGAGAAAACGTCCAAAATACTCTAACCACGATAACTTGAGAAAGAGGAAGAATCAAGGAATGAAACTCAAGAAGAAGGAACAAATCACCACTGCGGTTCCAACGCAATTGACGGCAGTCGAATCGGCCAATAGATGGAGTCTCAGGAATCTGGATACGTTTCGTGGTCGTACGACATCTCTCGGTCAAACCAAACCTAGAAGAAGATATTTATGGCGCTCAGGTGCGACTCTGGTCCGATTAATGAAAAAAAAGTACATGGTGTGTACTAGGTCTTTCCGTACTCCTCCAAAATCAGCCTCCACGTCACCCCTACACACCATGTGTGTGGCCCGGACACGGCCAGCACATGACTTCGAGTAGGAAAAGAGTACACAGCGCGTACTCAGAAAGTACACAGCGTGTACTTCAAAAATTACTAGAAACTTCATTTTTCTCAGAAAATCTAGAAAAAGCATACCTTAAATGAAGATCCAGGTTCTTACAGACTTCCCCCCTTAAATAAATTCATCCCAGAATTTCCCTAGCGAGGCGTAGAATAAGAAACCTTGAACAACTCTGTCCACTGCAATCGTACATCGGCCTCCCTCTCCCAGGTCTCTTCCTATACTCGCCCATGCTTCTAAGGCACCCGTACTAAAAGAACAGACCACCCAGAGAGAACCTTCATACTATGATCGACAATCCAGATGTGATGCTCCTCCAACATTGCATCCACTTCGAGCTTATCCTCCTAGGGTTGAAGGACATGTCACAGGTCTGAAAAGTAACATCGGAGATGAGAGACGTGTAAGACGTCGTGCATGGCCCGGTACCACTGCGGTAACTGAAACTGATAGGCAACTGGCCCAACTCTCTCCACCACCTCAAATGGCCCAACGTACCGCGGTGAAAGCTTACCCTGTCTCTGAATCCTTTTCTGTCCCAACATCGGTGCGACACGAAGGAAAACCTTATCTCCGACCTCGAACTCCAGAGGTCCTCTCCGCTGATCAGCATAAGACTTCTACCGAGATTGTGTTGTAGCCATCCGCCTCTAAATCAGCTCTATCTGCTCTGAGGTCTCTTGAACAAGATGAGGTCCTAGAAAAGATGCCTCTCCTGCCTCCAACCAGCATAAGGGTGACCGGCATGGCCTACCGTACAAATCCTCGTAAGGTTCCATCTTAATGGTCACTTGAAAACTTTTATTGTAGGAGAACTCCACCAGAGGGATATGCTTCTCCCAAGAACCGCCAAATTCTAGAATTCAAGCTCAGAGCATATCCTCAAGTACCTTGATCGTGTGCTCGGACTAGCCATCAGTCTGGGGATGGTATGCTATACTAAAAAGTACATATGTACCCAAATCCTTCTGACGTCCCTTCCAGAATCGAGAGGTAAAATGCACATCCCTATCTGAAACAATGGTGTGTGGAACTCCATGTAGACGTACAATCTCTCAGATGTACAATTGTCCCAGATCATCCACACTGAAGGTCTCCTTGATTGGCAAGAAGTGTGAAACCTTCGTAAGCCTGTTAACAACAACCCAAACATCATCACTTCCCCGAGGTGGCCTCAGTAACCCGGTCACGAAGTCCATCACGACATCGTTCCACATCCACTCATGAATGGGTAACTGCTGCAAAAGCCCCACTGGTCACTGATACTCTGCTTTCACCAGCTGACAAGTAGAACATCTCATGAAAAAACCAGCAACATCTTTCTTCATACCTGGCCACCAGTACTAGCGGTGTAGGTCACGATACGTCTTGGTGACGCCAGGATGAACTTCCCAAACCAAGGAATGAAAATCCCACATCAGCTCCTCACGTATGTCTACTGGAACCCATACGCCTCCTTGGAAACGTATGATCTCATCCTCGACCACTGTCCATCCAGGAAGAGGGTCCTCTCCTGACACACTCTCCCGTAGGACTAAGCCTTCTGAGTCTAAAAGCTACCTCATCCGTACCTGATCATGTAGTGTAGAGGTAATAGCTACAGAAGATAGAAAATTCTATCCCTATCTGTCGTGCACTTTCAAGTGCATCTCAGAAAACAAATCCATAAGCTGCCACTCACTGCTGGCCTCTTGAACTGCCTAAATCTGAGTTCTCTTGCTCAACCCATCTGCCACTGCGTTACCCTTTCCCGACCTATAGGTGAGCTCGAAGTCGAAGGACTGAACTTACTCAACCAACCTATGCTTTCTCAGATTCATATCAAGCTGTGTGACGATATACTTGAGACTATTGTGGTCAGTGAAAACAAAAAAGTGCTCTCCCAGAAGGTAGTGTCTCCAACAGTGTAAGGCATAAACAATAGCTTCCAACTCCAGATCGTGCATAGGGTAATTCCTCTCATGTGGCCTCAACTGCTGAGACACATACACAACTACTCCATCTCCCTGCATAAGCACAGCTCCCAGCCTGATACCTGAAGCATCACAGTAAACAGTGTAGCCCTTTCCTGGCTCTGGCAAGACTAGTATCAGTGTTGACGTCAACCTCCCATTCAGCTCCTGAAAGGAATACTCACAAGAATTTGAAAATAAAAACATCACCCACTTCTTGCTCAAACCTGTCAATGGTCTTGATAGGTGTGAGAAGTCATGTATGAAATTCCTATAGTATACAGCAAGACCGAGAAAACTTCGTACCTCAAAGACATTCTTCGGCTTCTCCTAAGAAACTATAGCTCTCACTTTCTCTAGGTCCACTGAAACTCATGTCTCTGAGATAACTTGGCCCACACAGTGAATCTGGTCCATCGAAAAGTGGAATTTCGAGAGTTTAGCATATAGATGATGCTCTCTCAGTGTACTCAGAATGACCTCAAGGTGTGTGGCATGGTCGTGTCGAGTGTGAGAGTACACCAAGATATCATCCACGAAGACAATGATGAAGGAGTCCAAGTACGGATGGAACAATCGGTTCTTCAGTGCCATGAAAACTGCAGGTGCATTCATGAGAACGAACGGAAAGACTATATACTCGTATAGACCATACGTGCTTATGAAGGCTGTAAGAGGTATATATGATGGTCTAACGTGCAACTGATGATAACCGGACCTCAAGTAAATCTTCAAGAACACTCGGGATCCTCGATGCTGATCAAAGAGGAAATCTATCCGTGGAAAGGGATATTGGTTCTTAACCGTCAAATTGTTTAGCTTCTGATAATCCACAAAAAGATGAAGGGTTCCATCTTCCTTCTTCGCATACAGGACAGGCGAACCCCAAGAAGAAGTACTGGGTCAGATGAAACCCTTTGCCTGTAACTCCTCCAGCTGCTTTTTGAGCTCCTGAAACTCAGGTGTAGCCATCCTATAATTAATAATGGACACCGGTGCCACTCATGGAATGAACTCTATCGAGAAGTCTACCTCACGCTCTGGAGGCAAATTTGAAAAGTCCTCTGGAAATACATCCGTGAAACGATCCACCACTGGGGGAAAGTCTAACTGTGAAGTCCACTGGTCATCCAGATAAATACTGGAAATATGGGTTGTAACTTCCCATGGCCCATGATGCTCTGGTCCAGCTCTACCCACCTAGACATCCCACTCGCCTCTATGAAGGAAAGATCCTCCCTCTGGTGATATGAAACTCACCCTGTGGCGATAGCAATCGACGACTGCCTGGAAGGGAACCAGCCAGTCCATACCGAGAATGACGTCATAGCCCGTCATCTCTAGGACATAGAGGTTCCATAAGAAATGACACCCCGCAACCCTAAGAGGTCACTCTCTGCACTGACGTACGCTAGATGTCCTTGTTCCCAATGGCGTTTCAAGAGTCAACAAGTCGGCAGACAAAAAGATACAGAGCCCAAGGATCTCCACAACTGCAACAGAGATAAAGCTATGTGAAGCACCAGTATCGAAAAGAATGGAAGATAATCCTTAGGATACTAAGATATTACCTCGAACTGTAGAAAGGTTGGGTTCCCGCTCCTAGTAGGTCTGCTCCACAGCGAAAGACTGCCCTGCACCGCATCCCTGCGCCCCTGGCTGACCGCCCTCAGCTGATCCACTCTACTGTCGCTAATGACCTGGTGACTGACCACTACGGCCGCGACCACCACCTCAGCATGAATGGCCAGAAGAAGTCCAGTTCCTAGACTGGTGGGAAACAGGTGAAGCATCTCTAGAACACAGGGTCATAGAGGAACCCCTACCACCAGTTGAAGGTGAGAAGATATGACAAAATCGTTGAAGATGGCCCATCTTGCCGTAAGATCGGCACTCCATCAGATCTCTCTGGCACTGAGGCCTAGTATTCCCACCCCTACCGCACTGGTATCATACAACCTGGATGCAAGAAGACACATCCTGCGAACCTCGATCTCCTCGAGAAGACTCTCTGCAACGCTTCATACTATTCATAGGAGGAACACCAGCTCTGGATGTCGAACTGCCCTGGCTCACTTACCCAGAATCCCTCAGATTGCGCTCAGTAATCAGCGCATGGTTGACGATGGAGGATATTGAAGTCAACTGGAAGATATTCACCTGGGAGCGGATCTCTTGACTATGACCATCCTCAAACTTCATAGAAAGGAACAACTCATTGCCTGCTAGGATCGGTGTGAAACGCTGGATCTCGGTAAAATGGGTCGAGTACTCCATGATAGAAAGAGTACCCTGCTGCAGACTCATAAACTCCTGGGGTCAATCATCCCTCAGGTTCTATGGATAGAAGTAGTCATAGAAGGTGCATCGAAACTCATCTGATGACATACCTTGCTGGCATCCTGACTACGAGATCACCTCCCACTACCTCTTGGCAGTGTCCTAGATCATATAAGTGACCAACGTTACCCTATTCTTTGGTGGTATCTCGAGATGATTGAAGATGGTCAGCGTGGCATCGAACCACAACTCTGCATCCTGGGGTCCTCCATCCCCTGAAAAAGTAGGAGGATGCTGCTACTAAAAACCCCGCGTCAAATCATCCATCGATGGGGTAGGAGGCGCCACACCCTGTAAGGTCTGCATTATCCTCAATAAATCCTCCCTGAACTGTGATTCAGTGCCTACGACGAGTATAACTGCTGGTCCCAAGGCTGGCACAGAAGGAGGATCAATAGGAGGTCCCTCATTGGCCATATCCGGTGTATGGTCACCGTCTAGAAGCTGATGTACAACCGGAGGACATCTCGGAGGCAAAGCTCTGAAAGATCAACAACACACCTTAGATCCGGATAACAAAGACTAAAAACATAAGAGTATAAAATGGGAACAGGGGTAAGAAATTATAATGTTTTACAAAACATGACTACACGTCATGTATAAAAACTACACGACATGTACTTTTAGCCATTAACATGGGTGTGTACTCCCACCACTACTGGTCGTGTAACACCCCAAACTACACGGTGTGTACTTGAAATCTAAACCCCTACCCAAGTCTCCTTACATAGCTAACCCACACGGTCCAACTAACCCCATAATACACGGCGTGTTCCCTAGGGACACAGCTTGTACTAGACATGGTCTTGGTAGCCCGTGTTGTTAGTTACATGGCCATCTACACGGCTGCCCTTACACGGCATGTTCCGAAAAACACAGCGTGTATAGGAGAATATAACATCGACCTGTGTTGTTCGTGACACGGCCGGGTACCTGGGACAAAACTACACGGCGGTTTCTTTACCAACATGGCATGTTCTACTAGAGCTTCCCTGACCCGTGTTGTTAGTGACACGGTCGTGTAAACAGCTCTAAACTACACGGCGTGCACATACTGTACACGACATGTTCCTAAAGTTATTTTCATGACATCATGTTTCTACTCACACGGTCAGTGACATGACCTTAAACCTACACAACGTGTATCCAAAAAGTACACGCCGTGTATTCTAGGTTTTTCAGGGCAGTAGCTTAGAAACTATACAGAAACCCAGAAACACTGAAAACAAGGAGAAGAGGTGCCAAATTCCGATCTGGGAGGGCCCATACTCCCCGTGAATCAAAGCTTGGCATCTCCTACAGTCATGTACAAGAGAAAACATGATCATGATACACCAATTTCCGATTCAAGAGGGCCCATAACACCTCAAGATTCAGAATTTGGCGTTCATTTAAGCATGTGCAACACATTAAATTTCTCTATCACAATAGCAGAGATTCAATCAAGCATCTATCACAACAGCATACAAAATCTACACAGAGTCTATAACAACAACATACGATCGCTAATGCACCCTAGATGTCATGGAAAGAATGCATGGAATGTGATTTCTAACAAATTCCTATATGATGTATGAGATGGAATACCCACATCTCATCGGGTTGCGATAGAAATAGAACCGTAATATCAAAACAATAACATCACATGACATGTGAATCACTCTGGGTGAAATCATATCAACCGTAAAATCTCAAAACCAGAAAACTTCAATAAACGAGGTAGTTTGGCTTTCCCTTGTACATGGGTTAGCTACTCCCGGGCACAACTTATTACCAAGTACCGAATCCTCCCTATCCCTGGATAAAATATCCAAACAGTAAAGCAAGAGAAAAGAACTCCTTTGATACCACTTTGTAACGTCCTGGTTCTGGAATCCACCCAGAGGCACCCCGTACCCGGTTGGTCATATGGCCTCAAGCACATTTCCTCAAACGCCGGAGGCTGCCGACTAGCAGTGAGGGCCTTAGGTGTGATAGTGGGGAAGATATTCCCTCATTGGTAGAGTACACAGCAGAAATAAATAAACATGAAATAGTGGAAGCAGTGAATAACCAACAATAATAAACAACAGAAGGATGAATCCATAAACTGGAGAACATATGTATATATCTAATGATGCAAAATACAAATCTTGGAAAGCAACCAAACAAGTCACAATGCTAAAATACCCCATAGTACCAAAAAAAGTACCAAAGAAAAGTAAATAGCTCCTCAACATCGCAATCCAAAGCTTGGTCCATTGGTATCCTTCTCCAAGAAATCACGTTCTAGATGTTGAAGGGAGCTTTCCCTTTTCTATACCTACAATAACATAGTCTTCTTGGTCCCAAAAGCATGGCCCAAATAGGGTGTGAGATAAAATCCTTGTAGGAAACCACCCGAAGATCTATGCCTAACAATCAGTTAGTATATGGCAGGTAAAAGTACAGTAAGTAGTAAACAGCAATAGCAAGCAGGAGGCAGTAAACAGTAAGTAGTGATGCAGGATGATACACAACAGTAATCAATCCACAACCAACAACAGCAGTGAGAAAAATAGCTAACACAAATAGGAAACCCTCTAAGAAGTACCCACAGCCATCCCCTCTGGTCCTAACCAAGTAGTACTACAACCATCTGGGCAGTGCATTGAGCGTAACCCCTCTATATTGGTCAAACGAATTTATGAGACTCTCTGGGGAAGCTCACTCGGTCAATTCCCCTTATAGTATAGGGTAGTTAAGGACTCTCGGAGGAAGATCACACAGTCTAACCCTCTTATCCCCAAGGTCTAGAGACTCTCTGAGGAAGCTATCTCAGTCCATTCCTCCTATAGCCTCAGGTATACCACAGACTCTCTGAGGATGCTCACTCAGTCAGTTCCTCCTCTAGCCTGGGACGATTCATAAAGGGAAATAAAACAAGGTATGACTCTCTGAGGAAGCTCACTTGGTCTACCCTCCTATAGTCTATAATATCTGAAGGAACTCTAGGAAGCTCGGTCGGTCTATCCCCTGTGTCCTGTAATGTATAAGACTCACTAAGGAAGCTCAATCGGTCCACCCTCCTGTAGCTTATAATGTCTAGGAATCTCTAGGAAGATCACTCGGTCTATCCCTTATAGTCTATGGCACCAGGTTCTCTCAGCTTCGTGCCAGTTTGTTCATGATAACGCTATAAAGCCAAAGTAAACCTACAGAGCTACTTGGCTAACCAAAGTACACCTATAGAGCTACTTGTCTAACAGTCTACAAGGAAACAAGCATTTAATACAAAACACTCCATCCTATAGACACAAGGCATGGAAACAGCCATAACGGCCAAAGGCTAATAAGACCCAAAAGTCGTAAACAGAGCAAAGCATGGAAAAATGTCGAAGCACAACAAATTATCCTCTAACATGATTAAATTACCTCTACACAAGAATACAGGCAGGGCAGGAAAACAACAAGGGAAAAAAGGTAAACACGCAATACCCCGTTCATGGGTATTGGTGGAATTTGCACATATAACTCAAATACATTGAACGGTAAGGCACAAACCACCTACCTCGACTTTAGGAGATCGATATACTTGAACCACGATGACTAATTCTCCCTTGAACAGCATAGATCTGAGAAAATGTTTAAAATTCTCAAACCATGATAACCTGAGAAAGAGGAATAATCAAGGAATGAAAGTCAAGAAGAAGTAAGAAATCACTACTGTGGTTCCAATGCAATCGACAGTGGTCGAATCAGCTAAAAGATGGAGGCTCAGGAATCCGGAGAAGTTTCGCGGTCATATGGTATCTCTCGGTCAAACTAGACCTAGAAGAAGACATTTATGGAAATCAGGCATGACCCCAGTCGGATTAATGAAAAGAAAAAAAGTACACAACATGTACTTTTAGAGTACACGGCGTGTACTTGGTCTTTCCGTACAAGTCCAAAATCAGCCTCCACATCACTCCTACACACCGTGTGTGCTACCCGGACATGCCCAGCACACGGATTCAAGCAGGAAAAGAGTACACAGTGTATACTCAGAAAGTACACGGCGTGTACTTTAAAAATATCCAGAAACATCATTTTTCTCAAAAACACTAGAAAAAAGAAAAACATACCTTAAACAAAGATCTGGGTTCTTACAATTAATCTGATATCTACACAATGATATACTCTGATATCCATGAAATTGAATAAATGAATATAGATAATGGATAAGCACTAGAACCAAATTATAAGATCATACCATATTATTTATAATGAAATTATTCTGTTAAATTATTACCTTACAATAAATCCTTTCTTCAATGATGGATATAAAAATGTATCAATGTCCTACTATCACTCCATTGAATGAATCAAGAATATATTTCCTCTGGTGGTAATCCCAAAATGTTCCATGAAACTCTAAACATCTTCAAATGAATATTTGGGTTCTATCATGGTAAACCTTTAAACTTGTGTCATTCACCTTTGATCACCCCTATAGTAACTTCCAAATAATTATCCTTGATTTCTCTCTATATTCAAGATTTTATGGTGGAGTAAGATCACTCTACGTTCTTGAGAGAATTCTTGGAGGGGGAGCTCTCTATGAATTAAGAGAATTTTATCTGGATGTCATTTTACACATCAAAAATAAATTTTCTATATTAATGAAATAATATAATTGGTTTTCTATACTGCTATGGTTAGAATAGTAAATTTCATAAGTTCCATTTATCATTTATTTTGTCCCCATACAACCCCATGTCTATAGTAATAATATTATTATTTTTTCTTAACATGTGGAAAATATAAAAATTAAATTAAATATTATTTATTTAAATAATATTCAATATATATTATTTCGCATTGGACCATAAAACATGGTTTTACATTCCTCTAAAATATTTTTTGGGCCTTGAATAATTACTCTTTATTTAATAAATAAATATCACCACATTATTCTCTAATAAATAAATAAATATTATATTCACTAAATAGCAAACAAATCTTTATTAAATATTCCTCTCACACAATATTCTCTTAAATAAATGGTGGTGGAATATATGAAATCAAGAAAGCATGAATAATTATTAAACTATGTGCGGAAATAATATTTATTCAACTTATTATATAATTAATAATAATATATTATTTGAATGAGATTCTGGATATGCTTAGTGTGTGACCCTCTAGGCCTCTTTCTTTGTTCTATTAGGCAAAGCATCCTACAGTTCAAGGTTATCATCTAGAAACACATCAAGGCACCAATAGAAAATGAAGATAATGTCAAAATTACATAATACCTCATATGGAAGCCTACTCTGTAATATAGTGTCTTTATTTCTATATCTCTAGGAAAGATAGTTGTATATTGGTGCCATCGACATATGTGGTCTATGTCTCTTTCTTTGAATTTTTTGGAAATAAATCATACTTATAAAACACAATGACCAATGGTTTATTTTGGATATATAATTTCCATAAAAGGGACTAAGATATCAACTATTATTAAAGAATTTAAGGGAAAAATTCTTTCCCACATTATTCATTAATGATATATTAGTCATGACACCCCCAACGTATCATACCTCACCACAAACATATGTCATCATGGTTTTCATTAATGCATCAAAGTACGTGAATTATAATACTCATTAATATTAATATTAAATTATAAGGATAAATACTCACATCCATAGATACACACATCCAATGACACATATAATTGTGGATTTTCTATAAGCTGGTCTTGTTCTCATAATATGATACACTGATTATTACCAAGGGAGAACATTGTGTAAAAGTTCATTAGAGTCCTATATGTCTTTACCCATGATAATTTATATCATTTGTGTCTCTTAAATGACTTCATATGTCTACATAATATATATTTAAAAAATATTATTGTGTCACTTCTAGGTTCACATCATATCGAGGAACTATTATGACTTTTCATTAAATTGAAACTCTTAGGACATTATCACCTACTACGTCATGAAGAAGAAAAATTTTGATGTGATATGAATTTTATTAGTATTCAAAAAATGAATACTGGTTATTATAAATTACAGAGTAGATGGTTATAGGAAACAAAATCCAATAGTGAAAAAATTGAGAAACTTTTTCCCTTCATAGTTTTGGCTTTATTCCATCAATAAAATGGTCAATCTCACTTTATGGATTACATAGGTATTCCATGGCATGAATTTATAATCTTATAAAGTATTCATTATACTCATTAATAGATTCCTTTAAATTCCTTCTTAGATTAGGGAATTTCATTTACTTACTAGCTCATTTCTCATGAGGAATGTATTTATTAAGAATTTCATTTTAAAAGTTCTTCATTCCTTTCATTCTATTCCATCAAACTCTTTAGTGTTTTGGATATGTGAACACCATTTATCAGAATATTATTTAAAAATAATAATCTACCCTAATTATATATTCACTTTCATTACTTCAAAAAGATAGGAATATTTTTATGATGGACTTAATCCATTGTTAAGTTTCCAATAGATTAGCAGTTTTACTAAAATATAGAGGATTCCATCACATGAAGTGATCTAACATATGTGAATCATGTTCTGGAACAAAAGGTTGTTCTATATATGAAGAGTTATTTTTTATAACCTAATTTATCTGACATAATATGTTCATGATCAACTTAATTACAATACTATATGTATTGTATTTCTCAGTAGAGAAATATCCACATTGTCTATGGGTGTTTACTACTTTTCATATATTAGGTTTTATGACTAAATAATGGTACCCATAGAGTTATATCACAATAATCATGAAGATTGATCCAATAAATAAAATAATTATAATGGAAAAAGATCTCAAATACTACAATGAAGTATCGTAAATATCATCTTAGTTATGTTTATTTAAAATCTCATTCCTTTTTTTTCTACTAAAATTACTCTATTACAAACTATAATAACCCCAACTCAAATAACCCTGAATAGGTGTCTATGTAAATAAATTGGAATAAATATAATTTACCTAACCATGTATGATCAATTAGTTTAACTATCTTGGGAAACTAGATACATTCATGATTCCCATATTTCATTGGAAATATAAAATAAATACAGTAAGAATCTTTTTTTATAATTGATGTTAATCATAATATCCTTCATCATATCCTAGGGAAAGAAAAAAAGGTGAGATTAGATTCCCATTATGAAATATGTATAGTGTAAAATATAATGATTAAATAATGCATAATCTATATATATAGGATAATAAATGATAACACATTCCATTTAATCAATAATTTTAACAAAAAATATATCCATAGATATTATCAAGGTAGCATTCCCCTATATAATAATAAATAAATTCTCAAAGAAGAAAATTCTTAGTATTTTATTTCATGATCCAAAACATCAAGATATTAATTATTTTCGAGACTGTACTCCAAGAAAGTTTAATCCATTGATAGGTGTATACCAAAAAACATATTTATTTCGTATTATTGATTTGTCTCATGAGACATGTCGATGCATCAAGGGGATAAAAAATTTTGTGTCCCATCCTTAAATTCATTTATAATGCATTCATTATATATTTACTTTGATTCATAATAATATTCCTCATTAAAAAATATCCATATTGTGTAAATAAAAAGCTATATCAATTTTTCCCAATTAATCAAACAACTTTAAAAGAAAAACATTATGTATAGATATATTATATTGTTTAGGAACTAATAATATCAATGAAAAAAATTGTATATATTTAATAGAAACTTAATATCTTATAGATAACTAGAAGTATAATGATTTAAAAAAATTTAACAACCACATAATTAATAGAGAACGGATATATGACAATCAATTTATTAGAAAAATAGGTTTTGTAGTAAAATAAAATATTTTGAAAAATAGAAGATATATATTAGAATAATATTTCAAAAAAAAAATTCCTTGTAATTATTTTTAAAACATATAGAATAATATAAGATAATAAATCAATTATGGTAGTGGGAAAATCAGTTGACTCTGTATACATCAAAAAACATTTATTTTGACTTTTTATAAAGAAATTTTAAAATAACCCTTAGAGAAAAAATTAGAAATATCCCATTAAAATCATGTAAAAATTAAATGAGAAAATAAAATCTCCTTAATAAATAATTTTATTAGTAAAAATGACTTTAATAAAAAAAATTTGTTAAATATGGACATGGAAGAAATATATACCAGATCAAAAAGAGAAATAACATCATAATTTCGTTTAAACATTCCTCTTGAAAGCGTAACTTAAATATTATAATTAATCATAATGATTAAATATATATTCTTGTTAAATTCATCAAATGGTTGGTATATACCCCACATAATGTAAATTGGTGCATAAAACTAAATATATCTAAATGGTGGGGAATTTGATAGAAATCACTTACAATGATCATATCAAAAAAAGTGTTAACTAATCAATGAATTGATTATATAAGAAAAAATTAAATCCCAAAAAGTGTAAATGAAACATAAAAAAATAAATTTCCATTTCACACATAATCATGGAATATCATTGTTAATAAAGTAGATATATAACCCAATGAATTGAAATATGGGTATGAAACCCTTTACCTAATGTTTGAATTGCATCATAAGTTATTTTAATATCATGTATAATAAATTTATATTTATTATAATTACCATCAAAAAATAAATATATAATTATATAATTTCATATATAATCCATTTGATGCATTTTATCTTCGGTTTGTTAACAATATTTTATTATTATCATTATTTTGAGTGCTAACTACATCATTTTTCATGTATTTATTGATTTGGTAGTTATGATATTTGCATCTTATTATTGGTTCTATAATCTCAATAATGGTATAAATATCATATATTATTTATATATTTTTATTTATAACCATTCATAAATTATAGACATAGAAAAATTAATTACACCCTTCACTGAGATTGTAGGTCCTTCGTACGCATAAACATTATTTTTTACTTTTTGAGGGATGGAATGAAAAAAAGGTAAATAATAATTAAACCATAAAAGAATAATTTTTAAAACATATATATTAACTAAATATAACCTTATTAAAATCCATGTAAAGTGTAATTGAAAAATATACACCACTACATGAAGATGATAAGTTGTACAAAGGCGCGAGTGATATTTTTACTTTATATAGGATGGATAGAAGATGGAAAATAATTTTTCCATAATAATAATGAAATAAAATTCTAATTAGGATACTAGATTTATTATTTTTTTTATGTTTAAAACACATTAAATAAAGTATAAGAAGAAATAAACATGAAACAACCAGTAAATAAAATTACTTATTCATCAGTAGACTTCATTTAGATATCATCTTAAAGGACCTAGGTTTGGTATTTTTGAAATACCAGTACCACTATATATTGGATAAGAACATTGAAAATAAATATGGTTACTGGTTGATAAATATATTATTATTAAATTGGTGTAATGAAAATATAATAGGGTACCCTTCTATAAGTCAGGGTTGAGATATTCTTGAAATTTCTTAAACCATATAATTAATATAATTTACTTTTCATGTCCAAATGGATCCAAATTTCTTTAATTATAAGATAATACAATTTAAAATAATGTTATCTAATATAATTTTGGAAAGTTTTATTAGTTTGTCACTACTCTCATTTAGTTTTAATCCTAGTTAATTCTTTTGACAATTGCGATGTTATTAATTTTTTCTTAAATATACAGGTCTATAATGTTACAATACAAGTAAAAACAATCAATAAATGGATCATGGATAATTATTTAACCATATTACATCAACTTGACTGAAAATATACTTCTTTTATTCAAAATAATTTAATAAAATATTATTTATTATAAAATATCATTAATTTAATTTTCAACACTATTCAATTAATTTGACTTTAGATTAATCGAGAAAAAGACTAAATTCAAATATAATCATTTAAAACATACATAACATATCATATCTGTCTATAAAATAAATGTAACACTATAATTTAACCAATTTATATAACATTTAATATTTTTAACTCATTTACTATATTTTCTTATTATTTAAATATATACTTGATCAACACTGTGTAATCATTTATGATAATTATTCAGTTACTATAATTTAAATATATATTACCATGATAAAAAAATAAACTTTTTGCTAAAATAATAGTTTATAACCTAACCAAATTTCTTTTTCTCTATCAAAAAATATTGTACATATTAATAAAAAGAAATCTAACATTTTTATCTTTATCTTTTATTAAAATAAAAAACAGAACAAAATAAATGTGAAACAAATTACATATTTATGAAAGTTGAATGAACATGTTTGACCTTGAATTATCCAAAGGGATAAATTAATGTCTTACTATAATTTTTAATCCTTATCATGTTATATTTATACTTAATTTGTCTAATATTCCCTTACCATGATGAAAATTATTATATGTTTATTATTCATAATAAAAAAATTAAGGGTCCTATTTACCAAGTTTGAACATCATGATTACAAATATGGAATTCATCTTTAAATATTCAATTTTTATAAGTGGTAGAAATTAATATAATATAAAAACACAAAACACAAAAAAACATTTTTTAGAATAATAATATAACTTTACTAAATTTTGAGTTCTTTTTTCCAAATAATTAATCAATAAATTATTATTGAGTAATTACTCAATATATATTTAGTAATTTTTTTAATCTTATTCATATGTACCAATTCATAATATAGGTTATAATGTTAATATTTAAAGAATAATATTTCATGGTTTGTTTAAGCTCGGTGTTGTGTGTACTATATGTTATCATATATAGTGTTATTTTAAAATATTAGGGTGTTAAATTTATACTAAGATGGAAAAAAGAGGTCATATATAGAACTTCAATAGCAACTTGATCATTAGTTGTTATTCTGCTTTTAAATGTTTTTAAAAAGAGAATGATCTTGGTCAATTGGATGAACTGCTTTTTGAAATGAGCTAACCACCTATGGGTTGTTTTATAATGTCATAAAGTTTTCAATATTATTATTATCATCATTATTTAATTAATTAAATATTATCCAAAATCCAATAGAGAGAAAGTGAAAGAGGCTTTGGGAGGAAAAAGTGATGGAGGAAAAGAGCGTCCCCACAGACAATGTTATCATCTTCCTGGGGAAAGGATCCCGGACTAAAGAAGAAATTAATCCAACCTTCATGAAGAGATAGTGATTCTAATAAGTTCACATCATTATTACCCTCATGCTAGGTGTGAAGGATCTCTATGCATCTAATGAAGCACCTCTTCCATTTCTGGATATAGTAGGAGATTGGCCCTAGGATGCCACTATTATCATGGATGGAGTTATGGAGAATCTTAGAGTAAATTTATATGACATTAAGTTCAATGAGAATTTCACTTCAAAATTGGAGGTCCATCAGAATATACACCTTGGAATTCATTTTTTCTATCGTAGTTGGAATATAGTTTAAATGATATGTTTCACCAAAACTATAGTCACAAATTTGGTTAAGGGTATCTATTGGGAGTCAAACTACAATCGATGCAAGATTTTTGATAGCATACCTTACAATAATAATAATAATAATTATTATTATTATTTATTAGGTTTTGGAATCACTAGCAACAAACATAGACCAACACCTATAGAACCCACTCAGTCAAGCCTCATCCCTCCCCACAATGATTGGAAGACACCCACTAGAAATTTTTATCATATATTTTTGGCCTATAATCCTTATGATATATGGAATAATGAGCCAGAATATTTAGAATAAATAATTACCTTTCTTATTAATTTGATATAATATGTCTATGGACATCCACTATGTTTTCGTCTGACCATCAGTCCCCCCTATACCAATATAAATAGGAAAACTTCCACAAATCTGATACACAATAAGAGACCCACCACCTCATCTATGAAGTGCCTCTTCAAGGTTGTTCCACTTCCCAAAATGTGTCATCGGTTTTCTTATGGGACAATGTTTTTTTCCATATGATTGAGTTGGAAACATCTTCCCAGATCTGTATGTGCACAATGCAAGGTCTTACAGCTAAAATCTCATTCCACTGGAATGGTAACACAATAGAATATAATAATAATAATAATTATAATAGTTAAAATAATAATAAATTGAATAATTAAAATTATAATAATAATAATAATTCAATTTTTATATTATAAGTAAAATAAAATGAAACACTCATCCACACCCATAAAAATGGGTTGGGGAGGATATGTCATAACCCCCAATGTATAACTCATACACACAACCCTTAAAAAAATTTAAATGGTCAAAAGGCTCACCCATTTTTTGGCCATAAGGACCACATTAAATAGTCCAAAGTCCAACCATTGGATGGCCCAAAATCCCTTTTATAAGAATTCCTAATGGTCATTCCTTCATCAGTAAATACTTTGTTCAACACATATTCCTACATCATGCCTACAACATCACTTACTTATGCAATCACCTACCACTGTCGTGCCTGCAACATCACCCCTTGTTTAAAAATCCATTTTAGAACCTTCTTCATAAATCCCCTAAGTGAAATTCCATAATTGGAACCCTGATCATTTTCATGCGAAGTTCATGGTAAAACAACTCATCTTTGACACTACCCACTTAATAATAATAATTATAATAATATTAGTAGTAGTAGTAATAATCATCATCATCATAATCATCATCATCATAATAATAATAATCATTATCATCATCATCACTACCACCACCACCATCACCACCATTATCGTTGTCGTTAACATCATCATCATCATTATCATTATCATCATCACCATTATCATCATCATCATCAGATAATCTATTGATGGTCATAAGAAAAGTAAACCCCCACATTCATTATGTGAGAATAAACCTCACACCACTAAAAGGGTCAAGTCACTCCCTATAAATCCATATACATTGATTGGACAAAATTCAAAGTAGAAAAAAGTCCATTACTTTTTTCTGTACCCCTACTTGTGTCACACATGCATTAACACATTGCATAATCACTTGCATCAGTTCATTCCTGCATCATGCCATGTTCCACCTTATGTGTGACACACTTCTTAAGAAAATAAATATTCATAATAATAATAATAATAATAATATTTTGGTTATTTTATAAAAGGTGTGATGTTATTCATAGGCTTGTCCCATTTATTGAAAAATGAATTTTTACAAGATTCTAAAACAAGGAGTTTTACAATGGTCACCGTTAGAGAAATGTAACAAGTCAGAATAAAGTCTATCAAACAAAATAGATAATTATCCTCCAACACCTTCTTTGGAAATTCCATCAAATACCATGTTTTATTCTCGATATGAATGATTTATGAAATAGTCAAGATATTCAAGGAACTCAAGGTACTTCATCCATTGCACCATCAAACTCCACAATAGTTGAATATTATTTTTTCTAATAGTATAAACTGTTATTCTAAAGTCACTATATATTGACATATTTTACCATCCTCATTATTTTAAATACTAACCACATTAGTGACTCCAGGAATGTAAGCTCTAGAGAGGAAGTGGTTCCAAAACCACTATAGATATAACTAATTTATTATCCATTATTATCCTTAAAGACAGCACCACGACTTAAGGGTCTGGGTTTACCCTTTGAAGCATGATCCGTGATGATATTAATTCCACCATGAAAAGAAGCCTATTCAAAAACATCAAAAGTTTCAGTAGGAAGACTAAAATTACAAGAAATTTCAAATAACATTACAATAATGAAATCATGTATAAAGTTGTGGTAGTATCCTCGTTGAATAGAATTTGCATCCCTTAGTTTTCATAATAAATATTCCTATAGATTGAACATTCAATGTCCATGAATAAATGAATTTCTACTTGTCCAACTGTTTTGTATTCATTGTTCCATAAATACCTACAAATGTTATAATTTTGGTTAAAAATATTTAATCTATTGTTGTCAAAGAGAAGGATAAAAATGGATTTCATACTATATCAAGGGATGTCAAAGATATCAAAGTGAGAATTCAAAAGTGTCGAGGTAGTGGAACAATATAATAATATAATATCTTAATCCTCAATATGTTGGCTATAAAAATTACATATTAAACAAAGAGTAATACCAATGTGATATAAAAGGGAATCTACAGGGACACTTCCATGAGAATGATTCAAATCAGTAATAAAACGTGAAGGTTTTATCTAAGGCTTGTTGAACTTATGAATCCAAGAGTGATTCAAGATTTCAGCCTCAAAAGTGAATAGGTAAAATAGTTTAGCAATGTGACAGTTGGTTCTAGAGGATTTTCATACTAGATAATCCTACTATTGATCAAATAAGTAATTATTTATTGTTTTGTTAATCTCTTCATATAGGTTTATGCATGGTTCAAAAAGGAGGCCCTTCATTGATACCTAAGGATCAATAATGGATTTAGGGTTGTGAGAAGAATAAATCAAAGGTGATATTTTCCAATTGTCAATCCAAAATTTGATAAAAGATTACCTACATGAAACCCATCTAGATTTGGATAAAATAGTGGAATAGGAGAATTTTAATGATGTACATATAGAATATCTCATGTAACTAAAATTGAAAACCTTAGTTTCAAAAAAAATTTAGATTTTACATAGGTAAGTGATTTATAATTTTTAGTGATAAGCCTCTGCATGATGTGCATTTTTAAGGAGTCATTAAAGCTAGAAATACTTTTAACACCAAGGAAGCCAATTTTGATAGGGATATAGAATTTACAATAAGGTAGAATGAGTAATCTTATTTCCATTATGTTTCTAACCCAAATGATGTTTCTGATATAAGCATTGATATTTTTTATTTAGGATAAGGCTATTTATCAACCATAAGGGAGTAAACAAGTTTGGACATAATAGTGTCTTTAATGGCGCACATTATTCTATACATAGAATAATATTTCCCATTCTACAAAACAATATGCCTTTTAACTTGAATAAGAATATAATTAAAGTGAAATACATTATCCCTACCCCAAAACAACGGGAAACCAATGAATTTAAATGAAATGAATCCCTCTCTTACACCCAAATAAATTATAATTCCAATATTCTATCTGAGGGTAGGTTCTTACCAAAATAAAAAAGGATTTTTATAATCCTACAAATTAACCTGACACCTTTTAATAGTGAGAAAAGGTTTTCTATAAGATGTGAATGTTTTTATTATCACCCGTGATAAATAAGATAATATTATCTACATGCAGGAGGTGGGAGGTGAAAATACCCCTTCTAGCTGGAATGGACTTTAACTTCCTTTTATTTATAAAATTATAGGGGTTACTACTGAGATAGTCATTATATGTGGTGAAAATAAAATAAGATAATGGGTCGCCATGCCTACCCCCCCCCCCCTCGAATAGGATAAGTACCCCTTTAGAGAGAAATTTATAAGCACAAAGAATTTTACATATTTAAATACAATTTATATCAAATTGATTATGATATCACTAAACCAAATTCCTTTAATAACATTAAAAATTATTCCCCAATCTATATTATAGAATTCCCTCAAATCAATTTTAAAATAAATTGTGCCACCTCTTGAAGTTTATTTACGAGTTTCGACACATTTTGAGGTAGTAGGAAGATAATATTGATTGTTCATTACCATAATGAAACCAAATTGATTATAAAATATATATTAAAAGTTATGATTCTCATCCTCTTGGTGATAATTTTGTTGATAAACTTGTTGATGGTGTAGATATGTGATTGAGCATAAAGATATGAGTTCCCTAAGAATTTTTTACCTTAGGAATTAATGTGTAAAATTGATCATAGACACCTTGAGGTAGGAGGGTAATATATAAAACGGAATTATCAGGACTACCAATATTTTTATGAATTAGTACCCAATATTATTTAGAGAATAGATTAATTAATACATCAGCACTAGGGAAACTTATGGGGTTCATGGTAATAAAAGACTCCATGCTTTATAATTTAATAGGAATCATAGTGATCCTATTATTTTATTCATTTATAACTAGATTCCGGATAATCCAATCATTAATTTACTCATTTTGGACATACCCATTAAAATAGATGTTCGTAATTATCCACAAAAATATCTATTATATTTTTTAAGTTAGAAATGATCAAATAGTCTTCTTGACGAAATGGAATAGGTTTATTATTTTTTCTAACTCTTTGAAGTGAACTGTAGAAAATTGAATTATTTTTACACTTCCTGGTGCCATTTGACTCTAAATTTTCCCATTTGGATTATTCACTTCAAGATAAAAATGATTTTAGTTTATTAGTAATTTAAATTTCCAATTTAAATTTAAGAGGAAAGTCAACTTTTTTGTTGTCATCCTCTATTATTTTAATGTTGGTTTCCATAATTTCAAATTACCTATAAAAATATTTAAAGGAATCTATAATTAAAAATATTAGTTTCTTCATCAAGAGATTAATCTTAAACACACATGAAAATTCATACTTCCAACAATGAAATAATTTCCATGAATCAGAAATAAGGTTATAAGAGCATGGATGAAAATACCAAGCACAATTAACCCTGAAAGGAAGTAGTGGTTTGGAATCCATTTTAATTATACTGAATAAGGAAGAATTATAGTTCAAGTTAAACTTTTTATAGTAATATTGGATATTGATTTCCAATTTTCTAGTGCTTGTTCATTCATGAAGGTTCTGTCCAACTTGATGGCACTCATTCAGTTGGAATATCTTATATAACATGTGTATTTTGGACCCACTAACAAAACCTCAATGCATTAATTCCTATTAAAAATCCATTTAACTCCAAAGTGAAGATAGTGAAAAAATTACACCAAAATTAACATCATGGTCCAATATAGGATTGAAATATCCTATAACAACCCATATATTTTTAATCCTATAATTAAGTATTGCAAGAAATTTCTATAAACCCTTTTGTTGTGATATCTATTTTTAGTATAGATAAAAGATAAGCAGAAGATGATCTATTTAATCTCAACTTCACAAGTGACCACATGTTCCCCAATACTAAAGAGGGTGTATCTGTCAAGAGATGTCGAAGCAATAAAAAAAATATTATCCAATACTATAGATCATTTATTATGTAATCCTATATTATAAAGACCATGATATATTTATGATTAGTAATTTTTGGGTTAAGATAACCCAATAAGTTATGGATTATTATATTGAATAAATCCATTAAGATAGTTAGAAGTTTGTAGGTTGGATACCCCTTGAATGTTCCAAAATAGGTTATTCAGATTAACATAATTTTGATTTAACACATCCCTTTGACTTCTTTCTATTACTATTTCCCCTGGATGAGGATGATTTTTCTTACCTTGCACTATTTTGATTGGGGTAATAAGGGCAGAGGGACTTTCCTCCTCCCTATAGTTTTTTATGTTAGTATTATTATCAAAAAAAACATATCACTAATGTGATATTGTTCTTAATTGAAATCTCAAGTTTCACAGAGGATGTATCACTACCCATATTATTCTTCCTACACAATCAAACTCCATGTTTTATTTGAGTTTCTAGCAGGAGAAGAATGAACCTCCTCATGCCTAGAATAATTTAATTTTAGGTTTGTGGGCATGCTATCCTCATTCATGGTGGGATTCACCAATTCATATAAATAAAAGATTTGATAATAATAAAAATAATAATAATAACAATTTATTAAGGTCCAAGAGGTTATAATAAAAAAACCATCCACATACCTATAGGCTAGAAAGGACAAGTCAAACCTCACTACAAGTGTTGAATCACCAAATTTTAATCTAATTACAATTTTTAAGTATATTGAATACCCCAAGATTATTATAAAAAGAGTCTAGATATTGTTTTTTGGGATAATTTCCCTAGGAATATTTTATGTCTTTAAGGCCTATCATTTAAATATCTTGAAGATACATACTTGTAATAGACTAAATGTGGTTGATTATAATGACCCAAAGACCCTGGATTAGATGTATCAAAATCCATATTTTTTATTTTATGATGCGCCAATGGGCCCATTTTTTTATAGAAACTAATCATTCCCCTCATATTTCATGTACCATTAACTCTAATTTCTAGCCACATTTCTATCCCATGAACCTGTACCAACCTTCACCAACTCACGTACAATGGCCCGACACCTATTTTATCCTTGTGGTTCTTTCTGTCAGCACCACATCCCCCCTTCATGATGCATTCCTACATCATTCCCACATTTCTCAATAATATCATCCCCATGTCCCACCACTTCATCAACCACCTACATCAAGACCTATGTTACTATTACCCAACTCTATCATTTAGAGCACTACATTATCCACCACCTCTCACATGAGAAACTAAAATACTATCACCCCATATAAATCGGAAACCAAATTAAATATAGGATGATGTTTGATCTCTAGACCTATCATATGTAGTTTTGTGGATGAGTAGTTGTAGTAATAATAGTAATAATACTAATAATAATAAAAACATTAAAAATAATGATGATGATAATGATGGGAATAATAATAATGAAAATTAAAATAATAATAAAGAAAAATTACAACTCACACAAATACAAAAATATAATACACCCAATAACATGACTCGGGATTCCCCCATTCAATCTTAATCAACTTATACAATAGAATAAAGAAAAAATTAATAAAAACAACAACAACAACAAATAACAACAACAAAAATAATAATAATATATATTATATAAAGGGAATGCAATGTGAAAACTCGAACACATACTAGTTTGGATCAAACCCTACTCCCCCATAATAATAATAATCATCATCATCATCATAAATGGTATAAACTATGGATTTGGAAATACAAATAATGTCATTAGTAAATTTATTAATTAAAATACACACATGTGTGATACAAGGGAAAATATCACATTTCTTATAGAAAATAAGTTCATGTTCAATATCAGCAAGTAATAATAACCAGAAATCAGTCACAACCAGCATCCATGAAACAAAAAAAGTGTTATTATGCCTAGGTAAGATCCTTGTAATCAATTATAGAATTACATTGGCATTCCTTAAATTTTAAAACTATTGAATTCCAAATCTGAAGATAATCATAAATATTAATGAGATTGACTTCATATTAATATTTTTATATTTTTCTTTTAAGATAAACCTTTGAAAAAACCTTAGATCATATTTTAAAAGATATTGTAACCATAGTCTTATATTGAGACCTATTACACACAATTTTAGGGAACCTCACTCATGAAGGTAGTGACCTCTTCCCCATTTTGGAGACTTCCATATATTTTTATGTACTTAAAAATTCAATGCCTTCTAGTACTCATCCTGAATGTCTTTATTTTAATAATACACTTCTACTTTATTCTCACCAGAATGTTCAATAGAAATAATTGGTGGATAAAAACCATGAATCTTACTAAGATGTTGGGATTCATATCTGTACAATTCATTCTTGACAATAATATGGTCAAGGAGGCTCAAAATTCTAGTTTTCCTTGATATTTCTTATCAAAATATCACTCAGGGTTACAAAGACCAAAGCATAAGAACCCACTACCAACCAGGAAACCTTATCAAACATGAAAATTTCATTGTATAAAGAAGGGGAAACAACCTCATGATCTTAGTTAGAAAAATAAATTGGGGATTATTTCATATTTATATTACTATCATAATTCATGATAGTAAGGTCAATATATCCCACTACCTATTTTGTTTCACTAAAATTAAATATGTCCATTATTGTATTGATCTCATACCTGAATGATCTCTTATAATTTTATCTCTCTGAATATTACTATTCTTATTCTCTTATTGTATATCCAATGGATCCACCCATAATAAATTGTACACTGCCTCTATAAAAGTAACAACAAGACCCACTACACTCTGAGTGTCCTTATATATCATTATAACAAAAGTGGATGATACATTTTCTTTAGAGAATCCTTATAAATCTAGGATTTAACACGGTGGGTTTTAGTAACCACCTTACTGATCAGAGGATAGTTAGAGGAATTAAGTTCCCTACCCATGATTTATTGATTTCATAATGTATCAAATATGTTAGGAGTCTTCATGTCTACTAATTTCTTGATAAAAGCATCCCTCTTGGAATAATCGTTGTCACTAGAAAATTATTCATAAGAATAGATCCCCCATCCTAAATAGGGTCTGCAATAGATCATATCCCAACAATAGAGAACTACCTTGAAATAACAACATTGTTAATTTATTATACTTATGAGTATGAAAAAATAATTTTAAATGTATTTTTATCTCTTAAATAACTAATTAAAATATATTCTCCTTTCTATATGTTAGTAAAATCCCCCCACATAGTTATCAAATTCATCATTCCCACAATGATCAAGTCATAATCATAAAAAAACATTAACTTTACATAAAAAAATTTGTTCATCAGGATCAATATGATCCAAATATATTGTGGACTTGATGTACAAGCGTCAAATGAATTTCTATAAAAAATAGCCATGGCATTTTTCAAATTTTGTTCCTCACCAGCCACCACCTATATTTTAAGTATCAAATTTTTGAGGGGTTTTACTCCATAAGCTAAAATAATATTCTGAATCGTTGTTTATAAAAGGAAACATCCAATAATAAATCTCAAAAAGACCTTATTTTTACATTCATATTCATAATAAAATTTAATATGAAATAATATAGGATAAGAAATGTCTTTTAAGACTTTTGGATGTAAGAAAAACTAAATTATACCTCTTATTTTGATATATACATGTGTTGTAGAATTATTAAAATTCTTAATATTGAATAAAAGATCCCATTCCTAAATATTTAATAGAATAATATTTATATAAACAATTACAAAACCCCAAGCTTTATAATTGAGTTCAAATAATTGGAAAATAGTGTAATCTTACAATATTAATGAATTTTATTCTCCAATTTTATGAACCCCAAATATCATTGAACATTCATTTAAAATCATTAATGGTCCAAATTTTATTCCTCAATGAAATTATTCTAGAAATATAAGAATAATTAATGCCTCTAGAAATTCCCTAAGGAAGCATATATATGTGTCAAAAGAGGAAAAGTGTGAATAATTAGTAATATGTCAAATAAAATATAAATATTACTTTTTAATTTCCATAAAAATATGGATTTTTTAACCCTAAAGACACTCTATCCCTTTATATCCATAAATTATAATTAAATGGACCTTAACACTCTAAATAAGGGGATTAATTATCCCTGACCCTCATAATAATGACATTCTTCAAACTAAAAAGTAAAAACTTTTACCAGATTGAGGAAACAATTGATTGGTAAGGCTATTAAGAATCAACGGTCAAGTCTCCATTGAATCACTAGAGTTAAGTTCGTAGTATACAACATTCCATAATAATAATAATAATAATATTATTATTAGTAATTATTGTTATTATTATTATTATGGGTCATGTCTCTAGAGCCTATCATCATGCACTATAGGGATCCATTCAAAAAAATTAGGAAACTATCTGGTTGTGTATATTCTATATATTAGGGTAGAAATTTTCGTTTATTTATATATATTTATACATTAAATTTATATTAATACTCTAAAAAGGTGACGAAACTCAAAATATAATTATATTTTTTTATTAAAAATATATTATTACTTAAAAAAATAATAATTTGGGAATCAAAATGTAAAGTATAATTGATTTTCAAAAATTATTTTTTGTATTATTTTATAATACTATATTATTTTACTTTATAAATATGAGGAAAATGTGTTTCCTCATATCTATTCTGTGTAATAAAAAAAGTACCACCAATAATCAGTGTTGAAAAAATATTATGTTTAGTTAGGTAGAGTGTCCTCCAGCTAAATGATTTTCTATATCACTGAGGTTTTGTCTTTGAATGTGATCAGCCACATGTATAAAATTGAAATAGTAGTGACCATCCAATTTCATGTATAAAATTCATATGTTTTGGATTTTTTTTACATTAATTAAAGTTATATTAAACTCTATTCATGTTTTATGTTATTATTAAAGAGTATGGAAATACAAATTAATAAATTTTTGTAAAATTAAGTCATATTAAAAGATAATTTTTTATTGATTTTTGAAGCATAAAATTTATCAAATCAATACTTATTGTAAATTTGTGAGGTATTTTTTTTCAAGAAAATACAGATCGTTAATTTACTAATGTAAGCTTCTACTATAACTTTTTAGAGACAAATTTGTTTTGATATTTCAAAATAGTGGTAGTGAAAATATTTTAAAAAATATAAGCATTATTATTTCCCTTTAAAGATATAAATACCTAATTTTCTCTGTAATTTAACTATCTCCTGTAAATATTTACAACTGAAATTTTTATTTCACTAAATTGTTTCATATATTTCTATTCAAATATACCAATGTGACTGTGTAGTTTAAAATTTTTGTGAAAATTTATACTATATGTTTGATGTATAAATTATCATTGGAAATTTGAACCTAAAAAATACTTATAGTTTAAGGAAGAAATCCATAGTGTAAGAGCATCACTCCATTCAGAATAAAATTTCACATTGAAAGTTTCTTTACATAAATTTTGTATCTTAGAAAAAAAACATTTTAAATTTAAATGTTGAATTTTATACTGTAATGTTTAATGGAAAATTGTAAATGAAAAAAATTTAGCATAATTTTTTCGTAAAAAATATACTTTAAATTTCAATGATTTGATAATGTAAATTTAAACTATAAATTTTCAATCATTCATAATTTGAAAATATAATTTTGGAATGTAAATTTTGAGGGAAAGTTTCTTTATTTACACATTTTAATGTTTATTTTCAGTATAAATTTAAATAGAAATTACATAATGTATTTTCAATGTATGAAAATCCATTTAGAGTTAAATTTATCCTTTAAATTTTCATTATATTCCTAAGTTGTCACTGTTAATTTTCATTATAAATTTTCATTTTAACAGTACACTATATAATTACATTTTAATTCTGTTATGGATATTTTCATGGATAATTCAATTATAGTTAAATTATTTGTGTAAATTTTCTTTCTATAATTGTAGTGCCTAAACTAATTCACACTAGAAAATTTTCATTAGAATTTTATTGAAGAAAATATAATTTTAACATTCAGGTTTAGATAAGGATCTATAAAATTTCTCATTTGATTTTACCTAGGGAATTTAGAATTTGGATTTTTTTAACATGGAAATAGATTTATACAAAATAGCCACTTCAATTTTATACTATAAAAAAAATATTAAGATTATAATATAAAAAATCACTTTGATTTTTCATGGGAAATTTAAAACTTAATTTTAAGAATATATAAATATCCAATAATAAATGTAATATAAATAAATAAAATATAGTAATTTTAAAATATTTTTTTTTAAAAATGATTTCTAAAAAATAGATAAATCATAATGCAATATTGTGGGTGGTAATCCTTCTAGGGTCATTCATTAAGTAAATTGGTATATATTTTTCTGGATTCAATTGATTATGATTTGAAAATAATTATGATGTATAAATGTAAAATTGTAAGGGTTTATATATTTTTTGAAATCAAGACAAAATTTATAACACAAATACAAAAAAGAATTACTAAAATAATTATTAAATAAATAAAGAAAGATAAAATTAAAAAATAAAGTCAATAATGTAAAATATATTCATAATTATCAAACATAAAAAACATACCTTAAACCTGGGATTCCCATAATCATCAATCATCATTTCACATGAACAGAGATATTTTTTAAAAAAATTCCACATAATTAGGTTCTGATCAACATAAGTGGTCCAAGAAATACTATATATTATATATCACAAAAACATGGAACAAAGGAAACTAACTATTTAAAAATAAATTTAATGGCTAAAAATTTTAATTTTATTTTTATTCATGGTTAAATATTAAATTGTTCTAACCATGATCAAAATCATTATAATCCCCTTAGTTTTTTTAAAGAAATGTAATTCGTAGGTGTGGCCATTTCAAACCATCCATGCAAGGAAACCCCTCTCCCCACAAAGAGATCACTTTGGAGAGATCCCTAGCTAGAAAAGAGTCATTTCCAACTGATATATAAGAGAAACCTTGAGGGTAACCACCTAAGTGGCAGTGGTTCGACAATGCAATTTGTCAGCATAGGTGGGTTCGGCCTTATTTCACCCACCCAGTCAGGGACAAGTTAATCCGACAAGATGAGTGGACCCTAAGTGAATGAGTAATTAACCTAAGATAGGACTCCTAGGAATTGAACATTAAACCTCTTAAAGAATTAAAAAATAAAAATATTGTCTAGTTAAAAAATATCACATAAGGAATGAATGTAAATCTAGGTATACAAAGATAAATAATGGATCTGTTAAATTTTATAAGAAAATACTATACTTTATTACCCTAATGGTCTGGTTAAACACCCTAAGGAGGTGAATTAAAGATTATTAAAAAATCACTTATTCTATAGAACAAATCCAATATTTTCTCCATGTTGGAAAATAGACATTGAATCTATTTTATAACCATAATAAAAAATGGAACAATAAGAGAATGAACTTACAATTTTTACTTTATTCTCCCATAAAAGGATCAATCCAAAGAGCACATTTCAAGGATGTATTGATATTAAAATTAACCACTACATTAATAGTATTTTATTATACTATTTTAAAAAATACCACTTCTCAATAATGTCTCACAATCTTCTTCTCACTTCTAATCAATGCCTCTAAGAGGGATACAAAGATGAAATCAACATGCAGGTCAATTATAAAATATTTCAGACAAATAAATCAATCGCAAATAGCATAGGTGTTCTTCATGTTTCTCCAAACATCAATTTCAGATTATCATGGAGATTTACAATATATTCTTCTTCAAATGTAATTCAATATCACATAATTTACATATGTAGTCCATATATTCAAATATTTTTTATACTCTTCAATATCCAATTATATACATTTTTACTTGATATATGATCTAATTTTTTTCCATTTTATAAAAAAATTCCTTTTATTTCAAAATATACTGTAAATTAAAACTTTAAAATTCAAACTACCCTTAAATCCTTTAAATTAATCTAAAAACATTAGGCTTCACCCCCGATATTATCCACCATGTAATTTTCATTAGATAGTTATACATTATTGGAAAGAAATAATCAAATCATCATATGACTTCCACATAATCCCCTAAGTATAAATCATAATGGAAACATCATTCATCACACAACATGCTACTTTTGAGAATGATGTAGCAGTTAAATTGTTATGTCTATAAAATTCTCAATAGGAGTTAAATTACCTATGTATTCAATAGTGATGTTACCTCATCTCTAGAGACACATGAATCAATCCAAAATACATCAAATTGTGGATTTTTGGGTTATATAATGGTTAAATACTTTATGGATTCCCTGAAAATTTCCATGATTTTATAATATCACATCACTGAAATCACAATATGCTAATTTATAAATTAGAGTTTAAAAAATAAACTTGGATATCATTTGTAGTGTTCTCTATTCTGTTGCAGTATAGCCTATATATATTCAAATATAATAAAGGTAAATTTTATGTTACTCTAAAATATCTTATAATATCTCAATCCTGGCGTGATGCATAAAGTTACGGAATGTGTGATTCTTGTGATGTTTCTTTCATATTGTGACTAATAATGTCAAGGCACGTACCATTAATATGATGTTTTCCTAAGAGTCTTGTGAAATTCATGTGATGTAATATTTTGTATTGAGACACAATCTATTCCACTTATTCAATTTTTATAAAACTCTCTCCATTGATATTTAATTATAAATTGAATTCTCAAAAATACAACTAAAACAAATATTGGTTGAAACAATCTCTCCCTTTGGAATGTTTTCAATCACTGTGTTAGCTATGACCACAATTTTTGACAATCTCATCACTTGTATTTTTTTAACCATCTTGTCAACCAACACCACAAGTTAGATATTGAACAAAAATAACCATAAACTGACATAATATTCTCATGTTTTTTATATTTAATCTCCCTATGAAATTAGTCACACCCTTAACTTTTCCCCCCATTTATGTTTTTCATTGGGTTCTATTTCATCCTTATCTATATTTTATTCCTTTATTATTTTATCCCCCTTTGAAAACAATATTCATAGATCTTTTTCACATTAGTTCAAACCATAATCTAAAATTCATTGATTCTACCTTGATTCCAAGTCTTATCAATGATCATTTTGTTAAAATACAAGCCTACATTTTCCAATGATTGGTGTAGGAAAATCAAAAATAAATAAATGAATCGATGTTGTCTCCTAAGGTTAACGAAGACTATAAGTTTCATATATCTACATGGATAGTTTATCCCAATTTACTATTCCATCCAATAAAATATTATTTCTAAAAAATAACAAATATTCAGATATAGAATTATGTTCAATTCAGAGGGGGAAATTCAAAAGTCTTTAGTATTAGGATACTGGTTTAACATTGAGGTTTAACCTGGGCCACTCAAACACATGATCTTCTACTAGATTTTTGAAAATGTTGACCAATTGTTAATGTTCTCCAATATATTTGAGCGTAAAATATTTTTCACAAAATTATTCATTATGAAATGATACCTAATCTATATATTCATTGTCTAAGAGTTATGAATTATATTTTCTATTAATTGGTTGGAACATTTATTATCACAATATATCACTATATTCTATTGAACTACATCACCAATGTCATCCAAATTTTTCCTTATCTAGATAAACAATGTAAAATATATTTTTTACTATATATATTCTTGTTTCTTTAGGCTCAATAAAATAAAAATATTTTTTCCTTCTTAGAAAATAAATGCAATTTATCCAGATGTAAAATTCTTTGACACTAATTCATTTTAAATCTATATTTCTAATAGCCTAATAATACCAATAAATTAGTGTCATTAACAATTTTTTTACAAAAAAATCATAATATAATGTTACATGATCGTGCATCATAATTATCATCACTAATTGTAGATAATACTTTATAAAGCTATAGAAAATTGTGCTCCAATATATTTGAGCTTAAAACATTTTAGTATACACCCTTTCTTTGCATACTTCACCTTTGAAAATATTATATTTCCTTTATTTTGTTGTATTTTTGTCTCCATAAATTAATATAATGATCCTATCAATAACATGTCAAATTCATAACTATTCTACTTAGTGAATTTATAAAAACAAATACTTTCTTCCACCAAATAAATTTTTTTTTATATAGAACAACACAATGAACTTCCCAATTTATGAAACTTTTTCATAGAGCATGTGATCAACTCCCCCTATTTTGAAATATACACTTTTAAATAATGATTCTAACTATGAATACAATTAATTGGGTTCTATATTTATTCTATAAAAATTATTGTTTATCCCACAGACTTTAAAATCATAATTTACATGAAAAAATCAAATAGACTGATTGATAAATACAAAATCATTCAAGAATCCATTCGAAAAATCCATCTTTACATCCATCTAAAATATTCTAAAGTTACATCAAATAGAAACTACTAAAAAAATCTTATATAATCAATTATTTCAACCAAATAAAATTTTTAATCAATATCGATTCATTAAACCTACCTATATCCTTTATAAACCGTCCATGATTTATTTGAGATTAATTTTCCATTTTTATCAAAAAAATTCTTGAAGGCTCACTTTGTAATAATTATAATATGTTTTTAATCTATCAAAATGATCCTAATAATTATTTTTATAAATATAAAATAATTATTATTTTAGGGAATTCACCCATGATTATTTTTTTTCCACTTATTTAATGTAAGTGGGTTCAATGTTGGATAATCAAGCATCATATTGTATTCTATTCATCCTTTGAGTTTATGTTGGAGAATATTTTTCTCAAATTATGTTTCTTAAATAAACATGATCTTCTTTTCTTATTAATTGATTCATAGGTTGAGTCACTTCTTTAATTTTTTCCTCAGGTGATAAAATTTTATAATCATCATCAACCTAAATTTTTTTATTTTCTCCCAAATCTGTATTTATTTCATAATTCTATTTATACACATCTTTAGAAATATTTTATTTAGAGTTTTATTTGATATAATTATCAACTACATTCACATCATGTCAGGACCCATCCCTTGGGGCCCTTTTCGTGACTACCCCAAGCCTGCCTTCCATATGCAAGGGGTTGGAGACTAGCACAGAAAGGCATATCCCAGAAAAACAGGAAGCCATTTCCTTTAAACTTGTAAACACACAGTCCAAGAATACAAATATCACAACCCACATAGTAAATTACAGTAGTAAAAATATGTGTACTAAAAGTAAAAAAGGTTGAGTACTATAAGAAAAGGGTGCAGGAATATAAGCCTAACTAAAATGTACAACAACAGACGAAAAAAGCTCCCAAAATCATCTGCGAAGTTTCCTACCTGAAGGGTAGGTACAGCTCATGGTTGGTCATCCCTGTGGCACATAATGTCTAAAGGTCCTCCTTCCAGAACCTCATAGTTTTGGATCCCAAACATCGGTCAATGTTTTATATCGTCTACACAAGACACAACAAGGTACAGGCAAAGCCCATGCAAGGGTGAGTATAATCATTCTTAGTAGGGACTGTCAGACCCCCAAAGGTCTCCCAGAGTTACACAAAATAAAAAACCACAAATAAATACATCAATAAAAAACACGAAGCAATAGTCAGCTCACACCAGGTATACAACTCAGAGATCATGAATATAGATGATTAATCATAAGCTATATCATCTAATTCCCTTTAGATGTTCCATAACTTATCCACAAATAAGTTGTTCTATTATCAATCCACTCTTGGATGTAAGTAATTGTTCTATGACAGTCCATTGTATGAATGGCCTTCATGGGGTCACATTACTTCTAATCCACATAGGGTCACTGGAATGTTGATCCACACAGGGTCGATGGAATAGTTATCCACACAGGGTCATTGGAATAGTTATCCACATAGGGTCGCTTGAATATTGATCTAAACAGGGTTGCTTGATGTTGATCCACATAGGGTCGCTATATGATGATCCTAGATGGTCCTCTATAAAACAATTCCTCATCAGGTAGAGACAATGCAGATCCACATGGGGTTGCTTTGATACTGATCCACCTAGGGTCCCTACTTCCAAGACAGCTAGCCACAGGGTTCCCCACTCCTGGTATGCTCGAGTTCTATAGAATCCGATCCTAGAGATATTGGTTATACCTTTACAACCACTAAGATCCATATAAGTGTAACCAAAAAGACCATCATGTCATAAGGATTCCAACGCGATAGATGATATGTCAATAGGATGTATGATCTGTGAGTTATAAGCGTTTTAGTACTGAGGTCATGGTTGGATTCAGGTTTGATCCAACCAGGACATACACCAACATTCTCCAAAATTCAATTGGGCTATACCAAAAGGGCCATCAAGCTCTATGGATCCTAGTTCCGTAGACGGTTCATCAAACAGACGTTTGGATTTCATGTTATGGCATTTTAAGAGAAACTAGGCTAGCATGGGTCAGGGTCCGGTCCGGTCCGATCCAGCCCGATCCGGTCATGGCCATCCCGACTAAGTTTTGGGTTGACCCGACCCGGCTTGGGTCCAACCCATCCCACCCCATACCGGCCTGGACCTATTTGGTTGGGTGGGGCCACGGCGGGCTCGAACAGCTAGGCTACGATCCAGCCCAACCTGGTAGGGTGTGCGGCCCGGCCCGCAGGGCGGCCCATCACAGCATGCAGGGGGGTGCGGCAAGGCCCACATGGAGGCACCACCTGCTCGCAGGGAGGTGAAACCCAGCCCGCAGAAGGGCATATCCCAATTTTTAGGGGCGCCACTCAGCCCGCTAGAGGGTACAGGGCCCTCCCTAGCAGGCATGGGGGGAGTTTTTCCCCCTTTCCCTTGAAAATCTATGCCATTCGAGACATGAAGAGGTAGCACCACGTGGCACCTCCTGGTTTCTGTGGGGCCTTCTGGGAGTGGGTCCCTCCTCTACAACGACTTCGAGCCCCAGACACCTCCAGCAGCATGCGATGGCGCTCCACTCTGCCTCCACGGTCGGCCGGTGTCGGCCGGCCAACTCAACAATCACGGCCTCCTCATCATGTGGCGTGCGACGATGTATCACCTCTTCTGGGGTCAGTCATTGCCAACCACCTGCTGACTGACACGGCCAAGTGCCAAGTCATCCTCCAACTGCACGTGGCGGCGCACCGCCACTCCCATGGTCGGTCAGTCACGGTCGTTTCCATCGCCTGTCGGCATGGGTCACCGGTACTGCCATGCCGACAGTCTTTTGCGGGCCACCGGGTGAGATCTAGTTGTCTATTTTTCCATCTGATCCCACCTATGGGCTTCTCGGGTCGTCTCCATCGCTTCGTGACCCTCGGATTTGGGTTCTTTCTAACCTGAATGTTCTACCGCATAGAATGCAACGATTGAACAAGAAACAACGGGGTCAAGCCTTGTTTTTTTGGTTCGCACCCTCCATGTTAGCATCTCATCAAGGGAGAATATAAATGATTCATTGACTCTTGAAATTTAAATAAGACAAAACCCTACCAACTGAGTTATTGAAGAGTATCCCACATTAGAATACGGGTCGGTGTTTGTTGATCCGGAAGCAAGCCTCCAACGATGTTTCTCAAATGATGATCTTCAGTACTTCCTTGATGGATTTGTTCTTCATTAAGAGGATCCCCCAAAATCCTCCGCTCCTTATAAACACCACTCATTTTCCAACAAATTCAAAAAGATAGAGACGATTGGAGTTGACTTTACAACACATAATTAAGAGAGGTTCATTAATTGGTGCAATTAATGAACATCCTTAATTCCATGAAGTGTAGTTAAACATTTTTATGTTACCAAGCATTCGATGTCATGCATTAAAATCCCGACCACCCCTTGTGGTCACTTCCACAAAAACCTAAATACAGGTGGAGGTTACTTAAAAATAAATTAGATTTATTTTTTTAATACTCTAAAAAAACCCCAAATACAAAATTCCTCTCTCATCCCACTGTAATCGAGGTTAATGATTCCTTAATAAAATCTCAGCACTTCGAATTCAATGGTGCCCTCATATTTCAATTCTGAGCACCAGTTAAAAAGTTTGGATTTCCCACTCACACATTTACTAAACATACATTAAGAATGTTTAAAATTACATACCAAGCACACCGAGCATCAGAATCAAATGACATCAGATTTTGCAGCCTCAAAATAGTTTTATATAATTAAAAAATAATTTCCATGAAAAAATCCGGGTCTCTACATTCTACCCACCTTAGGTATTTTCGTCCCTTAAAGTCACAACATAGACTAGGGAATCATGTGGGGGTACAGAGCAGAAATTTGAGCCTCCCGGTCCCATGTTCTCTCTTAAAGGTTCATGTGCTTCCAGTAAATGTGCACCAGAGGTATCGATCTTCCATGAAGGATACGCTCCTGTCGATCCTCAATCTTCACTATAACCTCTTTAAACTTCATACCATCATCAATATCCAGCTCCCCCCAATATATAATGTGCAATGGATCATGAACGTACTTCCTCAGCTATGACATGTCAAGAACATCATGAACTCGATGCATCTGTGGGGGAATAGCTAGGCGATACACCACCACGCCAACTCTGCTGAGAACCTAAAAGGGTCCGATGAACCTCATAGATAGCTTGCCTCCCTATCCAAATATCCACAAACCTCATCGACGTGAGACCCATAAGAATACAAGGTATCCCTCCTCAAACACCAAAGGTCTTCGTCTCCTGTCAGCATAAGACTTCTACCTACTCTGTGTAGTATTCATCCGCTCCAGGATGATCTACACCTTCAGAGTGGTGCCCCACACCAACTCTGGACCCATAAGTGCTGACTCCCCTGGGTCTTTCGAGCAAAGGGGTGATCTTCATGGTCGACCAAACAAGGCCTCAAACAGCGCCATACCAATAGTGGAATGATAGCTGTTGTTTTACGCAAACTCCACCAAGGTTAAGTGATCCTCCCAACTTCAGCAAAAATATATGACATAAGCACAATGAATGTTCTTTGAGTGTCTGTATTGTCTGCTTCATCTAACCATCTGTCTATGGATGATAGGTAGTTCTCAAATGTAGCTGAGTCTCGAATGCCTCCTGTAATCAATTCCACGACCAGGATTTAAAATGTGTGTCATGTCCAGATACGATCATTAATGGAACCCCATGAACCCGTACAATCTTCTGTATGTGGAGGGGTCCCAATACCTCTATTGATCCCTTCTCTCTGATGGGTAGGAAGTGGGATGACATGGTGATTCGGTCAATAATCACCGATATTGAATCATGGCCCCTGGACATACGTGGTATACCTATAATGAAATCCATGGAAATACCATCCCACTTCCACTATGGTACCTCTAATGGTTGTGCTAAGCATGTTGGAACTTGATGCTCAACCTTCATTTTCTAACAAGTGATGCATCATAAAACAAACTCCCCCACTGGTTTCTTCATCTCTTACCACTAGTGATGGCGCTAGAGGTCCTGGTAAATTTCACCACACCAGGATGTACTTCCATAGGGGATGTATGGAACTCTCTTAGCACCTCCTCCCATAGTGTCATTGGAACCATGGTGTGTCCTATGAAGAGGATGATGTGCTCCCCACCATCAGAAAATCCATCAGAAGCCTGACCGAGGGATATCTGAGCACATCGAGCCTCATAATAAATGTCCCCACGTTGTCCCTCCTGGACTCGTGGATGTAGTGGGAGAGTTACTATCATAGAGTAGAGGTAATATGATCAATCTCTATCCATGAAGGATATCTGCAACGTGGATAGTGGCTTTTTTCGACTCACTCAACAATTGTAGACCAGACCTCCTACTGAGTGTGTCTTCTACTATGTTCCCCTTTATAGAAGTGTAGAATATCTCAAAGTAATAGTCCGAGAAGAACTCTAGGCAACATCATTGTCTCAGGTTCAGGTTCTTCTATGAGACGACATACCGGAGACTCTTGTGATCAGAGTATACTGTGAAATATTCACCCATCAAGTAGTGTCTCCACATATTCAAGCCGAAGTCCACTGTTGCGAACTCTAGGTCATGGGTAGTGTAGTTCTGCTCATTCTATCTCAAATTTCATGATTCATAAGTAGTCAGTGCTCTCTCCAGCATTAGGAAACATCCATTTCTGGTCCTTGATGTGTCATAGTATACTACATACCCAATTCCCTCTTGTGGTATCCTTAAGATGGGGGCACTCTTCAGTCTCTGCCTCGAATCTTGAAAACTCTCATGGCATCTCTCCATCCACACAAAGGGTTTTCCTTTCTTCGTCAATACAGATAAGGCTGTTGCAACTCTGTAAAATTATGGTAAAAATCTCTGGTAGAACCCATCCAACCCCATGAAACTACGTACCTCATTCACACTCCTGGGTGGTTCCCAAGAAATCACAACCTGTATCTTCACTAGATCCACTATAAATCCATCCTCTGAGATAAAATGTCCCATAAAGTGGAACTCCCATATATAGAACTAGTTCCTTGAGAACCTACCATACACTTGGTGCTCTAGGAGTGTATCCGGAACTATCTATATATGATAGGCATGCTCCTCCTCTGATGCCGATAATATCTAGATGTCAACAATCAAGACCACAATGAAGCGATTGAGATATGGATGGAAGATCATGTACATGGGTCCTATGAACACTGTAGGCGCATTGGTCACACTGAATGTCATAACCAAGAACTAATAGTGTTCATAATAACAACTAAAGGTCTTCTTCTACGCATCTTCATATCATACCATGAGCTGATGATAGCCTGATCTGAGGTCACACTTTGAAAACCAATGAGATCCCTTCAGCTCATCAAATAGATCATCAATCCTCGGAATTGGATACTTTTTCTTGACAGTCACCTAGTTCAGGCATTGTTAATCCACACAGAGCCTCAAAATCCCACCGACCTTCTTGGAGAAAAAAATCGAGGCTGCCCATGGAGAAACCCCGGGCCTTATGGACCCCTTCCTCTTAAAGTATTCTATTTGTAACCGTAACTCATGAAACATTACAGGAGATATCTGATATGCTGGTGTAGATATCGTTGTCATCCTGAGGTATCGGTCGATGTTAAATCCCCCCTCTCTATGAGGAGGTAGTCCCAGAATGTCATTAGGGAAGACATCAGCATACTGGTCCACCACTATAGGATAGCTCTGAATCTCAACATCAACTGCTCTGAGGGTAAGGCTAGCCAACTAATGTGTGATTGGCTTCACCCTCATCTAGGTAAGTCCATAATATTCTATAAAGGTTCCCTTCACACCGGTGAAGGAAAACCTTATCCCATCCTCACGGACACACTGCACTTTGCGCCTAATGCAATCAATTTGAGCATGGACTATAGATAACTAGTCCACACTCAAGATGACACCATAAGGTATCGACGCCTCTACTAGAAGATCCTAGCTGAAGATATCACCTCCCATAGTAAGCTCACTCTACCATCACCAGTATTTAATCATCGAATAACCTCCAGTAATAGTCTCTATCCATAAGGATCGAGCCAACAGCTCCATCGGAATCTATGAGCTCCGAATGAGGGCTGTGGAAATAAAAGAGTGAATGGCACATGTGACTATAAGTACTACAGATTAGGTGGAGTAGATAAAGATCATACCTCAAATCATCTTTGGAGCACTATGGTCATAGGAATTCGCTTCTTGGAGCTGAGCTCGTCCTTTTCCACCTACTCCATGTGGTCGAGGTGGACCACCTAGAGGTGGTTGCAGTAGAACATCGAATCATCGCCCACTACCTACTGCACATCTAACTCCTCTTCTACATCTGCCTGCTACCTATGGACCTCCCTGCTCAAATCTTTTCCTCTTCCTTGGTGGTCCCTCGACTGTCTTCTTGTCAAAAGAGTGCCTGGTTAGGCAGTCATGAGCCATGTTACCCTGCCCCCCACACGTGAAGCACAATCTTCTCCTCTGCTGGCCTACTCTACCTCGTGAGCCTCGATCCTCCAACCCTAGGTCCTGGGGTCATCCACCAGAAGGTCTGGTTTTCATGGAACTTAGTGTCATCTTCCGAATACCATCCACAAAAGACTCTACTACGTGTCTCCTAGTGGTGGGTCTCGCTGTCGATGTCTGCTCAGCAAGGAAACTCTAACCCAAGAGTTACCTTTCCACCACTCCAACATGTGTCAGGATGATGAGAGATACCATCGAAGATCTGATCTCCCTTAAGAGTCCCTGCTCAAAGGTCTGGGCCCTGAAGAAAGGGTCCCACACCATGTATGTGTAGTACTGCAAGAGGTCAGTGAACCTCAGTGAGTACTGGGAAACACTCAGGCTACCCTGTTGTGTGTGTAGCAGCTCTTGTATATGCATAGAGCGTAGAGTTGCTAGAACTAAATCTTCCCCAAAGAGGTCCTCAAAATATGCTCAGGTGAGGATCGCCTCATCGTGTATCTCGGGCTTCATTCTTCACCATCTCTCTACCACTCTCTGGAAAAGACAGGCAGCTATGATCACCATCTGGTTGGCTGGTGTCCCAACCAGGCGAAAAACTCTGGCCACAGCCACAAGCCAGTCCATAGCCACCTGTAGATCCATCTCGCCTCTGAACCTCGAAGGACTATACCACTGAAACATGTACAACATTCTCATTATTCACGAATCATCTTCTGGTGGGGCTAGTGGAAACTGCTAACCAATGGGTAGTGGTGCTGCTGGTACACCACCCGAAGGTGCTATCAAAGTAAGAGGCCTATGCACCAAAGCCTCGCCACTCAGTGGGATGTTATCATGTACCCTCTTGGGAATCCTGGTTGGCTCTCTATGTGGTGGAATCCTAAAAAGAAATAGGTGTGCTATGGTAAATAAGTTATACCTTGTGATCTGTCTCAAAGAGATCAAATTAGAATCATTAACAAAACACACACAATCAGTGTTTTTGTGCATCAAGTCAAAAATCAGAATTTAGGGACCTGGTGTACTGATACGTTGGTCGCCAAACCAACACTAGACTCACCAAACTAAAAACCACACTTGAAACACCTAACATTATGCCTACAGTAAAAGATAAAATCCATAGTCCTTCATTTGAAAGGACTCATCTGATACCACTTTGTCAAGACCCATCCCCGAGGCCCCGTGACGTGACTACCTCAAGCCCACCTTCCATAGACTAGGGGTTGAAGACTAGCACCGAAAGACATATCCCAAAAAAACATGAAGGCATTTTCTTTAAACATGCAAACACACAATCCAAGAATACAATGAGCACGAACCACATAGTAAATTGTAGTAGTAAAATGTATGTGTATTGAAAGTAACATGGGTGAGTACTGGGAGTAAAGGGAACTAGAATACAATTCCAACTGAAAAGTACAACACCAATAGAAAAATATCTCCCTGAATCATTCGTCGAGGTTCCTACCTGAATTGTTTTTACAGCTCATAGTCGGTCATCACTATGGCATGTCACATATAAAGGTCCACCTCCGAGCACTGTTTAGTTCGGGATCTCAAACCTTAGTCAATGTTTTCTATCCTCTACACAAGACACAATAAGCTGTGGGTGAAGCCCAAGTAGGGGTGAGTATAACCATACTCAGTAGTGACCCCGAGACCCCCGAAGGTCTCCCATAGTTCCACAATGAAAAAACCACAAATCAAGACCTCAATCACAAAGCACGAAGTAATATTCAGCTGACACTAGGTATAGAAATTAGATATCAATAATATAGATGATTAGTCTTAAGATATATTATCTTATTCTATATAAAAGATCCAAAATGTAACCAAAAATAATTTGTTTTATTATCGATCCACTCTTGGACGTAAGTCACTATTCCACGATGGGCCACTATAAGACTAGTCCTTGTTGGGTCATTCTACTGCTGATCCACACAGGGTCGCTATAGTATTGATCCACACAGGGTCACTGGAATGCTGATCCACACAGGGTCGCTGGAATGTGGATCCACACAGGGTCACTCGATATAGATCAACACATGGTCTCTGGTTTCTAATCCTTGATGGGCCACTCTAAAACTGGTCCTTATTGGGTATCTATGATGTTGATCGACATAGGGTATCTATGATGTTGATCAACATAGGGTCACTACTTCCAAGACAGCCAGCCATAGGGTTCCACCCACCCGGTGCACTCGAGTTCCGTAGAATCTGCTCCTTCAGATATCTTTCATACCTCGAATAACACTAAGCTCCATAGAGGAGTAACCCAAAGGAAGACCATGCCGTAAGGGTTCCCATGTGACACACAACATGTCAATACGATGTCTGGTATGTGAGTTATAATCATTATAGTACCGAGGGCCTGGTAGGATTCGGGTTCAATCCAACCAGGCCGTACTCCAACATTCATCAAAATTAGAGAGTGGTATTCCAAAAGGAATGTCTCTCTCCAAGGATCTCAGCGTCAAAGATGATTCATCAAATAGACAACTAGATTTTAAGTAATATCATTTTAAGCGAAACCGGGCATGGATGGGTCGGGGCCCGGTACAACCTGGTCGGCCCGCTCCAGCCCGACCCAGTTCGGGTCGACCCGCCCCAGCCTAGGTCCAACCCTGCCTGGCCTGACACGGCCTAGGCCGGCCCGGTTGGGCTGGGCCACTGCGGGCCCAAACTGCTGATCCATGGTTCAGCCCGACCCACTAGGTGGCACGAACCGACCCACAGGTCCGCGCGGCCCAGCCCACAGGGGTCCCAACCCAACCCATAAGGAGGCGCTGCCCCACCCACAAGGGGTGTCGCCTGGCCTGCAAGCGGTTGTGGCCTGGCACACAGGGCTGTGCAACCCAGCCCGTAGGGAGGCACATCACATCCTACAATAGGGCACATCCCATCACGTAGGGGGGGCTCAACCCGCAGGAGAGCGCGGCTCCTTCCCGAGATGGCATGGTGGAAGGTGTTTCCCCCTTTCTCCCAAACGGCTATGTCGTTTGGGACATTAGGCAACGGTTCCACTTGGCACCTCTTAGTCTATGTGGGGCCCACATATACTAGGTCCCTCCTCCATCGTAACTTCATGTCATGGCCACCTCTAGTGGCGTGCGACGACATGCTGCTCCGCCTTCACGGTTGTCCGGTGTCTGCCACCCAGCTCAATCGATGTGCCGACAGTCTTTGGTGGGGCACTAGGTGAGCTTTGATGGTTCATTTTCCATTCGAACTCACCTACGGGCTTCTCGGGTCATCTCCTTCACTTCTTGGCCCTCCAATTTGGGTTCCGTCCAACCCAAAAATTCACCTGCATAGAATGAAATGATTGAACAAGAGGCAGATGGATCATGCCTTATTTGTTTGCCCCATGCCTTCCACATTTGCATCTTATAAAGGGTGAAGATAAATGATTTAGCAACTCTTGAAATTTAAACGAGACAAAATCCTACCTCATGATTCGTTGGAGTGTGTCCCGCATTAGATGATGTTTTGGTGTTATCCAATCCTGAAGCAAGCCTCCAACAATGCCGCTCAAATGACGATGTTTGGTTCTTGCTTGATGGATCTGTTATTCGTCAAGAGGCTCTTCCAAAATCCTCCTCTCCCAAAAAACACCACTCCATTTTCTAATGAATTCCTATATAGAAAGACGATGGGAGTTATATTTACAACACATAATTAAGAGAGGTTTATTAATTGGTGTAATTAATGAACCACCTTAATTGCATATAGGGTGGTTACTCATTTTTGTGTAACCGGGAATTTAATGTTCTACAATAAATGCCCGACCACCCCTTGTTGTCCCCACCTCCAAAACCTAAATAGAGGGTGATGTTATTTAAAAATAAATTTGATTTATTTAATTAATCCTCCACAAAAACCAAAAAACCCAACTTCTTCTCTCAACCCACTGCGGTTGAGGTTAAGGCTCTCTTAAGTAAATCTCAGCAATTTGAGTTCAACGGTGCACTCAGATTTCAATTCTGATCACCTGTTCAAAACTTAGGATTTTCCGCTCACACGTTTACTAAACGTACCTTAAGAAAGTTTAAAATTACATTCTGGGCACACTGGGCATTAGAATCAAACGCCGTCAGATTTCTCAGTCGTGGAATAGTTCCATATAATTAAAAAAGAATTTACACGGAAAAATCAGTTTATTTACACATCACCACTCCCAAAAATCTTATTGGTCCTTTTAATGAAACACTTATTGGCCATACATTTTTTTAGTGTCTTGGGAACTTTCCTTTATCCATTAATTCACTATATTTTACTTTTTTATTATTTCAATATTTTGGATGAGACACCTTTTTCAAATACTTGTAGATTCTATTAATAGGGATTCTTTCCGATCCAAATTTCTTATATAATATTCTCTACTCCAAAATTAATAAATACATTATTTTTATTATAGAAAACCACTTAAAAAGATTCCTTCTAGTAGTGTCATAATATTTTACTATCAATCAACAATTTACTTTCCATGTTATTGACAATATAATTTTTTATTTCCACAACCACACATTGGGGGGGTTCTTACATAAGACACTTCATGTTTAATACCATGATTTTCAAGGAAACTTATACAATCATATAATGTGTAATCTGTTTCATTATCTAATATTAAATTTTTACATTTCATCTATTTCATTTTCTATACTTCTCTAGAATCTCTTCAGGTAATATAAAATGTATTTTTTTTATCCCCTAAAAATATCGCACCCCAGTGTTCTATAATTATTTTAAAATTAAATTAAATTCTTATCACCATATGATCCAATCTATCCAATTGGACAGCACACATCAATTTGAAATAAATTCACTAAACTTGATGCCATCAACTAATTTAAAGGATATGGATTTCAAACTATCTTTCCTCGCATACAATCTTAACAAATATTTTCTTGATCTCTCATCATGTTATAAATATTTATCACATCTTTTATTTTTAATAAGTTCTCCATAAATTGTTTTATTAGTTTTTTCTAACCTCATATTCCAAAATTTGTTTTCTTCTTCAATTTTCAGAAAACATTTATTCTATTTTTTCAACCATATATTGTTTTCTATTTTTTCTCCATCTTTTCATCATATAAGTTATAGACTGACCCTTGACGATTTAACATTTCAGAATAAATTTTATATTCAATCCTAAGTAAATCAGATTATTATCACTTAATTAATTATTAATAATACTGTCAATATTGATTACATTAGTACAAATTAATTCATCACTAGTTATTCGTATCATTGTTCAGTCAAATATTTAATTAATTCATCATTTCACATATTCATTGTTTAGACAAATATTACATTAATATTATTTCACATATTAATATTTCCTATCATATGAGATGAAAAAGAACTGTTTAGAATTTAGAATTTAGAATTATTTGATTATTTCAATGAAATTTGAGATTAATTTCTATTCTTAATCTTCCTTATTTCCTTTCATGAAATTATCAAATTATTTATCGCATCTGTTAGCTTCTTATAATTATTTCCACCACAATTAATTCAACTAAATTATTTTTATTCAAAAGGATAAAACCTAATCATCAAGGGAATTGAATCAGACTATATTTCATCTACCTTCCTTAGTTATATACATGAATAGATTTAATTTATTCTCCATCAGTCTATTACTTTATTTCCAAAATTTTATCAATTAAAATTGTGAAAAAATAATGATCTTTTATACTAATATGAATAATATACTTCCACTATATTTTGTTGACTTCTAATAGCTTAACATCTTAGGTAACTTTCATATTTTGTATAATATGGAATTTTGTGTCTTATAAAGTCATAGAATTGGTAGTTCATGAGTAGAAAAATCATGTAACGATTATCTCTCCACACATCACCATATGTTGAGTACATCATTGATTATTGATAAGTTATCGATGACTAAAAACTTTCTCTCTTTATCTTTTTTCCAACATTCATCAAATTTATAGAATTATCCTTTTATGTTTACTATCATATAAAACACCAGTTTTACCCATAAATTGGATCTTTGATCAATAATAGTTTCGTCAAAATTTCTTAGGTCTCATTCCCCCATTTCATTTAAAATATCAATCCAAAAATATCATATGAAAAATGTTTATTCATTGAAGCATGTATTTGGATTTTTAGTTAAATAATCATTAAAAATTAAATAAATTATTCTTCAATATCATTAACCTTGTTGAAATTAAATTCAATATATGAATTAAAATAATTTATGGTATTATATTTTTATTAAAACATTAACCTATAATTTAGAGATTCTTCACATTTCACTTGATTATTTTCAAATTTTTCTATGACCATCTAAATATGATCAAATTTTGCCTTAATTTCACAAAAAATGTAATAATTTTCCATAAATAGTCCTCTTATTTTTATTTTATTCCTTATTTATAAATAAATATCTTTATTATATTCTTTCAATTCATTCGATAGATCAACAACTCCCACTCACAATCCATTTCCTTCTTCAAAATCAATTTTTTAGTTTTACACAAGCCCCATCATAAAATATTAAACATCTAATATAAAATCATTTTAAATACAATACAATGGATCTTATTTGGAATTATCTTATTCGTTTCTAACAATCAGTTTATTTTAAAACATATTTACACTTGAATTCCTAGAATTTAAATTCCATCAAGGTGGAAACTTAATTTTTTTGGGATTAAAACTCACCATACCCTTCATTAATCCTCCATGGAAACCTACTATTTTTGTGTCAAACCATAACATAATGAATATATGTTAAAGGTAACTCACCATTAAAGATTTATTTTCATCTGTTCAATTTCATTTCAATAGGTGATAACAAAAAATCACTTATATGATCATTAATATATTCCTTCTAAAAACACAAATCTCTGTATATTTTAAATAAATATATTTATGTGAATGATCCTAATATATTTCCCACTTCACCAACATCTCAAAAAAAACCCACATACTATGTAGTTCATCCATTGATTAATTACTATGATTTATTCTTCATGTTATAACACTTTTGGATTTTAAATTTGTGGTAACCTTCTAAAACGTTTCTTCGTAACATTACAATCATTGATATCATGGACAATTAAAAGTGTAAAAATAATAAGTTTTGTAAGATAGCAATAGAAACCATATATATTTTTAGAATAAATCATATTCAAATCAATAAATATCTTCTATAAAACATGATACTTTTTCCCCATTACTTTTATCACCTTAAAAGTTATTAGAAAATATATCCCAAGTACCTTTGGTCATAAAAAAATCTATCACCTTCATATAAATATAATTATAAAATTCCCCTCATAAATAAATATAATCCTTAGAATAAACATTTTAAACTTATTTTTGAACATTTATATCATAGTCCTACTTATAGGATCACTAACATGAATATCATGAACTATGGTAAAATAAATATTCAATCAAGAAAAACTAAGATGTGATCTTATCATATTATTAATAATATGGTAGTTACACCAATAAGATAAGGTTTCCCACTTTGTATTCAAAAAATTATACACAACTATACAAATATATTTATAAAGAAATCATTAAATAACATAAGGCCTTTATACCAATTTTTATACCCTAGTGGTCCCACAAAATACCCTAAGAAGTGGGGTGAATTAGGGTGTCTTGAAACATATTATTATCCTTAGAACAAATTGGATAGTGTCTTCACAATAGAAAATAAACCATGAATCTATTTCAAAAAAATGATTAGATGTAAAACAATAAGTTCATACACACATGTATGTAACTTCATTTAACCATAAAAGAGCTATTACTATGGATCATATATCAATGGTGTCTTGATATTATCATTAACCACTGCTAAACTAGTATGTGATTGTTAGATTTATGAAGAGATCATTACTCAAGAAAGTTTCATGGCCTCTTCTAATCACTCACTAACAACTTTCAATAGGGATACAAATATTGAATTGAAACAGTGGTTGATATTAAAAGTTTTTGTACAAGGAAATCAACAAAAAATACCATGGATGTTTTTCATGTTTCACCAAACATTACTATAGTATCATAAAATATATACACATCAAACTCTTATTCAAATTTTGATCTTTAATTTTAATCAATATTTCATACATCACTCATCTAAACCATATATTAAGTGTTATATATTTAAATTCTATGTGTGATCTAATTTTCCATTCTAAAAAAAATCTTTCTTAAAAAAGGATTTTCTTAATGTTAAATATTACATTCAATCAGTATTTTACTCTTTTTATTTTAAGTCCATAATTTGGATTATTTATTCGATTATCTCTACCAATAAATTATGAATGGGTAGTTAGTAGATGCTGAAGAAAGCCATTAAATCATCACAAGAATTCTACATGATCATAAAATTTATATCCCAAAGAAAAAATAATTCATTATGTCACATGATATTTCATGGTGATATATTATGGTTTCTCTATAGCTTATCTATAAAATTTTTGTCCTAACCTATTTCTTCAACATCTTGAGCACCTCATCCGAAAAAAACACATGAATTTCTAAAGATTCCTTCATGTTGTGACTTGTTTTGTCATGATGTGTCTAAACCCTTTATATGTTCACTTAAAAACACCTATATTTATTTACACCACACCATTGAAATCATTACACGGTACATTAGGAAATAGATTTGTCAATATCTACTTAGATATCCTTTACGGGGTGACATATTATATCACAGTGAAACTGAAATATCTATAAATTGAATGAGGGAAAATATCATATGAATTTCAAAGAATCTTATTAAATTCTAAATCTTTCTTAAGAAATATCAACAATTTAGTGATGAAAGTAGTTTTGGTTTGTATGAAAGTGCTATGGCTTCTTACATTCAGAATTATTTTTCCTAAGTGCATAATTATATCCTCATGGTGTGATCTATGTATCATTGTTGGACCAATTTCATTTTAAGAATTACTTGAAAACTCTCTCTAGTGATCTTCTACTTATTTTAGAGTAATTCAATACTTTGAAACATTAATAATATTATACAGTGAAAAAGACACCTAAAACAGCCATTGCTTGGAACAACATTGAAGATATAATGATAAATAACCAAAAGAATTATTACTTGGTTGTTAGATATAAAAAATCTCTATCAATAAATGATTGGTTTATGGTTTAAAATGAATAAATGATATTATATACTATCAAATGTTACATATTATTATTTTTGAAATTATATTTAATCATATGGACTCAAAGTGATGTTTTGAGAATGAAAATTTATATTAAAACATAATTATGAAATATCTATTGCTAAATGAATGATATGTCATTATTATATAAGGTTATATTCTATGGAAAATATGAATTAATTATGTTAATGTATATAATTAATTTCAAGAGGTTCAGACAAAAATATTTATATACAATATCTCTATAATCAATTTATTAAAAGTTTAATTATGGAATAAAACAACATAAATTTAAAGGATTAATATTCTTATCATTAATTTCATGTTTCTTATATAAAAAAATAGAATACATCCATATCCTCAATATGAAACACATCAATAGTGAGTACATGTAGTGTCTAGTTGAACATTTTTTGATAAATTAGAAAAAACATATTATAGTCTAATATATTTTTAATGAAAATAAATGATATATTTGTAGAAAATTCCTTATTTTTCCATAACTTTCACAGATGGGGCGCACAACATCGTGGTAATGCATTTTTGTTGTCTCACATTCCCACTTTCCAAGGGTGGGAAACATGTACCACTGTGGATGGTGATGTTGGATCCTTGATTAAAATGGGTTGATGGGATGTCACTTCTTCCTTCCATAGATTCCCCCTTTGAGCATGATTCCGAGCTAAGTTATCCCTTATAGATTTGAGTCATGTTCATGAAATTCATTCTCAATGCCATCTCTCTGTGGATGCCAGTTATTTATGTTGCTTGAATCAGGCAGTTAATAAACCTTTTGTTAGAGTATATGGTAATGTCAAGAATGTATGGGCCTCTCTAGAAGTAGGGTGTGTGGGTATCCTTTAATATTCATTGTAGGAGTGCAACTCATGGAGGCATATTTGATGTTAAATGCAAGGAATTCCATGTCGATCATAAGGTAGATGACTCCATATGTGCATTTCTTCTAAATATTTCACTTGAGGCATCCCATTTATTGGATGATGTAGTTGATTCCATATGAACATATCATCCAAGAATTTCACCTTAGTAATAACATGTTTACATGTGGATGAATCATGGGACAGATCTTGATTTTGATGTATTATGTAGACAAATCAGCGAAACAATTTAATGTCTTGTGAAGATAGAGTTGATTGATCAAGACACCCAAAAGAGGTAGATCAAGAAGGTGTTACCCAATGAGGGAAAACATAACTTTGGTCTGAAAAAACCCTTTAAGGCAGATCTGTGGTTTAACATCCTGTATATATGGGTGATCAAGATTCCCGATGGAGGAGGATCATGGTGGTACATTCCTAGGATGAAGCACCTAAAAGGTTTACTTATTTACGGATTATAATTCTCGATAGAGATAGATCGATGTGGTGTGTCCCATAAGGGTAAGTTATAAAACTAAGAAGGTGGTTTAATCATAATTCCACTAAGAGTCATATTTAAGAGATGTGTCCCATAAAGAGAAGATGTCACACTTTGAAGGCTGAACAGAACACCCTTAATGGTTCATCAAGGTGGAGTATGCCTAGGAGGGGGAACCTATGATTACCATTTCTCATGATTGAACCTTGTGGAGGAATCCTATATACCATGAATAAAATCCCAGGAGAAAACCCCATGTATTTAGATGACATAGTTTAAGGTTGTGTAGTAGGACCGGTCCCTACAGTTTAACATTATTCGTTGAGGATGCTCACATGGTGAAATAAGTTTCATTGAAGGATAGTTTGGAAATAAAACATGGAATATTCCCTACATAAGAGGATACCACGTGGTTGGAGTTGGTATGGATATTATTCATTGAATAACCCGATGGACCTCAAAGGTTTTTGGTATCCTAGATAAGTGTAATGATCATACAAAGATGTGGAAGAACAAGAAAAATAAGAATGGATGTGGATGTTGGGTTCAGAACTGAGGGAGGATTCCTAAGCATCTCAATTGGATGGGAATATAAGACCAGATAGTTCTGAATAGTAGGGGACTACACATGATGTGGAGGCCCATATGAGTGGAAATTTTTGTTGGGGCTTGTGAATAAAGCTTCCCATTTTCACTATGGAAGAGAAATGATTTGGATGGGGTTTACGCATGGATGATGTCTGGGTTCAACTATAGAGAAGCAATGATGTGGATGGGGATTACACATAGAAGCTACCCATCATATCCATTTCATGATATGAAATGAGAGCATACGAGGTGTATTATATGAAGTATTTTTACAATTTAATGTCATGTGGAATGAAGTGGTGTGTGGGGATTATGCAATTTAGCTTCCCATCAAGACTTCCTCAGGTCAGGTCGTGAGGGCATCTTGACATGTTGGTGGGTCAAGGTATATGTTGTGTATTACACGTAATAGAGAGGCCCATCGTTGTTTTTTTTGTGGTCATATCATGATAATGGCATGATTAATATTATTCTTCATTCATAATTCATCTCATGTGTGTCATAAGAGATATCATATGTTTGTCATATAGGGCATGTTGCGGTTTAAATTCATGTAGTGAGGACTATTGGCATCTAATACTTGCTGCATAAGGCATATATTGTGTGGAACAGTAATAATCATGTGTTTTTCATATATGGTATACTAAAATTTATGGTCATTTAGTGAGGACCATTAGTCAGAAGATGATTATAAATGGATGGTGTGAGACTTACAGAATAGTGGCCCCTTCTGGACAAACTCGTCCTACGATCAAGTTGATGAGGTTATAGGAGATTCTTGAGGAACGGTTTAACTCAACTTACTCAGGTAATCCTATATGAGAGTCTTAACGTGTGACATGGGAAAGGGAACAAGAGGACTAAAATGGTTTGTGCACCAGATAGGTCGTGCACAAGATGGGTTGCACATAATATTGGGTTGTGTGCACTATGTGTTGCACGTAAGACTGTGCTCTGCATGAAATATAAGGATTTTCATTGAAAATATAGTGGCATGATAGACTATAAATTTCATGAAATTGGGTTCCCTTTGAAAAAATTGTGCAAAAACATCTTAGTAGAATCCCATACTTTGGGGGAATTTTTCTAGGTAGTTGTGCACAACATTCAAACATGGGGGGTTTGCATGATACACACAACTTATAGTTACGCATTCAATAACTCAACACAAAGGTCTCATTTTAATTTAGGGGAGACACTGTATTTATAAATATATCCACAGTGTTATACAAGTCTTCCTTTAGTACACAATTTTGTCTTCGCCGGACAATTTTTTGTGCTAGGAAAAATATTTATGGAGTTGCGCACAAATTCCATTGTCTCTGGAGACCAGCTCATATATGTGTGGAAAATATGCACTTCAAATCATATCTAGTATGAAAGATGGTTGTGTTATGGTATTGTGAAAATAAATCCAATTATTTTGTGCAATACATCATTCTTTCATGCAACACTTATTTCTTTTGCACGTGGAACATGAGCATGCACTCAAACTAAAGGGACTCCAAAGAACATTTCATCATATTTCTCATGTATGTTGGATATATGGATATTAAGGAATTTTAACTAACTTCTGGAAACAAGCACACAAACCATGACTTGTTTTCACATTTTGGAAACTTTTTCACAAATCCATACTTTTCCATGGAATCTCCACTTTCATTATTCTGACTACAAATATTTGTAACTTATGATCTGTAACTCCATTTAGGCTTCACGACTTGTCAACTAATTTTTTTTAAAATGAGATAAACTCTTGGATAATGTTTGGTTACATTAATTTCCTTATTTAGACATCTTTTTTCTAGTTCCAACACAGTAGTAATAATTTTAGGAAAAACTAATCTCGAAAATGGAACATTTTGAGGAAAATATATCTATTTAAGAATATCTATATATATTTAAATAATTTTATATTGATTTTTCTAATCCTCAATGTCTTAGACATTATCTTATATAATTAAATGGATTCACAATTCCATTTATATAAGATCAAAAAACTAGTGATGTGTAATTGTCAAACCTATTCCAAGTTTAATATTAAAAATGTTTTAAAATGAAACTATTTACATTGTATGGATGTCTGTAAAATGTCTAAATTAAAATGTTTAATGATTTATTCATGGCCTTAAGATCAACATTAGAATACATATTCATAGAATCATATATGTATTACCTTGTTAATATTTCCTTGATTAGAATAACTTTCTACATTACATCATTGATTATTCCCATAATGCCAAGTTTTGATACACTGATTATTAATATTATGAATATTTATATAATTTAGATGTTAAGACATTTAAAACCAAGAAAGTCTACAAACAAATCATTTTGAGGTCTATATTATTCAACCATGATTTCTTTTAAAATATAATTTTTAAATTTTATAATATACATAATATTTTTAAAATATAAAAAAAAATTGTGTTATAGGACCGAAAATGAAAGAACCATAAGTGCTATATAAATATCAATATCATATGGTAGTGATATTTTAAATTGATAAATAAAATGGGAATAATTTTACATTATGGGAAATAAAGATACAAGAGGTACTATGGAAGGATAATTTTGTACCAGTAATCGGTTATAGACTACTGAGTTTGATGGGGGTAGAAATGGAATTTAATGGATAGGAATGCTATCGTCAACATATATTTTTCTATGGTTGATGGTTTCCTATAAATCATTATAGAGAAAAGGATAGTTAAGGAAATTTATGATTCTCTAGAAAATCATTATGAGGCCATGTAACTATGAACAAGATTTTCTAAAAGAAGAGATTATGCACTTTTCAAATGGAATATTCTTCATGAATGAATGGATCCATGAACATGTTTAATACATTATTTTATTTATCCCATGATATTGGGATAAAAAATAGGGTATACTAAATGTGCATAAAATTTGATTCATAGTTTTCCAGATTCATATTATCATATCATCATAAACCACGCCATAAATATATTAATTAATATATCACTATTCAATGATGTTGTATATATGGTTCTGAAAGAAGAAAGTTATTGTATGAACAAGGTAGATAGGAAAATAAAATTTCACAAAGAAGTGTCTCTTTCAATGGATAGATGAAGGATTTTGATGTTTGAATCCAATGGGATACAAACAAATATTTTGTCCAAATAAAATATCAAAAAAAATTGCACATGTTTCAATTGCAGAAAAGAGGGTAATTTAAAGAAGGAAAATCTCTAATAGAATAGTTGTTGAAAGAATTATCATATAAATATAGCGTATTATTCTGATATTGGGGATAATTTATCTACAGAATAGGTGGTAATTACGAGAGGTTAAAAATATCACAATGATGCATGGATAGTCAATTTGAAATACACTACTAGAAAATTGGGAATTTGAGGCAGTTGGAACGGGCGACTGCCATTGGCGGTTGCTAATGGTTATCAACAGCGACAGCCATCGGCGGCCTCTAACCTAAATTAAAAAAAATTGCGCAATCGCGCCCCTACCCAAAAATTCTTTCCATGCCCTAAACCCGCTTCCCCCAATTCCTTCCCTTCGTGCGGAGATCCAGCCGTCGCTGCTGCCCGTCCCTCTTACCCTTTTCCGCCATCATACAAAGGTTTTTCTTCACTGCTTCACCTGGAGTCACTGCTGTCGTCCATCCTCTCCCACCACTTCCCCTCCATAGCACCTCTTCATACCTCTTCTTCTGCCACCGCCTACACCGCCGCACCCAAATCTGTTTCCACAACCCATCTATTCTTACCTCTACCACTCCCTCGCACCTCAATCGCCCTCCACCTCCGTCCTGTCCCCTGTTTTCGCCTCCAGCATCTCCCATATAAAGATCTCTGTAGCCTCAGGTTTTAGGTTAGCATTATTTCATTTTTTGATGATTTGTATTCCATGTACCTAATATACAGATAATTTTTCTCCCAATTACCATTATTCCAAGAATATTTACATCCCACTATTCAATATTCAGTGAACTGTCTTCTCATTTTCTCCTTAGGTTTATCATGCACATAAAATACAATGATATCTAACTATTTTAAATTAATTAATGGCACGTTCATCAAAATATTCACTCTCTTTTAGGTTCATCTATATCTTTTATTCCATTTCTTAAATTATTTTACTTCATAATTGACTATATTTCATGTTGTCATTGGTTTTATTGGTTAACCATTCAGAAAATCATGATATCAAACAAGTATGTATTTTATTTCCTTTTTTTGTTGCATTTGATTTCATTTGTGAATTAATTTTGACAAAAATTGGATTTTTTTGGTTTCCTTGTTTGATACCACTTCTCTTAGATGCATTGATTGATTATCGTTTCTTTATTTTTCATGGTACCTATACGGATGATGAGATAACCAGATTTTTGAGCTTTGATTTGGTGTTGTTAATACACTGTCAAAACCTACCCATTTAACACGGTCTACTATTATACATTATCTACTGTTATAATGTCTTCTATTATACACTATCATTTTTTCAATGTCTATTATCATACACTATCATTTAATGTTGTCTATTGTTATAAACGGTCATTAAATACGTTCTACAATTATACACCACCCATTTAATGTTATGTCTATAGTTATAGACTTTTGTTTTTTTAAATACCAGGAACTGTTGGAATTTATTAATTTCAATGGAGGTCCTTCCCATTTTATCTAGATGTGATAGCTAATAAATCATACTATCATTTTTTAATAGTTTATTGATTTATTATTTATCTCATTTACTGAAATGTTTCCGGAATAAATGGGAATATATTAGTTGTCCTATATATTGTTGTATCTCACTAAAATGTACGGGAATATATTACTAAATACATTGTATCCCACATAGTGAGTTGTATCACACTGAAATGAAAAGGAATATATATTGTGTTCAATGAAATTTATTTTCCACCACATTGTGTTCAATGCAATTTAATCTTTTTGAATGTGGAATTTTTTAAACTAGAATTTAATTTAGATTGGATATCAATATGCATAGAAGAATGCTTTAATTTGATGTTATACAGGTATCTATTGTTTTTTTCACCACTAGAAATGAAATTTATTTTATTGCTTATCAGTATATGTTTCTATGTATACAAGTTTTGTCATTTTATTAAAGTGAATGTTCAAGATTTTTTGCATGATTCTATAACCTTATGAAGAGTTTGGAGATCGAGGAAGCTAAAAAGATTAATATATCAACATTCTTGTGACTCGAAGTTATGGTATGAGGTAATTTGTTTGATTATATTTATTAATAGAGGTTGTTAGTTTTTTTTGTTGGTAAAAAAGAAATAAATTCTTTTTTATGAAATTATGAGTATAGAAATATATATATATATATATATATATATATATATATATTCTTGTGTGTCTAAAGCTTCTAAAGCTAATGCCATAAGAAAGTGGTTCATGTTATTCTAAAATTTCATTAGACACTTCATAAAATGACACCACCAAGGTTCTTGACTATAAAACTCTGTGAAGATAATCAAAATTATAGAGATAGGTTGGACACAAGAATTCAACCATAAGCTAGGCAGGAGGATTCACCCATTTCATTCTATCAAACATATTCTAGTGGTTTAGGCATTAGAACCCCTCTATCTCATAGTCTTTTGGACTATAACATCCCATGGAGTATGTGTAAAAAGTACCATAGTTGACTATCTCCATGAATTTCAGCTCCAATATCTTTAAGCTGTTTAGAGAATGGGAGGGCTATAAAATTCCATGGAATGGATAAAAACCATAGAGGTCATATTATACATGTGTGATACTTTTTTAAAGTGACATTTCAATCTACCATTGATTGTGATTTATAAAACAACTAAGAGATTTCAGGGTTTCATGGGATAAGACTAATATTTAGTTGGAATGTAAAGTATTTCTTATTAGTTTTATGCTTATAGGTTTCCATTAAGAATGCATTTCTGGTACAATTCCATAATACACTAACTATTTACCTCTTGAATTTTCTCTTGGAAAATTATATTATGAGATTTCTCATAAAACATTTTCTGTTTTTCCTAGAGAGAAAAGAGCTTATTTATATATTCTTTTTTTAATAATTTTTGTATTATATTTGTAGGTTTATTGAGAAAAGTGATTATAAGGTCCGATGTTTCTGAATACTGGTTCTTTATATTGTGATTTAGTTCTCTAGATCTCATATATTTATGGTGATTTTGATGGGATGATACCATTATTATTTCATTTGAAGGATGATTAAAAATGGAAACTGAATGCTTTTGGTAAGTAGCTGATTTTTTGATGTTATATATCTAGATTTCTATTTTGTTTTTTGTTGTATATCTAGTTTCAATTTTGTGTTTTGTTTTTTGCTTTGGTTTATATTCATTTTGGTTTCTTAATTTTCATGCCTATGTTGTCTTCTATGGCCTCTTGGAAAGCTGGATGTCTCACGAGTAAGGAAATTCATCCAAACTTTAATATTGATTTAGAATTTCTCCATGGATATTTTTATTGTTTTTTATTTTAGAAACTATCTCGAATGATGATTTTATTATCTTTGAAGATTGATAATAATTCTGACATACTTGATATGAATACTATGATATCAGTTAACTACTGCAATATGATGATAAACACCCTTTGTAAAGTGAGATTACTTGAACCTTTCACTCAATGCTGATGATTTATCATGTATCATTATTATTGGATTGGGACTTTCATGTTTTACCTTCTCTTCACCTAGAATAATTTTTCAGCTTTTTTTAAATAGCTAGAATGGATCTTCTCTTAATTTTTATGGTTGATGGTGACATGGTGTCTAGAATTTTCTACTTCTGAATGTTTCCTTGGTTTTTTTATTCAGCATGGCAGCATCCGATTTCAGGTTTGGTTTTTTTTAAATGTTGATATCTAGAGACAACCTATGGTGTCACTCTAGGCCCTTGTGCATAAGGAGAAACCCTTCTACATCGAGCCCAGGGAGAAGTCTGGATATTGTTCACATTAGGTGCGTTCTAAATTTTAGTCGCCTTCCACTTAATCAAAAAGAGACAACAACATGGAACCTTCTACACATGCTTCTGTTTGCAGTATTTTGTTTTATTGTGCTTTGGATGATGTCAAAGTTCTATTTTCTTTTACAAAAAATCCTTGGTTAGAGACTGCCTTAGGTGATCCCTAATGTTTTCATTTTTCTAGGTTATTAGCAACCACTTTTGGAGGTCTCTACTACTCCTCTCGATGACCGCTACTACGGTCGACTATGGAGTCTCTATAGCGAACGCCAATGGCTTTTGCTATTGGCCTTTACCGACAGGCCAAATGCGATCGTTGTTGGTATAATATAATGTATCCAAGGAGTATTATATAAGAAGTTCCTAGATGGGAACATATTTTCTTTTGGTCTAATTTGATGATATTGGGTGTAAGACTCATATAGAGAAAGGGTTGATAAATATTAAGAAATTCATTCTTCTGGTGATAAATTTAGATAACATATTAATGAACAAGTAATTCCTTCTTGGTGAAATGTATAAAGAGGTACATATAGTTGTCTTGTCAGCTACATAAATAGAAGCATTGATAATTTCATAGAACCAAAAACATGGTTATATATCTGAACAAGGAATGATGATTCATGTTAAATAAAATATTAGTTTTTAGATTGAAAATTCATATTTAAACTTTTAATATCCATTGTTTTAGAAATTAATATAGTTTAAAGTTTATAATGTTGATGGGAAGGAATTAGGTGATCTTTGAGTTGATCAACTTTCTATATTCTGTATTAGTACATTAAACAACTATATAAATTTTTCAATTTATTTTATTAAATTTGTGGAAACAACCACCTAAATTTATCAAGGGACATGGTAGTAGTAGTCGGGGTCGGTGTCCAATCCCACCACCCATTTAGTAAAGTAGAATCAAAGGGGGTTGTAGGAACCCATTAAATAATACCACCACCCTCTCATTTCCAGCATCAACACATCAAATATAAAGCCTTCCAAGTTCTAGTTTTTAGTTCATTTTTTGATTTTTATTCTATATTATTAAAGAGAGAATATTATGAGGGTTTCCCCTCATAGTAGTGGGAGCATGTTTACCCAATTTTAGAAATAAATATCTTTATTTTTTCTATGTTTTTTCATCTCTTTGTTGGAATCTTTTTCCACATTACATCTAATGTCATTTATTTTATTCACTTTACACATTATTTTCTCTCAACATTTTTACCTCACAAGAGTGAAAATCATTTTATATAAAAAAATTACAATCATAAAAAATAAAATAAATAAATAATGCACAATATATTACATAAAATGATAAATTTTTCAAAAAATGAGAAAACTATAGGTAACAACCCACAAATGATTTTTAGCATGTTTTCCATTCATCCATAAAAGTATTGGGGTTACTAATAATAAAATTCAATTATAATGGGTCGTTACTTATATTTTAACCCCATTGTCACTTATATTATAATTTTTTCCAATCATGTGTGTTTCTTATATATAAAACACAAACTATTCTAACATTTATATTAAACTAACACTCTATATTTAATTCTATTATCAAACATATTTCATGGGTTCAGTTCTCATTATTTAAAAAATAAATAAATTAGTTGAGAAATTAACTCCTGTTAACCTATTTTTCTATGAGAAGACAACCAAATAACATTTATGTACATGTAAGGATTTATTTCATACATGTTAGAAAATAATAAATTAGTAACCATACAGGTTCCTTGAAATTAACAATATATTTCTCCCAGAGAAACCTATAACTAATCAAAGTTCTATTTAAGGATCAATCTTATCACTAGAAAAGTAATTATAAAATTTTTACTCGATTAATAAACTATATTCTCTTAAATAACAAGTCATTCCATGGTTTGGATAAAAATTAATCTTTAATTAAATATTCAAACCATAAATCCCATTAACCAATCTAAATAAGATATTTGTTTGAAAAATTAATAACTCAAAAACTGGACCTAAACCAAAATCAAATTCAATATATAAATATTAAAAAGGTGGATATGGGAAGTCTATTACTAAGATATTATTTCATATTAGTCAAGAAAACTAAGTCACACAAAACAAATATTTAGTTTTTATAAGATAGAATAGGTAAATATCATTAACCAGATTAATAAAATGATAAAAATTAAACTAAATAATAAATACTTTTTTAGTTAAATCATGCATATACTAAATCAACACATATCTACTCAGATGACCAATATTATATCAATATTTAAAAAATTGGATAAATTATGTTTATTCTATTATATGTATGATATAATGGTTGAGAAAGTCACATGTACACCATGTGATGGATTTTAACTATCACGTGTCATGAAAATCGGACAATTATGTATTCATATCCAAATTAATCTTTAATAATTATTATAGTTTTCATACATTTAACTAAATAGAAGAACCTGAGTCACCACTTAGTGCAATGAGTAACACATCTAGTGTCTCTTAAACAATCATCAGTCATTAATTTAAATGATTACTCTTGTTTCCTTGTATTATTTGATAGCTTTTTTGTTGTTTAAATTTTTTTCTAACATCCAAAAATAGAATAAAAGTTTTATCAATGACTGAATAGATACAATTTGATTTTTTTTATGTGTTTTTAGAGAATTTTTATGAAATATGATGATTATAGAAGGTTATAGGAGGGTTTGATAGTAACCTACAGTCACTCTGATAGATATTAAAATTTTGGCTATGTAATTTCTTCTATTGGGTCCCCATAGAAGATATTTTATATACATAATGTTTACCAAGATATTATATGAAATTTTGATAATTCAAGTTTGATGATTCATCTATTAGAGGATTAAAAACTAATTTGTGCTATAAAATCCATCTGTATGATATTTTTGAGAAGAGTATATAAAATTTTAGGGATGCCAAATATTTATAAAGGTGAAATTAATATAGTTTTAGTGATTTGGTCAAGTTATAAGTTATTTCATTTATGAAATATTTTTGCCGCATATGATATTTTAGGGGGTCGAGATATGCCAAAGGAAAATTTAATATGGAATATGAAATCTCTAAATCCCATAAGATATTTGATATATCTGGGGTGATATTTGATTTTGACAAAATTTGATCACATGTTATATTTTTGAATGTTTTAAAATATTTATAAGTCATATATAGTGATTTAGATATTGAAAATTTAACTTCCTAGAATTTGAATATTCTAAATAACTCAGTGTAGAAGATTCTAATGTTTTTATTATATGATTAGGAAATCACATTTGAAATGAGAATAAAGAAGTATGTGACTTCCATGGTTCTTATTTTTGAATAACAAATTCTACATAAAATCAATAAGATAATAGGAAATTTAGGTGATGTGAATTTTTTCAATTTTTAATAATAATGTCAATAAAATCTTGATTATGTTATAATGTTAATTTGTTCCTAAAATCACATAATATTATTATAGTGATTCAAGTTTAGAATTCATGATGTCTAATATATTTTGTTAAATTGTGTTTTCAGAAGTGTTGTACACAAGTATATTCTTTCATGCCATAGAATAATAATGATACATTTAATCAAGATGATCCAGTAATTTATATTTTGTATTTGAGACATTGATAAATATTTTTTGTTGAGTTCTAATTCATATCAATACTTTTTTCCAACCATGTAGAATATGAGTATAGATTTATTTTTTTTTTTGTGGTGAGCTCACTAAAAAGGAATTATTTAATAATTCTTGAATAAAAAAACAAGGAAGCCTAAAATAGTTGAATACTCATATATCATAATTTTGGTAGTATTGAGACAAATTTTTATATACAAGTTTGGGTATATGAAAATGATAAATAAAATTAATTCATCATCTAACCAAAAAATTCTTTTCATGAAGAATGATAATTTTTTTATGAGATATACAATGATGGAGAAGACATCAAGTTAGTAAAATAATTGAGAAAAACCTAAGTAGTGGTGTTTGAAATAAAAAATATAGTAGGGGTTATGTGTATAAAAAATTTGTCTTCAATTGAGATTTTATAATATGGGATAAGAATAAGAGGAAAATTAATCATAAGGATCAGCATGAAGTGAGAAAGAAATGACTGAAATATTCATTCATATTTTTAGTAGTTGTATTTCCTGAATAGTGTGAACACATTCAGTTCTATCCATTTTGTTGTCTTGAGTGGATAATCTTCATTAGTATCAATATAAAAACATTTAATCGAGTGATATTTCTCATTTTTTATAATTCATTATCACTGGTGGGACATAGAATATATTAATTGATATATTTTTTAATGATAGTATGAATATTTTTTGAAGTTGTTGGTGAATAGTGATTCTTCCCTACCCATTAAAAGTTGGTGAATGAATTTTAGTGGAAAATAAATATCTATGGGTATTAAAATATGTAATTAGGATTAGGCTAACATATTTTTTCCAAAACATATGATATATATTTTGTGACTTTTTCTACTTATTTTCTACATTATCTTTTAAGGTTGAGATTATAAGTTTCATGTGTGAGAGTTATTCTCTCACCAAGTGTAAAGTAAAATTTAAATAAATTAAAAAATCATTAGATACACTTATTCAACCCCTGATCAGTATAGTCACTCAGCCCATTTGAACAAATAATTAGAATATGGTACCCATAATCAAGATTTTTTTGTGTGTAGAATTATAGATAACATAAGCTCTATGAATAGTTGACGTGTTCCCACTTTTGATTGAAAAATTTTCCATGGTAGGAAAAACTGAATTTTAATAAATTTTTTATCACTTAATGGAATATTTTGATGTAGTTATATTTTTATCTCCATTCAACGATTTTATCACATGACCTTCACTAACAAGAGAAATCTTAATATAAATTTCAGTGTAAGGAATATTATTCTTATGTCTCTTTTAGAGAAAGTTTTCACCAAGTTGATTGGTGTGTAAACTACCAAATAACTATGAAATAAATTATATTTAAGCTATGAAGGAAATTATAATGTTCATGGTTAGAAGCTATAAGTATAGGGAATCAATTTTGAAGAGAGAAACATGACTGAGGAGAAAACTATTTATGATTATTTCACTATAGATAATGAAATTTTATTGAATATAATAGACTTTCATGAAAAAATGTGTGGTGATTTTATTTTAATGAAACCAATGGGATGCTTTATTAATATATTTGATCTAAAAAAATAATAACTTAAACCTCATCTCAGATCTTTTTTGGATGAGATTCATAGTACCCTCACTATTTATGGAATGATAAATACACATATATTAAAAATAAGGTGAAGGATGATATTCTATTTGAATCTAGGAAAAAATTAAAGCTAAATGAAGAAACTTTTTAACAATTTTGAAGTACAAATTATGAAATAAGATAAATTAATATAAAAATAGAAACAGGTTTGTGATAATAATAAATATTAGAGTATTTAATGGAAATAACCCCCCCCCCCCATAAAAATCTTCAATTATTGTGTTGTAATAAATTTTATTGTAAATATTACAAAGAAATATAATCTTAGGTTTGATGATAATAAAAATTATAAAATACCAAGAATAAAAAGTTTAGGTAGAGTTATAAAGATAGAAATAAATACTATGAGTATAAAATGAATTTTCCTTGAAGAAAAAGAAAAAAATTTATAAGAGATAAAGAAGATAAAGAAACAATATCATTTAGACAATCTAAGTATAAAGAATATGAAAATATAAAAAAAAGTATGGCACATGTGGAGAAGGAACTAACCATTCTTAGAAGTGAATAGGAGGGTGGTGAAGAAACATATGTGATGAAAATGAGCATATCTAAATTAGAATAATGTTGTGGGTAAAACAAAACGCTCAAAAATTAAGATAAATTATTGAAGAAAATTGATGCAAAGAATGCTGAACCGACTAAATAGTTTATAAAAGTGAAATTGAACTCATTTAATAACTAAATAAATAAAATATTTTATTTTTATTAATGCAATGATCTTGAGAGATATTATATAGAAAATGGATTATAGATATGAATAATTTATTTTTCTATAATAAAAATATATTAAAACTAAAAAAGAGCTTAAATTAGTAAAAATGAGCATCAAGGAACCTATTTAAATAAATCATAATACATGTATTATAGTTGAGAATTCCTATATACCATTTTAGGATAAATCAGTATTTGAATATATTTTAAAGGTATAACCTGTATTACCCAATAGTACAGGTTCAAATTCCAAATTTAGACAAAAATGTGTTAGATAATATTATGTGAAATACTATTCTACATCATGGAATAAATGAGAATGAAACTAAAAAAAATCCCCTTGACGATTTATTAAATCTATGAAACATCTAAATAAAAAAGGAAGAATTTTAGATATACAGTATTTTGAACAAGCCTATTATTATAATAGGAAATTCAAATTCAGTGTCTACTACTGGTGTTATGGGATTAATGTTCAGAAGGCCTAAATATTATATAAAAAATGTTTATAACTAGAAGTTGGCATGAATAAATGGGGGTTTTCTATGATTTAAAATGAACTAATCTTCTACAGAATAAGGTGGGGAATGGAGAAACTCCATACCTCTACACTCAAAATATACTTTAATGTTTCAATGATGTGTGGGGTATATGTGAAAAACTAGGCATTCAAAAATGTAAAAAATTTACCTAGATAGTTATCATACAATGAAAAATGTAAGTATACTTAAATAAAGAATCAAAATAAGAATTCATTATTTATAGAGTTGGATTTGAAAGACATAATAAAATGAAAACCTCGGATTACTAATAGTGGTTATAATTTCTATATCGACTGAGACACTGATATTTTGAAATAAATTATGAAACATGAAGGAGGAGAATTTAATATTTTCAATGATTTATCCTCAATGAACAAATATAATGATACTACTCAAATTTAGTCTAAATTAATCATTTGTAATGATGTTTTGTTTGTGAAAGGAAAAAAACATAACTAGCTATGTGTTAGAAAATTATTATTTTTTGACGGAAATAGATTTATTTTAAAAAATATACCTATAATTTTCATAAATTAAAAGTAAGTAAGAGCTATTACAAGAGGTGAAATAACATGTTGATATTTATTTCAAATTGGTGACACATCCATCAAATGTTACATTATTTCTAAATATAAAAATTAACTATGGTTTAAAAGACTTGTAAACCTTATCCAATGGAATATGAGAAAGGTATCTTCACAGGAATCTATGATAATCCATCACAAACACAAGAGAGATAGATTGATTTTATGAAACATTTTAGATGTAAAGGATGACACAAATGACTCAAAAATGACAGGCATATGGTCCAAAAAACCATTAAAAATGGTTTATTCATATATATATGGTCTTATTAAGAACAAGTTGGCTAAGAGAGATACCTATTTAATTAAATTAATTTATAGATTCAACCAAAGGAATAATTTTCTCTATATGAAGAAAAAATCATAAGTGATTCAAATTTTAATAGTTTTTAGAAGACATATTCAGAAGGATCATGGAGTTTACATAAAAAGGTAACGAAAAAATCGAAATTAATAAATAAGAAATTATTTTTAGAACTACCTCAAAAAAATAGGATTAAAAATTAGTATAGATAACCAGAAAACCCTCAATAAAATATTATAGTTGACATAAAAACATGAGTATTGTGGAAATGGAAAAATTCATGCTTACCAAGCACAAAATTTCAATGTTATTTTAGGGAGAAGTATATTTGCACTATTCTACACATCCTAAATAGATTATTTATAAGAAATGAAATGAAAAGATATCATATGATTTGTTTAATAAAAAAACCCACAATAAAAATAATTTAGAGGCTTTGGAAGCCCATATTATAGGAGAATAAAAAACTAATATTTGGATGTGTTTGATGAATAAGCTTAAGTGAAAAAACGTTTAGGGTATTTTTTTAATGTTATAGGTTTTAAATATGTGAAAAAGAGTTAAAATATGTAGATTTAATGTTCATATGTTTTTATAATTTAAAAGTTTCATAAAATAATGTTTATTATAGAGCTTGATGATGAAATAGTTTAATCTTAAAACAACCAAATTTTTGAAAAATAGGTTGTAGAACAAGCCTGAAATGAGAAAAATTATGGCCTAAATTAATATAGATAAAAAAATTTATAATTAAGTAACTAATAATCATGGGAATATGAAATTAATTCTAAATAAGTATATTTAGTTTAAGAAAATTATTTTCAAATAGGACATAACTATACAAGAATAAAGAAGTTTCAGGTTATAAAAACATACGCCATAAATTTCATATGTTTAACCACATATTATTACATCAGAAATAAAACATAATTAGTTGATTTATGAAATGAATTAATATCGTGACAAAATTAAGGTGAAATCCACATTGTATTTTGTTCCAATTTATAATGAAAATAATATTTTTCGAACCAAAAGTGTTTTCTGAAACATGCTGAATGGGAGAGGCGAAGTCATAAGAAATAATGAAAGTATGGGGTGTAAATTTTACTCTCAAATGGAAAAAATTTAATTTTTTTTAAAAATCACTAGTTTAATGTCTTGAGACTTAAAATATGGTCTTGTTAGTGGCATCACACAAAAAAATATTAAATCTATCAAATGAATGTGAAATCTTTCTTCCTTATGGTTAATTGAGAAGATGATGTATTCATTAGAAATGTTTGGGGTTTTTATAATGGTAATTTTTAAATATAATATATAATATTATGAAAGGCCTATATTGTATATAAAAATATAGTAAATCCTAGTATTCCAAATTAAATAGATTCTGAAGAATAATTCATTTTATGAAGGGAAATTTTGACAGTAATCTCTATATAATTAATGTTCCCACGGGCACTCTCATTATCAATGTATATATAGATAAAATAATTTTTCCAGGTGATACCTAAAAACTTATTTGTATAATTTTGTTAATATATAATGTTATATTCTGATTTTTTAATGGTTAGAGATATTTTATATTTTCTAGGGTTTATAATTTCCCAATGTGTTGATTTTATATTTTAGATCTCAATAAAATTACACCCAATAATTTTGGAAGAGGATTGGAATGGAGGGATGAAAACATATTTCTACCTCTATATATTTTAGTAAAAAAGTAACTATATATTAGACTAGGACATAAATATATAAAATAGACACTATTAGAAAAATACCATATACCAACGGTTTGGAACCATTGGTATAGGCCTCCAAACCATTGGTATAGACTAAACCAACAGTTTAGAGAACCATTGCCAAATAAGTTGTGACGATAGTTCTATACCAGCGGTTTTTGGAAAACCGTTGGTAAGACCTATACCAACGGTTATGGAATCCGTTGGTATATGTAATATGAAAATCTATACCAATGGTTCCTTAAACTATTGGTATATGTAATTCAAATAATTATCATCCACTTGGTTTTGATCCCAGCACCTCCCATTTGTGATTGAACAACCTTACCACTAACCTAACATTCTTTTGTGAACATAATTTCATAAATATATATGTATTATCAATAGAATTTTAAATATTGATTTATTTGATGTTCGCTGTAAAAAAGTTAAAATAAAAATAAATGTACTTATACCAACGGTTCTCAAAACTGTTGGTATAGGGTTTTTGATTTTGGGACATATACCAACAGTTTTGGGAAAACCATTGCTTCCTATACAAATGGTTTTGGGAAAAACGTTGGTATAGGTCTAAATTAGTGAACCTATACCAACGGTTTGGCCAATCCTTCGGTATATCCCCCCCCCAATACCAATGGTTTGTCCAATATCGTCGGTATAGGTCCATATAAGTGACCCATACTAACTGTTTTGGACAAACTGTTGGTATGGGACCAAAATAGTGAAATATACAAATGGTCTGCCAAAACTGTTGGTATTGATCATATTTCCAGTAGTGAGTGTAAAAAAATGATTAATAAAATTCTCTATAAAATAGAATTCAGGCTAGATATTGTGTTTTTTATGACATTGAATGAAAAATCATAAAGTTATCCCAAATATTTTAATATGTTTTCTACCAAGTAGATTTTTAGATTTATTAATAAAACATTAAACTTCATCCTTCTAAACAGATATGGTTTATATTCCTCCTTATAGAAATTTATATATGTGGATTGGGATAAAGACTATATTGATAAGGAATCCACTTCAGCGGGCCCAATATTTCTTTGTTTTAGTTGTGTGGCATAGAATAACAAAAAAATTCTATTATATGGAATTGATAACAATTTAATCTAAATAAATATCCACAACACATGAATCCACTTAGATTATTTGGATTTTTGTAGCATTTTCTGACCTAATAATCAAGGTTTAGAAGTCCATATGAATTTCCACTGATAATTGAATTATTATATATCCTTTCATGAATCTAGTTCAACACTACATATCTAACAAAATTGAACTTACATACAAATTTATAAAATAAAAGGTTTCAAAAGAAGATTTTAGTCTTTAGTTTGTTGTCAACAAGTAATAAGTTAAATATTTTTTTCCAAATAATTCCCAAAGGATAGTTTTTCTGAGTTAAGGATGAATCTTAATTTCCAGCCTTCACCTTTAACTTAAATATGTGTGGAAATTATCCCTACTATGATTTGGAATCTATTGGGAAATTGAGAGAAATTTTGACCTGAATCTTTCTCAAATGGGGAGGTAATTTGTACCAAATATGGGAATTACCATTTTTTCATCTGAAATCATGGATAATGTTCATAGGGGGTCCACTTCAAAGTGATAATAGATGTATAAACTAATGTGGAGTTCTTCTATATAACATAGTCACATATTTTTTCTATCATGGAATAGGATTCTCTCAAAAAGTATTATATTAACATGTAGTGAAATGCATGAAAAATTTTTATCCAAAATTCTAGTTTGAAGATTCTTATGATATATAATGATTTTTATATATACATGAAAGAGTTATGTGATGCCTTTATTAAATAAAAAAGGGGGATTATTTAGACCTTGGATTTATTGATGATGTTTTTTATTTTTTAATTTATTATTAACATGATGAAATATCTTAAAAGTGTTATTCATGGCAAGAGATAAAATTTTAGATTTTTTGTAGTGTTTTTATAGGTTTTTAGATGAACTGAGATGATTTCAGATGGTTTTGTGAGTTTTTGAGAGGAATCTTGAATCACTATGTTGGATGTCAACAATTTGACTAATTATATTATGTTATGGGGTCACTACAGTGTATATTTAAGAATGTAATGTGTATCAAGCCAATATATGATGTTTTAATAAGCCTCATATCTTAATTAATAAATTTTAGAATCTATAATGTAATTAGAGATATGAAAGTTGAATGTATGATATTTTATAGAATAATATATGATATTTTTTTAGTGAAAAAATTGACCAAGTAAAAAATTATACATGGATATTTATTAAGACCATTCATATGATATTTCATCAACATGAAGATTTTTCACCACATATGTTGTTTAAGTGGGATAAATTATTTCAAAGGAAAAAAATTCATATGTAAAATAAAATTTATTTATCCTGTAATATATTTTAACGGACCTGTATGATATTTTATTTTCATCGTATTTGAGCATGTATGGAATTTTTAAAGACCTTAAGATATTTATATTCCACATGTGATGAGTTATATGGTGAAAATTCATGCTTCAAAAATTTAATATATTAAAGAACTCAAACCATATGATTACAAAGTTGTTCCTTAGTGTTATGAACATCACATTTGAAATGTGATCCATGAAGTATAAAAAATATATTATCATTATTAGTGAACAACATGTTCTAACATGATATCAATAGGATAATATGAAATCAAGATGAAGTGAATTTTTTTCATGATTAATTAATATATAAGTGTAAAGATTCATTAATGTTATTTAGTTTCTAATATCACGTGAATAACTGTAGTTTCTCATCTTGAGTTCTCAATATGTATAATAAATTATATAAAATTATTTTATAATAAGTGATGTGAACAAGAAGATTCATTCACATAGCCAAAGAATATAGTTTTTGTGAAACAAGATGATCCATAAAACAACTATTAGGTATTTGCGGCATTCATAAAAAATTTGAGTTTTTTTGGATCTTGAAAGAGATTTTGACTAATATATAAGATGCATGTAGATTTATAATTTTCAAGAGAAGATTTGGAGAATAACCATATGAAAATCTCTAATGAGACCTGGTAAAGGTGACTGAGAAATATAAAATTGTATAATACCCATGGTAGATTCTTTTGGAAATCTTGGTAAACATTATTATAAAATAAATCCTATATGAAAAAGATGTATGGAATTAATATTTTATCTAATTATAGAATTTATTTATCTAAGAAATTAGATATTTCAGTAAGATATAAAATAAATAAGAAGACGTTGAAAAACAAGTATGAAAAATTGAGAAAAATATAAGTATCAGGTTGCTGAAGAAAAAGTATGGCCTTCATTATGTGTGTTGAAAAATATTTCTTCACTCGTTCTTGTTGGATTTGAGAAAAGAAGAAGAAGAAAACTCCTCTGAATATTTTTTCTATAGTCAAGGAAAAATGATTAGGCCATTCATTCATATTAAAAATAGTATAATTTTAGGAATAAAGTGAGCATAATTAGTTCCCTCTATTATTATATCTTAATAAAAGGATATTCATTAGTTATTGATGAAACATAATTATTTATGTAATACTTATCATTTATTATGAATAATTGATACATGTGGTATGTTGAGTGTGAACATTAGGATTATTGGTAATGATAGCATAATTATTCAGTGAAACTGTAGGTGAAACTAGATTCCTCAGTAACCACTATAATTTGGTGATTAACATATAATTGAAATGTTTATTTACATCTATAATAAGGAGTAGGATCCACACTGTGAACAAAAATTGTAAAAATTGTTATTCTTCATTTTCCACTTATTTTAAATATTTTCATGAATGGAATAGTGTATTAGATTTATTTTTTAGAGTCAATATCTTACCACATATAGAGGTTTGTTTTTAAAAAAGGAAATTTTATAAATATATTTGGATATAATAATTCATCCTCCCCTCATTATACTCATTCAATCCATTGGAATAAAAAATTATGATTTGATAAGTAGGTTTAAAAATTAATACCCTATATGGTAATTTAATTTATTACCTTACCAAGTTCTACGACATGTTTATGATTTAGTTTCCATCAATCAATGGTGGTTCCACTGTGCTCTTATAAGAACTGTGCACTGGATGAACTTATCCTCAACCATTGAAGCCTATAAATTAAATTAAAATCAACTACTATTATAACATATTTTCATATACACCCACCATTGTTTTGAAGTCATAATAGAATTCAAAAAAATACACCTAATTTTGCTGATTCAAGAAATAATTTCCATGTTTTTTTCGATTTGTGAGTAAACCAAGGATTAATTTATCATTCACTTGGATTAATTAATTATTGGATTCTTGTTAAATGGATTATCACACTTTTCAAATTCCAATAATCATCTCTCAAGATGAATTCCGGCTTTTTATTCACATTTTCCTCCCTCTATATCACCTCTATTATATTTTCATTTCCTTTACTTTTCAATTTTAGATAATATTTTTTTGTGTAAAAATTAATAATTCTACCCTAATATTCTTTTCTTGGAATCTAACAAACATTAATTTAATGTGAAACATTTTTAACTAGTTTTATATATCTTTTTTGATTATTAATGGTTACCCATGTTTGAAAAATATTTATATATCAATGGGTATCACTAATTTAAAGCACTAAATGGGTAGTTCTAATGTTATTTAATTTATTTTAAGGTAAAATAATATATATAATTCGACAATATGTTCTACTTTTTATTTAAAAAAAATATATAAAACATGTTAGGTTCAACATATAAATTTATTATTAATTATTTAGGTTCCCTTTAAGATGTCCATGAATATACTAGACATCAATGAAAAATAATTATTTATTATAGTGTCATTTAGTTGATAATTGTTTTCTTTAAATTATATATTTATACTAAGAGAGAAATTAAAAGTATAAAAATATTGAAGAAGCAATGTGATTCGAAGAAGACATTAAATTTTTATGGGAACATGTTCATTTTCATCCCTGAGATTCCCATTTCTTCCCTGTTATGGATAAACTAACTACCTTTGTAAGAAATATTATCCCCTATACCACTACTAGAGAAGGGGAAACCACCATGTTCCAAATTTTATTCCATCTCTTATAGATCATCATCCTTTAGTAGTGTAGATGAAATCATATTGGCCCTACTAGGATAAGAACACTAAGGGGCGTATATGGGAATTCAATATTAAAATAATCCTTCTTATAATCTTTTTCTCTATGATATAAAATATTTTCATTTATTTATATCATAGAAATTTAGAAATCAAATTTAATAATTAATGGGACACAACAATTTTACATTGTTTAAAAAAACTGGGGTATAATGAGTATAAAATGGAAGTGTGTCAATGTTTCAAAACCACGAATACATGCTATATTTTACAATGTTTGGAGAGAAATAATTTCTCCTCTTACTTTAAAACCATTCTTGATCCAATAACTATCTAATCATTGAAACTAAAGTTTACTCATTATTCTTTCAAAGAATTACTAAAGTGTATTATGTCATCATTGTTTACACCATAATTTTTGTGTCGTAAATCACTTGTTCTAAGAAACTAATGATTTTGTTATTTCCTTGGAAACTCTAGGAACTTTACTCAAGTTTTATTTGAACATTATTTTTTCACAATGAATGTTCACATAAATACCATTCACAAAAACACAGGTCCATTTAATGTATTTCCTAGTCACAATTTTTAGTCTTATAAAGTTTATCTCATAATAAATGCCTTCATGTAATAATTAAATGAAAACAGATACACATAAATCTATTTATATTCATCTAATTCTCCTTTATCTATATTGAAAGCAGGATCTCCCCAATTATTGGAAAAACCAAACCATAATTCAAGAATCATGACACCCTATCAGATAATATAAAATGTATTTTCTTGAGTGTAAAAAAATCAAAAAACTCATATAACTGGTTCCAAAAGCACATCTTCTATGTGCAAGTGTATTCCTGATTTTCACAATAACAACTCATTTTCTACAAATATATGTGAAATATTATTGAGCGGACTTTAAAATACAATAGAAAATTGATTCATGAATACCCCATGTAATTATGCACTCAATAGATTTCTAAACATGGTTTTTAAATAAACATAAAAAATAACTAAAATGTAATCTTGAGAGATTTTTTCTAACAATATCTCCCTTTTTGTTTCTTAACAACACATCATAATACTAAGCTATATTTTTATGAATTCATTCACATTTTCTTTTTCAAACACCATTCCCTATATAAAATTCCAAATAGTAATTAAAGATGCATCACATATATAATTTATTATTATGTGATTCAAGCCCAATATAAGAAATAATAGTGAAGTAAATGTATATCAATAAACCACAGTAATCATATCTCTTTCACCACTCTGTGTTTAAAATCCATTCTCACCACAAATTTTCATCTACCAATATATAAATGTATTTTATTTTCCCCTGGCATATTTTATCCCTAAAATATAACATGTAATAACTCTACCTTTAATCTTATTTCTGAATACATTCACCCCAAATAAAGGTTTGATGAATTATTTGTTCCCATTCTTTAAAAATATATCCATATTTGTTAATAATCCAAAATGTGACTCCATGGTGGTCAATAAATCGGATAGATTGTATCATAATATGTGTAAATACATCAAATTACCTGTGGTTTTAATTGGAATATAATTATAACATCTGAATATTTTTTAAATGAAACATAATGTTTGATAGCGTACATGATATGTCACATTGAGCTTGAATGAACAAATAAACATTATTATTTAAATACGGCAGTTCTCTCATATCTGTAAGATTGTATAGAATGAAAATTATTAACTGAATTATGAAAATATGGTCTATACATGTATATATAATTAATTCATTTTTAATCAATTAATTATAAATGAAAATAAGACCCTTTTAAAATAAAAGGAAATGTTTTTCTAAAAGACTATTTAAGTGAGAACAAGCATGTTTATAAAATAATAAAATCATACATATTAAATTATATTAATGAAACATATATATAATATATTCAATATAATTTTTCACATTTATCTTACGTGTTTTCTATAGATGATATAAGAGGAAATCCAATTTTACAGATAAAATTTGTATTTTTCAAAACAAGAATATTTGTCGTCTTTTGATGGTGAAAATTTTTTAAATATAGTTTTGAAAAATTTATTAGTTATATTCGAAAAAATAATCTTATTCATCAAAATTAGGGTATCATAATTTTCTTTGGTTTATTTTTTGATATTTTTCTGATAAGATTCAATTTTTATGAATGGTAAAAAATACTGCATTTTTATTGAAAACTGTTTTTTTATAAAATTTATTTATAATGATAAATTATATATATGAATTAATTTACATTATAATTAGTTAAATTTTTAATCATTTTATCTAATTTAGGTAATTTTAAACAATTTCACAATTAAATTCGATATAAAAACTTTGTGAAATTTTGAACATATTTACTTTAAAAACATGTTTTCTCGATCCGTCAGTGGGATTTATTTTTAATTAATTAATTACAATTCTTTATTTTAAATTTCAAAAAATGGATTCTAAATTTGGAATTATGAGGTTCAAATTATTTAAATAGGACCCCTTTATTTTGGGGCAATATGAATAGTAAATTTAATACTTTTTTTTAACTAACACGGTTAAAGGTAAATCAAATAAATAAGGGTAAAACTAATATTATAAATATTATACAATTACCTTAACACTTGTCATTATTTCATTATATGAGTTTTTTCGACCAAAATCATCTTTGGGATAAAATTTTGAACTTTGAAAGATACTTGTATAGAGTATGACATTTATAATTTAATATTCCAAGAAAAAGTCAATTTTGGAACAATTTTGTTTTAACAAATGAAATATTTTTAATATTGGGTTCTATAGGGAGTATGTTAGACTATAAATAGTATTTTTAAAACTAAAATTTTTATATTTATCATGATTTTTAATTTTTTAGATAAAGAATTTATAATTAAATTCTTGCATGATGATGATTCAGTAATTGTTTAATTAATGGAAATCTCAAATAAATGAAATTAAATAAAATTAAATTAATACAATTCAAAATAATTAATGTCACATTCAAATTTTTTAGATTTATTTGACATTTTATTGATGTTTGAGAAGTGTTGGTTTGAATTTATCTTGCATTTATAATATTTTTAGAAATTTAAAGTAATGAATAGAATCAAAATTGACATTTAATATTTTAAAGAATTCTAGGAGTGCCCTTCCCCTCTAATAAAAGTTCACTCATTCTTATAATTTACTCACACTTAAAAACCAATTTGTATCTTCCAATATCATCTAAAAATACTTCTTATAATCCCTCCCAACATTCTAGTGTCTTTATTTTAGGCATAACACCCTCCTAATAGGTTTTAAGATGTTAATCAAAGGATATCATCTGAAGAAGATGTATCATTTTTAATTTAGTATTTATATTTTCTTTCTTCTTCCACAATGATGAAATGACAATTTAATTATCCCCAATATAGTGATATTTTTTTCTTTTAGTATGGTTACCTAAATCCATCTCCACTTTCATCAAATGGGAAATTAATTATCATTCGTGTGTACGGCGAACTACTACATCATGAACCGATATAATTTGTTTTCCATCACCATCTCTTAACGATGGTTATAATGATGGAATTATATTTTACATATAATTTTTATTACATATTTATTATTATTAACATATAATATATCGTTTTTTACCTTTCTATTCACATTAAAATGATAAGGTCCTTCATGCATATGTCTGAACTATGACCTCCCAAAATCAAGGTGATACGTTTTTCAACACCACATCACATGAATGATATATATATATATATATATTTATATTCATATTTAAAGTATAAATATGATATTAATGATATTATTATAATTATTTTATGATAAAATAATACTTAACATCTTTCCACAATGATCATTGAAAAATTAAAATGTTACTCATGCGTACGTACAGATTATCGTCTCCATGACTATAAAATAGTTCCGGAAAATGTTACTCATGCATAGATAATGGTTTTATTTAAAATAATAATTTATGTATAAAAATTATAATCATTCCATTAATATTATTTTTCGTATGATGGAATGATGACCACTTTGACTATTCATAGTATACAAAATTTATTTTAGACTCAGGTACCAAATACAGACAAAAGATCTGATGTGAACATAAATAATTAAGTAATTGTTATACCATGTTAATAATTGATATAAAAGGAATAATTAACATAATTTCATTACTCATGAATAATAAGAACATACACAATGAGTCCGACTCAAGGTAATAAACTTTTTAACTAAAAACCCTGTCTTTAAATGTTTTGAAGATTTATCCTTCTATTTATTTCTATTTCATTAACAAGTTTTAAAAATGGTTTTCATGAAAATGGAAATGAATTTTTGAAAATGGTAAATTTTAATGTTTTAATAACTGAATATTTTTAAAGGAAAGTTTTTTTAACAGCCAACTTTTAAAGTTCTTTTTCAACTCTTTTTTCACAAATGTACAGAATAATTTTTTTTAACTTATATGGCATGAACAATTTCTCTTTCTTTCATGAAAATTTATTAATTTTTTATTTTCATTATAAGTTCATAGTTATTTCTAAAAAAATTTTATCTTTATGATGTTCATGGTTTTTATATTTTAAAAGTGGTTTATATAAGAAATTCATAATTTGATATTCGAAAGTGGATTACACATGGGATTACAGGGGTTTTAAAGGGTTTTATTCATTATTTGGTCCATGAAAATTATATAATAGGGGATGAACCCCATTATTTCTCATGGGTGAGTCTGATATATCTTTTAAGAATGGTTGATACCCATCATAGATCATAAGAAATAGGTGATCCAGATATAGATTATACAAAGTGTGAGCCCCATTATAGTAGTGGAAAGCATTGGGTACTCCAAATATAGAAGTATATCCGATGGTTATTCAAATTATAAGTGTTAAATTAATAGTGATATAGTTATTATTATCCAAGTCACCTATGTGGGTTTTCTATGGATGATAACGATTTTCTCTCTTTAATTCCCTTACAGATCTTTTGGGATCATCCTGTGTTTCAAAATTATTTCACAGTGTATAAGGATTGGTATGAGAAAGGAGGAAGTAAATTTAGAATATTTTTCCTGAATAAAGAAATGATTTTGTTTTTCAAATGTTTTATATTTTGTAATAAATGGATTTTTTTTTATTTTTATCCCTTTTATATTAATAGAGGATGTTAGGTATGAATTATGGAATAATTCTCTAAATCACTAAGTAAAAAAGATCCTCAAATGTGAGTTATAGTTAAAAAAATACTAGAATTAGTTATTTTTAAGCTTGGGTCATTACATTTGGTATCAAAGGAAAGGTTTAGACAACAATAGAGGTTAGGATAGTGTTAATAACATTCCATTAATTATTTTAGTTTATTGTTAAGTAGAAATGATATTTCATTTTAAGATTACGAAGTTGCTCCACCTAGGATATGTCTCTTCAAAATGGTTTTATGTATAAGAAATAGGTAATCAATTGTGGAAATGAATCGAGCGGGAAACATCCTTCCAAATCAGTATCTATAGATTGTTGGAATCAATACATAATAGGTTTTTTCAGTGATGGATCAGTTGACACAAGATATAAATGGTAGTGTTATCCATGATGGAGAGGAAACCGATGTACCATGAAGAAACATGTATATAGTGGAACATTTCTTGAGTCAACATCCACCATCATCAGAGGATCATATGACATGTGCTATCTGAGGAGGGATTAAAGCCATAGAAAATATATTTGGCATCATAGGTTATTCATATCACACAAAGTTTCCTATTTCAATTTATCTTTTTGAAGGTGAATTTGACTAGTGTTGTTCAATGATTAAGAATATAAGATAAAGTGAATAGATTGATGCCTTGGAATGAAATGAATTTAAGGATATATTTTATGATAAATATTTTCCTAATGTTCTTTGACTTAGGAAAAAAAAATTCTTGTAATTGAGATAAAAGGATAAATATATGGTGACATCATATGAAGAAAACTTCACTCATATTTCAAGGTACATCTCAAATTTTTTCTGGGGTCCTGATAGTAATATAAATCGGTCTTACTCAGGATTGAAGCTGAGATATTGAAGGGTTAGACTCTCATGAGTTCAAAATCTATGAGAAACTTGTTCGAGGAGTTGAAAAGGTAGAAATTGATTTTTTTTTGATGATCATGTGTTCCATTAAAACAAGAAAAATAAGAGGACCAGTTGGAAGGTAGTGGGAAAGGATTCATCAATGAATTTTGAAGGTAAGAAAACCAAATTATAAACCCATGAGAAGTGTGGTAAAATTAATCATGAATAACTTCTTAAAATGATAATTAATTTCTTCTGATGTTGTAATTTGGGTCATATAGATCATTGTTGCAGACTCTGTGCTTCATTCCGTGGCTACTGAGCTTCGATCTTGGAGTCGAGGACTCTGGCGTACGGTGGTACTAGGTTCGGTGACCCTGGAGGTCGGCCGGCTGCTTGGACTCTGTGATGGAGGTGATTCTGCGATGATGACTTGCGAGGCGGAAGCGCGTCAAGATAGTGTGATGTCCTCTTTTCCAGATCTGGTTCAGGAGATCAGATCTGGTTCTAATCTGGCATCATAATTGATGGCGGGATGGACAGACACAATGGCTTCGCTATCCCTCTTGTTGAATCGTCGAAGGATAGAGGCAGCGAACAAGATGTCTTCAGGTGGTTGTGGGGAGCGTCACTCATGAAGCGGTTTGTGATGGCGCCATGATCTGCTTCATATATGGTCAACCAGATCTGGTAGGAATGGTTTCCTGGTTACAGATTACAGGGATGCAGGGGTCGTGGATGGTGACGCATGTGTAGGTTGGCGACAAGGGTTAGTGGATCTCGAGTGCGGGGCTAGGGTTGGGTCTATTTGGTCCCATGACTGATCTTGGTTTGTGTAATGCTTGTTTGTACCATTAGACCTACGAGCTACTATTTTATTGGTCCTTTTGACTACATGGGAGTCCATGCTATGTGGTTGATGTTTGGTTTGGAGCTTTAGGTCATGTATTGGATCTCTCTCCATTCAAAAGTGGCTTTTCTTTTTCCTTTTTAATAAATAGGGCTCTGTCCTAAACTTTTGACTAAAAATAACATGTGTTTGAAGTTACTCTTGGTGGAAATAATCATGGTTAAAATATGTTTGGGAAAAACTTTTTCTCCTTTTATATTTGATGTCGAGACATTTGGTCAAGTGATGGAACCTCCAGAGAGTTAGTGTTTTTTAAGGTTATCCCCATGATCAAGGTTTTGTACACTTCTTCTGATGTTTTCATTGATGTGATCATATGTGATTAATGACATTTCTAGGAGGTTTTTTTTGGGTTTATGTTTATATAAGGCTTTATTTAAATAATAATACTGCCTTTTCTATTGTGTATTAGTTTTAAGGTTTTGATAACCTTTAGGGTTTGTGTGATATTTGATGATTAATGTTATTTTTAGGGACAGACATCATAATTCTTGGAATATTATAAGGATAAAATTATAGTTAAAAAATATAAATATATCAAGAATTTCTTTTTAATTGTGTTATTATACAATAAAGTAATTCCAAAACTCTAGGAATATTTTTTAATGAAAAACACCATCCTTTTATTTTCTTACAATGAAATCAATGAACTTTTAACTCATTTATCATTTATGGTTCTGTGATTTTAAAAATTATCCTAACAGTTTTTTCTATAACATTAAATTAGAAATTAATTTTTAGTTATCTCTTTCACATCCATGTTATAATATATTTAACCATAATGTGTCTTATCTTATGAGAAATTTTTATTTCCCTTTCTTTATTTTTAAGTGGATCTTTCATTAATCCATTTTCTGATGTGGGATTTTTAAAAAGGTATTTTGAAAATTCAAAACCATTTTTTCTTATCCAAAGTAAAAATCACAAATAAAAAATTTATTAAATTTGGGAGGGGGGAAATGTAATTTTCGATGTTTTCTTCAAATAAAACACTATGTTCTATAGTGTAGTTGATACGCCACATCGAGCTTAAACGAACAACTAAATATTATTATTTAAATATGTTTGTTGTCACATAGTCATATGAATAGAGGGAATGAATAGGATTAATTGAATTATGAAAATATGGTTTATACATGTATATATAATTGATATCCTTATGAATAATTAATTATAAATTAAAATAAAATCATTTTTAAAATAAAAGGAATTTGTTTCTGAAAAAAGTTATGTGTGTACAAGTGTGTTTATAAAATAATAAAATAAATATTATTGGATTATATTAATGAAATATATATATATATATAATATTAAATATAATTTTTAACTTCCCTTATATGTGTTTTCTAAAAATGATATAAGAACAAATCCAATTTTATGGATAAAAGAAGCATCTTTTTGAAAAGGTATATTTGTTGCCTTTTGATGAAGATCTTATTTTAAATATAGTTTTTGACACCTTTATTAATTATATTTTACAAAAAAAACTTCATATTTTAAATAGGGGTATAAACATTTAATTTGGTTTAATTTTTTATATTTTTTTGATAAGATTCATTTTTTGATGAATAGTAAGAAATACTGCATTTTAATTGAAAATCGTTTTTTTATCAAATTTATTTGTAGTGTTAAATTATATATTTTAATGGTTTTAAATTATAATTAGATCATTTTTTATAATTTTATTCAATTTATTTAATATGAATCAATTTCACATTGAAATAGTATATAAAAACATTGTGATCTTTTGAAAGTTTTTACATTAAAAACTCGTTTTCGTGATCTATCAGTGGGAGTGGTTTTGAATTAATTTATACCAATTATATGTTTATAATTTGGGGATAGTAATTCCATGTTTGTAATAATAATTAATAAATTATTTAAATGGATCCTTTTCATTTTTTGGTAATATAAATAGTATCTTTAGAAATTTTTTTATTACACTATTAAAGGTAAATCAAGTAATAAGGGGTAAAAATATTATTATAAATATTATAAAATGTCATGACTCGCCTTCACCAAAAGGATGGAAGGGTCAACAGATTTCTAGGCCCTTCCTTCTTCAGGTTTACGGAGAGATAATGACCCCTGAAACCCACCTTCAATAGGTCCCGGAGTGGCGACCAACGCAAAGGGTATAGAATTACTCACTAAATGGAAGGCATTACCCTTTTTCTTTTAATATGATCGGGAGATAAGATAGTAAATCCCACAACCCCAAAACTAAAAGTGCAAGAAAATCCAAAACAACCATTCCCATATGCATGTTCTGAAGGTAAATACCACAAAGTACAAAGTAAATACAAAGGTAAAGCAGCAAAGAAAGAAAAACAACAACTGCAACTGTCCCAAAGGTCCTACGCTAGTATGGTCCCACGTGATCCTCGAAGTCCTACTGGAAACCTGAAAGCAGTTTTATATACGTAGGGTGATTATACAAGTATACATAGTAGGGAAAAACCAAAGACTCTCGTGCACAAGTGGGGGAACGTGCTGAAGTCTCGTGAGAAGCAGAAAACCAACACTACACAAGAGTTCATCCATCCCACTCACCGGCCACACTCAACAAATAACGCAAGCAGGTAATATATAGTAATAGCACATCGATGTTTGGGTACACCTCACCACTTTCTCACTAGTTATTGAAGACATCCTACGCATTGAACCAATCCTTTCATTCTCACCGCAGTCTCACTGCCACACCCCGCCCGTACAAACCTGGGCCATATCCTCACGCAGTCCCACTGCCAAACCCTACCCACAAACACCTGGGCCGCAACCACTATCCCGCCCGCAGACACCTGTTCCACAACTGTCACACGTAACCATGCCTGCAAAAACCTAGTCTAGAACAACTACCACCACGCCTGAAGACACCTGGGCTAAAAGATCTACTGCCACGCCCGAAGACACCTGGGCCTCATCCCGAAGACACTTGGGAAACAGCCAGCCCTCACACACCTGGGCCATAACCACCACACTACCCCGCCCGAAGGTTCTTGGGCTAATAATGGACATCAGGCCATCACTGCCCGCCCGATGATACTTGGGCTATCTGGGAAAGGGAGCAGAAAAGGAGCCAATAACCAACCACTAATAGTAGTGTTGGGAAAAACACCATCCCCCATAAAATGGGGGTGTTTGGCACTATGTGCTCAACTTGGGTGGGTCGCGCATAAGAAACACAAAACTACAAGTATATGTATTGGTAACAAGCACTCACCCAAAGTTTAGTTTTTTCTTCATCCTTCCTAAAGAACACATTCATCACCCACGTCCAAGTCACAACTCACACCAAACCAAAACCCATTTGTCTCATCTTTGTTTTCATGTTTAGTAATAATGTTTAAATAAGTTTCTACACCTACTTGGGAAACTAGCAAGCATAAGCACATGCCAAGGAAAGAGTAAATTCAAACAGCAACTTAAACATTCACACCGGGTTCTCCTGTAAAGTCACAGCAACAAATGGATAAGTGAGATCCCTCGAAGTACTGGAACCAAAGAAAACCCCAAGATACAGCCCATGTCCCCAAGATCCAGGAGCCAACATTTTCTCAACAACATAGGATCCCTCCTCAATTCGTTATATAATCAAGGTAACCACCTGGCCTGAAATTCACAACCACTGGAAGCATAACAACAGGGGATATCATCCCCACCCACATCACCCATCAAAAGGCCTATGAGGAAAGAAAAACAACCAAACCACCACCACTAACAAAAAGAAGGCCCATGCCCGTATTTCCAGATTTATAAGATTTAACACACTCCATGATTTCAATTTTCGTGCCTTAACTGGGGTTATCACAGAAGAGGTTGATCCTGGTTCTTTCAATTTATTTAGCCGGATATACGTGATTAACCAAATTCCTTTTCATAGCACGGGTTCAAAATTACAAAACAAGCCATTTAAAACAACACCAGTGGTTCATTAGTGCACAAAGAAAGACCACAAACAGTCGTGATTTTCAGTAGGCATAAGCCCGCACAATTCAGAAATCATTAATCGAGTAAGAAGATAAAAACAGAGCAACATCATCAGTCACATCCCTCCCATTTGATTCTTTAGAATCAGTTTATATATTTATTAGAGTTTGGTTAATCCTATTCTACATAAGAAGTAGCACACCCACCCCACATGATACACTAAAATGATATACGAAGGAGAAATTCCCTACTTGTTGATCAACGATCAAAGTTTATCTTTACACCACCAGGAACGGGGGACGCGCAAAACTGAAGGGGGTGGGGCCTCGAGAACTCAAGCACGAGCAAAAAAACAGACAAATTGATCAAAGGGTGATCATGAAAAGAAACCTAATGGGTACCCTTTTAGTTTATAAAGGTCAGGGACGGTTGAGATAGAACGTGAAACCGCGGAAGGAGTGGGGTCGTGGGTTGACCACGCGGTCCCACGCGTTATTAAAAGGTCCCACCCTTTGGGGCGGTTTAAACAGACACACCCAGGGTATCTCACATAATCAAAAGCCATTAATAGGCATCACTGGGCTTTAAAAATAGGCTTAAACAGGTCAAAATATGGTTTAAACCCCAATTTCCGCAAAAAGGAGGCACTATTGGAAAAACCGTGAGGGTAGCTGAGAGCTACCGGTAGCCGGGAGCTACCAGTGGCTGATAGCGACCGGTAGCCGAGCTACTGGTAGGTGGCTGCGAATAGTAGTAGAGAGCTACTGGTAGTCGAGCCACCGGTAGGCTATGGCTACCGGTAGACCGAGCTACCGGTAGGCCTACCATGGGCCAAACTTCACTGAGAAGTTGGAATGGCCTCCCGGACCACCCAGAACACCTCATGCATCAGATTTTTACTAAGTAATGGACCTCACACAACCCGGGCCATTACATAAAATACCTCTTAAACTATTATCGCCCTTGAGAATCAAAAGAACCCACAAGGAAAGAGAGGGTCCGAACAACCACCTTGAAAGATACCCCTCAAGAGCGAACACCATTGTTAACTAAAAACACCCTTCTCTTAAGAACTAAGAAACATACCATGTCAGACTGCCCAGTCTGTGGGTTGGGAGTCTCTTCCCCCATGTCAAGATACTATCCGCTTTGGGCGGCACGGACTCTCCCACACTGGTTTAATCGCATCCACCTTAATGCGTCTTGGTTAGGGGTCCGATCCTCCCCTCCCCATAGTGAGTACTTTTCACACACATTCAGAGAGGAAATAAAAACCACATATTTCATAGCCAACAAGGTAAAAAGCTCCACCAAAACAAGTATAAACATAACAGAACAAAATTCAAAACAACTCTGGGTACTGGGCATACATTTCTGCTTCCCTCTCCCACGTACTCTCCTCAAGCCCACCATGTCTCCATAACAGACAAACCAAGGGAATGGTTCGCCCACGAAGCACCTTCTCCTCACGATCCTCGATCATCACTGGTCTTTCCACAAAGGTCACGTCGTCCTTGATGTCTAGATCTCCCTAGTCAAGGACGTGTGAATCGTCGTGCAGATAATGACGGAGCTGGGACACATGGAAGACGTCATGTATCCACAGTAGCGGCGGTGGTAATGCTAGCTGATAAGCCACTTCGCCGACCCGCCACAACACTTCGAAGGGTCCGATGAACCTGGATGAAATCTCACTCCCCTTACCCAACCTCCATTGTCCTTGTCGAGGGGAGACCTTCAAGAAAACGTGGTCTCCAACCTCAAACTCCAAGGTCCTCCTCTTGGAATCAGCATACGACTTCTGTCGGTACTGGGCGGCCTTCATCCTTTCGTGTATAAGCTGAACCTTCCCCATCGTGCTCTGCACCACCATCGCGCCAACGATTCCCACCACTCTGACTTTGGTCCAACACACAGGTGAGCGGCATTGCCTCCCATACAAGGATTCAAACGGGTCCATACCAATGGTAGAGTGATAGCTATTATTGTAGGCGAACTCTACTAGAGGCAAGTGTTTCACCCATGATCCTCCTGAGTCCAGAATGCATGCCCGCAGCATATCCTCCATGGTCTAGATGGTGCGCTCTGTATGTCCATATGTCTGGGGATGGAAAGCAGTGCTAAGACATAGATAGGTGCGAAAAGCATGCTGCAATCCTCTCCAGACTCGTGAGGTAAACCATGCATCCCTATCCAGGACTATGGACCTCGAAACTCCATGCAACTGCACCACCTCATCTACATATCATCGAGCCAAAGCATCCACTGCACTTGACTCCTTAATCGCCAGAAAGTGAGCTGATTTTGTCAACCGGTCCACTACTACCTAGATGGTATTGCATCCCCCTTGAACCATCAGTAGTCTTGTGACGAAATCCATCGAGATGTCCTCCAATTTCAACTCAGGGACATCCAGAGACTATAGCAGTCCACCTGGAACATGGTGTTCAGCCTTCACCTGCTGACACACTAGGCACTTGGATACAAACATTACCATTTCGCGATTTAATTCGGGCCACCAGAACTGACTCCTCAGGCCCTGGTACATATTGGAAACTCTTGGGTGTACCATTAGGGGTGAGTTTTGGAACTCACTAAGAACCTTTCCACGCATCGCCTCTGGAACAAACAGCTTTCCCTGGAAAAGCATCTGGTTTTTTCCATCCTCCGTATATCCTTTCAGAGCATTGATCTAGTCAACTCGGTCGTGCATCACTTCGCACTCTGGGTCTCCCCACAAAGACTCCTCCACTTTCCGCATTAGGGAAGTCTGTACTGTCATTTGATATAGGCAACCTCCACCACTATCCATCCTCGCATTCAGGTGCAAGTCAACCAACTCCTCCATCACCTTCTAGGCATTTGCCGACTCTTGGACAACATCCTTCTGCGTCATCCTACTCAAGGTATTGGCCACTACATTCCCCTTTCCTGAAGTGTAGGAAATGTCAAAGTCATAATCCTAGAGAAACTCCACCCACCTTCGCTGTTGCATGTTTTGGTCCCACTGGGAAAAGATATACCTCAAACTTTTGTGATCCATGAAGACCACAAAGCGTTCACCAATGAGGTAACGCCACCACAACTTTAGAACAAAGACGACTGCTGAAAGCTTCATGTCATGGGTGGCATAATTATTCTCAAGAGGGCATAGCTTCCTAGACCCATAAGATATCACTTCTTGCTGCTGCATCAACATACATCCGAGGACTTTCCCTGAAGCATCACAGAACACCTCATACGCCGCCCCTTGTTCTGGTAGCCTCAGCACTGGGGAACTAACCAACTTCTACTTCAGAAAGAGGAAGGCTGTCTCACACTGCTAACTCCACACGAAAACCTGATCCTTCTTGGTCAAGGCCGTCAAAGGGGCTACAACACGGGAGAAGATGGGTACAAACCTTTGATAGTAACCTGCCAGCCTGAGGAAACTGTGAACCTCTTCCACATTCTTGGGTGCTGCCCAAGAAACAACTTATTCAACCTTTGATGGGTCCACTGCTACCCCCTGCTCGGACACTACGTTCCCCTAGAAGAGCACTTATCGTTTCTTGAACTTGCATTTTGAAAACTTCCCATATAGCTGGTGCTGTCGGAGGACCTCCAAAACCGTCCTTGGGTGCTCCGCGTGGTCCTCCTCTGATCTTGAATAGATCAGGATGTCATCAATGAACACGACTACGAATATATCCAGATACTCCCCGAAGATGGAGTTCATAATCCCCATGAACACAGCTGGGGAATTCGTAACACCGAAAGGAATGACAACTAACTCGAAGTGTCCATATCTACACATGAAGGTCGTCTTCGGTATGTCACCTTCTCTCACCCTCAACTGGTGGTACCCAGACTACAGGTCGATCTTTGAGAACCATCCTGCCCATTTTAGCTGTTCGAAAAGATCATTTATCCTCAAAAGAGGGTAGCGATTCTTGATCGTCACCTGATTGAGCCTCCTGTAGTGTATGCACAACCTGATACCACCATTTTCCTTCTTTGAAAACAATACTGGAGCACCCCACGGTGACACACTTGGTCAAACATAACCCCTCTTCATCAGATTGTCAATCTAAATCCGCAACTCCCGTAGCTCTGAATGTTCCATCCGGTAGGGAGCCATCGAAATCGGACGAGTACCAGGCTGCAAGTCTATCCCGAACTTGATATCCCGTCAAGGGGGTAGATTCATCACCTCCTCAGGGAAGACATCCATCAACTCGCTGACGATCACTGGCACCTCCACCATCCCAACAGCCACTGACTCCAATAACAGCTCGGCTAACAAGGAGAGGAGGGGTTCCTCTCGCATGCTTCCATTCTAACTGCTCCACTCGCCGGTGAGAACAACATGTCGGCCACCCAAGTCTGATAACACAACCCTTCCTCAGAAGAAGTCGAAGATGGAACACATAGAGAACAACCAGTCGATGCCTGGGATGACATCGTATGGCTGTATCTGTAGCAGAAGAAGATCCCCGACCTACTGATGTGGCCCTATCATTAGTCTGCATCCTCAACAAACATATAACAAGTCAGTCTGAACTCAGATTGGTGTTATCATCTCCAGTGGCACTAGAATTCCCTCGGAATCTATTCCCAAGGAACATGCTATACTGGGTGCAACAAAGGAGTGTGAAGCTCCGGTATCAAACAAGGCATAAGCAAGAGTGCTAAAGAAACAGATCGTACCTCGAACGACATCTGGCCCTGCTGGAACTGCTACCTCTGCTGCGTGTAACTGTCCACGCCCAGCTCCTCTGCCCCTCGGCTGTCATCCAACTCCCCAACCATGCCCCGGTAGAGGTCCCTGAGGAGCACCCTAAGGTCGGATACCTCCTGCAATGTCTGCCCTCGGAGGAGTGGGAGCTCGCTACCCCTGTTGCTGCTGCTGGAAAGGACTAGTTGGAAGCTGCAGCTGGGGCAGGTGCTGGGGCTGTCCGCCACCGCCGTACTGTACTCGGTCCGGTCACTGACTTTGGAGATGTCCATGGCTCCCACAGATAAAGCATCGCGGTCCTTGGTCTGAAGGAAAAGGGCGAGGACCGGGGGACCGGATCTGAAACTGTTGTGGCATGCTCCCCACTGGTCGGAACCTAGAGGGTCCTGATGCTGGAGGCATGGTGATGATGGCCTTCCCCTTCGATGGTCCCAGCTGGATCCCCTCTCATGACACACCTCCTAGAGCGTGCATCCTCTCCACCACTCCAGCCTTCTTCTGGACCGCCAAGTATGTTGGCATGGTAAAGGGGGTAATAGCATACTGGAGGGAGGGTCAGAGCGCTTCCACTAAACATCTTGCCCAAGACTCCTAATCAGGAAAGAGGTCTGGGGAAAAGCAGAGGAGATCCTTGAACATGATCCCCAGCTCTCTTACTGACATACTCCCCTACTGGAGAGAGAGTACCTTCTGCCTCTTCTCTGCCTACATCGTAGAAGAGTGGAATTCCACCCGAAACTCCTTCTCGAAATCAACCCATGCCACCTCAGCCTCTCTCCTCTCCCCCAAGTAAAGCATCCACCACTGACGTGATACTCCCCGCCTCTGGCTGACAGCCAGAGGAACCCAGTACTCCATCAGGGCCTGAATCAGGCCAAAGGCTATCACTAGCTCTTCTAGCCAGCCCTCCATCTTCATATCAGAGGTGATGCCCTCATACTTCTCGAGGGTCTCTCACTGGAAGGCCCGATGCATCATCTGCCACAGGTCATCTTCCCCCTCTCGGACATCCCTCTGCCGATCAGCTAGGTCGACCTCCTGATCCTCGATCGCTCGTACAACTCGGGGTCGTCTTCCGGTTGCCATATCTGTAAGGTAAACAAGGAATGCCTAAGCCCAAGTAGTGCAGAATATCGTTCTTAAAATTTCTTAAACTTCTTATTTATTTCAAATTCCCAAAACACCCCATAAACAGGAGAACACAGGTCATTATGATGCATGTACCTTTCCTAGGGTCTCTCTACCCTGCATTCAGTGTGGCTTTACTTGGTCGTTTGGTAGGTCTAGAGTCCTTGCATCAGATCACAAGGGGCCCTAAAATCCCGTGTCCTTGCCGGTCTTCCCTAGCCTAATTCATTCACCAAGGTCACCCAAAACTATTTCCCTACCATCCCATGCAATCCTCACTATGCCTAACTCCAGACTCCATCCTATCTCTCAACCATCACCTCTGATATCATTCTGTCACGACCGGCCTTCACCAAAAGGAGGGATGGGTCAGCAGATTGACATGCCCTTCCTTCGTCATGTTGAAGGAGAGATAATGACCCCTGAAGCCCGCCTTCAATAGGTCCTGGAGTGGTGACCAGCACCAAGGGTATAGAATTACTCACTAAATGGAATGAATTACCCTTTTTTTAATAGGATCGGGAGATAAGATAGTAAATCCAACAACACCAAAACTAAAAGTGAAAGAAAATCCAAAACATCCATTCCCATATGCATGTTATGAAAGTAAATACCACAAAGTACAAAGTGACTACAAAGGAAGAGCACTAAAGAAAGAAAAACAGCAACTGCAACTGTCCCAAAGGTCCTGCACTAGTATAGTCCTGTGTGATCCCCGAAGTCCTCCTGGAATCCTAAAAGCAGTTTTATATACGTAGGGTGAGAATAAAAGTATACTCGGTTGGGAAAAACCAAAGACTCTCATGTACAAGTGGGGGAACGTGCTAAAGACTCGTGAGAAGCAGACAACCAACAATACCAAGGAGTTCATCCATCCCACTCACCAGCCACACTCACCAAATAACGCAAGCAACTAATATATAGTAATAGCACATCGATGTTTGGGTACCCCGCGCCACATTCCCACGGGTTATTGAAGACATCCTATGCATCGAACCAATCCCGCCATTATCACCACAATCCTACTGCCACACCCCGCCCACACGAACCTGGGCCATATCCTCATGCATTCCCACTACCAAACCCTCCCCGCAAACACCAGGGCCACAACCACTATCCCGCCCCAGACACTGGGGCCACAATTGTCACATTTAACCACGCCTAAAATCCCCTAGGCCAGAACAACCACTGCCATGCCTGATGACACATGGACTAGAAGATCTACTACCACGCATGAAGACACCTGGGCCTCATCCCGAAGGAACTTGGTAAACCACCTTCCCGCACACACCTGGGCTATAACCACCACACTACCCCGCCTGAAGGTTCTTGGGATAATAATGGACCTCAGGCCATCACATCCTACCTGATGATACTTTGGCTATCCGGGAAAGGGAGCAGAAAAGGAGCTAATAACCAGCCACTAATAGTATTGTTCGGAAAAACACCCTCCCCCATGAAATAGGGGTGTTCGACACTAAGTTATCAAATTGGGTTGGGCGCGAATAAGAAACAAAAAACTACAAGTATATGTATAGGTAACAAGCACTCACCCAATGTTTATGTTTTTCTTCAGCCTGCCTAAAGAACACATTCAGCACCCACATCCAAGTCACAACTCACACCAAACCAAAACCCATTTGTCTCATCATTGTTTTCATGTTTAGTAATAATGTTTAAATAAGTTTCTGCACCTACTTGGGCAACTAAAAAGCATATGCACAAGCCAAGGAAAGAGTACAGTCAAAAATCAACTTAAACATTCACACCCGGTTCTCTTGTAAAGTCACAACAATAAAGGGATAAGTGAGATCCCTCGAAGTACTGGAAGCAAAGAAAACCACAAGGTACAGCCCATGTCCCCAAGATCCAGGAGCCAACGGTTTCTCAACAACATAGTATCCCTCCTCAATTCATGATATAATCAAGGTAACCACCCAGCCTTAAATTCACAACCACTGGAAGCATAACAACAGGGGATCCCATCCCCACCCACATCACCCAGCAGACGGCCCGTGAGAAATGAAAAACAACCAAACCACCACCACCAACACAAAGCTTGACCATGCCGGTATTTCCAGATTTATAAGATTTAACACACTCCATGATTTCAATTTTTGTGCTTTAACTGGAGTTATCACAGAAGAGGTTGATCCTGGTGCTTTCAATTTATTTATCCGGATATATGTGATTAACCGAATTCCTTTTCACAACAAGGGTTCACAATTTCAAAACAAGCCATTTAAAATATCACCAGGGGTTCATTAGTGCACAAAGAAAGACCACCAACGTCCATGATTTTTAGTAGGCGTAAGCCCACACAATTCATAAATCATTAATCGAGTAAGAAGATAAAAACAGAGCAACATCATCGGTCACATCCCTCCCATTTCAATCTTTAGAATCAGTTTATATCTTTATTAGGGCCTGGTTAATCCAATTCTATAGAATCAGTAGCACACCCACCCCACATGATACACAAAAATGATAGACTAAGGAGAAATTCCCTAATAATTGATCAATGATCGATGTTTATCTTTACGCCGCCAGGAATAAGGGACGCGCCAAACTGTAGGGGGTGGGGGCTCGAGAACTCACGCACGAGCAGACGAACAGACGAATCGATCAGAGGGTTATTGAGAAAAGAAACCTAAGGGGTACCCTTTTAGTTTATAATGTTCTGGGATGGTTGAGATAGAACGTTAAACCACGGAAGGAGCGGGGTCGTGGGTTGACCACGCGGTCCCACACGTTATTAAAAGGTCCCGCCCTTCGGGGCAGTTTAAACCAACACACCCAAGGTATCTCACATAATCAAATGCCATTAATAGGCATTACTGGGCTTCAAAAACATGCTTAAACGGGTCAAAATAGGGTTTAAACCCCAATTTGTGCAAAAAGGAGGCGCTACTGGAAAACCTGTGAGGGTAGCTGAGAGCTACCGGTAGCCGAGAGCTACCGGTGGCTGACAGTCACTGGTAGCCGAGCTATCGGTAGGTGGAAGCAACTGGTAGTCGAGAGCTACTAGTAGGCTACGGCTACCGGTAGACCGAGCTACCGGTAGGCCTACTACCGGTAGGCTAAGGCTACCTGTAGGCCTATTGTGGGCCAAACATCACCGAGAAGTTGGGATGGCCTCCCAGAACACCCATAACACCTCAAGGATCAGATTTTTACTATGTAATGGACCTCCCAAAACCCAGGCCATTACATAAAATTACCATAACACTTGTCCAAATTTAATTGTATGAGTTTATTTCAACCAACACCATAATTAGGATAAAATTATTACCTCTGGAATCCACGTTTATGAGAATATGACTTATATAATATTATATGAAAAAAGTCAATTTTGTCACAATTTTGTTTTTAAAAAGTGAAATATTTTAAATTTGGGGTTATGTGTGGGATGTATTCGAATATATATAGTATTTTGGAAGAAAACAATTTTATATAATATATTATAATTCATTTTTTTAGATTAGTTATAATTTAAATAAATGTTTTCACAAAGATGATGTATTAATTATTTAATTAAAGGGAATATAAAATAAATGATATTAAAAATATTCAAATAAATATAATTTAAAATCAATAATTGAATACAATTTTTTTTAGATTACTTTGACATGTTATTATTGTTTTATAAGTAATGATTCAAATTTATCTTTCCTTTATGCGATTTTTAAAATCTCAAGTATTGAATAGTGTTAAAATTGATATTATTGATATTTTAAAATAAATGATATTTTATTAAATGATATAAATTTATAAAAATAAAAATTTAAACCAAATGATTAGGATAAATTATAAAATTTTATAAATGATTAATTTAGTGCTCATTTCTTATTTATGGTAATTATATTAACCCTCAAACTGAATATTACATGATATCATGGTAAGAGTTAGAAGGGATAAATGTGGGATAAAAAATGCGTAAGGATTATAAAATTGTCAAAACTTATATAATTTTAATTGTATTAAGGTAATTCAATAAATAATAATCATGTATTCTGAATAAATCACTTTTTATATATTCTAAATAGAAGTGTAATTTTTATTAATTTAATATTTTGAAGAATTCTAAGAGTGTCCATCCCCTCTTATAAAAGGGAACCCATTAATCTCATTTACTCAAATGTAAAAACCTATTTTTTTAGAAAATATCTTCCAAAAACCGTCCTAAAACCTATCTCCGCATTATAGATATCTTATTTTAGTAAAACTACCCTTCTTTAGAGGTGTTAAGGCGTTAATTAAAGGAGATCATCCGAAGAAGATGAATCATTTTTAATTAAATATTTTCTATTTTATTTTTTCTTCCATATCCTTGAAATCTTCTTCCACCATGATGAAATAATAAATATAGTATAAGATATATACTATTATGTTATTGTATTAATATCATTACCTAAATCTATCTCCACTTCCATAAAATGGGAAAAGAACCATCATTCATGTGTACGATGAACTACTGCCTCACAAACTGATATAATTTGTTTTCCATCATCATACATCAATACTGATTATAAAAATGGAATTAAAGATTTTATATGATTTAAATGATGTATTTATTATTATTAAAATATAATATATCATTTTTTTCTTACCCTTCCATTCATGTAAAAATGATAATGTCGTTCGTGCGTACGTGTGCACTATCACCTCCACGATGCGTTGTGATTCATTTTTGATCACCACATCACAAGAATGATATAAATATATTGAAATTATTGAAATTATATTAACTATATTATTATCATTCCGTAGTGATAAAATAATACTTACCATAATTCTATAATGATCGTTGAAAAATGAAAATGTTTCTCATGCATACGTACGAATTACAACCTCTATGATTATAACATAGTTCATTTCTCATAACCACGTTTAATGGTTTGTTTAAAATTTATAATTTATGTATTAAAATGATAATAATTTCATGAATATTATTATATATATGGATTAATTGAAACTTTGAATATTGATATAATTTCAAATTCATTTTGGACTTAAGTATCGAATATTGTTAAAACATCTGATGTGAACATAAAAATTTAAGTACCGGTTATATCGTGTTAATAAGTGATATGAAAAGAATAATTTACCTGAAAAAGGTTAAAAATAAATTAAACATTTAACATATGTTTATTATTCCATAGGATAAAGAACATACATAATTATTCAGATTCAAGGTATGGGTGTTTTTAACTAAAGACATTGTTTTTAAATGTTTTAAGGATTTATCCTTCTTAACTATATTTGTTTCACTTCCTTGTTTGAAAAATGGTTTTTCTAAATGTGGAAATTAAATTTTTTAAAATGGGACCTTTTTTTTATAAAGGAATATTTTTAATCGAATTTATTTTCAAAACCCTCTGTTGAAGTGCCTTTTTCAACACTTTTTTCACAAAATTCAAAAGGTGTGATTTTTTTAATATTACATGTCAGGTATGGTTTATCCTTATTTCATTACCATTTATCACTTTAATTTTTTCATTATAATTTTAATTTTTCTTTAAGATAAAAATTATTTCATTATTATTTTTATATAATTTATATTTTAAAAGTTATTTTTTACATGAAAAGGGAAATATGATATCTGAAAGTAATTTACACATGTGTTTAAAGAAGTTTTCAGTGATTTTATTCATTATTTAGTCCCTGAACATTATATAAAAAGTTTTCATCCCCATTATAGGTCATAGGTGGGTATGATATAGCTTATATGAAGGGTTGAGCCCCATTATAGATTAAGAGAAATGAGTGAGCCTGATATGGCTTATATGAAGGGTGAGCCCCATTATAGATCACCAATGTATTGGGTACTCCAGAGATGGAAGTTCACCATATGGTTTTTCCTTTTGTAAGGGTCAATGTAAGAGTTATATGTCATTTATTCTCTAAGTAACCTATGTTATTTTTTTATGCATGCTAATTAGTTCTTATGAAAAATATTTTAATTTGTTTTCTTATTTTTATTAGACTACATATTTTCATTCTTTGTGTCCCTTACTATGATTTTGTGCCATCAAAAGTTTTAAAAAAATTTCATAGGGTATAAGGAAGGGTCAAATAAAGGAGTATTTAAATATTGAATATTTTTCCTAAATAAAAAAATCATGTTTTATTTTAAAAGTTTTGTTTTTTGGACGAAATAGATACTGTTTTAGTTCTATAAAATTTGTATAATTACAGGATGTTATTTATGAATTATGGTATTATTATATAAAACTATAAAATGAAAATATCCTATAATGTGAATTATAATTCCAAAATTCTATAATTAGTTATGTTTATGGTTGAGTCCTTACACTTATACCCAAACAACGCTTCTTAATTGTATCTTAGGGAAAGATATTTTTCATAATATTTGTAACTTGATATTGTGTAAGCACATACTAAAATTTTAATAACTTGTGCTAAAATTATCCATTAGGATGTTTTAATATATTTAAATGGTATTATCCATGTATTATTGATATAATTTATTCAATGTTTGATAACAATTAAATTTTAACATTTGATTCCCAGAGAACACATCACATAAAATCCTATATATTAAATTAATTTCGTTATTGATAACAATTGGTTGCAAGCATGATTTGATATAATATATTTAGACAATAAAATGCTTAGTGAAATACTTTTTTTCTTCCGAATATTCTAATAAATTCATAATCTATGGCGATGGAACCCACTACCAAATTTAGACATTCTATGGTCTTTTGAACCAATCCAATTTACTCATGTATATAAAAATAACTCTAGATGGTATTCAATATTAGAGAGAAACAAAAAATATATAATTCCTTTGATATAACATAATAATCTCTTTCCTGCTGGTAATATGATTTCCTAGTAATTACTCTAGTAAATTTTGGGTTGAGATCTGGTAAACATGATATTAGTTATTTTCACTACTAATTATAGAAGGATACCTATTATCTACCTATACTCTAAGATATTGACCTCATTACTATCACCATATCTTGAAAACATTAACCATGTTGTAATTGGTGTTTTCATTTCCAAGAAATTTTCAATTCCAAGTGTCTTTAGCACCTTTTTCAAATTTAGTTTTGGAAATAAACATTCAATTCTTTCCTTGATTCAACTATTTTTCTGTAAAATATTTCAACTAACTGATAAAAGTTGTTTCAAACTTGTACCTCATTAATTCTATAAGTATATTGAATTGTTCTTTATCTAATCCTAAAAAATAATGCAATCCATATAAATGAGCACTAACATCCAATAACCATTACCCTTATTGATATAAGTATTATGAATAACAATGCCTCACCAAAATATATGATTTTAACAGTGTTTATCAACCCTAGAATACCATTATATTATGATTTTTTCATCCCATAAAGTATATTATCCATAAAAAAACATTTTCTCCTCTTCTTGGACAATAAAACAATCTTCTTTAATTAATATACACCTCTTATTCAGTTAAATAAATAATAAATGATGATTTGACATCCATCTAGAATAAATTGAAACATATCATCACTTTTATGTATAAGAATAATTGAATTTATTCCAGAATATCCACAGTAGAAAATGTTTCCTCTATATATATTCCTTCAATATTGTAGTATCCTTTAAAAAAACCATGCATTTTTTTGAATCCTCATGACATATTTATTTATTTTTTATAGAAACCCCATTTAATGTAGATAATTATCTTACCCACTATCCTCAAAAAAAATCTCTCATGTTTGATTTATTTCAATTTGGTCATTCTATTCATGAATCACTTGTAAAAAAATTTCATATTTAACATGTTCTTCAAAACACTTTGGATCTACATTAGATAATCATGAATTCTTATATATAGACTTAATTAACCTCAATTGAAAAAATGTTATGCAGTCAATGATGATATTCGTTTCAACAATATATTTTTTTTCTATTTATATTTATTTGTAGATACTCATCTAATATCATTATAATAATCACCAGTTCCTTAATTCAGGTCAAATATATCCCTAATTATTCCCTGTAAATACATAAATACTCATCACTTACATACATAACTTCCACACTATTATTGTAATGATTCTAGTCATTTTTTATAACATTGATGTATCATTATTTGATAGTCATTATAATTAAATTAATAAAATACATATACAAGATTCTTTTTAATTATTATCAAAGGAAAATCAATCCATCTTCATGAGATTCAAAATAATTTAAATTTTTTTATTGAGAATAAAGATCAGAATTTTAAAGTTTAAAAAATATTTCAATGTTGGATTATTCCAATACCATATCACATATTGATTCGTTCTTGTCCCAATCACAAAAAATATCTGTTAATAATATAGATCAATGTTAGGAATGATTCCTTAAAAACTGATCTATTTTATATTTATCAATAATAATCATTTTATCCTTGTTGATTATGATTCGATTTTTCCTCTCAAATAAACCATTCCTTATAAGTTCTCACTACAAAAATAGGGTTCATTATCCAATTCTTCTTGGGATATTCCTCCACCTAGAAGTTGGTAAACTTTATTCTGTTATTAGTTAATAATTTAAAAATATTCAATGTGAGCATATCTACATCCTTACTGTGATACTGAGCGATGAAACTAAACACCTTAGACCTGTGGGTAATGAACATCAAAAATTTCATTCAGTTATAATCATTAACCTGTCATATATGGTATCTATTTATAATAATGGATCTTAGAGATATCAATCTATACAAACCAATATGCACTAATTCAAGAAACCATTTTGAATTCAGGTCGTACAACTTGGATATCATCCCATTAATATTTTCATTTTACGAACATCACATGTGTGTGTCTGATCACATGATAGTCAAAGGATATCATGATCTACATCAATATTCACTGAATCCTTGAAAGAGTCTTGGATCAAGTGACCAAACCCTTTATATGAAAATATTTTTTTCCCTTCCATGGATGGGAAACATATATCTTCTTCTCCACCGATGAAGAAGATATTCATTATTATGTAGTTACCTTTCACCATAAATGTACCTTCATTTTCAATGATGAAAAAATTATTAATTTTGAAATTTGTAATATATATTGAGACACATATTTGACTTAAAAATTGAAGGTTGTGAAAAATAGATTTGACAACCATTTCTTCTAAGAGTCTCATGTGTTTTCCCTCATATATGTATTTTTAGAAGCTAATAATCTTTAATATTACATCATTTTTCAAGAATATGAAACATTCTTTGTCATACTTGATTCCATTGACAATATCCTTATTTTCGATTATATGGGAAGTAAATTCATTTTATTTTATATAAATTCATCCTTGATACATTTTTTCTGGAAATATCCTTAATCAATTCCTTATCATAAATTTTATTTTTTATCAATATCATTTAGTTGACACTTTCATATGATTTGTATATTTGATCCTACTTTGAATATGATGGAAAAAAATCATTTTTTCAAATCATTTTTTTTATTTTTTATCCTTATTTATGTCTCCTTAAAATGTGTCATATGAACTTTTTTTCCCTTTATATGCGAACTCCTCAACTCCAATGGTTAGAAATACCTAAACATATGATAACATCCATCATATCAAAAATAGTATCCACAAAAATAAAATATGAAATGTTGATATCTACTTAGATAAATTTTTCTCCCATGTGAATTAAAATACCTATTGCCTAAAGTATATATACTTTGTGTATGTAATATATCTTCAGAATAATAAAACCTCATCTCAAGTGAATTATTGATTTTTTAATGTTTATCTCATAGATCTTTGGGTATTTTTAATCATTTGATTATGATTCACACCCAAGTTGACCTTCATCTATGGATAGGGTTTTTATGACATGTAATGAACCAGAAAAATATTTTTCTTATGCGTAAGAATTATATATGTTTTTTCATTCAATGTTTACTCTGTTTCAACAAACAATCCTCTAACTTCCAAATGGGACCTCCATGCTTCTCCTTCACCTTTTTCTGCATCCTGTTAGATATGATATCCCAATTTCACACTATTAGTCAATAATATATTCTACTCAAGGATTTCATGTTGAAAATACATGATTTATCCCTCTATATATTTATATATTTGACTTGAAATTTCATTTTTTATCCAAACAATCAATAATTTGGGATTTATATTCAATCATTATCTTGTACTGATTAAACTTTCTTGATTTATATAGAATTTAAAATTTGAATTTTATATATTTCAATATAAAATCAAACATATCTTCTTTCTAGTTAGATATATAGAGTTTTTAATCATGAACCAATCCATTATATTTCTTCATTATTTCTCTCCAAATATCTATCTCATCATATTAAACCTCTAAATATTATTTTAGATCAACTCGCCCTTATAATTATTCTGCATCATCATCATTATCATCCGTTATTTATAACATGTCTACATCAAAAACTGAAACTCATTATTTGATTTAATGAAAGTGCTCAAATTCTTTCACATCGATGTTTTTAAACTATCATGCTATTTTGATAGTAGTTTCTTTCTCTTGAAGAATTTATACATAGTACTCCTCCTACCTTTCATTTTACATGAATATTTTTTTGTTGGATTTTCATCATATACATCATCATCTTGAAGTAAGTGGGATATTTTCATTAAATGACCCTTTATATTTTTAAATTTAAAAAAACAAATGGAATTACTTCATCAAGCTCGTATTATTAATGATCATTCTCGACATAGAGATTTTTAATATATAAGAATGTGTCTTCTTAAGAGTTCTAGTTTTTAATAGACATATTATCATTTTTCATCATATCATATGAAACAGAATAACAATAAATAATATATAATGTCAACTCCTTTGTAACCTCAACCTCAAGGATATAAAATTTTTTATTCAATAATTTTTAAAATATTTTTAAGATGTGCTGGAAAAAATACACATCATTGAGGTTTTGTCAGAGTATTCATGTACAATCCATAGTCACATTTAAAAAAACAAATATTGAATCAACATATTTACTCATGTTCATCCTAAATACCCCATACTTTTCAAAGATCTTACATCTTAGGTTTACCAACCATTGAGTCACATTCATTGATATTGAAAAACCTTTCACATATGGCATGCATGGGTTTACACACCACGAACTTCATATAAATTATATTGGATAAGGATACCAATGAATTTATTAGTTCTTCTAGATTATACATATGGTTTTTTACAATTTTCCATAACTAACATTTTTTATCCATAATAGCCAAAATTATATGAATTAGAGTTGTTTAAAAATCTATACATAAAGATCTAAAATAGTCATATATCTGATTCATCAAATGTTAAAATTTATTCTCATTAATGATTGGAATACCTTTTTGATTGAATACTGCTATCAATTCCACTAAGTGATGAAATCCACTCACTTGAAATTTCAACAAATACCACATTTTTTCCCAATAATTTTGCGCATCTTTGATAGTGAGTCAAAAATAAAAAATTTAAATTCCAACTTACTACCTAGTACGATGGTAAGATAGGGTCGAACCACAGGGATGATTGATGTTGTTATCAGTGACCAACAAAAACAAAATAAAACAAAACAAAACCGAAAAACACAAAAAAAAATATTGGTGATGATGTAACTATGAAATGAATGAAATTATGTTTATGGAAGTGAATATAATTGAGTGAGTGAAAGAAGACATGAAAATACGGCAGACAGAAAGCTGGAAACATGGAAGATCGATAAGCAATCAAGCATGCAGCAAAAATAATCAGTATATGAGTAGGGGGAATCAACTGGTCGGTTTCAATAATGTTTTACCCTATTCACACACTAAATTGAAATATATGGATCTGACACAAGGAAAATGGAATGATTTATCATCTAGTGAGCATGTGATAGAGTAATTCTTACAGTCTTTCAGCTGTGAAAATCATTCCATCTCATAATGACAATAGTCAGAAATTAGTGAGCTCAAATTATCGATTAAACTCAATGTGTATCTCTCATTTGATCTTGAATCATTTTTCAATTAAATTCCCAGATTGAAAACAATTTAAATTTTAATTTGATCAAGACTAGTTTCCACTAATCATGACGATTTGATTAGAAACCGTTCAAATAAATAGAGAGAGAGAGAGAGAGAGAGATAATCCAGTGAGAAGTAATGTATGCATGAACAAGAGATTAATAGTTTGAACCGCCCAGATAACTCCCCCAGAAGGAAAATTTCCAAGAATAGTGACTAAATTAAGTATACTAACAATGTTAAACACAAAGAAGATCATAATGTAATAGGCTTTAGAAAAATAGATCATAAGGAAAAAGATATAAATCTATCTCCCAACTTAATCTCCAGATTCTCTCAACTAGATATACTCTGCTACTCAATGGTGAATGAGATTAATTTATCTCGATCTCCCATCCTTGGACTCAAGATGTGAGATCATATACTTTGATCTACTGCTCATTGGAAGTCGAATTATGAAATTCTTGAAGTTGTGAAGTATGGAAGTGGTGGGTGAACCATGTACAATGCTCTTCTCGTCCTCTGTAAGTGAACTATTTCTACCTCACGTAGAACTCTCTGAAATCATGCAAAGTCTTCCAAGGCCTCCACCTAGAACTTTCACGATGTAATTTCTTCCCTATCATTCATTGAAGTTATAAGGCCCTGACCCTAGAAGCCCAGAGTCAGTGCATTATTACGTATCATTTCCATGATCAAAAAAGATCAAGCCTTGAAATATTGATTAGTTAATATCCTTGGAAATAATAGATACATTCATATGGTTTACATTACATCATAAAATGGAAAACTACTACAACATTATTTCCATGTAAAACATTTTGATCCCATATACTATCCCTGAAGGCCATTCATAATATACTTCTTCACATCCTGGGAAAGATAAAACATAGAAAGGGGAGACCTCATATGCTCATTAAGGATAAAAATTTAGCAGAAACATCCATAAATAAGCATAAAAATTTAAGTAAATGTATAAAACTAAAACAAAATCCTTTTAAACATGAATTTCAGCATATTATGGAAAAGATAAAATAAAATACTTCCATTTACATAATCACATGGATATTATACTAGTCGAATAATCACATGTAATATCAATATCCACTTTCATAATGATGGAATGCATAATTCTATACTATCATAACCACATAGTCAGGGGCTTGTGCAAAGACTACAAATAAGATTTTTTCAAGGCCTTGTTCCAAGACACTAGTTTTTCTCATGAGACCTACTGATGCATCAATAAGCTATAGCGTACTCCTCCCATCACTTACTAAGTCTAATGCCTTCCACGTATGAATAGTTTTAAACATAACATAAACATTTATATTAAAACCCTCATACGAAATGTCAATAATTTATTCATAAAACATGAATGGTATAAAAATAACACATCCACAGTCAACCATAACTCATTCAGAAAAATATGGAAGATTGTATTATAATAAATCAACCTCAATCAAGAATAATGAAGGATATTGACATAGATGAAGTTAATCATCAAAACTATTTGAGAGAAATATCCCCCTTTTTTCTTTAAAACATTTAAAAGTCTCACTATTTATAAAAATGTTGTTTAAAATAGATTTTTGAATCAAAGTGTCTCATAGCACTTTGAAACTTTTAAAATGAATTTTAATTTTAAAAAATTATTTTTCATATAAATAAAATCATAAAAAAATTAAAACATGGACATTAATGAGAATGATTTAGAAAAATAAAATTTTAAAACATTTAAAATGATATTTTAGTTAGGGTTCCTAACCAAATGAGAGACGCTTGAATACAAATAATTGAGGTAATAAAAACATTAAAATATCATGAGAATAAATTTATTCATGATATACTATGTCAAAGGACATTATATACACCATATAAAAGTGAATTGGTTCATAACAACAAAGATGTCACAATGGAATTTAAATTGAGATAAAGTTCCTTATAAAGATCGTATCCTTTGGTTACGGATATATCGACGACATAAATATGTGTGAAAAATATAAATACACTCAATATGATGGATATTTAGTGTAAATCAATCAAAGGACATTCACACATATTCTTGTAAAAACAATACTAATTAATTGGATGTTTAACTCAATAAATAGAGATTGAGTTAAAATTACTCTTATCAAGTTCATATCGATGACATGAGAATTTATCAATGGAGTGATTATGTGTATCAAATGTATATCTACATAAATGGGATTGGATATTACTACACAAATAATAAATATTGATTCTAGAAATAATCATGGAGTAAAATAATCAATGAAGTATTCGTAAAGTCGAATGAGTGGAAATTGAAAATTGAAATTCCCTTACCAATTTGGTATCTTACGAAACATACATCCCATGAATTATGGATCATAAAATGAAGATGTAATTAATTATAAATTAAATTATATTACAAATAATAAAAATATTGAGCAGTGCACACACCTCACAAAAAGAAAATAATGGTTGTATGGCGTCAATCTCCCGGAAATAGGAAGTGAGATGAAAACCCTTACTTCGTTGTAATCAGTGGAGTCATATGGACAAAAGTTAATAACAATTAAATATATCACATAATACCAATAATATAAAGATAATCATGATAATATATATATCAAATGATAGTACAAAATACACCACATTTAATAAATAACTGGCGAACAATGGTAATCTCACAGAATTAAATGTGAGATAAGAAACCCCTTACCTTGTACTTTTACTTGGACGATTGTAGGATAACCTACTTTATAATGGTGAACTAATATTTATTAAATTATAAAAGAATAATATATATTAATATGGCATCATATATGATCTTTTCACTTTGTTTGGATAATAATATCTTAGTATTATCGTTGTTTCGTGTGTTAACGGATTTCTTTTCCTTTATATTCTTTATTATGTGAGTCATATTTGTGATGGATGGGATGTATCTGATTCATATATCGAATTATATCAAGTCATTAAACATTATTTTTAATCATCTAATGAAAATTAGTCTAGAATTGATACGACGGGGAATGAATCTCATCCTGTTCCTGGAGACGGTAATCTGTTTGTATGCACGAGGGACAATATCATTTTTTTGATATTAAAATAATATATAATTGGTTGGTATATGATATACACAGAATCATAGTCATGTTATATTTATTATTTACATCAATTACACATCATTATTATACCCATCCAAATAATAATTTATTGAATAACAATTACACCACGACGTAGAGACACTAAGTCGTACGGACGCACGTATGGTGACATGTCATTAAATGGATGGATAGAATAATGAATTTGGTTGTACCATATTTATAATATCATTATAGTATATATAATATACTGGATATATTATTTTACAATGGAAACAACAAAGAAAAAGGAAGTGGAAGAAGCAAGGGACTTGAAAGTGGTGATAAAATATTTACCTCTTCTTCGGGTTCTTCCTTTTGATTTGATCAAAAGGGCTCCTTAGGATGGATTTATAACTAAAGTAATGCCTCTAGGATGAAGGGAGGATAGTTGAGAGGGTATTTGGGCAGATTTTGGCCTAGGAAAATGGCTTTGAAGGTGTAAATTAGAGAGAAGGGGGTGTGCCATTCTATAAGATGGGTGAGGGGCACGTTTGGAAAAGCTTGAAATATTATTTAATAATAAAATAATTTTCTGTTTCTAATGACTCTAAAATGGATTATTTAAAGGATAAGGTGTGTATTGGTTTCAAACCACTCAACCAATAGGTTTTATATAGGTTTGGGTCACTATAATAACTTTATCTTTTAGATGTAACTCTTAGTTAAATTGTTTGACATATACCACGTCTCTTGGTATTTTTATATTATATGGTTAATAAACATACTATATACTTCCAAGCGAACCCCAAGTGGTTTATTAATGATACACCTATCATTATATAAGTCTTTTATCCTATCTTTAGATTTTTAGGAATAGAATATCAATTAATAATATAGTATTGGTTTTAAAAACTCTTTTAGGTCAATTTCGACACTATTTGGTATTTTGTTTTTGCTAAATTCATAAAATAATTATTAAATCAAAAATAATTTCTTCTAAAAAACTCTAACATATAATATTAACCTTAAAAATTAGTGGAATTCATTAAAATTCTCAAATTATATTTATTTGGATATTTATAATATCAATTACTTTAATATTTTATTAATTAGGTAATTACTACATCATCATTGTGTCACAAATAAATTAAATTATTTAACATATAAAAAATATAAATAAAATACCATTATGTAGGAAATATTTTTATCTTTCTAATTAATATTTATTTTTTAATTTATCTTTTGTATAACCCTATATTAAAAATGTTTTAGTTATTAAACTTTGATATTAACTCTTTTAACTCTTCTTTAAATAAAATAATGATAAGTGTCCTAATCTAATCCAAGTGGACAAAAAAGGTTCATATTTTATTCCTAAGGTTGTTTTTCGTAGAATTATACATATCCAATAGAATTAGGAAATGTTTTAAGTTAATAAAAATATCATTTTTACCCTTAATTACCTTATTTAGTTTTAACTGTGGAAAATAAAAGTAAAACGTTACTATTGACCAAAAAATATTTTCATCTAATTGAACCAAATTTTACTTATTGATATAAATATTGTCTCTTGGAGTTTTGAAATTCAACTCACAAAAGCGGTAAAATCATGTTTTATTTGAATTTTCAAATTCTCCTAGGAGGTGGGTAAAAGACGGTGAAAAGTTCAATAAAATTTTTATATATCTAAAATGTTTATAAACAGACACCAATGAATTAAATTAATCTTATATAGGTATTATGTATCTATTTGGAACTAAAATAAATTTAAATAAATAATTATTTAAATAAAAATTTGGTTTTAAACTATAACTCAGTGTTTTTCATTATTCATCAAAAATTGAATGTTTTCATAAAAATACCTGAAATTCACCCTAAGAGAATTTCGATATTCCAATTCCAAAAATTATGTCTATATTACAAAATTAAAAACATATAAGTTGTATTAATTAATATCAAATTAATTCCCATTGTCAAAACAAATAGCTTGTTTTTTAGAAACAATAACTATCAAAAGATTGACACTTGTTTAAGTATAATTTCAATGTGAAATTAATTCCAATGAAAAACATTGGATTAAATGGTAAAAATATAATATAATTATACTTCAAAACAATTCAAATGTTTAACTGAACACTATAAATTATTCTAATATAAAAAGTTGTTTTCAATTAAAATTTAGTATTTTTCAGTATTCATCAAAATATAAAAGTTAACAAAAAAGTTCCAAAATTTGTGCAAAATAAAATTTAATGTCCTGATTATAAAGAAGAATTTTATTTCATTAAATTGAATAAATAAAAGTTTCAAATATTGGTTTTAAAAAGGTTTTTCCATTAAAAGGTGGTAAATTTCATTTAAAAAAATACTTTTATTATCTGAAAAAATGAATTTGTTCTTATATTATGTCTAAGAAACACAGATTATGGATTCTAAAATTATATGGAGTAAGTAAAATTAAAAATTCACTTAATATTATTCATAAACTCTTCTGAACGACTAGTTTGGTAAGTCATGGTGTTCCCGAACTCGGTGTTGCGTGTAGCACAAGCTATTGAATTAATTTAAAGAAAATAACTTACTATGAAATCTTGGGGTGTTACAGAAGTAGATACTCATAACATATTGAAAATTTGTGCACCTAGAGCCATGATCCCATCCCCTGAAATAGAAAACAAAAGATAATTCAAAAAAGTATTAGAATTAAATATAGATATTTATAACTACATATTATTATTACTATATGTTATATTATAATATAGATAATTAAAAAGTGGGTTTTATTAAATACGCATGCTATAAATAAATTATTTAATTAATAGAAAAACAAATAAATAAATAATGAAAATTAAACTACTTATATATATGTTAAAATTTTTACATACTTATAAATATTAATGTTATATAAATGAAATAATATATTTAATATTTATAATTAAATGTAAAATATATTTTTATGATAAATTGTTTTTGAATAAATGAAATAATTAAATATTATTATTAATGATTAAAATTGTTAAATTAAATACACTATATACAAGTATTATTAAATATAAATTTAAACTATTAATAAACTATTATTATACTATTATTTTTGTTATTATATTTATTTATCATAAATAATAACTATATTATTGTAATATATGTTATTATATGTATTGTACATTATTATATATATATGTAATTATATAATATTATATGTATTATATTATATAGAAAAAGTAAAGAATCAAAAAAAATAAAAAAGAACAAGAATTGAAGCATGAGGGGAGGAAAGGGGGAGTTTTTTTGGTTTTATAAAAAAAATTCGGGAAAGGGGGTCCGTGTTCGCGTAATTTTAAAAATGGTCCTTGGATGCATGAACGACATTCACGCATTGTTCCCCCACAAAAGATACATGAACCCCATTCACGCATCCTTCAGTTGGTATGCGAAGGATGCGTGAATGGGGTCCACACATCCCTCCATGTCGACGATGCGTGAACGGGGTTCATGTATCTGAGCCACGGTAGGGATGCGTGAACCCCTTTCATGCATCGTTCACAGACCAACCGAAGGATGCGTGAATGGGGTTCAAGCATCCCACCGAGAAAGTTTATAAAAGCACCCCCCCCCCCCTCAAGAACCATTGTTCTCCTCTGGATTTTTTTGCGGAGCCCTGTAGAAATTCTTTCCCAACAAATATTTGCTACTTTTATAGAGGTAAAATTTCTAGTTAACATTTTAATTGTTTTAATTATGTTTATTTATTTCATTGGTATGTTTAATTGTGTGTATGATTTATTTATTTCTTATTATATGCATGATGTGTAATGTTTTCTATGATTTAATTTTCTGGATTTGGAATGTTTGTATGATTTGATTTTTTAAATGTATGTTGTCTGAATATTGAAGGTTTTACGTTATGTCTAAAATGTTAAATGTTTTGAAAAAGTAATTTATGTTAGAGAAGTTTATTTTGATGAATGGTTTTGATGTAAGTGTAAATTATATTACTTTTATTTACTAGTAATAATAATTTTAATCAATAAAGTAGAAAATATATTTACTTTTATTTGGAAAAGTAGAAGAATGGCCAAAAAAAATACAATTTCATAAAATTTAAAATAAAAAATGTGTTTATTAGGTAAATATCAATTATAATAGTTATAATAAAATTTATTAAATGTTATTAATAATTATATATATATATATATACATGAAGTTAAATTTTTGGAAAAGAGGTGTAGTATTTAATATACATTTCATATTATAATATATAAAATTATATAATATGTATAATACAAAAATTATACCAAAAAACATTGTATGAGTGATGAATGATCTTGAGATGACCAACCATGCATAATTGAAATTGCATGTTTTATTTTGTGTATTTAGTTATTGAATTTGTAATAATTGCATTTTTTCTACATTGATGACCTGCAAGTCATCTCTCAGTTAGTGTAAGGACCTACGTGTCCGCTTAAAAAAAGTTATGTATTTCAAACCCCTAGACCTCCTCACATGCATGTGAGTAAATTTATAATTAAAAGACAGACCCCCCCCCCCCCCGAAGAGGTGTCCCTGAAGAGGAATTCGAGAACTCATTCGAGAGGAGGCGTTGTTGTTTGACAGGAGATTGGCAGTTGTTGAAATATTTGATAATAGAGACAGGAGTCCACCCACAGTTTGTGGTCAGTTTATCAAATAATGATAAACTAATCGTAAGTCTCAAGATCAAGTCATGATTATATATTCATAAGTAATATAACATTATGAAACATTATATTAAATTTTCTTTTGTGATAATATCACAATCATTATACCTTAACAGTGATAAATCAATACATAATAAAAGTCTCAAGATAATCAATTATTCAAAACCAAATCAAATCATTTAAAATGTTAATGTATTATATAATATATTTTAAATTATTTTTTTAATAGGTAATTATGTCTCTGCAAATATATTGTAACATTGAGGTAATTTATACCAAGCAGGGTTTTAGCTACAGTGTTCCACCTGCGAGAGTGGTAAATCTCCATGATTTTATGAAATTGGATACAGTTTGTAATATGATTCATAGTCAGTTAAAACTGCTGTCTGAACAAGCAATCACTTCAATTAGATACCTACATCTTCAATATACTGAGTGTCTATGGTACATTGATTACCCTATAGTCGATGACGAGGATTGGATGGAGGCTTCTCTGTTATTCAGGTAACATTGTATTAATGGTTTAATGGAATTATTTGTTGTCATTTATGATATTTATGTAGTGTGATCGATTAATATAGAACTATGCTTTATGAGACCTATAGAAGAAGGTCCTTCACATCAGTCTTATTCATTTCTTTCTCCTCATATGACTCTTGTGGAAGAATGTCATGAAAAAGATGATCAAAAATTGGAAGGGAATATAGATGACATCCCTTTGTGTGCTGATATAGTGCATCAAATTTTATCGGAGGAAGAAGAATCTAGGGATTCATCAGGAGATGATGAGGAGGGGAATGAACCTTCTAAGGTTCCTTTAAGAGATAGACATCCAATACATCCACCAGTTAGTGGTAATCATCCTTCTTTTTTGAGTTCCTTAGTTGAAGGAATGTCTCATGAACAACATTTTTATTGGGATGTCATTACACTGGCTTCTGAATTCCCTAGAATTATAGGGAATAGGCCTTCATCAAATGATAATGCCATATATGTTGGGCAGGAGTTCAAAAGTAAATTGGCCATGAAAAATGTGATAAAGCAATACCACATTGAGCGACATTTCACATTTGTGGTTGATGAGTCAAAGAAGACCAGATATCTCATTTTTTGTGAAAAATATGGGTCAGAATGTAAATTTTTATTAAGAGAAATATTTGATAAATATTATGGGTATTGGAAGATAGCCAAATTTGAAGGCCCACACACTTCTCTGCATCCCAGCTTGGCACAATTTCACTCTTCCCTTGAAGTAGAGTTTATATCTACTATTATTTGTGAGATGATATAAACATGTTAGGATGTTCTTGTTGCCCTTTTTCAGGAAAAAAATCAACAGTTTTATAACTATAAGATATCATACAACAAATCTTAGAATGAAAAATAGAAATCCATTGTAAAAGTGTAGAGTGATTGGGATAAATCTAATGCGATGTTGTCACGGTTTATGGAATTATTGTTTCTCAACAATCAAATTGTTTATATTTTAGACAATATTTAGTATGTATCCCTGAATTTTTGAGATGATCGGTCAAAGGTGAAGTTCAATAGGATTTTTTGGGCATTCAGACCCTGCATTGCTGCCTTTCCCTATTGTAAAAAAGTTTTCAGGTAGATGGCACATTTGTTTTTGGCAAGTATACAGGTGTTCTACCCATTGCTGCAACACAGAATGGTAATCACACTCCTCTGCCACTTGATTTTTCTATTGTTGAAAAAGAAAATTTTGAATGCTGGAGCTGGTTTTTGGAATTTATACATGTTCATGTCACGAAAAAACAGGGCATTTGTCTGATATCTGATAGCCATCGAGCGATTATAGAGGTCGTGAGTAGTGATGGGGTTTCTTGGACTGAGCCGAATTCTTATCATCGTTATTGCATTATACATATTGAAAGTAATGTGCGTAATCATTTTAGAGATAAGTCCATAAAAAGGAGATCCTCTTGTTTGGTATGGTTTTATAAAATTTCTTTTTTAACAAAATTTAATATCCATTTTAATACATTATTATCTTATGGTTTCAGCATATGAACCTCAACAAGAATGTTTTGATCGATGTCTTGAAGAGATTTGAACTGTTATTGAGAAGGTATATGAATATATGATGAAAATTTCAATGGATAAATGGTCATTAGCATATGATAGTGGCATGAGATATGGGCATATGACAACTAATATAGTGGAGTGCATAAATGGCATCCTCAAGGGTGTGTGCAAACTCCATGTCACAGGGTTAGTGCAAGAGAAATTTTGTAGATGTGTTCACTACTTTGTTGACTTGTCCCAAAAGGCCTACCATAGGATGGAAAATGGAATGAATTTTACTCAGCATTTTTAAAGTTATATTGATAGGATACGGAATGAGGCTTCAAGATTGAATGTTATAGCCTTTGACAGGGAAAAGAGGAGATTTCAGGTAAGACAATGCTACGACCAAGCAACATACACTACTAGTGGAGTGTTTGTTGTGTTGTTGGACAACAGGTATTGTGATTTTGGTAACTTTCAGGCATTGAGATATCCATGTGCACATGTTATCAGAGCTTACGATTCGGTAAATATATCATGGGAGCCATATGTTGATCTGATGTATCACATGATTACTTTGGTTAACTATTATAGTGCTTCTTGGATGCCTGTTGGTGACTTCCATTCTATCGCATTGCCTGCTGATAAACTGACCATCATCCCTGATATTTCTAGGTTTTCATAAGTTGGTTTTGGTTTCATTTATGATTTTTTCAATGTCTGTCATTTTCAAAATTATTGGCTTCATGCTACCAGGTCGCAACCTCGAGGAAGACCGAAGTCAACTCGCATCAGAAATGAGATGGATTGGCCTTGGCAATGAAGAGTGAGAATACGATGTAGTATTTGTCATGCATAAGGACATACTCGTAAGATATGTCCCCAAGTGGCAGGACAGAGTTCTATATCTCGTCATCCATGATTGAGTCTATTTACCGTATCATTAATATGTATATGTTGTTTCGTATGTGAATTTTTTGTTATTGATTCCTTTTATTTCTGACCTGCTCTATTTTTGAGATGTTTTAATTTCAGTTTGTCTCATTTTTGGATTTTATCATAAAGAATTATATGATACTAAAACTATTAAAAAAATAAACACCGAACGAAAATGAATATATCATACTTCCACATCTTCAATGCAAGTTTTTCATCACTGTTGCATTATTATCTAGCTTATTTTTCTTCTTGTAGATTTTTTTAAATAAAAGTTTACAGTTTTTGTATTTTATCATAAAGAATTTTATGATACTAAAACTATTTAAAAATTAAACACCGAAAATAAAATAAATATATCATGTGTCCACATATTCAATGTAGGTTTTTCATCACTGATACTTTATTTTATACCTTATTTTTCTTGTTGTATATTATTTAAAAATAGAAGTTTATAATTTTTATTCAATTCACTATTAAAAAGTAATGATCATATCATGTGTGGAGATGGAAGGTTTTCCATTGCTTACATCTCGGGCTACTCATGTATTGCGAATGCTTTTAGAGGGATGTCCTGTGCCTCCCTTGAGTGTATGCAGATTTCACCATTTCCATCAAATTGCACCACCTCCCACTATCATCCCCCATCTTTGTCGCGCTGGATTCTATGGAGTTGTGATGTGCGACATCACATTTCTTGATCATCATCTCATTGCCACACTTGTGGAGAGATGGAGGCCAGAGTCACATACTTTCCATTTCAGTGAGGGGAAGATGACTATTACGTTACAGGATGTGGCCATTATGTCAGGCCTCCCTATCGACAGACATGCTCTGACAGGCCAAGTTCCATCAGATTTTCCTGAGCTTGTCCATAGACTACTAGGCATAGAGGTCCAAGATGATTGCAGGACCATCTTTGGTGGTAGGTTGTGGATGCCTTGGTTAAGCAAGCACTTCACGCATTTACCAGATGATGTTGATGACGTCATCATGCTGCGATTTTCACACACAAATATTTTGAGGCTGATCGGTGGAACTCTTTTTGTTGACCACTCTACTACTTTTGTGCACCTGGTGTATTTATCTGTTTGGAGAATTTGGACTAGGAAGGCTGATATAGCTCGGGGGTCCTCCTTCATAGCATATACATATAGGGCCCTATGCAGCGCATGTCGCATCGATATGATGCAGATCACAGGATGCATGGTTCTTCTGTAGATATGGGTATGGGAGCACATCCCTCGTTTAGCTCCACATGCTTGTGCACCTTTACTTGTTGATATTGTAGTAGAGGATCCACGTGGATATTGGTATGTTATTAATTCCTTCTAATGTCTAACAGAATTGTATAATATTCTATTATGAAATGTAAAAATAAAAATGTTATATACAGGTGGAGTCAGGCGCATCGACATTCAGATTCTCCAAGACATGATGTTCACACCTACAGACTTATGTTAGACAGCATTCGACCAGATGATGTAAGTGATAATTATTTATATTGTTAAATATTTACTCTTTACTATACATATATTCATTTATTAACTGATTATTAATTTTTTCTTTCATATTTCGTGGATTCCATATATAGATGATATCCTTCAGAGTCTGCCGATGTACTTTACAGTGATGCTTGCTATCATATCCTGCAGGGTTCCACTGATTCATTTTCATATAGTCGAGTGGAATTAGATGGATAGGGTTATGAGGCAATTTGGATTCCTTCAGCTAGTTCCTAACCCACCCAGTCTATTGGATTCATTTCATTCCCTGAAGATGTCAAGGAAGAGAGATTTTGATTGGAGGAGCAACCATGCCATATATGTTGCGTTATGGGATAGATAACGGGAGTCCCAGTTGCGAGGGTTAGGGACAGTACGTTTTCATTTGACGGATCAGATGGATTATACAGGCTGGTACACCAGGTCCCCAGTCAGATTTCTGACATGGCACGAATGAGGCTTTCATGAGTTGGTATGCATTCTTCCTTCCATTGTTCCACATATTTTTTATTCGTATTAATTAACAACAAATTTTTTTTTTCACAGGATGCTCGTATTTGTCATCTACTTTATATGTCTGATACAATGGAGAGATATAACTTTGACCCGGCATATTTTCACACCCATGTGGCATAGCCTCTTCTGTCGATGGAAGAGATTTATCATGGCATTTTATTTGATCCACCACCTGCTGCAGAGGCCGAAGAGCCTGCTGAGCCTCACAAAGATGTACCTAGGGGTGACAACCCTATTATGGATGCTTCTGTTCCAGAAGCGGAGCGTGTCCAGCGTGCTCGACTACATGCTATTGTTCCACTAGAGGAGGGTGTTAAGCATTATCAGTCAGATGTTCCTCCAGCTTCTCAGGAACAGCCACAGGTTTATATAGACGAAGACTGGTTTGAGATCAATGCCTTATTTCAGTCATCAGCAGCAGAGCATCCATCTACTTCCTATGTTGGGGAGAGTTCCAACCAGCTTCCACTATCCTTAGATGTGGGCCAAGGTACATGTGGTGAAACTTTACATCCACCGCCTGTCACACAGGAGGATGTGGAGGTGGCTGTCGATGAGGATGCACAGCATATGCCAGAGCACAGACATAGACAGACACGGCGTGGGTGCATCCAGTATACACCTAGTTTGGGGAAAGAGGAGCATCAACACCAGAGACATATATTAGGTTGATATTTGATTTATGATACATTTTGTATGTGTCTTACTATTATCATTAATTGACTACTATTCTTTTATTAATAAGTGTCTTACTGTTATCAAATTATCTACTGATATTTATATGTATAATAAATAATATGATTAAATTAATTAATAAATATTAATTATATTAATTATTTAGAAATCAAATAGATTCTGGATGAAAAGATGCGTGAACTTGAATAAATCTTGAAAAATATTATTGATCTCAATTATATAAAATTAGATGTAAAATCCTAGAATATCACAGAAGATGATTATTTGTTTAAAAAAATTAAATTGCATAAATAATAATTTGAATGAATATTTGATATTTGTGAAGAGTAGATGATTGTGATTGAAGATTAGAATAACTACAATATGAATTAGAAGTTCATTTGGCCAATTTTGAGAAGATACATTTTTAGACTTTATAAAAGAAAACAATTTCTACTGGTATGAAATCTTCACTAGAGGATTTTACTGTTACAATTCCTCCATCATGTAATAAAATTATGGATATTATGAAAAACATTGAATTTATATTCTTCCAGAATAAGAAACAAACCTTAAGAGGGTTAAGTTTTCATCATCCATGAAAACTAATAAGGGAAACGAATCGACACAAAAATCCAAATGTAATGTAAAGGGGTCTCTACTACACAATATAAATTAGAACAAATCTTCAGATGTACAATCATGAATTCTATCGAAATAGGACCAACTCCATTGATAGGGAATAAGTTCATCATTGATGAATTTTCAGAATATATGTTAGAATTTCCAAGACAATAATTATAAAGAAGATATCATCATGGTTTGATCATGATTTGGTATCTTGAAAAATAAGTATTGAAGGAGATCTGCCTTGATGAAGTTATATATGTTTTCAAATCTCGACATTCATAAGCCGAAGATAAATTATAGTGTATTCAATGTATTATAACATCTTGAAAATTATTATTTGAAAAATTTACCAGTATATAAATGTTTATGAGTGTTTCCCTTGAGGGGGTAGATAAATGAATAAATATGAAATTACTGCCAGAATTAGTATATTAATTAGAATAAAACCTAATTACTGTAGAATGTTCGGGAATGTCATGTTATTGAAAGAGAAATGCTTTTCTAGATTCCTCTTCTTTTGTTAACAAAAAAAACATAATAAGAAGAGCTTGTAATTCAATTAATTGAAGACATACGAGAAGTTCATGTATGAATGCGCACAAAGGCCACTTATCCTTCTTTTTTGCATTTGAATATTTTTGATATATTTATTAAATATAGTGAATGAGTTTTAGGTTGATTATTCTAATAAAAGTTACATAGCACATTTAATATCTTCATCCTGAAATAAATTTGGATTACCCTTGATGATAAGTGCATAAGTTCTTATTTCATGTGGTATCATGATTAGTTGGTAGAAGAAGACATTATTTCCCAAATCGAGCAGTGCACCAGAAATATCTATTAATAATTATTTAATAATTATCTATTATTAATAAATATTTGTTAATAATTATTAATATAATTTTAATATTTTCTATTTTTTAATTGATATTTATTAATATTTCTTAATTTTTACTTTATGTCTATTAGTTTGTAATTAATATTTATAAATATTGAAAAATATTTTGTTTATATTTATTAATATTTTATTTATATTATTAATAAATATTTATTGATATCATATTGCTATTTTTTATTTCATCTCTCTGTGGGATGAGTGAACCCCATTCATGCATCCTTCCTCTCAGGTGGATGCATGAACAGGGTTCACGCATCTCAGAACCCTTTTTAAGAATATTGAAAACCCTATCCCTTTTGTAAAAAAATGAAAAACCCAATTAAAATGCAAACCTGGAAAGGGGGAAGGGGGGAGGGGGTCCTGGCTCACTATGGTGGAGACTGGGTGAATTGAGGAGGGCTCGTGTGGGTTAGTCGGTTCGAGAAGATGGAGATGATGAAGGGTGAAGGGTTCTATAGTGGCTTCAATCAGTGGCAGAAGTCAAGGGGGGTGTGTGGCAAGGTTGTGAGGCTGGGTAGAATAGGAACAAAAAATAGCATCTTGGATGCATGGATAATAGATCTGGTGAAAGGGAGAGGTGCTCTGATGGCAGATTAGGGTATAGTGAACCTTGGTGTGCGATAGGGAGGTGGTTTCTGGCCGAAAGAAGAATGACGGTGAAACTGTTTAGAAGGGGAGGAGTGTAAGGGTTTGGGTATTTCTAGATCTGATTTTTGGTGTTCAAGTTTTCGATTTTGAAAATTTGATCGTCAAATTGTGCATTCTTTTTTATCTACATCTATATTTTATTCAACAATTTCATCTGGTTTCAATTTTAGGCTGCTGTGAATTTTGAGTTTGTGCTTCTGCTTCGATTTTGTTTTGGATGGATATGCTATCATGGTGGAAACAAGACCACAACTGTGAAAAGGATTCACATTTGCAAGAGGCTAGTGTTGGGTGTGCTGTAAAATCGGAACGAAATATTTGCTTTAATTATCCTAAAAAATAGGCTATCGTTTTGAATGCATTTAAACCTGGTGGAAGGTTGTAATAAAAATAGGAGGCATGTAAAAGGCCTGACACACAATAGAGGAGGCATGCCTTTTTGAAGGCTCCAAAGCCCTTACATATTAGAGTGGAACATTGACGGATTCACAATGCGGAGGGATCAAGTACTGGTGTGCGGTGCATGGTGTGGATGCAAGTGGAGAGGGGAACTTGAGATCATAGAGGCGGTTGAAATAAATCACAGAGTGGAGTAGAGATTATTGCGCCAGTTGAAGTGTGTGATTTGTGGGACTTGTAATTTTTATTTGACAATAAAATTACTGACTCTTAGGTGGAGTAGGATTTTACTGAACCATTGTAATATTTGTGTTTTTTTTATTTCGTTGCGTCTAAAAACTCCGACCTAACATCCAGCGGTGACTCTTTGCCACCGCTGGGCAGGGGAATGGTGAAATTAAGTAACCATTAATGGAATGATAACTACAGAATAGAGGGGGACGGTGATTCTAGATGGTGAGATAGGGGTGTGATGGAATAGTGATGGGGACGTAAATTTGGGAAAGAATGGTGGAAGTAGTAGAGGAATGGTGACAGTAGTAGAGGAATGATTACTCAATGAGTCACCATTGGCAGGAACTGGCAACGGTGACGGTGGGTGTACCTGCAACAAAAAACAAAATTAGAAAAAATTAATTTAGTTTACAATCATAACATTTAATTATTAAAACAATAACATAATAAATTAAATCAATATAATTCTCATAAATATAATTTCAATTATGTTAATTACACTTTCCAATTAATTCACACTTAATTTAAAACACAAAATCAAAAATAAAAAATCGAGTTTGGTTAAGTAAATTAACAAATGAAAAAATTAATTAAATAGTTAATGACATAAATGGATCAAAATAACTTATCACTAAGTATTATAAATATTTATAGATAATTATTAAATTTTTAAGATTTATTTAATTAATTAAAGAACTAAAAAGAGGAGTGATATTTATTTATTTATAGGTAAAAATAATTAATTAATAAAATTTTAGAGTAAAATTCTATTTTGAAAATCAAGAAAATGAAAAATAAATGAAAGAATAAAAATAATAAAGCTTTATAATTAAATTAAAAACAAAATAATAAAAAATGAAAGTTAAAAACAAAGAGAATTATTTAATTTTTGAATTATTTAAAATAAAAAAAAATAATCATTAAAGTACATGGGTTACACAAAAATGATTATTTGCATGTTATGAACAAAAAACACAAAAATTAATGACAATTAATTAAAATAAAATGTTTTTACATTTAAAATGCACTAAAAATAAATAAATGGTGTGAAAATTTATATTAAAAAGAATCCACATCAAACTCCCCCACACTTAAATCATTTTTTCCCTTATACAAATTTATGTTTTTAGCTTTTAAAAACATAAAGTATGGTTTTGAACACTCAGTTTAAAAAGAGCATGTCATGAATTTGAAATCCAAAGGAGAAGAAAAGTCTGGTTTTTCAAGAATGTGCTCAAAATTGGTTCTTCATAGTTTCTAAAACTCACTAGAAATCAATGTTCTCACAAACTCATACACTATCAGGTACGCCATGCCTGCTATTCGATTTCATTAACTGTAATAATTCAATTTATAATTCAAGTTCTAATTTAAGGAGTGGTGAAAGGTTAAATTAAGTGGAATTAATATCTTTATAGAAGGTACCTTCAATTCTCACATTCTCCTAGGTTCCAAAAATTAAATTCTATTTGATTCAACTCAAATGAATTTTAACTAAGTCAATTTCTCCCTTCTTAATTTTGGTTCAAAATTCACCTCACCTTAATGAGTACATTTTTGAAAACAGAACTTTATTTTAATTTCATTCTCAACCATATTCCATGTGTAGAGCACTGTGCATAGAACTTATTCAAATTGAATTTGGTTTTTATTTATTTACAGAAATGCCCACAGTTCACTTTGTCTCAGAGACTCACCATGGGACCCCATTTTCCCATTTTACCCCAGTCAAAAACACTTAAATAATAATCAATTGATTTAGATTCCTAAAGTGATTGAATTATTTGTTTTATAAAAATCTAAGTCCGCTATATTTTAGTGAAAATTTATAGTTACCTAAATTCATGATCCAAATTTTACAAGAACTATTATGTGACACTCCTATCCTCAGTTCCTAAACAGAATGTCTATAAGATGCTGAACTACTCCAGTCAGCAATCACCCTTCATTAACAGCTTCATATGCATTTCCACTCTCAATATTCAGTAGGTAGTAATCCATTGGGATGAAAATAATTAAAGTGCCATATGAACTTCTAATGACCCTCAAGTGATTAAAGAATTTGAAAATTTTGGAAGCATTTTTTTTGGGAATTTTTTTGACTATTTTTCATTAAACAAACGTCATTTTCAAGAAGAGGGAATATAAGGTGACACAATAATGACCCTCTCTCTACACTTAAAACCCATAATTGTCTCCAATGTTGAATATTATGGTGGTAGAAAACAAAAAAAAATGTTTTAAAACCGATTTTGAGGGGTGACAGGAATGTTCAAAATAATTTTTTCAACATAAATAAATAAAAGAAAAGAAAGAAAAACTTGTATGAAAAAGTAAATGAAAATTTTTTATTTTGAAAATGTTCATAGAAGAAACATGAAATGAATAGTGTACACAGCAGCAGCATAATACAAGTGACTATTAGGGTGAAAGTATATTTCATTAATAAGTTCAACATAGTCTATAAATCACTAGTAGTAAAGTAGCTAAGACCATATGTATAAAGAAAATTCATGATTTTTCATAAAAAATTAGGGGTCTCCCCCACACATTGAATCACACAACAGATAGTCAGAATTAATTAGTATATAAAACTAGTAAAAATAATAACGATGATTTCCTAACTATCTGAACCTTGCCTTTAATTTACATTCAACAAATCCTTTTTTGTATCTCTAAATAGTTACATATCTTCGTTTACCTACAAGTTCAGAAAGTGAAAATAAAAATCCAAAATATTAAGATCAAGAAAAATAAAACCATGGGATGAGTGGAAGAAATTTTATCCATATTAAGCAGTGAAATTCTCCCTTGGGTTTCCATTACTGCGTTTCTAGAAGAAACAACTCTATCTCTCAAGCAGAAGTAGGTCATAAGACACCATAAAATAGTCATAAAATATAACATGAGATAAAAGTACAAAGAGTTATCTTTTTTGATAAACAAAAATAAAATGAAAGAAAATAAGCATCCATTGGTTAGTTCCGATGATACAATGAGTTTATAGTCTTCAATTAGACATGAAAAGACTCATTTTTTCAAGGATATATATGGAAACCAAGACCTCTAGCTTCCCTTCAAATAAATTCATAATGCTCTAACCATTGACAAATAAATGTCTATTCTCTTATCCAACTAGTTCCACAACTCTATTAACAAAAGCTTTCATAGTGGTAAATTATCCTCACCACTTGGTCTTCAATTTTTCTAGAAACCGTTTAACTCTAGAAGTGAAAAGTATGACCCTCTCACCAACCTTAAAATTGTTATTTTGAGTGATTGAATCATGAAATTCCTTTTTTCTTTGTTTATAAATTTCATCATTCTCATAATACCCTATTATAATCACCTCCCACTCACTCAACTCCAAAAACCTTCTCTCACCAGTAGATTTGATGTCAAATTTTCGGGCCTTCACTACCCAATAAGATTTTTTTTTTAAATCAACTAGAAGATGACATGTTTTCCTGAAAAGAATCTTGTATGTTGAAATCCATAGGGGATTCTTATAGGAATTTTTTAGGCACAAATATCATCATTAAACTTCCCTAACAAATCCTTCCAAGAGCTAGATAGTATTTTCCCCAAAATTTACTTATGCTCAATATTTGAAACTTTTCCTACCCACTAGAATTTGAGTGGAATGTGGTAAATATCCTATGTAAGAATCCATATTTCTCCATCAAATTCTTGAACTTGTAATTTTTAAAATTATTTTCATTTTCAGTGATGAATGCCTAGGCACACCAAACCTGGAAGAAATGTTTTTGTTTGATAAAATTGAACACACTAGCAGCAAAATTGTTGGGCAGAGCTACCACCATTACCCATTTCTTTTCATAGTCCACATCAACCAAAATAGATGAATTCCTATAAAAGGATGGGAACGGTTCCATGAAATCCAATCCCCATACATCAAAAAATTCAACCTCCATAATTCCTTTTTGGGGCAGCTCTGTCCTTCTTCAAACATTTACCATATTCTGACAAATTTCAAAACATATAACCAAACTCCTTACATCATTGAACAATATAGGCCAATAAAAACTAGCATTCATGACCATATAAGAAGTCCTCTCTCCTCCATGATAGCCATCCCAAGGTGATGAATGATATATCTCATGTATGTGATATATCTCCTCCTCAACAACACATTTTCTCAAAATCCCATCAGCACACCTCTTAAATAAAATTGGTTCATCCCAAAAATAATATTTCAATTCAAATATAAACCTCTTTATTTGGTTATGTAAGAGTTCATTGGGCATGATACCAACTGCCTAAAAGTTGGCATTATCTGCAAACCAATAAGACTGTTGTATAGAAGTAGAAAACAATTGTTCATCATGAAATGAAGTATTGATATTTCTTGGTTCCTTGCTTTAGGTGTTGGGAAGCCAAGACAAGTGATCTTCCACTATATTCCAAGACACTTTCTTTTCTTTAATAAACTAAAAATATTCTTATAATTGGAGGGTCTATATCATGAGACTGGGTTTTCAATCCTACATAACGAGTAAGTACTTAAGGGAATATTGGTCTTAGAAAATGTTGACTCTAGACCCCATATAGTACTACGAAAATTTGTCCAAAGAAAACATCACAATATCCTATACCTTCTCAGTTGTGGAATAATTATTTTGGGCATCATCCAGCATCTTACTAGCATAGAAAATTACATGTAAATTCTTATCTTTCGAATTCCCCAAAACAAATTCTACAGAAATATCACTTGCATCACACATTACCTCAAAAGGAAGATTCCAGTCAGGTGTAGGGATTACTAGTGAGGTTGTCAACTTCTCCATAATTAGGTTAAAGGGATCCAATCATTTCTCATAAAATAAAAAGTGAGTGTCCTTAACTAATAGGGATCATAGGGGTCATGTCAAATTAGATATATCCTTAATGAAACTCTTATAAAACCCAGCATGACCCAAAATAATTTTAATTAATTTAATATATTCAGGTGGGTAAAACTTTTGGATAACCTCCACTTTAAAATTATCAACCTCCATCCCCTCTTAGATACATTGTGACAAAAGACTATTCCCTTAGTAGCAATGAATTGTCACTTTTCCTCATTTAAGACAATATTGGTGTAATATCTCTGACCCTCAGGGTCCTTTACTTTGAAAAATTTATGGTGTTTGGGATATCATGGGGCCCATATGTGACTCTTTAATGAGTTTTTTCAAAAAAAAACTCAATCCCACCAAATGGTTCCACCGAAATGGTAGCACCATAATAGTGGAACCAGTCACGACAGAACTCTGAGGGTGGCACTGTGATGGTGGAACCGTCACATTTGCACCGTCATGGTCCCAGACAAAAATTATGGCACCAATTATGGTCTATCACCATTAGGGTGTCTCACAGAATGGTGTCACAACCACTGTAAAAAAAATTCCCAGTTTCCCAGGTTTTTCTAGTTCCACCCCAGTAAGGTATCTTCTAATGTAAAAGTGTTTTAATACCCTTTTCAAAGCCATTTAAAATCAGTAAAAGATGTTTTAAACCCCAAAGATTCAAGAGGTCTTTCAGTTACCAAAACATGTGGCCTCTTCCTTGGTTTCACACCCCTCCTCATACATTCTGACTTCACCCTTGTTATGTGGTTTTTATCCTTTTAGAAGATATATTTCAAATCATAGTTGTTATCTCCAACATCTCTAGGGATAATTTTTAGATAAAAATCAATCCCAACATGGGAAACCTCTCAACCGTCTGGTCAAGACACAATCCAACTTCAAGTACTGAAGAATCACCTCCCTAATTTTAGGATCTGGACTTTTCATAAATTGAGATCTAGTCTTCATAATTCATTTCCATTATCTATGTACTCCTTAGAGACTTACTTCAGAGATGAATCTTGCTCCCGTGATGGAGACCTTCCCACTCATCCTTGAAGCCCTTGAGTTTTCCTTTCTTGTAAGTCGCACATCCATTGTTATAAATGATAGGATAAAACATCGATCCTTGATTATCCAGGTAGATTTTTCTATCATCTATCTTTACTGTGTATCATTTGGGGTGGGTGTGATAATACTTCCTTCGAGACGTGGACGAAACCAATCCTTAACAAAGATAATAAATGGAATCTAAAGAATGAAGGCGTGTGTTTGATGATGATGTTTTTGTATTTTCTGTTATCTTTGTATTCTGTTGTTAATTGTATGGTCTTATGCCCACTAAAAATAGTGGTTGTTTGTGGTCCTTTCTTGCGCACTAATGAACCTCTGTTTTTCTGGAATATCTTGTGATTGAATGGATGTAACATAAAAACTGGTTAATCACATAAATTTGGTTGATAAAATGGATGACCAATGAATAAGAATCCTTCTTTGATCACCCCAGATAACCAAATGGAGAGAATGAACTTGATAAATGTTGTGGTCAAATCTGAAAACACCCTTGCTTTGTTCCGCTGATACACATGGTTGTTCTACTTGATGCTTGTGGGGTTATGTGGATGTGGATGGGATCTTATGTTGTCCAGTTTTTTGTTGTGGATTTAAGGTTTTGTGGGGCCATATTATGGGGCTTGGTCTAGTTTATGTACTTTGAGGGATATCACAGATCTCTTTTGTTGATATGACTTTACAAGAGAACTGGGTGTGAATGCTTAAATTACTACTTACCTGTTTTTTTAGTTATTGTCGTGGCTTTTGGATATTCCTGTTAGTTTCCTGGTAGTGAAGGAATATTTAAATGGAATCACTTGAACATGATAATGGTAATGATTACACTGGGAAATTATTTTCTAGAAATGGGTTGTTCTCTGGTTGTGGTTGTTGTGTGTTTGTGGTTGTAGGGATAGTAACGGGGTTGGTTCTGTATGGGTTGGTTGGCTATTTTAGAACCCTTAGGTTGGGATGAGTGTTTGTTTAATTATATGTATAAATTTAGTTCTTTTGTTTCTTATTCACACCTCACCCATGTTGATAACTCCGTGTCTAACACCCCCATTTCATGGGGGTGTGTGTTTTTCTTTAAATATATATGAGTTACTGGTTATTAGATCCTTTCATATCCCTCTCCCAGGTATCCTAAGACACTTTGAGTAGGTTGTGATGGCCTAATGTATATTATGGCCCAAGAATATTTGGGTAGGGTGTGTTGTGGCCTTTGTCCTAGGTGTGTGCAGGCAAGTTTGTTTCCCAAATTGTCTTTGGGATGAGGCTCAGGTGTCTTCAGGCGTGGTAGTGGTTTTTGTGGACCAGTGATTAATGGAATGGTTATGTGTGGTTGTGATGACCCAGCTGTGTGAAGGCAGGATGCGTAGTGATGTCCTATAAGGTTTTTGGTGGGGTGGTTGTGAGACTGTTGTGAGACTTGTGGGGGAGGTTTGACGTATAGGATGTACTAAATAATCAGTGGGAAAGTGGTACAAGGTACCCAAATATCGATGTGCTATTACAATTATTTTTCCTAACTTGTGTTATTTGGGTAGTGTACCTCAGTGAGGCTAGGGGGATAGTATCCTTTCTATGCACATTGGTTATCTATATTTCTCACAGAGCATTAGAACGACTCCCCACCTGTGTATAAGAGATTTTGGTTATCCCAACTATGTAAACTAGTATACTCACCCTACATATATAAAACTTCTTTTAGGTTTCCAAGGGGACCTTGAGGACCGTGCCGGACATTAATGGCTCATGCTATAAGATCTGTTGCGCTTTTTCATTCTTTTGGTACAATTCATCAGATATTTATTATGACTTGTATTAGTTTATTTTTAACATGCATATGGGAGTGGATTTTCTTTTTTTGTGTCTACTTTTACTTTCAATTTTTGGATTTTTTTGGGATTTACCATCTTATCTCTCGATCCTATTAAAGAAAGGGAAATTTCTTCCATTTTTAGGTTATATTTTATACCATTGGTGCTAGTCGTCACTCTAGGGCCTATTAAAGGCCATACTCGAGGGGTCATTATCTCTAATTCAACTTCAAGAAGGACAGGTCTAGCAGTTTTCTGTCCCTTTTCTCAGCTTGGTGAATGTAGGTCGTGACAGAATGGTATCAGCGGTTGGTGGTTGAATGATATGATAGATTTCAGGGTTAGGCACAATGATAATTGAATGGGATGGTAGGTAAACAGTGTTAAGAAATCTTCGTGAATGAAATATGCCTGATAAGACCTACTAGGACACAAGATTAAAGGCCCCTGTGATCCGATGCAAGGACTCTTGGCCTATCGAATGACCAAGAGAGGCTATACTAATTGTAGTGTAGAGGCCATAGGAAAGGTACATGTATCATGATGAATTGTCTTCTTGTGTGTTTTGGGTGTTCTGGGGAATTTAAAATAGATAAAAAGATTGAGGAAAATTTAAAATAGATCTTCTACACTACTCGGGCATAGGCATTTCTTATTTACCTTGAAGCTATGGCACCTGAATGATGTCCATGAGTAGTGCGGGTGATCGTGACCCAAGGGGATAATTTTTCTATATGGAAGAGGACCGATTGAAAGGATGATGGTGACTTGTAGAAGAATTATCTTCATTACATTCAGTGGAAGACCCTTGGAAATTAAGAGGGAAACGTCTAAGACATAGATAGAAATATGGCTTGAGAAGTTGGTGATAGCTTTCAATTTGATTCGAGATCTGGCTGAGTACCGGGTTCCTCTGTTTGTGAACCAGATGCGGGGAGCGGAACGTTAGTGGTAGATGCTCTATATTTGGGAGAAAAACCAAGCTGAGGTTTCACAGACTGACTTAGAGAGGGTGTTCTAGGTTGAATTCATATCTTCCACAATGAAGGATGAGAAGAGGTTGGGGATAGTCTCCCTCAAGTAGGGGAGTATTTCAGTGAGGGACTTGCTGACCATGTTCAAAGATCTCCTTCATTTTTTCCCAGACTTCTTTCCGGAAGAGGTTTTTTAGGCAAGACGCTTATAGGAGGTACTCTGACCTTTCCTTTAGTATGTTGTAAATCACTTTACTCGACTGATGTTCATGGAATTTAAGAAGAAGGATGAACTGATGGAGAGGATGAACATGATGGGATGTGTGCTGCGATTGGGGATCCAATTGATCTCATCAAAGGGGAAGGTCGTTAGTAGTAGGCCTCCAGTATCAAGGTCTTCCATGTTTTAGCGGATAAGAATCATGCCTCAGCAGTTCTTGTTTCAATCTCCCGGTACATTCCCTTTCTATATGAGCCTAGAACCAAGGTGGTATATCTATGGAATCCATGGTAATCTTTGAAATCAATTCCATGACCAAGTGAAAAATAGTGGAGGTTAGAAGTTTTAGCACCCACCTCAGCAGCAGTAGTTTCCAGCTAGACCTTTTCAGCAGCAACAGCAGGGGAAATGAGCACCCGCTCCACTATGGTTGGATGGTGCCCGAAGAGGATGACCCTAGGTTGTTACTAAAGGACATTTACCTGAGCTTGGTCAGTGAGGTGGTCGATAGCTGAGGTTCATAGGAGTTATGCGTAAAGATTTACCCACCACAGAGGTAGAATTTATTGCAGATCTGAAGGTTGTTCGAGGTACGATCAACTTGTTTATTACTCTTGTTTATACCTTGTTTGATTCAAGAGAATAAAAATACTTTGTTTCACCTAGTCTATCCCATTTCTAGGTCATAAATGAATAAATACTCTCCATGCCCTTAGTGATGAGTATGCCAGTTGGAGATCGGACTGGCTTGTTTCATATTTTTCGAGGATGCAGACTAATTCTAGGGCTGCATCAATCTAGTGGTGATCCCTTTCTGCTACAAATTTAGTCGTACAATATCATCCTAGTAATCAACTTGCTATTCTACATACACTCTATTATCGACTTTGTAACGACCCAAACATTCATTAATGAAAATTCCTCTTGGTCGAATTAAATGTATTATTATGGTTATATAAAATGCGAACTTCATTGGTTTTATGTTTCTGGATGTGGAAATATTGTTATGAATTGTGACCGTTGCTAATAAAGTTGTTGAATAGTGATCACCTATTTAGTATAAATATAGGTCATTAACAATACCAATGTACTTAGACAAAGGAAGTTATAGCCTCATCCAATAGACTTTCCTCATACAAAGCCCATTTGTCAGAGCTCAGAAAGGAGGTGGTTTCATTGGGCTTTACTCTTGACAAATCCCAAGTCGAGCTTGAATACGTTAATCATTAGCATAACTGACTACGGGAGATGTAGAAGTTAATAGATATTACCACCCAAGCGACGTTATCCGGGCCTCCCCAAGAGTCTATCACCATCGTACACCTTACCCTTCTGTCTTATGAGGGTGTTATAAAGGGTTATGTTACAATACCCTAGCACTATGACAATGTATATTATTTTTCTATAAATAATGCGCATTCATTTTATTATTGTTACTTTGTAAATAGTTTTTTTAAAGCACAAATTGCATTTTTAGTTAATATTCAACTAAGAAATCTATATTATTGAATTAATGGATTTTTTAATTTAATAATATTTTAAAAAAATATTATTATTAAATTAATTTTTATTAAATATAAATGATTATATAATTTTATTATTGCAATTGTAATTTTTATTAAGGTTTGAAAACCATTTTTGTCAAAACCCATGAATTTTTAGTAAATGCATGTTTTTATTTTAAAAGTAAAAATTTACATATTTAAGAAACTATTTAGATAAAATTAATATTATTTCTGGAATCAGGACGTCGAAATTATCCAACGGTGAATTTTTTATAATTTTATGAGACAGTCAAATTTTTGGGTAAAAATTAAATACCGTTTAAATATATAATGTGTTTTATGACATCATAATGACCCAATAGTAAGGTAATGAAATATGATAAACATTATATTCGGCCAATATATGTTTTATAATTAGAAAAATGTGATTTTATATTTATGTAATTTATTTTACAAAGCTTTTGTGGACCCTCCAAGACTTATAAAACATTTTGCCTTTTTATATTGTTATCATTGAGAGTGTGACTCACCTCCACATAAGCAACCCTATTATTTTAAGAAGTTCTTACATTGGCCTTATGAAATATTGTTTTCCACTCCCCTTTTTAGAAAACCATGTGCTGGTTTGTGTTATTGATTAGTTTAATGTGAGGTGTCCGAAACCTAAATAATAAAGAATTCCCTCTCCTTTCTTATATAAACCCGCCCAAGCTCCCACTTAATCTTCAATCAAAGCCTTTGAAGTTAGACCAACCCCTGCCCTCCTCTCTCTATAATCCTCCCAAGGTTCCACAAGCTCCCAATAAGCCTCTCTCAAGCCTCCCCCAAGCCTTTGGAATCACACTTCCAAGTAAGGGATTTCTTCCTTTCTCGTTTTTGTCCAATTTTCTTTAAGTTGTCATGCCATTTTGTTTTCAATTGAAAATGTTGGGGTTTGATTTTGAACCCCCCCATAATGCCCTATACATTTTGGTATGATGTGAGACACCTTAATCTCTCATTAATTTCTCCAAAGTACACATGTTACCATGCCACAATTCTATGAGGGATTTCTCTCTCCTCTTTTACATCCAACTAATTATTTTGTATTATGCATATAAATTCTATTAAGTTTGTTGAGACATGTATCTATATGACCTAATTACTGTCCATTTCATGTACATATTATGAGACATTTTTTTATATCTCATCAAACATTTTCATGAATCTTTATGTCACGCAGTTATGCTTCCAAAATTGCACCATGTTTTTCCAAGCCGAGATCATTGTGTAGTGAATACCATACCCATGTATCTATCTAGGGTATTCACCTTTATGTACATATACATATTTAATTGTACATTCATGTTTTTATTCCATATTACCTAATTTTGGAATAAATTATGATATTGATTGATTCCATGTTATATGATCCATGTGGGAGACTTATGCATGAAATGAAATGTTTAAGAAGGGTGCACATTGATAGTGCTCCAATGCATTGGGTAAAGTATAGTAGCATGATATGTCATGTGAAATGGGTGTTGACTCATGCTAGTTCAAGTGCAACAAGGTTTTACTCGTGCTTCATGTGCAATGAGGTTTTACTCATTCTCCATGTGCAATGAGCCTTGGCTCATGCTAATTCCATGTTAAGTGTTGTTGCCACATTTCCATGTTATGATTAGCATGCTTTTTCTTGGCTTTAGGTTCATCTTTCTCTTGTGATCCATTGATCTGCCTATTGTCTAACATGTATTGTATTCATCATGTTATTTCATGTTTATTTCCTTACTAGGCTTTATAGATTACCATTTTCTTATGCACGTCCTCAGGTTATCCCATGCAATGCTAAGTACGATGGAATGTAGTGGTCATGTAAAGGAAGTTTTCAATAAATATGTTGTGTGTTTTATGTTATAAGATGTTTTTTAATGTTCTTAAGCCCCAAAGACACTACACATATTGATCTTATATGTTGTATCAAGTGATGATTTGATGTAATAAATCAGGTTTAAGTGTGTAATAAAAAGGATTGTTGTTATAGACTTATTTCAGAGGAAGGTCATGTCTTCATATATGGGCGACCAGCGTGTAAATTTCATCAAAAAGAGGGATTTTCAGGAGATCATATCGCGAGTAGAGACCATCCTTTCCTTGTTAGGTGAGCTATTTGTGGAGTTGGAAGACATATAGATGGTAGAAGTCTCAGGGATCATTAGTGAGTTCCTTAACGTCTTCCTTAGAGAGGTGGTGACTCTAACCCATAGACGTGATTTTGAGTATGAAATAGACCTGCAACCCGATGTTCGTTTGATTTTGATGGCTACCTATTGGATGGAAGCTTCTAAGTTTTAGGAGTTGCAGATCCAAGTTGGTGACACATTGAAGAAGGGTTTCATATAAACGAGTGCATCGCCATGGGGCTCTCCAGTCTTGTTTGCAAATAAAGAAGATGGAGGTCTCAGTTTTTGTATAGACTACTGAAGACTAAATCATGTGACAGTCAAGAGTTGTTACCTCTTACCAAGGATCGAAATCCTTTTTGACTAGTTTAAGGGAGCAGGTTGGTTCTTCATGATTGAAATGCGATAAGGATATCAACATTTGAGGGTGAAAGAGGGCGACATCTCAAAGACTGGTTTTAGGTGAAAATATGGGCACTTTGAGTTTGTGGCTATGCCATTCGGTATTACAAATGCACCATCCACGTTCATGGGGATCATGAACTCCAGTTTCCATGAATATATGTACTGGTTTGTAGTTCTGTTTATTGACGATATCCTAATCTTCTCAAGATCAGAGGAGGATCACACCGAGAATCTGAAGATATTTTTGGAATTCCTCTGACACCACTTGCTCTATGGTATTTTTCCATGTGCAAGTTCTAGACATGATAGGTGAACATACTAAGGAATGTGGTGTCCTAGCAGGGGATATCAGTGGACCCATCGATGGTCGAAGCGATTGTTTCTTGGGAAGCACCTAAGAACATGGAAGAGTTTCATGGTTTTTTGGGTCTAGAAGGTTAATACCAAAGGTTCGTTCCTGAATTATTACAAGTTAAAATGCCTTTGACACCCATGACCAAGAAAGAAAAGGATTTAAATTAGAGTGAGTAGTGCCAGAAGGATTTTAGTTATCTGAATGGAAATATTATCAGTTCCCCAGTGCTGAGTTTTCTAGAAGAAGTGGTAAAGTTGGAAGTGTTTTGTGATGCTTTCGGGCTAGGATTGGGATGTGTGCTGATGTAGTAGTGGGGAGTGATCTCTTATGGGTCTAGTAAGTTATTTACTTAGGAGAATAGATATTCCACCAATGATATAGATCTTGATGTGGTTGTGTTCATGTTGAAGTTTTGGTGGTATTACCTTATTGAGGAATGATTCGTGCTCTTCAGAGATCACAAGAGTTTGAGGTATGTCTTCTCCCAGCGAGACCTGAACATGAAGAAGTGGAGGTGGATGGAGTTTATTCAGGACTACATCTTCGATATCTTCTACACCTCAGGAATGTAAAATGTTATTCCCGATTCCTTGAGCATGAAGTGGCAGAAGGATGTGGTTTGGGAGTCAGCAGATGGTTGGAGAGCAACAGAGGAGTTGGCAACCTTACACTAGGATGAAAAAGTGGAGAAAGGTAGAGGTTAAATATTCTAGATGATGGTGCAGTATTCCTTGGTATAGTAGGTGGAGGAGTCTCAGTGGGGGGACTTAGAGGCCGAAGTGATGCACTATCACGTTAGCCAGGGAAATGCTTCAGAATTATGGTCAGAATCAGATAATTTTCTGCAGGAAGTTGTTTGTCCCATAGATGATGCGTGAGGGAGTTCTCTATGAGTTCTATAACTCACCCCTATAGGTACACCCTAATGTTTTCAAGATTTACTGGGACCTGAGGTGTCATTTTTGGTGGTCGAGGGTGAAACATGCAGTGCAATTTCTGTGGAAATGTGGCTCGTCTACTAGCAGGTCAAGGCCAATAACTATGTTTTGAGTGGTGTATTTCAGCATTTAGATGTCCTAGAGTGGAAGTGGGATGAAAAATTGATAGATTTCATCATTGTACTACCTAGGGTTCAAGGAGGTTGTGATGCAATCTGGGTGGGGGTAGTCCGATTGATGAAATCAGATCACTTCCTCACAATTAACGAGTCAAGTGTGGTGGATTACATAACATAAAGGGTCATGGACGAGGTGGTGCAGTTTCATGGAGTTCCAAGTTCCATATTCTCGGATTAGGGTGCACAATTTACCTTACGAGTCTGGAAGGGATTACATTGTGCTTTTGGAACCCACATATTTCATGGCACTGCTTTCCAACCGAGACAGATGGGATGATAGATAAGACCATCCAAACATTAGAGGATATGCCATAAGGATGTGTGTTTGACTTTTAAGTATCATGGGTACGACACATACCTCTGGTAGAGTTTTCCTACCACAATATATATCACTCTACCATTGGCATGACTCCGTTTGAAGCCTTATACGTAAGGCCTCCTCATTAGCATGTGTGCTTGACCGAGGTTGGGGAAATATGTGTTCATGGCCCAACGGTAGTGTAGAGCATGACAGAAAAGGGTCAACTTGGGCATGAGAGGATGAAGGTCGATTAGGATCAGAATAATTCATATGTCTTTTATAGGAGGAGACCCTAGGAGTTTGAGTTTGGGGACCACGTGTTCTTAAAGGTCTCCCCTTAGTGTGGGCTATGGAGGTTCGGCAGGGGGTAAGGATTCTCCTAGTTTTGTCGGACCCTTAAAGATGTTGTGAAGGGTCAGAAAATTGTCTTATCGGCTGGCTCTACCACCGCTGCAATTGAGGGACCACAACGTCTTCCATGTGTCTCAGCTCCGTCGATATCTACATGATGATTCTAACATCCTAAACTAGGGAGATCTGGATATCAAGGACGATGCGACATTTGTGGAGTGACCAATGAGGATCGAGGTCCATGAGGAGAAGGTGTTTCATGGATGAACAATTCCTTTGGTTCGTGTTTTGTGCAGGCATGGTGGCCTCGAGGAGCGTACCTAGGAATGGAAGGCACAAATGCATGCCCAGTACCCAGAGATGTTCTGAGTTTTGATCTTATGTTTTCCCTTTTCCTTACTATGATATAATTCTTCACCTTGTCTTCAATAATATGGGATGTTTTCATTTCTCAGAATTTGTGTAAAAGTTCTCACTGTGGGAAAGGAGGACCTAATCCCTAATAATGACTCATTAGGGCGGATGCGATTAAACCTGTTTGGTCGAGTCAGTTCTTCCAAAAGCAAATAGTATATTGACATAGAGGAAGAGAGTCCCTATCCCATCTATTCGGTTGGTGTGACATTTATATATATTTTTGGTTACATGGGGAAGAAGGGTAGTAGTGTACCCATAGTTTTTTAGGAGATAGATAAGGGAGAGGTGTTCCTAGATATCTAGCTTGTTCAGAATTTCGAATAACTATAGGGTGGTTTGTCCTTTAGATATATTTTATGAGTATGTTGTTAGGACCCCCCTCTTATCTTCGGTATTACTTATAGATTCTCAATGATGAGAAATATTTGGGAGGTATCTGATGTAATGGGTCGGACCCTCCTGGTCCACTAATTTTCCAAATTTTTGGTGTTTGGGGTATCCTGGGGACCACCATTGACTCATTAAGGTGTTTTTCCAAAAACATGGTCCCACCAAATAGTTCCACTGAAATGGTGACACTGTTATAATCGCACACCAAAATGGTGGCACTGCATATAATGTCTCACTATAACGGTGGCATCGTTATGGTGTCCCACCCTTTGTCAAAAAAAATTCCGTGTTTTCTGAGATTTTATTGTTCTGCCCCGATAACATATATTATGTCGTAAAAGTTTTCTAATACCATTTTAAAATCTATTTAAATAGATTAAAATATGTTTTCAACCTCTAAGAGTCAAGATAACCTTCATTTAACAAAACATGTGGCCTTTTCATCGATGATACACCCTTCCCCGTACATTCCAGCTTCACCCTTGTTATGTGGTTTTTCTCTATTTAGAAGACATTGTTTAACTCCCAACTGTTATCTATGCCATCTATAAGGATAATTATTAAATAAAAATTAATCCTGACATGTGAAACATCTCAACAGCATTGTCAATACATGATCCAACTTCATGTACTTTTGAATCATCTCCCTGATTTTAGGATCTAGACTTTTATTAAACAGACATCCTCTCTTCCTAATTCCTTTAAATTATATATGTACACCCTAGTGACTTAATCTAGTGATGAATCATGCACTCGTGATGGATCCCTTCCCACTCAGCCTTGAAGACCTTGAGTTTTCCTTTCCTATAACTCAAACATCATCAGTTCTTGATGTGATGATAAAACATAGATCTTTGATCATACAGGTAGGGGTTTCCTTTGTCTATCTTTACTGTGTATCTTGTTGGGTGGGTGTGATAATTCTTCCCTCGGGAGGTGGATGAAACCAAACCTTAACAAAGATAATAAAAGGATTTAAAATAATAAAGGGGTGTGTTTGATGATGATTTTACTGTATTTTATTTACTGTTCCTTTTATGTTTCAAATTGTATGGGCTTATACCCACTTAAAATAGTGGTTATTGTTGGTCCTTTATTGCTCATTAATGAGCCTCTATTTTTCTGGATAATCATTTGATTGAATGGTTGTAACATAGAGAGTGGTTAATCACAAAAATGTGGTTGATAAAATGGATTCCCAATGAATAATAATCCAAGTGTGATCACCCCTACTAACTAAACAAAAAGAAGGAACATGATAAATGATTCGGTTAAATCTTATATCTACCTTTATTTGTTCTACTAATACACATAGTTCTTATTCTTGATTCTTTTGGGGTGATGTGGATGGGGATGGGATCTCTTTTTGTTCAGTTATTAGTTTAGGATTTGAGGCTGTGTGGGGTCGTATGTTGGGGCTTGGTTTGGTTCCTATACTTAGAGGGATATCACGAATATGTTTTGTTGTTGTGAATTTAAAAAAGAAGTGGGTGTGACTTCTTAAATTGGTGCTTGGCTGTTTTCTTTCATTTGGTGTCGATTATTGTGGATATTTATGTTAGTTACCCTGTAGTGAAGGAATATTTAAATAAAATCACATGAACATGATAATTGGAATGGGTACACTGGGGGATTGTTTTCTAGAAATGGGTTGTGCTCTGGTTGGGGTTGTTGTGTGTCCATGCATGTAGGGATAGTACTGAGGGTGGTTTTTTATTGGATGGTTGTCTATTTTGAACCCCTTAGGTTGGTATTAGTGTTTGTTTAATTATATGTATAAATTTAATTCTTCTGTTTATTATTTTTACCCCACCCATATTGAGCACCCTATGTCGAATACCCCCATTACACGTGGGAGGGTGTTTTTTCAAACATTCTTATGAGTGGATGGTTATTAGCTCATTTCTTATCCCTATCTAAGGTGTCCCAAAAATCTTTGGGAAGGCTGTGATGGCCTAAGGTATATTATATCATAGGAATATTCGGGCAGGGTGTGTTGTGGTAGTTGGCTCAGGTGTGTGTGGAATGTTTTTTCCCAAGTATCATTGGGATGAGTCCCATGTGTCTTCGGGCATGATAATGGTTGTTCTGGACCAGGTTTCTTCAGGTGTAAAAATGGTAATGGTGGACTAGGTGTTTGTGGGTGTGGTTATGTGTGGTTGTGATAGCCCAGGTGTGTGTAGGCAGGATGCATGGTGATGGACCATAAGGTTATTGTTCGGGCGGCATTGGGACTGAAGTGAGACCTATGGGGGAGGTCTGACGCATAGTATGTCCTTGATAACTAGTGGGAAATAAGTTCAGGTACCTAAATATCATTTTTATATTAATATTACTTTGCCTAACTTGTGTTATTTGTGGAGTGTGACTTAGAAAGGCTCAGTGGATATTTTTCTTGTCAGGTGCTTTAATTATCTCTATTTTCATGGGGCATTAGAATGACTCCCCACTTGTGCATGGGAGCATTTATTTTTCCCTACTGAGTATACCTCTATACACACCCTACGTATATATAACTACTTTCAAGTTTCCAGGGGGGCCCTAAAGAATGTGTCAGACTTTACTAGCACAGGCTTTAGGGGTTTTTTCTACTTTTCATTCTTTTTGTACTCTTCATAAGAGTTTTCTTGTACCTCGTACTATTTTATTTTGAACATTCATATTGGAGTGGATTTTATTTTCTTGTTTCTACTTTTACTTTCAGTTTTTGGAGTTATTTTGGATTTACCATCTTATCTCCCGATCCTATTAAAAAAAGGGTAATTATTTTTATTTTTAACGTGAGATTTTATAACCTTGGTGATAGTCGCCTCATCGGGGCCTATTGATGATGGGACTCGAGGGTAATTATCTCTCCTTCAACTTGAAGAAGGAAGGTTCATGTTGTTTTTTTCCCTTTCCTCATCTTGTCGAAGGCAGGTTACGACAATTGGTCTCTTGGCTTATTTCCGGAACAGTTTCAAGATTCTCAAGGATGTTCTAAAAATTTGTTCCCACAATAGAAAAATCATCCATGAAAATCTCAATTACCCTTTCAATCCTATCTCAGAAAATTACCATCATGCATATTTGAAAAGTGGAAGGAGAACCACACAAGAAAAAGGGAATCCACCTGTAGGTTAATGTCCTAAATGGGTAGGTGAAGGTGGTTTTATCTTGATTCTTAGGAGAAATGGAAATCTGGTTGTAACTAGAGTAACCATCAGGAGAACAAAAATACCCCTTTCCTTCCAACCTCTCCAAAATATGGTTCAAAATGGCATGGGAATATGATAATTTCTTATGGAAGTATTCAATTTCTTATATTCTATATAGACTCTACATTTATTTACTTCCCTAGTTTAGATTTGTATATTTTTGTCATTGGTGATCACTATCACACCACTCTTTTTGGGGACCACATAGAAAAGACTTACCCAAGGGCTGTCAGAAATGGTAAAAATTATCCAAACATCCAACATCCTGACCACTTATCTTCTCAGAACTTCCTTTATGTTTGTGTTATGTATCCTTTGGGTTTCCACTCTAGGCTTAATCTCAGGTTCCTTGATAATTTTTTGAAAACATAAGGCTGGACTTATTCCCTTGATACCAGCAATTGACCAACCAATGACATGATTATACTTCTTCAAAACACTTAGTAGGTTTTTCTGTTGGATTCCCCCAAGATTGGATGAAATAATCACGAATAGGGTGGACATATATCCTGAAAAGAAATTTTTTAGATGTGTAGGGAGGGGTTTGAGTTCAATAATGGGTGGTGAATCACTTGAGGGAAGAAACATCGGCCTGGGTGGGAGAGATCTTCATGTTTCCTCTTGAAGAAGGTAGTATAGATGGATTCCTCCTTATCAATAGAACTTCCAAAAAGAATTCCTCACACTTAAACACTTATCTTGGGGAAAAAATATTTTCCAATGAAAAGTCATCTAGGTGACCCAAAAACACCCCTCATACTTATCAAAAGACTCTCTCTATTTAATTGAGCTAATACCCCAGAAAGTGGAAGTAGGGATCTCAGGTTCACCATTTATTTCCTCTATCGTCCTTAGAAATGCCTCTTTCTCCTCATCAGCAATACCCTCAGTAACAAGCATCTCATCTTGGAGAAATATTCGATGTGCGGGTTCTTTGATGTTGTTAAACACATTGAATTGTTCTCTTTGATCAACCAAATTGAAAATAAATTTACCCTTTGAGACATTTATCACAACACCCCCTTTGTCTAGGATGGTCCTACCAAGGATGATAGGTACCTACTTGTCACACTCCATATCAATAATGAGAAAGTTAGCAAAAAGAAAGAGTTTTCCTACTACCACTAACAAATCATCAACCCCACCCACTAGATGAGTGATGGATCTATTAACAAGATGTATCACAACAGTTGTGGGTTGGGGAAATACTAATACTAGGAGTTGAAAATGTAACCGAGGAATCAGATTGATGCTAACACCCAAATCAAATAAGAAATTGGATTTTCCACCTTTATTCCAAAAGGTACATGGGATGACAAAGCTTCCTAGATCATGAAGCTTGGTAGGTATCCTATTCTGCAATAATGCACTCCACTACTCTATCATGAAATATGTGGAAAAATCATCTAGGGTCCTCTTATTTGAGAAAATTTTAAAGGATTATTTTAAGTATAATGGTCTTTGAATGAGAAATTCCAGGAATGAGAAGTCAATGTTTAGCATTTTAACCACTTTTAAAAAATTTAGTATCATAGAATCATGGGTTATTTTTCTGATTATTTTAGAAAAGGGATGATAAGGGAATCATTTTTAACAATTTGATAATACCTATAGATTCTTCTTCAAGAATGTTCTTTCATTATTCACTTTATTTTTCAATCCATTTTCCGTTGGTTTTTTAGTTAGAGTAGAAAAAACCAAAAGGGTTTCAAGGTTGTTCAATTTTCCAGATTTATTGTTTTTCAGATTAAGATTTCAAGATTCATCCATATTTTCATTTTGAGCATTTTGGGGTTCTTTCCTAGGCTCTTTGTGGGTTTAGAGACCACTTCTGAGGGTCATAACCATGGAATTTTCTCTTGATTTGACTTCAGTGGTACTAGGAAGCCCGCCCTTTTCTCTATTACTGGTATCCCTAGTCAACTTCCCCATCTCAATTTCTACATTTTTCATTCATGCATCCATTTTAATTTTATAAAAATCATTTTTGGTCATTTTCTTATAAAATATCCATATTAGATGATAAAGTATACATCTCATATCAACTTTGGAATTGGATGAAAAGCCTTGGGTTAGGGTTGGAGTTGAAACTGCTACCTAGGAGGCTGTTGAAATCTAGGAGGGGAAGGAGGTCAAATGACTCCTTTCTCTCTACAGGAAAGGTTTTGGTGGTTCCTATATCCCTGATTGTTTCTGTTTAATAAAGGGTATTCCCTATACTACATACTGGGACTATATCCAGAATTTTTTTCATTCTCATGAGATTGTACAGGAATGTAAAAACTCAAAAAGAAATTCTGTGAGTTCACATACATGCCACAGTGGTGACAATTCTCCCTTAGGGTGGTATGATTGTTCTCATTGAAAAAAAAGCAGATTTTGTTTCATCTTGAGTGGCAGGGGTGATTTTTTTCCAAAAAATGGTTCTTCTTTTAGAACACTTGAGATGGGAGTTTTGATCCAGAGTGTTGAAAATTTTTGTGAGCTCCTCAGCTATCCTATCAATAAAATCACCTCTAGAAGACTAGTCCACCAGGTTTTAGTGGTAAGGGGTGAGTCTGTTATAGAATGTGTCTATTAGTAATTGTGGAGTGAATTAGTGGTTTGAAAAATGTATAAGAAACCTCGTATACCATTTCGACTCTTCAGGAAATAGCTCACACTCATCTTCCAAGAACCCAATGATGTTATATGTAATCTTCGATGTCAACATCCTAGGATAGAATTTCATGGTAGAGGAATTTTACAATTTATCTGAGGTGACAAAAATATCCTCCTATAAATTTTGGAATGATGTCTTAGCACTGCCCTTGAGGCTAAAGGAGAAACTCTCAACTTCAAATTTTACTCGTTAAGGCCCCTAAGTGGCAGCTGCTGGACACTATAATAGAAAGCTCTAATAATATCAAGAGTTTCTTCACTAAGAATTCCATTGAAAGTTGGTAAATAAATCAAAATGGACTATTTTATTTCATAGATCCTTGATCTAAGTGATAACCTAGTACAAGAATGGTTCTAGACACATAAGGCAATAAAATCTCTATCAAACTATATCCCTCACCTACTTTGTTTCCAAGTGGGTTTACATTTTTACATTGGTTCATGATTTGGTTTTCATCTCTGTTGTCTTCCATTTTAATTTCCATCTTGTACATTTTAAATTATCTATGGTTCTTCTCAATGTCAATTTTTACAGGTTCCATGTTCAAAGATTTGGTCCTTGTGGACATATAGAAGGTTCAAAAATATTTTTTAAAAAAATTTCATTGGAAAGTTTTACAGTTTTTTTTGTATTTCTGTATTTTTACAATTTATTTTAATTTTTTTGATTGTTTTTTTTTTTGTGATTTTTTTTATGATCACGTGTTACCTCCCCGACAACTATTCCAAAATATGAATTTTGTGCGTTTTTGAGCATGAACAACAAATTAAAATGTTATATTTCTACTTAATACATAGTATAATGGTAAGATAGGGTTGAACCACAGTGAGAAATGATGATGTTCTTAGTGACCAATAAAAACAAAACAAAACAAAAACAATAAAAATACACAAAAAAACATTGGCGGAGATGATGTAGTTGTGAAGTGAATAAAATTGTGTATGTGGAAGTAAATGTAAGTGAGTGACTAGAATAAGACACACAATGATAGCTAATAAAAAGAGGGAAATGAGGAATACATACAAGAAATTAATAAATAAACAAAAATAATCAATAAAAGAGTAGGGAAATCAACTGGATATTTTCAATACTGATTTCCCTTATCCACACAATGAATTGAAATATTTGGACTTGACTAAATGTAGTTGGATATATTTTTCATCTTGTTACCTTGTGGTAGAGTAATTCTTACAGTCTTTCAACTATAACAATAATTCAATCACATAATGATAATACTCATAAATGACTGAGTTTGAATTTTTGGAAAACCTCAGGGTATCTCTATCATTTGAGAATGAATCCTTTTTCAATGAAATATTCAGAATTAAATAAATTAAAATTTTAATCTGGTCAAGATCAGTTTCCACTAATCTTGATGGTTTGACAGTAAATGGTTCAAACAAATTGAGAGTGAGATACCATCCAGTGAGAATTAGTGTATGCATGAATAAGAGATTAACAGATTGAACAGACCCAACAAACTCTCCTAGAAGGAACTTAGCTAAGCATAGTGATTGAATTCAGTATATTAACAAAGTTAAACCCAATAATTTTTAAGCTTTAATAAGTTGTATAAAAACAGAGCATAAGGAAAAAGAAATAAATATTTCTCCTAAATCAATCTCTAGATGATCTCATCTAGCGGTTTTCTACTACTAGATGGTGAATGAGATGAATTTTTCTCAATATGACCCTTGGGAATCGAGAAGTGAGATCATCAGCTCCAATTTTCTTCTCACTGGAAGTCGACTAAAGGATGTTTGAAATTTGTGATGTATGGAAGTGGTAGGTGAAATAAGTTCAATGTTCTTCTCCTCCTCTCTAAGTGAACTGTTAGTGCCTCAAGCATAACTATCTGGAATACTATAGAATTCTTCTTAGGCCTACACCTGGAACCCTCATGAAGCCATTTCCTCCCCAAATGTCACTAATGTAGATCCACATAACAGAATGAAAGAGTGTGCGCCAAGATCGACGATCCCATCTCTTGATGAGGGGTGAGGGGGTTGGGAGTGGCCTCAATCGGTGGAAGAAGGCATGGGAGGTAAACAACTAGGTGGTGCGGTCATGTAGAATTGGGAAAACTAGCGGCAGCTTGGAGGCACGACTGGTTGAACTGGTTCAAGAGAGATGATCTTCGGTGGTGGATTAGGGCTGCGATGACCCTGGTGTGATGTAGGGAGGTGGTCATCTTTCCGAAAGAGTATGACAGTGAAATAGTTTCAAAGGGGAAGAGGATAAGGTTTTGGGTATTTCTATATCTGATTTGTGGTGTTAAAGTTTGGGATTTTGAAAATATGATCTTTAATCTGTGCATTCTTTATGATCCTCATCTACGGTTTCTTTGTCGATTTGTTCCTGTTTCAATTTTCTGCAGCTATGAATCATGAGTCTGTTCCACAATTTTTATTTTGTTGTTTTTTGATCTATTATTTTGGTGGAAGAAGGACTAAAATAGTGAAAAATGAATCACCATTGTAAGAGGCCAGTGGTGAATCTGAGTCACCGCAGGGTAGAGGAATAGGGAAAGTAAGTCCCCATTCCTTGAACGGTCACTGCATAATTGAGGGGATTGGTGAGTGCATATGGTGAGACAGGGGTGTGACAAAACGATGATGCGGGCAGAAATTGGAGAAGGAATCGTGGTAATAGCAGAAATACAATAACTCATTGAGTCACCATTGTTGGATTTGGCAGTGGGTGTGAAATAAGGGTGGAGACGCAACTATGACGGTGGGTGTTCCTACAACAACAAACAAAATCTGAAAAAAAAAATTATTTTACAATCATAATATTTAATTATTAAAACAACAACATAAAAAATTAAAACAATAAAATTATCATAAACAAAAATGAAATTAAGTTAATTGCACATTCAAATTTACTCACACATAATTTAAAACAGAAAATTAAATATAAAAAATCATGTTTGGTTAGGTAAATAAAAAATTAATTTATTAATTAAAGAGTTAATGATATAAATGAATCAATATCACATATCCCTAACTATTAAAATATTTAAATAATAATAAATGTTTTATGATTACTTTAATTATTTAAAGAACCAAAAAAATAGAGTTCAATTTATTTATTTACATTTAAAAATAAATAATTTATAGATTTAAATAATAAAAAACTATCTTAAAAACAACTAAATGAAAAATATACGAAAGAGTAAAATTAATTGATGATTATAATTAAATTAAAAAAAATAAAAATAATGAAATATAAAAACAAAAATAATTTTTTAATATAATAATTATTTAAAATGACAAAATTAATAACTAAAATACACGGTTCACAGAAAAAATGATTATTTACATGTTATGAAAAAAAACACAAAAGTTAGTGATAATTAATTAAAATACAATGTTTCGACATTTAAAATACACTAAAAAAGAAATGAGGTGGAAAATTATATTAAAAATATGGCACATCACCCCACAATGTTAAATACCTCAGGGAGTGAATCAGTATTTTCTATATTAAATTTTTTTTATCATCTTTTTTTATCAGAAAATAAAGAAATATTATTTATTTATCTCCTAGAAATGTATGAAGGAAATAAAATAATAAAAGCGGAACAATAATTTTACTAGGTTCTCCCAAAAATAGATAATATAGCGGTTATACAATGATGGTTTTCCAATTTATGAGAGCCATTAAATCCCATTATTAATCAACATGTTCAAAGAGAACTCACAATGCCTCCTTGTTTAAAAATATTAATAATTTGGAAACTAATTAATCTATCAAGTGATGTTCACATATTGATTTGTTATAAGATTACTTAAATGTGCTTAAATATCTTTCATTACACCACTATTGTAGTATCATGAATTGCTAATTTCATCAAACCGATGATTTTCAAATTACCATAAAAACTATAGGAAATTTCCGAATGGTTCATATAACCCACTTATATTCACAATTAATTATCATAAAAAGACAGTTTTTTTAAAAACTATATCCCATAACTTCCTTTGAGTGTTCAAGTAATGGTCACATAACAGCCTTTGCATATAAAATACAATAATGTAAGTTCTCCATAATGACAAATACACTTATATTTATTGATATTCCTATAAATATTTCTCATAATTAATGACATGATGAGTTTTATATTTAAAGGGAAAATGAAACATAAATTATATATCAAATATCTCTTGGTGATTATAGAAAATTAATCACCAATTGTTCATGACCATTATCATTTTTATTTAACCAATTCTATCAGTATATCTTCATGGCTTGAGAGTTTTCCTAATTTGTGTAAAAACCCTCTAGTTTCACCAAATATATATTCAATATTCATGAAAATGATTAAAAACTGCCTATATAATTTCATTCATCAATACACCATGGTCTTCACTACTGTATAATTTTTTTAATATTATTTATCATAAAAAATAACCCAGTATATCAATATGTCAAATTAATGTATTTTTATCACTAAAATTTTTATGATTCAGGGTTTTTAGTTATTTTAAGAGTTCCAGGGTTTTTAATGGTAAACAAGTTATGGATATATTGAATTTAGTGTTATTGGAGGCGATGATGCATCTATATTTAATATCTATTACTTTTCTTAGTTGTGTTCATCCCCTGGTTCATGATTTTTCTAAATACATAGATAACATCTGTGGTTTATAGAACCATGTTGTTATTGGAATTATAAATTAAAATAATTTGTTTATTTAATTTAGCTAGGAGGATAACCTCGTGAAATAATTATATAATATTTCATGATTTTTTGTGTTTTTTTTTGTATCCCCTTGAAATTATTCAATCCATATATTATAATTCATGTTGGAGGATGAAACATTTTTTTTATTTATTCTGATTCTCATATAAAAATTAGTTCCATCTTTTCAATGATCATATTTGTGCGGAGATCAATATGGAAAAAAATCTTCTAAATTTCTTTTGGATTGTAATATTAGATATATGTATCGTTAAAGAATTTTATTTTTGAAACTATATGGTTGATTTTTACTCCTATTTAAGAGTAAATTTCATTTAATTTGTTGATACCATTGGATAAATCATTCTATAGAGGTCCCTCTTTCTTCTATATCGGGGGTTCAGGTTTTAGATAAAGATATTGATACGAATTTTCATGGGAATATTGACTAGAGAATCATGTAATGATTAATTACCTCAAGAACCTTTTCGTGGGATCAACCTTTTAGTGTTGTGGTGTCTCTATTATTATAGATACCCTGGATCATGAATACGTGGAATGTTTATATTTTACTCCTTTTTATAATGCTCTTGATGAATCAGTGTCACTATCATAGAGAGGTGGATTTGGATTATGGTCTCAAAGTTGGATTTATGAGCCCAAGGAATGGAGTTTAATTCATTAAAAAATAAATATAGTTCCATGGATATATTTTTTGATCGAATTATGTACGATAATTGTTTTGGGTTGAAGATGGATCTTAAAGTAGGGAATTTTCAAACTAATGTTAATATCAGTTATTTAACTAGTGAGGAGGAAATAATGGTTAAAATTAAGAAGGGAATTTATATTAAAGATATAACACATCAATGTTGACTAAAGTACATATGTACAAGTAGTTATAGGGTATGGATGAATCTACTAGAGACAGTATTTTGGATGGTGTAAGTGTTTGAGAAGAAATATACCCCTACCCCATGAAAATTCTATTTTAAACAAAAAATGTTTAGTAATGAAAATAAGGAACAATAAAAATATTTTCTAGATAAACTCAAAAACGGGGGGGAGGATACTACCAATATCAAAAAAATATTTTCTAAAATATAATTTTTCTATTGTTTTTCATGATCTGTCTCAGTTGGCTAGTGGTGCTTCTTATGTGATTTTGATTAGAATTAATTCTTAATGTGGGAAAGATTCTTCAACTACATAGGTTAAACTCACAATCTACGGGATCAACAAAAACCAGTTTTTTATTAAATTTTTAATTATATTATTTTAGGATTCTCTAAACTAAAAACTCTACTATAACCAAATTATATTGAATATAAATTTGAAATTCAGAAAATTTGTGATGTTATTGATTAGTATGGGAATCATGAGTAGGATATTATAGATATTGAAAAAAATATTCTAAAAGATTAATCAATTTCATGTAAAGGATGATTTTGGAGAGACTCTTGAATGTGTTTGTACATGGTCAATCACCCACAAACGAAGGATGGAGTAGAGTTTCTACATAGAAAATGGAACCATCTATATTATTATGAAAGACTATTTTTATTCCTAATATTTTTTTGGTTGTACTATATACTAAAATTGGTTTCCAATTCCCATAAAATGATTTCTATTTATAAAAAAAATATTCAAGGGAGAAATTCAACACCAATGAGATATAACATATATTATGATGTGGTGATAATATGGAAGGTCTAAAAGGAATTCTTTATTGATTTTTTAAAATTGGATCTCATAGATTAATAAATATTTTTTTTCATTAAATTCTTTATTATTATTTTACATCTAAAAGATACATGATACACTCACACAAGGTTTTGGACCACAGAATTTTACATATACATTCCAAGGTTCTCTTGGGTTATGATATATTATTAAAACACATCATCAAGGGGGTTTATAAAATTATTAGTCAATATTTTTTTCTTGGTTTTTTAATGAATCGTGAAATAAATAATTTTCCATAATTTTTTTATAAATATATTTTTTAAAACTATGACAAAATTGGTTTTGTTTTCATGGGTGAAAGTCATGGAAACATTAAGTGTTAATGTGGTAATAGACTAGGACCATAGTCCTTACACCCATGAGTGGAAGTAGAGATATAACTATGGTCAGTGACCATTGTTGTAGGTATAGATAAAATATAACTTTTTAATATAAATTATTCATTTTAATTTAATAATTAATAATTATATATTATTAATTTATAATTTATAATTACTAATCAATAATCCATAATAATTCATAATTAATAAATTATAATTATTTAATGATTATTATTATGTAAAAATTAATAACTAATAACTAATACATAATATTTATTTTTAAATAGTAATAAAATCTAATAATTGAAAAATAAATATTATTATTAATTATTACAAAATATTTAAAAATTTATTACAAAAAATAAATAATAAATTGATAATTAATTAATTTATTATTAATTATTTCTATTAAATAATGCATAATTGGTAATAAGTTTTTTTTCTAATAAATAACTAATAATAAAATAATAATTTCTAATGAAAATACAATCATTAACAAATATTTAATAGATAATTATTATTTAAGTCATAATTCATAATTAATTTTTAATATTTATTTAATATTTAATAAATAAATACAAAAAATTATATTAATTAATAATGTATAATTAAAAAGAAGAAATTAATTAAAATATAATGATTATTTAATTATTAATTATTAATTATTAATTAAAAATTACTAATAACTAATTTTTACTTTTATATTATAATCTAATTATTATTATATTGTAATTGTTTTATATATCCAAATAAAAAACTAATGAAAACCATAATAACCATGATATGCTTTGACTATAGCCTATGGGGGCCTACCACTGTGGTTGGATGTGACTGTGGTTGTAGGTCCACCTTAAGATCATTTTCATAACCAATCGAAGCCTATGGATAATTATATGAAAACTATGCCCAATATATTTCTTATCTATGGTGACACGCGTACTTTGATAATAGTTAAATGCATGAGATAGATGATATGATAGATGATGGTGGAGGTTATATTTGTCCTTCCAATGCTGATATTGTGACCCCTGTCATAAAATTATAGATCTGAAAGCCAAGATACACCTCGGAAATTTGATACAGGATCTCAAAATTAGTTTTCTAGATGGTTCTATCATTTCTCATATTAAGATTGTGAATAAAAAATTGGGAATGATTTTTAATAAAAATCGTAGAGAAGGGAAGATAAAAAATCATTCAAATCAAAAAGAAACTTGGGGAAAATATTATTAAAGGTTCATATGGTTACACCTTAGTACCAGGGATGAAGTAGTAGCTCCAAAAATATTATTATTCTTTATAAAACACATTTTTTCAAGTCGATAACTAGTAATGAAAAGGGATATGGTCACTTTCATGGTTCTTATAGGTGTTATTAGAATGAAAATAGTCCTAGAATCTATTTCCACAATCACCTACCCATAGATATAGTGATGTTCACATGGGCCACATATGGCCATAGGCACCACCACCAATGGGGGTTTTTTTAATAGAAATAGACACTGGATCTCTTTCCCCATGAATCATAAATCAAAATAACATGTAATATTTCCCCATGCATTACCCATGGCTACTAAATATGAAAATTTTGAAAATTTCCTCAAATAATCTCTAAAGATAGAAACTTAACAGTATATAGTAACATACTTGACCACTTCACAATGTCAAGTTTAATGTGTATTTATATATAAAGGTAAATATATATTAATGTTTAAATACATACTATTATAAAAAGGATAAAAATTATTATATTTTTATATTAGTAAATTTTCACATGGAAATTTCCTTTTTTCAAGGGTCTTTGTGTCCATTATTATAGGTCTACATGGAAATGAACTATATCCATAGGCCATAGTGCCCATGTTTTTATGTCTGTGTACTAATTTCCATGATCCATGAACACTCATTCCCATCATTGTAGTTTTATATGGAAATATCATATTACTATGGTTAGGCATGCATGTGTTATTTGGTCAACGTGGAAATGATCTATATCCATGTGGAACCATCACATGACTATAAGACCACTACACAATGACTTATAGCAATGGGTCATTGTTTATATAGTAATGGACCCACTGATAAACAACTTATATCCATTAATCATTTTGTCCATCATTATTGGTCCACTATGAAATATCATATAGAAACATGTATCATTTCTATTGTTTATAGATCCGAGAGGCAAATATTTAGTTCCACAATCCGTACATCTCATGGATATAGGGTCTGGACCATGTGGACCTATTTCCATTAGCAATGTCACCTATGACTATAGGCACTTCATATGTCATTCATGTTTTCTTCTCATGACAAAAAACCTACTTTCTATATTTCCCAACATTAATAGTCTATGTTTCTCATGGATATAGTTTATTCATTTATGTAACCATATCTATATAAAGAATAGACAATTCTTATAGGTACACAATGGACACAAATATTTTCTACTCAAGGCAATGGAGGACTTATGGAAATGATCTATCCTTTATCCATAAAACCGAATTCATAGGGAATTTTTATATATGTATATGTGAATTTTTCCCCTTAGTCATACCATGGTAGTCTCTTAGTAGAGGAATAATTAGGATCAATTTTTATCCCCTCACATTTCTCTCCGATAATGAGTCATTGGAAAATCCCAAGGTGATGTTTTATATCCCTTGTATTCTTATAAAACTATGGAAGATATTTTTAAAGGCCTCAAGTAAATTATGTAATCTAAAAATGGATATAAAAATCATGTAGACTAAAAAAGAGTGCTCAAATGTGTAATTAGAATGATTTCATCAAGGAATTGATGATGAACTTATTTAATGATTTAACATACAAGTTGAATTAAATTATAAAAATATTAAACATAGTATCTTAACATATAATGATTATTTAAAAATAATGAATTTAATCTTTTCCAGTATTTCTTAAAATATTCATCTCAATCCATAGCTTGATATTAGAAAATATTCATTAATGTACCAAAATGATCCACCTAGTTTGGGCTCAAGAAATTTATAGAAACATCTTTTTATGTCTGTTATTGTTTTGGTTATTTTCGTGTAAGTTGTTTTAGACTCTAATAATGAGAATTTCATTATCCCAACTTAACCTTATAGAATTTATTTTTTCAAAAATAAAAAAGGGATTATCGAGTGAAAAAAATTAACTAGGTAATCGACACAATCAAACCCGAATAACTAGGGTTATAGTGGTGGTTAGTTGAGTATTTATTAGGTTTGTTAGTGATTTTAAAACCCAATTAATATTAATAAAATATTAGTTTATTGGTCTTATGGTACTTAGCAATAAATTCATAGGATTGAAAATAATAATATAAAATACCTAAAGAATTTACTATAGGGTAGCCATACGTTTTCTTGAGTGAAGTATACTAATACTTTATTTATGAATAATCTGATAAATGAATACATAAAAAGGTGATTTTGATTTATGTGATTTTTAATCAATGATCTAATTAATTAACTAGAAATTTAATTAAGTTTAGTTATAAATTTTTTCTTAATCTTCTAAATATCTCTCAACCAACTCTTTCATATGTCGAAAATTACTTCTGTCACCTCCTCTTCACTCTCTCTAAAAGAATTTACTCACAATCATAAGGTCAAAATTGTATACTTCTTCAAATTAATAATTAACTGTCCACAAACACTTTAACATAGTTCCCTACTTCTTAACTTATTATATAATGTTCACTAACCAAACACCCATTGAATTCAACCCACTCTATCATATGTTAGTTAAATTTAGTCAGTGGTGATTTAAAAATAACAAAAATAGAATAATGATGAAATCCATGACTATTTTAGTGATAGAGAGACCTCCAATTGAACTCATATAAAACTATAATACATAGTTTAAAATTGATTAATAATTGAATGATGTATTAATAATTGGAACTCTATAAATGGAAGAGATAAAGTTTCGGGACTACCAAAATTTTGTTAGTAATCCATATTTTCCAGATCTACACACCACTTAATTTTTAAAAAAAAGTAAAAACATGCTTTCAATTTTATGAAATTGGTAAAAACAATATATTTTTACCCCTCACTATATAGTTATGATTTCATTTTCTAGGTACCCTTAGATAAGTTTATATTCCTTACTCATTACTAGATTATTCCATGTGGATGATTTTTTTAGTGGGTATTATACTTGTACTATATTATTATTAATATAATTCATATTATTTAACATCTAAAAACCACAAAGATCCCAAATATTAATTCTTCGTGTTTTTTTGATGCATGGATACATAGTTATCTCCCTTACCTAATTCATATAAATTTTATATACAATCACTACATGAATATAATGTGTGATCCTCGCTAATAAAAAGGCATTTATTGATCATAACTTGATGTTATCATATCCTATGATATTGTACTTTAGTTATTTTTTATTATTTATGTAAATTCATGCAATGAACCCCCTTGTTTAACGTATGTACTATGTAATTACTAACACTATTATTCATTGGCAGAGTCAGAGAGGAGTTTTTTTAATGATAGTGAAACTAGTACTTTTTAACTTCTACAACTCGAGTGAAAATTAATCATTTTTCATCTGTATTAAAAGAATAAAGTGATGGTTTTGAGTTGTAGGATTTTTGAAGAAAAATCTAGGCCTCTAGATCCCTGGTGTAGTCTATAAGGGTTTTGATGGAAATGGTAGTCATTATATACCCCAACACCATACGGATAGTTGGGGGGGATAGTAGAACCCTATTTGTTTCATAAGAATATTGGTGGTGACCACCAGAGTTCTAGAGGTCATGTCTCGAACCCACCTAATATAGGGAGTAGTTTTCTAATTTTATAATATTTCGTTATATACCCTTCAATATTTTTTTAATTAGTATATTAAGTGAGGAAGGAAATGTTACTTTACACTTCCTTATCCTTATCATTATCCATTGATCTATTTCATTGGTAGGGAATTTCTTTTTAATGTTATGGTTTCTTCACTTTCCACTTACTCCTATTTTCATTCCCCCTTCTCATACTAAAATTTTTGTTACTCACATCTAGGGATTTAGTATTGATTCCACTTAATCATGTTGAAAATATGATGACACTATTGGCGATTTTATTATAAAATACTAGAGAATTAATATGTTGGATGAATTCATATTGTTATATATAGTTTAATTAGTGATAATATAATTATTTTAAGTTTATTTAAAAATAAGTTATTTGCATGAAATTTCACAATGGGATGACATGAAAATATGGAGTTTTCTTATTTCTAGGTTTGAATTCTTTTTAGTGTTTATCTATACAAAGTTTCTTGATATTTTATCCATTGGAGGCATACTATTATGTTTTTTATAGATTATTACTCAATAAGTAATTAAGAATTAATTATTTAAAATAATAATAGGTTGGTTATAAATTATTATAGAGTCTTTTTATTATGATAGGGGCTCATCATTGATGACATTGATTTTTATTGTTTAGTTAATTTTTGATAAAGTGATTCAATAATGGACATAAAAGGACTAATTTGTTTTGGAGGTATGTAGTCCCAATGTTTTCTCATCTATTTTTATATGTTCCATGTTTCATTTCAAGTGTGGTATGTTTTTAGGGTTTTCATATATCCTTAATTAAAACTAAGATGCATTTACTTATTCTGGAAACATAAGTGATATCATTTAGTCCTATAAAGTCCAGTCACGTATGATTTTTCTCATGGTAACCAACAAACACAATTGAAATGAGAAGTGTTTTGTAAACTGAACATCAAAAAAAGGTGTTTTCCCCTATTGTTTTGTAATTGGTAAGACTTGTTATGTGACCTTTTAGGGACCCTAGAATATAGGTAACTAATTTATGTAAAGGATAACATGGTTTTTATCCTTTGGAATGGGGTTTTAATGTCTTTTAAATCAGTTTGGTACTCATTGGTTGTGAAATGGGTTTAAACTATTCATCTTTACCTGAAAAGGATTTGGGTGTGTTATACCATGGTTAACTGACTTGGAAGACTGGATTAAGGGTGTGTGAGACCAAACATAGTGTTGAATTAAAATTTATTTATACTTAATTCTGATTCATATTTTATTCAGTTATATGATATATTATAGTTGTTTTAATATTTTTACCTCAATTTTTTATTTATATTGTTTAGAGCATGGGATGATATGTCGATGGATCTTGATATTATATCTAATGTGGGATAACATGCCCATGGATCGTGATATTATATATAATATTTGATATTATAATTGTAGATCATGATTCTAATTTTTGTATGGGATGATGGGACCATGTATAAAATATACTTCTTATTATATGAGATAATGTTAACATAAATTATTGAAATTAATTATGGTATGAGAAAATATGGAAAGTGATATTTAATATTGTCATAGAATTAGATGATAAACCTATAGATCCTTGATATTAATTAAGTTAAGGAACGATATGCCCCAGAACCTTGATATTTCTTATGGTGTAAAAATATATAACCATTGATCCTTGATATTGTATATAGAAAGGGATGATATGCCAATAGATTTATGATATTACTAATATTATTGTATTTTATTCTCATAGAACCTTTATATTTATGATGGTATGTTTTTAGTCATTATTTTATATTACTTATGAATGTATTTTAATTATATTATGGGTATATTTATATTGAAAATGGGATCTAACTAAATAAATACATATGTTTCATTTTGTTTCACAAGAAATTTATAAACTTTGTAATTTTGTGTGAAACCAAGTCATTTGGGATCGACGGTAACTTGATTTCAAATTTTAGATATCCTGTGATCATTATTTGTACTTAAATGAAGTATTATTTTGAAAATGATCATTATTGTATTGGTTTTGGAAAATAGATTGGTTTTATACATTAGTTTTTTCATGTGACTTGGTTTTAATGATTAATAATTAAAAATATAAATACATTATTGGAGTAATATAAATTTATAACTAGAATCTCTAATTGATTGTCAAGATACATTCTAGAAATTGGGTTTCTAGTGAATTGATAATTTTATTGGAAAATATTATTTGAGTCACAAAAGTTTTGAGTAGTTTAATTTTTAATATTGGATATTTATTTCATTGAAATTGTTTTTTAAGCAATTAAAAGGCACGTCTTTTAGGTGACCACTATTAATTGAATTATAAGATATTTTTTAATGTAAGATTATTGACTGTTTTATCTACTTTTATTTTTTATAGGCCATCAAACAAAATTATAAAATGGAAGATAAGTTTTTTTAAATATGAAATATGAGCTAGTGATTTAGCATGAATAAATAATAATTGGATAATACATTTGAGAATAAGGAATCAAGTATTATATTGGTCTTTTTTAACTTCTAGTAACTCTATGATAAAGGAAGGAGATAATATTTATAATCACATGAGAGATATCTGGATGGAAATATTCATGTATGAGAATGTTTGTTTGCTGGAGTTCATCTAATGTTATGTTAATTATCCATATGAATAATTATTTGAGTGGAGGTAAAGAATAATGGTAAACTATATTAATGTTTTACGAAATTTTTATATGAGCATATGGGTATATATTTTTTCAATTTTATACACCTTGTATAGTGGATCTAGAGGTCATGGTGGTGCCAAATCTGACTCAAAATTTAGTTCCTAGAAGAGTTGGTTCTGAAGTATTTTCATAAGTATATTTGATAGAGATCTGGGTCAAGATGTTATATTTCATCAATCTATATTTGAATCCATATGAGTTATATTTTGGATGTTCATGTACTATTTCTTTGAGTGTGAGGTCAAATCACTATTATAAATCATGGGAGGAGTACCATGGTGATTCTGAGTTCACTAATTTTGGATTCGTAATGCTATATTTTGAGGAGAAGGATGTTGAATAAATTTTATATATTCGTCTAAATATTGTGGATTCCTGGTATATGTTTTGTATTTTACCTGAGTGTAGATGTTTCTTTCGATCTGGGATCTTAGGATATGAACCACATGACTCTTATAAGTGTCTTTTAATGGTCATGTTTTCAGAGTTTTAGGTATTAATAAAGTGACACATAAACTAATTAAGGCGATGTACATGATATTTAAAAGAAGAAAGAGGTAGTAGAGTGTGTTATATTCTAGATTTTATGAATTTCAAACTCTAGACCTAACTTCTAGAAAAAATGTTTTCACTATTAATTTTGGATATCATGACATAAAAATGAAATGTAGTTAAGGGAAAAACCATGATGGTAATTCACTAAGGGGAGCCCTCTTCCCCATCTAAATTCATTTATATTCTATAGATATTTATAATTTTTAATGTTGAGATCTTAAATTTAATACTATTTAAGAATTTTTCTCTTTTTTATTTTAGTGATTAGATTCTGGTTGATCTCTAAGAGACTCTTAGTTCTTCCATGATTTTTTTTTGAAACTCAATTGTTTCCTTTCAATTCCTCATAAGGTTTTATTTTCATAAAATAATAATCAATATTCAATAGATTTAATTTTTATTTCATTGTTTTAAAACATTTTATGATATGTATTGAAGGAATATGATTTTTTATTTAGTCTAACTAAGGATAGTTTATTATTAATTTAAAATATATTGATATTATAAAGAATTCTTTACTCATTATAAAAAGTTTTTAGTCTATGCTATTGAGAGAAGTAAAAATTTCTTACATTATTTATGATATTAATCCTTTAATGATGGTATTAAAACTATTACATTATTATCCTCACTTTATTTTTCACTTCTGATTTTGGTAAATATTTTTTAATAAAATCAAAAAATCACCAACAAATATTATTCCATCTTAGTGAGGTTTTTCTCAACACACCAAACATTTTAAGGAATATATTATACTTTTTAATAGGTAGAATAATCTATAAATTCTTTATTATTCATTAAACTATCAAGTTATCTATTTTTTATATCTCATAAAACCTTTATATAACACTATTAAAACTCACACACTACTTAATTATATTAGAGCTGGAATTAGGAACACACTTTTTTCCAATATCATGTGATTCCCACTACCTTCCATGATTAGAGAAAAAGGAGGCCCTTAGAACAACTCACCCCATTCCATTGGGTTTGAACCTTCTCACATTATTCTAGGTAGTAAGAAATTATAAATTTTATTTCACCAACATGCAATGACTCTCAGAAAAAATTGTCACGACCCGCCTTCACCAAAAGGAGGGAAGGGTCAGCAAATTGCCAGGCCCTTCCTTCTTTAAGTTGAAGGAGAGATAATGACCCCTGAAACCCGCCTTCAATAGGTCCCAGAGTGGCGACTAGCACCAAGGGTATAGAAATTCCTCACAAATGGAAGGCATTACCCTTTTTATTTTATAGGGTCGAGAGATAAGGAGAACAAAACCCAACAACACCAAGGTAGAAAGAAAAGTAAAGCCAAAAGTAAACCATTCCCACATGCATGTTCCAAAAGTAAAAGCCACAAAGTACAAAAGGTGACTACAAGGTAAGTTCCAAAGAGGAAAAGAAAAACAACAATTGCAACTGCTCCAAATGTCCGAGCTAGTAAGGTCATTTGTGATCCCCGAAGTCCTCCTGGAAACCTAAAAGTAGTTTTATATACGTAGGGTGAGCATACATGTACACTCAGTAGGAAAACCAAAGACTCTCGTGAACAAGTGGGGGAACGTACTAATGTCCCGTGAAAAAAAGAGTAACCAAACACCTATACAGGTAAACTATCCACCCCATGCCTCACCAAGGCACACTCCCCAAATAATGCAAGTCAAGTAATATATGTAATAAGAGCACATTGATGTTTGGGTACCCCGCGCCACTTTCCCACTGGTTATTGAGACATCCTACGCATCGGACCAATCCCGCCATTCTCACCACAGTCCCACTGCCACACCCGCCCGCACACACCTGGTCCAAAACTACACGCAGTCCCACTGCCGAAATCCCACTCGCACACACCTGGGCCTCAACCGCACGCAGTCCCACTGCTGAATCCCGCCCGCACACACCTGGGCCACAACTGTCACATGTAACCATGCCTGCAAACACCTAGGCCAAAACAACCACCACCACGCCCGAAGACACCTGGGTGAGAAAATACACTGCCATGCCCGAAGACACCTGGGCATCATCCCGAAGACACTTGGGAAACCACCTGCCGCACACACCTGGCCGACCACCACACTACCCAGCCCGAAGGTTCTTGGGCTAATAATGGTCTTCAGGCCATCACAGCCTGCCCGAAGATACTTGGGCTATCTGGGAAAGGGAGCAGAAAAGGAGCTAATAACCAGCCACTATGAATAGTGTTGGGAAAAACACCCTCCCCCATGAAATGAAGGTGTTCGGCAGTAAGTGCTCAACATGGGTGGGGCGCGAATAAGAAACACAAAGCTACAAGTATATATATAGGGTAACAAAAACTCACCCAAGCTAGGTTTTTCTTCAAACAACCTACAGATCACAACAGCACTCAAGTCCGAGTCACGACTCACGCTAACAACCCATTCGTCCCCTTTCTTATTTCACGTTTAGTGATAATGTTTACGTTTAATCACTACTGGGCAACTAGTAGGCATAGGCATAAGTCAAGGAAAGTAAACAGTCAAACATCAACCAAAACGCTCACACCCGGTTCTCAACAATAGAGGATTCCACCCCAATTTGTGATTTAAACAAGTGACCACACAGATTTATAACTCACAACCACCGAATCCATATCAACAGGAGATCCCATCCCCAAATTCACACAACCACCGAGAGTATAAAAGAACAGGGGATCACATTCCCTCCCACATCACCAGCAATCAGCCCCAAAGTAAAACAACCAACTACCACCATCAACACAAGCAGGGCCTTGCAAGTATTTTCATATTTAAACGACTTAACACACTCCATGATTCAAATTCTGTGTGTTCTAACTGGGAGTTATCACAAAAGGGTTGATCCTGGTGCCTTCAATTTATTCAGCCGGATATACGTGACTAACCAATTCACTTTTCACAGCAGAAATTTACAACCACAACCAAGCCATTTAAAACATCAGTAGGGTTCATTAGTACACAAACAACGACCACCAATGACCTCGATTTTCAAGAGGCATAAGCCAGCACAACTGAATAAGATGGTCATAGAAGAGACAACATCAAAATATAAAACAACATCAACAATCACAGCCACCCTCTTTCTTTATAGAATTCGTTCAGTATCTTATTTAGGTCTGGTTTACCCAATTCTACAGAATCAAAATCAAGCCCACCCCGCATGATACAAAAAATAGAGAGACGAAGGAGAAATTCCCTACTTGTTGATAGATGATCGATGTTTAGGCCGGGGCATGGAACTTTACGGATAACGATGCGGCGGGCCCGATGCACCAGAAGCTGTTTGTGAAAAGCCACGATCGAGGAAAGGAGAAACCAAGGCTAACCCTTAGTTTATATGAGCCGAGGATGGTTGAGGTGAAAATGCGGAACCGCATAAGGTGCGGGGGTCGTGGGTTGACCACGCGGATCAACTCGTCACAAAAAAGGGGGTCGGGTGGTTTAAGCCGATTCATGAATTGATGAAGTATTTAATTAAATCTCTTATGGGCATTACGGGTCTTAAAAACACGCTTAAACGAGTCAGAATAGGGTTTAAAACCCTATTTGTGCAAAGGAGCGCTACTGGAACAACTTGACAAGGTCGGGTGGTGCCGATCGGTCTCGCCGATCGGTCGCGCCGATCGGTCTCCTCGATCATTCGCGCCGATCGGTCTCCCCGATCGGTCTCCCCAATCGGTCGCACCGATCGGTCCCACCGATCGGTCCCACCGATCGGTCTCACCGATCGGTCTCGTCGATCGGTCTCACTGATCGGTCTCACCGACCGGTCTCGCCGATCGGTCTCGCCGATCGGTCTCACCGATTGGTCTCGCCGAGACGCCACTCCTTTAGAACCCGAATTTTGGCAAAGGGAAGGACCAAGAGAGTCTGGGTCATCACATCAGATACCTCTCAAACTATTCTCGTCCTCGACAATTTGAACAACCCAGAATGAAAGGGCGGGTCCGAACAACCACCCCAAAAGATACCTCTCAAGAGTGAACCTCATCTTTAACTAAGAACACCTTCCTGTCACAAACCAAGCAACATACCATGCCAAACTGCCCAGGCACGTGGGTTGGGGAGTCTCCTCCCCAATGTCAAGATATTATCCGCTTTGGGCGGCACTGACTCACCTGCACGAGTTTAATCGCATCCACCTTAATGCGTCTTGATTAGGGGTCGGGTTCTCTCTTTCCCCATAGCCGGGGCGTTTCACGCACAAGTAGAGGAATAAAACCAGTACATTTCATAGCCAAAAGATAAAAATTTCTATCATAACAGGTACAACATGGAACAAAGCTTAAAACAACTCTGGGTACTCGGTATGCATCTGTGCTTCGCTTTCCCACGTACTCTCCTCAAGAACACCAAGTCTCCACAACACGCGAACCAAGGGAATGGTTTGTCTGCGAAGCACCTTTTCCTTGCGATCCTCGATCACCACTGGTCTCTCCACCAAGGTCATGTCATCCTCGATGTCCAGCTCACCCCAATCAAGGATGTGTGAATCGTCGTGCAGATATCGACGGAGCTGGGACACACGAAAGACATCATGTATCCTTAGTAGCGGCGGTGGCAATGCTAGCCGGTAAGCCACTTTGCCGACCCGCCGCAACACTTGGAAGGGTCCGATGAATCTGGGAGAAAGCTTACTCCCTTTGCCGAACCTCCGCTACCCACGCTGAGGGGAGACCTTTAAGAACACGTGGTCCCCAACCTCAAACTACAAGGGCCTCCACCTGGTATCGGTGTATGACTTCTATCGGTCCTGGGCCACCTTCATCCTTTCCCGTATGAGCTGAACCTTCTCTGTCGTGTTCTGCACCACCTCCGGACCAAGGATGTCTGCCTCTCCTACTTTGGTCCAACACACAGGCGAACGACATGGCCTACCGTACAAAGCTTCAAACGGGGCCATGCCAATGGTAGAGTGGTAGCTATTATTGTAGGAAAACTCTACCAGAGGCAAGTATTGCACCCATGACCCTCCTGAGTCCAGAACACATGCTCGCAGCATATCCTCTAAGGTTTGGATGGTGCGCTCTGTTTTTCCATCTGTCTGGGGATGGAAAGTAGTGCTAAGGCGTAACTGGGTGTCAAACGCATGCTGCAATCCCCTCCAGACCCACGAGGTAGACCATGCATCCCTATCCGAGACTATAGACCGCAGAACTCCATGCAACCGCACCACCTCATCTACGTACTTTCGTGCCAAAGAATCCACAGCACTCGACTCCCTAATTGCCAGAAAGTGATCCGATTTCTTCAACCTGTCCACTACCACCCAGATGGCGTCGTACCCTCCTTGGACCTTGGGTAGTCCCATGACGAAATCCATTGAGATGTCATCCCACTTCCACTCGTGGACATCTAGGGGCTGTAGTAGGCTGCCTGGATCTCGGTGTTCAGCCTTCACTTGCTGACACACTAGGCACTTGGCCATAAACTCTACCACCGCTCGCTTAACTCTGGGCCACCAAAACTGCCTCTTCAAACCCTGGTACATCTTGGAAACTCCTGGGTGTACCACTAGGGGTGAGTTGTGGAACTCACTGAGAACCTTGCCGTGCATCGTCTCTAGGACAAACAACCTTCCCTGGAAAAGCATCTGGTTATGGCCATCCTCGGTCCATCTTTCCGGAGCATTGCCCTGGTCAAATTGGTCACGCATCACCTCACACTCTAGGTCTCCCCACTAAGACTCCTCCACCTGCTGAAACAAGGATGAATGCACTGTCATCTGATATAGGCAGCCTCTTCCATTATCCGTCGTCGCATCCAGGTGTAAGGCAGCCAACTCTTCCATTGCCTTCCAGGCGTCTGCCGACTCTCGGACCGCATCCTTCTGCGTCCTCCTGCTCAAGGCATCGGCCACCACATTTCCCTTTCCCTCAGTATAAGAGATCTCAAAGTGCTATTCCTGGAGGAACTCCACCCATCTCCGCTATCACAAGTTTAAGTCCCGTTGGGAGAAGATATACCTCAAGATTTTGTGATCCGTGAAGACCACAAAGCGTTCCCCAATGAGGTAGTGCCGCCATAACTTTATCACAAAAACGACCGCTGCAAGCTCTAGGTCGTGGGTTGCATAATTACACTCATGGGAACACAGTTGTCGGGACCCATAAGAGATCACCCCTCGTCGCTGCATCAACACGCATCCCAGGCCCTGTCCCAAAGCATCACAGAATACCTCATAGGCCACCCCTTCTTCTGGTAATCTCAGGACTAGGGCACTGACCAGCTTCTATTTCAGATAGCTGAAGGCTGACTGGCACTGCTCACTCCATACGAAAGCCTGGTCCTTCATGGTCAGAGCCATCAAAGGGGATGCTACTCGGGAGAAGTTGGGTACGAATCTCTAGTAGTAACCCGCCAGACCGAGGAAACTTCGGACTTCTGCCACATTCTTGGGTGCTGCCCAAGAAACAACTGCCACAACCTTTGATGGGGCCACCGCTACCCCCTGCTCGGACACCACGTTCCCAAGGAAGTGCACTTCTCGTGTCCAGATCTTGCATTTTGACAACTTCCCATAGAGCTTGTGTTATCGGAGGACCTCCAAAAATGTCCTCAGGTGCTCTGCATGGTCCTCCTCTGATCTAGAGTAGACCAGGATGTCGTCGATGAACACAACCACGAACCGATCCAGGTACTCCCGGAAGATGGAGTTCATAAGTCCAATGAACACAGTCGAGGTGTTCGTAACACCGAAGGGCATGACTACGAACTCAAAGTGTCCATACCTGTACCTGAACGCTGTCTTCGGGATGTCGCTCTCTTTCACCCTCAGCTGGTGGTACCCAGACCGCAGGTCGAACTTCGAGAACCATCCTGCCCCTTTCAGCTGGTCGAAAAGATCATCTATCCTTGGAAGAGGGTAGCGATTCTTGATCATCACCTGATTCAGCCTCCTGTAGTCTATGCCCAACCTAAGACCACCATCTGCCTTCTTTTCAAACAAGACCGGAGCACCCCACGGTGACGCACTCAGACGAACATAACCCCTCTTCATTAGATCGTCAATCTGTATCCGTAAATCTCGTCGCTCCGAAGGTGACATCCGGTAAGGAGCCATCGAGATTGGACAAGCACCGGGCTGCAGGTCTATCCCGAACTAGATATCACATCAAGGGGGTAGAGTCGTCACCTCCTCAGAAAAGATGTCCATAAACTCACGGACGATCTCTAGCACTTCCACCATTTCAGCATCTACTGATTCCACTGTCAGCTCGGTCAATAAGGAGAGGAGAGGTTCCTCTCTCCTATTTCCCTTCGGACTGCTCTGCTCGCCAGTGAAGGTAACGCGCCGGCTGTCCAAGTCTAAGAACACCACCCTTCTTTGAAAACAGTCGATGACGGCGCACATAGAAAATAGCCAGTCGATGCCTAGGATGACATCGTATGGCTGAATCTATAGCAGAAGAAGATCCCTAACCGACTGGTGTGGCCCTATCATCAGTCTACATCCCCGACAAACGAACAACAAGTCGGTCTGATCTCCGACTGGTGTGCTCAAAACAAGGGGCACTAGAAGTCTCTCGGAATCTAGACTCAAGGCATGGGCTAGACTGGGTGCAACAAAGGAGTGCGAAGCTCCGATATCGAACAAGGCATAAGCAAGAGTGCTAAACAGACTGATCTTACCTCGAACAACTTCTGGCCCTGCTGTAACTGCTGCCTCTGCAACATGCAACTGTCCATGCCCATCTCCCCTGCCCCTCGGCTGTCGGCCACCTCCCTGACCACGCCCTGGTCAAGGTCCCTGTGGAGCACCCTGGGGTAGGCCTCCTCCTCCTACATCTGCCCTTGGAGTAGCGGGAGCTCGCTGTCCCTGCTGCTGCTGCTGGAAAGGTCTGGATGGAGGCTGCTGATGGGGCGAGTGCTGGGGATGACTTCCATTGCTGTACTGCACCCGGTTGGGGCACTGACTCCGGAGATGCCCAGGGCTCCCACAGATGTAGCACCATGGTCCCGGGCCCGTAGGAAAAGGGCGAGGGTCAGGGGATCGAAACTGAAACTGCTGCGGCCTACTCCCTGCGGGTCGGAACCTAGAGGGTCCTGACGCTGGAGGCCTGGTGCTGACGGCTTTCCCCTTTGATGGTCCTAGCTGGATCCCTTCTCACGACACTCCCACTAGAGCATGCATCTGGTCCACCACTTCGGCCTTCTTCTGGACCTCCAAGTACGTCTGCAGGGTAAAGGGGGTAACAGCATACTGGAGGGAGGGTCGGAGTGCCTCCTCCAAACGTCTTGCTCGAGACTGCTCGTCGAGAAATAGGTCCGGAGAAAAACGTACGAGGTCCTTGAACGTGATCCCTAGCTCTCTCACGGACATACTCCCCTACTGGAGGGAGAGTAGTTCCTGCCTCTTTTCTACCTTCATCGTCGAGGAGAAGAATTCCGCCTGGAACTCCTTCTCGAAATCCACCCAAGCCACCTCAGACTCTCTCCTCTCCCCCAGGTAAAGCATCCACCACTAACGTGCCTCTCCCCGCATCTGGCTAACGGCCAGAGGAACCCAGTACTCGGTCGGGGCCCGAATCAGGCCAAAGGCTATAACCAGCTCCTCTAGCCAGCCTTCCGTCTTCATATTGGAGGTGCTGCCCTCATACTTCTCGAGGGCCTGTCGCTGGAAGGCTCGAAGAGCCTTCTGCCACTGGTCGTCCTCTTCCTCTCGATCAGCTTTCTGCCGATCGGTCAAAGTAGTCTCCAGGGCCTCTATCACCTGTACCACATGTGGTTTCCTTCCAGGTTCCATAGCTGCAAGGTAAATAAGAAATTCCTAAGCCCAAGTAGTGCAGACTATCATTCTTAAAACTTCTTAAAATATTATTTATTCTTAACTCCCAAGACATCCCAAAAACACAAAAACACAAGTCATTATGATGCATGTACCTTTCCTAGGGTCTCTACCCTGCAATCAGTGTGGCCTCACTTGGTCGTTTGGTAGGTCTAGAGTCCTTGCATCGGATCACGGGGGGCCCTAAAATCCCATGTCCTAGCTGGTCTTCCCTGGCCTAATTCACGCGCCAAGGTCACCCAACACTGTTGCCTTACCATCCCAAGCAATCCTCACAGTGCCTAACTCCCGACTCCATCCTATCTCTCAACCAACCTCCTTTGATACCATTCTATCACGACCCGCCTTCACCAAAAGGAGGGAAGGGTCAGCAGATTGTCAGGCCCTTCTTTCATTAAGTTGAAGGATAGATAATGACCCCTAAAACCCGCCTTCAATAGGTCCCGGAGTGGCGAATAGCACCAAGGGTATAGAAATTCCTCACAAATGGAAGGCATTAACCTTTTTATATTTTAGGGTCAAGAGATAAAGAGAAGAAAACCCAACAACACCAAGGTAAAAAAGAAAAGTAAATCCAAAAGTAAACCATTCCCACATGCATGTTCCAAAAGTAAAAGCCACAAATTACAAAAGGTGACTACAAGGTAAGTACCAAAGAGGAAAATAAAAACAACAACTTCAACTGCTCTAAAGGTCTGAGCTAGTAAGGTCCTGCGTGATCCCCGAAGTCCTCCTGGAAACCTGAAAGCAATTTTATATACGTAGGGTGAGCATACAAGTACACTCAGTAGGGAAACCAAAGACTCTCATGCACAAGTGGGGGAACGTACTAAAGTCCCGTGAGAAAAAGAGTAACCAAACACCTATCAAGGTAAACTATCCACCCCAGGCCTCACCAAGGCACAATCCCCAAATAACGCAAGTCATGTAATATATGTAATAAGATCACATCAATGTTTGGGTACCCCGCGCCACTTTCCCACTGGTTATTCAGACATCCTACGCATCGGACCAATCCCGCCATTCTCACCGCAGTCCCACTGCCACACCCACCCACACACACCTGGGCCAGAACCACACGCATTCCCACTGCCGAAATCCCTCCCGCACACACCTGGGCCTCAACCGCACGTAGTCCCACTGCTGAATCCCGCCCGCACACACCTGGGACACAACTGTCACATGTAACCATGCCTGCAAACACCTAGGCCAAAACAACCACCACCACGCACAAAGACACCTAGGCGAGAAAATACACTGCCACGCCCGAAGACACCTGGGCCTCATCCCGAAGACACTTGGGAAACCACCTGCCGCACACACCTGGCCAACCACCACACTACCCAGCCTGAAGGTTCTTGGGCTAATAATGGACTTCAGGCCATCACAGCCTGCCCAAAGATACTTGGGCTATCCGGGAAAGGGAGCAGAAAAGGAGCTAATAACCAGCCACTATGAATAGTGTTTGGAAAAACACCCTCCCCCATGAAATGGGGGTGTTCGGCACTAAGTGCTCAACTTGGGTGGGGCACGAATAAGAAACACAAAGCTTCAAGTATATATATATAGGGTAACAAGCACTCACCCAAGCTAGGTTTTTCTTCAGACAGCCTACAGATCACAACAGCACTCAAGTCCGAGTCACGACTCACGCTAACAACCCATTTTTCCCCTTTCTTATTTCACGTTCAGTGATAATTTTTACTTTTAAGCACTACTGGGCAACTAGTAGGCATAGGCATAAGTCCAGGAAAGTAAACAGTCAAACATCAACCAAAACGCTCACACCTGGTTCTCAACAATAGAGGATTCCACCCCAATTTGTGATATAAACAGGTAACCACCCGGATTTAAAACTCACAACCACCGAATCCATATCAACAGGAGATTCCATCCCCAAATTCACACAACCACTGAGAGTATAAAATAACAGGGGATCCCATCCCCTCCCACATCACCAGCAATTGGCCCGAAAGTAAAACAACCAACTACCACCATCAACAAAAGTAGGGCCTTGCAGGTATTTTCAGATTTAAATGACTTAACACACTACATGATTCAAATTCCGTCTGTTCTAACCGGGAGTTATCACATAAGGGTTGATCCTGGTGCTTTCAATTTATTCAGCCGGATATACGTGACTAACCAATTCACTTTTCACAGCAGAAATTTACAACCACAACCAAGCCATTTAAAACATCAGCAGGGTTCATTAGTGCACAAACAATGACCACCAACGACCTTGATTTTCAGGAGGCATAAGCCAGCACAACTCAGTAAGGTGGTCATAGAAGAAACAACATCAAAATATAAAACAACATCAACAATCACAGCCCCCCTCTTTCTTTATATAATTCGTTCATTATCTTATTTAGGTCTGGTTTACCCAATTCTACAAAATTAAAAGAAAGCCCACCCCGCATGATACACAAAAGAGAGAGACGAAGGAGAAATTCCCTACTTTTTGATAGATGATCGATGTTTAGGCCGGGGCACGGAACTTTACGGATAATGATGCGATGGGCCCAATACACCAGAAGCTGTTTGTGAAAAGCCACGATTGAGGAAAGGAGAAACCACGGCTAACCCTTAGTTTATAAGAGCTGAGGACGGTTGAGGTGAAAACGTGAAACCGTGTAAGGCGCGGGGGTCGTGGGTTTACCACGTGGATCCACTCGTCGCAAAAAAGGGGGTCAGGTGGTTTAAGCCGACTCATGAATTGATGAAGTATTTAATTAAAGCTCTTATGGGCATTACGGGTCTTAAAAACACGCATAAATGAGTCAGAATAGGGTTTAAAACCCTATTTGTGCAAAGGAGCGCTACTGGAACATCTTGACAAGGCCGGGTGGTGCCGATCGGTCGCGCTGATTGGTCTCCCTGATCGGTCTCCCCGATCGGTCTCACCGATCAGTCCCACCGATCGGTCCCACCGATCGGTCCCACCGATCGGTCGTGCCGATCGGTCTCGCCGATCGGTCTCGCCGATCGGTCTCCCTGATCGGTCTCGTCGATCGGTCTCACCGATCGGTCTCACCGATCGGTCTCCCCGATCGGTCTCGCCGAGACGCCAATTCTTTAGAACCCAGATTTTGGCAAAGGGAAGGACCAAGAGAGTCTGGGTCATCACAAAAATTTGGTGTTATTGTTGGGGAAGGCATGGAATTTGGAACTTTTTTAATAAACAAAACAAAATAAAATACCATTATATATTTTATTCACTTATAAATGAGTTTGAAGTTAAATTTCTTGTGCTTATTATGTGTGTTGATCTGAATAACTATGTGTTAATGCTTGGTGGATTCTTCTTGTCCTTGAATCTGAATGTTTATGTTAATTTCCAGTAAAAAAGAATCAATTTAAGGGTGTGGATCAAAAAATATATTTTTCCTTTATTTTTGAGGAAATTATGGGAACACTTATTGGTAGTGTTCTTAAAATTTGACTCAACAACCTTATTAATTTAAAAAACCCCAAAACTATTTTATATTTGAACATGAATTTAAATTGAAATAAAAAAATTGATTTTGAACTTGAATGATAATTTTAACAAATAAAAAAACAAAATCTCATCAATACCAATTTATTCTAGGAGGGGTTGATGTAGAGGGACATGAGATGAAATAATAATTTGATTATATGGTATAATGTGACTTTGCGATATTATTCTCACAATACATACATAAAAAGGCTTACTTATATTGAAGTTTTGAGGGTTTTATAGCTTGGGGTGAGTGAAAAACATAACATGGGGACATAAATTTAAAAAAAATCAATATTTCTACCTTTGAAGTTGATAAAGACCTAAAAAGGCTTACTTCTATTAATATTTGGGGTGAGTGAAAAACTAAACACGGGGACATCAATTTTAAAAACCAATCAATATTTCTACCTAAGAAGTTGATCAATTTAGAGCTTGAAGTTAGAGATTTTTTTGAATAAAATATTATACTAGAAAATTTAAATTATTATTTTTCTAGCCTAATTTGAATATTGATCTTCACTACTTTATAATTTTGGCATCAACTAGTTTTCTCTTGAGGATTGATGAAGATGTTTAGGGAGGGGTGCCTAAGTAATGTTTAATGTTTTAACAATTTCCTCTGATTCATATATATCATTATGACTTAAAAATGATACTCAAGGATATAAAAGAAAATGTTTAACATTTATTGGGTGCTAATATTAATAAGGAATTTATTTATTATGATATTTTAAATCATGAATTGAATCATATATCCTTCAAATATAAAATTTTTCACTCAATTTACAATAATCTTTCTTTACAGGATGAAACATTACAGTTTAAACATGATCCAATGGTTGATTATATGCACTTTAACATTGGAATAAGAATTTTCTCAGAATAAATGAGTATTGAAAATATCTTAACATTTGAATTTTTTGAGTTGGAAGATTATAATCCTTCAAACAAAGGATTAAATGTATTTAAGGTTTAACTATAACATTTTCCCCTTGTTTTGAGTTTAATAATTCGATTATATTAATAATTTTGTGAGTTTGTAATGAATGTTATTAATATTTTCCCATTTTCATTACTTCTTTTCTTTTTGAAGTTGAAATGAGGTTAGCTGAGCTTGATTATGAAGTTAAGAAAAATATAGAAGGGGGTTCAGAATGTGTTTCAAATTATAATAAAACCTTTCAAACTAAAATTGAAAAAATTGTCCTATAACTAATTTTCAAAACAAAGATAATGTCACCATTATTTCTCATAAAAGTAAGGGATATTTTGGTAAGTAAATCCTGGAGAGTTTCAGAATGACATTGGAAGTATGATACTATTTTTTACCATTTAAAAGGTACTCCAAATGGGTCAACTGTTCCATTAAATTCAATGAAGTAAATAAAAAACTTTTCAATTCGAAATTTAACAAACATATATTTATTATTTATAATGGGGTCTTCCAGGGGTGTGTTGTTCTTTCTAGGGTACTTGATTATCTCCCAAGAAATAATTAACCCTAATATACTAGATTCTAAAATAAAAATATTATGAAACTCACATGTGGTCTCTAATATTTTCAAAAATATTCCATCCATTAGAAATCATTTTGATGTCACTATAATTACATCAGAGTGAGTAAAACCAAGCACTACATGGGAGGTACCCATTATTCTATGATTTATAAAAAACAACTTATATTTATCTAATAAAATTTTTCTTGGTCTATTTCATAAAAGTTAAAAAAGATATTATCCCATGTTTACTCAACTATGTCTTAGGTGATTTTATTGTTGTATCCAGTTGAGTTTAGGAAGTGGAATCTATATTTACCCCAGTGAATTGCAAGAAAAATAGTAATGGATTTTTTATTATTGTTTACTCCTTTATGACATTAGACTTATTTTCATTATTATAGAATATAAAATATTCAATATGATGATCATATTTTTATTTTTCATGTACAAACAATAGTCAAAATGGGTTGAGTGGAAATTAAAAATGGGGTGATGGGTGGCTCCATTAAATACTATAAAATAATACTATTTCATTATAAGGGATCTGTCTATTAAATTTTTTTTCTATTTATTCTTTGAAGAGATTTCCATTCATTCTTCATCTTGATGGGTATACATTCCCTTAATTGATATTTTATAGGATAATAAATTTTTTCCACCTATGGTATTTTATATTATACATACTAAGGATTATTACACTAAGTCTGTATATCCTGGAAATTGAAAATATTTTTTTTTGGTAATACATATGAAAGGTTGAGTTCATTAGATTTGTTTTTTACTAATATAAGCATATTTCCTGATTTTTATTCATAAAATAAAATATTACATTCATCCATTATTGTGAATAATGGTGGTCGTTGAATTTAAAATACTAACCAATGTAATATTGACACACATACAATAAGACCTGTTTTTTTTCTCCTTTTTTCCTTTAATAAATTTGCGGGACCAGGCTTACGCCTGGTTCAGAATTTCCTGGTAAATAATGTTGATCCTTATAATATTTCACATGTTCATATCAAAATCTATTATAGTACACTTTAAGAGCTAGTTTTCAAATTGTATAATCCTTATTGTAGATGATCATGAGCTGTAATATTACCATGAAATTATACCCCAGATAATTAATAGATTTTTGAATCTATTAGAATACTCACAAGGGTGATTTATTATTTTCTATATTGTAATGAATTAATGAAAAACATATTGTTCATTTTCACCTTCTACAAATATTTCCAATTTATGGATTCAATCATAATTATATTCACCATTTTCCTTAGTTTAAAGCTAGTTTCTTTATTTTCATTAAACTAAAATTCTATAAATAAAAACTTTCTCACCATTTTGATGCTCAAGGACTAGGTCTCTAGAAACATGATTTTATCATTCATGATGGAAGTGGATGATATTCGAGACTATGATTCTAAGGACCCATCCATAAAAATACAATAATCTTGATTTTCAAATTTAAAATTCATTCTATTACATTTTATTATCTTTTTATACATATTGTTTTAGAGAATCGGGTTAAAAATAAATTATAAAAAAACCATAAATTACAAAGTGGAAACTTCCAATTAGTATATATTTTTTCCATAATATAATTTTTCTTAAATAAGACATGATTTATGTTCTTAGAAAATCTCCACGGCATTCAATGTGATATCATTCATTCCAACAACCATCCTTAAAGAATATAAAAAAATTAAAATATAGAATTATTAGAAAAAGTTTAGAAAGACACATAAAAAATAAATAAAAACCATCAGTCCAGTGAAGAGAATGAAAACCAATGAAATGTTTTACCTTTATCGCAAAGATCTTTGATTGAAAATCAATAAATCTTATTCCCCTGAAATCACACATACCTTTTTCTCAAATAAATCATTAAACCCCATAGAAATAAAATAAACACCATTATTTATTAACTTATATAATAATATTCATAAACCATTTTAATACAATGTTAGAACTAAATATAAAATAGTTAAATACATTGCAGAAACACTCTAGTAACACCCTCTTTCATGCCTTCTCACTAAAACAAAATTAGGTTTATCTAGCAATAGGGATTTAAAAATGCTAGCAAATAATGCTTTTAAAGGAACCCTTTTTAGTGCTAAAAAGGCTTATATAGGGGTACCTTTTTTCAATGCTTTTTTACAAGCACTAATAAAGGGGGTGTTTATATGCACTTTTTCATAAGCACAGATAAAGACCCCACTTTATCACTGATTTTTTTTAAAATCACTGATAAAAGCATACATCAAAAAACATATATTTGATTAAAAATAATAATATAATAAATAAATATAATATATATGTTTTGAAGAAGTTTTAGATAAGGTAAATAGGTATTTACACATAATATGTATGATATTTAATGAAAATGGCTTATAAAATAACTAAAAATTTGTTTTTATTTAATAATTTTCTTATTATTACTGAGTAATAGTTATTTAATATTAATTTGAAGATAAAAAAATAAAAATAATAATGAAATATTTAAAATAAGTTGAAAACATAACTCAAACTTCAAACGTCCATAAATTTTGATTCTCATGTCCATTTGAGCTTTACCACATATGAAAGTGATGCTTGGGAAGAGAAATATGCGCTTGAAACAGAAGGGAACCTTTTTTTCAATTTTCAAGGACAAAAAAGGTACAAAAGCCCTCTAAAACTATGTTTTTTGTTGGGGTACCCAATTATTCTAAGATTTGATGAATTTTAAGCCACGTTTATGGAGGTCTTTTTTTCCCTTTTAAGTGGGGACCGAATTTATTCCTAAGGCTTAAATTCATATTGATATTATGGATTTCAAATTTTATTAACTTTTATATTGTAATTTTATTTCTAATCAAATATATAACAATAAATACATATTTTTTATATATTCACAAAAATATTATATTTTATAAATTAATAATTAATCATATTTACATATAGAAAATATTTATTACCATATAATCCTATAAATAAATACATATTTAAAAATATGGTTAAAACTGTGTTGATATATATATAAATATATAGATATATCATAAAATTTAAAACAAAATAGTATAATGGAGTGGTAAAGTTGCTGGTGTAAAATGTGGAGGTCTAGGGTTCGAAACTCGCTGGAGGCAGGGGCATGAGCGAGAGGCTGGGATTATCTAAAACACTAATAAAGGGGTGGGGGAAACTTTGATGAAGGGGTTAGGTGGTGGGAAGTGCTCACAATGGGGGGTGGGTGGGTTGTGTAAAAAAATCTATATACCCTTTGTCAGCAGGGTCTTTAATAATGATTTTTGAGAACATTAAAAGGGGGACTTTAAGAACACTTTTTTATTGCTGATAAATGTTTTTTGATTTTAACCATGCTTCGATTATGAGTGATTTTTTTATCACTGATCAAGGCCTTTTATAGCACTGTTAAAGGTCTATTTTGATTTAGTTTCTAATATAAGCAACATTACCCAATTCTTTAGAGAACTTTCTGGGAACACCCATCGTATAAGATATATCAGTCTCACCATGTTCTATTTGGTTTCACCCATCATATAACCCTTATCGAGTTCACCTAGAGCTATCTACTCCCACCCAGTGTATAATCCATATCAGGCCTAAGCATTATCCCGATGTACCCATTTCTCATGTATAATTCTCAAGTATGATATCTGAAATAAACATTTTATTCTTAAAATTTTTCATTACAAAACATTTAAAAATTGTTTTAAAATCATATGTGAATAAATTTCGAATATAAAAATATTTTTTAAATTTAAAAATCCATTTTCAATAACAAAATAACATTTTCCTTCAAAAAAACAATTTTTAATTCCAAAATAACTAGAAGAAGGGAAATTGATTTTTTCTTTGAATAAAACATGATATCATGTTAAGAAATCTAAATTAAAACTAATTTTTATGACAGAGGAGAAATTAAATATCACCATATACATTCAAATAGGACCTTATTTTATAAAACTCACATGTCAATATATTATTATTCATAAAATTAAATTAAAAACATGGAAATGAATGAAAAAGAGAGTTTGAAGGAAATATATTAAAGTTCATTATTTTATAAATGTCCCTTATAAAGGGATTTTAATGTGCAAACATGATATGAGAGGGGTGACCTTTATAAGTGAGGATAGTGGAACACTTGTAATTGTTTTTAAAGTAAAAGGTGTACCCTAGTTTTTAACATGCCAAAAGGATCCAAAATGGATGGTTCGTGAGACTTATACATTATAAGGTCTAAATATATACATAAAATACATTTTAGAGAAGTGTTTACGTCATTTAAACCCTTCTCATTTTAGTTTAACCACTGGTAAATCTTTTTTACCTTATCCATGATTAAATATTTTTATTGATATCTCTATTCATTAGGGTAAAAAATTAACTTTATCTTATTAAATATCATAATTTATTCCAATTAAAAATATTTAATTCAATATTCCATATTCAATTAACATAATTTTCAATATTTATTTTAAAAATTAAACCTATGAAGATAATGAAAAAATTAGTTTTCAAGGAGTGTATTCTTTAAGAAAAAGTTGATTTTATATTAACTATATGAATAGTAATAATCATTATATGAATTTAAATTATTATTAGAAGATACACAATATATAAAATTAATTTAAATTATTACTAATTATGGTTTTCTAATTAATTAAAAAGGATAAACATTATGCACTTTAAAACAATTTTCATTAAAACCTATTTTTAAACCAAAAATTAAACTTTTTAAAATATACAATATAAAGTTGATCAAAATGATGTTAAGTGGATTAATTATAAAAAATTATACATATATTTCGTTATATAATATTTAAAAAATAATTTTTATTTTCAATTTGGTAATTTATTGAAATGAAAATAAATGTTTAAAAAATTTGTATTTTTCATTATTCACTAAAAATAGGTATTTTTTAAAAAATCAAAAAAAACATTACACTAAGTAAATTTTTGATATTATGATACAGAAAATGATATTTATTTTGTTTAATTAATATTATAAAATTTTTAAATTAGACATTTAAATAAAATTATATAATAAAATGTTTCAATTAAAACTATTTCCTTTTAAATTTAAAAATAATTTTGATGATATTTTTTATAATGAATATAATGATATAATTAATATAATAATAATGTAAATAATTTAGTCTATCATTACCTGGGTTGTTATAATATTCCACATTTTTTGAAATTTTTTCGTCATGATTTTATTCTTCTATTAAAAAAGTGTAGATATCTCTCCCTCAAAGAATTTTCATATTCTCATGTTTCCACTTAAAATATATAGTTTTTTCATATAATTGTAACCTAGTTAATCACTTTATTCTAAAACTCATACTCTGTAGAGTAAATAATTTGAAATGGATATTACTCATATCAATGATTCTCTTCTAACTGAACCAATTTAGGGCTCAAAACAAGAGATTAATCTAGCACATATTTCCTTAACATCAAGACATGAAAAATTTTATGTACCTCTAAAAACATAGATTTAAGGCTACTGGGTAGTAAACCAAGACAATCTTGTCCTAAATTTCATATGGTCTAATGAAATATAAAAATATCTTTCCCTTTTTACAAAAATGAATATAAATTCTTCATGAAGATACTTTAATAAACATGTTCATCTACCTCGAAAGAAAGATATTCCATCTAATTATCCATATAACCTTTCTACCTAATTTGAGTTATCCTAATATGATTATAAATGAACATAACTTTTTTAGTCATTTCCTCTACCAACCCATGTCCCATTAACTTCCTTTATTTTAATTCATCTAGAAAATAGAGCATTTGACATTGCTTTCTATATATTACCTTAAGAGGTTCCATCTATATAATAAAATGAAAAATATTATTATTATAAAACTCAACTGAATAATGTTTTTGATCCCAACATCCCAATTAATCTATTGAACATAAATGAAGAATATCTTGCAATGTATGAGTTTTCTAGTAGGACCGTCCATCTGATTGAGGAAGACAAGTAGTGTTCACATTTAATTAAGTACCCAAGGACTTCTAAAGTACTATCTAAAAATTATATTTGAAATTGGGATAATGGTATAATACAATATAGATAGTAAATCCATCTAATATGACTTTCTCTTATAGATACATTGAAGAAAGATGATCTAAAGATATATTATCACAATTGGGAAGTAAATGTGCATATTTTGTTAATAGAACAACAATAACCTAAATCTCATTATTACCTGGTGATTTCCATGGTAATCATAGAACAAAATACATTGATATATTTTCTAATTTCCTCTATGGTATTGGATAATGATAAATCATTCCCTTTAGTATTTCGTGTTCTGTTATAACCTATTGAAAATTAAAAAACATCATTGTAAATTTAGTAATATCTATTTTCATTCCACCCCAACAGTAATACTCATAATGTTCATGGTACATCTTAGTTCTCCAGAGATGAATAGAAAATGGAGAACAATGACCTTCACTCAACAGTGTTCTCTTCAACTAGGAATCGCACATCACACATAATCTTTTGGTAAATCTAATATCACCATCTTCATCGACAATAATTTCATGTAACATACAATTATTAAAATATTTTACCTTTTCCAATAAATCAATATCCACATTCTAATCTTTAATAAATATGTTTAACAAATTAGATTACACTAAAACCTAAAAAAATAGAGGATGTCCTACATCCAAAACTTTTATGAAAAGATTAATCAATTCATTAACCAATCTGGAATGTTCCAAACATGGCATGGTTAATGTAGAATTATTTTTTCTTACTCAAATAAATAACCAATTTTTTTAATTTTACCACGATGGTAATGAATCATATAATAATAATAATCCTTGATATATTTTTTTCATATTATATTCCTCATGTTTATATCTTTATGAGTAATGATATTGTTCAAAAACAATGATCTGTATATATCTCACACATCACACCATATAAATGATTCTACAAAATTCATAAATAAAAAACCATAGAATCTAATTTCAAATCACATTTAGGGTAATTTAATTCATGAGGTTATAAATTATATGAATCATAAATTAATTACCAAATCATTCTACATAAAAACACAACTGAGTTAGTTTAATAAAGCATCACTATAGATGATAAATTCTACATTTATTAAATGATGTGCCAAAATTCAAGAATTCACCAATATTATTTTTAGTTCCTAAAAAGAACCAACACATTATCTTTTCTAGATTAATGTAACTGAATTTCGAGTTAACTTAGTCAGTGTTCTAGACATTTAAGTAAAGTTTTCAACAAACCGTACCTAATAACCCTATAAACCTAGAAAACTATTATTCTATATGTAATTTGTGGTTTTTTCTAATTATTCAACATTTTTTCATTTAGAAGGATCAATATATATTCCATATTTAGAAACAATATTTCCAATGAAAGAATTTTTTTACAACCAAAATTCATGCTTACTAGATTTACTATATAGTTTATTTTCTTTTATAGTTTCTAAAACAATCCTTAGGTGTGTTTAATGTCATCTTTACTTTTAGAATATAAAAATATGTCATCAATAAAATAATAAAAAACATATCAAAGAACTCTAGGGAAACTCTATTTTTACGGTCCATAAATTCATCATGTATATTAGACAACCAAAATGGAATGACTATAAACTCATAGTGATTATATATAGTACTAAATATAGTATTCATAATGTTATCCTCCTTCTAATTCAGATGATTATATAAGAACATTAGATCAACCTTTGAAAAATACTGAGCTCCCTGGAGATGATCAAATAAATCAATGATATATGTAAAAGGATACTTATTCTTAACACCGATGTCATTCAAGGGATATAATCAATGAAAAGACTCATTAAGTCATATTTATTTTTAAAAAACAAAATAAGATCACATAATGGTGAAGTTCTAGGTCAAATTGAACCTTTATCTAACAAATCCTATAATTGATTTTTCAATTCTAAAAGTTTTACTTGATCCCTTCAATAAGGGGGTTTAGAAAAAGTCTTAGAATCGTTCACTAAGTCAATAGTAAATTTAACTTCTCTACAAGTAATAACACCTGTAAAATAATTAATAAATACATGAATGCATTAGTCACTACTGGAACATCACTAATTTGAACAATTTTTTTCTTTTTAAATGTGTGATCTTGGTAACATTCACTACCATCTCTAAGAATTTTCTCATCTTCATGGCAAGTGATCAAATGCATGAAATCAATGAACATAACTTTATTATCTCCGGAATCTATAATAATATGATAAAACAAAATTTAATCCATATTAAAAGGATATATGAATCATCTATGGAATGTTTAAAATGATTTTTAGGAAATAACATCACACTGATAATAATAGGATGAATCATACAAAACATGGTTGATTTAATATTTCCACCCAAAGAATTCAAAAAAATATTTATCTTTTTTATCATATGATTAAATTACCACTTTAAATATATATTTATCATAAATGAAATAATTTTAAGATATAGAGTAAAATATGGAATTATAATAATTCTAATAAACAATTATCATAAATGTCACCACTTTATTTGAATTTCAAAAATCAGTTGTAGGAGTCTCAAATGACTTATATACAACTTTTATTTCATAACATGATGATTTTATTCCAATGAAACTAGATTCAAAAAATTCCTTGAGTAATGAATAAACTAATTGAAACTAAAACATCTCACTATTTCTTGGATATCAGTGTCCCCACTATTTTTTTTTTATTTCAGACTCTTTTCATTACAGTTGTGAGCATTGTGGCCAAACTGACCACACTAAAAACACTTTCTAGATCCTATAAAAGATCACTTGAAATGTTTTTTACCACACATGAAACATTTTGGGGCTTTAATTTGAACATATTATGTAGTTTCTTCAATTTTTTCTACCACCTTGACTTTTTATTAGTGTTGTTATCTCAAGGAATATATGTGTAAGAAAATTCCATCTTAACTTTCTCAACACAAGGAATAATTTTCTCATAACTTTTAAATTATCATATGGGAAAAATTATTAATAAACACGTTTTAAAACATCAGTAAAATATATTATTTTTAATTTTAGTGACATGAATAAAATTAGGATACCATGCTGGTAATTTAAAAGTTTCCTCATACACAGACACATAATCTTTATCTATTTTCCAAAATAATATTAATTTTCCTTCATCCTTATTCGAAAAAACATAGGGAAATATTTATCAAGAAAGAATATCATTAAATTTTCTCTATTCCAAGTGATAAATATCATATTTATATATGGTATTCTTAACCAAAGACCACTACCAATTACCTTCACCTTCAAATAATAAATGGAAGGGGTTTTATTTTTACATCCTTAATGTCACATGACATCAAATAGCTTCTACAGGGAATTGATCCATACTTCAGCTTCCACAAAGTCAGATAAACCATAAATTGATGGGGGATCTTTCCCCATTAAATACTCCACCACTAAAATGTTCATTTTGGTAGATCTGGATACTCCCTATAATGGATACCACCACTATTTATAGCTTGATTAAACTTATCTATAACCACAACAAAATACTATATTCTAATTCCAACCATCTTGGGATGGTGATTTGGAAGGATATATTCCTCTTAGATTAATCCCACTACATCTTCCATATTTAATCTATAGAAAACCATTCTTAACAAACATATATTAGAGAAACTAATATTATAATATTTTAATTCTATGTCATTTCAAAATAACCATAAAATAAAAAATTTCAATGGAATTTTTTTATCATTATCCAAACCATTAAATTTATATAAACCCATTAATACCAACTACAAGGGTCATTCCATAATTATAATATAATCTTGAGTTTTAAACCAAGATTTCATTCTCCAAAATTTGATTATATTTTTAATTTTAGAGTGCTTGATAAAGATGTCATAACTCATACAAAACAAAATCCATAAATTAAAATGTGTACACTTTCTATTAGTATCATTTTTTTCTTTTAATATAGGGCATTTAAAACAATGCATGATTTTTATTTTTGAAAATTCATCATCAATTTCAAACTAAATTATATCTTTGCATTAATAATCCTTAAACCCACTAATTTTTTTAAAAAAATTGGTATGAGCACAAAATTCTTATTAAGGTACATTAAAAGGAAACAAAAAACATTTATCCAGTAAAAAACATGAAAGCCAATAAATTGTTTTTATATTTATCACAAAGTTCATTGAGGGAAATGAAATAAATAATTTTTACGTGATACACTACAAAATTTTTTATCAAATAAATTATTAAAATTCATATAAATCAAATAAAAATTCTTTTTTGAAGCTTAGAGCATCATAATCATAACCCGTTTTAAATATGTGTCAGAATTAACTAAAGCCAAATTAAATCTAAAGGAGACACCCTTTGGAAACTAACTCTTTATTTCATGTTAAGGCCAAGAACAATACCCAATAAATTATAGCATTACCCAGGTGAAAAAATCATATAATTTATATTATGATCACCTGGTTCTATCTGAGTGTACCCATCATATAAGTTGTATCAAGCTCACATGGCTATATCTACGAACACCTATCGTATAATCAATATAGGGATCACCTGGTGCTATTTGAGCATACCCATTTCTCATGCATAATGATAAAGTACAATATCATGTATAAAAAAATTTATTCTTGTTAGTTTTAACCATTAAACATTTGAAAATCTCTTTCATACCCTTATGAAATTATCATTCAAATATCAAAATACCCTTGTCATTTAAAATCCCATTTTCAATAACAAAATATTTTTTCATTCAAAAAAAACATTTTTCAATACCAAAATAACACGTTTTAGGGACAGATTGTTTTTTACATGAATAAAACATTATATATTTCAATGTAATATAATATTAAATTAATGTTTATGGTGTTGGGGAAATCCATTGTTTATGTGTATGTTAAAATAGAACCTTTCTTTTTTCCATTTGTAAAAAATTAAATCATTTTCTAAAAAGATCGCTTTTTGAAAGAAATTTTAATTAAAGAGATAAATGTAATTTTATAAAACACTCATTTCCATATAAGTTCATTGAGAAAATCATTTTAAAAGCATGTACATTGAAGAAAAAGATATTTTTAAAGAAAACATTACAAATAATAATATTTTAAAGAAAAGTCCTATATAACTTTAGAAACATTTGAAACGTAAACACCATGAAATAATAACATTATAAAAATATTTTAATACCATTATAATATATAAAATAATGATATAAAATTTAATGTGGGTTATATATACCCTTTATAAAAGAATATATGGGCATAATATTAAACTATGCATCAACAAAAGGAAATTGAGATGAAGTCGCTTACCATGATTCTAACTTCTCATGTGTTTCTTTATCTTCATGAATAATATAATTATATTAAATATTTACTTGATTGAAAACATTTTTAAGGTTTTTTATTCGTCTTATTTTACTTTTTACCATGGTTTATAAAATCATTTAATCATTTATGTTCACTTTGTAACTTTTGATGTTATATAGCTTATATATCAAAATTGACTATGGTAGGTTGACTATGATCAAATAGGTCCTTATTCCAACAAATAAAAAATTAATAATCATCAAATAATTGTAATTTTTAGTCATTAATTATATTTTTTAAAACCAATCATGAATTATTTATATGAAAAATGATTTGTGTTATGCTCACTGAGGCAATAAATCATACGTACGCATGAGTATCATTTTCATTTTTCATTTTTCATTATTGAAAGAAGATACAAAATATTTTAAATTTAAAAAATTAATTTAATAACAGTAATACCATATTATCTCTTTAAATGTAATTATATATATTATCTATGTGATTTAGTGACGAAAAAAAATCAAATCTCTTCATGGAGGTGGTGGTCCACACGTGCACACGAACGACAATATAATTTTTCATTGTAAGAAAAAAAATTATATATTATCCTTCAAGAATGATAAATATGTCAGGAATATATTTATTATTTCATTTATATCACATATATTCATTAAATATATCCTTATTATTTTCTATGTAAATAATTAGTGAGAAATGAATCACATCACTTCACGAGTCGGTAGTCCACTGTACACACGAGCGACATTATCGTATCACCCACAAAATGGAATGTAAGATGATATATGTGATATCATAACTAAAAAATTATTAATATGTTAAAAATATAATATATGTATATATATCTACTTTAAATTCATCATTATAACTATATGTGAGAGGAAATGATGGCAAAATAATTACGTCGGTTCATGAGGTTGTAGCCTGCTATACACATGGATAATGATTTTGTATCCCATTTGATGGAAGTGGGGAATAATTTAGTTTATTAAAATTAATTAATAAAATATAAATATATGTTATATAATTGTGATATTATATAATAATAAATTAATAATATTTTAAAGAGGTGTAAGAAGAAAAAAATAAAGATACTCAGTTAAGCAAGATACCGCTTCTTTGGACAACCTCCATGGGTAGTTAGAACAAACCTTCTAAAGATGGATATATGATAAAAACAATGAGTAAATAAATTTTTTAATTAATATATTAAGTTATTTTGGTATCTATTGGATGATTCAAATGTCTATGAATTTTTTAATAATAGAAGAGAGGGATGTCCTTTTTTAAGTGAGGTGAGTGGCATACCTGTAATTTTTGAAATAAAAAAGGTGTACTAGATTTTTCGTTGTCCAAAAGGATCCATAATTGATCATTATTGAGAACTAAACATTATAATTCATAAATATATACATAAATATATCTTTGAAAAGTTTTAATGTCATTTTAACCCATTTCTATTTAGTTTAACCCTCGAGTAATCTGTTTTTAACTTAACCTCATTAGAGGATATTTACTATTTTCACAATTCATTATGCTCAAAAATTAATTGTAAATTATTAGCAAGTATAAATTATTCTGATTTAAAATATGTAATGCATTTTACCAAATTAATTTTACAAATGTGGTAAAATTTAATTAAAAAATCTATAGACATGGTGAAGAAATGGTTTTCAATTATTATATTTTTCAAGAAATAGATGGTTTTATATTAAATTTATAACTTGTGATAATAATTATGTAAATTTTCAATTAATATTTATAGATAAATAATATCTAAATTTTATTTAAATAATTTCTCATTAATTGTTCTTTAAATAAATCACAAAGGGGAAACATTATGGGAATTAAAATTAATTAAAAATCATGTTTTTAATCCTAAAAAATAAACATATACAAATATACAATATAAAGTTCATTGAAAATAATATAAGTGGATTAAACATCAAAATAAAATTCTTATCTTTATTTAAATATGATTAAAAAATAATGGTTGTTTTAATTATCTAATTTATTGAAAATAAATGAAATTTTTACAAAAATTTGTATCTTTCACCAGTCACTGAAAATAAATATTTTTTAAAAAATGAAAAAAACATTACCAAAATTAACTTTTGATAAACTGATTTCAAAAATTATTTTTTTTCAAATTAAAATTAAAAAATATATAAATAAAATTTTATAATAAAATATTTTAATTAAAAGTATTTAATTTTTATTTTAAAAAATTACGTAATATTTTTATAATGTTTAGTACTATCCAGTTCATATTAAAAATGTCGTAAATTATTTATTATATCATTAAATAGGACATTAAAATTCTATAGGGGAAAATTACATATTCATTGAAGTTCGATTTATACAAGTTTTTAAATTATGAATTTAATACAAAATTTAGTTATTGAATTTTATCTCTCTTTTGATTATTGAATTATATATTGAGTTTAAATTGGAATGAATAGTGAATATACTATTTTTTGGTGGTGGAAAAAATTTCTCAACGCTAATATAACTATTTTAATTTCTTATGTTTTTTTCTTTTGGAAAATATATTGGAGTTTTAAATGAAAATGATGTAGGTATGGTTCCATATGTTTGTAAATGTTTGTGGAAAACAGCTTTACATTATTGGAGTTTGTGTAATTACTAAATTTTTTTGGAATGATTAGTTATTTTTTATAAATTATTTATTTATTGAAATAGTTTATAAATGTTTTTTCAGATTAATTTAAGTGTTTATTTGAATATCTATTGCACCTAAAATCTTAGTATGTACCCTCTTTGAAATTATGGAATGTGACTATAAATATCATGAATATTTGAATTATAAAAACTTGAGAGTGGTTTATGTTTTATATTTTAGTTTAAATGTGTGTAAATTATTATTTCAAAATTTTTTATGACCCATAAAAATGATTTGGAACTACTAATTTATAAATCCTTTTGAGCTAAACTATTTACAATTTTCCCTTAAACTTTATGTTCATCATTGGATAAAATATGTTTATTTATGTGTGGGGTGGGTTCTTCATTTATATTAATATATATTTCATGAAGAACAAGTCAAATACCCTATTTTGTTTGATAATTTATTGTTCATGTGCTTTAATTAAAAATTTCAATGAGTCTATATTTTTCTCATGTTCGATTGTTGTTTATCCACTTAATAGGGATTAATATTTTCAATTCAACCATCGATTAAATCTTGGAACATCATTTACAATGATCTATTTTAACATTTTCTCTTTATGAAACTTTGGGATTAATATTTATAATTATATATTACTTTTATGTTTCTAATTTCATTTTATACATGTAATACATTATTTTAAAAATATATTTGAAATAAAATCACAATCCATGTAAAAAAATTTATTATTAAATATAAAATTTTTTTTTGAGTTAATTATTTTTAATTTTAATTATTTTATGAAATCATACATAAGTTATTTATAATTATTTTGTGTTCATAATGTGATTTTTTTACTTTGAAAAAAATAGAACTTTATAAGTTCAATTAAATGAAAAGTTATTTTTTAAAATCATTCCAAAATTTTAAAAACCAATCATTTTTTTGACAAAAAAACCAACATTTTTGTTAAATATTAATCTCATGATGATCAATATTACATTTTACATGATATAAATACTTGGGGAAATACATCTTTAAAAATCACTCCTTATTTAAACTATAAATCATCTATTTTTAATTGATTTGGATTGTGGTAAATCTGTTTAATTGATTGCATATAGGAAATCAATTAGTTACATGTGTTATAATTTTATGTGGTCATTATTTGATTTGGTTTTCGATTGAATAATAATCTAATTATAGAAATATTTTCATTGAAAATGGAATCCAATTAAATAAATACATGTGTTTCACCTTGTTACACTGGAAATTATTCGGGCATGGAATTATGTGTGAAACATGGTCATTTAGTGTCAAGAGTTACTTGTTTGAGATTATCGGATATCTGGTGATATTTTTTGTGATTAAAAGAATAATTATATTTCAATTCATTATTTCCTAGTTGTTTTTTAAAAAAAATATAGTTTAAGATTTTCATTAATTTTGAAATAATTGGATTAATGATTAATATTTAAATTGAATATGATTTATTAGATTAATGGAAAGTAAAAAAAATTGGATGAATTAATTGATTGTGATAATATATTCTATGATTTGGGTGTTGGGGGAATTGATAATTTATTCATAAAATATTATTTTAGATATAAAGGTTTGAGTTGTTAAATGATTAGTTTTTGAAATTTATATCCTAAAAATAGGATTTTAAAGAATTTAAATACATAGATTTTAAGTGGTCATTTGTAATAAAATTATAGGATATTTTTGGGTCGAATGTTAATCACTTTTTATCTCCCCGTTTTTTATTGCTCATCTAAATATTTTCTAAAATAGAAGAGGTAAATTTTGACGGGGTAGCCTAAATAAGGATTTTATAAAAAGTTATCATTATTAGATAACATAATTAAAAATGAGGATATTATCATTACAATTTTTATGCTTCACTTATAATAATTCTATTCTAAATTAAGGAATGTATGTTTGGAATCATGTGAGAGAGGTAATGTCTGAAGGGTTCGTATCTAGGCTGGTACGTGATTTGGAGTAAATCTAGAGACATATTGGTCATCACTAAAAATATTTATTCAAGATAATCCAATAACTAATGATATTTTTCTGAAATTTTGAAGAAGTATTAGTTTTTGATAAAGGGAAACAAATTATTCAATATTTTTTTGCCCAGTATTCCAGATCTAGAGGTCGAGGTGCTACCCAAGATAAATCTGAACTGGGTTTATGATGTATTTGGTAATGGAGTTTTTTTACTAGTTTACATGAATGAGATTTAATTCTATATATTGTGAGTATAAAATCTTGATGTGAATCCATTTTAGTTGGATTAAATATTTTCTGGCACTATTTTTTTATTATGAGGTCCATCTGCTATTGTATATCACTGGAGGAGAATAGTATCGAATATATGTTCACTTTTTATGGATTTTGGATGTTTTAGTTTAAGGGGAAGTTTCATACATCAATAATGTATATAATTTATATATTATTTACACATGGTATGTGTTTAATGAATTTATTTAGTGAATAAATTTCATTTGAGATGTGTGTTATGGTGCAGTTCTACATAACTCTTTCAAGTGGCTTCCAAAGGTCACATGTGAGTAGGTGAAGGTGTTAATGAAGAGACACATGGACTAAGTATTATGGTTCATATGATTCTAAAAAGTGGAAAGATATAGAATATTCTAGAATATTCTAGATTTTTGGAATTAAATACTTTGGAACTAACTTCCATATTATGCCTTTTCACTACTAAGGTAGGAAAATCTAACCAAACTATGACATAAAGTTGAGGGTAAGACCAAAACATGGATTCACCAGTGGGAGCCTGCTTATCCTTCTCATTTATTTTCTATTCTATAGATCTATATAAAATTAATATTCTAATATATTTTATTGAAAAAACAATTATGCATGTTTCTTGATTACTTTAACCACGAAAGTTTTTATTGTGATCTAATATACTCTTACTTCTTCCATGAATTTTGATGCAGAATTATATTTTTTCTTTTCAATTCCTCATGAGGTTTTATTTACCTAGAACCATAACGAAGAAATGAAAATTTTAATTTTAATTTTCTTTTTGATAAACACTTTAAGATACATAAAAAATGAATATTTTTTTGGATTTAGTCCAAGTAATAATAGTTAAATATTGCTTTAAAATCTTGTAACATTCAAGAGAACTATTTACACATTATCATAATCATGCAGACTATATTATTGAATGAACTTAAAATTTCTTACTTGATTTATGAAATAAGGAATTTATTTATGGTCTTTTCAATCATTCTTTATTTTCCATCCTTTTTTCATTCTAAACAAAGGTGAAGCTTTTATAGCGTAGAAAAAAATCTCAATAGAGATTGTTCCATCTCAGTGACGTTTTTCTTGACATAACAAAATTTATAAATAATAGAGTAATCATTTTAATATGATTCATAAAATATAAATTCCATGCTATTCATTAAATATATTAATTATGTTTTTCCCAACTCCTTGAACATGCTTTTATATTTTATATTTACTTAGGGACAAACTATTTGGTAGCATACTGAGTTGTACCCATACCCTAATTGTTAATTCTAGTGGTCTTATATAACTTATTCTTAATATGAATGTTTTATTAATGGCCTTAGTACCAGTGAATGATCTATGAAAGGTTAAAAAGGATTTGGTGATGAATTATTGGTGAAGCTGAGGGAAATATAGTGGTTTTCATTTACAATATTTCTATTTTAGTTTCAGTATCAATAATTTTATGATCAACCTTTTAAATGATTAATGTTGAGAATATGACTATATGGTCATGATGAGTTCATTATGTTTTTTATGGTGGTTTTATGTTTTTATAGTATTAACTTCTCTGTAAATCCACTTTTTACCTGGATTTTATATTGGTTAACTGATATTTAGCAAGTGATCTGTTATTTATGTGATGATACTAAAGGGAATAGTCTCCCGAAATGTATTTTTCCATAGCCCTTTATAATAGTCAGTAGCCTCTCGAAAATATGTAGGTGTGCTTGAGGATATGTTGCATCTCATGTTTGGATATACTATGGGTGAGATAGGTTAGAAAATTATAATGTTTCTAGATCCTTTTTAATATATTTTATGATTTGAGATATGTTATTAAAAGATAGGATATATTCATAAGTTAGTATAGAAGCTATATTTATGCCTAGCAAGCATTAGTATGGGAGAAAGTCTAAGTTCCTAGAGAATTGGGAATGTTTTTAATTGTTTTTAGGTGTGATAATTTTTTTTAATTTTCAAGGAATATGTTTTTCAATTTATGTTTCATACTTTTTATCTTAGCTCAGGGTAGAAAGATAGCATGTGGTTATCCATAACAATTCCCCTCAAAAATATAAACCACACACTAGATATCCATATATATAAACATGACTCTCCTACAAAATCAGTCGATAATATTACAGATGAAATACAACCAACAAATACCTTGGATAACATCGTATGGATACATATATAGTAATAAAATATCCCCATAGAACTCATGTTTACCCAACATTAGTCTACACCCCAGGCACACCTCATACAAGCCAGTCTGGCCTCGAAATAGAATATTCAACACTAGGGGAACATCAGGTCTCTCTATGTCTATTTCCATAACACAAACTATAGTGGGTGAAACAGAGGAGTGTAAATCTCCTAAATAAAAAAATGGTAAACATGGGTACTAAAAAAATTGATCATATCACTAACAATCTCTTCCCCTCTAGAACATCCACATTTACTACATGAAACTAACAACTAACAATTCACAACTACAACACCTCCCTAAAAATGACCTCCTCTATGACCATGCTCAGGTCGAGGCCCTTGAACATGAGGAATATCATGTGGTCAGCCTCTTTCCACTCCATCTCCCCTTAGTAGAGTATAAGCCTATTTCCCCTACTTTTCAAATGGTCTCACAGGAAACTACTGGTATGGATAGTATCGAGCCTATCTACATCAACCAAAATAACTTTGGGATGTCACTAGGAATTGGTTATGGTGATTTTTGTGAACTCTATAACTAAAACAAACTAGAATAATATCCCTAGGAAAAGAACAAAAACCAATGGCCCCACAACCTAGAGGGGAATATACTAAGGTCAACTCTCTGTTGGAAAAAACCTCAACATTATTGGTGCCTAAGACATACAACTAACAACTCTCATCAATGAGAATCACTATAGTTCCCCTCTTATAGAAAACATCCTCATGAGTTCATACTCTCTACCACCTATTCCTTCTTATGAACCTCCAAAAATATTGTCAACATAAAATGGGTAGCTCCATACTAGAGAGAAGGATGGAGTGCCTCCTAACAACATCTCATACAAGACACCTCATCTGGAAAAAATATTTGGGGAAAAGCATAGAAGATCCTTGAACTTTATTCCCATCTCTCACACAGGCATACTCCACTTATAAAGATAAATATGATCCTATATCATCAATTCCATCATGGTAGATTAAATAAAAACTACCCATAACTCCTTATAAAAAAATTACCAATGAATTATCTTCCCCCTTCCTCTCACCTATATAATGTGTCCTCCACTACTGTACTACCCCCATAATCTAACTAACTAACAACGGGACCAAGTATCCCACTGGTGCTTCACTCAAACTTAAATCAATCTAGAGCTCCTCTAGTCCACTCTATCTTTCCAAATCAGAAACAATTCCCTCATACATCACTAAACCCTTCTTCTGAAAAGCACATAGTAACCTATACCAAACCTTATCCTCCCCATCTTGATCAACCCTATAACAATCAATAAGATAATCCTATTAAACCTCAAATGCCTAAGAAAAATGTAAATAAAGAATGGGATCTATATCTAAAAATATAATAATAATTTCATAATCATGGTAGTGTGGAATTTTATTTGGATTCATTTTAATTAACTTTATCTATTTTAACATTCCAAAGACAACCCAATTCAAATAGGAAAAACATTAATCATGATGCATGTGAATATATGGTTTCTCTACTATGAAAACAAGTTCACTTCACTTGGTTTTTTAATAATATCAGATTCGTTGCACTGCATTATAGGAGAGGCCTAAAATATTGTGTCCTAGATTGACTCTCATGCATATGTCATGCACCAAGGTCAACTGAAGAAATTTCCATATCAACCAATGAAATATTCCCTATAACAAACTCCAAAATCCATCCTATCACTCACCTCTAAATTTTTTACAACTCTATCATGGCCTCCTCACAGCAATGTTATCAAAATGAGGGGATAAAGATAATGACTCTCAAGTCCCACCTTTAATTGGTCCTAGGTTGGAGAGTATCACTAAGGGTATAAAAATATCATGAAATTGGAAGCATTTACCTCTATAATAATATAATATTAGGAGATAAGATGAATCTTCCACAATAAACTCCATGAAATATTCTAAAATAAAACATAACCATCCCAAATAAATTTATAAATAAAACTATCATGGATAAAAGTCTAAAAATTTAATACAAAAAAGAAAAGCTAAAGTAGTGACACAAAAGCTATCCAAAGATCTAAATAATAATGTCCATCACTCTCTACATAGTCATCCTAAAAAACAAAAAATCATTTTATTTACATAGAATGATCATATATGTATACTAAATAGGAAATCCAAACTCACTCATGCACATGATAAAGAAGAATACTAATACATCCATGTGAAGATAGTATAACCAACATCACCTATAATGTTCAAATATTCATCCCAACTTCACCAAGTCACACTCACTAAATAACACAAGACATGTGTAGAAAAATAATAAGAATTATATTGATAAAGGTTATGCCACACTACTTTCCCACCGATTTCATGCTCCTATGCCCCAACATCTTATGTCCTGGAACTTTCATCTATTCTAAATAAAAAACCACTTCCCCATAATTTGGTGACTCCACATCAGAACAATAAACAACTGGGCCACCTAAACATAGCGTATTCAAACCTAATCTTACCTACAAACACCAGGTCGATCACATAAAAACCATATCTAGAGTAGTGGGGTATCATGAACATGAAGGGAAATAACCTCATTACCTCTTCTTACCACCCAAAACACCCACCATAAGTCTCCCAAAAGCACAGACATATCACATATTACTTGAAAACACCCATTCTACTACAACACAACATTTCCATATCACATATTCCATGAAAACACCTGAGTAAAAACCCCATGGCATAGTCATATCACATCTTTCTCAAAAACACTTGGGCCATAACCTAGTGCACTAAAAAACTCTGACCATAATAACCTATGGATATCTATTCATTTGGAGATGAGAGAAAGGAAGAGCAGGTACCCATCCATCTATCCTCATCGAAAATATGTTGTGAAAAATTACCCCTATGTGAATATATGAGTGTCATTACAAGCTGATCAAGACAAGTGAGGTGCGTATACAAATCACAAGGTATATTCATGTATATATATATCCACACACAATCCCAAACTATGCGTTCATATCCAATAAACTAACCAACTCACAACATCCCCACTTTTTCTTCCACCACTAAATGTGTAACACTACACAATCCACAATCCATATTTCACATTTCCAACTAAACAAAATATCCATCCCATTCATTCCCTACTAACTATAAACCTAATTTAACCACACATCTCCTCATTTATTTTTTTTATTAGTCATATCCATACCATAAAACAAACCAAACCCTAGTCATTTAAATCATTATTAAACATGTAATTCTATCACTATTTGGGAATCTAGCACAATTGAATAACACGTCGCAACATTCACATCATCTCTTTCACACCATTGCCTCACCACCCCCAATGTATGGACAAACAACCACCAGATATTTGCATCACAATCATGGAAACAAAACACCAAATAACCACCCAAAATCACATCCAAATAACAACCTCCTTTCCTTCCTAAAATTATGTCCAAACAACCAACACATTACCACCCCAAAAAAAATAGATAAAAATAATCACCTTTCTTTCCCAAAAAACTACAACTAAACAACAACCACCTCTCCACCATAAAATTGTAGACAAAATAAAACTACATCAACACCCCAAAGGCTTGTATATAAATCCATCAACCCACATTCAACAACCACAAATCTGCCAAGAATCGTTTTCCCAGAGAATACCCACACATATATCATATAAATGATCAATTTACAAATTTGAGGAAAAAAATTTATCACTTTTCACTTAATTTTACAGGCGTTATCACATAATCCATATTTCGAGGGAAATAATTTCATTTGAAAAATATAATTGGTTAGTCAATTTCAATTATAGAGTGATATCAAAATAATCACAACATATATTGCAGTCACAATACATACCATCCAACATATATAAATATAGTAACAAACATAATTTTTATTGGGACATCAAGCCTATACAATCCATCACATCACAATAATATCAAAGCTATAAAAAAATGTGAATCATTACCCTCTCCCCTTAAATTTTAATTATCCAATTATTTTTATTTTATTAATTCATAATAACCATATCCCATGTATTAAAAAGAGTAATTACTTCCTATGTGAGACACAATAAAGATAAATGATATATTTCCTGACTCATAGAAGCATTCCAACTTGCTTGGCATTAAAGGTTAAAGAAGAAACACCCACAAACCATAATCTCATCTGGGAATCTATGGATTAACCTGCACTATAACAATGATCCATCAAAATATAGCCCAACTCACAACCCAAACCAAAAAAACATCTCTATAGTGAATTTTTAAGAGAGGAATGATATAAAAACAATGGGAAAGGATAAAGTACTCATCGTGGACACATACCAAAACTCACAAGAACCAACTGATAAAATTGAGGAGAAGAGGGATGGAAATCCTCCTCAGGGTTATTAGGGTTTGTTAATAATGAGAGGGAGATTAGACAGTAATAATGAAAAAAATAAGCTGACAAATAAACATTAAATCTATGAACCTAATAGCTTTACATCCTGTAACCATTACGCACTATTTAATCCTTAGGTTTTTGAAAATTTCAATCTTTCACCAAAAAATCAGTCACCTCAACATTTATTTATTAAACATCTTGAATTTCATTGAAATGATGTTACTTTGTTTCATGCCTCACCATAAGCCAATTTACAATCCATGAATTTCCAGGTCGTATAAGTTACAAACCACCTTTAGACCACATGTAAACATTACAAGATATGAATTCCCTTCTTCAAACCCCTTGCACCTCTAGCATCCATGGATCCTCCCCAGGCCTCCTCCAAGATACATATAATTCCCAAAACTATAAAAGTATCTATTCAAGTAGGTTTTTTCAGTTACATGTATGACATGATCTTCCATGGTCAGTTGTTGGGTATGATTAAGGGCCAATAAATCTTCAATTTGTCTCACAATTCAATGAGTGGTGTTATATAGTGTGGTAAAACTATATTTCATACCTACCTAAGATTTAGGTTTGATAGAAAATGGATGTATTGGGGTACCAATATGAGTATTATTTTTAAAACCCCCTATTATTATATAGAAAATGGAGTGTTATTTTACCCGAAATGGGTGGCATATGTGATGGGTATCAACTATTACTAGTTATATGATAGTGATCTTACAATTTGGTTAGGTCTGATTTGTCATAGATATCATTTGGTACATGATAATTAGATATTTTTTATAAAAAACATAATGGTAAAGAGATTGGGTATATGGGTCACATGAACTAAAATTATAGGTCACATGAACAGCTTTAATGATTTTTTCCTACATTCCTTTTTAGTTGTTCAGTTAGGCAAAGAAAAAATAGGTGTTTTGAACCTTGAATATTTTATATAGTTTTGTCCCTTAAGAGGTGCCTATGTGTAGTGATGGTTTTTAGGACTCCTTATATTTCTTGAATGATTGGATCCTAGCCAAGGGATTCTAGTGTGTCTCGGGAGATGATTATTCTTAAAGAGTGACCATGAATGGGAATATCCTTCAAAAGGAATATAATGCCTTGATTTTATTAAGGGATGGATGAAAGTGTTAGTCTTATAATTATTTTTTGTATTCTATTAACCAAAATATGTTCATGTAATGATCAAGTGTGCAATGAATAGAGAGATTTTGTTAATAAAGTGATGGTTTTTAGAAACCCTAACCTTGATACTGAAACACTTCTAGGGCTAGGATCCACTTCCCCAGTAGTTTTACTCTATTCCTATAGGGATGGTGACTAGAATTGTGGGTTTTAATTTAATGATAGGAAAATATCTACCAACTTTGATTAAAATAATAAGTGACGACTAGATTCTCATAAGGAACTGAAATCTCTAGTCTGTAAGTAAGACATTACATAAGAAAACTAAATACACAGTAATAATTTCATACCAATAATGGAGAAACCAATACATATTTATATATGAATTATATAAAAATCATACATGCAATAGTAAAATATATAAAAATAGGTTAATACATATGGAGGAGGCTGAACAAAGCCTAGGATATGAAAAAACTAAACACAACTGTTGATAAATAGGTGATGGGACAACATTGATCTTACCAATATGGCCTCCAAATGTTATACCTTATAGAGAATAAATACATAAACTTACACCAGATATCATATAGACAATATAGAACCAAACATGTTCCTATTCACCTATTCCACATGAGATATAGTAAGTAATAATACATTTATACAGGAGAGTCCATATAGTGTGTGAGCATATATATACTTGGAAAGATACCACCAACATGACTCTCCACAATGGTGAATAAATAGGTGTATGCATAAATATGTCTAATAATTTACATAGATTTTTATGAAAATTGTTTTACAAGTAGTCATAAATAAAACAATACAATAATAACAATCTTACATTTCATAGATAAATTAAATGCTACAAAATTAAATCACTATATTGGGAGGCTCTATATCAATACATATCTAATTTGAGCCTCAATTTAGTATTTGATATCTAATACCACTTCCATATTTAGTGGGGGTAAAAGTTGATAAATGTATATATATAAAACCATACATATATAGATGTTTATTTTACCATGTCAAGGTCCTACTGACCCATCCCATTTAAGGAAGTGGTATGTGGTATATATAATTGAGTAAATGTTGCAGTATTTCCCATCAGGAAAGGGGAAAGGGGTATAATAGAGTCAGGGCACTGTGATGTCATTCCATCCATTATACTCTTTATAGGTATACATATTTATGTTTTTGATTACAATTCCATATGAAATGATCACATCCAATCCATTCAAACCATTATGGGCATGTTTTAACCTTAAGTCATTATAATAACTATTTTCATTATATAAAAAACAAGGCATGATTAATAATTCAATACAAGCCCCTTTAATGATAAATGGAGTACTAGATAAAACAGAAGCTTTAATTATTCCAAACTAGAGGTATGATTCCACAAAAGATAGGTTTTCTATATTTATAGCACACATTAAGGGTATTGTTAGTAAATAATATGTGTTTATAAATTTTTTTTACAAACTCTATTACTACATAAAAAGAGTTATCTTAGTAGCCTTCAAATAATTATTTGGATAAAACCTAAAAAGTGTATGATTAAAGATAGAACTAACTTTTTAAAAATAATTGTGTTTTTATTAACCTTATATTATATCATTATCATTGTTAGTACCTGATTAATTGATATAGTTTAGAGTTTTTAAAAATGATATTTATTTAAAAAAATCCTGAAAATATTTGATCCAAAACTATATTTTGTGAAAAAAGTATGTTTCTTATATTGAAAAATTCCATGCACTAAATCTACAAAAAATCAAACCAAATCATTTTATTCCAATAGAAGTATCATATCTATTATATAACCATAAATTTGATCTCTTAACAAAGGTTATGTTCATATCAATGACAAATAACTCATGTAGGATAATGTGAAAACTAATTATAACTAAAATGAAGATGTAAACAGCCCATGAGAGAGTAATTATAATCAAACAAAGTCAATTTATCCAATATTCTAATAATGAAATTCACATTTACAACTCAAAAGGAAAGATTTAAATACATGAACTCATCTAAAAGAAAGTGTGTTCAAGTTTAAAAAACATGAAAAAATTCCCAGGTTAGGATAATTTAATAACTAAACTACATAATGTGCTTAACAAACATAATTAATGAATCTTAGTATAAAATATAATTTATAAAATATAAGGTAGAGATTTGATATTTTATCCAAAAAACATTAGATAAGATTTGAAATCATGGTCCCTAATGAGTTGTGTATATAATTAAACCATTGTATGGATTTATATAAAATATTTTTATAAAAAAACATTAAACATTTTATAAGAAAATTTCATTATACATCCTTCATTTATAATTCTAAAATACATGTTTGCATTTATTAATAATTTGGAAAACTAGGCATAGGAATGACTTGGGAATAGGCTACAAATTCAACCAGAGGGCTAAGACCAGCTACCATGATCATAGAATATCATTACCAATATTTAGTATCCTTGTTAATTTCTTAAAATGTATTAAATAAAATTCAATAAAAACTTAAAAAAGAAGTAACTATAATAAAATTAAACTAAATATTAAGGGAATACTTAAAAAATCACTCTTTAAATCCACTAAGAAACATAATTACAAAAAACTTGAACAGAAAACATTATAATATTTTAATTTCAACCAAAAACAATGAAAACCATGAATAAATTATATCTCAGCCACTTATAATTAAAAATAATTTTCAATAAATGGGAAACATACCATTAGATATTTCTAAAAATGAATTAAGTGGAACCCACTAAGTTCATAAGTGATTTAACCACTCATAGTGAAATCAAAAATCAAATCAATAAATATAGAAAGGGTAAATATAAGAGAATATAGTAAGAAGAAATAATTGAAAGAAAATCAAGGAATAAATTATATTTGGTATGGATAAATACCTTTAAATGAATGGGTTTAATGAGATTTAAGTGGTATTTTAAGGAAAACAAGAGGATCTAAAGAAGGATCACTCAGAAGTCATGAATAAAAATAGGTTTAAGGAACTGTAAAAGTGGGTGAAATTAAAGAAATAAGTTATCCAAGTGTACCTATTTTAACTGAAAAATCGACTAGGCCTTTTGTGTAACTATTATAGGGTTATGGTGTACTAAGTGAACCCCATATAAGTACCCCCTTACAACCTAATTCACCCATTTATTGATTCCTCCCATCAAGTACCTTGTGACACTTTCAATTTTAAAATATATGTGATTCCACCCCATAATCGACCAAAACATTATGATGTTTCCTTTATAAGTCTACTTAAACTCATACCAAATCCACAATTATTAATAATATCACTTATAAATCCCATAATTCTAGACAAAATATCAAAATGAAAAAAAATCCCCCACTAGAACCAAAATTTCCAAAGAACATGCAATTTTAATTACTCAAAATTTGAAAAAATAAACTCCCTTTAAAAAATCATTTAAGAGATGGTTTGTGACATGGTACGTGAAAGATATATTAAGTCCATCACATGATGAATAAATATATAAGGTGTCAAGGAAATTTTCTCTGTTAATATGGTTAGATCAAGTGAGTATTAAGTTGTGACTTGTTTATGAATGTGAAATACAATGGAATGACTACTAGGTTTTGAGGTATATATATTGATCTAAGGTCATAGTAATGTTATTGAGAAATCTAAATATTGTTTTAACTATATTGAGCTGTACATTTAAGAAATTATGAAACCACTATTAGTGTTATTTAGATTTCATAGTGAGTGGGAATCTTAGTTACATAATAGTGAGTGAGGATAATGATTTGAAGACATAACTGTTGATCTCATGGGGATATGGTGATGAATCATCAATATTGATGTAAAGAAGTAGAATGAAGCATCATGATGTCACCTACCCCTGATATTGGATCATGGGATGGTTTTATTGGGTTATAAATAACATAGGTCATGTGTGATATCATTCAACGGGTTATATAATATGAGATAGATGGTGTTTATAAAGTGAGGATAAGGGAAATAGTATATTTGGAGAACACCATTAGGTGTTTTTATGACACTCATTTTTTGTGTGATTTTTTTGAATTTCATTATTGATTTCTATAGAGGATGAAAAATAATAGTAATTTTAGTTTCATGTTAGTTATTGGATCCATGAAACCTTTTTATGATTCCTTAGTCATGGATCACCTAATTAAGATGTTATTATGATCATTGCTTGATGTGATTGTGTTTATTAAATAAAATATGGGAAATTGATGATTAAAATTGATTGGATGAGTCTGATTTATTAAATTTTGATTCTCATATGAGAGTATGATGATTAGTTTTAATAGATAATTATACATGTTATAAATATTTTATTGAGTATTTTATGGAGAAACATAGATAAGTCACCTAGAAATATTTTTTTGGTGAGGGTATATGATTCAAATATTTTAAACATGAAATCAAGAATTTTGTATTCTATGGATAACACTAAGGGTGTGGAATTATCATGGATTTAGTTAATTTATTAGGTGCCACATTATGAAGGTTTTAGGATTTCAAGATATTTCAGTTCAATGGAGTTCCATTTGGAACATTTCACATATGATTGAGAATGTTAACCTAGAAATAAAACAATTGGTCACCTGTTGGATGATTGATGTGTGTTAAAATTGATTGAATGAATCATCTAGAAATTTTATAGTTTAGTTGGTATGATTGTGTATATAAAATTAACACAACTAATGGGAGATTAGAAATTTTATTTTATATAAAATAAAGTGACCAACATGGTTTATAAATGAAGAACAATTAGATTTTTTGGATGATAAGTTTTATAGTGGAATGTTTTTGATGACTTACACTAGTATGTTTTGATGGAGTTACAAAGGATTTATGACCTAAGTATATTGGAAGATGGAATATTTCATTTATTTTAATTTGGTATAAAAATTAATCCAACTATACAAATTGTAAAATATTAGAAAAATGTTTGGACGTTTAGTTTTTGGTAGAGAAGTTTTGGGATGAGTTTTTGGGTGTCATGTAAATAATAATTCATAGGGTTGTTATAGTATAAATTCACTAGAATAATATTATAGGTAACTTAAGTTCCATTGGAAATGGATGTGGATATAAGACACCACACCCAAACAATAGGGGGTTAGTGGAAACCCAATGGTTCCACCGAAAGACCATTAGAGACCACCAATTTTCATGTGGTCCTTCCATATCCATTTTTAAATTGGGGGATGTTTATTCATTTGGTGGAATTTCTTATCTTCATTTTAGGTTATTTTTTCTTCAAGAAAATAAGAAATAAGAGAGAAATGTCCCATTATCCTATTATTTCTCCAATTTTTCCCTTATGTATATAGAACATTAGGTGGTGTTTCCATCAATATATTATTTTTATTTCTTCCTCATTCATTTATTCTACCCAATACTCCTTTAATTTATATGGATTGAATCTAGGTATATTGTGTATTCTCCAGCAGATCATGGTGGAATAGGTTTTAGTTGATTGAGGAATTTGTTTTTAAATATTATAGGATGTCTCGAGGGGATGAACATGCATGGGTTCAAAGCATTTTATTTTGGAGGTGATTGGTTTCTTGGATGTTTCATTAAAAAATAATTATTTATTATAAAATTACTTATTGAGTTAACATTGGGATTTTATAATTTTTCATGGGATATATTCATATGCATGTTGGTGTTTCCTCGCCAATTTTCTTGTGGTTTAGGATATAGGAGACTACATGGTATGTTTTAACTCAATTATTCTTAAATGTATTGTTAGGATTAATTTTTAAATTAATTATAGGATAGTTGTGACAATTTTTTATCATTTAGTTTGAAATAGGGGTTCATGGTTGATGATAACCAATTATTTTGATTAGTTGATATTGGAAAAAGAGATATAATAATGGGTATAAATGGGTTAAATCATCTTTTTAAGGAAGTGAAGCTTATATTTTCTCACTAATTTATATGAGTTATTTGTTTCATTTGATATTTTGTAGTTATAAGTGTAGTTGTATGCCCCTAATTAAATAAATAATGTACTTTATCAATCGTTGAGACTTAATTAGGTATAGTTCAATCCTTGAAAGGTCCCTTGGGTATGTTTTTTATATTTCATGGTCAACGATAACAATATTAGAAATGGAAAGGGTTAAATAAATAGAATTGGGAAACTAAAAGAGTGTTTATATTTGTTATGTTATGTTTGATGAATATTTTTTGGTTCCTTCGGACTCTCCTTTGGTGATAATTAAAAAATAAATATGATGGATAACATTGGGTTACATTTAAAATGGGGTTTTAGTGCTGTCGGAATTTATTTGTGTTGAAAATTTTATAGATTGTGTGAGAACAATTCATCATTAATTGAATTGGTTCCAGGTGAGTTATACATTTTTAAGGGAATGGGAATAATGGGTTTTTGTGTGTGATAAACAACATTTTTTTAATTGAACTAAAATTTTAAACTATAAAGATTATTATTATTTTTGTTTTCAATATGTTATATGATATTATGGGGTTATATTACGAGTTTTACTTTGAACGTGTACTAGTATTTTTTATGTAATGGGATGATATTACAATATATATTAATATTATTTAGGATATAGAACAATGCGCCAATAAATAATGGTATTATTTATGATATGATATGTCACTCTCATAGATATGTATATTGATTATGGTACGTGATGATATACACATGGATCCATATTATTTATTATGGTATGGGATTATATTCCCATGGATCCTTGATAATCCTTATGGTATGGGATGAAATTCCCATGGATTCATTATATTTATTATGTTATAGGTTATGGATCTTTTATATTGCTTATTTTATGGAATGATATGCCCAGGGATCATTTGTATTTTTATGTAATGGGATAATATACCCATGGTTTCTTACCATTGTTTTGGTATCATATGATGTTCCTATGGATACTTGATATTTATTTTTCTAAGAGAATTTTTACCCATTTATCTTTGATATTTCATATTTTATGGGAGGATTTTCCCATAAAACCTTAATTTTATTTAATGGTATCATACAATAATCCCAATAATATTTATCAATTTTTATGGTAGTGGATGATATCCAAATGGATCCTTTATATTTATTATGGTATGGGATTATATGTCCATGGATATTTTATATTACATATGTTATAAGATTATATGATCATGAATCCTTGATTTAGTTATGATATGAGATAATATGACCATGGATCCCTAATTTTGTCATGGTATGGAATGCTACGCACTTTTACCCTTAATATTTTTTTTGGTATGGGATGATATGCCCAATTATATTTGACAATTCTTATATCAAAGGATTTTAAGGTCATTTAATCATGGTATTCTTTATATAATTCAACATTATTACCAATTCATACATTATATTGAAAATTGTTATGGTAAAATGAAAACCAAGAATAATAGAACTCGTTATAATGTGGAGTTGGATGGAATTCTAATTAGATGCTCAAACTTGTTGGATTGTATTGACCGATCATTATATAATAAATTCATCCCATTATTTAATTTTGTGGTCATGGATTATAGATAGATGTTTTAAAAACCCACAGTGTTACATGGTGATGTATTTAGAACATTTCCTGCATAAAATGAAGTTTTTACAGTTACCGAGTGGGTTTTTTAATACTCCATGAAACCATAGTTATTTATTTATTGTTATTTTGATTATTATTTCACTTGTACATGTACTTATATATATATATTCTATATTTACTTATGTAAACCATTGGTGGTGGAATTATAATTTTAACATACACAAATTGAGTTCTCTGTAGGGTATGTGAAGACCTTATTATTGATATAGAGGTTTGGGGGATAAACATAGTATTGGTGGTTGAGTTATGAGATTTCATTGGGGATTCAGAGAAAGTTTTCAATCATGGATAAGGATTACATATGGGGTATCCTTGTATTTTATTTAATTATATTTTTTGGTATAATTATGATCATTTTGTTTAAGGATCATTACTTGGAAGTATGACTATATTAGCTCAAGAGTTAAATTTTTTAGGAAGGTGATTTTTTTATTTATGATATTCCTTTCACTGTAAGTCATTTTGTATACCCTAATGTTATATTATTAATGAATTTTTAGTTTATGATGTGTTATTTATGTGATGATACTATTGTGTATAGTCTATCCATGTGGTTTTATCGTCTCCTCTTATTTAGTCAACATACCTTGGAATATAAGGTGGTGACCTTATGGTCATGTGGTGTATTTGGTTAAATTACTTTTCTAGTTAGTCGAGATTGGGTGTTACGATATGTATTGGGATGAACCTCATGGTATATGCATGTGATGGTTATTTTAAATAGAAGGCTCATGCGATGAGATAAAAATTATTATGGGGTATTTATGATCAAAAGGACTATTTTTAGTAACTAAAAAATGGTATGCTTTATGGGATTCTATGATGAAACTATATGGTTTTATGGAAAACTATAGTAGTGAAAAAATTTTGGTATTTAATAATAGTTAGCATAAGGTCTTGTGAGACCTTAATAGAGGATGGTGATGGATAGGGAACTAACTATATTAATAATATTGTTGTGTCTTGACCAAATAACTATTGAAGTAGGGTTTGGGTTTCAATTATTCTCTATATTGGGTGGATATTATATTAATATTTGATTTTTTTAGTCACAGTGTGGGACAAAAACACTAATGTGTTGTGTTTTAGATTTTCAAATACATGGGTTGATATTTCATGGGATGGATAAGGTTGAGTGGTTGGGATATGAGTATGTTAATTTAAATGATCAATCAATACTGGAAATATGGATAATTTTTATGCTTTAAGAATTGAAAAAGTGAATGTTCTTAGTGATTTGTATTTATTTTGGTAGAAAAGATGTTTTTATGGGAAATTTTGAGATGAAATATATTAATATATGATGTAATAATAGGTGAACATATGATTACTAGTGAAATTTACTAGCCAATCTTCAACTGGATGGATATGGTTAATGGAATACTATAATGCTTGGATTGGTTCTATGATACTGCTGATAAGATATGGTCTTTATGAAAATATGATGATCATATATTAAAAAAAGGATTTCTAGTGTGGTTTTTCACTCGGTATAGTAGATAAAAAAACTAATGATATTTGAGACATGGTGAAGACAGAATATAAACATGCACTGAACCATGTTTTAGGTTTCTTATTTAATTAGTACAATATCTCGAGTTTTTTCTTTGTGTGTCACTCAACTTAGCCAATATTGGGTCACCATATCTTTTGTTAAACTCAAAAAAGATAAGATAAAAGTTAGTATTCATGGTTGAAAGGATATTTCAATAACTAATAAAAAGTACTGATGCCTCAAAATATAAAATGGATAGAATAGTATATACTATAAAGGATTCCTATAAATTTTTCTGGAAAACTTATTGGGATACATTTTAAGATTGGTGGAAGATAAATAAAGATTAATGTCATGGTGTTTAAACTAGATTAGTTGTATTAATTTTTTATATTCAAAAATTTGGGAATAAATTTTTTATCCTTATACTTGTTTCATGGATCTAGATATACTTAATAGGGCTACAGAGCTGGTTCATGAGTGTTTTGTGTCAAAATGCATGATAGATAAAGTTATAAGGATGATTCCATACTGATATGTGATGTTCCATTCGGTAAGCTTGTCATTCAATGGATCTAGTAGATCACTTAAGATTATACTAGATAGCATTCTTAAAATGTGTTGTTTGTTGGATGGTGATACAACTCCTAATTTATAACAAGTCACATGGATCTCTTCTTGATACATTAACACTAAATTATGACATGCATATCATAAATGGTTACATAATAGCATGAAAAGCCTCATATCAACACATATTATCATATTTAAACACCTATAATAATTTCATTACCAATAAGAACCATTTTTTTCATATTAAAAATTAATTCCAAAATAACTTATGTAATAAATGTTCATTTTCATATTTCATCTCATTTTATTCAATTTTTAAGAATATGTGACTAATTATCATATTTAATGGAATATGAGAATGAATTTATCATAAAATGAAAAGAAAATTATTTGAAAATATTTATCAATCAATTAAATTGTTCTTTTCTTCACTCATAGAAAAAATATTACATCTTGATCAAAATAGACCACTAAGAAAAATAATGATAGATTTTGTTTTATAAACTTTCATATGAATTTGTTAAACAATTATCTTATGGGAATTAAATTTTATTGATTATTTTTATTATATTAACACTCATCGTAACCCATCTAATCTCTTCATTACATATATTATGATATACTATAAATATATTTCTACCTCTTTTCTCTTAAGATATATACAATTTTTTTTCAATGTTTTAATAATTAAAATATGTAAGGTTTCTATATTCTTGAAAAAAAATATCATTTCTCTATTCGAATTTCAATATATTTTTTTAACCATGATTGGTTCCCCAAGGTTTATTTAGTGAATTTAATATTTTTAGGTAATTATACTAACAAAGGCCAATGAGGAAGATTTCACTCAAGAAAATTTGTGATTAGATTTAATATCATTCAAGGAAATATGACTTACTCAATTCCCTTCCAAATCTGAACTTCAAATCAAGTCCCATTTCTATTGGATGGGATTTACCATTCAGCACAATATATACAATGATGAATACATCTTATTAACTCTCTATGTTTCATACCTTTTCAACAATTTTTTTCTTTTTTATATCTACACATTTTTTATAATCAAATATTTTTTTCTTAGAGAATAATCTGAAAAAATATAACAATGATAAATGAATTATAAATTTTCTCTTTGAAATAATAAATTAAACACAACCCACACATTTTTCACCCATATTTGACACATCCTAAAGAAACTCTATAAAATAATTCACCCCACCACACAAACACATACTTAACTATAATTATACCCATAAAAAGTTATAAAAGTGAGTTTGAAATATAAAATCATCTTTAATAAAAAATAGGTTCTCAAGGGTATTTAATTTCATAAAAATTAAAACTTTACTCAATCATCTAAATATACTTCATGTATGTAAATGAGTTTTCATATAGAATAAAAGAACGTTATAGCTCCAAATTCGAGTCTTATGTTTAATTAGAAATGGTGGGTATTATGTATGAATAAGATAAAATGGTTTATAATACCTCTAAATAAATTAAAAATGATATTGTATAATCACTCAAGGGTGTTAAATTCAATAATAACTAAAATAACATGATAAGTGTTAAAATTAAAAAAACAATTAAGTGAAACTCCTATCCATGTTCATTTAAATCATTTATTTCAAAAAAGTATTGAATCCCTCAACAAACACTTTTTAGTCAATAAAATTATTTAATATATTCAATATATCTAAATAAATTAATCAAAACATAGAAAAAAAAGAGAGACCCTAAAAATTAAATAAAATAAAATATATTTATAAAATTAATGAGTATCCCCCCATAGATGCTTCTATATTAAATTTACACTAATGGAATCCAAGTATAAATATGTTAATGATATATAGAAAATAAATGGACAATAAAAACATGTGTGATAAAGGAAGATAACATGGGCCTTGATTTAGATTTATTTTAGGGTATTTTGGGCTCATTAACTAGTTAGTTCTGAAAATCCTTATAAAAATTATTTAATAAATAACCACTCATAATTAAATCACTTTATGAATTTATCCCAATGATATCCACTACACCATAAGGAAATAATTTAGTAACAATTTATGGAATGGATTTTTTAGAATGAAACTTACCAATCATGAGCATCATAATCATAGTGATAAAAGTTACTCAATCTACAACTTTCAAACATTACTTACTAATGAGATTTTCTCATGCCTCTTTTATTAAAAAATTTAAAACCTATGGAACTCTCAAACACTTATCTTAATAGGTCAACCAATTGTTTATTTTGAATATTTTCCCCCATCATTAACTCTATCCATGTTCACTTGCTTCCTTACATAAAATTCATTATTCTCAATATTGACCAATAGTTGGATCCTTTTTTAAAAAACTATATAGTACATGCCTAAATATGTTTTGAACATGATCATGTATTCCCATAATTCATCTGATAAAGATATGTACAAAATCGATATTTCTTGTTATGTGTATATTCTAATATTTAAGTGTATGATATTGATAGGTAGTGTCATAAAACATATAGAAACAATTCATATATGGTGAATTTTTGCGAATATCTGTTAGTATGATAGAAGTAATATTGTAGTAAATATCCTTTCTAGCTATTTTTTATGATATAATTTTATAATATTACATGGATTGTAAGGTATATTTAATTTACGATAGTAAAATGTTTAATGGTAAAAAACTAAATCACTTTCATTGGATATCATTAACAAACATTTAATAGAATGAAAAATTATGGAGGATCATGTGAATGATTTCATGTTATGAATATATAATTGGTTGAACCATTTATTCATCTATTATGTAACATAATGAGTACATAAATAACAACAATCTATGATATATAAAAGGAGGATGAACCCATCAAGATGGTTATATGAGATATCCCAAACCATGGATGAATCTTGTATGCCTTTAAATATATCTTCATTATTTATCATTTACCTAGTGAGGTAATAGAATACCATTTATGTGAGGATAGTCCTACCAGGACTTTTTGTTTTTTAGAACAACCATTGGATACACTATAGATGATGGAGTCTAATGAATTACTTTGAGTGATATTTATTTTACATATTGATGATGATAATAGAATTTTTATTCATCGTTCTAAGGTATTTAATTGTTCTTAAATTCATTTTAAACATTGTTTTTAATTTTATGTATGTTAGATCATGTTTATGAGGTTTCTTCTTACTTCTACAACATTTATTTAAGTGTTACTAAATACTTAGAAACCCATCAAGGGCATCATAGAATTACCATGTCCTTTTAATTTTTAAATAATTGTCTAAAATAACAAAATTTTCTTATTATAATTTTATAATACTCTATATTTTAAGATATGATTGAATTTTTAACTAAGGTACACCTTACTCTATGACATAAAATAAGCTACATTGGGGTCATATCATGTGATATCGAATATCATAGGGAGTAACTACTTTGAATTACATTCATTTTTCTTATATCATAGTGTATAATATAGGATATCATGTGGAACATTGGTGACAATCTATAACCATAAAATAAAGCCTTGTATCATGGAGCTGATATCAGGCATATCATTAAATATAACTCATGTCACTGAATGATTAAGACCAAATATATGATTGGTAATGTTGTTATAGAATACAATAGATAGTGACCCCATAATCAATCAAATTTCACAAGCCGCTAATCATAAGATGTGGTCATTATATCATGGATTATGACTTGGCTTATATAATAAAATATTATATGTGTAAAAAAGTGAAATTTTCTAAATTAAAATTATAAATTGATTTAAACAGTCAAAAAAAATTTATGATTGATAGAAAGTTTATTTTGGGATATTTACTAAATTTAAAAACAATTTATTGATTAATTGTTTATAAAATGTGTATAGTTAATTAACTAAATTCTTATAAAAAATTTATTAAATAAATTTCTACATTATAAACTTGTAATATTAAATACCTAATTAAGTTTACCTGGCATGCATTATAATATTGATATAAAATATTTATATAAAAATTATAAGTCTAATTTATTAAATTATTTGAAATCCCAAAATAAGGTAAAACATAAATGAATATATATTTAATATTACAAATTTTTTATAATTATTTTATTTTAATTTTTCAAATTAAAATGACTTATTTTTGGAAATTATTTAATCCATATAAAAAATAGTTTTGAAAATTGATATAATGAATGTTTTAATAATATTAAAATTGTGATATTCTAAATATTTACATAATATATTAATAGATCGTATATATAATGTTTATAATTTATATATCATATATTTTAAGTAAAATATATATACTGAATAATAGGAAGGGTTTATATTACAAGTAAATATAACATTGTTCATATTTACTTGATTAGGGAATTCCAATAATACATGGTTAAATTAAAAATATTTTATAATTGATTGATTTATGAATTGTTTATAAATATTTTATCTCAAGTTTAAATATATGAATTGATAATTTATTTGGTTTATTATCCTTTTTATTCATAGATATAGTTGTTTTTTTAATAATTGTAAATTATTCTTGTTGGGTCGGAAGAAACACGGGGAAAAGATGGCAAGAGGGGGGGTGAATTGCCTTTTAAAAAATTGATAGACAAAATAAAAATCAAAGTAAAAAATGCAGCGGAAAGTAAAGAGGCAAGACACAAGAAATTGATAACGGAGTTCGGCCAAAACCCGGCCTACGTCTCCGCTCCCAACTCAACCGTTGAGAGATTCCTACCGCTTGCCTTTCAATGGTTTTAGCAAGAAACCCACTAGGCTTTGAGGTAGCACTAGGACCTATTACAGCTTGCTTTTATTGGTTGAGCAAGAACCCACTTGCTTTTGATGGTTGAGCAAGAACCCACTAGCCTTTTTAACGGGTGAAGGCTAGCTCACCGAAACACAAGCCTTTTAAAAGGAAAGGCTTGAGAAAACCTCTTCACACCTTAATGGTGGTGTGAAACCCAAAAGAAAGGGGGATGAGAAAAGGGTTTGGGGTTTGTAGGCACAAACCCAATTTTAAAGCTCAAAATAATAAATACAAGAAAAACCGTATTGGAGGAAGACTTGGGCGCCAATTGGATAGATGGAGTTGATGTAGCGTGCTCTCCCAAGCTTCTTGAGATGCTCCTTGGATTGGAAATTGGTTGGAGCACTTGAGTATCCTTGAAGGTGGAGCGCCGGAGGTTCGCCAAATGTTCAACAATGTGTCCGGTGGCTTGGATTGTGATCCGATTAGTGTCTGGGGCTTCCTTGGCCTTTATTTATAGGCATGGAACCCTTGGGGAGGCTTTGGAGCCGTTGGAAAAGGCTTCGGAGCCGTTGGAGCCCAAAAGAGGGTTGACTGGTCAAAGCCAACGGCTAGTTTGACTGGGCTACCGGCTGGCCGGTGCAGCTCCACCGGCTGGCCGGTGCCTTGGCAGTGGAGGAGAAATCTGGTCCAGGCTCCACCGGTCGACCGGTGGAGGAGCCACCGGCTGGCCGGTGGCAAGACAGTAGCAAACACAATTTGGGCTGGATGCCACAGGTCGACCGGTGACAGAGCCACCGGTCGACCGGTGGAACCTGGCAGTGGGCAATGCCTCTGCCAGTTCCACCGGCTGGCCGGTGCTATCACACCGGTTGGCCGGTGGACAGAATTTCAGTCCATTTGATGTCCATTCTTGGGCCAACTTCTTGGCAACCTTGTGTCTTTCAATCAAAAACACTTCAAACAATGTTAGATAAACATGAAAGTGATTGTGATCATGAAAATTAAACCACGAGGGGATACGAGAGGTACAACAATCTCCCCCTATTTTGATGATCACAATCACCAAAACAATTAAAGTAAAATACTGAAAGTGAAAGGAAAATGCTAAGCATGATGAAAAAGATTCTCCCCCAATCAATCAAGAAATTTCCCCCCCTTTGTGATTATCAAAATAGAATGGGGCATAAAACTTGATTGAGGGAAATTTTGAAAAACAAGAGATGGGATTTGAAAATCAATTGAAATTTTGGAAATTGAAAGATTTGAATCAAAAAAAGAATAACAGTTTGAATTGAAAGTTTTGAATCAAAAACCAATTGAAATTTGAAATTGAGAGTTTTGAATCAAAAATTTGAAATGAAAATTTTGAATAGAGAATTTTGAATTGAAAATTTGATACCAAGAGTTGAAATGAAAAATTTGAATCGAAAATTTTTGATACCAAGAGTTGAGATTGAAGGTTTGAATTGAAAATGAAATCAAAAGGGCTTAAACGATCCTAACTCCCCCTAAATAAAAACAATAAATCATCAGGGAAAGGAAACTATTTTTGGCCCGGAGAGACTCGCCAAAAGGGATTTTTCAATCCAAATTTGTTTCATGGCGGGTCTTCTCCTATAAAATTCATCAGAAAAGAAAATAGACTTTGGTTGGCCGTACCGGGCATTTTTACAATTGCATTCATAAATAAGGTGCCCGGTTTTCTTGCAATAATTACAAAATTTAAAATCGGAGCTCCCCCTTACAAAAACAGTTGGAGCATGGGAAGAGGAAGCTACGTTGGTGTAGCCAAGTCCATTGGTGGTTCTAGAAATTCGTTGGGAACCTAGGAGATTGTTCAACTTTTGTTCCCCTTGGGTGAACTTGGCTAGGGTTTCTCTAAGGTCTTTGATGGTTGATTCCATGGAATCAACATTTGGAAAATTTTGGATTTTAAGGGACATCTCCTCCTTCTCTTTGAGAAGTTGTTCTTTTTCGGAGGAGAGTTTTTTGAAATTCTTTTTCAAAGCAACAAATTTTGAAGAAAGCTCATGAAAACCATTTTCTAATCGGTCTCTAGCGTGAGAGAGTTCTTCATAAGAAAGATGATTGAAAGAATTTGAATTTGAAGAACAAGAGGTTGAGGAGTCGGAAGATGTTACCTCATGGAATGCCATTAGGCATTTTGTACCTTGGTCGCTCGAGGAGGAGGAGGAGGAGGATGAGGAGGAGGTGTCACTCCATGTCGCCTTGAGGACCTTTTTCTTTCCTTTTTCCTTAGACCGTTTCTTGTTGAGTGGGTAATCGGGCTTGTAATGGCCCTTCTCGCCGCACCCGTAGCATTTTATCTTGGGCTCGGATCTTGCGGTGGGTTCTTGCTTTCGATGCTTGCGGGATTTCTTCTTCTTGTGCTTCTTCATAAACTTGTGCATTTGGCGGGCGAGATTCTCCATTTCCGAGTCGCCACTTGAAGATGAAGAAGATGAGGAGGAAGAGGATGAGGAGGAGCTTACTTCGTTTTGTACCTTGAGGGCAATGTTCTTTGGTGTCTTGATTGGTGTGCCCTCCTTTTGAGCTTGCCTCCTCATCGTGATCTCATACGTCATTAGGGATCCGATGAGCTCTTCTACCGGCATATTTTTGACGTCCTTAGCTTCTTGGATCGCCGTCACCTTAGGTGCCCATGAGCTCGGAAGGACCCATAGAATCTTCTTGACCATTGTCTCGGCTGAAACATCATCACCAAGAGATTTCCTTCCATTGCACACGTCAGTAAAGCGGGTAAACATATCGGAAATAGACTCATTTGGATGCATTGAAAATGACTCAAAATCTTGCCTATACATATCCAATCTAGTGTCTTTGACTTTGTTAGTGCCCTCATGAGTTACTTCTAAAAGTTTCCAAATTTCATGTGAGGAGGTGCAAGTAGACACTCGATTGAATTCATTTCGGTCTAGGCCGCAATGGAGAGCGTTCATGGCTTTTCCATCGAGCTCGAAATTTTTTATATCGGCTTGAGTCCATTTGGATTCATCGGGAGAGGAGAGGGTGTAACCTTGCATGACAATTTTATAAATCGGATAGCCAATGCTTCTAAGAAAAGTAGTCATGCGGGTTTTCTAATAATTATAGTCGGTTCCATCAAAAAATGGAGCCCGACCCAATGAAAAGCCTTCGGGGGCGAAAGAAGTAGATGCCATCAAAAAAATAGGATCTTTAATTTGAAACCGGTTTTAGGGAATTACTCAAATACTTCCTCTGATACCAATTGTTGGGTCGGAAGAAACACGGGGAAAAGATGGCAAGAGGGGGGGTGAATTGCCTTTTAAAAAATTGATAGACAAAATAAAAATCAAAGTAAAAAATGCAGCGGAAAGTAAAGAGGCAAGACACAAGAAATTGATAACGGAGTTCGGCCAAAACCCGGCCTACGTCTCCGCTCCCAACTCAACCGTTGAGAGATTCCTACCGCTTGCTTTTCAATGGTTTTAGCAAGAAACCCACTAGGCTTTGAGGTAGCACTAGGACCTATTACAGCTTGCTTTTATTGGTTGAGCAAGAACCCACTTGCTTTTGATGGTTGAGCAAGAACCCACTAGCCTTTTTAACGGGTGAAGGCTAGCTCACCGAAACACAAGCCTTTTAAAAGGAAAGGCTTGAGAAAACCTCTTCACACCTTAATGGTGGTGTGAAACCCAAAAGAAAGGGGGATGAGAAAAGGGTTTGGGGTTTGTAGGCACAAACCCAATTTTAAAGCTCAAAATAATAAATACAAGAAAAACCGTATTGGAGGAAGACTTGGGCGCCAATTGGATAGATGGAGTTGATGTAGCGTGCTCTCCTAAGCTTCTTGAGATGCTCCTTGGATTGGAAATTGGTTGGAGCACTTGAGTATCCTTGAAGGTGGAGCGCCGGAGGTTCGCCAAATGTTCAACAATGTGTCCGGTGGCTTGGATTGTGATCCGATTAGTGTCCGGGGCTTCCTTGGCCTTTATTTATAGGCATGGAACCCTTGGGGAGGCTTTGGAGCCGTTGGAAAAGGCTTCGGAGCCGTTGGAGCCCAAAAGAGGGTTGACTGGTCAAAGCCAACGGCTAGTTTGACTGGGCTACCGGCTGGCCGGTGCAGCTCCACCGGCTGGCCGGTGCCTTGGCAGTGGAGGAGAAATCTGGTCCAGGCTCCACCGGTCGACCGGTGGAGGAGCCACCGGCTGGCCGGTGGCAAGACAGTAGCAAACACAATTTGGACTGGATGCCACAGGTCGACCGGTGACAGAGCCACTGGTCGACCGGTGGAACCTGGCAGTGGGCAATGCCTCTGCCAGTTCCACCGGCTGGCCGGTGCTATCACACCGGTTGGCCGGTGGACTGAATTTCAGTCCATTTGATGTCCATTCTTGGGCCAACTTCTTGGCAACCTTGTGCCTTTCAATCAAAAACACTTCAAACAATGTTAGATAAACATGAAAGTGATTGTGATCATGAAAATTAAACCACGAGGGGATACGAGAGGTACAACAATTCTAAATTTTAAATTAAAAAATTTCTTCTGAAAATTCTCATATGTGCATATAAAGAATTATATACAAGGTATGAAAATTGTATTAGTTTTCTTCTACCATGGATTTTTTTTTACAAGTTTATGATCATGAGTTTACATGCTAACTATATTTTATGCATATTACATGTTAGAATTGTGATGGAATTGAGGTCTCTTTTGGATAAAGTATCCATAAGTTGAGAGACTTTGGATCGGACTACTCATTATCGGGGAAACTTATGCCTTGTCTAGAAAATTTGGGGTTAGATATCTATCGAACCAAGAATGTACATGTGAGTATTAATGATTTCCTATTATTATAATCTTTTACATGAAAGGGATTAATATTCCACATAAATGAGATGCTTTTATATCTGCATATATATAATTGGATTTTATATTGTGTTAGTAACACAAGCCATGAATTTTGTAATGAGTTAAAAATGAATATGATTTAAACATGATGATTTGGTCGAAGGTATGGTATTAAAAAATTAACTATCAGATGCATATATACATGTTAAAGAAATACATTAGATAACATGGTGACATAAAATGCACTATAAAATAATATGTTTCATATTCATTAAAAAAACAGACTTTTCTATATCCCAGTAATTCAATCAAGTAGGTTCTTCCAAATAATGGTGTCTATTAATTAACTTGTGTAAGGAAAGAAATTAATGAGGTGACCCAAATAGTTAGATGCATCATTTTTTGAGTAAAATTTGTGTTTCACATAGTCATGAAAACCTTAAGATGTATTATTGAGGAAAATATTTGATTTTATCTATATAATGGATTAGATAAATAATTTTCCACTAAAAAAATACAAGATTATATAGGATATAGTTGGTAAAATGACATACCTATATAGCTATGTTGTGATATTAACACTAAATTAGACTCATTACTTAATGAAATATGGATCTTGTCCGACTAAAATACACAATGAAATTTAAAATGGGTTACAATTTTAGGTGTAGAAAATTTAATAAAATTATATAATAAATAAATATAAAACATGATAATCATCTATAAAAGAGATTTTGTTTTATATATAATGGAATAATCATCATCAATAAAAACTTCAAGATCAAACTTATAAAAGGATAATAAAAATGTAGGAAAATTTCCCTACTATTATCGAAACATAAGAATAGTTCTTAATGGGAATTCTATGTATTAAAGAAAATATTTCCACAATAACCAAATATTAAAGTTTCTCAAAACATAAATCTAGATTATTATAATAACCATATAATGATTCAATTGAGGTTTCAAATGCACTATATGCATGATAATCTAAGGAAAGATTATTATCTATTCATATTCTTAGTATAATTGGGTATCTTAATTAATTAAAGATACTGTATGTTTCTTATAGTCTTATTCTGATTATAGAATTCATTTTTCAAAATGTTTCAATAATATTTTTTATACCAAATAGGTTAAATACCTGGATAAGGGGAGAATCATGGTGTGGATGATTAAAACTATGACCCCTTATCATCTTGTTTCATCATTAAAAACACACTTATATCCCTTTCCCATAGAAATGCATGTACAGAAATGAAAAAATGCAAGATACACATCAATTTTACTCAGTTCACCTATACTGAGCTGCATGTGAGGAGAATACAAAGAAAATGTGAATATGTACCAAATCCTCTAAATCACACTTCTATTAAAAAATTTGTATAGGACACATTCCCCTCCTAGTTTAAAACTAATAATAATTTTGAAAGCTCACTTCTCTCAACAAATTTATGATCATTAACCCTTCATATGATTCTTCTTTAGATCACCTAAATAAAATTTTTTACCCCTTGTTTGATGAATCAATACGTTCTAATGTCATCCACTAGATGAATACCAAATTACCACATACTAATATTTTTCACAAAATTGAATTTCACAAAATCTTTTAAACCCATACACATAACTTTACCACCTTACATGCAACATTTATGTTTTGATGTAGAACTCCCAACTTCCATGCAATGCTATGGAACTCCCAACTTCCTCACAATGTCACGAAACTCTAAACTTTTGTCTTATATACAAAAGTAAATTTTCTTCATGAAACAGGATATATATGTTTTTCATTCACAGAAGAAATAACTTCATGAAAAACTTATGAGATTATAAACCTATTATTCAATAAGGGTTTAGATATTAAAATGTGATGGGTGGATGCATATTTATAGACATGTATTACCTTGTGTGAAAATTCCTTGTGTGCCTTCTACATTTTGGGAAACATTCCTCCAACACCGAACATCTTGTTTTGGCATAACCTTTAGAGAACAAAATCTATATCTATTTCATAGGGACTCTCAATTGTTAATGTGTCGTGCAGCTTTGAATTTCATGAAATTTAGTATCTTCAGCTCAACTCTTACATTTTCCATATTTTGATGTGTCTTTCACAAAACAAAACTTGTACACAACTTTGAGAACCACCTTCACCCTTGTACAAAACTTTTCACATTTAAATTAAAATCCATCCTTTTAACAAAAACCCTTTTACAACCTGTAAATTTTAGACCCAAAAATTTGCAAAACATTGGGAAACGAAGATACCTTATACACATAATATTTTTTACCTCTTCTAGAACATCCATTCATTTATCGTGTATCCTTTTTCAATAATTCATTCCAACAATATATCTCAAAATCAACAACTTCTTGGAATTTGAAATTTAAAAAAAAAATCAACCCAAAAACACTACAATGTTACGTTGAGGGATTTTTTCCCAACAATATCCATGAGTTAAAAAAATTACCCAATTTTTATCAAAGAACTATCAATAGTTGAACTAGGGATGTGGTATTGTAACAGCCCAAGATTTTATAAAAAATATTCTTTTTAATTTTATTAATGTCTTGTGTTGTATGCTACACCAAAAGGAGCTTGCACAACACGCATCTTTGACTTGCCTTGCATTACACGCAATCGCAACCTTCCTCGATAGCGTGTGTGGTACGTAATACTGAGTTTCACGAAACAATGATATGCTATTAAAATATTATTAAAACTAGCCGTTATGAATAGTAATAACCACTTTTTAAAATTCTGTAAATCTTATTTTTCAAAATGAACTTCATTCTTGGATTCGGAGTATCGAATTTAGCCTAAGGTGAAATTTTGGTACTTTTCGGATAACTTTCATATTCTGATGAATAGTGAAAATTACTAAATTATAATTAAAAACAACTTTTTTAATCGAAATAATTAATAGTGATAAATCATAAATTTGAGTGGTTTTAAAGTATATTTAGAATATATTTTTACAATTTAATACAATGTTGGTCATTGGATGTAATTTCACATTTAAACTAGACATAAACAAGTGTCAATCTTTTGATAGATATTGTTTCTTAAAAACACGCTATTTGTTTTAACAGCGGGATTTAATTATAAAATTAATTAATGCAACTTTTATGTAATGAATTTGGTAAAATAGACTTCATTTTTGAATTTGGAATATGAAATATAGCTTGGGATAAAATTTTGGCACTGTTCTGAAAAACATCAATTTTTGATGAATAGTGAAACTACTAAGTGGTAGTTAAAAAAACTGAATTTTTCATAAAACTTAATTTTACCGCTTCTGTGAATGGAATTTCAAAAATCCGACAGACACGGTTAATATCAAGGACTAAAATGTGGTTCAATGAGATGAAAATAATTTTTGGTGAATAGTAACTTTTTACTTTTTTACCACGGTTAATAGTAAATAGGGTAACTAAGGGTAAATATGATATTACTATTACCCTAACACGTGTCCTAATCCTATTGGACAAGTGTATTTCGACCAAAAACAAACTTAGGAATAACATATGACCATTTAGGCCCACTTGGGTTAGATTAGGACATTTATTATTAATTTATTTAAAGAACGGTTAAAATAGTTAAAATCAAAGTTTAATAAGTAAATCATTTTTAATATGGGGTTATACATAAGATAAATTCGATTGTAAATATTAATTAGAAAGCTAAAAATATTTCCTACATGATGGTATTTTATTTGTAATTTTTAGACATCAAATATATTAATTTATTTATGACACAATGATGATGCAGTAATAATCTTATTAATGAAATATTGACATAATTGATGTTATAAACACCAAAATAAATGTAATTTGAAAATTTTTATGAATTCCACTAATTTTATAGGTTACTATGATATATTAATGTTGATTTAATCAACTTGGTTCGAACATTTAATTCTGTTATGACTTTCACAGAAATCATATATCAAATAGTGTCAAAATTGACACAAAATAGTTTTTAAATCAAATATTATATTATTAATTGTTATTTTATTCCTAAAAATCTAAGGTTCGGCCAAATGACTTAGATAAGGATATATATATTAATAATAAACAATTTGGGGTTCGTTTGGCATGTTATAGTAAGTGTATTAACCATATAGTGAAAGAAAACAAAAAGACATGGTAAAAGTTAAATTATTTAACTTAGAGTTAAATCTAATTGATAAGGTTAAAATAATATCCTAAACTTGTCTAAATTCTATTGGTTGATAGGATTTCGACCCATACCCACTTTAGCTTCGAAATAAGACCCTTTGGAACCATTATAAACCGATTTTGACTTTAATATAAAATAATATTTTGAGATATTCCTAAGGTGCCCCTCTCCTCCCCTATAAAAGGACACCTCCTCCCCCTCCTCCTCACACCAATTTGAGCACTCAAGCTCGGCCAACCCCTGCCAAAATCTCTTCTCCACTTCCCTAGAAACATCCTAGTGGTTCTGGTCTTCCTCAAAGACCAATTCTAGTGCCCTAAGAGGAGGTCTCAAAGAGGCACTTCAAAGAAGAGGTAATTACCGTTACCAATTCTTTCATCTTTATTTCTTCTTCCACTTCTTCTTCTTAGGTTGTTTCATTATGAAGTAATAACATCAGTATCACTCATATACTGATATGTTATTATAAGTATGAAACAACCCTATTTCACCATCTATCCATCCTACGGAAAAAGAAATCACCGCGCGTGCGTACGTACGGAATATCGTCTCCACGCCGTGGTGTAATCTATTTTCCACCACCACCTTACATGGATGGGTATAATGGTGTAAAGAATAACTATACATAGTTATTACAACATCATATTGATTCTGATATATTGTATAATCCACTCCAATTCAATTCAATAATTATAGGAATGATATCATCGCTCGTGCGTACGTACGGACTACCGTCTCCACGACGCGATGAGATTCATTCTCCATGTTAACCATTTAAGAATGATTATAATGTATATATAAGAAATAATAATGAAATATATGACATTATAAAGCTACTGGATTTATGTATATATATACATATGTATGTCATCTACTTACTTCCATTTCAAGACAATAAGGAAAGAAAAACAGCGTTCATGGGTACGTACGGACTACCGTCTCCATGAACGGTGTTTTTCATTTTATTTATCTATCTATTATATATATATATATATACTGAATATATATGATATATAAATCATATTTTATATTCTGGAAGTAAGTAAATCATGATATAAGTAATAATGATGTCAAGAACAACAAGTCAAAACACCTACGATAAATGAAACGATTTTACCCAAAACGCTTCTTTAACATGGAATTTACAAAAGAACGGGTAATATAATGTCATAAGTGAACCATATATGATATCATAACAATGAATATGATTCTGTAATAAGTCAATGACATTATTTAAATCATTATACAGGAGGTTCGGACACATACGAAGCAAATTGGACCTAAGGTAAGGGAAATATCACAATCTCATTTTATTCGAGATTGTTTATTCGTAAGTATTTACTGGGGTGTATTTTATCATCCACATCCATGTTTCATCAATATGTAATATTATTTTCATCCACCTAAAATTTTTTAAATCCATTTTTACCCTTCGGTGAGTTTTTAGTAAAAGATACGAAAGAAATCTTTTGTCGTTTTTCATACGAGGTACTTTTTGACTTTTCCGACAAAAGTACGAAGAATGTTTTTTTTAACTTATACGGCTTGAATGGATTTTTAAAGCATTATTTCTAAGAAGCTTCCTTTACAAGTTTTCAAGTTTATTTTTAATCAACTTCTTTTATTTTAAAGTTTTATGACATGTTAAGAAAGGAAAAATGTTTTTAAAGAAGAAAGGATATTTTCCTCAAGAATTCATTTCAAGTGTTTTTTTTAACTATTTTTCCATCTAAGATGAAGTTATTTGATATGTATGTTTCAAGTAAAATGTCTCTATGATTTAAATGGTTTCAGTTTTCTTATGATTAAATGATATCAATTGTTTATGGATTATGATGGCATGATGTTTAAGAATCCCATTTTATTACATGGGTTATGAAATGATGTATGATTTATGATTTTGTGGCACACATAAGAATGGTATCATTATGAGATGGGTGGGACCTATATCTCCCTCCAATGCATTGGTTAAAGATTTTATATCTCATGAGATAGACATGGCTGAAATGGTAGGTTATACCGGTTCAGTGAAACAGGACTGAAACGAGGGTTACTCGATTCAGAAAGGGACTTTGTCCACTAAGATAGTCTTGGCATTGAGTCTTGACTAACAAGAAATGATTCTATATGATTATGTGTGTATGCCACAAAGTTTCATGTTTTAAGTTATGATTATTGGGATTACATTTCACTTCTATGATTTATCCCATGTTATGATATTATGAGCTTTTTTTTGCAGGTTAAGATTTCCAAAAGCTATGTTCTTATATATATGATGTGATTGATATTTCTTTTGTTTACCCTTACTGAGCATTTGAGCTCACCCTTTTATGTTTTCTTTTCCCCAGGATATAAAGAATGGTTTTAGGTAAAAAAAAAGGGATGACCTTTATGGGAGATATTGAAGATCTTTCACCACGATTAGAAGATTACGTTCCGAGTTTCCAAAGACACTAAACTATTACGATCCTTGTGTGTGTGTTTTTATTATGTACTAAGTATTCCGCAAAAGTAATGTAATTTCCATGTACGTCAAGCTTAGGGTCTCTACAGTTGGTATCAGAGGAAAGGTTTAGTCAACCTTTGGAAACTAGGATGCGAGAACTTTAGTGAGATCCCTAGAGATATTTCTAAGGTATGTCTAGGGATGTCCCTAAGGTTAAGTATACGTATAAGTTATAGTACTAGAACTACGCTAACGATCATAGAGTTAAACCTAAGATGTTAGATATTGAAGGTACTCCCCCTTTATAATGTTGTTTTCCCTAGCATGATTTTTGCCTCTCACACTATTCTTTTTGGGTTTTAGAAAATGGATGGAAACAAGGTGATTCGTGATAATGGAGGATATGCTGGACAATGGAATGATATTTTTTTATGAGCAACCAAATGAAATGGGATTTGTAAGTCCAAAGATCATTATTATGCCGAATCAGCAATCTCATAATATGATCAATAAAGTAAAATTTGGTAAGTTTCCTGACTCGGCTAATAAGAGAAAGATGGAGTTTCATGATGATCATAGAGGAAAGAAAGTTAAATTTCCCCTATGTAAATCATGTGGGAAGAGGCATCAAGGAGAATGTTTCAAGGGAACTGGAAGATGCTTTGGTTGTGGAAAAGAAGGACACAAAGCAAGTAAGTGAAAAGGAAAAGATTTCGTTAACACCGTGGATGAGGATAATGGTATTGCTACGACATCAAAAATGGTTAAGTGTTTTAAATGTGGAATGTATGGGCATTATGCAAACCAATGTCCTAAGGGAAAGACTCATGAAGAGAATCAGTATGGCCGTATGGGTAGTATTTATGTGGATGATGATGAAGAGACTACAAATGATATGTGAGATGAAAGAATTGTTGAAGCTCAGTTAATGGTTTAAGAATGTAGTGGAATGATTACATGTTTATCATGTGTAATGTTGTATAAGTAATCTCATGGTACTAAGGAATAAAGAGACATCTAAGGATTGTTACACTATTGTCTTTCCTTGAGTTTTGAAAGTGTATGATGAATGGTACCAGTAACCATGAAAGGTTATTCAAATACTTTTGTAAAGTAGATGATATGCGCATAATGAAAGGATAAGAAGATAATGAGATGTTTGATTGTATTCATGAGCTCATGATTGATATAAGGACTAAGTGATATCATGGTTTGAGTATATAGAATTTTGAGGATTTTGGTATGTGGAAAGTGTTAACTTTTAACTGCATTCATGTTTTCACTAAGGTATTCAAGAGAATACACGATTAAGGACTTTGAATGTTTGGAATGTGACCAACAAAACATATCTTATGATATATGGGGATCAACGATGATATTAAATCTCTGGTAATTGTTTTCACTATGTTATGAGAGTGGACTGCAGTATTATGGATAAGCCTAAAGATTAGAATGGATTATGTTGGACATAAGTTAGTATTGTTTAAGGATAGAAGATTTTCGATATTATTGATGGGATGTTATAGTAATATAGCTTTAGAAAAAGGACAACCTGCAGGACGGGCGACAGCCCATCGCTTCGGACAAGGCTGTAGGAATCGAACACACAACCGAAGTGCGACTGGCCTTTATCGCCTACCACTGGCCTACAGGAAGTCCCTGTTTAGTGGAAACTAGTTTTATTATATTAAGAAGTATGATATATGAAGTATAAGTCCATTTTAGGAACCATATATGATTAATCTCACTATAGATCGATTTATGCATATAATTTTTGCTAACCTTTTGTTTGAGACAGATGGAATGACCCGTCATTCTATCACATGATCTGATAACACTTCACGAATAACAAATTCAACTTCATTTATTTAAGAGATGAAGTGGAAATTGTTAAAGGCACGAACAATAGTGAGATTGTACCAAAATAAAGTAAGTATTTATTCTAATTCAAATTCTTTAACTTTAGGGAAATGATCTTGAAAACCAAAAATGTTGTCCTAGTTCTCTTATACCTGATGAATCAGATGGTACCTTAGATCGTCACAAATTTATGGATTTGTGATTACTGTCTTTTCCATAGCCATTCTCTCTACCACTCTCCATCAGAACATGATGGTTAGATTTCTCTTCCATATCCATATTTTCACCTATGTGGAAACCCAATGATTAGTTTATTTGGGTAACGGTTACGTTTCATACTTTTGTTTTTAAAGATTGGTTTTGACATTCCTTTTTACGATGTGGGTTTCTATTAAAGAAACTTTCGAATAGTAAACCATTTATAACCCCGACGAATTTCGAGGGCGAAATTCATTTTAAGGGGGGTAGAATGTAACAGCCCAAGATTTTATAAAAAAATATTCTTTTTAATTTTATTAATGTCTTGTGTTGTACGCTACACCAAAAGGATCTTGCACAACATGCATCTTTGACTTGCCTTGCATTACACGCAATCGCAACCTTCCTCGATAGCGTGTGTGGTACGTAATACTGAGTTTCACGAAACAATGATATGCTATTAAAATATTATTAAAACTAGCCGTTATGAATAGTAATAACCACTTTTTAAAATTCTGTAAATCTTATTTTTCAAAATGAACTTCATTCTTGGATTCGGAGTATCGAATTTAGCCTAAGGTGAAATTTTGGTACTTTTCGGATAACTTTCATATTCTGATGAATAGTGAAAATTACTAAATTATAATTAAAAACAACTTTTTTAATCGAAATAATTAATAGTGATAAATCATTAATTTGAGTGGTTTTAAAGTATATTTAGAATATATTTTTACAATTTAATACAATGTTGGTCATTGGATGTAATTTCACATTTAAACTAGACATAAACAAGTGTCAATCTTTTGATAGATATTGTTTCTTAAAAACACGCTATTTGTTTTAACAGCGGGATTTAATTATAAAATTAATTAATGAAACTTTTATGTAATGAATTTGGTAAAATATAATTCATTTTTGAATTTGGAATATGAAATATAGCTTGGGATGAAATTTTGGCAATATTCTGAAAAACATCAATTTTTGATGAATAGTGAAACTACTAAGTGGTAGTTAAAAAAACTGAATTTTTCATAAAACATAATTTTACCGCTTCTGTGAATGGAATTTCAAAAATCCGACAGACACGGTAAATATCAAGGACTAAAATGTGGTTCAATGAGATGAAAATAATTTTTGGTGAATAGTAACTTTTTACTTTTTTACCACGGTTAATAGTAAATAGGGTAACTAAGGGTAAATATGATATTACTATTACCCTAACACGTGTCCTAATCCTATTGGAAAAGTGTATTTAGACCAAAAACAAACTTAGGAATAACATATGACCATTTAGGCCCACTTGGGTTAGATTAGGACATTTATTATTAATTTATTTAAAGAAAGGTTAAAATAGTTAAAATCAAAGTTTAATAAGTAAATCATTTTTAATATGGGGTTATACATAAGATAAATTCGATTGTAAATATTCATTAGAAAGCTAAAAAGATTTCATACATGATGGTATTTTATTTTTAATTTTTAGACATCAAATAAATTAATTTATTTATGACACAACGATGATGCAGTAATTATCTTATTAATGAAATATTGACATAATTGATGTTATAAACACCAAAATAAATGTAATTTGAAATTTTTATGAATTCCACTAATTTTCTAGGTTACTATGATATATCAATGTTGATTTAATCAACTTGTTTTGAACATTTAATTCTGTTATGACTTTCACAGAAATCATATATCAAATAGTGTCAAAATTGACACAAAATAGTTTTTAAATCAAATATTATATTATTAATTGTTATTTTATTCCTAAAAATCTAAGGTTCGGCCAAATGACTTAGATAAGGATATATATATTAATAATAAACAATTTGGGGTTCTTTTGGCATGTTATAGTAAGTGTATTAACCATATAGTGAAAGAAAACAAAAAGACATGGTAAAAGTTAAATTATTTAACTTAGAGTTAAATCTAATTGATAAGGTTAAAATAATATCCTAAACTTTTCTAAATTCTATTGGTTGATAGGATTTCGACCCATCCCCACTTTAGCTTCGAAATAAGACCCTTTGGAACCATTATAAACCGATTTTGACTTTAATATAAAATAATATTTTGAGATATTCCTAAGGTGCCCCTCTCCTCCCCTATAAAAGGACACCTCCTCCCCCTCCTCCTCACACCAATTTGAGCACTGAAGCTCGGCCAACCCCTGCCAAAATCTCTTCTCCACTTCCCTAGCAACATCCTAGTGGTTCTGGTCTTCCTCAAAGACCAATTCTAGTGCCCTAAGAGGAGGTCTCAAAGAGGCACTTCAAAGAAGAGGTAATTACCGTTACCAATTCTTTCATCTTTATTTCTTCTTCCACTTCTTCTTCTTAGGTTGCTTCATTATGAAGTAATAACATCAGTATCACTCATATACTGATATGTTATTATAAGTATGAAACAACCCTATTTCACCATCTATCCATCCTACGGAAAAAGAAATCACCGCGCGTGCGTACGTACGGAATACCGTCTCCACGCCGTGGTGTAATCTATTTTCCACCACCACCTTACATGGATGGGTATAATGGTGTAAAGAATAAATATACATAGTTATTACAACATCATATTGATTCTGATATATTGTATAATCCACTCCAATTCAATTCAATAATTATAGGAATGATATCATCGCTCGTGCGTACGTACGGACTACCGTCTCCACGACGCGATGAGATTCATTCTCCATGTTAACCATTTAAGAATGATTATAATGTATATATAAGAAATAATAATGAAATATATGACATTATAAAGCTACTGGATTTATGTATATATATACATATGTATGTCATCTACTTACTTCCATTTCAAGACAATAAGGAAAGAAAAACAGCGTTCATGCGTACGTACGGACTACCGTCTCCATGAACGGTGTTTTTCATTTTATTTATCTATCTATTATATATATATATATATATATATATACTGAATATATATGATATATAAATCATATTTTATATTCTGGAAGTAAGTAAATCATGATATAAGTAATAATGATGTCAAGAACAACAAGTCAAAACACCTACGATAAATGAAACGATTTTACCCAAAACGCTTCTTTAACATGGAATTTACAAAAGAAAGGGTAATATAATGTCATAAGTGAACCATATATGATATCATAACAATGAATATGATTCTGTAATAAGTCAATGACATTATTTAAATCATTATACAGGAGGTTCGGACACATACGAAGCAAATTGGACCTAAGGTAAGGGAAATATCACAATCTCATTTTATTCGAGATTGTTTATTCGTAAGTATTTACTGGGGTGTATTTTATCATCCACATCCATGTTTCATCAATATGTAATATTATTTTCATCCACCTACAATTGTTTAAATCCATTTTTACCCTTCGGTGAGTTTTTAGTAAAAGATACGAAAGGAATCTTTTGTCGTTTTTCGTACGAGGTACTTTTTGACTTTTCCGACAAAAGTACGAAGAATGTTTTTTTTAACTTATACGGCTTGAATGGATTTTTAAAACATTATTTCCAAGAAGATTCCTTTACAAGTTTTCAAGTTTATTTTTAATCAACTTCTTTTATTTTAAAGTTTTATGACATGTTAAGAAAGGAAAAATGTTTTTAAAGAAGAAAGGATATTTTCCTCAAGAATTCATTTCAAGTGTTTTTTTTTAAACTATTTTTCCATCTAAGATGAAGTTATTTGATATGTATGTTTCAAGTAAAATGTCTCTATGATTTAAATGGTTTCAGTTTTCTTATGATGAAATGATATCAATTGTTTATGGATTATGATGGCATGATGTTTAAGAATCCCATTTTATTACATGGGTTATGAAATGATGTATGATTTATGATTTTGTGGCACACATAAGAATGGTATCATTATGAGATGGGTGGGACCTATATCTCCCTCCAATGCATTGGGTAAAGATTTTATATCTCATGAGATAGACATGGCTGAAATGGTAGGTTATACCGGTTCAGTGAAATAGGACTGAAACGAGGGTTACTCGATTCAGAAAGGGACTTTGTCCACTAAGATAGTCTTGGCATTGAGTCTTGACTAACAAGAAATGATTCTATATGATTATGTGTGTATGCCACAAAGTTTCATGTTTTACGTTATGATTATTGGGATTACATTTCACTTCGATGATTTATCCCATGTTATGATATTATGAGCTTTTTTTTTGCAGGTTAAGATTTCCAAAAGCTATGTTCTTATATATATGATGTGATTGATATTTCTTTTGTTTACCCTTACTGAGCATTTGAGCTCACCATTTTATGTTTTCTTTTCCCCAGGATATAAAGAAAGGTTTTAGGTAAAAAAAAAGGGATGACCTTTATGGGAGATATTGAAGATCTTTCACCACGATTAGAAGATTACGTTCCGAGTTTCCAAAGACACTAAACTATTACGATCCTTGTGTGTGTGTTTTTGTTATGTACTAAGTATTCCGCAAAAGTAATGTAATGTCCATGTACATCAAGCTTAGGGTCTCTACAGGTATCTTGGATCTTGTGGTATCTCATCTCTATAAGTTGGTAAAATTTTAAATTTAATGAAGAAAATTTAGTTGGAATTTCCAAAATAGTTTTTAGTAATTTTTAATGGTTATTGAACCCTAAAGGAGGATTCTTAATGAAGTTAAATGTATCCATATGGTGTAATTGTATATGATACCTGAAGATTTTTGACAACTCTGTGGAATTTAATGATAGTTATTGAAGTTATAGAAATAAATTAGTTAACTTTTCGAAGGTATATTATAATATACATATATGTTAAAAGGGTTAAGTATATAGTGGTTCAAAATAAATGTAAGTATTGATAGATCTTGTATTTTTATTAAAATAATGAATTAAAGGGTTATTTTATCCTGTATTTGAATACAAGAAAATATATCAAGAATAATGGATCTTATTAATGGATCTATATTGTTACTATATATCTTTAATATTTTAAGAGGTGTAATTTGTTAACAAAGAGTTTTTATGAAAAATATGATATGTTAATCATGGTTTATGATTCCTAAAATTCTATAACAAACATGAGAAGAAGATAAAGAATAAAACTATTTTATTCAGGATAAAATTTCTTACTCAAATATTTGTAAAAATTTGTGGTATTTGATCCAACAATCAATATATATTCTAATTAGTAAATTATTATTTAATAAATAATTCCTCAAACACATAAACCTATTTATATGACATCGATACAAAATTTTGTTTATAAATTATTCCCAAATTCAGTAAATATAAGTGATTTCATTAAAAAAAGGTTTGTGTCATAACATGTTATATAAAAAAGAATATAGTTTCTATGGGACTAGCTGGAATTTTTTTGACTTGGATAACTATAAATCATAACAAATGAAATATTATTATAGATAAATATTGAAAGTGAAAATCTCTTAATATACTAAAATTCTTAAGGTATGTTGTTAAAATATTAATTTAGAGAGTAACATTAGTTAAAAAAATATTTCAGTTTTATTGTTTGATAGAAAAGGTTAGAATATTAAGGATGATGATGATGAAGTTATAAATATTTATAAGTATACAAAGGCAGTTTTTTACAATGAAAAAACTTATGTTGTGAAGTTTAGAATTTTTAACACTATCTTAAAAGAGTTATAGATAAGGAATATAATTTAAAAAGTATCACCATTATTTTATATTGTTAACTCAATTGAAATTATCCACTGAAGAGTTTAGTGATATATTTTTTATCAAATTGTCACTTACATTTGCGGTGATGATTTTATAGAGATGATATAAGTTTAGTAAAACTATAAAAGTCCATAAAACATAAGAATTATCTATAAATATATGATTTGAATGAATTCTTTCAACTAATACATTGTAAAAAAACATTTAATCTTTTTTATGTAACATTAGGATTAAATTCATAATGTATTTACAATTATTATGAAAGGAGGAATTAACAAAGAATATTGGTATATGAACTTTCCTAATCCTTGGATGAATCTCTCTTTCCTCTAAAACTCCCTTAATTATTCATCAATTACTTAGTAAGGTTCTTAAATAACATGTATATAAGCATCCCCCCCCAAATCTTGAATAATTTAGTAAATTCCATGGATAGACCATGGAGAATGTAATTTGGTACCAAACTTTGAGTAGTATTTCTCAAACATATTGAAGAATATAGTGGAAATTACAATCAATATTGAAAGGTATGAAAATGTTATTTAATTTTTCTTACACCTATATTTAAGTTAAATTCATGGTAAATACTATGTATAAATATTCTTGTTATATCCACTATATCTATTAAGTGTAAATAAACACTATGAAACCCCTTTTGAACCTCTATTTTATTTCTCCCCTTATTATAGTTTAGTTAAACTATTTTCTCTAAATTCATCTTTACTTTTTATTGAACAACTCTACCTATACATTTTCTTATATATGGTATGGGTTTGATTTTTAGTTATTTAAATGAAAAATTCTTATAAATTATTCCGTGATCATTTAATTAAAATGCGTTTCTCAATCACTTATAATGCCTTGGGGTACACTGAACCTATAAAACATCGGTCATCTAAAAAATTAAAAACCTCTAAATCATTAGTTCTAAAAACATTCACCTAAACCCACTTTGAATAAAGTCAAGTGAAAAAAATAAAAAAATAAAAAAGAAATTATAAAATACACAACTAAATATGTCGTCCACACATAAAAAATCTTATGAAATCTATTTATTTTTCTGTTATATGGTGTTTTCTTGAATTATTTATGAAAATTAAAATTAATGGAATTTCACATAAAAAAATTTGAATCTCCATAAAATAATATATTAATATATCCTATAATCTATCACCTTACTAGACATTCTTTCTGTTAAAAAATAGAACCCATGTTTCTATTTGTGTTAAAAAGGACAAAATAATATTAACTCTTAGGATACAAATTCTATTGACTTAGTGATAATATTCCATAGATAAGGATAAAACCAAATAAATTAATTTCAATCCAATTTTATTTTTTCAATTTAATGTTTATTGATATGAGAATGAATATTAGAAATGGATATAATGTTAACAATTCCATTGTACAAGATTTCTTATATGAAACTAAATAATTCTTATCACATGGAAGGAATTAATATAATTTTTCCTCATGTTAGGTTTCATGATTTAATATATGTGCAAGTATACTCATGTGTTGGGTTACATGGTTCTTATATCTATTATTATACACAATATCTACCTAAAAATCCTGAAGTGGGTTTATCTATATCAAAAAACATGGTTTAATATTGGATTTCATCAATTGGTATCACAATATTGGATGATTATAATAAAGAATCAATTTAGAGAAAAAAAAATTTAAAAATATCAACAGTGAAAACTATTGAAATAAAATCCTAATCGTTTTTTATAGTTCACTTTAGAATAATACAAAAAACTTGTGGAATAATCAATGACATTTTATTCCATATCTACCTTTACTGAAAGAACCACCAAAATAATTAGGTTTCATGTATCTGATTAAAATAAAATCATAGATCCTGAAATGGTAGATTAATAATAGATGGTGTGGTGATTATAATATGTAACTCAACAAATACAAACATATAAAAATCATTAAAAACGAATTTAGTATATTTTTCAAGTCAATGTTGAAGAAATTAAACTAACTTAAATCCTAAAAAATCCTCCTATAAAACTTTATGTGGACCATGAATATTGGGACATGAAACACATATCTAAATATTTTAAAAGAGGTGATTATGTCAATTTTTGATTTTTAACTTCAATTAACTTTTGAAATTGAATTCCACAAAAAAATATCTATTTTATCAGGAAATTTAATCTTTCAAATAGAATAATCCAATCCTTTTCAATACTCTTTTTAAACCATTTTTTATTCTATTGTGAGATAGATAAATTAAGCTTCCAAAAACAGTGATGTGATCAAGAAATACATAAGAGAAATCCATAATCTGTTATGGGAAACAACTTAACAAACATCATTGAAATATACTAAGTGTGTTTCATAAACCCAAATATCATCCTATTATATGTTAACATACTCTATGGATAGGTGAAATTAATTTTCTCTTAATTTTTCAGAGCAATGGGAGCCAAAGAAAATAACCTTGAAACGCATTGAAGAAACCATAAAGTGTTTCCACATAGAATACTCAAGTATTTGATCAATAAATGGATTATATAAATATACATTTCAAGAATATTAATTCAGGTTCATATAATAAATAAATAGCTTTCAATTATTTTATATACTCACTATACAAGTTTATTTTTATAATTTTCAAAGAGTATGGGATTTGATTTCTTTAGAATAACTTTTATTATTTTTTTGGACCCCCATTAATTAGAAATATAGTATAGTAACCCTAAAGAATAATTTTCAATCAATATACTATGAATGAAAATTTTGCGACTCTACCTAACAATTGTAAAAAGTGTCAATCCGATTAATTTGATTTTTTGTATTGAAATTATTAAAGTTAAATTTCATACTTTAAAATAAGGTTGTTTATAATAGTTACTAGAAACCAATTACTATTTATTATATATGAATGTTTTAGGTTCAATATAATTTTTTTCAATTATGGATCTATGGGTTTTATTAATTAAGTCACTTGCAAGAATTAATTAAAATAACTAGTTTAATCATTAGTTTAAAACAATAAAGAACAACTATTAAAAAAGTCCTCAAAAACATCATTATTATAGTTAAATAATTTTTTATAATTTTTTAAAAAAGGCATTCTAATTTATATTAAAATAATTTTAATTCATTAATAAAGTTCCTATTCTAAAAATATTATTGAACAAATAATTTTCTATATTTAAAAAATATTTAATTTAAAAATATTCAAGTGTGAGAACTAATTTATTCAAATGGAAAATTTTCATTGAATATAAAATATTAATGTTAACAAAATACTCATTAAACTCCATTGAATATTTTATATCATATGTAATGATTATAGTTTTTTATTACCAGAGAAACTCTTAAAGTTATGATAGATTAAATTAATTTTTGTTTCTCTTCCTTCCCATTAAGGATATAAAATCTTTATGGGAAAATAAATCACTTCACCTTTAACAAAACAACCTCTAAATCACTAACTAGATATTTTTATACTAAATTATCAAATTAATCCACTAATTTTACAGGTTTAATATCCCTAATATTATTATAATAGTAAATATAATAATTAAAAAATAATTTTAAGAATCCTATTTAAAATTATACCCATATACACGATGAAAAATCGAGTTTCCAATGAGAAATTAATCATAAGTACCAAATGTATTAATATAAAAATAAAAACTTAAATTGATTAAATTGTCCTAAATTAGTTAAATTTTAATATATTTGACCAAATTTTACTTCAAAAACAATTAAAATAAAATTTAGTTTGGTAAATTATTTAAACAAAAAGATAGGTTTGTTTCCCTCGGAATTCGGGGATGACCGCCTTGATGGGAGGTTCAAACGTTCCGATCGGTTTCTAACGGGTTTGTTCGTAGAACCAGAAACATCCAATGATTCCACATCCATTCAAACCTACTTTCCAAAGGTAGGTGCTCATTAGTTTGTGGACTGATGAGGCTTAGGAATTTGCATTGGTCGAGAGGATGGGAGGTTAGACTCATCACACCTTTCTTAGGGGAATTATTGTCTACTCAGGGACTCTCTTTATAGATTTAAGTTATGTTCGTGAATCCTTATTACATTACCAAGTATAAAATAAGCTTTCCTTCAGATCTAACAATCAATGATTTAATATGTAAGAAATTTAGAGAATCTTTTATATGTATTCTAGGTTCTTCATCAATAGAGAATCATCTATATCTATTTAGAGATTTTTGGTCAATGGTATCCTTCAAAACATTTATATAAAAGTCTGTTGGTCATTATGATGACCAAGCTGGTTTTAAAGCCACTCAGTGGGGCACTCGAAGTTTATTGTCATTCAGAAGGACATGAATTATTTCAGAGTTGGGATCGAACCCATAGATGGGCTACCTATATATCCTTTGTTTTGGAAAATGAATCAGAACCCACGTAGTTCGAGTAAGGGAGTATGATGTTTATGATTGATGGCTCAAAGAAGGATGTCACAATTACTTTTACACTCTAATCTCACGTGAGTCATGCTCGATGTGAGAAAAAATGGGTATTGGTGAAAATTAGACAATTGTGCCATGAAAGATGCAATCATAAGAAATAATGTGGGGCTTATGTATGTATGACTGCCCAGATAAATGAAGGTTAGGATTTACTTAAGGGAAGAAATCTAGGAACAGGGTCCATAAAGGTATATGTGCTTTATGGAGATTTTTAATACACTAACTTGGGGCTTACTCTTGAAAAAGAGGCCCAAATTAGGAGAAGACTTATGATTGGGTTTTACTCCTAAAAAGGAATCCCAGATCAAAGGTAAATTAGGACTGGTTAAGAGAAATTAAGACTGGGGCTTACTCCTATAAAGGAGGCCCAAGTCAAGGATTAAGGTTTGGGGATTACTCCTGAGGAGGATGCCCAAATTAGGAGACTGGGGCTTACTCGTAAGGAGGATGCCCAGATTTGTGAATTTTAAGAATTGGGGCTTACTCCTAAAGAAGATGCCCAAAAATTAAGGGACTTGGGGCTTACTCCTAAGAAGATGCCCAAAAATTAAGGGACTTGGGGCTTACTCATAAAGAGGATGCCCATATTAGAGGACTTATGACTGGGGATTATTCCTGAAAAGGAGACCTAGGTTAAGGATTCTCTCATCTTAAAGGATGAGGTTGAATGAATGAAATCTCAATCTTTAGTGACATAAAGATGTGTAAATCACTATGTTTTGAGAGATATTCCACAAAATTCCTTTCAGATAAGGAAGTAAAATCAAGAAATCATGCCATGATATGGCTTTGAAGAGTGTCTTCAAGACTGAATTTTGAATAGGAAAGGTGTAATGGATTAAGAGGGGTGAAATGGGCAAGAAAGGCACCAAAAAAAGGAAGGGGCGCGCAAGTCTTGGAAGGCGCGCAGGTACTGCGTGGGCGCGCAAGTATTGGTCGCGCAGGTATACCAGCGCGACATGGTGGGGTACTTGTGCGATATTCTACCAGCATTGAAATACTTGAGTGACTCTTTATTAAAGCCTTTAGAATCCTCTTGAGGTTTTTCCAGAAAAGGGACGCGTAAGTTCTATCGAAGGAGTAAGGCGGTGCGCAAGTGTGACCACTTCCCTTAAGGGCTGGCCACTCAGGCCTGCAAGTGTTGATCAGTTTCAACACTTAGGCCTTACTCCCTCTCTTTAGATCTTTCATTCTAGGTAAGAAATTACCTTAGAAGTGTTCCAGAAGCTTTGAGAAGAGACTTGGGCATCAGGAGCTTCAATCCGAGTTTCTGGAAAAAAGATCTTCTAATGGGGGCCCACAGGGTCTATTTATAGGCAGGAGAAGACCCTGGGCGATTACTGGGTGGTTATCACTTAGGTCGCACAAGTCACTTGCACGACGATAAGGCATCACGCAAGTAGACTTGCACGACCACTAGGCGGAGCGCAAGTGTACTTGCGCAACCATGAGGGAACTTGCGCCACCTATGGGCAATGTTCTCCTTGTTCATCCCTTTGTCAATTTTTTGAAGTTTCTTCAAAGGATGAATCACTTTGGACTAAGGTATTTCCCTTTTTTCAGTCATTAGACTCTTTGACGGAAAGGAGCGTCAACAAAAGTCCCCCCTCAGAGTTAGATCTGGAGAGAAAAGAGGATTTGACTCTGAGGTGAAAAGAAAAACAAGAAATCTGGCAGTTTGAAGTCATGCATGTCGGACATACAAAGGCTAATGTTTAAGGTCGAAATAGCTTTGACCGAAATGGATTAGATTTGACTCAATTCCTTGACAACTCATCTGAAAACATAGTACCATACTCAAGTATGAGGGAAAATATGTAAGTTATGACTTAAGAATATTTGAATCTGAGGAATGATATGAAAGAGATCTAAAAGGCATTAGAATAAGTAGTTTCCAAGAATGAAGTTACTATTATTTAACAAAACTCGTTAGGGGGTTGAATTATGCAGGGCCACCTAAGGGAATTGGCTGCATGGTCAAATAAATAGCATCTTTCGGCTGACAAGTCTATTATGTGGACTGTTTATGCAAGGCCACCTATGGGAACGTGTTGCATAGTCAGGAAGAAGAACTCTCAGAAATTTACTTTCCTAATGCTAAAAGCCAGTGAAAGTTTATGGATTTTCAAATTTTCTAAAGTATAGAGTTTTTTATATGGAAAGAGGTACTTGAATATTGAGAAGATATTTCCGAACAAGAATATAGAAGAATTGAATAAATATCACTCCTATGAAGGTCTGACCCAAACGTAGGGATAGAGAATATGGAGAGTATAAACCATAGACTTAAATACTTTCAGATCATGAAAAAGGACATGGGAAAAATATGGTAAGGATGGCTATTTTTTTGCAGATCCCTACATACCGTCATTTAAGACAAAAAAGGACAAAATAGGCATTCTTCCCAAGAATGAAGTTACCATTATCCAACAAACCCGTTAGGGGGTTGAATTATGCAGGGCCACCTAAGGGTATTGGCTGCATAGTCAAATAAATAGTATCTTTCAGCTGACAAGTCTGTTGTGTGGACTGTTTATGCAAGGCCACCTATGGGCACGTACTGCATAGTCAGGCAAAATAATTTCAAGAAGTTTGACATTTTTGTGAATAAAAGTCATGAAAAGGGTTATGAAGATCTGAAAATATTTAAGGTTAGGATTATAACACATAAAGATGGGTATTGTCCAATGTATATAGAGATACATAGGTCAATGATAACCATAATCATGTTGTGGCTGGGTCCTGAATTGAAATTTTGGACTTCACTACGTATCTCATAAGAATGAGAATCAAGCCATACGTAGTTCTTGAAATGCAGTTTAACGTCGTGCAGGACGAAAGTATGAGAGATCTTAGTTTAGGGTCATAGAGTTCGGACCATAATAATGAATACACAGTGTGTGTTTTCATGAGGACTTTTCAGCCAAGGGACTGAAAGTGAAATTTGGGGTTAGGCCCAAAAGACTTGGGACTGGATTCGAGGGACACTCGAATGTTCCTACGTATCCCATATGGATGGGAATCAAGCCCACGTAGTTCTAGAACTACCCTTTGTACAAATTTGGTTCGTACATGTGAAGGGTGAAAGGGGACTTTAGTACAATGATGGTTTAACCCGAGATAAAAAGTTTAGGCATTACCATGTATGCACGTAGTATTTTGAAATGAAACATGATTGAAAAATCAATGTAAATAATGGTTCCCTCTCAAATGAGGAAATCAAAGAGTATTGTAGTTTATTGTCGTACCGGACAAAAGTGTTGTGTAGTTTAACGTCGTATAACAAGGACGAAAGTGAATCAAATGTAAAGATATTGATTCTAAAGGCGGTTTCACAAATCAACATCGTATGAGATGAAGGTGAACCGAAGTGAAAAGATTGTTTTTGGGCTTGAACCTTGGGAGGTTGCCAACGTACCTAGCCTAGAAGGCAAGGATCAAAGTCCGTGTAGTTCAATTAAAGAATGAATTAATGATCAAGTTGTTCTTGGGGACAACAAACTAAAAAAATGTTTTTGGGACTTATACAAGGTTAGCGGCCCAAAGAGAGTGTTACGGTTTAGGTTTTCTCTAAGCTCACATGAGTCATACTCGGTGTGAGAAACAAGAGGTAACAACAACCTTAACGATGCATAGTTTAATGTCATGTAGGACATATAAAGGGACTATGCAGTTTAAAGTCTAGCAGTTAGGACTCTTGGTGTTGCACAGTTTAGTATCATGTAGCAGGGAAAAAATACATTTTAATTTCATGTAGGACATATTAAGGACTTTTTATACAGATTAGCGTCATGTAGTTAGGATGGTGGGGACAATACAGTTTAACGTCATGTTGGACAAAAAAAAGGGGGACTGCGCAGTTTAATGTCATGCAGTAAGGACAAAATAACACACCATTTACGTCATGTTGGACGCATTGGGGATTTTTTCTACAGTTTAGTGTCATGTTGGACAAAAGGGCGCATAGTTTAAGGTCATATAAATGGACCGTGGATGGTGCAGTTTAATGTCTTGCTGGACGGTGGTGTTGTTTTAAGGCCATACAGGACCTTTGTTGATTTTGTAGTTTAACGTCTTTCCGGACGTAAGGGACTTCTAAATAGTTTTGGGTCATATGTATGGACCATGGATGGTGCAGTTTAATGTCATACAGGACCATGGTGTAGTTTAAGGTCATACAGGCCTTTTTAGGGAACTTTTTCACAGTTTAACGTCGTGTGGGACAAAGTTGTGGTTTATGGTCATACTGGACCATTGCTGTATAGTTTAACGTCATATAGCAAGGACGAACTGGTGCCACACAGTTTAGTGTCATGTTTCGGGGACAATGAAGGTGACATAGTTTAACGTCATGTTGGACGTATGTGCAAATAGTTTAGGGTCATATGCATAGACCGTTGCTGTATTGTTTAACGTCATATAGCAAGGACAAACTGGTGCCGCACAGTTTAGTGTCATGTTGCGGGGAAAATGAAGGTTACACAGTTTAACGTCACGTTGGACGTATGTGCAAATAGTTTTGGGTCATATGCTTAGACCATTGATGTATAGTTTAACGTCATATAGCAAGGACGAACTGGTGCCGCACAGTTTAGTGTCATGTTGCGAGGACAATAAAGGTGACACAGTTTAACGTCATGTTGGATGTATGTGAAAATAGTTTAGGGTCATATGCTTAGACCGTTGTTGTATAGTTTAACGTCATATAGCAAGGACAAACTGGTGCCGCACAGTTTAGTGTCATGTTGCGGGGACAATACAGTTTAACGTCATGTTGGACAAAAAAGGGGGACTGTGCAGTTTAATGTCATGCAGTAAGGACAAAATAACACACCATTTACATCATGATGGACGCATTGGGGATTTTTTCTAAAGTTTAGTGTCATGTTGGACAAAAGGGAGAATAGTTTAAGGTCATATAAATGGACCGTGGATGGTGCAGTTTAATGTCTTGCTGGACGGTGGGGTTGTTTTAAGGCCATACAGGTCCTTTGATGATTTTGTAGTTTAACGTCTTTCCGGACGTAAGGGACTTTTAAATAGTTTAGGGTCATATGCATGGACCATGGATGGTGCAGTTTAATGTCATACAGGACCATGGTGTAGTTTAAGGTCATACAAGACCTTTTAGGGAACTTTTTCATAGTTTAACATCGTGTGGAACGAAGATGCGGTTTAAGGTCATATTGGACCATTGCTGTATAGTTTAATGTCATATAGCAAGGAAGAACTGGTGCCGCACAGTTTAGTGTCATGTCGCGGGGACAATGAAGGTGACACAGTTTAACGTCATGTTGGACGTATGTGAAAATAGTTTAGGGTCATATGCTTAGACCGTTGCTGTATAGTTTAACATCATATAACAAGGACGAACTGGTGCCGCACAGTTTAGTGTCTTGTTGCGGGGACAATAAAGGTGACATAGTTTAACGTCATGTTGGACGTATGTGCAAATAGTTTAGGGTCATGCTCTTAGACCTTTACTGTATTGTTTAACGTCATATAGAAAGGACGAACTGGTGCCGCACAGTTTAGTGTCATGTTGCGGGGACAAACTTGTGAATACTTTGTAGTTTATACAAAATACTTCTTCAAAAATCTGGCATTAGTTGGAGTAGTAATGAGTTATCCATCCATCAAAATTAATGAATAAGCTCCATTGGAGTAGACCCTATGTATTGAATAAGGTCCTTCCCATTTTGGCTCAAGCTTGGGAGGTTTCTTTCATGGTATCATTGGAGTTCTGAGAACTAATACCAATTCTCCATGAATGAATGAGTGAAGATGAAATTTTTTGTTAAAAGCTCATGCTATTCGATTCTGATAGATTTCCATGTGGTGCAAAGTGCACAATCTTTTCTCATATAACCGTTCCAATTCATTCAATCGCTTTTGGGATTGCTCATCTGTAGATAACTGATCACAAATGGCTACTCTGAGTGAGGGAAATTGAACTTCAATTGGCAAGACTTCTTCCGTTCCATATACCAACAAATATGGATTTGACCGCGTTGCATTGTGGGTGGTAGTCCGATAAGCCCATAAAGCATGAAAGAGTTTATCAGGCCATGACCTCTTATCTTTATCCACCATCTTTTGCAGTATATTTGAAATATTTTTGTTAAAGGCTTCTATTTGGCCATTGGCCGCCGCATGATACCGAGATGAATGGTTGGATTTAATGTTGTATTCTTGATACAATTTCATCCCCTCAGAAGAACATAATTTGGTGCCGTTGTCCGTCAATATGGTATGAGGGACACCAACTCTAGTAATGATGTTAGACCTGATGAAGATAACAATGAATTTAGAACTGACTTCTTTAAGAGGTACTACCTTTGCCCATTTGGAAAAGAAATCAGTAGCACTAAGAATGTACTTAAACCGCTTGGCCGTAGCTGATGGGTAAGGTCCCACCACATCCAATCCGCAAGGGGAAAATGTCCATGAGTATTTAGTTGTATGAAGCAACTCTAGAGGTTGATGAATGAAGTTGGCGTGTACTTGGCATGAATGACACTTCTTTGTGAAATTAACACAATCTTGTATCATTGAAGGCCAAAAGTATCCAATCCTTCGATTCTGATCAGACAATCTATGTCCAGATTGGTGGGCACCACAGACTCCTGCATGCACTTCTTTCATGACAGTCATTGTCTCTTCACCATCAATGCATCTGAAGAGAACTCCATCAAAACCACGTTTGTAGAGAATTTTCTCTAGGTGGTTTGGGCTATCATAAAGAGTAAAATTGACCACATGTCGGCATATTTGTTCTTTCTTGGCTCTATCAGGTGGAAGTGTTCCATTTTGAAGGTATTCCCGGATAGGTGACATCCATCCTGTAGTATGACCATACGGTTCAGGAATGCGACTAATTTCATTAATTTCCTCTATTCTGGTTTGAACATAAGGTGAAATTGCACGACAGTGGGCAATACTGATGGTTGTCTCGTCCCGATTTGGATCTTCAAGAGCTGTGGCTATATTAGCCAGCGCATCAGCTTGAGCATTTTGTGATCTTGGGACATAAGAAAATTTCAGTTCTGAAGGGAATTCCACCATTAACTCTCTGATGTAATCATACAAAGGGATTAATTCTTCTTTTCTGATGGCATAATCTCCATTGACTTGTTTGATTACCAGGTCTGAATCACCTTTCACCTTTAAGTGATTCACTTGTGCTTGAAGCGCTAACTCCAAGCCTGTGATAAGAGCTTGGTATTCGGCTTCATTATTGGTACCACCTTCCCACAATAAAAAGGAATAAAGTAATAATGCCATATCTGGAGAAATGAGTACAATTCCTAAACCAACTTTGTTGAATTTAGGATTTTCCATTTTCTTCCCTGTTGGACATCTGGAAGCACCATCAAAATACATTTCCCATGTTTGAGGACTCTCTTGAATAGAGAAAACTTCCTCATCAGGGAGTTCAATATCTAAAGATGTGTCTTCCACTGAAGGATGTTCAGCCAGGAAATTAGCCAGAGCTTGGCCCTTTATTGCCTTTTGAGATACATACTGAATGTCGAAATCCTGCAAAATAACTGCCCACCTTGCTAGACGTCTTGTAAGCATTGGACGACTAAGGATGAATTTGAGCGGATTATTGCGAGATACCAATTGGACCTCGTGATGTTGCAGGTAGTGTCTCAGTTTCTGGACTGCAAAGATTAATGCCAGGAAGCACTTCTCAATACTTGAATACCAGGTTTCTGCTTCAAGCATAGTTCTACTGAGAGATTAGAGGCTATTTTCATTCCCAACATCATTCTTTTGAGCAATAAAGTCACCCAATGATCACTCTAGAGCTGTCACATAGAAGATAAGTGGTCTTCCTTCAACAGGTGGCATGAGTACTGGTGGACTCAAGAAGTATTTATTGAGAACATCAATCGCTTCTTGACATTCTTCAGTCCACTGGTAAATGACTCCTTTTTTCAATAATTTGGTAAAGGGTAAACTTTTACCTGCCAAATTGGCGATGAAACACCGAATATAGGAAAAGTGTCCTTGAAGTCCTCTTAATTCTTTCAAATTCTGAGGAGGTGACATACCAAGGATTGACTTGGTCTTGTCAGGATCGACTTCAATACCACGATGGCGTACAACAAAGCTGAGGAATTTTCCTGAGGTTACCCCAAAATCACATTTTAAGGGGTTCATCTTCAAATTATGTTGTCCAATCTTGTGGAATATGACTTCCAAATCATCCAAGTGATTAGAACGTTGTTTGGATTTAACCACCAAATCGTCTACATAGAATTCAACAAACTTCCCTAAGAAAGGTTTGAAGATACGATGCATGGCGCGTTGATATGCTGCACCTGCATTCTTTAAACCAAAGTGCATCACCCGGTAACAAAACACACCTTGAGGGGCTCTGAAGGCTGTAAATTCCTCATCTTCTAGGGCCATTCGGATCTGATTATATCCGGAATATCCATCCATGAAGGAAAGTACTTCATAACCAGCTGTCGCATCAATTAAGAGTTCTGTAATCGGAACTGGGAAATCATCTTTAGGACAATACCGATTAAGATCTTTGAAATCGATGCAAACCCTAATTTGTCCGTTCTTATTCTTTACAGGGACAATATTAGCCAACCACTTGGGATACTGAAATTCTCTAACGAAGTTAGCTTTGATCAGCTTATCCACTTCAGCTTCAATTTTGGAAGCATAAGTTGGGTGTGTTCTTCTCACGGCTTTCTTAAATCCTCGATGTTCTTTTGGTAAACCCAAATGATGAGTAGCAACATCAGGATCAAGCCCAGGAATTTCTGTATAGTTCCAAGAAAAAATATCTTTATTTTGCTTTAGAAAAGAAATATATATCTCTTGATCTTCAAGGGTCATGGCCACACTAATTAATGTGGGGCGTGGATCTTTCTCTGTACCCAGATTTATTTCTCTGAGTTCATCCATAGTGGTAGAGATACCCTCTTCAAATGCTGGAGGAGCATCTCTAAGATATTCCTCTTCCGCTTCATCATGTGCTATTTCTTCTGTTTCTACTTAAATAGTAGATGACAAAACGAAATTTTCATGATCAGAAGAGATGTCAAAAATTGCACATTTTGAAGAAGAAGCTTCCATTTCTGAACCTATTGATGATAAAGGGACTTCTTTGGGAAATAAAGAGGAGATGATGGATTGAGAATTGACATCATTATTCACCTCCGATGTTGCTATAACTTCTTCTGGCCTGATTGGCGAAGTATAGACCTGTTGGATTTCAGCAGATGAAATGAAAACGTCACTACTTGTGTATTCATCACTGTTTGGTAGGTGACAAATTTCTCCCATGTTGTCTGGATCGATTGTCGTAATTGACATTATGGATCTTTCCATAAGAGTATTTTGATTTGGGCCTATTTTGTCAATTTTACTGATAGGTAACACATAATCTGTACTCACATGTGTAAATGGATTTATTGGAATCTTCTCCAAACCATATGGAGCATTAACTTTGGTAATTTCCTTTATTGTAGATTTCTCTCTTCCCTTCATGTGATAAAATTCCGCTTCAATTTATTGAGACTCACATGTCTTGAACAGGGTCTTATCACCATACAAAGTTCCAACTTGACCATTGAAACATTATTTGAGACATTGATGGTATGATGAAGGGATAGCCACATACTGATGTAGCCAGGGTCTTCCAAGAAAGACGTTGAAAGCTGAGTCTTGATCAACAATCATGAAATCCGAATTGGATACAAGATCTCCAAACTGAGTTCTGAGTGTAACTTCGCCCAGTGGTTCTGGTTCATTTTTATCATATCCTTGTAACATCATGGTAGAAGGAGATAAATCAGATTCCGTGAGGCCCAATCGATGAAGTGTACGAATGGGCATGAGGTTGACTCCTGAACCAATGTCAATGAAAGCTCTTCATATATCTACACCATTGAATTTTCCAGATAAGTACAGAGGTTTTATGTTCCCATTCACAACATCATCTCTATCTTTATCAGTAAAAGATATCACTATATGGAATTCTGCAGGATTATTCTCTATGTGATAGACTTCAACTGCCGCAATTTCAGCTTCAAACTCCTGAGGACTTGACAAAGCTTCGATGAGTACTTCCCGAAGATCTTTTGACAGATTCAAAGCATCCAAAATTGATAACATGGCTGGTACTTGGGCCAAGTGTTTCAATATATCATACTTTTGATCTAGAGGTCTGCGTTTCCCAACAGGAATATGCAGTTTAGCAGATACCTTGGAAGCAGATGCTTTGGAAGCTGATGCATCTTATATTGGGATAGAAGTTGGAAACATCCTTTGTTTTGGAAGATTAGACCGATTAGATCTATTTACTTGCTGAGATAAAGAAGTTGTAATTTTGAATTATTCTTCCAAAATAATTGTGCCAAGACTGAGTTGACTATTGGCAGAAGAACTTGCTTGTTCTTTTTGAGCTCTCTGAAGGGCTCTACCACGAGTTTCGGCAGCATACATAGTGCTAGCAGGGGTAGAATTGGAGTAGTGGCTTTGGAAAGATCCACGTCTTCCCCTGTATCTTGAACCTCTGGAACTTCCTCGCATTCCCTTATTTGATACAGGGAATTCAGGCTCATCAAAATTGAAATTATGACTGGAATACAGATCTGTTAATTGAATCATATTAACAGAACCAAAGATTAACTCTTCATCTAATAAAGACTCTGCCTTACTAGCCTGTTTAGGCTGTGCCGTTTGATGGGGCGGTGCCCGTGGCTTTGAAGTAGATGGCATAATGTCTGCCAGAGTCAAAGACAATTTAGGCTTTGACACATACTCATATTCCTCTGATTCTTTTTCCTTCTTTGAATCAAACCGTTTCATTGAGGACTTTCCCTCTGATGAAGAGGGTTTTTCCGTAATATTTATGGCAGAAGACACAATTGGTTTCTTTAATTGTGTTCGCAAAATGGCATGAGTCCGATTAATTGTATTTCTGACCATCCAATCATCATACTTCTGTGCATTTCTGCTTTTGACTTCTTGCCATTCACCTTCCTCCTCTGGAACTATAGCAGTAACACATGCAACCTGAGTCGAAGAACCTTTCAACATGAATTGTCCCAAGTCGACCATCTTTTGTAGGATGTATTTGAAGACAAAACACTCTTGGATGGGATGCCCTAACTTTTGATGAAAGGGACAATAATTGGAACGGTCTTCATCTCCTTCCTTGTTTGGCCTCTTGGGCATTAGTAATTGAACCAAATTATTTTCCAGAGCTAAAATGAAGTAACCAGGATCTTGCTCATTTCGGAAAGAGTATGTTTTACTCTTAAAATCCTCAAATTGTTTTCGTCGTTGATCTCTTTGATCAATTGGACAAAACGTCCTTTTTTGTTGGCGTTCAGGAGGTGGAGCTCTTCGAGAAGATGAAGGTTTTGAAGTAGAAATAGGTACAGGTGCTTGTTTAAGAATAACTGTTGCAGTTTCTGCTTTAACCAATCTCCTTCCTAGAGCTGATGGAATTCCACGAGATTTAGCCTTAGACTGTATAAGGTAATCTTCAATCTGCTGAGCGATTGAAGTAAGATCTCGAAACCCTCCTGTGTATTTCACAGGGATCAATGGCGTGCGTAATTTTTCATGCAAATTTGCCACATAGATTGGCAACAGCTCCTCCTGAGGGAGTGCTAAACTCAGGGAATATGTTAATCCCTTCCAGCAAGCAATGAAATCAGAGACTCTTTCTTTCTCCCTTTTCTTGCAGTTTGTAAGATCAAAAACTGTCATTTTTGGAAAAGTTGAGCTAAACTGAAGAAGGAATTTTTGTCGAAGATCCACCCCTCCAATGATTGACCGGGATTGCAAGCTTGTATACCAGACAAAAGCTGGTCCTTGCAAGGTTTGCACGAAGCATCTGAATTTCACCGCTTCTTACTGCTCTGTAGTTCCCATCATAGGATCACAACAAGACACGTAATGTGTCAAATGTTGTTCAGGGTCGCCTGATCCATTGAAAGTAGGGAAAACAGGGTTTCCAAAACTGGATGGAGGAGAAATTGAATCTACCCATTCAGGGTAAACTTTATTTTCTAGTTGAACTTGCACATGTTTCCCTTCCATAGTATCTAACCAAGCTATTAATGACTCAATAGTAGTTATTAACTTTTGAGAAACATCCGGTTGAATTTGGTCTTGAGTAGGTGCAATGAATGGAGCTTGGACAGATGTGGTGGTTGGTGCTGTAACTGATGGTATCACTGCCAACTGTTGTTGTGCTTGACCTGTAGGATTAGACCTCTGAAGGTGTACTGATAAAGGAGGATATTCCTGATCCATCTCAGTAGTTCCAAAAAATTCCTTCAGTTGTCGGACTCCAGCATTCTTAAGAAGAAGACTACTCTGAAGTAGTTCTGCATTCAACCTTCTTAATTCTTTCATTTCTTCCTCCTGTTGTGCAAACCTTTCCTCTAATGAGAGCGATTGACCTTCTCCAGAGGAAGGATATGTAACCTGATTCTTTCCCCTCCCTTTGTTGGATACTTTTTGGAGAGAGGGAAGTGGATTACCGAGGATCTGAGTAATCCTTTGACTTCTTGTACGCACACCTTCTTCATTTGTATCGGTGTGTACATTTTCTTGAGCAGGACGCACTTCATCTGAGTCCCCTGAGTGAGCCTCCTCTGGTGAATTAGCAACAATGTAATTGATGACATTGATTGATATATAATTCATCGCATCCCTTCTATCAACATTTCTGTGATATTGTCTTCTTTCATGTCTTTGATGAGCCATTGCCTTTTGTTGATTCAATCCTTTAGGAACTTCTTGACGAGCTATAACTTGGAGGGAATCTTCTGATAATTTGGCTCTTCATTCTTCTTGGGGATTCTTCCCCAATCGAGAAAAGACCGACATTCTCTGAGGAGGGGATTGATGATTTGAAAGGGTCCCCAGTCTCATGGACTGGGGTTGTTCCTGCTGTTCCTGCTCAACTCCTCGAATCCTATTTGTTGATTCTGAGGGTTGGGTTAAAGCAGTCCCCAGTCTGACAAGATGGGGTGGCTTTTGACATGCTATGTCTGAGACCTTCTAAAAATCTCTCTTGATCGTGAGAATCTTAGTTCGGAAATTAGCTGGATGCATTAACCTATATCCACTTTTATAACCTGGTTTAACAGACCGTTGGATGATTTCCAAAACTTCTGTCATTTGATGATGTGTTTTCTCCATACGAGGGGCTTGTGCAATATTCTCGCCTGCTTGATGTAGGAGAAATTCAACAACTTGTTCTATATATGCTTGATTTTGAGAGGAACTAGTTGAAGCCTGTTCTTGAGCAAGATTTTGATTACAAATATAGCCCATTGACTGTGGCCGGCCATGGGCAATAACATTGCATGAGACCATTTTCGGTGGGCTTTGCTGACTGGAAAGCACTGTGAAATGTAGTGCTCCGTGAACACCCCATCCTATGATATGAACACCAGATGGAGAATTGGAAATTAACTGACGTAATTTTCTTAGTGCGCCAAGGCATGAATGTTGAAGGGTTCTCTGTTGCTTTTCAGCCTTCGGATACCGAGAGACTGATAGAGATGCCAAATCAATCTGATGTTGTATCCCTTATATTATCTTAAGATGATTTTCATATTCATCATAAGATAATACCTTCTTCATCAATCGAAAAAGATTTTTCCATATGTTGAGACGAATATCATGGACTCCATCTTCCGTCAACATCTTTGGAATGTCATACTGGGAGTCAGCCAAAGGCCAAAACATGACTGGTACCTCACTTTTTTCCAGTTTTTTCCACATGTTCAGCATTTCCTCTTCATCATTAAATTAAGATTCTTCTACTTGTTTTGACCAGAGTTGGTGTTTCCTTGTTGCTTCATCGGATTCAACAAGATTGGTAAAGAGATAATTGATCAAACTAGAAGATGCATGACTTAGGGGTGGTTCGGAGAATGACCTACACCATGGGCTATCTTCTGATTGAGAAAGTATTTCACTTGCTAGCTATAAAGCATCAGACATGACTGGTTTCGCATTTGCAAGTGCCTCAAGATAAGAGGGCTTTCTCGGCACTATATTGTCCACTGGAGTATTTTCCAGGCAATGTGAATCACTACTGCGGAGAGGACTTTCGCAGTGAAATTCATCATCATGGGGAGGACCACCATAATGGGTTACAGCAAAAGATTAGATCTCTTGCTCCTTGGTCTTCTGACCACACAGAGGGTTCCTGTGGCGCTCATCTGAAGTCGAAACTTCAAGATTGACCAAATTTTCACGAAGCAAGCCTTCATGAGGAAGTGTCTATTGAATACCTTCAGAATTAATGTTCCTGTTATTGGGAACTGAGGGAGTAGAATCTTGAATTCCAACAGATAAATGTCTGAGGGCTTCAAGAACTCCAGCATCGAGCAAGGCCTAGTTACAGATTGGCCTTTGATCTCCTTACTGTGTTGGGCGGATCTTTTTCTTAGATGCCTTCTTACTCACTTTGGAAACCACTTGTTGATGAACGTGGTTGCTCTGAGCAGGTGTATGTGCCTGATAAGGAATGATGGTCAGGTTAGGCTGACGATCTCCACTCAAATCAGGTGTATGTGCCTGACTTGGTTGTCCGTATGGTATGGGGGAGTATGCCCCATAACCCTCTTGGACTGGAACAGATGTGTGTGTCTGTTCCGGAGTGAATCGTTGATGTGTCACTCCACTGCTAGGGATAGATTTATGTGTCTTTCCCTGAGATGATGCTGAAGCTGTTATGATATCCTTGAAAGCATCCAGAATATGAGTAGGAATTTGCTTCTGCTCTTTCACCATTGACAAAATATGCTTGGTGACTTCAGCCACTGGAACGGGGATATACGTCCATTCTGGGCTTGGAGTAGGTGTATGTGCATGCTCCTGTCCTCCTTTTCCAGTCAGTGAATCCTGACAGTACTCAAGTGTGGAGGCAGAGAGTTGAGTCTGCCTCCTGTTTGTCGTCGGAGCTTTCCGACTGACTTCTCCATGTGCTACCAAGAGAGACTGTTGGTAGGCTTGATTAGTACTAGCAGGTGTATGTGCCTAATGATTACACTTCTCCAAACGCGGTTGACGAGATCCATCATATGTAGTCAGGCGAGACTGCTGACTAATTGATGATGTATAAGAAGGTGTATGTTCCTGCCTATAGTACTCCGCTGGAATTGCCTGGCGGGATTGGCGTGATGCTGCCAGATGAGTCTGCTGGACAGCGGAATTAAAACGGACAGGTGTGTGTGCCTGCTTGTTTTTCGCCACCAAGTTAGGTTGGTGGACTTCTCCGGAGATGACAGGGATGAAAAACTGCCCATTGTTAACCGTATTCCGTCTCTGGTGGTTCGTCTTGCCTGCTTGGGTTCGAGGAACCTGAGTCGAATGCATGGAGTCGGTACCCTCATCATGTTGAGGGTGCACTACTGCACGTGTCTGGTGGCGATTATTGATGGGAGCCCTCGGGAAGAACTCATGTCTTTTTGAATTAAGGCCCTAGGGGACCTACTCATTGACTTACTTAGAGTAAGGGAGCGAATGGAAATTGCGTTCCGGGGATAACGACCCGAAACGGTTGGACACAGTAGTCAGCACCGCCTTCCTCTTGATCACTGATCATCATTGTCCGGATGACCTGTGTGAGTTGTTCACTTAGAGGGCATGTCGGGCAGCCTCCAGAGTTGGGATGGTACCGTGTTGATGGTACTCCTTAACCAGCGCATTTGATACCCAGCGTTGAAGACGCTGAGTAGGTGTTGTCATCCTTAGAGCGGATGACGATCCAGTAGGAATAGCAGCAGTGGTATTTGCAGCAGCAGTATTCACATGTGTGAATTTGAGAGTAGCCATTATGGAAATACAGAAGATCTTGGAAAAGAGTGCCTGTTTGATATAATAGACGTAATCAAGATAAATTCAGCTACTTCATCCTTTGGATGAGCACACATGTCAATGATTGTTTTTGATATCCCTCTTATTGAGTTTTAAATAGGGTCTTAACAAATAGGTAAAGCATCATTTTAACTTGGTTAAGGATTCACGTCGGGTTCACCATTTTTGTTTCCCTCGGAATTCGTGGATGACCACCTTGATGGGAGGTTCAAATGTTCTGATCGGTTTCTAATGGGTTTGTTTGTAGAACTGGAAACATCCAATGATTCCACATCCATTCAGACCTACTTTCCAAAGGTAGGTGCTCATTAGTTTGTGGACTGATGAGGCTTAGGAATTTTCATTGGTCGAGAGGATGGGAGGTTGGACTCATCAAACCTTTTTGAGGGGAATTATTGTCTATTCCGAGACTCTCTTTATAGATTTAAGTTATGTTCGTGAATCCTTATTACATTACCAAGTATAAAATGAGATTTCCTTCAAATCTAACAAACAATGATTAAATATGTAAGAAATTTAGAGAATCTTTTATATGTATTTGAGGTTCTTCATCAATAGAGAATAATCTATATCTATTTAGAGATTCTTGGTCAATGGTATCCTTCAAAACATTTATATAAAAGTCTATTGGTCATTATGATGACCAGACTGGTTTTAAAGCCACTCAGTGGGGCACTTGAAGTTTATTTTCATTCAGAAGGACATGAATTATTTCAGAGTTGGGATCGAACTCGTAGATGGGCTACCTACGTATCCTTTATTTTGGAAAAGGAATCAGAACCCACGTAGTTTGAGCAAGGGAGTATGATGTTTATGATTTATGGCTCAAAGAAGGATGTCACAATTACTTTTACACTCTAAGCTCACGTGAGTCATGCTCGGTGTGAGAAACAAGAGGTATTGGTAACATTAGACAATTGTCCCATGAAATATGCAATCATAAGAAATAATGTGGGGCTTATGTATGTATGACTGCCCAGATAAATGAAGGTTAGGATTTACTTTAGAGAAGAAATCTCGGAACAGGGTCCATAAAGGTATATGTGATTCATGGATATTTTGAATAATCTAACATGGGGCTTACTCCTGAAAAGGAGGCCCAAATTAGGAGAAGACTTATGATTGGGTTTTACTCCTAAAAATGAATCCCAGATCAAAGGTAAATTAGGACTGGTTAAGAGAAATTAATACTGGGGATTACTCTTATAAAGGAGGCCCACGTCAAGGATTAAGGTTTGGGGATTACTCCTGAGGAGGATGCCCAAATTAGGAGACTGGGTCTTACTCCAAAGGAGGATGCCCAGATTTGGGAATTTTAATAATTGAGTCTTACTCCTAAAGAAGATGCCCAAAAATTAAGGGACTTGGGGCTTACTCCTAAGAAGATGCCCAAAAATTAAGGGACTTGGGGCTTACTCATAAAGAGGATGCCCATATTAGAGGACTTCTGACTGGGGATTATTCCTGAAAAGGAGACCCACGTTAAGGATTCTCAAATCTTAAAGGATGAGGTTGAATTAATGAAATCTCAATCTTTAGTGACATAAAGATGTGTAAATCACTACATTTTGAGAGATATTCCACAAAATTCCTTTCAGATAAAGAAGTCAAATCAAGAAATCATGCCATGAAATGGCGTTGAAGAGTGTCTTGAAGACTGAATCTTGAATAGGAAAGGTGTAATGGCTTAAGAGGGGTGAAATGGTCAAGAAAGGCACCAAAAAAAGGAAGTGGCGCGCAAGTCTTGGAAGGCGCGCAGGTACTGCGTGGGCGCACAAGTCTTGGAAGGCGCGCAGGTACTGCGTGGGCGCGCAAGTATTGGTCGCGCAGGTATACCTGCACGACATGGTGGGGTACTTGCACGATATTCAACCAGCATTGAAATAATTGAGCGACTCTTTATTAAAGCCTTTAGAATCCACTTGAGGTTCTTCCAGAAAAGGGACGCGCAAGTTCTATCGAAGGAGTAAGGTGGTGCGCAAGTGTGACCACTTCCCTTAAGGGCTGGCCACTCAGGCATGAAAATGTTGATGAGTTTCAACACTTAGGCCTTACTCCCTCTCTTAAGATCTTCCGTTCTACATAATAAATTACCATATAAGTGTTCTGGAAGCTTTGAGAAGAGACTTGGGCGTCGGGAGCTTCAATCCGAGTTTCTGGAAAAAGGATCTTCTAATGGGGGGCCCACAGGGTCTATTTATAGGCAGGAGAAGACCTCGGGTGGTTACCGGGCGGTTATCACTTAGGTCGCGCAAGTCACTTGCACGACCATAAGGTGTCGTGCAAGTAGACTTGCATGACCACTAGGCGGCGCGCATGTGTACTTGCGCAACCATGAGGCAACTTGCGCGACCTATGGGCAATGTTCTCCTTGTTCATCCCTTTGTCGATTTTTGATGTTTCTTCAAAGGATGAATCACTTTGGACTAAGGTATTTCCCTTTTTCAGTCGTTAGACTCTGTGACGGAAAGGAGCGTCAACAAGGTTTCAATAAAAATTAGTATTTTTCCCTATTCATAGAAAAATGAAACTTTATAGAAAAATCCAAAGAATTCTGCATAATATAATTTTGATGTGATTATTTTAAAACATAATTTCCTTTTTTCAATTAAATTTTATAAAATAAGAAATAATAAATTTTAAATTATGTTAACAAATCATAATTAATGATATTTTAAAAAAATACAGTTTTTTCCAAAAACATTTATTTTTTATTTAAATGTATTTTATTTTTTTCATAATAAATAAATAACCAAATATTTTTTTATACATTTTTAAACCATATTCTTTTCATAATTCATTTAGTAATATTGATATTGTCTAACTCTATATCTCATTTGTAACAGTAATGTTTAAAAAATAATATTTCAATAGATTGCTTATTTTTAGATAAACCCGGTGTTTCATGCATTGAAATCTATAAATGAGATTGAATTTATTTAAAGATATATATAACATAAAGTTCTAAGTTATTACATTCAGTTGTAATCTTGGTGATTCACTTCACATATGCTCTAAAAATATATTGTTTTTATCTTAAAATCTCAGTGTGTTACAACACAACTCTTATAAATGATTCTTCAACAACACAAACTCTAGTAGTTCATTTTATAGTGACTTTTAGATATAAGTATTTCATAAAGAATTATTGCAGTAGATAACTCGACTTCATACTCTAGTATATGAAAAGGTACTTATTCTGAAAAAAACATCAGTATATCTTTGTACAATTGGTACATCATCAATCCTTAGGATATAAATCACATCCATATATAGTGATTTCACTAACTATTCTACCATAATTTATATATGTTATGATACAAGAGGTGGTTTTTGAAAAGACCTGGTATGTGAACTATCTTCCTTTATATTATATACAACCAAGAAGACCTTTTCACTTTCACTACTACCCGAAGCCTGAAATACCATTTCTAAGGACTTGATTCATTGCTTGGATGTTAATATATTGGTAGTTTCATATAATACTAGTGGTTATTTATTCATAAATAGGTTCAACATAGTTACATAATGTTATGGATCAACATTATTCTCTATGAGAGTGATATTATTTTTCATAAGGTAATTCAAAATCCAAAATATAGTTATGATTTGATTAACTTGAAATCTATATTTTTTGACTTTCTCAGGGGGAAAATTCGTATACTGATTATGTGTGTTGATATTTTTCTTATTCTTACCATTAGTCTCCATATCTCTATAATCAAAAATACATAATTAACTAATGATATTGAATTTTAAAATATAATTCATTTTATTTTTTTAGAGTATTCCCTAGAAATATTGAGCATTTTTATAGTAATTATGTTATCAAACTATGTTGTTCTAAATCAAGTCCCCATGGTTCCTACTAAACCTACTCAGATACAAAATTTAACAACCTGTACTCCAAAAACATGAATCTAGTATATATATATATATATTACATTATTGGTAAAGAATACATGAGTTCTTATGGGATCCAAGAGGTTAGTAGTCTTGAAAGACTAAATAAGTTCATATTTTTCACATTACACATGAGAACATAAATTAAAGAATAAATATTCCATGACAAAAATATTATATATTCAAGAAAAAACATAAAAATTATACATATTTATCTTCTAGAATTCATAAGGAATGGATAAGAATATGGGCATTCATAGAATCTTAGTAAGGAGTAACATTCATTGGGATTTATCATAACAAAAATGTGTAATTAGTGATATTTAATGAATAAATAAGCAACATGAATCCATAATAAATTTAAACTAGGGTAGTTCTATATCCATGTAAAATAATAAAAACATGGATAAAGTCTTTTATTAATCTTGTACTGATGAAATTTATAATATTAGACATAAAAAACATGATATGATGGCCTTTTACCATGACACTATATTTATATTGAGAGATTTTTACACCAAAACCAAAGTTGTTTTGTCTCATGAGGCTTATAAATTCATCATGCGGATATATAATTCTAGGAACGAACCGCCACCTAATTAGGTCCAATGAACTCTTGATATGAGATAACAAGACTTTTTATACCATTCCATAAGGAATCTATATGTAAATAATAACATAGATAGTTGTATAATGAAAAATATATAAAAAATACTTCCCATTCAATGGAATAAAGTTGATGTTAAAGATAATATACAATAATCAAATTTTAATTTGGGGGTATCATTAAATTAATAGAAAGTACCTTGATCAAAGAAATATAGTGGTCATGGTACATTCAATGTGAAGGCTTATCCATGAAAGTTAGTAATTTGGTTAAATAACTATTAATAGTAAGATGCCATAGAAATTTTAAGAAAACTATCTTTTATCATGCTTAATAAGGATAATATTAAAGTTATAATGCATATCCCTATGATAGTATGTCCAGGTGTCTAGTTTTAGGTTCACTCATTGTACATCTGAGTGATGATTGATTCAGTGATCAACTAACAATTTTCGAGGTGATTACCCCTTATTTTATTTTTATATAGATACGTCCACTTATAAATATACATACATCTATTTTTTATAGGAAAATACTCACACTTTTACTTTACAAAAACATAGGATTATATTTATACTATGGAAAATATTGAGTTTTACATCAGTTTTGGTAACTCTTCAATCAGAATAATATGAGGTAGGGATAACAATATAGACTTTTAAATCAATTAAAATTCATGAGGAAAATTTTAAAACATAGTCCATGGAAATTTATGCACTAATCAAAAGGAAATAAGTGGTGAATATAGCATGAGTCTCAAATAATGAAAACCGAGACAAAAAAACACTTATTGATTTAGTAGAAACTAAATCATGACCTATTGAAAGAGAGGGATTACAATTGAAATTAAAATACAATGAATAAAATTAGTTTCATGATATAAAATCTCATATATTTAGTATATACACCATATATTGTAAATTAAATTAATAATAAAAACATGTCTCAAAAAGATGAATTTGAGATGGAAAACCCTTTCCCTTATTTCGACTTCCATGAAAATAATTTAACCACTTTTTATCTTAAACACATCAATATAAATAACTTATTTCATTACCATATTCAAATATATTTTCATTTACACTCTTTTTAAAAATACATTCTCAATATTAATTATACATATTTTCCATATCAGGTGTTTATAGTTGTGGTTGTTTATACCAGTTTCATAATAGTTGGGTCCTTATTAATTATTCACAAAACATTTATCATTATAATTTCATTAAAGTAACTTTTATAGATTATTTATATCAATTAATTATGATTTAAGTTCCTTTCTCATGTTTTTTAGTATTTATCCTTGAATATTAAATTGGAAACAAGCATGTTTCGGGAATTCTTGGTGATTGAAGGATGTTTTCTTAATTAAAAAATTTACATTTTGATTAGAAATTCCCATAAAAAATAATTATCGTTTACACATATTTATCAAATTATAAAATTAATTACTCTCCCAAAATCATTCATGATATAACTTCAAAATATTGTTTAAGTAGGTCGTTAAATCGACCTAAACATGAACGTACCCTGATTTAATAAACCATTTTATGGTGGTTTAGTTATAATATCATTTAACAAGAATAATAATGTTCTTATTCCATATTTATTAGTATTATATATTATAAATAAATGGAATTAGAATAATAATTAATGGATATAGAAAGATTACATAATATGAATAAAGGGGTTTCCCTCTTAGTATGCCTGATTAAGACAATTAATTTAAAAACAATTGTCTATTGTTTAAACAATAAATAGGTTATACATTTTGTCTTAATTAAATATTAATCATGACATAAAAATCATTTTTATCCTTTAAACTCATTCTTAATATCATCCATGAAATGTGGTAAGGAAAAAATATAATGCACCATTCCATGGAGGCAGCAATCTACATATATGTATAAATGATGATTTCATTTTACTTGTAAATGAATAAAGGAGTAACATGGTTTATTATATAAAAATATAAAAACTAAATCATAATGAATTGGTAATTTTTCCTTTTTGACCATCTATATTAATCGTTGAAGGAAAATGAAACATCTTTCTTCCAGAATGTGGTAGTCCACTCATATGCTCGAATAAAATTTTCATTTTTATATGGAAAATGGTAAAGGCGGTTAATGATTACTCCCTTAAAATAATAATATTCAGTTTTTAATGAATAATTTTTGAAAATATTTGGATGAAAAAATATATATTTGTAATCGTAAGACTGAAATGAAATAAGTAAAGTAAAAAAAGGATTACTCATGATAGTCACATTGAGATTTCCTTAGAGGATCTTAGGGAAAGGGACAGAATAGTATAAAATAATGTGATCTAGAGATAATAAAAGAATATAGGATTAATGGGGATTGAAAATTGGTGTGTTTTTAGGATGAAACCTAATTTTAGGAGTTTTATTAAAGGGATGGTGTAACACCTTATATTTTAATGAGAAATATTTTGTATTTAGGTTATATAAATCATCAATGTAATCTTTCACTACACAAAACATTATCTTGAATTTCTTTACACGCAATCGTGACCTTCCTCGATAGCTTGTGTTGTACGCAATACCGAGTTTCACTAAACAATGATATGCTATTAAAATATTATTAAAACTAGCTTTTATGAATAGTAATACCCACTATTTGAAATTTTATAAATTTTATCTTTCAAAATGGACTTCATTTTTGGATTCAGAATATCGAAATTATCTTAGGGTGATCTTTTTTTTTATTTTTCTGAAAACATTCAATTTTTTATGAATAGTGAAGACACTGGGTTACTTTTAAAAACCGACTTTTTATTTAAATAATTATTTATTTTATTTAAATTTATTTTCGAAAAAAATTGATACATAATACCTATATAAGTTCAAATTAATTCATTGGGGTCATTTTATAATAATTTTAGATATATAAAAATTTTATTTAACTTTTCACCGTGTTTTACCCACCACCTAGGAGAGTTTGAAAATTTACATAAAATTTAATTTTACCGCTTCTATGAATGGAATTTCAAAAATCTGAGAGACATGTATAATATCAATGAGTAAAATGTGATTCAATAATATAAAAATAAATTTTGGTGAATAGTAACTTTTTACTTTTATTTACCACGGTTAAAAGTAAATATGGTAATTAAGGGTTAAAATGGTATTATTATTACCCTAACACGTGTCCTAATTCTATTAGATATGATTAATTCAACCAAAAACAACCTTAGGAATAAAATATGACCATTAAGGTACACTTGGATTAGATTAGGACATTTAATATTATTTTATTTAAAGAATAGTTAAAACAGTTAAAATCAACATTTAATAACTAAAACATTTTTAATATAGGGTTATAAATAAGATAAATTCGACTATAAATATTCATTAGAAATATAAAAGGATTTCATGCATAATTTAATTTTATTTACAATTTTTAGACCTTAAATAATTTAATTTATTTATGACACAATGATGATGTAGTAATTACCTTATTAAAGAAATATTAACATAATTGATATTATAAATACCCAAATAAATGTAATTTGAGCCTTTTTATGAATTAAACTAATTTTATAGTTTAATATGACATATCAGTATTGATTTAATTAAAGTTTTTCAAACTAATCATGATGTTATGATTTTCACAAAAATCAATTACCAAATAGTGTCAAAATTGACATAAAATAGTTTTTAAAACAAATATTATATTATTAATTGTTATGTTAAACCGAAAAATCTAAGGTTCGGAAAAAAACATAGATAAGGCTATATATATTAATAATGAACCACTTAGGGTTAGTTTGGCTTGTTATAGTAAATTTATTAACCATATAGTATCAGAAAACAAGATAACATGGTAAAAGTTAAATTATTTAACTTATAGTTAAATCTAAATGATATGGTTAAAATAGTAACCTAAGATTTTCTAAAATCTATTGGTTGGGATTATTTCATCCCATACCCATTTTATCTTCGAAATAATTTAATTTGGAGCTATTAAAAAACAAATATGACTTTATTATAAAATAATATTTTAAGTTTTTCCTAAAGTGCCCCTCTCCTCTCTTATAAAAGGGCACCTCCTCCCTCTCCTCCTCACACCACTTTAAGCCTTCAAGATCAGAAAACCCCTGACAATTTTCCTTCTCAGCCTCCCTATAAACATCCTATAGGTCCTAGTCTTCTTCAAATAACATCATTAGTGCCCTAAGATGAGGTTAAGAAGAGGTGCTTTAAAGAAGAGGTAATGTCTGTTACCGATTCTTTCAACTTTATTTCTTCTTCTAAATCTTCTTCATTAGTTGTATCATTATGAAGTAAAAACATAAGTATCACTCATATACTTATATTTTATTATATGTATGAAACAACCCTATTTCACCTTCTATCCATCCTACGGAAAAGGAAATCACCACGCGTGCGTACGTACGGAATATCGTCTCCACGCCATGGTGAAATCTGTTTTCCACCACCACCTTACTTGGATGGGTATAATGGTGTAAAGAATAACTATATATGATTATTGTAAAGTGATATTGATTCTGAAATAGTATACATACACTTCAATACAATTCCACGATCATGGGAACGATATCATCGCTCGTGCTTACGTAAGGCCTATCATCTCCACGATGTGATGCGACTTGTTCTACATGATCTTCAATGCATAATGATTATATAAATTAATTGAATAAATAAATATGATATATATAACACTTATTCCATTCTAAAAATGAGGTATCTATAACCTAAAAATAAGAATAAGAATATATTCGACAAAACACGGATAAGAACAAAAAAACAATAAACACCCGAATAACAAGTAGCAATGAAATACTACTAATAAGAAGCTAAGAATATGGCCATATATGATATCATAACAATGAGTAAGATTCTGTAATAAGTCAATGACATTATTTAAATCATTATACAGGAGGTTCGGACACGTATGAATCAAATTAGACCTAAGGTAAGGGAAAATCTCACAATCTCATTTTTATCTGAGATTGTTTATACTTTGGTATTTACTGAGGTGTATTTATCATCCACATCCATGTTTCCTCAATATGTAATATTATTTATATCCTCCTAAAATTTTTTAAATACAATTTTACCCTTTGGTGAGTTTTTAGTAAAATATATGAAAGGAATCTTTTGTCGTTTTTTTAGTACGAGGTATTTTTTTGACTATTCCAGCCAAAGTACGAGAAGAATGTTTTTCTTTAACTTATACGGCATGAATGGATTTTTATAACATTATTTCCATGAAGCTTCCTTTAAAAGTTTGAAAGTTTATTTTTAATCAAATTCTTTTAGTTTAAAATTTTATGACATGTTAATAAAGGAAAAAATGTTTTTGAAGTAGAAATGATATTTTCCTCATGAATAAAGTTCAAGTGTTTTATCAAAATTATCTTCCATCTAAGATAATATAGGGTTATGTTTCTATCCCTATTTTTACATTGATTTGATTATTTTATTATGGAATTGTTTTTATGATGTCCTTTTTTCTTATATGGATTTTGTTATGATGGCATGATGTTTAATAATCCCATTTTTATTACATGGGTTATGCTATGATTTATGATTTTTGTTGCACACATAAGAATGGTTTCATTATGAGATTGGTGGGACCTATATCTCCCTCCAATGCATTGGGTGAAGATTTATATCTCATGAGATAGACATAGCTGGAACGGAAGGTTAATTTGGTTCAGTGATACAGGACTGAAACAAAGAGTGAACTCAGTTCAGAAATGGACTTTGTCCACTAAGATAGTCTTGGAAATGAGACTTGACTACTAAAAAATGATTCTCTATGATTATGTGTGTATTCCACAAAGTTTCGTGTCTTATATTATGATTATTGGGATTAAATTTCACTACCATGATTTATCCCATTTTATGATATTATGATCTCTTTTGTAGGTTATGATTATCAAAATGTTATGTTCTTATGAATATGATATGATTAATATTTCTTTTGTTTACCCTTATTGAGCATTTGAGCTCACCCTTTTGTATGCTTTCTTTTCCCCAGGTCAGGAAGAAGGGTATTAAGTAAGATATGCCAAAGCGGACTCTAGATATGATAAAATAAAAGGGAGACAGTGTAGATGATTTATGAACCAGTAGTTTATGTTTCCCAGTTTCTAAAGACACTATACCTATACGGTCCTTTCATGGTTTTTTTATATGTTGTAATAAGTGTGATTCAATTTTGAAGTAATAATAATGTATGTAAAGTATGGGTCGTCATAGTTGGTATCATAGGAAAGGTATAGTCAACCTTTGGAAACTAGGATGTGAAAGCCTTAGTAAGAACCCTAAGGATATATCTAAGCATATAACACAATCTTAGTGCTATAGAAATGGCCATGAATAACCTATGATAAGACATGAAGTGTGAAATTTTATTCTTGATTATGTGGTTTTCCTATTTTAATTAGTGTTTCTCACACTATCCTTCTTGGTTTTAGTTAATGGATAGAACCCGAAAGAACCATGTTAATGCGGAATGTGACTGTCTATGCAATGAATGTCCCCCTGAGTAACCAAACGTAATGGGAGATGGAATGAAAAATCGTGTAGCCAAGCTCACTAACATTCTCAAGCTATGAATCAGCATGACTCCCAAACGAGCAAAGGAAGGAGAAATATTCTGTTGAATCCTTCATGAGGCAGCATCCACCTTCATTCAGTGGGTATACTGATCCATTAGTGGCTGAACAATGGATCAGTACCACTGAAAATATATTTTCAGTTCTTCAATGTTCTAAACATGATAAAGTCATATTAGCAGTGTATCATTTGGAAGGTGAAGCTAATCCATGGTGGAATATTATCAAGAATACGAGGCCAAGAGATTAAATTGAGTCCATGGAATGGGATGAGTTCAAGAACTTATTTTTCAATTAGTACATCCCTCGTATTCTTTGAAAAAAGATGGGGAAGGAGTTTCTTGAACTAAAGAAAAAGGATGATGAATATGTTGGTACCTACGAAGCAAATTTTACAAGACTTGCAAGTTACTCTTCTGGGACTATTATCCAACCTTAGAGTAAGATCGATCAATTCTTTAGTGGAGTAAAACCAAATCTTCAAAGGGAGTTATCCATAAGGGACTTCAATAGCTACAAGGAAATTGTTCGATGTGCTCTCAAGGTTGACATGGATATTGGAGTAACCCATCAGTCATATGCGTTTGATAAGAAGAGGAAAATGTAATTCAAAGGGAAATATAAAGAGCACACTGAAAAGAAGATGAGTTTTCTCTTATGCTCAAAGTGTGGAAAGAAACATGGAGGGAGTTATCTTAGAGGGACAAGTAAATGTTTCAAATGTGGAAAGGTAGGTCATCAGGAATTTGAAAGCCGCAATGATGGGAAGAAGATTTCTCGTGATGCGAACAAAGAAAAGGCTACACAGAGTGCACCTACTACACTTCAATGTTACAAGTGTAAGGAAATGGAGCATTATTCCAATCAATTCCCTAATACATGGGTTTTTGACAATGAACAAAATTAACAAACTCTTAAGGCCATAGACAAAGGAAAGTCACATTATATTTTTATCGTCGATGTGGAGTACGATAACGAAGTGGTGAAAAGTACACTTACTATCCACTCTAATGTAGAAAATGTTTTATTTGATTCTGTATCCACCCACTCTTCTATTTACGATAAATTTTATAAGGGTATCGCCGTACTACCTCAGCATTTAGCTATTGAGTTAGTTGTGACAACCCCTAATGGCACAACAGTCGCATAAAATGTTTATAATTCTTCTCCGATTGAAGTTTGTGGGACAGTGCTTCCTAAAAATCTTGTGATCCTTCTTATAGTAGAATTTGATGTGATTCATGGCATGGATTGTCTTTCTTTATAAAGATCTCATATCAATTTCCAAAGAAGGGAAGTCACATTTCATATTCTAGATCAATCTATGATCGTCTATCGATGCAAGGATGAACATAACCTTATAGTGTAAATTTCATCCATATTATGGGTCTTGATTCCACTAAATGAAGGTAATTTATCTCAAATGGTTGGAGAGAAACTCATGATTAAGAATATTCCCATTGTACGGGAGTTTGATGATGTCTTTTTGGAGGAATTTCCAGGTCTTCCACCAAATCATGAAGTTGAGTTTTCAATAGAACTCGTACCGGGTGTTATGCATATTTCAAGGACACCTTATAGAATGGCCCCATTCAGTTGCAGGAATTGAAGAAGAAACTCCAAGAGAATCCTGATAAGGGATTCATACTCCCTAGTGCATCACCTTGGGGAGAACCTGTTCCGTTTTTAAGAAGAAATATGGATCAATGATACTCTGCATTGATTATCGAGAACTTAACAAGATCACTATCAAGAAAAAATATCATCTCCCACGCATTGATGAATTATTTGACCAACTATGTAGAGATCAATACTTTTCCAAGATTGATCATCATTCAGGGTACCATCAATTAAGTGTCAAAAGGGAGGATATACCAAAGACGTCTTTTCGTACAAGGTATGGACACTATGAATTTATTGTGATTCCATTTGTTCTTACTAATTCCCCTGCTATCTTCATGGATCTACTGAGTAGAGTCTTTGGAGACTATATTGATCTGTTTGTGGTAGTCTTTATAGACAATATTCTTGTCTATTCAAAGAGAAAGTAAGAACATGAAGATCACTTGAAAATTTTATTGAAGACCCTGAGAAAGGAGAAGCTTTGTGCCAAATGTACCAATTGTGAATTTTGGCTTCAACAAGTTTCATTTTTGGGTCACATAATCTTAAAAGAGGGGATATATGTGGATCCAGCAAAAACAAATGTTATCGAAAGATGGTTGAGACCAACAATAGTAACTAAGATCTGATGTTTTCTTGGTTTAGCTTGATATTATCGACATTTTGTGAAAGATTTTTCAAAATTATCTAATCCACTCACCAAGTTGACTCGAAAAGGAGTTAAGTTCATTTGGATAGAGGAGTGTGAAGAGAATATCAAGGAGTTAAAAATAAGGTTATATAGTGAACCTGTACTCACACTGCCTTGTAGTGGAGAAAGGTTTGTGATCTACAGTGATGAATCCAAGAAGGGAATGGGGTGTGTTATCATGAAAAATGATATGGTGATTGCTTATTCCTCACGACAGTTGAAATTCCATGAGCAAAATTTCCCAACTCATGATTTGGAGTTAGCTGCTGTAATCTTTGCATTAAAAATATAGAGGCATTATATTTATGGTGAAAGGTGTGATATTTATACTGATCATAAAAGTTTAAAGTATATTTTCACACAAAAGGAGCTGAATATGCGCCAAAGAAGATGGTTGGAGCTGATTAAGGATTACAACTGCTCAATTCATTACCACCCTGGGAAAGCAAACAAGGTGGCATATGCATTAAGTCGAAAAGACCATGCTAGCTTATCCATGATGAGGATCACAAAAGATCCAATATTTATGGATTTACAAGGGATGGATATTGGAATTATAATGGAAGGGGAAAAATCTTATCTTTCTCAAATGAATGTTCAACCATCTATACATGTTAAGATTAAAGACGCACAGAAAGAAGATATAGAGTTACAAAAGAAGGTGAGAAATGTTCCTGAATTTCACTTTGATTGTAATGTGATAATAATGTTTAGGAATCGGGTTTGTGTTCCTCCCATACCAGAATTAATGAAGGAGATGCTGGATGAGGCTCATAGTTCTTCATTCGCTATTCATCATGGAAGCACGAAGATGTATAGGGACCTGAAAGAGTACTTCAGGTGGGATGGCATGAAAAGAGATGTTGCTGAATATGACTCTCGATGCTTGGTTTTTTAGAAAGTTAAATATGAGAGGGAGAAGTCTAAGGGGATGTTACAACCATTACCCATACCCGAATGGAAATGGAAAAATATCACTATGGACTTTGTCACCGGACTTCCTAAAACATCCAAAGGCAATAATGCTATCTGGGTCATAGTTGATCATCTTACAAAGTTGGCACACTTCATTGCTATCAGAGAATATTTCTCTCTAGATCAACTTTCTAGGATATATGTAAAGGAAGTGGTAAGATTGCATGGAGTACCACTTTCCATTATATCTGATCGGGATCCTAGGTTTACCTCAATGTTTTAGCGATGTCTTCAGCATACTCTGGATAAAGAGTTGAGTTTCAGCACTTCTTATCATCCTTAGATAGACGGTCAGTCTGAGAGAACAATTCAAACTCTAGAAGATATGTTAAGAGCCTACTCTATGGATTTCAAAGGTGGTTGGGATCAACACCTACCTTTGGTGGAATTTTCTTATAATAAAAGCATTCACTCCAGTATTCATATGGCTCCTTATGAAGCTCTCTACTGAAAGAAATGTCGAACTATAACTTGCTGGGATGAAGTTGGGGAAAGAAAGCTATTAGAACCTGATCTTGTTGCTGAGATGGAAAAAAAGGTCTGATCTATTCAACAACACATAAGAGCATCTAAGAGTCGATAAAAAAGTTATTCTGATAACCAAAGAAAACACCTAGAGTTTGAAGTGTGTGATAAAGTGTTCTTATGAATATCTCCTTGGAAGAGAGTAATGATATTTGGAAAGGAGGGAAAGCTGAGACCTAGGTATATCGGTCCTTTAGAAATATTGGATCGTGTTGGGAAGGTATCTTACCGATTGGAGCTTCCACCGAATCTCTCTCATGTTCATGATGTGTTCCATGTTTCTCTCCTGAGAAAGTACATACCCAATCTTTCACATGTACTCAGCTCAGAAGTTGTACCGCTGGAGCAAGATCTTGCTTATGAAGAATAGCCGATAGAGATTCTAGATCGTAGCGAAAAAGTTTTATTAAACAAGACCACTCGCTTGGGAAAATTTTTATAGAGGAACCACTAATTAGAAGAAGCTACACGGGAGCTTGAGGATATGATGAGGGAGAGGTATCCTCATCTGTTTGTTACAAAGTGATGAATTTTGAGGGCGAAATTCATTTTAAGGGGGGTAGAATTTAACACCCGAGATTTTTTTGAGAAACATTTTGTTTTTATGTTATATACATCATCAAAGGAATCTTTCACTAAACACATAAATATCTTGACTTGTTTTACACGCAATCACGACCTTCCTTGATAGCTTGCGTTGTACGCAATACCGAGTTTCACTAAACAACGATTTGCTATTAAAATATTATTAAAACTAGCTGTTATGAATAGTAATACCCACTTTTTGAAATTTTATAAATTTTATCTTTCAAAATGGACTTCTTTTTTGGATTCGGAATATCTAAATTAGCCTAGGGTGAATTTTTGGTATTTTTCTCAAAACATTCAATTTTTTATGAATAGTGAAAACACTGGGTTACTATTTAAAAACTGACTTTTTATTTAAATAATTATTTATTTTATTTAAATTTATTTTAGGTCAAATTTGATACATAATACATATATAAGTTCAAAATAATTCATTGGAGTCATTTTATAAAAATTTTAAAAATATAAAAAATTTATTGAACTTTTCACCGTCTTTTACCCACCTCCTAGTAGAGTTTGAAAATTTACATAAAACCTAATTTTACCGCTTCTGTGAATGGAATTTTAAAAATCCGAGAGACATGGTTAATGTAAAGGAGTAAAATGTGGCTCAATAAGATAAAAATAATTTTTGGTTAATAGTAACTTTTTACTTTTATTTACCACGGTTAAAAGTCAATAGGGTAATTAAGGGTAAAAATGGTATTATTATTACCCTAACACATGTCCTAATTCATTGGATAAGTTTAATTCAACCAAAAACAACCTTATGAATAAAATATGACCATTTAGGTCCACTTGGATTAGATTAGGACATTTAATATTATTTTATTTAAAGAAGAGTTAAAATAGTTAAAATCAAGGTTTAATAACTAAAACATTTTTAATAAAGGGTTATAAATAATATAAATTCTACTATAAATATTAATTAGAAAGATAAAACAATTTCCTAAATAATTTTATTTTATTTATAATTTTTAGACCTTAAATAATTTAATTTATTTATGACACGATGATGATGCAGTAATTACCTTATTAAAGAAATATTAAAATAATTGATATTATAAATACCCAAATAAATGTAATTTGAGACTTTTTATGAATTAAAATATTTTTATAGGTTTATATTACATATTATTATTGATTTAATTAACTTTTTGCGAACTAATCATGTTTCTATGATTTTCACAAAAATCAATTACCAAATAGTGTTAAAATTGACATTAAATAGTTTTTAAAACTAATTTAATATTATTAATTGTTATTTTATTCCTAAAAATCTAAGGTTCAGCCAAAGGACTTAGATAAGGTTATATAAATTAATAATTAACCACTTGGGGTTCGTTTGGCTTATTATAGTAAGTTTATTAACCATATAGTGTAAGAAAACAAGAAGACATGGTAAAAGTTAAATTATTTATCTTAGAGTTAAATCTAAATGATAAGGTTAAAATAGAAACCTAAACATGTCTAAAATATATTGGTTGAGAGGATTTAAACCCATACCCACCTTAGCTTCTAAATAAATCAATTTGGAGCTATTAAAAACCGAATATGACTTTATTAAAAAATAATATTTTATGTTTTTTCTAAAGTGCCCCCTCTCTTATAAAAGGGCACCTCCTCCCTCTCCTCCTCACACCACATTGAGCCATCAAGATCGAACAACCCCTGCCAATTTCCATTCTCAACGTCCCTAGAAACATCCTAGAGGTCCTGGTCTTCTTCAAAGACTATCTTTAGTTCCTTAAGATGAGGTTAAGAAGAGGCGCTTCAAAGAAGAGTTAATGTCCGTTACCGATTCTTTCAACTTTATTTCTTCTTCTACTTCTTCTTCATTATTTTTTTAATTATGAAGTAATAACATCAGTATCACTCATATACTGATATGTTATTATAATTATGAAACAACCCTATTTCACCTCTTATCCATCCTACGGAAAACAAAATCACTATGTGTGCTTACGTACAGAATACCGTCTCCACGCCATGGTGTAATCTGTTTTCCACCACCACCATCCTTGGATGGGTATAATGGTGTAAAGAATAAATATATATGATTATTGTAAAGTGATATTGATTCTGAAACATTATAAATACACTTCAATACAATTCCAGTATCATGGGAACGATAGCATCACTCGTGCGTACGTACGGCCTACCATCTCCACGATGTGATGCGACTCGTTCTACATGATCTTCAATGCATAATGATTATATAAATGAATTGAATGAATAAATATGACATATATTACACTAATAACATTCTGTAAATGAGGTATCTATAACCTAAAAATAAGAATTAGAATTTATTCGATAAAACACGCATAAGAACAAAAAAGCAATAAACACCCGAATAACAAGTAGAAATGAAATACTACCAATAAGAAGCTAAGAATATGACCATATATTATTTCATAAAAATGATTACAGTTATGGAATAAGTCAATGAAATTATTTAAATCATTATACAGGAGGTTCGGACACATACGAAGCAAATCGGACCTAAGGTAAGGGAAAATCTCACAATCTCATTTTTATCCGAGATTGTTTATACTGTGGTATTTACTGAGTTGTACTTATCATCCACATCCATGTTTCCTCAATTTTTAATATTATTTCTATCCTCCTACAATTTTTTAAATCCAATTTTACCCTTCAGTGAGTTTTAGTAAAAGATATGAAAGGAATCTTTTGTCATTTGTTTAGTACGAGGTACTTTTTTGACTTTTCCGGCCAAAGTACGAGAAGAATGTTTTTCTTTAACATATATGGTATGAATGGATTTTTAGAACATTATTTCCATGAATCTTACTTTACAAGTTTTCAAGTTTGTTTTTAATAAAATACTTTTAGTTTAAAATTGTATGGCATGTGAAGAAAGGAAAAAATGTTCTTGAAGTAGAAAAGATATTTTCCTCAAGAATGAAGTTCAAGTGTTTTATCAAAATTGTCTTCCATTTAAGATAATATAGGGTTATATTTATATCACTATCTTTACATTGATTTGATTATGTTATGATGGAATTATTTTTATGATGTCCTTTTATCTTATATGGATTATGTTATGATGGCATGATGTTTAAGAATCCCATTTTTATTACATGGGTTATGCTATAGTTTATGATTTTGTGGCACACATAAGAATGGTTTCATTATGAGATGGGTGGGAACTATATATCCCTCCAATTCATTGGGTAATGATTTCTATCTCATGAGATATACATGGATGGAACCTCAGGTTAATCCGGTTCAGTTATACAAGACTGAAACGAGGAGTGAACTCGGTTCAAAAATGGACTTTTTCCGCAAAGATAGTCTTGGAAATGAGTCTCGACTACTAAGAAATGATTCTCTATGATTATGTGTGTATTCAACGAAGTTTCATGTCTTATTTTATGATTATTGGGATTACATTTCACTACCATGATTTATCCCATGTTTTGATATTATGATCTCTTTGGCAGGTTAAGATTTTCAAAATGTTATGTTCTTATGAATATGATATGATTAATATTTCTTTTGTTTACCCTTACTGAGAATTTGAGCCCACCCTTTTGAATTTTTTCTTTTCCCCAGGTTAGGAATAATGGTATTAAGTAATATATTCCAAAAGGGACTCTAGATATGATAAAAGAAAAGGGAGATAGTGTAGATGATTTATAAACCAGTTGTTTATGTTTCCCAATTTCTAAAGACACTATACTAATATGGCCCTTTCATGGGTTTGTTATATGTTGTAATAAGTTTGCTTCAATTTTGAAGTAATAACAATTTATGTAAAGTATGGGTCGTTATAGCTGGTGAAAGTCATATTTTATAAGAGAAAATGGATGGAATTTTATAAATACTCATACCATTTTAATAATGGAAATTCACTCTCAAGTAAATGGGATGAAAAATTGATAAATAATAAATTGTTGAAGATATGTGGATTATCTATGATATTCCATTCAATTTCACACATGTTTTCAACTCTTCACCATTATATTTTCCATTTGGCCATTTTATAATTTCTTATTGGAATAAGTATTTAACATATTAATTTATACATTATGCCTTAAAATGGAACTCTTTACATAATTTGGATTAATAATTATAAATTTGAAATATATTTAATAAATGTAAATTTATAAAATTTATAAAAGTTAATTTTAAAATACAAAATGTATAATTAATTGAAAGAGTTTTACTAAAAAATGTGACATATGTTTTAAAATATAAAATATAGATTCTCAAATTAAACATAATATTTTAAATTTATAATGTCTCTTATAAATCATATATTTTTTCAAGATAAGTGTATTTTTAGTTTTATTTAATTATTCCATCCTATACATTCTATACAATTCACGGTTTTATCAAAAATGGTATTTGAACTATTAAATTAAAACTCAATCTATCTAAAAAATCCAAAACTTCAATCATAAGATAATATCATTATTCATAATTCAGGAATGAAATTTCTTTTTATAAAATTAAATTCTAACATTCCAAAACTAAATTTTAAAATATACTCATGAATAAAATCTCTTTAGGGCATGCATTGTATAATCATTCTGGATGTGGTGTTTACCTTCTATAGTATGTTTTCAAGTATTACATAGTGTTTACTACTCTGGTATTACTATTTTTCTCATAAAACATCAATAACATGACTTAGTAATTTAGTAAATTATAGGTTATAGTACCATAGTGACTCTTAGAGTTGAACCATATGGCATGATCATGGGACTTAGTGGGTTATATTTTTTTCTATAACTTCAGTAAAGGCTCTTGTAAGTGTATGCTTGATAATGCTAAAAATCTATTGAGATTCATGTTATCCTTAAATGTTATAAATTTATTTTTTTGTATTTTATAATTTTTCTTCAATGAAATAATATAGATACACCAAATAACAAGGTTAAGGATTTTCCAAAGGTTCATAATTTTTCTATTATACCTACTACTAGATAAGAGGGCGGGTAAAAGAATTATATTGAGGCTACTCTTGTAGTTTAGGCAACTAAGACTCCTCTCGATGGGGTCTCCACCCTAGTATTAGTTTAGGGGAGATGTTTACATAAATTTGATTCTGCAATAGTATACTTCAAAAAATGTTTATATATATGACATCCTCTATCTTTCTAGGGTACCATAGGTCATCATAATATTAAGGATTGGGTCGATATAATTGATATCATTTATCAGTTGTAAAGACCAGGAAATTTCAAGGAAAATTTTTTCCTTAATTTTCTTTGGAATTTTACAAGAACGCAGTTTCTGACGACGCCTGATTCTGGGGCCCAGTGTGCCCAGAATCGTTTTCCGAAGTTTAGGCTTGGGTACGTTCAGTGAACGAACAAGCGGGTTTTTCTAACTTTTGAACCAGTGCTCGGAATCAAATTCTGAGGGCACCGATTGAATCACAGTGCATGTATTTGCTTATAAACGCCTTTTCCGGAGTTGCATTTGCTCGTGTGTGGTTTTTAATTTTTGGGGTTAAGTGAAGAAAATAAAATAAAGTGGTGCGAAAAATTTATTTTATTTCACTTAAAAGACACTTAAAGCCACTTGAGCTAAGTTAATGCGGATAGGGTGCAATCCAAAAATATCCTACCCTCTTGGTAGGATATTTTTGAGGTGGGGCCCGCATGAGCCCCACCGTTTTTTTTCCTCTAAGTAACGCACCCGTGAAAACTCCTCATTAATGAAAGTCAACTGGTGCATTTTCTTAAACTCTCAAACGCTCCTATTAATTGGGCGGTTTATTCGTTGAAATTAATTCTATGAATTAATGGGTCGTTACTTAGTTTGTTTTTCAATTTGTTGGCATGTTAATAAAATAAGACCAATGCTTGTCTTATTGAGGATTACACGTTGAGAGGATTTGGAGAAGACTCCAAGGCTTGAGATCTTAATCCTCCTTCACGAAGAACGTGAAGAATGTGAAGAACGCGAAGAACGCGAAGAACGACGTCACCCTCGGAGATCGACGACGTGACGCCGTGTTTCGCGATGCCGACGATTCTCCCTCCGCGACGCTTCTTCCACGACAATCCATCCCCGCGACAATCTTCAGTCGGTATCTTGAGGTACGGGATTGCCGTCCTTTTATTTCTTTGTGGATTATAACATCAACATGGATTTAATGGTTATAATTAAATCTGTATGTCCTTGATCCTCGGAGTTCGTCGACGCGATTCCGTATACCGCGTCGACGCGACGCCCTTCCGCGACGCGACATTCATCTTCTACCGCGACGGTCAATTCCGTGAGAACTCGTCTGACGACTACGACGAGGTAGGGGTCGTTTTGGAAATGATATTTTTACCTATGTTTGTTTTCCTCCAAGTCAAGAATGCAGACCAACCAATTAACAAGTTGGTTCGCGGATTATTCTTGCAGTATTTGGTTTATAAATTGCTGGGATTCATGGTATTGTTTCAAACCGCTAACGCGGTGGGTGCGGACCAACGAATAAGTCCGAACCCACCGTACTTGTTTCTTGGTGGGCGGAACGGCGGACGATGACAAAAGGTGCCGCAGAGACGATTTGTTGATTCTGCATGAAGAACGGGACCCGGGATGAACTACGGCACAGACGGAAATGGATTCGGACCACCAGAGCAAATCCGGTGGCCCGCCGCCGGACGGAGCCTCCGCGGATGAAGATACGGCAGCGGGATATGGTTCCGCCACCCGCCGGAACCGGAGGCAGGGACGTGGTGGCCCGGCCGCGTCCGGTCACTCCGAGCGGCCCCACGCGGGGCCGCGGCCTCCCTTCATGTGGGGGCAGCACGCCCCCGCGGTTCCTTCGCTCGGTCGAGCCGAGCCGAGCCGAGCCGACCCGCCGGGCCGGGTCGCACACAGGTCGGGCCGGGCCGCCCTGGTCGGGTCGCACCAAACCGGGTCGGACCCGGACCTGGGTCGGGTCGACCCAGGGGGGGTCGGTCCGGGCCCAGACCCCCCATTTTGGGACTCCTTTGGTTTTTCGCCCATATCTTGGGCTACGGGCCTGCGAACGACGCGCCGTCAGCGGCGATGTGATCATTGGATCGAGAAGGTCGTTTCGGTATACTACACCCAAGGTTTCGGAATACTTGGGGTTCAGCCGGGTTGGTTCGTACACGAAACCAACCGGGCCCTCGGAGCAGAAACGCTCATATCTTGAGCTCCGGACGTCCGATTGACGTGCCGTCGACTTTGATGGATTCCTCTAAGTGAGATGGATCTTTTGGCTTACTCCACTCGAGGTTTGGATGCCGTCGGAATGCAGTCAGGTTGGTTCGCTCACGAAACCAACCTGGCCCTAGAACGAAAAAGCCAATAACTCACAGACCGGGCATCCGATTGACGCGTCGTCTATCTCGTTAAATTCCTCTTGAGGAGACGGAACTTATGGCATACTTCGCCTAAGTTTTGGTTGCTATTGGATAGTGGATGGGTTGGATTGTACCCAAAATCCAACCCGGCCCTTTGAACGGGAGAGCAGATATCTTTCAGACCGGACGTCCCTTTGACAAACCGTCAGCGGCGTTGGTGATCACGTTGAGAAACGGTTCCTTTGAGTATACCCTATGAGAGTTCGGGGTACAGTTGAGTTACGGCCGGGTTGGTTCGCACACAAAACTAACCAGGCCCCGGGGACGAAAAGGCTAGTAACTCACAGACCGGGCGTCCGATTGATGCGCCGTCTGTTGTGTTGAGACCCCTGTGACCAGGCGGTCCCTTGAGATACTTCTTAGTGGAACCTTGTGATACTTGTAGTATCGACCAGCAGCTCGTGGAGAGGACCCTCCCAGAGGCAAGTGTGCGGAATACGGAGACCGTGTAGCCGGCTGAGACCCGACGACTGCTTGACCGATCGACTCGGTGTTTTTCGGATAGCCCAGTGGGGAGTGCTTGGTTGTAGCGGAAGACCCACGGCGGATGAGCGCTAGGTTGTAGCGGCAGACCCGTGGTACTCAACAGAAGGAGTACCTCTTGAGGCTATGAGGGGGAGCGCTTGGTTGTAGCGGAAGACCCATGGTGGGAAGCGCTTGGTTGTAGTGGCAGGCCCACAGTACTCGACGGGAGGATTACCTCAGCAGTCTTAGGTTAGTGATCAGTACCTCGGAGTCGTGATAGGACCACTGTACACTCCAGAGACGGGGCTCTTCAGCAGTTACGGTTTCGATAATGAAAATCTTGGTTTGAGCTGAGTCTATGACCTTTGTGTTTCCTCATGATTGAGATGGGTTACTTGATAACATAGGTATATGTATGGGCATATACCTGGGTAGTGTTTATCTGTTGATTTCATAATCCTTATGTTTTTTCATGATTGAGATGGGTTACTTGATAACATAGGTATATATATGGGCATATACCTAAGTAGAGGTTATCTGTTTAGATCTTCTTTGTGGTTATCCTTATTGGTTTTAGTGAGACCTTGAGGTTCTCGAGGTCCCTACTGAGTATCGTTATACTCAACCCTGCACAGGCTATGCCCGCACCTCGTTGTGTTGGTTACAGACGACGGGCAGTGCTGACGGAGGTCGAGTGTTCGAGGACTGGATGGTACCCGGAGGTAGACTACACGACGAGTCAGTACCCGGAGGTGGACTACAGGACGAGTCAGTATCTGGAGGTGGACTTCACGGCAAGACAACACTCGGAGGAGGATGACGGGTGAGAGCATTGTGGAGGCTATCTATACCTACCCTTCAGGTAGGATCCGTGGTGGATGATCCAGGAGCTGCGCCATCTGTACCTACCCTTCAGGTAGGATCCGAGGAGGACGACCCAGGAGCCGCTTCCGTCCTTCCAGCTGTTGTCTTTTACTGTTGTAATTTGTTCAGCTGTAGTTGTACTTTAATTTGGGTTTGTATTCTGGCCCATTTACCTTTCAGCACTTTTCTTTTTTACTTAGTGTTTTACTTACGCTTGTACTCTGTGGTGTTTTGATTACTTTTATAAAGGCAATTCCTTCCCAGTTATCGGGATTTACGCCTTTGGTGCTAGTCGCCAGCCCCTGTCCTATGGAAGCCGGGCTTGGGGTAGTCACGGCATGGGCCCTGAGGATGGATCGTGACAAATTGGTATCAGAGGAGTTCGGTTATACCGCAGAACTTATAAATCTGATATTTCCTTTCTGTGAAGCAATAGTGTCAAGAGTATCGAGTGTGGTTTTCAATTCAGGGAGTCCAGTGTTGGTGCAGGCGGCCGACATATCCATACACCAGGACCCTGAGAACTGATTTCCGACTTTGTGCACGACAACACTGATTGTGTGTGTGTTTCCAGAAGTTTTTTAAATACCAGCTCAAACCAGGTCATCTCACCAGGTATAATCGTTTGACCGTGTCACATTGTTTCTTTCAGAATGCCTTTTCTCGGACGACCAGCTAGAGCCCAGAGGGATGTGCGTACTGACAGAATGCTGAGCGACGAGGCTTCGGTACAGGGCCCTCTTACTGTCGAGGCACCAGCAGTACTACCATTCGTTGGGCCACCGATGCCCACCAGCCCCAGCAGTAGGTGATGCACGCCACTTGAGCGCGCTGCACGAGTTCCAACGCCAGATACCACCCAGGTTCCGGGGAGAGATGGACCCGAAGGCGGTTGAGGATTGGCAGGAGGCTGTGGTGAGAGTCTTCAGGCTAGTGGGATGCCGGCAGACTTCATCGTGATCTTTGCTGCCAGCCTTCTTCAGGCAGCAGCAGGCAGGTGGTGGAGCCACTTGTTCCAGTTTTGGGACGGGATGGCCTTCACATGGGAAGATTTCGAGACCTTTTTCAGGGTGGAGTTTGTGCCAGTAGCTCTACACCCCGAGCGTGTATAGGAGCTTCTGCCTTTTCCGCAGGGTTTTCGATCAGTAGCCGTGTCATCTGTGGGCAGTAGACAGATGATGCAGAGGTCCAAGAGGGCCAGAGCCAGCCGTACAAGAAGCAAGAAGTGTTATGAATGCGGTGGAAAGGGTCACCTAGCACGTGACTGTCTGACTCCTCGCACCGTCGATCCGCAGGCGTTGGAGGAGCCACCGAGGCGGAAGCAGCGATGAGTGCTTGAGCAACAGCCGAGCAGTGGATAAGGCAGTAGAGCTCTGGGAGCAGGTGGACAGGAGCGGAACTAGTAGATACGTCCTTTGTACTTCTAGTTCCATTTTTCTGTTGTATTCGTGTCTTTGTATTATGAGATGCAATAACAAAAAGTCACTTATCTTTGTGATGTTTGCTTTCATGTCCTTTTGTTTGGTTGATACTGAGTGGTCCCAGTTAAAACTGTTGACTTGACCCTCACTTTTGAAATTTCTACTGGAGGAGACCCAGTGACCTCGCACTGATGCCGACAGTGTGACTCGACCCTTGGAGGCGAGAGTGACAGTTGGATCTCTTGGTAGTTACATCGAGGCCTTGCGATGTCATCCATGGCATGAATACATCATTCATGTCAGGATTGACTATATTAGGCAATGGGTGTGGTTCATCCAGGGGATGAGATCGAGTTTCTCTTTTCGGAAAAGGAGAAATTTTAGCATCTCTTTCAGATCGTAGGCAAAGAAGGTGTAGATCATCCAGGAGCGGATGAAGACTGCACAGTGCAGTAAGAAACAGGAAACTGGCACCAGTCTTGGAGACTCGGGCATGTTAAATGTTTCCATTAGAGGAAGCTTAAAGAAGAGATGAGTCTGCGAAGCAGCAGACGTGGAGGCAGATCTAGGAGAGCAGCATGAGGTGGTGTACATCTTAGCATGCTACAACCACCCGCCTTAGCTATCCCTGCGAGGCTTAGGCAGCTAGAGGGCGGAGGAAGAGTGCGGCTGCATGCGGTCAGGGAGAGTGACCCAATGGCTCTAAGAATGATTCAAGGGATGGTCTATGCCCGCTACTAGCTGCCGTAGTAACAGGCGTTAATACGAATCATTCTTTCCTTCCACAAATCTTGTCTGAGACCTAGAGTTTCTGGTAATCCATGGAATTAACCCTCACGTCTGGAGATACCTTGGGAGAAGACTCGATAATCACACTTACGTCGACAGTGTGATCAGACCCTTGAGGCAAGTGTTTCGGTTGGAATCTCTTGGTGGCAGCGTCGAGGCCTTACGACGTTGGTTTGAGTATGGACTGGGCAATCACAGTTCATACACAGATTGACGATATTAGGCAAAATGGTTGTGGTTTAACAACGATGTCGGGATGGGTTTTCCTTGGTCGGTGAAAAGGAAACCCCAGGCAGCACAGGATAAACTCATGCTCAGGAGGGTGCGACCAATCACTCTTGAGTCGGTCAACCTTACCCTCGTGGCAGCAATCGTTTTGATTTCCAGTTCTAACAGGAATTGGAGACCTCTAGAGTTTGAGGATGATGATCACGTCCTTATACGTGTCTCACCTCGACATGGTTTATGGAGATGTGGCCAAGGTGGCAAGTTATCTCCGAGGTTCAGCAGACCTTCTTAGGTCATCAGCTGGGTAGGTGGGGTGGTTTACCGCTTGACCCATCCACCTCAGTTGCACCAGGTTCACGACGATTTCCACGTATCTCAGTAGAGGAGATACGTGCTCGACCCTTCGCATATCATCGATCATGGGGAGCTGGACGATGGCGATGGGGTGACCTTCACGGAGGTTCCCATGGGGATCGAGGATCGACAGGGGTGGTCCTACGAGGGTGGTCGATTCCTTGGGTGCACTTTCTTTGGCAGTACGAGAACCTCCCGGTGAGCACATGGGAGCGGAAGGCTCAGATGCGTGCTTTGTACCGCCTTTATGACCCTATTTGGTGTTAAAGCTTTACGAGGACGTAAATCCCTGAGGTGGGAGTAATGTAAAGACCCGGAAATTTCAAGGAAAATATTTTTCTTAATTTTATTTGGAATTTTATAAGAACACAGTTTCTGACGGCGCCTGATTCTGAGACCCGGTGTGCCCAGAATCATTTTCCGAAGATTAGGCTCAGGTACGTTCAGTGAACGAACGAGCGGAATTTTCTAACTTTTGAACTGGTGCTCGGAATCAAATTCTGAGGGCACCGATGGGATCGTAGTGCCAGTATTTGCTTAGAAACGCCTTTTCTGGAGTTGCGTTTTCTTGGGTGTGGTTTTTAATTTTTGGGGGTTAAGTGAAGAAAATAAAATAAAGTGGTGCGACAAATTTATTTTATTTCACTTAAAAGCCACTTAAAGCCACTTGAGCTAAGTTAAAGCAGATAGGGTGCAATCCAAAAATATCCTACCCTCTAGGTAGGATATTTGTGAGGTGGGGCTCGCACGAGCCCCACCGTTTCTTTTCCTCTAAGTAACGCACCCGCGAAAACTCCTCATTAATGAAAGTCAACTGGTGCGTGTTCTTAAACTCTTAAACGCTCCTATTAATTGGGCAGTTTATTCGTTGAAATTAATTCTATGAATTAATCGGTCGTTAATTAGTTTGTTTTTCAATTTGTTGGCATATTAATAAAATAAGACCAACGCTTGTCTTATTGAGGATTACTCGTTGAGAGGATTTGGAGAAGACTCCAAGGCTTGAGATCTTCATCCTCCTTCGTGAAGAACGCGAAAAATGCGAAAAATGCGAAGAACGCGAAGAACGCCGTCACCCTCAGAGATCGACGACGCGACGACGCGACGCCGTGTTCCGCGATGCTAATGATTCTCCCTCCGCGACGCTTCTTCCATGACGATCCATCCCTGCGACAATCTTCGGTCGGCATCTTGAGGTAGGCGATTACGGTCCTCTTATTTCTTTGTGGATTATAACATCAACATGGATTTAATTGTTATAATTAAATCTGTATGTCCTTGATCCTCGGAGTTTGTCGACGTGACTCCGTATACCGCGATGACGCGACACCCTTCCACGACGCAATGATCATCTTCTACCGCGACGGTCAATTCTGCGAAGAACTCGTTCGACGACAACGACAAGCTAGGGGTCGTTTTGGAAATGATTTCTTTTACCTATGTTTGTTTTCCTCCAAGGAAAGAACGTGGAAAAACCAATTAACAAGTTGGTTCACGGATTATTCTTGCAGGATGTGGTTTATCAATTGCTGGGATTCATGGTATTGTTTCAAACCGCTAACGCGGTGGGTGCGGACCAACGAACAAGTCCGAACCCACCACCCTTATTTCTTAGTGGGCGGAATGGCGGACGATGACAAAACATGCCGCAGAGACGATTTGTTGATTCCGCAGTGAAGAACGGGACCCGAGATGAACTACGGCGTAGACGGAAATGGATTCGGACAACCGGAGCAACTCCGGTGGCCCGCGGACTCCACCGGCGGTGCGGGTCACCGGTGCCCTGGCGCGCCGCCGGACGGAGCCGCCGCGGCTGAAGTCGCAGTGGCGGGATACGGTTCCGCGGCCGCGCGGAACCGGAGGCAGGGACGCGGCGGCCCGACCGCGTCCGGTGACACCGAGCGACCCCACGCGGGGTCGCGGCTTCTTTTCACGCGGGGCAGCACGCCCCCCCCCGCGGTTCCTTCGCTTGGCCGCTCGGCCGACCCGAGCTGAACCGAGCCGACCCGTAGGGCCGGGTCGCGCCCAGACCGGGCTGGGCCACCCTGGCCGGGTCGCACCTAACCGGGTCGGGTCCTCCCGGTTCGGGCTGACCCGGGGGGGTCGGGTTGGGTCGGTCTGGGCCCAGACCCCCCGTTTTCGGACTCCTTTGGTTTTTCGCCCATATCTTGGGCTATGGGCCTGCGAACGATGCACCGTCAGTGGAGATGTGATCCTTGGATCGAGACGGTCGTTTCGGTATAGTACACCCAAGGTTTCGGAATACTTGGGGTTCGGCCGGGTTGGTTTGTACACGAAACCAACCGGGCCCTCGGAGCGGAAACACTCATATCTTGAGCTCTGGACGTCTGATTGACGTGTCGTCGACTTTGATGGATTCCTCTAAGTGAGACAGATCTTTTGGATTACTCCGCTCGAGGTTTGGATGCCTTCGGAATGCGGTCGGGTTGGTTCACTCACGAAACCAACCGGGCCCCTGGAACGAAAAAGCCAATAACTCACAGACCGGCCGTCCAATTGACGCGCCGTCTGTCTCGTTAAATTCCTCTTAAGGAGACAGAAGTTTTGGCATACTTCGCCCGAGTTTTGGTTGCTGTTGGATAGTGGCAGGGTTGGATTGTACCCGAAATCCAACCGGGCCCTTGGAACGGGAAAACTGATATCTTTCAGACCGGACGTCTGTTTGATGAACCGTCAGCGGCGTTGGTGATCACGTTGAGAAACGGTCCCTTTGAGTATACCCTATGAGAGTTCGGGGTACAGTTGAGTTACGGCCAGGTTGGTTCTCACACAAAACCAACCAGGCCCTAGGGACGAAAAGGCTAGTAACTCACAGACCAGGCGTCTGATTGACGCGCTGTCTGTTGTGTTGAGACCCCTGTGACGAGGCGGTCCCTTGAGATACTTCTTCGTGGAACCTTGTGATACTTGTAGTATCGACCAGCAGCTCGTGGAGCGGACCCTCCCGGAGACGAGCGTGCGGAATACGGAGACCGTGTAGCCGGCTGAGACCTGACGACTGCTTGACCGATCGACTAGGTGTGTTTCGGATAGCCCAGTGGGGAGCGATTGGTTGTACAAGACCCACGACAGAGGTGAGCTTGGTTGTAGCGGCAGACCCACGGTACTCAACAGAAGGAGTACCTCTTGAGGCTATGAGGGGGAGCGCTTGGTTGTAGCGGTAAACCCATGGTGGGAAGCGCTTGGTTGTAGCAGCAGGTCCACAGTACTCGACAGGAGGAGTACTTCAGCATTCTCAGGTTAGTGAGCAGTACCTCAGAGTCGTGATAGGAACACTGTACACTCCAGAGACGGGGCTCTTCAGCAGTTGCGGTTTCGATAATGAAAATCCTGGTTTGAGATGAGTCTATGACCTTTGTGTTTCCTCATGATTGATATGGGTTACTTGATAACTTAGGTATATGTATGGGAATATACTTGGGTAGTGGTTATCCATTGATTTCATAATCCTTGTGTTTCCTCATGATTGGGATGGGTTACTTGATAACTTAGGTATATGTGTGGGCATATACCTATGTAGATGTTATCTGTTGAGATATTCTTTATGGTTATCCTTATTGGTTTTAGTGAGACCTCTAGGGTCTCAGGGTCCCTACTGAGTATCGTTACACTCACCACTGCACGGGCTATGCCCGCACCTCGTTGTGTTGGTTGCAGACGACGGGCAGTGCTGACGGAGGCCGAGTGTTCGAGGACTGGACGGTACCCGGAGGTAGACTACACGACGAGTCCGTACCCGGAGGTGGACTACACGATGAGTCAGTATCCGGAGGTGGACTTCACGGCGAGACGACACTCAGAGGAGGTTGACGGGCGAGAGCGTTATGGAGGCTATCTGTACCTACCCTTCACGTAGGATCCATGGTGGACGATCCAGGAGCTGTGCCATATGTACCTACCCTTCAGGTAGGATCCAAGGAGGACGACCCAGGAGCCGCTTCCGTCCTTCCAGCTGTTGTCTTTTACTGTTGTACATTGTTCAGCTGTAGTTGTAATTTCATTTGGGTTTGTATTCTGGCCCATTTACCTTTCAGCACTTCTGTTTGTACTTAGTGTTTTACTTCCGCTTGTACTCTGTGGTGTTTTGATTACTTTTATAAAGGCAATGACTTCCCAGTTATCGGGATTTATGCCTTTGGTGCTAGTCGCCAGCCCCAGGCCTATGGAAGGCGGGCTTGGGGTAGTCACGGCACGGGCCCCGAGGACGGGTCGTGACATTAGTTTCCTAACATTCCCTTGGATTAGAGGGTGTAGTTGGAAACATTCATTTTTTAGGGATAATCCATGAGATTTTGGGGTGTCAGTGTCCAAACTAGGATGTATTAGGTCTTATAATGGGAGGCCTTCAATTAACAGATTTTTTATACATTTTTACTAATTTTTTAAAGCTATATTAGGCATAGAAGTTTATTGGCACTAGTAGAATAACGGTCTTTAATATCAATTTTTGACCGACATTGATGTTTCTGAAATGTAAAATAAGATTTTTTCCTTTAGTTTTTATAAACCAAAGCTAAAAAGGATTTTTTTCATTAGATTTTACAAGACTGATTCCAAAAACTTAATTAAAAGTTTTTTTGTCATCTATTTTTATAAAAAACATAATCCAATATTATAAAAAATATATTTTGGGTGTTTTTTTTAAAAACCATGAAGATAAAAATTTAAAAAAAAAATTATTTTATAAAAAATTTAATAAAAGATTTTATAGATCATGAAGCTAAAACAGAATTATGAGTCCAAAGTTATGGCTATCATAATTAAGGCTTCTCAATGTTTTGATAGATACAACTCATTTTAAAGAAAACATTAGAAACATAAATTAAAATTGCATACACCATATGAAAATAAAATAATATTAATGGTTAGACAATATTTAAATTAATTTATGAGTTTCCATCAAAAGGATATGTTATTTGTCATTATATTTCATTTATTTAGGTTAAAACTCATGCCTCAATGAAAATAGTTATTGATAATGAATTTTTTACCTCTATTGGAAAATTTAATCTGAATTTTATATATTTGTAACTCGATCATAATAATAAATCATCATTATAAAGAATATTATATAAATTTTTAGTAATGATGGAAAATAATAATAAAGAAATTAATTTATTAAAATAGATATCGGGTCAATATCATCGATTGAATCCATGTTCAATATTTGATAGAATTAAAGAGGTTGAAAATGGTGAATGAAAGAGAAGGTGGATTTATATATAGTAAAATATATATTTTCAATGGAGTTGTATAAAAATTTAGTGGGGAATTTAAAAATTTAATTGTGTATTTTGAAAAAAAATAAAATACCAATCCAACATATTTTCCGATAAATGTTTTGTGTTAGTTTTCTAAAAAACCGACAGAAAAATTAAAACAAATTGTCGTAGGTTATAAGAATAACCAACACCAAAAATTTTAAAATATATATATATTTGGAGTTTTTTTCCTAAAACACAAATTCTGATAATTAAAAAAATTACTATTTTTAAAATCATTTCCTATGATTAGACTTAAATGGTCATGGAGCTAAAGAAAAGTTATGGATTGAAATTTATGGCTTTTGAATGTTGGATATCTTTAGGAATTCTCTTAGAGATATTCATATTTTGACATTCATAAATTTTAATCTGTAGCTCTATTTTATCTCCATGGAAATTCAAATCTATGCATAGGAAATTATATAAAACATTGAATTATTTTAAAATTTTTATCATCGATATTTTTAAAAACTGATAACAAAAATAATTTTTTAACTAATGGGTCATGTTTTCCAAAACCAACAAAAAAATAATTTTTTTAACTTTTTGTTGTCAGTTTATTTTAAAAAATTCCAAATTGAAATTTAGGGGTATTTTGGCATCTTTGTTTTATAAAACCGATGCAAAAAAACCAATTGTCATCAAGATTAAACAAAACTGATGCTAAAAATTCTCTACGAACATATTTTTCATCAGTTTATAAGAAACTGATGTCATATTTTTTACGTTAAAGACCAGTTTTGTAACACCCCAAGATTTCATAATATTTTATCTCATTAAAGTAATTCAATAGCTTATGCTACAAGCAACACTGAATTCGAACACACCACAACTTACCAAACTAGCCATTCAAAAAGTGGTTATGAATATTATTAACTTCATTTTGAATCTTATATATTCTATAGAATTTTAACACCCATATTATGTGTTTCTTAGACATAATATAAGAACAAATTCATTTTTTTAGATAAAGGAAGTATTTTTCAACAATGAAATTTTACCGCCTACTAATTGTGATTTTTTAAATGAAATATCTAAAAAATTTATATTAAATTTGAAACAATAAAATTCTTATTTAGAATAGGGACATAAATATTTAGTTTTGAAAATTTTTTGGTACTTTTCTAATATCTTTTATATTTTGATGATGAGTGAAAAATACTTCGTTTTAATTGAAAACAACTTTTTTAATCGAAATAATTTATAGTTCTAAATTAATAATTTAAATGGTTTTGAAGTATAATTAAATTATATTTTTATCATTTAATACAATTTAGGTCATTATAAGAAATATCACATTTAAATTTGACCTAAACACATGTCAATATTTTGTTAGTTTTTACTTATTCAAAAACCCAATTTTTGGTTTTGAAAACGTGAATAAATTTTAAATTAATAAATGCAACTTCTATATTTTTAATTTGGTAAAGTGGGTTCATTTTTGAATTTGGAATATCAAAATTAGCTTAGGGTAAATTTGTGGTATTTTTATGAAAACTTTCAATTTTTGATAAATAGTGAAAAACATTGTGTTTTTGGTTAAAATCAACTTTTTAGTTAAATAATTATTTATTTTACTTAAAATTATTTTAGGCCAAAATAGATAAACAATACCTATATACATTCAATTTAATTCATTGGATTCATTTTATAATAAGTTTAGATATATAAAAATTTTATTAAACTATTTACTATCTTTTACCCACCTCCTTAGAGCATTTGCAAATTTGCATAAAACTTAATTTTACCACTTCTTTGAGTTGAATTTAAAAAATCTAAGAGGCACAGTTGATATCAGTATGTAAAATTTGGTTCAATAATCTGAAAATAATTTTTGGTGAATAGTAACTTTTGACTTTTATTTACCACGGTTAAATGTAAATAGGGTAATTAAGGGTAAAAATGATATCCTAATTACCCTAACACATGTCCTAATTCTATTGGATATGTATAATTAGACCAAGAACAACCTTAGGAATAAAATATTATCCTCTTTGGTCCACTTATATTAGATTGGGATATTTATTTTTATTTTATTTATAGAATAGTTAAAAGAGTTAAATTCAAAGTTTAATAACTTAACCATTTTTAATATAGGGTTATATGTAAGATAAATTCGACTATAAATATTCATTATAAATCTAAATATTTCATAAATAATGGTATATTATTTATAATATTTAGACATTAAATAATTTAATTTATTTATCACACAATGATGATGTAATAATTACCTTATTAATGAAATATTAAAATAATTGATATTATAAAGATCCAAATAAATGATAATTCAGAATTATGATGAATTCCACTAATTCTCTAGGTTAATATTACATGTCAGTGTTTATTATATATATTTGTTTCTAAGTGATAAGGTTGTTATGACTTTCAGAAAAACAAAATACCAAATTCTGTCAAAATTAGAAGAAAATAATTTTTAAAACAAATACTATATTATTGGTTGATATAATATTCCCAAAAATATAAGGTTTAAGAATAGGAATTAAATAATTTTATATATTTCATTAATGAATCACTTGATGTTTTCTTGGATGTTTAGAGTATGTTTATTAACCATATAGTGTAATAATACAAGAATATGCGGTAAAAGTTAAAATATTTAACTAAGAGTTAAATCTAAAAGATAATGTTAAAATGGTAACATAAACATGTATAAAATATATTGGTTGAGAGTATTGAGACCATTAATCACCTAAGTCCCGAAATAAATTCATTTGGAGCTATTATAATCCAAGAATGATTGTCTAATAAATTAATATTTTAATCTTTTCCTAAAGTGACCCTCACCCCTCTTATAAAATGGCACTTCCCCTTATCTCAAAACCACGCCTCCAAATACATTTAGCTCGGCCAAACCCTACTCAAATATACTACCAAATTCCCTCACATCAACCTAGAGTCCTTAATTTTATCAGAAATCCAACCTAAGGATCCCTTTTGATCAACTCAAAAGGAAACACCCAAAGAAGAGGTAAAAATTTCACCACCCTCTTTCAAGTTATGTTCTTCTTCCACTTCCTCTTTCTTTGTTGTTTCCATACCAAAATAATAAATTTATTACCTCATAAATATTGTGATGTTTTTATAAATATTTTACAACCATATTCTTTATTCTATCCATCCTATAAATGACAAAGTCACTATATGTGCGTGCGTATGGCTTACCGTCTCCACGTCGTTGTGTAGTTTGTTATTTAACCACTTCATTATTTGGATGGGAATAATAATGAGTATAACTGATGTAAGTAATAAATATAACATTTTAATGATTCTGTATATATTATATACCATCCAATTACATACAATTTTACCATCAATATAATTATATTTTTACTCATGCGTACGTACGGATTACCATCTCCATGACGTGACGAGATTAATTCCCACGTTCACCATTAAATAATGATTATAAAAATATATATTATTAAAAACTATGTAATATATGACATAATAATGCTACTAGATATATATATATTTATGTATGTATGTATGTACATACATATATCTTATTCACAAACTTCCGTTCAATACAATATCAAAACGAAAAAAACTTTTATGGGTATGTTTTTACTTGGACATATTTATTATACATGTCTTTGTTTCATAAAAGAGTTTTAAAAGGGATTATTTTTAAATGACTTTTTACTAAAACATAATTTTAAATGTTTTAAAGATTTATTCTTCTAAGCATTTCTCATTAATGTTACTGTTTTCAAAATGGTTTTAATGATTTATTTATATGGACATGAATGTTTTAAAATGTCAGTTCCGTTCAAAAGTTTCAAGTGGTATGGGGAAATTTGATTCAAAACTATCTTATAAGTGACTTAATTTATAAATTATTTGACTTTTAAATGATTTCATGAAAAAGGGATATTTATCTCAAATATTAATACGGATCCCTTTCAACTATGCCAACATCTTTTACGAGATATTATTCTAGATCGAGGATGATTTATTATGATACAAATATTCCATATTTTATTGATGGTTTTGTGATATATCTAATTGTGGATGAGTTATTTTTATACCATTCATGTTTTAGGTTTTAAGTATTGACATTTCGTATGCCAGTTTTAATATCAATGTTTATGTTATGTTTCAACCCTTTCATATGAGGAATGTATTAGACGTAGTAAGTGATAGGAGGAGCCTGCTATAGCTCCTCGATGCATCAGTATGTCTCATGAGACAATTAGACATGAAATTTTATTTGGCCTTTCCCAATTTGGCATATGGTTTTTGTTATGGCCTTAATCATTTTTAGAGGTTTTGGCCGAGGCCTTGAAGAAATGTTTCAGAATGTATGGCATTATACATTCCCTCGTTATGAAAATAATATTGATGGTTCATGTGGTTATTCGACTAGAAGAATACCCATGAATATGTTTTATTATTTCATTATTTACTTATCTCATATTTCTTCCATAAATTGTTCGTGTTTATTATTGGTAAAGGCATGTGTTTTCTATTATTCATCATGCCTATTGATTATGTTATCTTCCGCTAAATTGTTTACCCTTACTAAGCATCTGAGATCACCCGTTTCTTATGTTTTATTTTCTGAGGATTTCCAAGAAGTGTATTATGATTGATATGAAGGGTTAAGATAAAAGGGAATAACGTAATTCTCAAAGAACTATTTATGATTTATTTTATGTCTAAAATTGTAATGTGACGTTGATGTATGTAATCAATTTCCAAGATTGCTAAACCGATCGGTCTTTCAGGACATTATTTACTTGTATCATGCCAATGTATTAAAATAATGCACTGACTCTGGGTAACTAGGGTCCGGATGTTACAGTTGGTATCAGATGAAATTTAGAAACAACCTTGGAATTAGATTCAGATAAACTCTGATTAGTGAAAATTAACATAATATAGACATTGAGGATTAGTATACAAGAACATCCTAGAATTGTTGTAATTTATAGATTTTGTGTATTTTCCAAGAAATACATCCCCATTTGGATATGATCAGTTAGAGGCGACTCTAGAACAGATGTATCTAATACTGAAAAATATGACAAGGAGTTTCGGGCTTGACCTGATGTATCCCGGTACACTATAATGGGACTTACTGGACTCTTGGATACGACACTCCTGAGGGATATGCTTAGGATAATTCACATTTTTCTTATAAACCATTATGAAGGATTTATTAGTATATACTTCCTCAAAGAAAACATTTTTTATTATTATGGATTATATCCATAAACTGTTCAATTTATGTTAAGTGTTTTACAAGTTTGGATTATGTATTGCGATTCTAAAACTATTATACTGTATGTTATTGGTTCGAAATGGCGCATAGTGGAAGGAATGGAAATTTTATCACCGCATGTAATCCATGTAGGGAAGTCCCTCCTACTAAAGATAATTATATTGGAGCTGGTGATTCAACTGGTGTTGATCACCTTATCACCATACTGGGACAACTCACATAGGTTATGAATAATAATCTTAATCATATGGAGACACCTGATCCACAACATGGATGATCAATGTTAGACCGATTCATGAGGCAACAAACACCAAAATTCAATGGGTCTACAAATACATTTGTAGATGATAAATGGATAAGTTCTTTAGACAAAATATTTCATGCTTGGGGGAGTAACAAATAGAAAAAGTTGTCATGGTAGTTTATCGCCTCACGGGAGATACAGATCAATGGTGGTCATTATTTCAAAACACAAAGGAAGATGAAGAGGTATCATGTATAGAATAGAGGGAGTTTAAAGAGCTTTATTTAGAAAAATACTTTCCTCGTGACCATCAAGAAGATATGCAAAGGTAATTTATGAGTCTGAGACAAAAAGGAGAATGAGAATGTCGCAAAGTATGAAGCTAACATTACAAGGTTAGCAAGAAATGATGCGGATTATATACATAACCCAAGAAGTAATATTGATCGTTTATTCGATATGTTAAAACCATTTCTCAGTTGAGAATTAGTCTCACAATCCTTTTCATCATACGAAGATATTAGCTCATGAGCTATCAAAATAGAAAAGGAATTCTCTATGTCTTACGACTTTGAAGCAAAGTAAGAGAAGAAGAGATTCATTGAACACTTTGGGAAAGAAAATAAGGAAATAGGGAAGAAGGGAAGAGTTGTGTTTCCAACCTGTGATAATTGTGGAATGAAGCATCATGCTTCCTACCTAAAAGGAATGGTAGTTTGTTATAAATGTGTAAAAAAGGTCACCAGGATCATGATTGCAAGAGAAATAAAGAGGTTTTCAATGTTCAATGCTAAAATTGTAGAGAAATAAGTCATTATAAAAAAGAATGTCCTAAGTTCCAAGGAAACTTACCTTAGAAAAGGCCGAAGGGGTAAGACCAAGCTTATGATGTTACTACAGTTGAAGAGGAATAAATAAGGTATTTGTGTTTTTGGATTCAAGATTTATTTTCAGGTTATAAGAATAATCTGATATATATAAGGATTTTACTATAGTAAATTTTGTTTTCATTAAGGTTTTAATATGATGAAGGTAATCATATTTTCAGTATGTGACAATAAGAGAATCTTTACGTTGTTTGGGGAATCTTATGTTACAATTGATTTTGGAATTTAGAGACCTTTTAGAGAGAATTTGGGAAGTAGTATTTTGGATAACTATAAAGGTTGGAATGGATTATGTTGATCTTTGGATAGTGTTTTTTAAAATTATCTTTGGAATATTTTAATACTATAGCTTTAAAAAAAGGAAACCCTTTAGGTTGGGAAATAACCCGTCCCATCGGACAAAGCTGCAGGAATCGGACCCACAACCAAAGTGAGACAAGGCTTCATGACCTACCACTAGCCTACAGGAATTCCCCAGTTATTATAAATTTGTTTTCTTCATGGTATATATCTGGAACCTTATATGATTAGGATAAATATAATATTTTTGAGTTCTGTTATCTTTTGGAGTGAAAGATTAGTTTGTTAAAGAAATTAGTTAATGGAAGAAACTCTACTTGTCAAGTATATATATATATATATATTATTCTATGAAGTAAGTAATTCTTAAACATTAGGTAAGGGATATTAAAACAAAAAATGTTTTATCCAAATACCTTAGGTTTTGTTGAAGCGATGATATTCTAAATCATCTTAGATTGATGGATTTGAGGCCCTCAATTTTACACTTGTTTGTGATTGATGACCTCAATCACTCACAATAAATATTTATTTTTTTTCCTCCAATTATGTATTTGTAATTTCCACCAATGTTCTTTTATTCAAAACCGTAAGTTGGTGGTTACTTTTTCATTTCCCTTTCCCTCTTATTAAGACTAAATTGTATTAACCCTATTTTCGATATGGGTTTTCTACAAAGGCTTTTCCTATTTTCAACCACTTATTTTAAAAGAATAAATTTAAATTGAGAGGGCACAATTTATTGAAGAAGGGGAGAATGTATCACCCCAATATTTCATAGTATTTTATCTCATTAATGTTATTCAATAGCTTACGCTACACGCAACACTGAGTTCGAACACACCTCAACTTACCAAACTACCCGTTCAAAAAGCAGTTATGAATAGTATTAACTGAATTTTGAATCTTATATATTCTATATAATTTTAACACCAATATTATGTGTTTCTTAGAGATAATATAAGAACAAATTAAATTTTTCAGATAAAGGAAGTATTTTACAAAAATGCAATATTACCATCAACTAATGGTGATTTTTTTAAATGCAATATGTTACACTTTTATATTAAATTTGACATAATAAACTTCTTATTTAAAATTGGGACATAAAAATTTAGTTTGGACAGATTTTTTGTACTTTTCTCATAACTTTTATATTTTGATGAGGAGTAAAAAATACTATGTTTTAATTGAAAAAAAAAATTTTAATCGAAATAATTTATATTGTTAAATTATTAAATTGAATGGTTTTGAAGTATAATTAGATTATATTTTTATCATTTAATACAATTTAAGTCATTATAAGAAATTTCACATTTAATTTTTACATAAACACAAGTCAATCTTTTGTTAGTTTTTACTTTTTTAAAAACCCGGTTTTTTGTTTTGACAACGGGAATTAATTTTGAATTAAAAAAATCAAATTATATGTTTTTAATTTGGTAAAATGGACTTTATTTTTAAATTTTTAATATCAAAATTATCTTAGGGTAAATTTTTTGTATTTTTCAGAAAACATTCAATTTTTTATGAACAGTAAAAAACACTATGTTATTCGTTAAAACCGATTTTTTATTCAAATAATTATTTGTTTTATTTAAATTTATTTCAGTTAAAAATAGATACATAATTCCGATATATGTTCAATGTAATTCATTGGAGTCATTTTATAATAAGTTTAGATATATAAAAATTTTATTGAACTTTTTACCGTCTTTTACCCACCTCCTTGGAGCATTTGCAAATTTGCATAAAACTTAATGTTGTCTCTTCTGTAAGTTGAATTTCAAAAAATTCAAGAGACATGGATAATATCAATAAGTAAAATGTGGTTCAATAATATGAAAATAAGTTTTTTGTGAATAGTAACTTTTGACTTTTATTTACCACTGTTAAAAGTAAATAGGATAATTAAGGGTGAAAATGATATCATAATTATATTAGCACATGTCCTAACTCTATTGGATACGTATAATTCGAACAAAAACAACATTAGGAATAAAATATGATAATTTTTGGTCCACTTGAATTAGATTAGGACATTTATTATTATTTTATTTAAGGAAGAGTAAAAAGAGTTAAATTCAAAGCTTAATAACTTAAACAATTTTAATATAGGGTTATAGATAAGAAACATTCATATATATATATTAATTATAAAGATAAAAATATTTCATACATAATGGTTTATTATTTATAATTTTAAGACACTAAATAATTTAATTTTTTAATGACACAATGATGATGCAGTAATTACCTTATTAATGAAATATTAAAATAATTGATATTATAAATATCCAAATAAATGTAAATTGAGACTTATGATAAATTAAATTTATTTTATAGTTTAATAAGACATTTTTGGATTAATTAGATATTTTTTTAGAAGTGATAAGGTTGTTATGACTTTCACCAAAACAAAATACCAAATAGTTTCCAAATTGACATAAATTAATTTTTAAAACAAATACTATATTATTGGTTGATATAATATTCAAAAAAATATAAGGTTCATACAAAGGGATTAAATAATATTATATAGCTCATTAATGAACCACTTGAGTTTTTCTTGGAATTTTATAGTAAGTTTATTAACCATATAGTGTATGAATACAAGAAGACACTGTAAAAGTTAAATTATTTAACTAAGAGTTAAATCTTAAAGATAAGGTTAAAATGGTAACCTAAACATGTCAAAAACCTATTGGTTGAGAGGATTTAGACCTGTAACCACCTAAGTATCAAAATAAATTCATTTTTAGCCATTATAAAATGAAAATGATTGTATAATAAATTAATATTTTAATATTTTCCTAAAGTGACCCTCACACCTCTTATAAAAGGGCATTTCCCCTTATCAAAAAATCACACCTACAAAGCAATTTGGCTCAACCAAAACAGCCCAGATATACTCCAAACGTCCCTCACATCAACCTAGAGTCCTCAATTTGATCAGAAAGAAAACCTCAGGATCCCTTTTGATCAACTCAAAAGGAAACACCCGAAGAATAGGTAATAATTTCACCACCCACTTTCCAGTTCTTTTCTTCTTCCACTTCCTATTTTTTTGTTTTTTCCATACCAAAAGAATAAGTCCAGTACCTCCTACATACTGTGATGTTATTATAAATATGGTACAGCCATATTCATTATTCTATCCATCCAATAAATGAAAAAGTCACCATACTTGCATATGTACAGCTTACTGTCTCCACTTCATGGTGTAGTTTATTATTCAAACACCTCATTATTTGGATGGGTATAATAATGTGTATAACTGATGTAAATAATAAATATAACATGTTAATTATTATTTATATATGATATACCATCCAATTACATACTATTTCACCATCTATATAATGAGATTGTCGATTGTGTGTACGTAAGGATTATCGTCTCCACGACGTGATGAGATTCATTCCCACGTTCACCATTCAACAATGATTATAAAAATATATATTATTAGTAAGTATGTAATATATGAAATAATAATGATACTGTATATGTATGTATGTATACCAACCTGAATGGCCCGAAGGCCTTCATTTTTATTGATTTTTTGATAACCCCCCTTTCAAGGGATGAGGGGAACCCTTACAAGACCCCTAGGCTCAGAGATTACATGGCCCATAGGCTTAGAAGATTACATGACCCGAAAGGTCTTAAGGAATTTAACCAGACTATCTACAAGGAATTCCCCTCCCTATAATCTGCATCATGATAGTAGCTCTATACCTTCACATGGCCGTTTGTCCAGGCTTACTGTGCAAGCACAGGCTAGTCCCGATGGCATAGCCATACCCTCTCATTCGGAAAAATCCATTTGGCTCTGCTCTGGTGAGTGCACCTGCTCTGAATCTTCTTCTGTAGGTTGCTCTTTTTTTGTAGTGTGTCTACGGCAACTGCATGTGGCCCGAAGGCCTTGAGGTGGCTTCAAAGCCCTACTGACCCGAAGGCCTGGGTGGCCTGAAAGCCTTAAGGACTCCAAACCCAAACAGATGGCCCAAGGTGAATAGTTCCAACAGCTATAGTTCCAAACATTACCTACTACAGTAACTACTACAGTGCCTGCAATAGTACCCACATAGTGTACAGTTCTACTACAGTGCTCGCACAATGTACAGTCTGCTATAGTACTGCTACAGTACTGCTACAGTACCCGGAAATATGCCTCTACCTTGTTTTGAGCTTCGGTCTTATGGATGCACTTAAGGATACCTCACCAACTAGTCTGAGGCTCATGTTCATTATATATTTACTTACATATATATTATTTACTTACTTACATTCAATATGATATGAAAATGGAAACAACATTTATGCGTATGTACGTCCTACCATCTCCATAAACGGTGCCTTCCATTTCATATATACATATATTATAAATATTTATATTCTTAATATATATGATATGTAAATCTAGTTTTATATTCTGGAATTATTTAAATCATGATCTAAATGATACAATCATGAATAACAAGTTAAGACCTATACGATAAAAAAGAGATTATTACCCAAAATGTTAATTTAACATGTAAATCATTATTAAATGGGTAGTATAAAGTCATAAATGAATCATGTATGATATAATAAATATCAATATGGTTCTAGTATAATTTAATAACTTACTATGGTCATTATACATGTGGTTAAACGTACCCTAGACCAAAGGAAAGTGCAAGGTAAGGGTTAATTCCTCAATCTCATTATTATTCGAGATTGTTTATGGTAGTTTTTTACTTGGACATATTTATTATCCATTTCCATGTTTCATAAAAGAGTTTTAAAATGGATTCTATTTAAGGGAATTATTACTAAAACATCATTTTAAATGTTTTACAGATTTATTCTTCTAAACCTTTCTTATTAATGTTAATGTTTTAAAAATGGTTTTAAGGATTTATTTATATGACATGAATGTTTTAAAATGCTAGTTCCATTCAAAGGTTTCAAGTGGTATGGGAAAATTTGATTCAAAACATTCTTTTAAATTACTTCCTTTATAAATTATGTGACTTTTAAAAGATTTCATGAAGAAGGGATATTTCTCTCAAATATTTTACTGATCATTTTCGACTATGCCAAAATCCTTTATGGTATATTATTCTTGATCGAGGTTGATTTATTAAGATACAAATATTCCATATTTTATTGAAGGTTTTCTTATATATTTGACCATGGATGATTTATTTTTATATCGTTAATGTTTTAGGGTTAAAGTATTGACATTTTGTACACTAGTTTTAATATGAATTTTTATGTTATATTTCATCCTTTTCATATGAGGAGTGTATTGGTCTTATTAAGTGATGGGTGCAACCTACTATAGCTCCTCTATGCATCGGTAGGTCTCATGAGGCAATTAGACGTGGAATTAGACAAGGCCTTTCTAAAATTGATATATGGTTTTGGCTGAGGCATTAATCATTTTTAGACGTCCTGTTTGAGGCCTTAAAAAAATGTTTCAGAATGTCTGGCATTATACATTCCCTTATTATGAAAATAATATTGATGGTTCATGTGGTTATTAGACTTATAGAATACCCATGAGTATGTTTTATTATGGATTTTTTTAATCAAATCATATTTCTTCCATAAAGTGTTCATATTTATTATTTATAAAGGCTTGTGTTTTCAATTATTCACCATGCCTATTGATTATGTTATATTCTGCTAAATTGTTTCCCCATACTGAGCATTTGAGCTCACCCCTTTCTTAGGTTTTATTTTCCCTAGACTTCCAAGAAGTGTATTATGATTGATATACAGGGTTAAGCTAAAAGGGAATAATGGCATTCTCAAATAACTATCTATGTTGTATTTTATGTCGGAAATTGTAATGTGAAGTTGATGTTTGTAAACTATTTCCAAGATTGCAATACTGATCAGTCTTTCAGGACATTATTTCCTTGTATCATACCAATATATTAAAATATTTCACCAACTCTTGGTAGATGGGTCAGGGCATTAAAAGTTTTCTACTAGCGTTAGCTCCATCAAGGAGTGTTGTTAGTGACTGATTATTTTACATAATTCATGATGTTATTACATTTTACTCTTTTTTATATGAATAATTCCCACAAGTTCCTCATTTTTTTATTTTCCTTTTTCTATATTTGATGTATTATGTTAATATGATCGATATATCCTCAATTTTAGAGGTATTTAACAAGGATCTTACTATATAAAAGTCCCGAATATAGGGAAGTGTAGTGGGATCATTCTCTTTTATTAGTACTTCTAGTGGTGGGCCGTCTAGTATATTTGTTACTTTATCTTAGTGTGGTAAGTACAAGTTATCCATTGAGATTCCCAAGGGTATAATAAGCCATTCATGGTAGGGAAAACCTCTTTACTTCCTCTTTCAAGATGATCTTCTATTATATGTTTTCTATGTGCATGGTTAATCAAATTTTTCATTTTATATTAAAACTCCCAATGGTATTTCCTTGGTAATGTAAATATATGGAATCTACAATGATTTTGTATAATTATTCATTAATATGGTATTTTAATAAGCTCATGGATGACATTTGCTTCTTTATCTCGGTCAGGGGGACCTTAGCAAATTTAGTATAGATTCATCTGGGAGGTCAGGATGAAGATTTTATTTTGTATATTAATGGATATAAATGTTTATTTCATTTATATAAATTCCTCATACCAATCATGGATTGAAAGGGTAGATATTTTGTTCTGATACAAGTAGTATCATTATATTGGACTAGGTCATATATATTGGGGTAGAGTGTCCTTCTATAATGATATTTATTATCTTCATTTCTTCTATTATGTTTTATCCACTTTTAACCATAAGAGAATCACATTCCTTTTTATGTACCAGTTGGGTATCAAGGTGGGGTATTGATTTGAATTTTTCATATTGTATTCTAATTATCGATACACCTTTATAAAATAGGTTTGAAATTATTCAAAAAATTTCTGAGTGTTCCATTGTTATTGGAAGCTACAGACACTTATGAGATTTTTTTCAAGCATATTCCCATATTTGATTCTATATTCAAGTTTGATTAGTTAATGAAATTCAATGATTATATTGACTGCTATTAGTGAAATTTTTCATTACATCCCTTCTATGTGGGATTATACCTTATTAGGAAATTGGTATTCTTTAGTAGGTTGAGTTAGTCCTAAACTTTGTAATTTAGAATCTATTATGCTCTAAATGGCTAGGATGGTATTTTAAGTTAAGTGAGAGATATTTATATGTACTTTATATCTTTTGTTGAATCATTTACTAGATATATTCAAGGATTATTTATTATTCTTTATTATTGATAAGGAGGTCAAATTCATGATCAATATCGTCTCAAGTGATGATCCCATATAGATTAAATATTATTACATGGAATTCGTCATGTTTAGAGAGTTATATAAAACATTGAATGATAATATTTTTAAGGGTTTTACATTCCGGAGTACTTCCACATAAGGAACTCTCTTTTATCACCAATAAGGTTGATGATAGTTAATGTATGTCTGTGTATTATTAGATTCTAAATAAGTTAGATATGAAATATTGTAACCAATGTCATGGATATATGATTTTAATGATTAATTGATGGTGTCTAAATGGTTCTAAAAGATTAATATATAATCAAGATATCTTAATTTGTGATTTAGGAAAGAGTATGTACATAATATTATATTTTGGAGAAGGTATTGGTTGTACTAGTTTCTTGTGATTACATTTAGTTTTTAAAATGTATAATAGGTGTTATTAGATCTTAATAATAGAATTTTTCATCATAATTTGAATTATTTTATAATGGTTTTTTTGATGATATCATAATATATTCTTGAACCTAGATGTTTTATGTTGAGAACTTGGATATAACATTTAGTGTGATTCAATCATATCATCTATATAAAGTGATCTTGAACTATCATTTCTATATTCAAGTGGTGAATTTTATCAGGAATATTGTCTCATTGGTGGAAATTTTACTAAACTAAATAAAACTTGGTCTAAGAAATCTTGGTACAAACCCAAGAATGTGTTTGAGATAGAGTTTTATTAGTTTATCTGGGTATTATTGATGTTATATTATTGATTTCTCTTTCTTGGCTATGCCTATGATGAGATTGATCATAAATGGAGTAAACTATGAGTGGGACAATCAATGTAAAGACATATTTTATATGTTTAATGAAAGATTACATCTACTATGAGTTGAATTAGGTATCATCCTAGTAATGGTTATAACATGTATTGTTTTACAAATTTATCTTATTTTGTGGAAATTATAATACAATAAGATCATGTTTTTTCTTATGGGTCTCATCATTTGTGAAACCATGAGTAGAACCAATTTAACCATAACATGGAACTTTTTGTATTTGTCAATTACTTATCATATTGAAACCATTATCTCATTGGGGAGATATTTTTGTATTATAACAAAATGTATGTTTTACTTCATGATTGTGAAAGGAGTTAGAAATATCCCAAACTTTTCTAGAGTTGAATCTAGCTTGAATTCATGTACTCTTTTTCCCTATTTATGTAATTTTTATAGTGTTGTGACTTAGGGTGTTTTGGTTGGAATTTTGATAAAAATATAAATTATAGGGATATGAAAGTATGGCGTATAGTTTTCCCTAACTGTGTGCCCCAACCCAGCTAATAGTATAAACCCAAGAAGAGGGGATTCAAATAGATGGGGCATGGTTTGGAAAACCATGCACCCTCTTAGGAGTAAACTTGTACCCTTAAAATAATTGGTTCACATTTTAGGTGCACTGTTAGGGAAAACCATGTGCCCCTTCCCAGCAAACCTTGCATGATTTTAAATGTAGGACAATATTAAATTTTAAAATCCCCCAAGCTTGCAAAAGTCACCTTTTTTAACCCCAATTTGTTCCTGGTCTTTCACATTTTTTGAACTCTCTATATAAATTCAAATACCTCCTGTCCTTTTTTATTCATGATTGAAATCTTAGATCAAAGGTCTTCTCCTCTCCCTATAAGTGAATTATATATCGGTTCTTCTCTTGTTCTTATCCCTTTTTCTTGAATTCTTTTGGAGATGTAATATTCTATTCTGGACATATCTAAATATATTTTCTAAGATCTAGATATATATTTTTATGATTTTTATTTTATTTAATCATGATTTAGGTTTTTGAGATTTTGATCTAGATCTACGTCATTGTGCCGCTCAATTTTTGGGGATTTATTTTGGTCTATTATTCTTTAATTATTTGAGGTATGTGGTTTAATATTTAATACCCATTGTTTTTATTTTGATATGTGTATGAAAATTATAGAGTTTCTATATTTCATTAGAAATTGGAATTCCTAAATTGGGTTATTTAATGTTACAAATTTTTTAATTGAAGTATTATTTAAATGGATGATTAATTTGGGAATTAATTATGAGATTTAGGGGCTTTCAAGTTAGATAATTAATTGGGGGATTAATTATGGTATATATGGATTATGATTTTGATAATTAATTGTGGAAATAATTATGATATGTTGAATTTGATGAATTGAGATTATTAGTTGAAGAATTAATTATGTTCTTTTCATGTCATTAATTGAGATAATTAATTGTGGGATTAATTATGTAATATTTATATCATAGATTAAGGTAATTAATTGTGGAATTAGTTATGAATAGTTGAGATTATGAATGTGATAATTAATTCTAAAAATTAATTATGAAATTTTGAGTTGGGAATATTGATTAACTACTTGTTAAATTAATTAATGGGTTTTATGAATTAATTAATGGGTGAATTAATTAAGGGTAATTATGTGAAAAAATAATTATTCAATTGGAAATGGAATTTCTGAGGATAATTAATTTTTGAATTAATTATGTGTTTATAAATGGTAACATGGTTATTCAACGTATGAATTAAATAGTGGGAACGTAGTCATTTTAAATCGTGAAGTATGAATGGAAACATGGTCATTCGGGTATGAATTAAAGAATGGGAACATGGTAATTCTAAAGTGTAAAAATAAATAATTGTAATAAGGGAATTCTGAGACATGAAATCCCTCAGGCATACTTTAGGCTCTGGCATGATCCGATGTAGGTATTGAGGTATGGGTGTCTACGGGAACCTGGATAGTTTATTTCGTTAAATAATTTATTGTTAGATAATGTAATTATTGTTTATATATGAATTTTACATATTACATTATTCAACTGCATACACTGTTATTTAATGGATTTTTTTAGAAACTATTGGTAGTGGCCAACTAATTTGTACTCAAACCCTACTCGGGCAGCCTAATTGGTACCCAACTAGACTTTATTGTTATAGGACATGTTAAGAGAAAAGTCCCTCTGTTAGATAGATGATTTGTGATGGAGCTTGGATTAGGGAACTAGATGTGGTTCAGGACTTTATTGGGAGTCATCATTGTCTTTATTTTTAATTTTAATTTACAAACATGACACATACAATAGCATGGCATGTTTTCTACTTTAGTTGGATAATATATTTCCTAATTTTATTATAATGGGATTCTGGTATTGTTTATGGATATATATCTTTCCTATATTGTTAATATATTTTCACTATTATTTTATTCTAACAAAATAGGGTATAATCACCCCATGATTGACATATCAGACCCTCAATGCTAGTCAGGAACCTCTGGAATATGGGGAGGTGCGCTTCAGGTCATGCGACTGACCAGCTCGAGGCACAAGCATGTGATACCCTGTCCAATATGTTACAAAGTTGTATCAAAAGTGTTTTCATTTATTATTATTTTATATTACTATTTGGGGAAAGGTAAATATGAAACTAGGAATAGTAAGATCTTGGACATGAAATCATACATGGGAGCTACAAACCCATGTTTGGGTGAAAATGTAAGTACCCAGGGTGGGATTGTTATTATTTTTTTTGATTGTATAGTTGAATATTATTTGACATTGGGTGAAGAACTTGTTTTGTGATCTGAAATTTATTTTATATATTTTATGAGCATTGACTTGTGGCATAGAATAACACGAGAGTTGAGTCTACATGCATCATTCTAGGCACTCAAGATTATTCTGTGACATACATAATTTTATGAACACACAACAAAACGGATTTTGGGTAATATTTTTGAAATTAAACTAATTTTCCTTTCTCATGAAATTAAATTGAAAATGGTTCCTAATGTGAAATCAGAAGTGGTAAAAAAAGATGTAATAATGTGAAAAATTGGGTGTTTAAATGTGAAAATGGAATAAAGAAAATGTGTTTACCCTAAACAACCAAGACATAGGAGTAGGATGGTTAAGGGAAGTGATAGCCCCTTAGATTTGAAATTTTTTTGAGATTTGGGGTAAATATTTATTGTGGACTTTTGTTGTTATTATTCCGACCAAAATTTAATGAAGTTTTGTTATGATCCCTCAAATGTGTGTTTGAAATTATAGATATATGCCACCATGGTGACGCTTATTGAGATGAAGACAGAAGGAGATGGTAAGAGATTCTCTACCAGTAGTGTAACCCGATTCATCGATAGTGTCAAGTGAGGAAGTAAGGGAGCAGTTCTGAGAGAACTTAAATAGGTTTTTAAAATTCATGGAAATAGAACCAGGGCAGGTTTTGAAGAGTATGTATGACTTTATGAGGGAGTTTCAATTGCAGCACCCTTCAATATTAACTAGAGAGGGTTTACCCAAGGGAACTTACTTCTGGGTTGAGTCCATCATGATGATAATTAACCATTTAGAGACTCCTACTGAGAGGACGTTCAAGTTGGATTCTCTTATTCTATGAGGATTTGTGAAGTGATGATGGGACATTCAAGCACGGACTAAATAGATTGATGGTAGGTTATGGAAGGACTTCTTGGATGGGTTGTTAGTGAACTTTTATCCGAAGAACCTAAGGCATGATAGAAAAGTAGAGTTCATGTGGATGGAACGGGGAAGAATGTTTGTGATGGATTATGTTGGACTCTTTACAGACTTACAACAATTTGATCAATCTTTGGTGAGAGATTAGAGTGATAAAGAGAGATGATTTCAGGATGGATTTAAGTGAGAGATTAAATCCCAAATTTACCTATTTCTATTAAATAAGTATACTGAGGTGGTGGATTTGGATCTCATAGATGAGAGGAACCTAAATGAGGCTTCTAGTGCTGAATACATAGCTTCTAATGGATGATATTAAGATGTGACTTTTGGGGATAGGAAGCAACATTGTTAGAAATTTATCAAGAGAAGGGGAGGTGAGGTGCACATATAGATGGATTAGTTGCATAAGAAATTATTGTAGTGTGATCTCCCATCAGTGTGGTATTCCATGCCATTGTCATCAACATTGTTCGTGACCACTGGTGGAGTACAGATCTTATGGAAAGATGGTACATATATAGAAGTTTTTTAGGACACAATGATAGATGGTTAGTGATAGAGGATAGAGATATAACCAGGGTGTGGAAAGGGGATCTTCTACACCATATAGGCCTGAAAGCAAGAGTTATACTGGATGACGTGGTAGAGGAGGTGGAAGTGGTGTTTTTGGGAAAGAGTTCTCATATCAATAGTGTGGTGTAACTCATGGGAGTCAGACTGCATCAAAGGGAAGAGGTGTAAGAAAATTATAAATAGTGCATCATAAACTTGAGGATAGTGAGGTTGGACATTAGACAATAATAGGTACTATTATTTTAGCTTCTATATTATCTAGTTACTTACTTGATATTGCAGTATCTCATTAGTGTATATCAGAATAACTTATTAATGGTTTGAGCCTAGAGGTGGAGTTTGTGAGAAAAAACTATAACAATACATCTACCATTGGGAGTATGGTTTAGAGACATCTTTTTGTATAGAGCATGTTATCTCAAGATTCGGTAGTATCAATATCTATGGTATCTATATATCCTTTAAATTTCAGGATTTGGCCTAATTATGGGCTTCTATTGTCTATTCACATAATGATCCCACATTGATTGTTACTATAGGAGAGTTACGTTTACGAATCCTAAGGGTTATCAGAACATTCACCATGGGGAGTGAGATATTGTGGAAGGCTGAGAAGGGCCAATTACTTAGAAACTAGGAGATATCACAAAATAGGTTACAAGTTTTTTTCTAGATGATAGAGGTGTAAAGCATGATATCTTTCCACAAGTGGTGGAATAATTTCAAGATGTTTTTCCTGAAGACTTATCAGGGATGAAACCTAAGAGATATGTGGAAGTCACTATTAATCTCATGTTGGGGGATGATCTAGATTATCTTCCACTATATAGAATGGCACTGAAAGAGCTTTAAGATCTCAAGACTCAGCCGGTGAAATTGAAGGATAAGGTATTTATCCATCCAAGTATGACCCCTTGGGGTTCTCTAGTGTATTTTTCTAAGAAGGAGGATGGGAATATTTTTTTATTGATTAAAAGAAGTTCAACCGAAACACTGTGAAGAATGGGAACCCTCTTCTTCTTAAAAAAGATCAATTTGGCCAATTGAAAGGATATTGTGTGTTCTCGAAGATCAACTTGATATTAGGGTATCATCAACTGAGAGTTTGGACTTATGATATACCGAGGAAAACATTCAAAAGTAGGTATGGGCTACAGAAGTTTATTATAGTGTATTTTGGGTTTAAGAACGCACCATCAAATTTTATTTCCTTGATAAACATAATCCTCCACCTGTACCTAGATCAGTTTCTTTTATTGTTTTTGGATGATATCTTTTTGTACTCTAAGACTCATGTGGATCATTCCCAACATCTCGAAATCATCCTAATTACACTAAGAGATCATCGTCTATACGTAATGATATATAAGTGTCAAATATGGATTTATTAGATACACTTCGTGGGTCAAATAATCTTATAGGAAGGTATGTGTGTCTAGACCTAGAGAAGGTTCTGGCAGTGGTTTCTTGGGAGAAACCCAGGAATGTATTATATGTCTATAGATTTATAGGGTTATCTGGATATTATTGTATATTCATCTAAGAATTTTATAGATTAAAAGTGATGATTTTTTTCTTGACTAGAAACGTCATAAATTATGATTGATCAAAATCATGTGAGAAGGCATTTGAGGAGTAAAATAAGCACTTTACATCAGTACTGATCTTGATCGAACACTATCCTGGTGAAGATTAAATGGATTATTATGATGATTATGGGATTGGTCTTGAAGATATTTTGATGTAGGGATATCGAGTTATAGCATATGTGTCTTGGAAGTTGAGGCCACGTGAACAGAACTAACCTACGCATGACCGCATGTTAGCAGTTGTGGTTTATGATTTGAAGTATTGGTGGTAATCTCTATTGGGTGGGAAGTTTATGGTGTTTTTCAATCACAATATCTTAAATTATATCTTCTCATTGTGATATTTGAATCTCTGGAAGAAGAGATGGGTTGAGTATATGAAGTCATTTGATTTTTAGCTAGAATATAATCTTGGGAAGGGAAACATTATGGATGATGCTTTGAGTAGGAAAACTCAGACTCAGAAGATTTACGTGTCTAATGTTGAGTGAATGATGATGGACCTTTTGACTAAGATAGAAGTGGTGGTTTAGGATAGTCAAGAGAATATGACTTTTGTATCGGTTTCAGTTGAGTATACACATTTAAGCCAGATTAGAAACAGGCAGCATAAGGTTCCAAAATGTTTGACCTAGTGGGAAATCCTTGAAGGTGAGGATTCACCATAATATTTTCTTCATAGATGATTATGAGATCATCTATGTCATGAATCGGTTTACTGGGCCTATGAGTATGTGGGCGGAGTTGATGTGGTAATCTCATGCCTTAAAGTAGGAAGTACAACTGGGTGTAACAAAAATGTACCATGAACCATGATAATACTTTTGTTGGTTGAGTATGAAAAAGAAGATAGAAGTGTTTGTGACATGATGTTGAACCTATCAGCAGGTGAAGGAAGAGCATCAACAACATGGAGGTTTGATGTAGCCACTTCTCATTCTGGAATGGAAGTGGGATGACACGACTATGGATTTTTTTGTGGGTATTCTAAAGATTCTAAGGAATAATGACTCTATGTAGACAATTATGGATGTACTAAAGAAATTATTGCATTTATTTCTTATAATAGTGACTTTATCATTAGATCAACTAGAAGATTTTTATGATTGGGAGATAGTTTGTCTATATGGGGTGCCACAAAATACAGTTTTAGATTTGGACTTACATTTCACCTCATGATTCTGTAGGACATGAACAAGGTGCTTTGTAAATAGGTATTATTGTTGATGGATTCTCAGACATAGATTGATGGGAAGTCGAAGTGTACAATATAGGTTTTTGTGGATATGTGGTGGGTGTGTGTTATTTAATTCAGTGGGTCTTGGGAGAAACACATGGATTTAGTAGATTTTTCTTATAAAAACAGTTATCAAGAAATTATACAAATGTAACCTTAAGAATATCTTTATGGTAGGCCATGTAGATCATCTTTATGATAAATAAAGGTAGATGAGTTAGAGTTGTTAGGACAGAGTGTCTTGTAGGAGACATCAGAGCAGGTGCATCTAATTCTGAAACATATCGTTATGGCTCATAGTAGAGAGAAGTCAAATGCTGGTAGATTTCAATGACCCCTATAGTTTAAAGAGGATGTAGTTGGGTTTTAGCTTAGTGGTAATCACCCCGTAATCCTACATGAAAAATGGGGGTTCAAAACCCACTGGGCGCAGGGTACTATAGCAGTATTGTAGCGACTGTAGAAGTGGTGGCACTGTAGAAACGATGAACACTGTAGAGGTGGCAGGTCACTGTAGCGGCAGTAGGGCATTGTAGCAGCGGTGGGTACTATGTGAGTACAATAGAAACTATATTCACATAATGGTCTTTGCACCAAAAAATTGGGCCTACGGGCCATTTAATGGGTTAAATTCTCACTAGTACTTTGTTCTATGTAACGGGTCTCCCTCTACCCCGTTAAAAGAGGTCTTAGATTTTCTTTAATAATAAATGAAGCTTCAGCCCCAACATTTTTTAAAAAAAAGAGGGTGATCTTGCATTCCATTAAGTGTCGCTAATATTGGGTCATAACTGGATATCGAGACATGGCATGTTGGCACTCAGGTTCATCAGATAATTTGAGATTGTGGAGAGAATTGGGTCAGTTGCATACCAATTGGTTCTTCCACACAAAAAAAAATCACTATTCATGATTTTTTCTCTGTATCACAAATTTGTATATATCACCCTGACCCTTTTCATATGATCTATGTGGATGGCATGGAGCTTGAGGTAGATTCATATTTTAAGAGGAATCCAATATGTGTGTTGGATCGTAGTGAGAAAGTGTTTTGGAGAAAGATCGTGTTAACAGATTATGTGTTGTGGAAATATGGGCTTTTAACGAAACATAAATGGTAACGGGAAGAAGATATATGGGCTCAATGGCCCAAAATGATTTGGTTCGGAATTTTAGGGAAGCTTGGGATTATAGATTAAGGATGAGCTATTATAAGGTGGGTAGATTATAAGATCTTGACCTTTTCTGAATTTGAATCAAGATTTAATTTTGGTAATATTTTTTCCATATTTGAGTACTTTTTTGGCATTGACTTGGGGTGTTTTTTTGTGGAATTCTCAGATGAATGGAAATATTAGTGTTGTGCATGGTTGGTGCATAATTTTCCATGACCTTGCTCCCCAACCCAGCTAACTATGTGAACCCAAGCAGAGGGGATTCACATGGGTTGTGTATTTATTGGAAAACCATGCACCACTAAAATAATATTTTTATGGTTTTGGTGCTTGTTTAGGAAAAACCATGCACCCATGCCCACCAGACCATGCATTATTTTAAATGTCACCCAATTTTAGTTTTTAAAATCTCTCGAGCCCCTAAAACTCACCTATTTCAACCACTATTCAACCATATGAGGTCTTTCATGCTTTAGACCTCTCTGGACGAATTATAAGCCCTCTCAACCTCTATTATTTATGATTTGAAGCTCAGATCAAAGGTTCTCTCCTCTCCTGGTAAGTGAATCCAATCCCAATTCGTCTCTCATTCTTTTCCAATTCTTCATTCTTTATTTCAGAAGTGTAATTTTATTATTTTGGAAAGATATAAATCTATTTTGGGAGATTTGGTTGTATAATTCTTTATTTAGATCAATATTTACAATATCTTAATTTTCTATAATCTTGATTTAGTGTTTTGAGATTAAGATCTAGATTTGCGTCATTGTACCGCTCAATTTATGGGAATTTCTTTGAGTAATTATACTTCCAAGATTTGATATAGGTGGTCTAATACTCAATTATCATAGTTGTGATTTTGATATGTGTATGTAAATTGTATAATTTCTAGCATTATTTAGCAATTGGAATTCCTAAACTAGGTTAATTAATGATTTTAATTTATTAATTGAGTTGTTATTTAAATACATAATTGATTTGTGAGTTAATTATGAGATTTTTGTGCGATAAAATTAGATGATTAATTGGATGATTAATTATGATATTTAGGTATTTTGATTTATATAATTAAATGATCAATTAATTATGAGATATTGTATTTTATTGAATTTAGATAAATAATTTTGGAATTAATTATGTGCTTTTGATGTCAGGAATTGTGATAATTAATAGTGGGAATAATTATGTGATATCGATATCATAAATTGAGGTAATTAATTGTGGAATTAATTCTGAGGAATTGATATTGTGAATGAGAAAATTAATTCTAAAAATTAATTATATAATTTTGAGTTATTATCTTAATTAATGTGTTTTATGACTTTATTAATTGGAGAATTAATTAAAGATAATTATGTGATAAATTAATTGTTTAATTGGAAATGGAATTTATGTGGATAATTAATTTTTGAATTAACTATGTGTTTATGAGTGGTAACATGGTCATTCAATGTATGAATTATATAATGGGAACATGGTCATTCAAATTTGTGATATATGAATAGTAATTTTTTCATTCAAGTATGAATTAAAAAATGGGTACATGTTCATTATAAAGTGTGAAAATAAATAATGGTAGCAAGGTAATTCTAAGACATGATATTTCTCAAACACACTTCAGGCACTGATGTGATATAAAGAAGGTATTGAGATATGAGTGTCTATGGGAACCAGAGGAGTTTATGTGGTTAAATAAAGAATAGTTTGATAGTGGGTGGAATATTTATTTCTTAATTTTACTTATTTATTTTTAAAACTTTATACACTGTTATTGATTTGATATATTTTAAACATCATTGGTGATATTCTATTGATTTTTACTTGCACCCTACTCAGGCTGCCTGATCGGTACCCAAATAGACTTTATTTTTGCAATAATGGTTAAGGAAAAAGGCCATGTGTTCTATGGATGAGTTGGGATGAATCTTGGATGAGGGAACTATATGTGGTTTGAGACCTGCTTGGGATACATCTATGTCTTTTTTTTAGTTTTTATTTTAGACAGATGACATATAAATTAGCATGACATGTTTTCTACTTTAGTTGGATTTTTTATTTCTTTATTTGATTATCTTGAGATACTGGTATTGGTTATGGTTATATATCCTTCTGAAATTTTTTATTTATTTCCTCTAATGTATTACTCTAATAAAAGAGGATATATTCTCCTCATGATCAACTTATCATACCCTTACTACTAGTCGACAACCTCTATAGTACATGGAGGTGCGCTTAAGGTCACATAACTAACCGACTAAAGGCACCGATGTGTGGCACCCAGGACAGAATGGTATAGAGTTAAAAAAAATTGATTGGAAATTAGTTAATGATAATTATGATGTATCACCCATATAATTATAGGAAGTATCTGAAACCAATTTGGAAACTCTTGGATATTCCTCGGTCATGAGTGATAGAATTTGATTGGGGGTGGGATAACTATCTAGTGTTAAAATATATTTGATATAAAACCTATAAGTATATGATCTAGATAGATCCCTATGAGGCCTTATATAGTTCATCATGACCCCCATCCATGTGTTGTTTAGAAGATGGTGGGTCAAGGATCATCAAGACAAGCCTATTATAGAAGGTTATTAACTAGGTATAGAAAATCAGAAAGTATTTTTTTCACTAATTAGACTAGGCAGTTATCATATACTAACCAATGGTGTTGACCCTTGGAGTTCACTATAGGAGATCGAGTCTTCCTAACAGTATAGTATTGGTTGTATCGATATTGATTAGGGAATCAAGGTAATATTTCACCTTCTATTATTAGTTTTTTATAGAAAGTAAAGTGTATCAATACCATGTCTTATCTAATGGATCATATTCAAAGGCATTTGTGTGTGCATAAGGTATTTAATGTTTCAATGAAACCCTAGGCTTGTAATTTATAGTGACAATATCAAGATGATGTTGATGATTCCTTTGAAAATAGACTAATGTCCATCATGGATTAGAGTGAGATGGTGTTGTGATGAATGATCATGCCATTCATGTGTTGGTGTGTGTGTGTGTTGTGGTAGTTTGAATGCATCCAAAATGAGATCCTGAATTAGGAGTTTGATATATGATCCCAATGGATAATGTAATTTGGAAAGGAGAATCAATGATGATTCTCATGGTTCATAATATCTTAGGGAAGAGTTTTTAATATCCCTAAAATATTTATGTATGATTTAGTGCTCATTTTTTTCTTTAGATTAATTTATATTGGGTGGTTCTATATGTGCATTAAATGGGTGAAAATTAGAGGTATTTTACAACAGGTATTGGTGAAATAAAATCGAAAAGTACAACAGGTATCTAGTGCAGTGAAAAAATAATGACCCTACTTTTTTTACATTACTTTTACGTCATTTTAATGATTATCAACATAAAAACATTACACTATGAAGAACCAAATTTTTAGTGTCTTGGGAAAACTAGGACCACACATAATTTTAAAACATAAAACATAAAAATTTATTTAATTCCTTATTCTCTTGATTCTTATTTTCCCTTTTTTCCTCATTATTCTGAGTAGTCACATGAGGAAATACCTCAAAAAGGGTTGAGCTAAAATTCTAGTAATAGGGAAGATGAGATCATGAAACAATGTAACATGGGGTGAACATAAGATCATCATCATAATTATGAGAAGAAGCATTGATAATATCATGGAATGGGGAAGTGCATAAAAATGAAACATCTTGTCATAGTGGTAAACTACCACACATAGTCATAAAGAAAACAAGCATCATGTTCATGCATGCTTCACTTTACTCATAAGGTTCTTCACATTACCCAATGCATTGGAGCACTATATAATTCTAGGTGCACTTGTCACATCATGACATTTACATTATCATGCATTTCACATTGAACATATATAAATATTGAACATGAAAAAAACCATGGAAAATAATGGGTTTCACTTCATAAATCATACATTCAGGAACTTTGGGTTCCCAAATTAAAGAGGGAATAACATACTTGATACAAGAACCATCAACCTTGAGTGAGAAGTAAAATGTGTGTTTTTTAAAGAAGAGTTATTTTAGAAAACATTGTGTTTTTTATAAACTCTACTGTAAAACATGCATATCACAAAAAGGTAATATAATAATGAAGAAATTATTTTTAAGGAATAACCATACTGAAAATGGATTGAAAGTGGTAAAACCTGAAGAAAGAAAGTTGGGTTTGAGAATTCCCCTTACCTTGTGTCTGAAAGATTAATTTACTTTAATGTCCTATATAATTACATTTCATTCATTAATTAACAATTATAGAACATTTTACACATGAATATTATTAATAATTGTTTTATTATGTTATTTTATATGCCTTTTTATGAGTTATAGAGTCTAAATTCACTGTTCGGGGGTGTTCTTTTCCTTAGTTTCCTTGAACTGTTAAGTTGTACTCATGAATAGAAGTTCATGTAAAACATGGATAAACATACAAAATTTTAATTAAAAGTTATTAATGATATTAAAAAGGTTTAAATGATATTATAATGAATTTATTTATATATAGTGAATATGAATCATTAGATAAAATTTAGTGATGATCGTTTTTGGTTAATTTGGAAGGTTTTTGGATCACAATAAACATGTTTTGTTTTATCATTTAGTATTATGTATAAAATTTGTTTATAGAAAATAAAAGGGGATAAAAATAAATATTATAATATTTTTTCATCCATTTAATGGTTTTATTGATAGACTTGAAGGATTTTAATGAAAAGTGGAAGTGTATTACCCACGATGTAGGTAAATTAACACATCACGGGTGGCAATTTCATTTTTATAAAAAACGGGGGGTAACAATGAATAATATAAAATTAGCATGATAGAATACCAGTATATAAATCATAATAGAGTTATCAAGACATTTGTATAAGATAATTTGAGTACAAGAGAATAAAAGAAATGGAATTTAAAGGAAATTGAAAGAAAAGTGAGAGAAATTGACTCTTGAATATATCTTCTTTGAGAGCCACTTTAGGGGAGATTTTTTTGTGTTTTAATGTGAAACAGGGATTATTGAGATGTGGAAGGGTATTGGGAAGGTATTTGAGCATAAGTTGGACTATGAAAAAGGCTTGAGAGGTTTGATAAAATGAGGTTGTGAGAGGTGGTATTTATGGTAGAGGGGAGAGGGGTTTTCTAAATATTATTTTCATTAGTTTATTATTTCTCCACAAAAAATAAATAGTGATGATTGCATGACTAAATAAATTATTTTGGTCACATGAGTTCAAAACAATGTCCATTTACATCATCGATGACTAAAACATGATGCATAAATTCATTTATTTAGCATATTTTCTAAATTATTGAATTTCACTATTTAATAAAAATTATAGTATTTCAGAAAAAATATCAAAAATTCACCATGATCATTTTTCAACATGTATAATCCAAAAATGAACTCTATTTTATAAAAATAATTTTCTAAATATGAGTAATTTAATTTTTAATTGGAATCATAATTTATATGAAAAATAGACATTTTAGAATTAAAACTCATTTTCTAACTCTTTGAAAAATGATTTAAAATCTCATAAAATTATTGTATAATCATAAAAAATAAAAATACTTGTATATTAATACATTTTATGAGAATACATTTTCTTTTTAGTTATTAAATTAACCATTAAATATTCATGACTTACAAAATTACAAACAGAATTGTATAATTATACCATATTATCACTTATAGGATGGATAAATTTTATTTATACTATAATTTTTAATGTTCCTATAAAATTAGATGATTTACTATTCATAAGTGTCATATTACTATTCATAAGGGTAAAAATACTATTTATAAGGGAATTTTACTAATCATCAAAAATTAAGTTTGTCCCATAAAAATCCATACAGCTTACTGATTGCAACCATGTATGTTAGATTTTTGAAATTCAAATAACAGAAGTGGAAATATTATGTTTAAGGTAACATAAAATTTAGTAGGTCATTTAAGCATGATGTGGAATTGTGTTTCTTAATTTTATTTTATGTGATTATACTATACGATATTACTATAATAAGGTAGAAATTTCATTGATAAAAGTTTGGGTCATTACATTCTTCCCCCTTTTTGGAAATTTGCCCTTGAAATTTCATTTTACCTAAACAGGTGAGGGTACTTATCCTTCGTCACATCCTCCAGTTCTCAAGTTTCTTCTACAGACTTATGGTTCAACCACAACACATTGATAAGGTGAGTTGTCTTGTTGCGTAGAAACTTATCTATTCAGTCCAGAATATTTTCTAGATGCTCCTCGTAAGAGAGATCATTTTCTAATTGTAACACCTATGAGTTCATTACATGTGAGGGATCTAGTATGTACTTTCTAAGGAGTGATACATGAAACACATCATGAACATGAGCCATATTTAGTCAAAGTGAAAGTCGATAGTCCATTGATCTAATGTGGTCAGGGATCTCAAAGGGGTCAATGTACCTTTCTCTTATCCTCCCTTTCTTTCCAAACCGCATGACTCTCTTCCATGGTGATATTCAAATAAAAACTTTATCTCCAACATCCTACTCCAAGTCCCATCAATGGTTTTCAGCATTGATCTTTTGCTTAAATTTATTAGCTTTGATATTTTTTGGATAACATGAACCTTCTCTATCATCTCTTGCACAAGATCAGGTCCAAGTATCTTTCTTTCTCCAACTTCATCCTAATGGGTTGGAGTTTTACATCTCTTTCCATATAGAGTTTCATATAGAGCCATCTAAATACTCGATTGTAAGCTATTGTTGTATGAAAACTCATCCAATGGGTTATGCTCATCCTATCCACCTTTTAATTATAAAGAGCATGCCCTTGGCATATCTTCGAGAAACATAATATTACTTTTAGATTGGCCATCAGTTTGGGGGTGATAGGTTGTAATGAAATTTTTGTCAGTACACAATCCATGTTCAATACTTATCCATAATATAGATGTAAACCTTGGATCATTATCAGAGACAATAGAGATTGGAACCCCATGCAGTCTCACCACTTCCTTCACATATATCTTTGCAAGTTGTTCAAGCAATAGATCTTCCCAGATAGCAATAATGAGGGCAGTATATGTGAGTTGATTCACCACAACTCATATCACATTATTTCCTTTGGATGTCTTCGAGAGACCTGTGACAATACCCATATTGGCATTCCCCCATTTCAACATGGGTATAAGAAATGGTTTCATCATCTTTTTGGAATTCTATCGCTTTTCTTTAACTTTCTTAAATATCAAGCACCTTGAGATATACTCAGTAATCCCCTTCTTCATGTTGTCCCACAAAAAGTGAACTTGGAGATCACGATACATCTTAGAGCTAATGGGATGGATAGAGAAAGGTGAGTTATGTGCATTATCAAGTAGATTCTTCTTTATCCAAGGTGATGAAAGCACAAAATGCCTTATTCCAAACCTAATAACACTATATCAAATGGGTCTTGGTGACAACACAGACACCCCACCTTAGCAAGGTCATCGGTTCCTGGCCCACCAGGTACCACCAGTTGCCCCGTAGACAAATGGTCCCAACCCTAGGGCCAACCCATGTTCCCAAACGGATCATCTGACTAATGACTATTTCCACAAGTCAACACATGTCCTTTACAATGTTCTTTTTCCTCACTCACACACACCTTGAGAAACATCTCATAATGTCCTTTGGATGTCTTCAGGAGACCAATGATAATGCCCATAGTGACATTTTCCCATTTCCACATGGGTATAGAAAATGGTTTCATCATCCCTTTGGAATTCGGTCACTCTACTTTAACTTTCTAACATATCAAGAACCTTGAGATATACCCCGTAATCTTCTTCTTCATGTTTTCCCAACAGAAGTGTTCTTAGAGGTCACAGTGCATCTTGGTGCTACCGGGATGGATAGAGAAAGGGGAGTTATGTTCATTATCAAATATCTTCTTCTATATCCGTGTTGATGAAGACATGTAATGACACATTCCAAATCGAATAACTCCTTAAACACCAGGTCCCAGTGATAGGAATAATACTCCACGTTAATATGGTCATCAGGTCCTAGCTCGCTAGGTACAACCAATTGCCCTGTAGACACAAGGTCCCCACTCTAGAGCCCAGCCACATGTCAAAACGGATCATCTGGCTAATTATTATCTCTATAGGTAAACAAATGTTCTTTCCAGTGTGCTTTGTCCTCACCCAGACACACCTTGAGAAGTTTCTCAGAATGTCACCCATCCTGATCACTACTACAGACCAAGAACGCTTAACTGTGGAGTTCTAATCTGGTAGGCTCTTGACAAGGAAGGCACACCTTGTTGAAATGAGTCATATCATTTATTAATTTAACCCTTTATCATTTTTGGGTGTTATATTCACCCCCCTTTAGAGCACAATATCTTCGTTTTGGGTCCTACATCTCAATCCAGGTAGTGCACCGCACTTAAGGTTGGGTAGCACCTCTGATACCAAATGTAACAACTGGGTCCCGGTGACAGCACATAAACACCGACTTAACATGGTTGATGGGTCCTGGATCACCAGGTACAACCAGTTTCCATGTAGACACATGGTCCTCACCTTAGGGCCCACTCACATGTCCAAATTGATCATCTGAATAATGAATATCCCCACATGTCAACACATGTTCTTTCCAGTGTGATTTTTCCTCACTCGAACACACCTTGAGAAACTTCTCAAAATGTAACCCATCCTGATCACTACTCCAGACCAAACATGCCTAACTATTGAGTTCTAATTATGTGGACTCATTAAAATGAAGGTGCACCTTGTTGACATGAGTCGTATAATTTAGTCATTTAACCCTTTATCGTTCTGGGGTGTTACAGCATAGACACCCCGACTTAACATGGTCGTCGGGTCCTGGATCACCAGGTACCACCAGTTTTTTTGTAGACACATGGTCCCCACCCTTGGGCCCACCCACATGTCCAAATAGATCATCTGACTAATTTTTATGCCCACAGGTCAACACAAGTTCTTTCTAGTGTGCTTTTTCCTCACTCAGACACACCTTGATAAACTTCTCAAAATGCCACCCATCCTAATCACTACTCCAAACCAAACATGCTTGACTGTAGAGTTCTAATCCTGTAGGCTTCTTAAAAGGAATGTGCACCTTGTTGACATGAGTCATATCATTCAGTCATTTAACCTTTATGATTCTGGAGTGTTACATTTACCCCCCTTTAGGGCACAAAATCTTTGTTCTGGGTCATACATCTCAACCAAGGTAGTGAACCACACTTATTGTTGGGTAGCACCTCTAATACCAAATGTAAAAACTGGGACCCGATGATAGCATAGACACACTGATTTAACATGTTCATTGAGTCATGTCATATCAGGTACCACCAGTTTCCCTCTAGACACATGGTACCCACCCTGAGGCCCACCCATGTGCACAAAAGGGTCATCAGACTAATTAATATCTCCACAGTCCAACACATTTCATTTCCAATGTAATTTTTCCTCACTCACACACACCCTGAGAAACTTCCCAGAAGATCACGCATTCTAATCCCTACTCCAGACTAAGCATTCTTAACTTTTGAGTTCTAATCAGGTAGTCTCTCGAAAATAAAGGTGCACCTTGTTGACATGAGACATATAATTTAGTCATTTAACCCTTTATTATTCTAGGGTGTTATACACACCATCATCGTCGATATGGAACTCTGACAGGTTCCTTTTCTTTATAGCATTCACCTTTTTTTACAACTCTGGATCATCCCTTTATGCCTCCTTAATCTTCTCTTTGATAGATGGTTGGGAAATCATTCGGTCGTGGTAGGAAGTAATCCCAACAATTGTGATTTAAAAATCCATCATTTACATATCTATGATGATAGGGTCTTTTTCAATTATCAACATGGATAGAGTAGTAGGTTCTGTTCTACTAAGTGTATCAGCTACCTTATTTTCCTGCCCAAGATGACCATGAATACAAAAATTGTAGTCATTGATTAGATCTAACCATATCATTTTATGCATGTGGATATCATTTTGTGTGAATATATACTTTAGGATCTTGTGAACAGTATATATCTCAAACTTATAACAATAGAGGTTGTGCCGCCTGATTGTCAAGGAAAAAAACACAGCTTCTAGCTTAAGATCATGCTTCGATTAGTTCTTCTCTTGGATCTTAAACTACTATGAGGCTTAAGTTACCAAATTATAATTTGTCTTTAATACACAGCCTAGACCATTGTTTTAAGCATCACTGTATATCACAAAACATTCTCCACTTTTCAGTAATGTGAGTACATGGGAAGTGATCAGCCATCTTTTTATCTCCTTCAAACTTTCCTCCCATTCTTCCATCTAGATATACTTTACTCGTTTCCTTGTTAACTTAGTTAGAGGGCTTAAAATTCATGATAAATTCCTCACAAAACGTCATTAGTACCCACAAAATCCAAGAGAACTATGGATTTTTATGACACTAGAGGCTCTATGTCATTCCTCATTCACCATTTCTTTTTAAGGTTCTGTAGAAACTCCCTCACTTGTGATCACCTATCCCAAGAACATGAATTTCTTCATCCAAATGTCACACTCACTGAATAAGGAATACAACCTCTATTTTCTCAAAGTCCCCAACACAAGCCTAAGATGTTCATCATATTCTTATTTTCCTTGGAGAAGATGAGAATATCATCGATAAACACTACGAAAAAAATTTGAGTTAAATTTTTAGGACTCTATTAAACAAATATATTAATATTATAGGGGAATTGGTAAGTTATAAGGGTATCACCAAAAAATCATAGTGCCCATACCTTGTACGGAAGTCATTCTTCTGAATATTTTCATTATTTACCTTTAACTGATGATATCTAGAATGAAGATCCACCTTAGAGAATCATTAACCTCCTCTTAGCTAATCAAACAAGTCGTCGGTCCTTGGGAGAGAATACATGTTATTTATGGTGATTTTGTTGAGTTCTTGATGATTGATACACAACAGCATTGATCCATCCTTCTACAAAAAAGAGCATTGACACACCCCAATGTGATGCACTAGGGAATATGAGCCCTTTTTACAAATGCTATTGTAGCTGCTTCTTTAACTCCTTCAGTTTAATGGGAGACATACTAAAGGGATACTTTGATATAAGAGTATATTCAAGAATGAGTTATATGGAGAACATTACTTCAGGATCTGGGGGGAGTCTGGTTAACTCTTTAGAAAATACATCATTGTATTCCATCATGATGGTCATTTACCATATGTGGATAACTTCATTGGACAAAACCAGTTGAGAAATGTGTGCTTATTTACCTGGAATCAATACCCACACCATCGAAGGATTTTTTAAAGGCATTCATTATCATCCTTGAATTTGTAGAGTAGCATGGTATGGTTCAGAATATGAAAATATATTCAGTTTTCCCAATAGTTGATATGTTCTCTATATAACGAGATACAATCCATTCCCATTACAGCATTGAATTCCACCATGGTAAGTATCATGAGATTCGCTTGAAGAATATTCCCACGTACATTAATAGGATAAGGGTCTAGGACATGGGATTAAATGATTGCACCACTTGGTGTTTTTATATATATCTCTACTTTATGTTTTGGGGGATTCTATTCTATAGTTATATAAACATTCATGAAATAAAGGAATGTGCAGATCTAGAATAAAATAATACTTTTTTCATTAATGAGTGAATCATAAGTGTACCTTGTATGACTTTGTTTTCTTGATCAACTTCAACATTAGTGGTGTCATAAGACTTCCCTTACTCCTTTATTATTGGTGGCTGATGACACTGATTACCCTTAAGGGATCAAGGTTTTGTGCACTGGCTTGCATAGTGCCCCTTCTCCCTATAAGTGCAACATTGGACCATGGGTGGTGCTCTGTTTTCCTCCACCACATTATCCTACCTTCCCATATATTTCTAACACAGTCAGGCTGGGGGGATTTCTCTCCCACACTTGAAGAATTTTCCCATACCTTTGTGGAAATTCCTATGATTATTCTTTCCATTTTTTTGACATGTGGGTGGCTGAGTTTTCTTTCCACCATTGTCATTAGATCCTATGGCATGAAACTCCATCTTTCATTTCTTATCAACATATCCATGGGACCATTATACAAACATTATCTCTAATTTTAGATCACATCAAACAACTTCTTCATATCTCCCAAAGTCTAGAATTTCAATATCGTTTTGGAGGTTTGGTTTTAATCCCCTAAACAATCAATAAATTTTACTATAATTGTTGATTACAAATCCTAAAGCGTACCTTGAAAGCCTTGTGAAATTTGCTTCATAGGCCATGATAGATTCTCCATCCTTTTTCTTTATATCTATGAATTCTCTCCCCATCATCGTATAAAGAGTTCATGTGAAATACGTTTTAACAAACAGTATCTTAATATCTTCCCACTCCATCTCTTAAATTTTATCTCTCGGCTTGGTGTTCTTAATCAAATACAACCATTGGTCGACCTCCCAATCGAGACGATAAATGACTAGAGTCACCATCTCTATCTCAGAATATTGAATCATATAAAAGATCCACTACCTCTATTTGACCCACTATTATGAAACTAGTGGATTAGAAGATCTACTAAACGTCAGTGGTCATTTCCATAGAAAACACTCGACAACTAGTTTTTCTCTCTTAGGAGGAGCAGGACGTTCCACATTATTCAAGTTATTATTAATAACCAGAGAAAAATGGGTAATCATATCCATAATTTTTTGAACTCCACCTCCAAAAGCATTGGGGATGTCGTTTAGGCAATCACTGCATTTTCCCTCATATGGGTTGGTGGACTATTTTCTCCCGGTTCCAACTATTTTATAAAATATAAAAGGTTAGAAAAAAATATAACTCAACAATTCATGAATATATAATTTATTCCTTTGTGAAATGAACACTAAAATCATACCTTATGAGATCCATATGTTTATAAAAATCTTCTTGTGTGATTTCATATCAATTGTATAATAATAGTTTGTTCATAAAGGTTCTCTAATCTGAATTCCCATATTAACTGAACCATGCCTCTCATACCAACTATATCCACCATGATTTTCTAAATTACTTTTAAATAATTTTAATGATAAAAAAACATAAAAATTACACCACGAGGATCCAGAGGTTTATTTTAGCGGTAAAACTAGTACCATGCATATATTTAACAACAGAAAACAAAAACATTTATTTAATTCCTTCTTCTCTAGATTTTTATTGTCCCTTGTGTTATCCTTAGTACAGGTAGTCACATGAGGATATACATAAAAAAGGGGTGAGATAAAACCCCATTAAGAGGTTAGATAAGAAGATGAATCAATGTATCATGCGGTGAGTTTAACATCATCATCATAATAATGAGAAGAAGCACTAAATAATATCATGAATGTGGAAAGGCATACAAATGAACATCATGTCTTAGTAGTAAACTACCACACATAGTTTTGAATAAAGATAGAATCATGTTCATGCATAATTCACTTTAATCATGAGATTCTTCAAATTACCCAATGCATTATATCTCTATATATTTTGGGTGCACCCATCACATCATAACATTTTCATTGTTCTATATAATTCTGGGTTCACCCATTACATCATAACACTTACATTATCATGTATGGCACATGAAACATATATAAATCATGAATATAAAAAACCATGTAAAGTAATGGTTTTCACTTTATAAAGCATACATTAATAGAAATTCTGTTTCCAAATGAAATAGGGAATAACATACGAGATATAAGAACCATCAACCTTGAGTGAGAAGTAAAAGGTGTGTTTTTAAAAGAATAGTTCTTTTGGAAGACATTGTGTTTGTCATATTCTCTAGTGGAAAAAATTTATATCCCAGAAAAGATAATATAATGATGAATAAATTCTTTTTATGGAATAACTATAATAGAAAAGGAGTGAAAAAGGGATAACCTAAAGAAATAAAGTTGGCTTCGAGAATTTCCCTTACCTTGTGTCTGAAAGATTCCTTCACTTTAATGTCATGTATAATTACATTAGATTACATAATTAACAATTATAGAACCTTTTATATTTGAATATGATTAATTATGGTTTTATTATGTTCTTTTATAGTACTTTTTATGAGTTATGGGTTTAAATTCATTGTTTGGTAGTGTTCTTTCTCTTAGATTCCAGGAACAGTTCACTTGTACACATGAATGAAAGTTCATGTAAAAAATGGATAAACCTACAGAATTTCTATTAAATGTTATTAATTATATTAAATAGTTTTAAATGATGTTATAGTTATTTTTTATATACTATGAAGAATAATCATTAGTTAAAATTTAATGATGATCGTTTTAGGTTAATTTGGGCAGTTTTTGGATCACAACAAGCATGTTTTATTTTGTCATTTAGTATTATAAATAAAAGTTGTTTTTAGAAAAAAAAATGTGGGTTAAAACATAAGTATTAAAATATTTTTTCTCACATTTAATGGTTTTATTGATATCCTTGAAGTAGTTTAAGAAAAAATGGAAGTGTATCGCCCACGATGTAGGTGAATTAACACATTAGGTGCGGCAATTTCATTTTTATAAAAAAGAGAGAGGGGACTAGTGTGATGAATTATCTTAAATTAAGATGATATAATACCATTATATAAATCATATTTTAGTTATCAAAAAATTTGAATAAGTTGTGTTGAGGATAAGAGAAGAAAAGAAATGAAATTTGAAAGGAAATTGAAATAAAAGAGAGAGAAATTACCTCTTAAATATATCTTCCTTGAGAGCCTCTTTAGGGAAGAGTTTTTGGTATTTTAATGAGACCAAGGGTAGATAAATGTGGGGAAGGATATCGGTAAGTGATGTGAATAGAAATTGGAGTGGGAAAATGTCTTGAGAGGTGTGAGGAAATGTAACGCCCCAACCCTAGATTCCCAAAGTCGGTGCATTATTTTAATACATCAGCATGATTAGAAGGAATCAAGTCCTGAATGACTGATCAGTTTAGTAGTCTTAGAAAATAGATTATATACATGAATGTTAGATTACACTTTCTAACATACAAAACACACAAAAAATAATCCTTTGAGAATTTCATTGTTCCCTTAGCTTAACCCTCTATCTCAAACATAAATCACTTCTTGGGATCCTAGGAAAATAAAACATAAAAAGGGGTGAGCTCAGATGCTCAGTAAGGGTAAATAATTTAGCGGGAGGTATAAACTTCTAAGGCACGATGTGTAATAACAAAATATCCTTTTAAACATAATCTTGAACATAATATAGAAAAAATAAATCAAACATTACCATATAAACATGAACATAGATATTCTACTAGTCAAATAATCACATATAATAACTAATTTCATAATGAGGGAATGTATAGTACTGGACTTTGATTTTTGTGTGAAGGCCTCGGGCCAGGACCTATAGGATAGCTGTAACCAGACCCCAACCTAGATATCCTCTATAACCGGACTCCAACCCGGAGAGCCTTTGTAACTGGAATCCAAACTGTAGGGTCTGCTATAACCAGACACCAACCTGGAACATACTAGTCCAATACATTCATCTTATGAAAATGTTGAAATATAACATAAAAAATTGTATTAAAAATATCATATGAAATGTCAATACTTTAACTATAAATTATGAATGGCCTAAAAATAACTCATCCACGGTCAAAAATATCAAAAAACTGTTAATAAAATATGGAATATTTGTATCATAATAAATCAACTTCAAACAAGAGTAAAATTTATCAAAGGATGTTGACATAGATAAAATCAAAACTATTTGAGAGAAATATCTCTTTCTATTTTGAAATCATTTAAGAGTAACATAATTATTAAGAAAAAATTTATTTTGAAAAAATTCTTATAATATTTAAAGAGAAGATTCGACGATGTTATAACGGCAGAAAATAGCTGCACCCTCCGTATATGTTAAAAAACATTCTTACATTAATTTTGTAGAAAAGGTTATAAAGTACCTTGTTCGGAAAACTACGGAAAGATTCCTTTATAAAAATCTTGTAAAAAGTCAAAAAAGGGTATAAATGACTTTATCCCATAGTATAGTAAATATTAAAAAAATTGAAAAACATTTTTACGAAAACACGTATGTGGATGATAAAGAGGTCTGAGTAGATAATTACGTATAAATAATCTCGGATAATGAAGATATTGAGTAATTAACCCTTACCTTGTAATTTTCCTTGGTTGAGGGTACATTGAACTCCTGTATAATAGATAGATCATTGATATTAAATTATAAAAAAACCATATACATAATTATTATATCATATATGATCTTCTAATAATGCTTTGTTAATGGTATTTTAGTATTATCGTCATTTTGGGTGTTATCTGATTCATTTTACATTATATTATTTGTTGCATGAGTTATGTTTGTTATGGATGGGATGATTCTTATTCATATACAAAAATATATCAAGTCTTTAAACATTATTTTTAATCATAAAATGAAAATTAATCTCGAATGGTTATGATGGGGAATGAATCTCATCGCGTTCATGGAGACGGTAATCCGTATATATGTACGAGCGACAATATCATTATTTTTATTTTAAAATCGTATATAATTGGATGGTATATAATATATAAAGAATAATTATCATCTTATATTTTTTATTTACATCAACTATACATCATTATTATATCCATCCAAATAATAATGTATTGAATAACAACTACACCACGACGTGGAGATGGTAAGTCGTACGCACGCATGTATGATGACATGTCATTCAAAGGATGGATAGAATAATGAATATTGTTGTACCATATTTCTAATAACATCACAATATATAAAATATACTGGATTTATTATTTTATAATGGAAACAAAAAAGGAATGAAGAAGTGGAAGTAGAAAAGAACATGGAAGAGGTGAAAAATTATTTACCTCTTCTTTAGGTTCTTGGTTTTGATTTGATAAAAAGGGATCCTTAGGTTGGCTTTTTGACTAAATTAAGGCCTCCAGGATGAAGGGAGAAAAGTTGGGAGGATATTTGGGCTGAGTTTGGCCGAGCCAAATGGCTTTGAAGGTGTCAATTTGAGAGAATGGGGAGTGCCATTTTATAAGAGGGGTGAGGGGCACCTTAGGAAAAGATTGAAATATAATTTTATAATAAAGTAATATTCGGTTTATAATGGCACCAAATTGATTTTATTTAGAATATAAAGTTGGGATGGGTCGAAATCCTCTCAACCAATAGGTTTTTTACAAGTTTATGTTACAATTTTAACCTTATCTATTAGATTTAACTCTAAGTTAAATAATTTAACTTTAGTCGTGTCTTCTTGTATTCGTAAACTATATGGTTAATAAACTTACTATAAACATACAAAAGAACCTAAAGTGGTTTATTAATGACATATATAGTATTATTTAAGACCTTTTTCAAAACCTTAGATTTTTAGGAATATTATATCATCCAATAATATAGTATTAGTTTTAAAAATTAATTTAGGTTAATTTTGACACTATTTGGTATTGTGTTTTTCTGAAAGATATAACAACCTTATCACTTCGAAGAAAAATTATCTAATAAAACCTACCATGTTATATTAACCTAGAAAATTACTGTAATTCACCAAAAGTCTAAAATTACATTTGTTTATATATTTATAATATCAATTATTTTAATCTTTCATTAAAAAGGAAATTACTACATCATCATTGTGTCATAAATAAATTAAATTATTTAATGTCTAAAAATTATAAATAAAGTAACATTATGTTGAAATCTTTTTATCTTTCTAATGAATATTTATGGTCTAATTAAATTATTTTCATCTTATTGAACAAAATTTTACTTACTGGGGTTAATTGTGTCTCTTGAATTTTTTTAAATTCAACTCACAGAAGTGGTAAAATTATGTTTTATACAAATTTTCAAACGCTCATAGAAGGTGGGTAAAAACGGTAAAAAGTTCAATAAAATTTTATACATCTAATTTTATTATAAAAAATATTCCAATAAATTACATTGAACTAATATTTTAATTATGTATCTATTTTGACTTAAATTAAATTTAAATAAAATAATTAATTATTTAAATAAAAAGTGTGTTTTTAACAATAACACAGTGGTTTTCATTATTCATAATAAATTGAATGTTTTCAGAAAAATACTAAAAATTCTCCCTAAGCTAATTTTGATATTAATAATTCAAAAATGAATTCTATTTTATAAATTTCAAAACATATAAGTTTCATTAATTAATTTAAAATTAATTCTCATTGTCAAAACCAAAAGATGTGTTTTTAAGAAAAAATAACTATCAAAAGATTGACACATGTTTATGTCCAATTTCAAAGTGAAATTACTTAAAATGACCAGAATTGGATTAAATGGTAAAAATATAATTTATTTATTGTTTCAAAACATTAAAATTTGCAATTTAACACTATAAATTATTTTGATTAAAAAAGTTTTTTCAGTTAAAATATAGTCGTTTTCACTATTCAACCAAATATGAAAGTTATCAGAAAAATGCCAAAACTTTATTGAAACTAAATAATTATGTACCGATTCTAATGAAAAAGTTTATATTGTAAAATTAAATATATAAAAGTTTCAAATATTGCATTTAAAAAGGGTTCTCCATTAAAAGGCTGTAAAATTGAATTTTTAGAAAAATACTTCTTTTATCAGAAAAATATGAATTTGTTCTTACATTATGTCTAAGAAACTCATAATATGGATACTATAATTATAAGGATTATATAAAGTTCAAAGTTAAATTAATACTATTCATAACCTCTTTCGAACGGCTAGTTTGGTAAGTCATGATGCGCTTGAACTCGGTGTTCCTGTAGTGAAAGTTATTGAATTACTTTGAAAAAATAACGTACTATGAAATCTTGGGGTGTTACGTTATTCCATCCTTCAATAAATTGAGTCCTCTAAATTTGAAATTGTTCTTTGAAAATAAAAGGATGAAAATAGAAAACACCTCTGTGGGAAAACCCACATTAGAAATTGGGTTAATAAAATTTTGTCTTAATAAGAGGAAAAGGGAAATGAAAGGGTAACCACCAAATTATGATCTCAATTAAGAGAAAATTGGTGGAAATTAGAGACACATAATTGGAGGCAAATTGTAAATATTTATAGGGAGTGATTGAGGTCATCAATCACAAACAAGTGTAAAATTGAGGGCCTGAAATCCATCAATCTATGATGATTTAAAATACAATCAGTTCAACAAAAATAAGGTTTTAGGAAAATACATTTTTGGTTTTAAGATCCCTTACCTAAAGTTTAAGAATTAATTTACCCATAGAATAATGGGAAAAAATTATATATATATATATATAAATACATGACATGTAGAGTTTCATCCTTCAACTAATTCCTACCACAAACTCGTTTTTCAATCTAAAATATTTCAAAAAAGTATTCTATTTATCTTAATCATATAGGGCTCCAAAAATATGAATTTATAATTCACGTATCATAACCTTCAAAAAAACTAGATTATACAATCCAGGGACTTCACATAGTTCAGTGGTAGGAAATAAATCCAAATCACACTATGGTTGTGGGTTCGATTCCAGCAGCTTTGTCGGCCACAATGGATTGTCACACAGTCTGCGTGTTATCCTTTTTACTACAACCCAAAAATAACCTTAACAATAATATCCAATTTCAAACTTAATCCAATCCAACCTTTTGACTTATCCAAAATACTTCTATCCAAACTCACATTCCAAAATTTATAAGGAAGTTAAACACAATGAAGATACTTTTCTCCATGTAATAACATGTAAAAACCTTCATCATGTGTTATTTTAAAACATGATAACATCCTAAATTACCATAAAACCTTGTTGATTACATTCATGCTCCCTTATCCTTTATATAATACTGGATATATTCCTTATATCCAAAATTTTTTAATATTCCAACAATGATGAAATAAACAAACTATTAATCAGTTACAAGGAATTCAAGAATATCCAATATATTTTATCCAAATTAACCATATCTTATTCCAAAATCCCTACCTCATTATCAGGACCATATTAAGGATTACCTTTCCTTAAACCATGTATTTTCGAAAAAGTGTAGCTTCATATTAAGTCACTTTTCTTTGAACTATATAATCTCAAATCCCCAAAAAAATAGTACTACAGTACAATTCTTATTTATCTCCATAATTCATATAACCATTATATTATTGATACAACACTGAAATGAAATAATTATGTAATAAGAACATAAGAAAAATAGTCATTCCTCTTCATCTAAGGTAGTATCATAACTTGATTATTATCTAATAGCATCATTTGTGGTATACTCTGATAACTAGGAGATTGATTCGCGTAGTGTCCCAATGCCTTGCAGATGAAGCATTTTATATTTGAAACCTTTTTCTTACCCATGAAATCGCGTACTTGGTGTCCTTTTTCTCCACAATTATAACAAACTCTCATTCCCTTTAAAAATTTACCATTGTGATTATTTCCACATTTATCACATATGGAAAAATCCTTCTTTCCCATCTTCCCTTTATCCATTTTTCTCTCTACCATCCTTTTCATCTCTTGCTTCCCTTCAAATCCATAAGACTTAGAGAATTATTTACTTATCTTATTAACACATGATATTATTTATTCATATGTTGAGAACACATGGGAGATTATTTCCCTTCTAAATGTTGGATTAATACCCTGAATTATATGATCCTTCTTACTCTTTGGATCATATGTATTGTTGGAGTTCTCATTCCTTCTACTGGGTTCCATTTCAATACAATGGCATACACCAGGTCAGTTTATGAATTGAAATGAATAATTACAAACATGTAAAATACCTAACATAAATTGAATAGTTTATGGATGTAATCCGTAATCATAAAAATATTTTTGTTGATGAGGTATATACTCATAAATCCTTCATAATTATTTGTAAATAAAATGAAAAGTATCCCAAGCATATCCCCTAGGAGTCTCGTAACCAAGAGTGTAGCAAGGCCCATTTTCGTGCACCAGTTCCAGTTCACATCTATCACAAAGCAGCATTTTTGGGTTTTACCCCTAGGTACATTTGTGCTAGAGCCGCCTCTACCTTCTTGTATCCAGAGAGGGATGTATTTTCTTGGAAAACTCAAAAAATCTCTACATTACCAAAATTCTAGGAAGTTCTTCTATACTAATCCTCAAAGTTTATCTTAGGTTAATGTTATCTAATCAGAGTTTATCTAAATCTAGCTTCCAAGGTTATTTCTAAACTTCCTCTGATACCAATTGCAACGCCCCAACCATAGATTCCCAGAGTCGGTACATTATTTTAATACATTGGCATGATTATAAGGAATCAAATCCCTAAAGACCGATCAGTTTAGCAGTCTTGGAAAATGAATTACATACATAAACGTTACATTACACATTATAACATAAAACACACAAAAATACTTTGATGATTTTATTTTTACCTTATCTTAACCCTCCATATCAAACATAAAACACTTCTTGGGATCCTGGGAAAATGAAATATTAGAAAGGTGTGAGCTCAGATGCTCAGTAAGGGTAAATAATTTAGTGGAAGTTATAAACTTTTAAGGCAAGATGTTTAATAAAAACAATAGCCTTTTAAACATAAACTTGAACATAATATGGAGAAAATATATCAAAATTTACAATATAAACATGCACATGGATATTATACTAGTTGAGTAATCACATGTAATAACTTATTTCATAATGATGGAATGCATAGTACCGGACTTTATTTTTTGTGTCAAGGCCTCGTGCCAGGACCTATGGGATAACTGTAACAAGACCCCAACACGGAGAGCCTCTATAACTGGACTCCAACCCAGAGAGCCTCCATAACCGGACTCTAACCTAGAGGTTCTACTGTAACTAGACCCCAACCCTAACAGCTTACTTTTACCGTTCCCCAACCAGGAACATACTAGTCCTGTACATTCATTCTAAAAAGAGGTTGATATATAACATAAACATTCGTATTAAAAATAGAAAACGAAATTTCAATAATTTAACCATAAACCATTAATGGCCTAAAATAACTCATCAATTGTCAAACATATCACAAAACCTTCAATACAATATGAAATATTTTTATCATAATAAATCAACTTCAGACAATCGTAAAATTTATCAAAGGATGTTGACATAGATAATATCCAAACTATTTGAGAGAAATATATCTTTCTATTTTGAAATCATTTAAGAGTCACATAATTATAAAGAAAACATTTATTTTTAAAATATTATTGTAATATTGTAAGGTACTATTCGACGATATTATAATGTCGGAAAATTTCCACACCCACCGTATAAGTTAAAAAACATTCTTACATTAATTTTGTCGAAAAGGCCATAAAGTACCTTGTTTGGAAAATGATGGAAAGATTCCTTTATAAAAATCTTATAAAAATTCAAAAATGGGTATAAATGACTTTCTCCCATATTCTATTAAATAGTAATAATGTTTTGAAATACATTTTTAATAAAACATGGATGTGGATGATAAAGAGGTCCTAGTAGATAATTACGTATAAACAATTTCGGATAATGAAGAGATTGTGTAATTAACCCATACCTTCTACTTTTCCTAGGTCGAGGGTACATTAGCCTCTTGTATAATATTTAAATAATTGTTTTTAAATCATTCAAAAACCATATACATAATTATTATATCATATATGATCTTCTAATAATGCTTTTTTAATGGTATTTTAGTATTATCGCTGTTTCGGGTGTGAACTGATCTATTTTCCATTGAATTCTTTGTTACATGATTCATGTTTGTTGTGGGTGGGATGTTTCTTATTCATATACATAATTATATCAAGTATTTAAACCTTATTTGTAGTCATCAAATGAAAATTAGTCTTGAATGGTTATGATGGGGAATGAATCTCATCGCTTAGTGGAGAAGGTAATCTGTACGTACGCACGAGGGAAAATATCATTCTTTTTATTTTAAAATCGTATATAATTGGATGGTATATGAAATATACAGAATCATTATAATCCTCTATTTATTATCTACATCAATTATACATAATTATTATACCCATAAAAATAATAATGTATTGAACAAAAACTACACCACGACGTGGAGACGGTAAGTCGTACGTATGCACGTATGGTGACATGTCATTCAAAGGATGGATAGAATAATGAATATGACTATACCATATTTATAATAACATCAAAGAATATATAATATACTGGAGTTATGATTTTTTAATGGAAATAACAAGGAAAGAATAAGTGGAAGAAGAAAAGAACTTGAACGAGGTGAGGAAATATTTACCTCTTCTTCGGGTTCTTCCTTTTGATTTGAACAAAAGGGATCCTTAGGTTGGATTTATGGCTGAATTAAGGCCTTTAGGATTAAGGGTGGAAAGTTGGGAGGGTATTTGGGCTGGTTTTGGCTGAGCCAAATGGCTTTGAATGTGTTTATTTGAGAAAATGGGTAGTGCACTTTTATAAGAGGGGTGAGGGGCACTTAGGAAAAGATTGAATTATTATTTTATAATAAAATCATATTCATTTTATAATGGCTCCAAATTGATTTATTTAAAAAATAAAGTGGTTATGGGTCTAAATACTCTCAAAAAATAGGTTTTAGAGAAGTTTAGGTTACCATTTTAACCTTATCTTTTAGATTTAACTCTAAGTTAAATAATTTAGCTTTAACTGTGTCTTCTTGTATTATTACACTATATGGATAATAAACATACTATAAACTTCTAAAATAACCTAAAGTGGTTCATTAATGACATATATAATATTATTAAAGCCCTTTTTAAAAACCTTAGATTTTTAGGAATATTATATCATCCAATAATATAGTTTTTGTTTTAAATATTAATTTAGGGCAATTTTGATACTATTTGGTATTGTGTTTTTGTGAAAGTTATAATAGCCTTATCACTTCAAAAAAATTATCTAATAAAATCTAACATGTCATATTAACCTATAAAATTAGTTTAATTCATAAAAATTCTCAAATTACATTTATTTGGATATTTATAATATCAATTATTTTAATCTTTCATTAATAGGGTAATTACTACATCATAATTGTGTCATATATAAATTAAATTATTTAATGTCTAAAAATTATAAATAAAATACCATTATGTAGGAAATATTTTTATCTTTCCAATTAATATTTATAGTCTAATTTATCTTATCAATAACCCAATATTAAAATGTTTTAGTTTTGAAAACTTGAATTTAACACTTTTAACTCTTCTTTAAATTAAATAATAATAAATGTCCTATTCTAATCCAAGTGGACATAAAGGGTAATATTTTATTATTATGGTTTCTTTTTGTCTCATTACACTTATCCAATAATTTTAGGACATGTTTTAAGGTAATTATAATATCATTTTTACGATTAATTACCATATTTACTTTTATTTGTGGTAAATAAAAGTCAAAAGTTACAATTCACCAAAAATTATTTTAATCTTATTGAACCACATTTTACTTCCTGATGTTAAAAATTTCTCTCGGATTTTTGAAATTCAACTCACAAAAGCAGTAAAATTAAGTTTTATACAAATTTTCATATGTTCCTAGAAGATGGGTAAAAGATGGTAAAAAGTTCAATATAATTTTATACATCTAATTTTATTATTAAAAAGATTCAAATGAAGTACATTGAAATAATATTTTTATTATGTATATATCTTGAATTAAAATAAATTTAAATAAAATAACTAATTATTTAAATAAAAAGTGGGTTTTAAATAATAACGCAGTGTTTTTCACAATTCATCAAAAATTGAAAGTTTTCATAAAAATACCCAAAATTTACCCTAAGCTAATTTTGATATTCCAAGTACAAAAATGAATTCTATTTTATAATTTAAAAACATATAAGTTTCATTAATTAATTTAAAATTAATTATCATTGTCAAATCCAAAAGGCGTATTTTTAAGAAATAATAAATATCAAAAGATTTACACTTGTTTATGTCCAATTTCAAAGTGAAATTACTTGCAGTGACCAGAATTGGATTAAATGGTAAAAATATAACCTATTTAGACTTAAAATCATTAAAATGTTTAATTTAACAATATAAATTATTTTTATTAAGAAAGTTTTTTTTAGTTAAAATATCGTATTTTTCACTATTCACCTAAATATGAAAGTTATCAGAAAACACCATAAATTTATTGAAACAAAATTATTATGTCCCAATTCTAAAGAAGAAGTTTATTTTGTAAAATTTAATATATAAAAGTTTCAAATATTGGATATAAAAACAGTTCTCCATTAAAAGGTGGTAAAATTTCTTTTTTTGAAAAATACTTCTTTTATTTGAAAAATATGAATTTGTTATTACATTATGTTAAAAAAACTCATAATATGAATTCTAAAATTATAAGGATTATATAAAGTTAAAAATCATTTAATATTATTCATAACCGCTTTTGAATGTCTAGTTTGGTATGTCGTGGTGCTCTTGAACTCGATATTGCATGTAGTGAATGTTATTTAATTACTTTGAAAAAAATAACGTACTATGAAATCTTGGGGTGTTATAGGAAATGATGTTGTGAGGGGTGATATTTTTAGTGGAGATAAGAGGGGTTTTCTAAATATTATATTCCTTAATTTATTATTCCTCCCCAAGAGAAGAAATGGAAATGATTACAACACTAAAAATAGTAATGAGTTATGTGAGTTTGAACCAACGACAATTTACATCATCCATGACTCATTAATAATGTATAAATTCGTTTATTTAGCATATTTCTTAAATTAACAAATTTCACTATTCACCAAAAATTAAAGTATTTTGGAAAAATCTTAAAAGTTCACACTAACCATTTTTTCATGTGTAGAATACAAAAATTAACTCCATTTTATTAAAAACAATTCTAAATATTGGTAACTTAATTTTTATTTAAAATAATAATTTACTTAAAAAAATAGAAATTTTAAAATTAAAACTACTTTTCTAACTCTTTGAAAATTAAATTAAGGTCTTATAAAATTATAATATAATCATTAGACACAAAAATAATTTTTTATGAATACATTTTATGAAAATAATTTTTCTTTTAAATTATTTATTTAATCATTCAATATTCATGACTTACAAAATTACCAACACTATAATAAAATTATATCATATTGTCACTTATTGAGTAGATAAATTTTATTTATACAACCATCGATAAGTTTCATATTCAATTGGCCAATTTATTATTCATAAGGTTCATAATACTATTCATAATGGTAACCTTTCTATTCATAAGGGTGTGTTACTATTCGCCAAAAATTATTTTTGTCTTATCAAACTCCAAAAAGATTACTAATCATAACTTTTTATATCATATTTTAGAAATTCAAATCATAGAAGTAGAAAAAATAGGTTTAAAGGTAACATAAAATTTAGTCTTTCATTTAAGAGTGATGTGGAATTGTTTTTCCTAATCGGATGGTATGTGATTATACTATATGATATTACTATAAGAAGGGATAAATTTTATCTGTAAAAGTTTGGGTCATTATAGAACCATGTACCTAGAGACCTTTATAGGTAAAACGTGGCCCCTCGAGAACACCCATCTAGCCAGTGGTGTTAAAATATGTGTTCGTTGAAACATTGGGTTCCCAACTTCGATAGACCAAGTACCCTATAGTCTTCCTTCTTGAATCCCCTTAAGGTAATTTCTATCTCTTCAGTATAAAATCATTTTAATTGCCCAATTACCTCTTTATCGACCCACCCACGACCAAATTTCCATCTTAATATCCCCCCATAATTATAAAGTCTAATCTGACCTCATTTCATTCTATATTGTGGTTTTATGAGTTTCATTGGTATTATTTTGGTATGTTTAACCCTAACTGTGTTGATTTTTTCTATCAATATCCATGTTTTATTATTTCTCTATTTAAAATTCCTTATTTAGTGGGTCTTACAATATCATTATTTTTGGTTGATTGGTATTTAATCTCGTAATGTCTCTTCATGAGTTATCTCCTTGTGGATTAATGTAGAAACTCCTTACCATATTACAGAGTTTATATGGGATTACATGGGATTTTGTTCATGTGGTATTGTGATATGAATTTATTTCTTATAAATAAGATATTCAATTGGTTAGGTTGGTTTTAAATGATTGAATTACCCTTAAAATGATGTGTTATCAATGTTTTAGGTTTATCATTAGAAACCATAGTGTCTATATTGTAATGGTGTTGGGTTGTTTGGCTTGATTAATTTGGAATAGAGTGAGTTTTATAAGCTTGATACTAGTGTCAGAAAGCATGGGATTTTTAGTATGGTAATCCTCTATAACAACCTTTAATTAAGAACTGGTTTAGGCTAAGAATAGAAAGTATAGGATAATTGATATGGGTTGGTATAGGGTGTAACCAATGGGTAATGTCATAATTTTTATATAATGAGATATAAAGTATATATAAGTCACTATACCATGGGAAACTTATGTGTTAGTTTTAGGTGACCAAGTTGGTTACATGTAAAATTCCCCAGTTGGATCATGCAGTCAATCTGAGAGGAATGTTGAATAAGTGTGACCATTTTTATTGAAATATTATCTTTTTTAATTCTCCATATTACTATTCAAGAATCAATTATAGTTAATATGTATGTATATGATTATGAGTTCCTAGTACACCACACCACATGTAATGTAGTAAATATTCAAGAGAGAATAACACATTATTTTTATAGGATTTGACTTTATTGTGGTAATTTACACCTTATTCTATGTCAGTCAAGTTTGATACATAGATATTCATTAGATTACTCAATTTAATTAAAGATAAGATCATAAATAATCCATGAATATTGGTATTCCAATAGGATAGAATCGGAATACATCTTTAACTTTTTTAAGGATTTTTATGTGATTATAAGAGAAAGGAAGAATACATCCATGAATCTAGTGAAACTATCACTTAAAAGTATATATCTTATAATACCTCTAAAGAATTACAATTGGTTCGGAATAGCTTATAAACTATCTCCCATTTATTCAATAGTTCCATCAGATCTCCCTAATGAATAAGTTACTTTATCTATTCTATGAAATCATCATATTATAATATAAGATCTTCTTCCTTAGCAAAAAGTCTTTAACTGTAAATGTGTATTCTATAATAGTCACATTCAAGTATAACATGTTCTCAAATCAATTTCAGAAAGATAAATGTATATATATATATATATATTATTTATTCATTTTTTCTTATTTCTCATTCTTATTCAAGTGACTTGACACACAAACCATTAATTGGGATGAAATATTTTTAGCTTTAATAAAATCCACTCTTATAATTCATCACTTTCAACAATGATAGTGTAAATAGTAACAATAACATGTCATTCTAATTATTAATCTCTGCTTCTTCTTCCTTGATACCCAAGATTTTTAATAGTTTGTAGTATTATTTCTCAAAATTCACTCTCTTCGATACACACAAGGTATTATATAGAATACTTTATCATTTGTTCACCCACTCTTAACAATTATACTCCCTATTACTTATTATATTCTCATAATAACATTTTTATTATTTTTATATTTTGAATATAAAAATAACATAATTTTTATACAAAAGATCTTTTCAAATTTTTATGTGATATTCCACAAATACCGATCATATTATCAAAATTGGATGATAATATACCAAAACATTCCCCCATTTTTTATCTTCATAAATAATTTTTAATATTATACGTAAAATAAAAGAGTTATCATACCAAGATCCGTTTAATTTATAATCATTAAATTATTCAAAAATATTTTCTTGAATCCTATAATAATGATAATAATCATGATATTTAATACTTGAATAATATATTATCATTGTCTCACTTTGATCTTCAGTAATCTAAAATTCTCTCCAACCATTTACCCTTACATAAGGATTTGTCTTATAGACCACTTAGAAAGACTAGTTTACCCTTAGGTATTATATTTAAATACTTTACATATACTTTTAAATCATTATATAACCCTTACGTATGTTCCTATTAACCATTATATATGAATTGGAAACATGGAGTCATATTTGCGTATCACAATGTGGACCATATAATTTTTCAATTATTCTAATCGACAATATCATACATGCCAACTGTGATGTACTACATATACATTGAAAACCTTATGTATACATAAAATATATTATGTATCACAATGATATTTTTCTTCTTCCATATTTCAATACAAGGATAATAAAATATCATCTGTATGCACTTTATATATCTTGTATATCACAGCAAGATCTTTCCTTTTCTGATTTCAATATACACTCATCAAATATCTTCAATATTAAAAATATATTTCATATCACTTTATGATATTTTATTTACTTAATTAAAGCGGTTTTTATCATATATCTTCTCATTTCACTATGATATATAATGTATCAACTAAAAAATTATATGTACCATATATGATAAATTATGTATTATAGTGAACTCTCTAGCACTTTTCTTATTCATTAAAATTAACTTAGAGTTCTTATATATCATCATGATAATATTATATATTATAGTAGATTAAAAAAAATTCCAATTATTATCTTGTGAGAAAGATATAAATATATTATATTTTAAATACATAATTCTTAAAATATGTTCTGAACCTCTTCAAACATTCTCGGGGCATCTCTAAACACGCCTATTCATCTCAAAATCAACTCAAATGAATTAATATATATATAAACCCTCTAAGATCTCTTCAAGACAATTATCAAAATATCATGAAGTATATCTGTACACTAATAGATTATTTACATAAAACTAAACTACAATAGGTACTATAATTGATGAAAGTAGTATAGAAGGTACTATAGAAGATGAAAGTACAATAGCATTTATTGTAGTAGTAGTAGTGGGTACAGTATCATTACTTTCATAGAATGTGTCATACATCTATTTATTGGGATTTATTTCCCTAGGTCCTTTGAGATATCGAATTATAATTGGAATTCCGGCCTCAAGGTACTTTGGTCCATGTAAGGATTCCTTCTCAACCAATTAAAGAATTATCATAAAATATAAATAAAAAATTTGATTGGATTATTCATAAATCACGACAGTCACATCAATATTTAACTTCAAACTCATCACAATCCTAATAATAATCCAAGTTTTTTGATCAATATATCTAGTATCATTCCTTCATAAAAAAAATAGTAATGGGTTGTCACTTCAATTCATCTATCTTGATTATTTTTCCAATATATTCATATCTATTAACCTAAATAAATCTATATTAGAAAATTCTCTCTATTTCCAATAGAACTTACCATTGACACATTATATGATTTGCTTAGAAATCATCATATGTGTTTTGGATACTACCAAAACTCCAATAAATATCTCAATATTCTATTCCAACTTGTGAATGGAAGGAAATACATCCAACTATCATAAGAAATTCAATATGTATCCCATTACATTCACTCAATTCATTAATTTCTCCCCTCATCAAAACCAAAAATTATCATATATTGACTTTACTCTTTAAAGATATATTATCAAAAAAATAACTAATATCAATCTATTCATCATAATCAAATTGGGTTCTTCAATCACTATTTTTGATTTCTTATGAATCCCATTTAATTTCTCCCAATTTAATTTATAAAGTTAATATGTTAATACCCTTTATTAATAATAAAAACTTTGTTTTAGAGGTAAGGCATAGTATTCTCATCTCATGCTTCAATAATTACTTAAAATTTCATTCTCTCCCCCTTGGTAAAATAAGATCAAATTAAGATAAGGGAGGAATCACATTTTTATTAATCAATAAGTGATAAATTAGTCAAATATAATTCTACATGAGATATCATGGTGTAAAAAACAAGATTGATTAACCTAGGCCTAAAATTTTTCCATAAAACTATAAATATTTTGATACAAACTCGTATTTTTCTTACTATGGGATCTTTATATATATTTTTATGCAATTTATAACATTCACCCAACTCCAAATTCAAATAAAAAACATTCAAGTGAATAAAATTCCCACCCCCTTTATGAAATTTCCTTAAGTAGCATACTATCACCCCTAATAATCAAATTTTATTCTATCAAAAAAGATTAGGTAAAATGATTTTCCAACCTAATATAAAAATTTATCTAAAACATTTCTGATTTCATATTCACAAGAAATGATGTGATCTAGTAGTATTCTAGTTTTTTTAAATTCCCCTCAAGGGACAAACTCCATTAATTCCTCATCCTGGAAGGTATTATTTTGAATAAATGCCGAGTATTATTTAATACCACTTAAAATATCGAAAGGAAACATCATCGCATCAGTTAGAGAATTCTTTGATGGTAGACATTCCACATTTTAAGACATTAAAAACTATATATTTATCTTCTTGCACTAATCACCTTCAATTCTTAGTATAAAAGGAAAAACAAAAATAAATGGTAATAAGTTACATCTCATTTTATTATTAATGAGTAAAATAATTTTGATATTTTCTTCTCAACCAAGAAACACTTTTCTTCTCAACTATTCATTAGTGGAAAATCATCATAATTATATCTTCTTTGATTTTCTTGAGTTGAACCTCTGAGGATAGAATTATCCTATTATTATTTTTAGATATTTCATTTTATAGATTATGTTATTTCACTATATCAGTTAAGGTGATTGAATTTTGTTTTGGTTGATCAATATTCCAATCCTCTTCCAACAATATTAGCCATATGATCATGTAATCCTAAGAAACATGATCATATCTCCAGTTATGTTAAATCTTCTTTTCACAATAATATTATTGGGATATGGATTCAATGATGATTTATAATCCTTTCTAAACATATTTTTATTTCTTAGAAGCCATGTCATTCATTTATTATGGCATGACCTAACCCACTGTGGGCCACCTAGTCGATGACAAGCCATGTGTGCCACCCCATGCCAAACTATAATAACCATGAGGTTGGTGACTATAAATATGTATTAATATCACACATATTAGAGATCATGTCCTCACATAGCTTCATATACACATATACCTCAATACACACTATATTAGTGAAAAAAATAAACAACTGGAATAAAAAATTCTTACACAAACTCTAACATCCCACAACTAAAAATGATAGTAACTAACCAAAATAAAAAAAAAGAAAAATACAATCCTAAAAATCAATATATAAGATCAAGTTGGAAATAAGGGGGAAATCGTCTAAGTAGGATACCAAAATTCTAACTGCAGTCCTACTACTATAGCCACCAAGAACCCCTAAGCACCTTCCACAACAAGTCCCAATAGATCATTGTCAAATATATTATTGTCAACAAAATTCATGATACATGCATCCAGATCTCATGTAGTGATGATTATATACATACATAGTTGGACACCCCCCAATCACCAAGAATTAAAGAATAAAAAGAAATAAAATTCTCATTAACATAACTAATAGGTAAAATATAAATGGGAAGGACCCATATATGACCATAAAGGGTACTCAAGTTCCAAGGTATAGAATCAACTCTCATCCAATCAAAAAAAAATCCCAACTTATATTCTAGAAGTCTCAAGAAACCTACATGGTCATTCCCTCATATGATTCTAAAGGATCCATACTCCATGGTGATGGTTGAAATTCCAACACAATAGGAGCATCCATATCCCACCCAAGCTCTATAGGTGAGAAAAATACAAACTCCATAGATAGAAGATTATTTCCCCACACTATGGGTGAAATGCTAACTCCATCTGATTTGGAGTGTAGAGGAATCCATCCCCATGTTTACATGGGAAAAATAATGACTCCCTAAGAATATCCTAGTCCCAATGGGTGAAATACCCACCTAAACTAGGAATTACAAGGTGGAATCCACATCTAGGTGAACTATCCAAGGCCAAGGGAAAGTACACGGTGTGTATTATGGGTACATGGTGTGTTATCTAAAGTTATAAACATATTCATGTTTTTCTTTCCCACATGGAATATCTTATCTCAAATACATATTTTGTAGAGGTTTCACTCAAAATTCCATATCTATGAAGGTAAATTTCATGTACCCTACTTGCCTATGTTGTGTACATCCAAGGGTACACAGGGCGTGACACAACACACACACATACACAATGAGTAAGTTGAGTATAGTTTATATGGAGTATGAGTAAGATAGACATCCATGTGACATTTAAATATTTTTAACATCCCAAAACAATGAAAAATGTGTTACACGATGTTTATTCTTCTGAACTACACATTGTGCAATGATAAAAATTCCCAAAAAACTTATTTCCTTCACATGTATCATCATTTCATCATATTTATCAACAAATATCTCTGTAAAATGTGAAAAAATAATTTACCATAGTTAAATATTTTTTAAAAGTTATAATCCATCCATACTTATTTGAAAAATTGAGTTGTTGTCTCCCTCCATTTAAGATTCATTATCCCAACACCTCAGCTTGTGAAAATGGTCATCATTAATCCTTCCTTTAACACCCATAAATGACAACTATCCATATCCATATCACTGAATCCAACACTGATCTCAAAAAATTGATCCATTTAGATAATAATCAAATGTGTAACAAAACGGGTCTATGGGAAATGTCAAATCATAGATTAATCTAATATTAGGGATGAATGCTTATAGAATGGTGGGAAAACCCAGAAAACATAAAATTTAGAATCCAATAATGTCTATGTTCATCTTTGCAACCATCCATTGCTGAAGTAAAATATATGAGGATGAAATCATAAAAATCAAGATGAAATATTATCAATTCCAAATCTAGGAATAAAAATATAAATTAATAGGGCTATGCATCGATGATCTCCAGACTAATTCTATATGAATTAGTTTGTGTTCACAAAAACAATTACAACTAGGATAAATTCAAAAAAATTCATCGCATGAAATATGATAAATTGATGATTAAGAATGAGTGTGTCATAATTCCATTAATGATCTCTATTAATTATATTATATTTGATGAGTTTCTATAAATCAAATACTTATTCCAAAAAAACCCCCATTTATCATAGAATATTCTCCATGGTGTCTCTCTATCGATCTCAATTATCATGTTTTGTGTATAACCCCAGAGAATTTTTATAATGGGGTTTAAAAAGGGATTTTACTAAGTTAAAATTTTAATAAATTAAATAAATTTATTTATTTTATTTTATTTAATGTATTCTCTAATGATAGTGCATCAACATAAAACAAAATGCATAGTTAACTTATATTAAGAAAAAGGAAAAACTCACATTTAAGAATCAATTATTTTCTTAGTTTCCCCATATGAGGCTCTATTTTGGTGATAATCCATTGTTTTTTGGATCATATACATGCATGTGTTAATATATATATTAATATTTTTAAATTATTAACATCATCACTAAATAACGATAGAAATTCCATGTAAAACCCAGAACTAGCTCTAAAATATTATTCAGAATATTTAAACAGTCTAGTTCAAAAAACATATCTCATTACACTCTCCGCACCATCATGGTTTTTCATTATATAAAGTAGAAACTACTTGAATAAGTAAGGATACTAATATCACATCTGATTCTCTCATTCCTATGAGCTCTTCTTAAGATTTTCATTCTTCTAGAGAACTTGCACATGGAGAATCATCCACCAATAAAGGATATTCTCCTATTGATCTTCTATAAAAATTAGGTACCGAGGAAAGGAGGATTCATCTTTAATATCTAGGTTGGATCAGTAAATAACATGTGATATATCTAAAATGTACATCCTCATCTGGGCCATGTGGAAGATATAATAACCATGGTCTGACTACAAAGGTAAATCAAGGAAGTACACAGACTCTCTAATTATATACTGAATCTAATATGGGCTAATAAAAATTGGTGATAAAATGATGCCCCAGAAAAATCTATATAAAATTATTTAATGGGTTCCTTTAAGATAAAATTATCTACATCACTAAACTTCAATGGCCTCCACCATTAGTCCATATATGACTTATGGTGGACATGATCATTCATTAACCTCTCATATCTGGACTACACTTTCATTTTAATTTTTGAAACCGACTTTAGAAGAATAAATATTGATTCTTTATACTCTAAATAAATTTTTTTTGAGTTGTATGGTTTCCCATAAAGGTCCTAAAAAGATTCTATATCAATGATAGAGTAATATAAATTATTGTATGAAAACTCTACCAAATGTAGGTGATCCTCTTATCATTGGATAAAGTCCAACTTGGAATCCCTTGTAATTTCCTCCAATACCAAAATGATATTTTAGGCCAAGTCATGTTTCAAGGGATGGAATGACTTTCTTATCTGTAAATAATTCATATAAACCATCTATAAGAATCTATTCAACCAATAAGTGAATCAAGTATTATGGTTCAAGATAATCTTTGAGGGTGCATCATAAATATAGAAGATCTTCTATATGTACGATCATCTTAATCATTCCATAAAAATTTTCTCTATGATGCTGAGGAAGTAGGAATATATAGTGAGTCAATATATGATCACCCAAATAGAATTGAGACCTCTCATCATACATGTCAATATTTTCATAAAATCCATGTATATACCATACCACATTAATTTTGAAACCTTAAGGGCTTGGGTTTCATCCTCTAGAACCCAATTCTCAACCTTCACTTATTTATAGGTGACACATGAAGAGAAGAACTCTACCAAAACATTATTTATAAAGGACCGCCTAAACTAACAATGATTTTCCCGGTACTTCTTTTACACTCTAGGATTAACCATAATGAGATATGTATGGAACTATATTAGAACCAACTCTCGAAGAGATATGGGTACCACAGTCTACCATTGGATGAGGATGGAATTCTCTCCACCTTTGTAAAATTTATCAAGAGCATTAAAAGGTATATCTACACATGAAGGACAACAAAATCACCATCAATAAATTTTGTACCCCACAAAAATTGTATAATTGGATGGGTCAAAACCATCAATCAGATTTATGTTTCTGTATACTCATCCACCAAGGATAACTACAGTGAGGCCATATAGATTTATTCCCTTACTAGAAACTGAGAATGAGATTTTATAATGAGATAATATGCCACTATATTTCTCATCCCAAGAGTATAGACTATATTGAAGTCATTGTCTGGTTAGAAATATAATCACTAACTCTTTTTTAGGTTGAGATCTCTCTAAGTTAAGATGTACCTGAGACTTTTCATTAGAATGAATGAAAAACTACTCACCAAGAAGGTCATGTTACTGAGTATTTAGGGTGAACAACATACATTATAGTTCCAAATCATGGTCTTCATAGTTCAGCTTATGGGTACTTAGTGATATAGACCATTAGGCTCTCACTTCCTTCCCCTTCATTAACACATGCCCAATCCTAGATATTAAGGAACGATAAAACACTATATATTCAACCCCCTCATCTAGAAACCTCGGGATGATAGAGCTATTCATCGTCTGGTAAAACTCCTCAAAGGCCTTCTAGTATTAGTCCAACTACAAAAAAGAGTCCCCTTCAGGTCAAGTTAGTCAAGGAAGTCAAATTTGTTTTTGTAGAATTCTATAATTAATCTGTAGTAATAATCATTCAACCCAAGTAAGATCAACACCTCTATCATGCTCCTGGGTAGCTTTAAAGATGAAACTACCTTAATCTTTACTATGTCCATATATAATCCTTCTTATAAGATAACATGGCCTATAAATTTCAATTTTTTAATTGATAACTGATTGTTGGAATTGAAAAATTCACTCCATGCACTTTTCTACAAGAACTATGATATTATCCTCACTTATACAACACATATTGAGTTTTCGATTAAATGTGTCTCTATGTCCGAAGAAAAACTAAGTTGTATTCCCATGTACTATAAATATTCTCACACACTAAGGGATGAATATTAATTAGAAAATTTTCACAAATGGTAAGGTAGAAAGAATATACCTCTAGAAGTAGGCCCTGGATTTCAAAAATTGCTTATAAAAAGGTTTTTTCACCTTATAATCTGTTTATGAGGTTCTTCTAGGAATTTTTTTTGCATTATAAAACATCCTTCTAGATTGTATTCAACATATTATTGGGGCATATTCTTTATTATATGCTTCTATTTGAGTACTTACGGAGTCCAAAAGGAGTTATAGATCAAAATTTATAACCATTAGATGTCAGGATTCATGTTATCCTGAATAAAAATTGATAAAGTCTAAAATCCAACATAGTAATTTTCTCTGACTGCATAACGATCCCATTAGTTAGTGGATTTTATAAATTCATCGATTCTATAAATTTTACATCCAATCAATTAACAGATTACATCAGTTCATGGATTAATCATTTCATGGATTACATCAACTTTTAGATTCCATCACTTCACATATTCAATAAGTTCATGGTTTTGTGCCTTGCTCCAAGGGTGTTATATTTTCATTTGTGATTTGAGGTGGTGAATTTCAGCCTCTCACACAGTGAAATAAAATTCCATGTAACCAAATGTTTCTATATGGACACATATTACTATGTGGTTATCACTATGAGGCTCACTATTTCAAGAAAGAAGTTATTAACTTCAACTTATAAATAATGATGCCCACTTCAGGATTGGGGAGGGAGAGAAAATAAAGATAGAATGAAGAATAATTGGGGAATGGAAAGGATTAATTATCTATGAACCAATTAGTTAAAACTCTATAATTTTATACTTATGAATGCCTTTGTGATGTAATATCTCGAAGTCCATATCTAAGAAAATATCTTCATAGATAAATATATTTATAATGAATGTTATATTCTATGTGAACCCTTCGTCATTTGTGGAACGAGTCATCATTTTATTCCCTCCCGTATAGTGAATCAATCACTTTTTGAAGTCCTATGTGTCTAGTCCTATGTGACTAACACTATACAAAAGTCAAATTCAAAGCACCTATGGGAAAGCCACTATATAGCCATCATTATGCATAAAATTCAATGTGACCATATATATGTCTAAAATTATATGTTTCCATCCTTTTATGGACATTTGTGAAGCTATTCAAGACCACTAGTCCATACCATGGGTTTAATACCTCAAGATTTCACAGTACGTTTTCTTAAATAAATTTAATAGCTGGAGATGCATGCAACACTGAGTTTGAACACAACATGATTGGTTAACCTATCCATTTAAATTAAGGTTAAAAAAAGTGATAACCACATTATGAAATTTATATATATTATATATAATTTTAATATTCAACTTATGTGTTTCATGGACAATTATATTAGTGAAAATGTGATTTTATGCATAAAAACTAGATTTTTTAATGGGTATTTTTACCACCTTTTAATGGGGTACCTATTTTAATCATGAATTTTGGAAATTTTATAAATTTTATTTTTCAAAATAGATTTAATTTTTGAATTTTTAAATTCAAAATTAACTTAGGGTTCATTTTTAGTATTTTTCTGAGGAGTTTTATTTTTTGATGAATTGTGAAAAATACTTCATTTTAATAAAAAAACTTTGTATTTATTTTAAATATTTATTATAAATTAAATTGATTTTTTATAGTCAAAATAGATCTATAGTAAATATATTAATCCAATTAATTTAATTGTAATAATTTTAATATTTTAATTATATAGAAAAACATATTGAACTTTTGAATGTCTCTTTTACCCACCTTCCCGCTGCATCTGTGGGATTAGTGATAAAATTAATTTATCCACTTATGTGAATTGAATTTTAAAAAAATGAAATGAAAAATTGTAATCATTATCATATTTAGACTTTAATATAATCAACTTAATTTTTTGATATTGTGAAAAGTAACTTTAGTAAATTTTTATTTAATATAGTTAAGGGTAAATTGGGAAATTAATAATAAAAATATTATTATAATATTATAAAGATACCCTACCACTTGTACTAATTTCATTATATGAATGTGTTTTGACCAAAATCAACCTTATTCCAAAATTATAACGTTTTAATCCACTTGTTTAAGAATATAAAATTTATAATATTTTAATTAAAGATAATTTTAAAATGTCATCCTCACATTTTTAATAATTGTACCATTTTTATTATAGTGTTATCAAAAATATAAATTTGACTATAATTATTAATTTGAAATATAAAATTTTTATATACATCATGATAATTTATTTATAATTTTTAATGATAAAATAATTAAATTAAATTGTGACACAATGACAATGTATTAATTGTTTAAATAATGGAGGAATCAAATAAATGATATTAAAAATAATAATATAAATATAACTTTTGTTATTTAATGTCAAACATGTTTTACTTTGAAGAATTGGACATTTTAGTAATGTTTTAGAAGACTTGGTTTTAATTTATCTTGTTCCATTTATTTTTTTTATAAGATTAAATAATTAATAGTATCAAAATTGAAATTTAAGATATTTTTTAATAAATAAAATTATATTAAATGATATAAAATAAATAAAAAACTAAAATTAATTCAACTAATTGTAATATGTCTTAAAATGTTATCAATGACTCGTTTAGTGGTTGTCAATCATTTTATAGTAATTATATTAACTCATATGGTATAAATTATATGAAATCATGGTAATATTTAAAGTTATTAAATAAGGGTTAAAACAAATAGATAAGGATTAAAAACTTTAAAAAAATTATTGGATGAATAATATTATAAAATTATCACATTATAATATATTTTTGAGTTTTTTAATGGACAATTTTCCTTGAAAATAAATTATATATTATTTAAATCAAAGATTGTTACAAAATATCACTCACTTTGTTTTTTATATCTTTTATGACTCCACATAGGGCCAAAATCAAGAAATGAAAAAACCTAAATATCTATTTTTATAATAATTATATTATTTTAATTATATTATTCTACTTTTAATTTTTATAAATTATAAAATTACATTAAATGCTACCAAATTCTAAAATGGTATTTATTTAATTAACAGAAAAACAATATAATTGATACTAAAAATATTAATTTTCAAATATTTTGATGGATTAATATTTCTAATGAATTTAATGGTTCTATAAGATATATTACAATTTTATGAAATCATTATATTCTAATTCTCACTTTTTGGTAATGCATTTTAAGTCAAATTAAATGAATAGTATCAAATTTTGACAATAATGATATCTTATTGAATTAATTTATTATTAATTTATTTAAAAATAAAATTTTTTAAATAATCACAAGGGGATATAATATGGTTAAAAATTAATCACATGATTCATTTATGGTCCATTTTTATTTATTTCGGTCTAGAATAGTCATATAATATTTTAATATTTGGAGGATTTCTAAAAGTGCCCCTCACCTCAATTATAAAAGGGTTCATCCTACTTTACTTCCTGACACCACCTTGATCCTTATAACTAGAAAAAACCTTTCCTATTTATGGTTCAAAAATTATTATTTAAGTTCTAGAGTTCTTGTTCTTCCAAAAGGACCAACCCTAGTGTCCCTAAGAGGATATCCCAATTAAGTCCACCGAAGAAGAGGTAATTTTTTTACCCATTCATTTAAGTTCATTTCTTCTTCTACTTCATAATACAATGTTGTTTCAATTATAAAGTAATAAATCAAGTATAATCTATATTCTTAGATGTTATTATTATTATGGTACAACCATATCCTTCCATTTATCCATCCTATGAAAATTAATATCACCATGTGTGCTTACGTATGACTTATTGTCTCCATGTTGTAGTGTAATTTGTTTTCATCGCCACATTATTTAGATTAGTTAATGATGGATATAATGGATTTAAATAATAAATATTACATGATATTAATTCTTCATAGTTAATATACTATCTAATTCTTCATTCTTTTACCAATAATTAAATGATATTGTCCCTCGTGCATACCTATGGCCTACCATCTCCACGATGCGATGAGATTCATCTTCCATTTTAACCATTAAATAATGATTATAAAAATGTATATATTTAATAAATATGAAATATATGACATAATAATTATACTTGAATAATATATATATATATGTCATTTACATTCTACAATTCGATACAATAAGAAAACGGAAACAACGTTCAAGCGTATGTATGGCCTACCATCTCCTGGAATGGTGTAATACATTTCATATATCTATCTTTTATATATTTTTATATACTAAATATATATTATATATAAATCATTTTTTACATTTTGGAATTAATTAAATCATTATCTATGTAATAGGATCAAGAATAATGAGTTAAAACATGTACGATAAACAAAGCGGTTATTACCCAAAACGTTGTTTTACCTTGGAATTATAAATAAACAGATAATATAAATTCATAATTTAATCATATATGATATCATAAATATTATTATGATATTTTGACAAGTTAATAATTTGTTTAAAACCACTATATTATATTTATGTACATGTATAAGGGTAATCAGACATATAATAAGGGTTAATTTTTCAATCTCATTATTATCCAATATTGTTTATATGTAAGTATTTACTGGGACATATTTATTAGCAATGTCCATGTTTCTTAAAAAAAATTTCTAAAAAGAATATTTTTAAGGTTTTATATGATAGTCTATTTAACTAGAACCTAATTTTACATATTTCTAATATTTATTTTTATAAATCTTTCTCATTCATGTCCATGTTTTTAAAAAAATTATAGATTTATTTACAAGGACATGAATATTTTAAAATGTTAATTTTTTAATTTATATGAAATATTTAAAAGTTTCATTTGAAAAATTTATTAAAAAATATATTTTTTAAAATGTAGTCTTCTATAAATGCATAGATTTTGAATAAATGATTTCAATGCAAAAAAGGGAATTTTTCTCCAACAGTATTAATGATTTTATTAGAGTATTTTCATATATGTAATCATCCTCTGTTGGATATTATGTTTTATTGAGGTTGATATCTTATGATACCATTTACCATATATAATTGAATGGCATATGATTTTTTTTGACATTGGATGTGCAATTATGATACCATTCTTAGTTTATGGTTAAATTATTCACGTTTCATATACTTGTTTTAATATGAATGTTTATATTGGTTATGTTTTATAACTTCATAACAGGAGTGAATTGGACTTAGTAGGAGACAGTCAGGGCCTGATTTAGCCCCTAGGTGCATCAAAAGATCTCATGAAACAAACTAATTATGTAATCGATTGAGGATTTCCCCATTTAGTTTTAGATATGATTTTAGTCGAGACCTTACCAATTTATTTTCATATATCTTGTCTAAGGCCTCAAAATTATGTTTTAGATGTCCAATGTTATGCATTACCTCATTATGAGATCATTTTCCATTTGATTATTTAATTATTAGAATATCCATGGTTATATATCTTTATCATGCCATTATTTATATGGAATTATTTGATCAGCATTTATTCTGGCCATAAAATGCACAAGATTATGATTTAATGGCATGTGTTTATAGTTATTCACCTTGAATTATTGTTAATATTTATTTATGATAGACTCTATTGTATTCTTACACTTAATTAGTATCCTAGATCACCCATTTCATATCTTTTGTTTTCCTCATAATTCTAAGAAGTTTTATATACGGGGTTTAACTAGTAGAATAATGGAATTCTCAAAGTATTCTCTATGTTGGATTTTATATTTGAATTGTAATGTAAGGTTCATGTATTTAATATATTTTCCAAGAATTCTAAACATATTTTTCCTTTGGGATTCAAATCTTGTATCTATACAAATGTAATAAAATAATGAAAAATCTTAAAGCTACTAGGGTCAAGGGCATTACAGTGGGGGTTCCCCCTTCCTCTATATCAATTTCAAGTTGTGGTACTAGGCCTATGACCCCATCTCTTCTCAACGTCACTCACCCCCATGCTAAATGGGTAGTAAAACCTTTAATTTATCGAACAATTTTGTGGAAATTTTTTATTGTAACATATTTAATCCCACCTCTCATCTCACAATTATTCTGGAGTTGAGATACCCTTTATCATTATCAAAATTTAAAATGAGCCTAAATACTCCTCATAGTTCTTGATATACGGGCATCCTCTTACAATACAACAAAATCATACATTAACAACACCAAATATGACATTTATCAGTGCTAGAGAAGCGATGAATACTAGGGAGAGATTAATATACATATCCTTTTATCAGTGCTAAAAACATGGATAAATGGGTCCTTTATTATCACTTCTATAGGCACTGATAAATGTAATCTTTATCTGTGCTCTTCAAAGCGCTGATAAATGGTAATACTATAGTGTGATATTATAACACACTACAACACTAGTGAAATGTGATATAATAGAAAACCATATCATCAAAAACACCACAAAATCATATAACAAAGAATTAATATATAATTTAAACGAATAGAAAATAATCTAGACTTCTTTTTTCAGTTTTGGGGATGTGATGCGCGTTTTAAACTAAAATGATACCTATATGTCAAAAAAATAAACTTGGAGTCATACCGTTCAAACCATAAATTAGATTGAGGTGAGGATGATTCTTACATGTCTCAAATGACATAATGATTATTTTCCTAAAGTATCAAATAAATTTGAATGTGTTTTCTCATTTTTGATTACATTGCTTGTCTTTTTCTAACATGTCATTTTAAATTGGAAACACACACTTTAACACGTACTAGTCACATCATGTGGTGGTTTAACATGATATCAATTCATACACATAAAAAATTACTTGTTAATCATTTAATTAAATTACAAAGACAATCAGAGTGTGTTTCCTCAGCTTTTAATGAGTGGAACTTTTGAACTAAAATGTTGCTTTTAAACTGATAACGGACACATTGAGTCATATCAGACACATTGTGTATCAGATTGAGGTGTGGAAAATTCCTACACATAAAAAATGACTTATGCATCATTATCCTAAAGTATTAAAACAATCTGAAATCATATTTTGGGTTTTGAGTAGGTGAGTTTTTCTTTTTACTATAATTGATGTCAATTTTAAATAAGAAGATGCAATTGGATTCATATCAGCCACACCATGAATTACATTGAGGTGATTATCATTTTAAAATGTTAAAAATGGATTATGGATTATTTTCATAATGTATAAAATCAATCCAAATGTGTTTACTCATATTTGAGTATGTCACTTGTCTTTTTTACTAAAATTTCATTTTAAAGTGGAAACACACACTTTGACTCACACCAATTACATCGTTTATCAGTTTGATGTGTAACTGATTCCTACACACCAAAAATGAAATATGAATCACTTTAATAAATTATAAATAGAATCCAAGTGTGTTTTCTCAATTTTCACTTAGTGAATATTTTTTAACTAAACTGTCAATTTTAAACTGATAACAAACACATTGAATCATACCGGGCACATCGTGTATCAGTTTGACATGAAATTGATTCCTACACATCAAAATGACTTATAGATCCTTTAACTAAAGTATCAAAATTATATAAGTTTGTTTCCATGGGTTTGAGTAGGTTAGTTGAAATTTTTATTAAAATCTATGTCAATTTTAAATAAAAAGACACACTTGGATTTATATCGGTCACATTGTACATCAGATTGAGCTGGTGAAAATTCTTACATGTAAGAACCTAGGTTTTTAGAACGGGTCAAAATCCTAACCCTGTTTGAATTTTTGACTTGTTTCTGAGAGAATTGGGAAAATATGGGATCATCTGGAAATTTCCAGTCTACACGTCGTGTACACTAAAGTACCTATCGTGTATGGGTTGGGCGAGTACCAGCTGTGTGCTCACCGAGTACATTTCGTGTGATGACTGTGTAGGAATTTCATACTACATGGCATGTAGTGTTATTCAACATGTCGTGTATTCCCTTTCTACGTACCGGTTGGGTTCATGTCGGGTGTCAAACCCATGTGGAGTGCCCAATTTGTGTGGCTATCTTCTCTTAAGTCGGAGTACAGAAAAGGTTACTACACGATGTGTAGTCCTTAAATACACACTATGTATTTTTTTTATTTTCTTAAATGAATGATCGTTGCATCTATTTTCCAAAAAAAACCTTCTTCTTACCCTTTTCTGGACCTTGGTGCTTCGGGTGGCCAAAAACATTTCATTCCCTAGATTCTTCATCCGACATTCATTCTTCAATCTATCGGTGGCTGCAAGGTTGCAACAGTGAGGCCAAACCCACACACCCTGTTCTGTTCTTGATCCCTCGCCTCACACGTCGCAGTTTCCATCCAAGTGGAATTGCCGAGATTTGATGGAAAAGTATATCTACAATGTTCATCTTTGAATTTGAGATCGATATCAGACGTTCCTACGTCTACGAGTCTCAGGTAGGTGGTTCATACCTCTTTTTGTAGACTTTTGGGTGGCGGGGACTATGGCGCATTTTCGGGTATTTTGAGTGAGACACTAATTTACCTACTATTTCATGTTTAATTGTTTATTTGGCCTATGGGATGCCTTTGGGTATGCCCTATAACTTATTTTTCTTGAGATAGGCTGGGTGAGGGGTCATTTCTCATCAGGGCATTTTGGATGGGGGATGCCAAAATGGTTATAATTGTTTTGTATTTTTTTAAACTGTTGAGTTTATTGTATTGAACCTTGATAATAATTTTTATAGACCTTAAATACCCTAATGTTGGTATGGGACAACACTTGGTTAGCATATACAACTGTTTATATTTGTTTTCATGTTTACGTGTTTTGTTTAAATTTTTTATATATTTAATTTTTTAATTGCATATGCTGGAACCTTTGGGTTGTGTTGGGCATGACCCATATATTCTTGAGGCTGGATGACTGTCAGGTTGGGTATGGCCCAGGTTACTAGGATGGCAAGGCCATCATACATGAGCGGCATAGTCATAGGGACACAAGGTGTCAGATGTGTTGTGGCTTGGATACTATTTTGGTGATTATCGATCACCCAGAACTATGAGTAGTGTGCATAGAGAGAGACTCCGTGATGAGGTGGTTTTGGACACTCGTGTGGGTAGAGGCCCCCGTTAGTTTCGATTTAGGTACTATTGGTTTCGGGGTACTTGTCATAGGAAGCCACGTGGGAGGTGAGGAGCCTTCAGGGTATATCGTTGAGGATATTGGGTTGGGGCATAGGCTCACTGTTATTTTGAAGGAAGACATTGTTGTCAATTCAGTTACTTTATTTTGAGGGTAGACACCGCTATCCCTCTAGTTACTTATTTGAGGATAGGTACCGGTGTTCCTCTGGGTTTCTATATCCTAGGAATTACTTCAGGACATCAGTACTTGAGACACATGGTGTCAGGGGGTACATGGTGTTGAGTTACATGATAGAGATTCCAATGTTGGTTGAAGTATTTGACACTCCATGGTGGCTATTGAGCACCAGTGGACTTTGTGTTCATTTTTTCATCATACTGTTTACTATTTCCCTTATAATTTCATGCATGTTTAAACACTTGTATTAGGTACGCACCTTTGGGTGGTATCCTACTGAGATTTTTCTCACACCCGGTATGGGCCCTTCGGGACGCATGCAGACTTTATGAAATTATGTGCAGGAAAGAGATCAACTTCAAGAGATGGACTGTATTAGTTGTCTCATGGGGATGGTAGGGACCTTGAGGACTTTCCTAGTGAGAGTTTACTTTGTTTTTTTCTATCCTATAATAGCATGCTTACTGGTTTTGTAGGTATAGTTGGTTAACCATTGACGCCCTTTTACATATATATATGTATGACTTGCTTTCGATGTATGTTTCTTGTTCAATAGTATTTATAAGTGACCAACATGTTGTTGTGTATAATTTCCACTCCTATTGTTTATATTTATTTCTTCCACTGTTTGATGATATTGATTGTTCTTCCACGCTGCGGGTATGGTTCAAGTATACTGAGTCGATTTCCCACTTCATATTTATTATTATACTCAGACCAGTACCATTATTATCCTACGAGAGGGTATAGCCTCTCCACTATACCTATAAAGACCCTTGATGTTAGTTGAAGACTTCAGCATTCGGGGAGGTGTGCCTATGGTAGTAACACTTGACCCGTTTAGCACTGTTTGGGTAGTTGTTCGGGTCCGGGTTGTTACAAAGTCATATCAAAGGAGTTCTTGATAGGGAATTAGTAGTAGTGTTTCACTGGCTACTAATGAGATCAAGATTTCTCTTTTATTTTCCGTTGGTTTTAGTATTTGGGATATGGTAGACATAAGATAGGTTGTTACTGGAAACTGGGTTTCTATCTTGTTCTTGTGTGCCTGCAGACCCAGGTACGAGGGATGAACCAAGTTTCCATGGATAGGAATTTCTGTTTTCTTTTGCTCAGATTACAGTTTATATGATTTCCACCTTGGTAGCTCACTTAGTGTGTGATGTTATTGATTTTTATGTGTAACCCTTGACCCAGTACGGTAGGGGAGAATTGGACCTTGCACCGGTATGGAAAGGCTTGTTTTCTTGGATTTTGATAGGCACATTTTAGGGTATTTCAATTTCATAATTGCATGTATGCTTTGTGATGTGATAATACCATGTGAATAATGCTGATTTCCATGCATTGTATTCTTTGAAATGTGAATAGGTTAAATTCATGATAGAATTTCTTGTTGAATTGAAATGGGTTATGCCATATATTGTATAATTGTAGAATTGCATGTGGCATGGTATTTGGGTCTGGCTCTTGTAAGAGCAGGCATATACTACGGTTGAGGTGATTTTGATCATCCATATTGGGCAACTCGGTCATCGTTTTGAATCAACATTAGTTGTCAGGATGGGAATGGCCTAAGGTACTTTTGATTATGTCCCTATTAAGGTAGGGTAAGGAGGCCACGAGGCCGAGATGCCATGGGGCATGGTTGCTGTGGGGGATAGTAAGGGTAGTAGTTATGCATTGCCTTTTATTGCTTTTCTTATCTACGTTATATATGTATATATTGTTATGTATGTGGGTTGTCGGACCATTTATGGTTTTCAGCAGGATCTTTTTTGGGAGACTCAGATGGAGCATCAGACGAGAGACAATATAGTGTCGCAGGATCAGGATTAGGTTTAGGATCTGGTGAAAGCAGAGCAGGAGTTGTAGGTACAGTCTTAGGGACAGGATCAAGTTCAGGATCTGGTGTAGGAAGAGCAGGAGCCATAGGTACGGGCTTAAAAATAGGATCAGGTTCAGGATATAGAGCAGGCAGGACAACAGCTGGGTTTGGCAGCGTTCAGACCATAGCTCGACCAGCAGCTCTGAGCTAGCCAGGTACGTGTCTTGAAGGGGATCGACAGAGGCGTGCAGGGTACAAAGCGATCTATGGAATATCTGATGTGGGACTTCCAGTCACAGCACCCACCGCTTTTTCAGGGTGAGGGTGGTCCACAGGAGGCTAAGAACTGGATAAAGAGCATTCAGATGATCTTCATGAAACTCGAGATGCATTCAATGTGGAGGGTCAAGCTGGTGACGTACATGCTGTGAGGACCGACAACGCGCTAGTGAGATGTGGAGGTTCAGGCTCGTAGGCACGAGGGACTAGAATGGAAAGACTTCGAGGATGGGTTTTTTGAGCACTTCACCCCAGAGACACTGAGATTAGAAAGAGGTAGGGAGTTCTTGAGTCTTAATAAGGGATACATGTTTTTCAGGTACTGTGTAGCTACTTTCACTAAGTTCTCATGCTTTGTACCTAGAATCATAAGCGATGATGTGGCAAGGGTGAGGTGCTTTGAGGATGTCTTGTGACATGCCATTCAGATCTAGGTGAATATCATCTAGCTAGATTCCTTCTCAAAGTTGGTGAATCAGGCTCTCATAGCATAGGGAAACCAGAGGGATATGCCCCAGGTTGTTCAGGGAACAGTTTCAGGTGACAGTTCAGATATCAAGAAGTGAGGATGGGATGAGTTCCAACAGGGCAGTCAGTCCAGGGAATCAGCTAGACCACCTCGTAGAAGCTCTGTAGTTGTTTTATTTCAGTTTGGAAAACACGTACATGTTCGTACTCAGTGCGATAGGACTCTGAAGGACTGCTGGGCATGTGGACATGTCAGGCATCTAGAGAGGTTCTCGAAGTAGCCTTCTCAGACAGCCGGCAAGCAGGGACCAGGACAGATGGTGGAATCTGGAGTTAGTTCAGGTTTGGTACCAAGAGAGGGTTCCCAAGGTTCAGTTGCACGTGGAGGACGTGACTGAGATAGCGGGACCCAACTAAGGGGTCAGTGGCTAGTGGCTGGAGCAGTACTGCAAGGAGTTCAGGCATCAGGCAGTTGTACATCAGGTTAGGTGCACCCTGTGGAGTTTCAGGAGTCTGAACAGGCTAGTGATCCAATGATGGATAGAGGTGCACTATGGGTGTGGCCATGATTTCCATGTTTTCCTTTTGGCATGACCTATAAAGGCATGTCTATTTTGAGTGCACGTGATGCACTAGATATATGTGGAATGACTATATGTTGGTCATTGGGATTGGTGCCATATCAGTTGCATGATATATTTATATATATGTATGAGATGAGGATCATCAGGTACATCAAGGATGCGGGTTACTAGAGGTTCCTTGGGCATTGCGGCATTGAGGATGCAGGTTACTTGAGGTGTCGTGGGCATCGGGGCATCGAGGATACAGGTTACTTGAGGTGCATGACATCAGGTTTTATATGAGTGTCCATGGAATGAAGGACCTCGTGAAGGTGGACACCGATGCAATGTGGGATACGTTGGGTGTTGAGAATGACACGGGAGCACCAATGAGGCACAGGTGTGACGATGCATCATGAGAGGACCATGAATCCAAAAAATAGGTTAGTGAAACTTTGCTTGTTTAGAGTTTTTTCAGGTTGAGACCGAGCAAAGAAATTCCTATTGTGGGAATCCCCTAGAAGAATTTAGTCAAAACGTTTGAAACCAGGGAAGTCCAAGATACTTGATCGGGGTGGTATGATCAGTGGAATCTTCAGTTTTTCTTTGATATCTCGGAGAGGAGCTATGTTAAGGTGGGGAGATTTTAAGAACCTGGTAATTTAGAACTGGTCAAAATCCTGACCTTGTTTGTATTTTTAACTTGTTCCAGAAAGAACTGGGAAAATTTGGGAAGTTCTATAAATTTCCAGACTATACGCAGAGTACTCTAAAGTACACGTGATGTATGGGTTGGGTGAGTACCATCTGTGTGCTCACCGAGTACATGTCTTGTGATGACCATGTAGGAATTTTTTACTACACTCCGTGTATTCCCTTTCTATATACCAGATGTATTCAAGCAGTGTGTCAACCCGTATGGAGAGCCCAAGCTATGTGGTTATCTCCTCTTAAGTCGGAGTATGGAAAAGGACACTATTGGATGTGTAGTCCTTAAATACACGTCGTGTATTTTTTTCGCTTAAATGAAAGAGCATCGCAACTCCTTTCCAGAAAAACCTTCTTCTAATTTTTAGGACCATGGTGCTCTGGGAGGCCTAAAACATTTCCTTCCCTCGATTTTTCATCTGATATTTGTTCTTCAATCCATCAGTGGCTATGGGATTGCAACAGTGAGGCTAAACCCACGCACCTTGTTTAGTTCTTGATCCCTTACCTCATGCGTTGCATTTTCCATCCAAGTGGAATTGTCAGGATATGATAGAAACATATATCTATCAATATCAACTACAAATTGAAGCTCGATATCGGATGTGACTATCTCTACGAGTCACTAGTAGGTAGTTCATACCTCTTTTTGTGTTTTTGAAGAATTTTGGGTGGCACGACCTATGGCGCATTTTCAGGTATTTTGAGAGAGACACCAATTTACCTACTATTGCCAACATAGTTGTTTATTTGACCTATGGGATGCCTTTGAGTATTCCATGTTACCTATTTTTCTTGAGTGAGGTCAGGTGAGGGGTCATTGCTCATCGGGGAATTTTGGCGGGGGGATGCCGAAATGGTTATAATTATTTTTTTAAACTATTGTGTTTAGTGTATTGAACCTTGATATGAATTGTTGGATACCTTAAAGACCCCAGTGATGGTATGGGCAACACTTAGTTAGCACGTACAACCATTTAGATTGTTTTTTCCTGTTTATGTGTTTTCTTAAATGTTTTATATATGTAATTGTTGAATTGCATTTTCTGGAACCATTAGGTTGTGTTGGGCATGGACCAGATATTATTGAGTGATGATGATCACAGGTTGGGCTTGCCCGGGTTACTTTGCGTGGTTTTGACCATGATATTGGGAATCATGGTCATTGACATGAGGTAGGATGACTGTCAGGTTGGGTATGGCCCCGGTTACTGGGATGGTAACATCTTTGGGGCATCAGGTTACCACTAGAAGAACATAAAAAATGGATTTCAGTTTATGTTAGTAAACCATAAAATTCAATAGAATTAAGAATCTACAGTAAACATAGAATTTTATTAAATTATTAAATCCAAACTAATATAGTTTACTTGAAGTGGGATTATAATGGTGTAATGATTTTATCCATGAAAAATATTTTTGTTTCATCCAAATATATTCTATTAAAACATATTTTTTTAATTTATATCAATCAATGTTAATATTTTATTTTTAAAAAATTAGGTAAATATATTGGTATAAAATTTATCCTAGAATGATTTAAAATAATATTTAAAATATAAAAAATAGAAAACTTTTCTTATTAAATAAGTTACATTCCAAAGAAAATATAAAAATCATAAAAAAAATTGAACAATCCAAAAGGATTGAGAACAATAAATTCTATCAATAATGTACACTTCTTCTACACCAAGTAATGAAAATGTATTTTGTTTCCTAAAACACTATCATTCTGAGCTTTTTCCTAGAAAATTACTCATTCTAATTGTTTATTTTTTACAATATTTCAAAAACAAAAATCAAAATATCAAGTTACATTTTATCTCAAAATCATATATTCCTTTATAATTTAGTATATGGATTATAGAACCTTAATCATCTTTGATTTTTTGTAGAATTTAAGTCATATTATATAAATTCGAATTAAAATAAGTCAAAAATAAAATTTGGAGCCATTATATTTTTTTCAAGTAGTTTAATAAATAAGACAACAAATACAACATATATAATGTTTTTTCTCATGTGATTTTACAGATTCAATAGAATCATTTGATTATTACGTTTCATATGTGACCCCTAAATAAATCTCAAGCCTCATGAAATAGATCACATTCATCCTAAATAAATCCATTAATTTTACACCATATTTTAGTGCTCACTATCCTAGGAAAAAATTTCATGGAATAATCATTACATAGTATTTCTCATGTGTTGTAAGATATTTCATCACCCATTTTTTGGAAACAACTTCTATAATTTCCTTTCAAATAGAATGGGATAACCCTATATTTCTGTTTCTCCTCACTCAACCCTCTCAGTGCAAATTTTTCTGTGATAGAATATAGCACACCATTGATGTTATATATTTCATCATCCAAGTGGTTTGCAAAGTAATAATCAAAATGAATAAAAACATCAACAACAATATGGATTAATTTTTTAAAAGTTGATGATTTATGAAGGTAGATATCGTGGAATATACGTATTGTGAGCCTATTATACCTCACAACAACATGACCAACCATTGGGTTTGAAAAATTTCAAGTCACATTATATAAATGTTTTCCCAGGGAGACCCAAATGATATCAGTGAATATGATACTTCAATATATCAACAAATAATTAGTTTTGAGTTATTTTATTATAGGATAGTGCATCAGGACTTATTGGGCTATATGGACGTGGGATGACAAGGTTCAGTAGATAATTGTAGAAAATTAGAGATATCGAAAAACCTATATTTCGTTCGATTTGTGGTTGCATTCAACCCTTGAATCACTTGAGACTTGGATTCAAGCCTTTGAATAGTTGGAGCTTTTAATCTAACCTAGATTTGAGCTTGGATTCAACAATTGGGATCGTCAGTAGGAGGTCACTTCCACATAGAGATTTGGATATCATGAACTAGTTCGTGATGGTTATGGTTCTTAAAATATAGTGTGACACTTTTATCATTGCTTAAAAAACACTTATAAAGATGCCTTTTGTAAGAACTTAGTTAATAAGCATTGATAAAATGAATCTTTATTATCTCATTATTTAGTTCTCATATAGACAGATGTTTTTCAGTGCCAAAGAAGTGCTGATAAAATTTATCTTTATCAGTGGAAAACTTTTAGCGTAGATAAACCTCGATTTTTATCAGCGAAAAAAGGGATAAAAATAGTTATAATATTTTTTTAAAAAACAATATTTTCTTTAAAAAAGTATAATTATTATATGTTATTATAATACTTATAATAATACTTTTTGAAAATATTAATATTATAATTCTTTGAATATATAATTATTTATTTATATTTGTGTCACGACCCGTCCTCGGGGCCCGTGTCGTGACTACCCCAAGCCCGCCTTCCATAGGCCAGGGGCTGGCGACTAGCACCAAGGCGTAAATCCCAACAAAAGGGAAGGCATTGCCTTTGAAAAGTAAACAAGTACCATAGAGTAAGCAAGCGGAAAATTAAACACTAAGTAAAACTGTAACAAGCTGTGATGGAAGTGAAAGGGCCGGAAATACAAGCCCAACTGTAAAGTACAACTGAAAGGGGAAAACAACAACTGTAAAGAAAAGCCGCAGCGTCGAGCCGTCCTCGGAAGGTCCCACCTGGAGGGTGGGTACAGATAGCCTCCACAGATCCTCGGTCCAGCCGTCCGCTCCGAGCACGTCCCGCCCAGTGGTCCACCTCCAGGTACCGTCCTGCTCCGCAGGCCTCCACCACGGTCAGTGTTGTCCGTCGTCTGCAACCAACACCACGAAGTGCGGGCATAGCCCGTGCAGGGGTGAGTATAAGCTACTCAGTAGGGACCCCGAGACCCCTTAAGGTCTCCCGAAATCCACGAAGGATAATCCACAAAGGAAAGATACAATCACATAGTAACATCTGACACGGCTTAGGTATATGCCCATACATATACCTAAGTCATCAATTCCCGTTCGACTCCAGCGTCCATGCCCAAGCACAACCCAGTCCACACAGGAAAGCAAAACGTATACCCACACAGGATAGCACAACACAATCCACAAAGGATAGTAAACTGTAAATCCACACAGGATAGCTCAACAAAATCCACAAAAGAAAGTAAACAGAAGATTCAGCTCACACAGGTATACATCATCGAAAAGGGGAGAAAGAGATGATCAGACATAGATACTGAATCATCTAAGCTGGGACCCACATAGGATACAAGACCAGCCGTCCTCATCGTTTCATTTATGCTGGGACCCACATAGGATACAAGACCAGCACGGAGTCATCTAAGCTGGGACCCACATAGGATACAAGACCAGCACAGCTAGGACCCACATAGGATACAAGACCAGTTGTCTTCATTGATTCAACTATACTGGGACCCACATAGGATACAAGACCAGTATTGAATCATCTATGCTGGGACCCACATAGGATACAAGACCAGCACAACTAGGACCCACATAGGATACAAGACCAACTGTCTTCATTGATTCAACTATACTGGGACCCACATAGGATACAAGACCAGTATTGAATCATCTAAGCTGGGACCCACATAGGATACAAGACCAGCACAGCTAGGAACCACATAGGATACAAGACCAGCTATCTTCATTGATTCAACTATACTGGGACCCACATAGGATACAAGACCAGTATTGAATCATCTACGTTGGGACCCACATAGGATACAAGAACAGCACAGCTAGGACCCACATAGGATACAAGACCGGCCGTCTTCATCTTCGCAGTCCACTGAGGATCACTGCAACGTTGTCGTCGCAGTTCACTAAGGATCTCTGCACAGTCGTCACCGCAGTCCATTGAGGATCTCTGCACGGTCGTCGTCGCAGTCCACTAAGGATCTATGCACGGTCATCACAGTCGAAGTAGCAGTCGCAGCCAGCACTAGGGTTCCCGCACACAGCAAGCTCGTTCAGGAGGATCCGCTCCACGAGCCGAGAGGCCGATACATCAACTGTCACAAAATCCGAAGTTGATGTATCCAAAAGTTCCGTACCGTCAACAGGAACTCAGCGTCGCAGACGGCGCATCATTCGGACGCCCGGTCTGAGAGTTATTGGAATTTTTATCCCAGGGGCCCGGTTGGTTTTTAAGGAAAAACCAACCCGACCGTACTCCACCTGCGTCCGAACCTCAGGCGGAGTATGCCAAAAGATCTGTCTCACTTAGAGGAATCCACCAAAACTGACGGCACATCAATTGGACGTTCGTAGCTCAATATATGAGCGTTTCCGCTCCGAGGGCCCGGTTGGTTTCGTGTACGAACCAACCCGGACGAACTCAAAGTATTCCGAAACCTTGAGTGTGATAGACCGAAATGATCGTCTCGATCCAAGGATCGTGTCGCCGCTGACGGCGAGTCGTTTGGAGGCCCGTAGCTCAAGTTACGGGCGTTTGAACGAAAACCGTCCGAAGACGGGGGTCCGGGCCCGGGCCGACCCGGTCCGACCCGGCCGACCCGGTCCGACCCGTTCGGACTGGTCTGGCTCAGCCAGCCCGGCTCGGCTCGGCCGCGCAACCGAGCGGCCGACGCGGGAGGAGCCGCCGCTCCCGCGTGACACCCACGGGACACCCGCTGGACACCTGCGGGACACCCGCGGGACACCCTGGGGGTGTCGCATGACAACCCCGCGGCACCCGCGGGGTGCCGCCCTGGACACCCGGGGGGTGTCCCGTGACAACCCCGCGGCACCCGCGGGGTACCGCCCTGGACACCCGGGGGGTGTCGCGTGACAACCCCGCGGCACCCGCGGGGTGCCGCCCTGGACACCCGGGGGGTGTCGCGTGCCAACCCCGCGGCACCCGCGGGGTGCCGCCCTGGACACCCGGGGGGGTGCCGCGTGACAACCCCGCGGCACCCGCGGGGTGTCCCCCTGGACACCCGAGGGCGCCGCGTGACAACCCCGCGGGGTGCCTCCCTAGACACCCGAGCGCGTCGGACACACGCGGCCGCAGGTCCACGGGCGCCGCCGCCTCCGGTCGCTCCGGTGGCCCGTTTCCCTTCCCGTCTGCGCCGTTGTTCCTCCCGGGTTCCATTCTTCACTGCGGGATCATCAAACATCCGTTGCGGCATGTTCTGTCGTCGCCCGCCAAATCCGCAAAACAAGAAGAACGGTGGAGGGTTGTCGGGCCGTGTTCGTTTGACCCGCACCCTCCACATTAGAAAAAAACAACGGGAGAAATTGTTCAACGCATGAACCAACAATTTTAATAAAATAAAATTGTTCATTTGAAACCGATTCTTTAATTTTTAAATAACGTTCACGGGAATATAAATAGGGGTATTCCAAAATTCTAAAATCCCTACCTCGTTGGCCGTCGCGCGTGAGCGTTCTTCGTGGAATTGCTCGTCGCGGAAGGTGGAGATCGTCGCGTCGTCGCGGAAGGGCGTCGCGTCGTCACGGAACACGGCGCTGAGTCGGCGAACTCAACGCACCATGAAACAGCAGATTTTATTTAATTAATTAAATCCGTGTTTTGGTAAGGAACCACGAAGGAGATAAAAAGGAAGGTCCGAGACTCTTACCTCAAGCAGCCGATCGAAGATCCGTCGCGGAGGAAGAGACGTCGTAGAAGAACGTTGTCGGCGTCGCGGATCACGGCGTCGCGTCGTCGATTTTCGGGTTCGGCATTCTTCACGTTCTTCGTGTTCTTCGCGTTCTTCACGAAGGAGGAAGAAGATACAAGGATTCTGTCTCAACGAGTAATCCTCTAAAAGATTTTGGTTGGTCTTATTTTATTATTATGCCAACACACGAAAATGGGTATGTAACGACCCATCAATTCGTTGAATTAATTCAACGAATGAAACAACTCAATTAATTTACGAAATAAACCTCCCAATTAAATGGTCTGTTAAGAATTTAAGAAACGCATCATTTGACTTTCATAAAGACGGGTTTTCGCTGGTGCGTTACTTAGCGGTAAGAAACGGCGGGGCTCGTGCGGGCCCTACCTCACAAATATCCTACAAAGGGGGTAGGATATTTCTGGATAGCATCCTATCCGGATCAACTCAGTTTAAGCCATCTTTAAGTTGCTTCAAGTGGCTTCCATGTGGCATAAGTGAAATAAAGTAAAGTTGTCGTAAAATTATTTTATTTCTTAACTTTAAGCCTGAAAATTAAAAACCACACCCGAGCAAACGCAACTCCAGAAGAGGCGTTTCTAGGCGAATAACGGCGCTGCGATTTCATCGGTGCCCTCAGAATTCGATTCCGGGCACCGGTTCAAAAGTTAGAAAAACCCGCTCGTCCGTTCACTGAACGTACCCGAGCCAAACTTCGGAAATTGATTTCGGGCACACCGGGCCTCGGAATTAGGTGCCGTCAGAAACTGCGTTCTTTTAAAATTCCAAAGAAAATTAAGGAAAAAAAATTCCTTGAAATTTACGGGTCTTTACATTACTCCCACCACAGGGCTTTACGTCCCCGTAAAGATACATCATAAACTAGGGAAACAAATGTGGGTACTGAGCACGCATCTGAGCCTCCCGCTCCCATGTGCTCTCCTGGAGGTTCCCGTGCTGCCATCTGATGAGCACAAGAGGAATCGATCGCCCACATAGGACCCACTCCTGTCGATCCTCTATCTCCACCGGGACCTCCGCAAAAGTCGCCCCATCATCCACGTCTAGCTCCCCATAGTCAATGATGTGTGTCGGGTCGTGCACGTATCTCCTCAGCTGAGATACGTGGAAGACGTCGTGTACTCGGTGCACCTGAGGTGGCAGAGCCAGGCGATAAGCCACCTCGCCAATCCTGCTGAGGACCTGGAAAGGCCCGATGAAGCGTGGAGACAACTTGCCGCCTCGGCCAAATCTCCGCAAACCACGTCGAGGTGAGACCCGCAAGAAGACGTGGTCGCCATCCTCGAACTCTAGTGGCCTCCGCCTCCTGTCAGCATATGACTTCTGCCAGCTCTGAGCTGTACTCATCTGCCTTTGGATGACCTGGACCATCTCAGCCGTGGCCTGGACCATCTCCGGCCCCACAAGAGCTGCTAAGATTTCTTCTTTTCCGATAAGAGAAAATCTGGTCCCATCCCCTGGATGAACCACATTCTTTGCCTAATACAGTCAATCCCGACATGGATGATACTAATCCATACCAAGGATGACGTCGTAAGGCCTCGACACTACTACCAAGAGATCCAACCGTTACTCTCGCCTCCAAGGGTTGAGTCACACTGTCGGAATCAGTGTGTGGTAACTGGGTCTCCTCCAGTAGATGTCTCACAAGTGAGGTTCAAGTCAACAGTCAAAACTGGAACCTCTTAGTAACAACACAAAAGAGGACAGGAATGAAAACATCACAAAGGTATGTGTCTTTTATTATTGCAGCTCATAATAAAAAGATGCTACACAATAGCAACAAGGAACTAGAAGTACAAAAGACGTATCCACTAGTTCCGCTCTTGTCCACTTGCTCCCAGAGCTCCATGATCGAAGGCCTCAGCTGCCTGAAGTTGAGCTCTCCCCTATCCACCAACTCCCTGCGGTCGGGGTGGACCTCCTGGTGGTGGTGGTGGCAACACCTCGAAGTGTCTCCCACCATCGGCTACTTGGCCAGCTCCTCTGCCTCGTCCGCCTGTACCCTGCGGACCACCGTGGCCGAATCTCTGTCTGGGAGGTCCCTCTACCGCCTGCTGCTCATCTGTAAGACGAGTCGGGCAGTCTCGAGCCATGTGACCTCGCCCACTGCATGCGTAGCAATGTTTTCCCCTTGCGTAGCTGGCTCTCCTTCAGGTGCCCCACACAACCGAATCTTCATCCTGTGACTGCCCATCTGATGGTCTGGCCCGCTTGGACCTCTGCGTCACCTGTCTACTGCCAGCTGCAGAAGACCCTACTACGGGTCGTCCTGCGGAGGGTCCTGTCACTGGAGCCTGCTCGGCGAGAAAACTCTCCACTAGAAGGGCCCTCTCCAACACCTCTGCCTATGTCGGAATGTTGAGGGAGATCATCGAAGCCCTGATCTCGTTCCTCAATCCCTGCTCGAAGGTCCGGGCCCGGAAGAAGGGGTCCCGCACCATGTCGGTCGAGTAGCGCGAGAGATCAGTAAATCTCGCCGAGTACTGGGCCACTGTCAAGCTGCCCTGCCGCAGCTGAAGAAGCTCCTGTATGCGTACCGAATGGAGGGTGGATGGGACGAACTCGGAGCAGAAGATGCTCTCAAAGTCCGTCTAGAGGAGAGATGTCTCGTCGTGCACCTGGAGCATCAAACTCCACCATCTGCCTGCTACCGCGTGCAGGAGGCTCGCTGCGAGGATCACCATGAGGTCTGTTGGTGTCCTCACTAGCCTGAAAACTCGCACCACTGCCTCCAGCCAGTCCTCGGCTGCCTGGGGGTCTGTCTCCCTGCGGAACCTGGGCGGTCGCTAACGCTGGAACTCGTGAAGCGCGCTAAGGCGACGTGCATCGTCAGCGGCCGGGGATAGTAGCATCGGTGGCTCGGCGGGTAAAGGTACCGCCGGTGCCTCTGCTGACAAGGAGCCTTGCACCGAGGCCTCGTCGCTCGGTGGGCTGTCATCACGCTCCACTCTTGGAACCCTAGCTGGCTGCTGTCGTGGGGCCATCCTGAAAGAAGCAGGTGCGCCACGGTCAGAACAGTATACCTGGTGAGCTGACACAAGTAATCACAAAGAAAACATGAACACACATGCAATCAATGTTTTTGTGTATTAAGTCGGAAATCAGAAGTCAGGGTCCTGGTGTACGGATACGTCGGCCGCCGCACCAACACTGGACTCCCTGGACTGATAACCACACCCAATACGCTAAACACTATTGCTTCACAAAGAAGAAAGATCAGAGTCTCTGGTAGAACCGACCACCTCTGATACCAATTTGTCACGACCCGTCCTCGGGGCCCGTGTCATGACTACCCCAAGCCCGCCTTCCATAGGCCAGGGGCTGGCGACTAGCACCAAGGCTTAAATCCCAACAAAAGGGAAGGCATTGCCTTTGAAAAGTAAACAAGCACCACAGAGTAGCAAGCGGAAAATTAAACACTAATTAAAACTGTAACAAGCTGTGCTGGAAGTAAAAGGGCCGGAAATACAAGCCCAACTGTAAAGTACAACTGAAAGGGGAAAAAATCAACTGTAAAGAAAAGCCGCAGCGTCGAGCCGTCCTCTAAAGGTCCCACCTGGAGGGTGGGTACAGATAGCCTCCACAGCTCCTCGGTCCAGCCGTCCGCTCCGAGCACGTCCCGCCCAGTGGTCCACCTCCAGGTACCGTCCTGCTCCGCACGCCTCCACCATGGTCAGTGCTGTCCGTCGTCTGCAACCAACACCACGAAGTGCGGGCATAGCCCGTGCAGGGGTAAGTATAAGCTACTCAGTAGGGACCCCGAGACACCCGAAGGTCTCCCGAAATCCACGAAGGATAATCCACAAAGGAGAGATACAATCACGAAGTAACATCTGACACGGCTTAGGTATATGCCCATACATATACCTAAGTCATCAATTCCCGTTCGGCTCCAGCGTCCGTGCCCAAGCACAACCCAGTCCACACAGGAAAGCAAAACGTATATCCACACAGGATAGCACAACACAATCCACAAAGGAGAGTAAACTGTAAATCCACACATGATAGCTCAACACAATCCACAAAGGAAAGTAAACAGAAGATTCAGCTCACATAGGTATACATCATCGAAAAGGGGTGAAAGAGATGATCAGACATAGATACTGAATCATCTAAGCTGGGACCCACATAGAAAACAAGACCAGCCGTCCTCATCGTTTCATTTATGCTGGCACCCACATAGGATACAAGACCAGCATGGAGTCATCTAAGCTGGGACCCACATAGGATACAAGACCAACACAGCTAGGACCCACATAGGATACAAGACCAGCTGTCTTCATTGATTCAACTATACTAGGACCCACATAGGATACAAGACTAGTACAGCTAGGACCCACATAGGATACAAGACCAGCTGTCTTCATTGATTCAACTATACTGGGACCCACATAGGATACAAGACCAGTATTGAATCATCTAAGCTGGGACCCACATAGGATACAAGACCAGCTGTCTTCATTGATTCAACTATACTGGGACCCACATAGGATACAAGACCAGTATTGAATCATCTAAGCTGGGACCCACATAGGATACAAGACCAGCACAGCTAGGACCCACATAGGATACAAGACCAGCCGTCTTCATCGTCGCAGTCCACTGAGGATCACTGCACCGTTGTCGTCGCAGTCCACTAAGGATCTCTGCACAGTCGTCGCCGCAGTCCACTGAGGATCTCTGCATGGTCGTCGTCGCAGTCCACTAAGGATCTCTGCACGGTCATCGCTATCAAAGTAGCAGTCGCAGCCAGCACTAGGGTTCCCGCACACAGCAAGCTCGTTCGGGAGGGTCCGCTCCACGAGCCGAGAGGCTGATACATCAACTGTCACAAAGTCCGAAGTTGATGTATCCAAAAGTTCCGTACCGTCAGCAGGAACTCAGCGTCGCAGACGGCGCATCATTCGGACGCCCGGTCTGAGAGTTATGGGCATTTTCGTCCTAGGGGCCCGGTTGGTTTTTAAGGCAAAACCAACCCGACTGTACCCCACATGCGTCCGAACCTCGGGCGGAGTATGCCAAAAGATCCGTCTCACTTAGAGGAATCCACCAAAACTGAAGGCACGACAATCGGACGTCCGTAGCTCAAGATATGAGCGTTTCCGCTCCGAGGCCCCGGTTGGTTTCGTGTACGAACCAACCCGGCCGAACTCAAAGTATTCTGAAACCTTGAGTTTGATAGACCGAAACGACCGTCTCGATCCAAGGATCGCGTCGCCGCTGACAGCGAGTCGTTTGGAGGCACGTAGCTCAAGTTACGGGCGTATGAACGAAAACCGTCCGAAGATAGGGGTCCGGGCCCGGGCCGCCCGGCCGACCCGGTCCGACCCGGTCGGACCGGTCTGGCTCGGCCGGGCGACCGAGCGGCCGACGCGGGAGGAGCCGCCGCTACCGCGTGACACCCGCGGGACACCCGCTGGACACCCGCGAGACACCCTGGGGGCACCGCGTGACAACCCCGCGGCTCCCGCGGGGTGCCGCCCTGGACACCCAGGGGGTGTCGCGTGCCAACCCCGCGGCACCTGCGGGGTGCCGCCCAGGACACCCGGGGGGTGTCGCGTGACAACCCCGTGGCACCCGCGGGGTGCCGCCCTGGACACTCGGGGGGTGTCGCGTGACAACCCCGCGGCACCCGCGGGGTGCCGCCCTGGACACCCGGGGGGTGTCCCGTGACAACCCCGCGGCACCCGCGGGGTGCCGCCCTGGACACCCGGGGGGTGTCGCGTGACAACCCCGCGGCACCCGCAGGGTGCCGCCCTGGACACCCGGGGGGTGTCGCGTGACAACCCCGCGGCACCCGCGGGGTGCCTCCCTGGACACCCGGGGGGGTTTCGCGTGACAACCCCGCGGCACCTGTGGGGTGCCGCCCTGGACACCCGGGGGGTGTCGCGTGACAACCCCACGGCACCCGCGGGGTGCCACCCTGGACACCCGGGGGCGCCGCTTGACAACCCCGCGGCACCCGCGGGGTGCCGCCCTGGACACCCGGGCGCGCCGGACCCGCGCGGCCGCGGGTCCACAGGCGCCGCCGCCTCCGGTCGCTCCGGTGGCCCGTTTTTCTTCCCGTCTGCGCCGTTGTTCTTCCCGGGTTCCATTCTTCACTACGGGATCATCAAACATCCGTTGCGGCACGTTCTGTCGTCGCTCGCCAAATCCGCAAAACACGAAGAACGGCGGAGGGTTGTCGGGCCGTGTTCTTTTGACCCGCACCCTCCGCATTAGATAAAAACAACGGGAGAAATTGTTCAACGCATGAACCGACAATTTTAATAAAATAAAAGCGTTCATTTGAAACCGGTTCTTTAATTTTTGAAGAACGTTCACGGGAATATAAAGAGGGGTATTCCAAAATTCTAAAATCCCTACCTCGTTGGCCGTCGCGCGTGAGCGTTCTTTGCGGAATTGCTCGTCGCGGAAGGTGGAGATCGTCGCGTCGTCGCGGAAGGGCGTCGCATCGTCACGGAACACGGCGTTGAGTCGGCGAACTCAACGCACCATGAAACAGCAGATTTAATTTAATTAATTAAATCCGTGTTTTGGTAAAGAACCACGAAGGAGATAAAAAAGAAGGTCTGAGACTCTTACATCAAGCAGCCGATCGAAGATCCGTCGCGGAGGAAGAGACGTCGCAGAAGAACGTTGTCGGTGTCGCGGATCACGGCGTCGCGTCGTCGATTTTCGGGTTCGGCGTTCTTCGCGTTCTTCGTGTTCTTCACGTTCTTCACGAAGGAGGAAGAAGATACAAGGATTCTGTCTCAACGAGTAATCCTCCAAAAGATTTTGGTTGGTCCTAATTTATTATTATGCCAACACACAAAAACGGGTAAGTAACGACCCATCAATTCGTTGAATTAATTCAACCAAAGAAACAGCTCATTTAATTTATGAAATAAACAGCCCAATTAAATGGTCTGTTAAGAATTTAAGAAACGCGTTAGTTGACTTCCATAAAGACGGGTTTTCGTGGGTGCGTTACTTAGCGGTAAGAATCGGTGGGGCTCGTGCGGGCCCCACCTCACAAATATCCTACAAAGGGGGTAGGATATTTCTGGATAGCATCCTATCCAGATCAACTTAGTTTAAGCCGTCTTTAAGTGGCTTCAAGTGGCTTCCAAGTGGCTTAAGTGAAATAAAATAATGTTGTCGTAAAATTATTTTATTTCTTAACTTTATTTCCGAAAATTAAAAACCACACCCGAGCAAACGCAACTTCAGAAGAGGCGTTTCTAGGTGAATACCAGCGCTGCAATTTCATCGGTGCCCTCAGAATTCGATTCCGGGCACCGGTTCAAAAGTTAGAAAAACCCGCTCGTCCGTTCACTGAACGTACCCGAGCCAAACTTCGGAAATTGATTCTGGGCACACCGGGCCTCGGAATCAGGTGCCGTCAGAAACTGTGTTCTTGTAAAATTCCAAAGAAAATTAAGAAAAAAAAATTCCTTGAAATTTACGGGTCTTTACAATTTTTATAAATAGTTTTTTTAAAAAAATATTTATATCATTATATATATTTATATAATTATATATATATAGTAAATATATTCTCTCTTTAAATTAATTATTATAATTTTATAATTAAATATTTTTTAGACTAATATTTTTTTATAATTATAAATGTACAAAAACAATAAATATATATTTTTAAATATTTTTTGATAATTATTTTATTACATATGTACTTTTAACATTATTAATGAATATTTAATCTTAAGTTCAGGCATGTTAAAGATGCATAAAATTGATTTATTAAAAATTAGTACAACATATTTAAAATTTGGATAAGTTTGATTAATATAAATCATTAAAATTGATATATATATTGAAATAAAGATGAATACATATTTAAAATATCAAAACCTAGAAAATATATATATATAAATCAAATAATATGAATTTATTTAATTCAAGAAAAAATATTTGGGTGTCTATATATATATTACATATATATAAAATCAACATAATACATTTGATCTATTTTAAAGATTGAAAAATCAAATGATATTCAATTTTTTCCATTACTCGATGAAATTAGTCCTTATTTTCAATTCATATTAATTTTTAATTATAAATAATTACTCACTAAATACCTTATTATTTAATGTAAATTACAAATAGTATTTATTAATATATAAACCTTATTTATATAAATTAATATATATCTATATATTTAATATATATTATTTATTAACATTATCAATAATCGTATACTTAATAAAACGTTAAATATTTTCTCAATTTACTTATATTTAATTTTAATTAGTATAATTGTTATTTTTCATATATCTATATCTCTAATACATATTATTTATTATTATTTTTTATTTATATATAGTATAATCAATTTATTCCTTTTTATCTATAATTATTTAATTATCAAAAAATTTAAATTATTTTTAATAAACTCTTTTTTTATTTAATTATTTAATTTAATTTATTTAGACATTTATCTATACTGAAAATCGTAGATAAAGGATTCCTTTATTAGCTGTAAAAATATAACACTTATAAAGGGTACCCTTAATGGGCTCTGAAAATAAAACGTTGATAAAGGTTACCATTTTTCAGTGCTAAAAATATAGCACTATAAAAGGATACTCTTTATTTGTACTCAAAAAAGTGCTAATAAAGGGGAACTTTATCAGTGCTAAAAAATAACTGATGAAGGGGAACATTATCAGCACTAAAATGGCAATGATAAAGGGTTAAATTTATCAGTGCTTTTTTTGAGCTGGTAAAGATTCCATTTATCTGCATAATTTCTTGGTGCCGATAAATTCCCATGTTTTTAAATGCCTGTTTTGTAGTAGTTCTATATGCAAGCCCCAACTAAACCTTCAATTATAATTTAGTAGAGATAATCCACATGATTATCAAATTTAACCACGATTCAAGATTATCAACATGGTTCTAGAATCAAGGGTATTCTCTTAGGTGTTAGCCCCAACCAAACCATCAAATCACCATGAGTTAAGACACTCCTATTAGTAACAGAAATATTGGAATATTCCCATGTGTAATCCCCAACAAAACTTTAATCCCCATGATTTGAGATACTCTTAATGGTTTCAGAAACCTAGGAATCTTTTTAGTTGTAAGACCCAAAAAACCCATAATCTTATTTATTCGATATACTACTTGTGCTTCTCGAGACATGGGAATCCCTATAGGTTTAAGACAGATGCATGTATGTGTATATGGAATTTTCATTCTTTTAATCATATTGAAAAGGGTTTATTGGATCAATTGTCAAATTTTTACAACCTAAACATTTATATAAATATGGGATTTAGTCATCAAATGCAGGACCAAGAAGAGATGGCATGAACTAGGGAATTTGGATGGAAATTGGAGTCTTTTGGACCTTTTTTCCTTGGTGTATAGTTACTACCTGGTTATCTAAACCGGGTACCACAACACAGATAACTGTACGCACCCATGAGCATTGAGACATAACCAGTCTCACGCTCTCTACAGGGTATGGAAAACCATGTGGATCCTCTAGATAACTATGTAGGGAGTAATTTTATGGAGGTAGTGTCCTATCTCATGGCCTCTACACAGTTAACCAAACCATTTAGACCAGCCCAAGAAATCATGTGCCTCAAATCCTCAATGAAGAACCTTCTGCACGGTTGGTGCATAGTAAAAATAACTGTGTTCCTAGGCCATGTGGAAGTCAACAGGTGGCCAACTACTTTCTATCTACCCTTCCCAACCACCATTTCAACTTTGATTTGGACTCCTAATCACCCATTTACACTATGGGTTGGCCAAATAATGCTGGATTACCATTTTATAGGGTCATCATCATCTAGGGAGAAATCATATTGGAAAGAGAGGATCTCAAAACTCATTCTATGAATTTTTAATATTTCTCTCTTATGGTTTATTGGTTTACCAATTTCAATTATTCTCAGCTAAATTTTAAAAAGTGTCTCTTTGGTCAAATGAACAGAGAATTATTTATTAAATAAAAAGTGTGCTTATATGAGCCTAAAAGATGAGATCATTTTACAATATTTTACATCAAGGGGGAATAAATCATCTAGGAGATCCTCTAACCAAGTAATATCCTAACTTATACCTTTATCAGAAAATCCATCTGCAACCTTGTTAGGTTCACGATAGGTGTGAGTAATAATATGATTAATGTATTGGAGAGAATAGAGAAAATCCATCCAGTATGTAGTAATCAAGCAGGCTAGGTGAATCTCACCCTTCCAAATTTCTTGTACTATGGTAGTCGAGTCACTTTCAATCCAAATGGTGTTCCGACCATGGTGTTTAGAGAAGGAAAATACAGGAAACACGCTCATCATTTCATCTTCTAGAGAGGAGGTAATTCCAGAACATCCAAAGTTGCACCTGAGGATCTGGCCATGATGATCCCTGAAGATGGCACCACACCCTGCAGGGCCGGATTGCTTTTAGAAGCTTTGTCCACATTAATTTTAATCCAACCAAGGAGTGGTGGTTTCTGAAAAACAAAAATGGTGTGTTTTGGTTGTCGGAATATTCCCTCAACCTATAGAATCCACATAATCATAAATTCTTTCACCGTGTTTTTCTAGTACCCCTTTTGAATCAACGTAGCCTAACGAATAGCAATGAGAAACCGCATCTAACATGCATTAATGTTTTGTGAGAAATTATTGTGTAAAATTGAATTTCTATTATACAAGATCACAAGAAGAATCCAAAAGACTTCAACAATGAATAAGTTCTTGATTTGTTGAGAGTTATCTATATCTACTCAACACTTTAGTTGAGCATTGATAGAGTTAAGGATCAGACATATGCAGTAAAATATTTAAAAAATATAATTCCCTTGGGCAGTGGCAGTGGCGCAAGAAAGAAATAAATGATTAGAAACATCTCTTTTTTTATTACATAGGCAACATTTTGAGCAGATGTGGATGCCATACGATTGCAGACACATATCAGTGGGAACCCAGTTATAGGAAATATTCAATATAAGAGTAAGATGTGAAGTCATTATCCATGGCTAATCAAATTTTCTGACCCAGCTAAATTTAGTTCTATAATTGTGAAATTGGTGGTTATAAAAAATTTTGAATCCAGAATAACATTGTGAGCAGGATCCCAGATTATAAATTCATCCATGTTGGATAAAGTGTAGTTTTCAATAGCATTCACAACATTCTCAGGGAGACTATGAAGATGGAAATGAATGACATCCCTACTAGTGTTGTTGATATTTTTAGGAGTTTTTAGCAGTTATCAAAGAAATTAGAGAATGACATGTCCCGTTGTCTAACCAAAAGTTCAGGGTGGAGTTCTTGGAGACCAACCATCTAGATTTGGTCATAATTTTGTTATACACTTTTTTAATGGAAGGCCAAAAGGAAGAGGTTAGAAAATTTCTATTTACATTCTTCAATTTATCCAGAAACATTCTTCTGATGAAAGAAATATAAGGGGAGTCATTTTAAATCATTGTTCCAAGTGAGTCTAGATTGTAGGGCATCATTAAAAAGATTTAGGTTTTTAATTCCAAGACAAACCTTATCCAGAGTTTTGAAACAAGTATACTAATTAATAGTCACTAATTTTTTATCCAATGTTCTACGTATCTAAAAAAAATTGGATATAGACATTCATTTTTTTAAAGACTAGCAGGCTACTTGTAGACCATCATAGAGTAGACCATTTTGGAAACAATAATCGACTTCACAACGCAGATTCTCCCCACCATAGATAGAGTTTTCCCTTTCTAATATCAGATATGATTAATGATTTGATCAAAAATGTTAGATAAATAGATTGATTTGGGACTTCCCCCAAAAAGTGGAACACCATGATATGTTAAAGGAAATGATCCTTCTTTAATACCAAATTCATTGATAATACCATTTTTCTTATTAGTCAAAAAAAATTTTATAAAGAAGGTAGATGATTTATTCTAGATAATGACCTAACTCGAGACCTAATCATAGTAATAAAGAGAAATTTTAAGAGTTTTGATGTTTCTTTTGTCTCCATGTAAAAACAAAATGATGTCATCTGCATATAAGAGATGTGTGGGAGCATTCACATTCCTTGAAGTGTGAATGGGCTTATGTTTATTCTGATCCACCATTCAAGTGAGAAATTGACTTAAATTATCCTCTACAATAGAAAAAAGTATGTAAGAGAGGGGATCATCTTATTTAACACCTTTACTACATTTAAAGTAGGCTCTGTGAGAACCATTAACTAAAATAGAAATAGAGGCTGAGTTGAGAGGGGTTTGAATTCTAGCTATGAAGGTATTATTGAATCAAAAACCTTGATGCACTTTGAAGAAAAAATTCCAAAACATAATATCAAAATAATTCCTAATTTCATGTTTAATGGAAATATCACCACCTCTATTTGATTTGTTTAATGTGATAGTGCATTATGAGGAAAGAAAAATGTAGTCCTGGATAGACCTTCCCTTGACGAAACCAAATTGATTCTAAGAGATAATTTTTTCAGTGATGTGGGTGATTTTGTTTGCAAGAAATTTGGTGATACTTTTTTAAAGGTTGTTGATAAGAGATATAGGTCTGAATAGATGAATTTCATAGGCATTATCAACCTTGGGTATTAAGGTGAGGAATTGGCACGTTCAACCCATGTGGTAGAATGCCTCTAGAAACAAATAATTTAATGAGTTTGCAAACATAAATTTGGATGGAATCCAAATATTTTTGGTAGAATCCATTATTAAAACAATTAAGACTCAAGGAACTGTCAGGATTCAAGCTAAAAACAGTGTCATTGATTTCATGATCAAGAGGAATAGTTAAGAGAAGATTGTTATCTTCCTCAATGACAACTATCAGAATAATATCTTGAAAGTGATCCTTTTTTATGTTAGTTCCATTAAAGATAGATTCAAAATAGGATACCACGTGTTTAGAAATATCATCCTCATTATCTAGTTGGTTATCCCCATCCTGGAGAGTAGTTCATGGTTTGAAGGATTTTGTAATTATTTATATAGAATTGTAGATTTTGGTGTTTCTATCACCATAAGATAACCATTTGATTTTGAAATCTTGTTTATGCATGTTTTCCTTAAAGTTAAGGAGATAATTGAGTTTCACAAAAATGTTAATTTCTTGGATCTGATCATTAGTAAAATAAGAGATTTTGTTTTTTGCTTTGAAGTTGATGAAGGTCGTTCTCAAGAAGCAAGATGTCATTTTCAATTTCTGTAGATTTTAAGATACACCAACCTTTAAGTTTTTGTTTAAGAAGTTTTAATTTAAGATTTCAATAAAAGGCATCATTGGAATGAGTCATAGAGAACAAAAAGTTTTTAATGAGTTTACAACCTTCTAAGTATGAGAACCAAGCTTTGTTGAATCTAAATGGAAGAGGTGTTTTCATTGATTTGTAAGAAATAATTACCATAATAGGATGCTGATCAGACTTGATATTGGGGAGAGTAGTTCAATAAATAGTGTCCCATTTATCCAAAGTGTAATCATTCATGAACGCTCTATACAGTTTTCTAGCTACCACATTATTATAGTCTCTTCTATACCACATGTATTTGGCACCAGTAAGAGTTATTTCAATGAGATTTTTGTTCTCAATTGTATCCTTAAACTCTATCACGGATAGAGAAGAGTGGGACAAACCCAGTTTTTCATATGAAGTAAAAATAGCATTAAAGTCCCCAATAAAAAATTAGGGGGTATGTATATTAGAACTCATATAGAAAAGGTTAGTCCAAAGTGGTCTCATATCTTGATATATATTCTTAGCATAGACGAAGGAATAGAAAAGATGTGTGTTATCAAGCATAAAATCACTGGTAAAAATATACACAAAGACATCAAAAGTATTAACATTTCGCAAAGAATGGTGTGAAAATATACAAAGAGTTTTAGCAGTGGAACTATTTTGACTTCCACCTAGGAAGGACTAATCAACCTGACGGAAATGAAAAAAAATAGAAAGAGAATATTTTTTTCTTTGCTTCAACAATGGAAAAAATTAAAGGGTGTCGAATGTTAAGAATTCTTTTTAAGAAAACAAAGGTGTCAAGGTTAGAAATAACCTAACAATTCTATAATAATATCTTCATTTATAACTACATTTGGAGATATAACTCCCCATTTTCTGACCATCTGAACACTTTTGTCTAGATGATATTCGGACATTCTTGGTTGGGTTTGGGTTTGATATTTTCTCTTTATTACCTTTAGTAGAGGTCAAAGGGATGGTAGAAGAACCTACAATCAGTGATTATTTGGAAGGATCTTGCTTGCCATCATTAGCAAGTTTTATCATAGAGTTACTATGAAATACATTACTATTATCCTTATTGTGAATATCATTTAAAATAACAGCATTAGAGGATAAATCAATGGCATCATTAATTCAGTTACATTTTGCAGTGTGTGAGTAAAATGATGTAATTAAGGCACCTGAATTTTTTCCTACAGGATGTGCTGGTTGTGCATCTTTATACAATCACATTTTTCTATGATCATCCACACCACCCAGAGTACCACATTTAATAATATCAACCTTTTGAGGTCTAGTTTCCTAACTATAAGCATGGAAGGAAGGTCGACCAGAATTTTCAACCTCCTTACCATGAGAGAATTTACTTTTAACTAGTTGAGAGTCACTGCCTGCAATGAAAGAAGGACAAGCAGGTTGTCCAATAGTAACTAACTTACCATTAGTGATGTTAGAGGAGATGGTGACTATATTAACTGTACCATTTGAACCTTCCTTATCTAAAATATAATTGTTAGCAGCAGCGGGACAAAAATTATGGATATTTTTCTTACATGCCTAGATTTTTCTAGAGATAGTTTTCTGCTGATAAAGTATAACATCCATAATAAGAGCCTCTAATTCTTCAAGAAGATGAAGATCCTTATTGGAGATATATTCCTCCTCTACAAGTTAATCCCAGGACATACCCATGGTATTCCCTATAGGAATTGATAAATTTGATTTCCCCACCCATATCTCATTTCTTTTCTTAGAAGTTTCGGGGATATCAGAAATAGAGGCCTTGGATTTTTTCTTGTTTCACACTTATTTCAATTCATTATCTACTTGTTGTACCATTTTTTTTCTAAACACCCTAAAATTTACAATAGTATTCCCAATGATTTTACATATATCACAAAAAGGGGGTTTTCACTTATACTCGATCCTAAATTCAGTTTTATAATTATTGGAACTTAAACTTATCGTGTTAAGGAGTTTTGATTCAGGATTAACTTCCACCATGACCCCTCTCAAATTAGCCTAGTTTAGCATTTAGTGTTCTCTGGTCAATCTTAAGTGGAAATTTAATACAAGAGGCAATGTCATTTAAGATATTAGGATGCCAAAAATACCAATTGATCCCATGAAATCTAACCAATATTTGAGCCATTTTATTCCTATGAGTATAAGGGTTAAAGGCATAATCCCAATCATAAATTCGAAGAAGTCTAGGTTTAAGCTGAATATTACCAATTTTCCAAACTCTATCAAGATCTTCCTGAGAATTAAACAAAATATGAAAATTACTTCTACCTATAGGCACAAGATTCCAATCTAAGATACCCAAAGAATGAGGAATTGTAGTTTTTTAATCAACTAAGGACCAAGGATGATAAACATTCATATATGAGATGTGACCCTTGGTGGAAAATTTTCACATTTGTATCCACTGTTGCAACACATCTAGATCAGCTTCCACTAAGAAACCACTATCATCAATCTTTCTGAAAAGAGGAGGATTCATCCCATTAGTTTTAGTCAGATATGTTCCTTTAAGTGCATACATGAATTAAAATCCATTAAATATACACACAATCAATTAGTCGAGGGTGCCTACATCAAGGAATGAATCTCCTTTGAATCTACCTGCGATCAATTGGTCAAGGGTCCCTCTATTAAGGGTTTTTTCTCCTCTAGTGTCTTATGGTCTCAGCAAATAACGAACACCAGAGGAATCAAGATCTTGTTTATCATCATTTATTCAATGATTAGATAATTCATCTAATGTGTTGGGGATGTGGGTAATGAAGATTCATTGGTAATTGAATCCACTTATTGTGTTTGTGTTAGTTCATTTTATCTCTCATAATTCACATATTTAGCCTTTATTTATCTTGCTAGAAACTTCACATCAGATCAATAATGGATCTTATAGGGACATCTAATGGAATTATGATGATTATTTGCATGACTATTGGGTGAATTCATCATCACAAAAGGGATCTATTTCTAGAAAGTTTTCAAGAACCAATTCTTAGACTAAGAAGTGTATTTCTATTAACTTGATCAAAGCTCACTAAACCATGATAATTTATTTAAATTTAAATCCCAGATATGTGAGTTATTATGAAAAACACAATATGATAAGCTAATAAATTTTTTATGATCTTCATAACCATCCAAATCCATAATTCATTTCTTCTATTGATTATTAAAAATAGTTCCAATCTCTTATTTTTTTAGTAAACCTTTAAAATTTTGAAAAGTGAATCACTTAACCATATGAAACAAACATCATAAACCTCAATTATTGACTCTAAATTCAGAAAACATTCTATTAATTAATCATGAATCAAGTTACTGGGCACTTTAAATCTCACTGTGGATCAACCCCATACTTACACTATACTAGTTGTGAGAGTGGGAATTTAAATTTGGGAAAACGAATGTAAAACTATCACCGAAACGACACAAAATTATGGTTTTGTTGTTCGGGAGAAATTAAATGCAATTTTTTTAGTATGAGTTTGTATTAGTCAAGTGATAACAAATATCATAAATTCTGAAAAATTATACTCTTAAAACCCATTTATGTATTTAGTTGTTTTTGGTTTTTCTTATTGCGCTATTTGTGTAGTATGGTGTTGTGTTGTGCCATAGGTCCATGAGCTACTAGATTACTCATTGCAAGAGCACCAAGTCACTAGAAACACTATCATTTCACTTAGAAATTGAATGAATGATATCATGGAGATGTTGAGAACTTGGGAGAGAACACAATGAAAACACCCCCATGGAGAATGTGGAGAATGAATAATTAACCGCTCTCCATGGATTTGGGAAGCATTTTTCACTTTATGGGAATCAGAACCAATAGGTTGTTATTGATGGTGAACTGAACCAGCATCCACCATAGAACATCACGCAGTACGTTCCATAAAACCATCAATGACCACAGTCTCAATTTCTACTGAGACATGGAAAAAATAACCACTCTAGTATCTTCCACTAGAATAGTTACCATATATTCCTAAGAATAAATAGCCTTTATTTGTATAGAAGAAACAATATATGCCACAACCTCCTCAAGAACAGCTGCCTTCATGTCATACCCTTATGGATTATGGGTTTCACTCAATTCAAGTAGCATAAATAGAAATTGTTAGGTAACCAGTGGAAGCAAAAAAAATTTAAATCAACATTTCCATAATGTAAATCATGTACAATATAGTTCAATTTGGGGGTTTTCAGAGAGAGGACCCCAATGCCCATCACTCAAATTTTCTGTAAATATTGGACACATTCCGTTACCAAGTGGTGTCAGAAAATTCTATTCAACTCCATTTATTTCCCTTTTTTAAGGTACATAGAAAAGGATTTGATAAAAGGACTACCCCAGTTTTCCATCCTTACATTGGAGGCCTAGTTTCAATAATTGTTTTTCAAAATTCTTTCTTCCCACCAAAAAGGTGAAATTATGAAATGGGATTCATAACTTCCCACATCACGAGTCAAAATATTTATATCAATCATGGGAATTTTTTAAGAAGATTATAAGGATATTATCTCATCATGGACTCCCACTATGGATTAAACATAAAACCTTCTATGGGGTCTTACAACGAACACCAAATATGGAGTGTATGTGGCTACTAGAGGAAATTTCATGAGAAAATATCCTAAATAACTATTTGACCTTTTGATAGATATGTTAGAAAATAGCTTCTAGTGGAATTATGAAAAGGGAACTCAGAAAATAGGTATGCATAATGTTGATTCCACTACGATGTTGTATTCTCAACATGATTTTATGTCTAATAATATTGATGCATTGAATTTGAAAACACATTCACAAGTTCAAGAAGTAAACCATCCATCTTGGAGAGAATATGGTTACAACCACATCCTGGGTTAATGTTAGAGTTTAATTGGCAAACCCTTGACAACAAAAGTGAGTTATGTATCTCAAAACATAGGACCAAATATATTCCCAAAATATTAGAACCCTGCATAAAAAGATAATGAAAATATGTGTTGGGGAAAACAATAACACAATTCTTATCCATGAACCCAAAATCCACTCGGTATGGACTACAACAATACCAAAATCCATATTCAAGACAACAACTGAGAAATAAATATCAATAAGAAACATTTCAGTAGTAAGGGTATCAAAACACTCATCTAGAACAACTTCTTCAACAACCACAATAAAAAAAGCTATTCCACAAAAACCTAAGTAAGAATAACCCACAAAGTTAGAATAGATGATTTCGAAATTCATCAAAACTACTAAAAACAGATTCCAAAATAAATAAACATCCATTTGAAGCCTCAAAAACTAGATTTTACAGCTATCCAATCAACTTTCAGTGAGGTAACTTGTTACACTACCAGGAAACACTAAAACCCCATGGGATGAAGCCAACAAAATAACCTTGAGAAGTGGCAAGGAGCTCCCACATCAAGTGACTGCAATGCAAGGAGGTGGTGAAGTTGAAAATAAAAATAAAACGATACCATATTTTTACTTAGAAGCTGAAATAGAGGAGATTTATCCAAAAACAGATACATCAAAATGGAAGGGGTCTATGCATGATAAAGAAAATGGGGTGGTTAAGCCTTATTAACCCGCCTTGTTGTATCTGGAACATATAAAAACAAGGAAACTAGACTAGTAGTTTGGAAGATTCATCAATGTTTATGGAAACTACACATTAAAATTCACATTGAAAAGGCATTAACTAAAATTCCCACATACACAAAGTTTATGGAAACTACACATTAAAATTCCCATTGCAAAGGCATTAACTCAAATTCCCACATACACAAAGTTTATGACCCAAATTTGGTCGAATAAGAGAAAGATATTAGATTTGGGTACCATCCCTCTCAATAAGGAGTGCTCCGCAGCGGTTCAACATTTGATTCAACCTAAGATTCAAGATCCTAGTTGATTCTCTATTTTTTTTACAATAATATCATGCGAGTTTGGGAAGGTCCTTTATGACTAGGGGGGATACTGTAAATTTAATTACATTTTGCATTTTCAATAATTTGGGAATGAATAAATTGAATCATACTCATGTAGTACTATAACTAGTTGATCTCTCAATCAAATAACCCAAATGGATTCTTGAAGATTTTCTTGTGAAGATTGGGAAATTAATTCTCCCCATAAATTTTATTATACCTGACATTGGGGAATATATAGAGGTGTCTCTTTTTTTAGGAATACTCTTTCTAGCTATGGGTACATTTTGGATTTATGTTCATAAATCTGAATTAATCTTCTTAGTTGCGGATGAAAGAGTGACATGTTAAGTTTTTAAAGCTATCAAACAAGCCTTGTTTGTACAGAATAAGGACTGTTGCGCCTTATTAAAATTTTAATATCATTTCAACTACATAGAAATTGATGTGGGCTATTTTTATCCTATTGATAAGATAGATTTAGTGAAAATCTTTCCCGAACATGAACAATAAGAGCTGTAGTATATTTTAGGATAGGATGGTCATTATTGGTAGTGACCAGTAATCCCATAAATTTTGAAAAGAGAAGGATTTTAAACTATTTCTCCTTCAGTTTTGAAGGCCTCTCAATGTGAAATGAATGCTATTTAATAATCCTTAAAGTAAAAGTATTTGGGTGATAATGATAGATTGACTGTTATTATCAATTTTTCCCTCATATAAAAAAAGAAGACACAGTTTTTAGGCTCTAAGAAAAATAAAACAAGCAATTGGTTAGATGGTGAATAAACTTAAGAGAACCATTCCAACCATTTGGACCCACAAGGTACTTCTTGAAGAAGGAGACAAACTATCACGAAAACTGTAGTGATGGTTTAACCTTTAAATATTGTAGGTTTTGAAAATATAAGTGATCAAACTATTTGATGATGGAATTATATACCAAATTTTTAATAATCCATTGGTAACCCCCTTGCAAGTGGTACCCAAAAAGGGGTATCACTGTGATTTAAAATTAGAAGAATTAGATGATCCCAACTCAAATAGTTGAATGATGGAGAGTATGTGTCGACTACAGAAAGATAAATGACTCCACCTAGAAGGAATACTTCTCACTCTCTTTAATGGATCAAATGTTGGAGCATTTGGTGAGGCATGAATTCTACTCCTTCTTAGATGGGTATTCCAGATATAACCAAATATCTATTTCCCCTAAATATCTAGAAGAGAGCACCTTGAAATTCCCTATGGAACATTTAACTACCTTTGTATGTCATTCTGTATGTGTAATCCTCCAACTACCTTCCAATGGTGTATATTATCTATTTTCCATTACATTGTGGTAAAAATTATCGATGTTTTCATGGATTACTTCTCCATCTTTGGTAATTCATTTGATACATGGTTGGAACATTTGTAAATTGTACTAGAACAGTGTGATTAGATAAATCTAGTTTTTAATTGGAAAAAATTCCATTTTATTGTTACAAATGGTATTGTGTTAGGACACTAGATATACGAAAAGGGAATTTTAATTAGAGCCTAAGAAGATTTATGTGATAGAAAACGTTCCCATTTCCACTTTTATCCATTCAATAGGGTTCTTTCTAAGGACTGCTAGATTTTATCGATAGTTTTTAAATGATATTTCTAAGATATCTCAACCATTAACTAATCTTCTTTCAAAGTATGTTATCATTGAGTTCATTGAATCATCCATTGGGGAATTTAAACAATTGAAATAGATATTGGTGGATGATCTGATCATGATTGCTCCAAATTGGGATGATTTTTTCGAGATCATGTGTAATTATAGAGATTATGTTTTGGGGAAATTCCTTGGGAATAATAATGAAAGGATCTTATGGCATATTTACTCAGAAATTCATGCCTTGAACTAATCTCATATAAGTTACACCACCATGGAAAAATAAATATTGGATTTTTTTTTCATTTGATCGATTTCGTTCATACTTGGTGCTGAAAAAAGTCATAGTTTATACCAATTATGCATCACTCAAATTTATGTTAAATAAGAAGCATGAAAAGACACAGTTTATTTGTTGGGTTCTTCTTCTCTAAGAATTTGATTTATATGTTTCTGTCAATAAGAGAAGTGAGAACATGATAGTTGATCATATCTCCCATTTATATTTTCCCCACTTGGAGAAATAATGATATAGAGGGATCAAATAATACTTTCTAGATGAGCATATATTCTCAGTAGCCACTGAAAATCATCCATGTTTCACTAGTATCGCCAATTATTTGGCCAAATGATTGCTCCATCCTGATATCTCTTACCAAAAAAAGAATTTTTTGTAATCAGGGGTAATGAATTAATTTTGGGATGAAACACAACTCTTCCAGTAATTGGAGATGACAGAATTCGTCGGCGCATTCTCAAGGTTCAAAGGAGTTCTAGAGTTTTGTCACTTATCTCCTGTTGGAGGACATCATGGACTGAACCGCACAATTTCTAAGGTTTTTATTCTATATTTATATATCCATCAAGGCATAAGGATGTCTAAAAATTTGTGGCATAGTGTGAGAAGTTCCAATGGACAGGTAATATTAGGCGCATAGATAAGATGCCTCAACACTCCATTCTTAAGGTAGAATTCTTTGATGTGAGGGTTATTGACTTCATGGGTCCATTTTCACCATCATATGGCGACACATTCATTCTATTATATATGAATTATGTTTCAAAATGGGTGGAAGATACTTCCACATCCCAAAACACAGAAAATTAATTCATCAATTTTTTGAAGAATCAGATATTATGTGGGCTCGGTGTTCCCTAGGACCTCATCTGTGATAGGGGGACACATTTTGACATTGAAATGATGAGAAATGTTCCGATTAAATATGGGTTAAAGTATAACATGGGGACACCATATCATCCCCAAACTAGTGTAAAAGTGTACGTGTCAAGCTATGATCTTAAAGAAATATTATAAAAGATAGTGGGAGAATCAATAATGGGTTTGTATAAAAATCTAGATGATGTTCTATGGGAATATTGTACCACATTCAAAACTATGTTGGGCATGTCCCAATTCTGGTTGGTCTATAGAAAACCCTATCACATGCCTATAGAGTTCGATCATAAGGCATACTGGTCTGTCAAATATTTGAACTATGATTTGAATACCTCCAAAGAAAAATGAAAATTCTAACTTTTAGATCATGATAAGATATAACATAAAGCCTATGAAAATTCTAAGCTTTACAAAGAGAAAATGAAGGTGGTTCATGACCGACTGGTTTCTAGAAAATCCTTCCAACTCAATGATTAGGTATTATTATTTAACTCATGGTTGAGTTTGTTTCCAAGTAAGTCGAAGTCCTAATGGTCAGGACCATTCAAGGTAATCAAGGTTTTCCTCCATGGTGTAGTGGAAGTTGTTGGCCAAGATGGACAAATGTTCAAGGTGAACAGAAAAAATCTTAAACCATAATTTAAAATGTAGGACATGGTAGGCACGGTTTCAACCATGAAATTTTGGTAATCAAGACGGATTGGTATGTTGATCTTGATACAATAGATGTTGAACTTATTGAGAGGTGACCCGACATTTTAAACAATTTTCAAAATAATTGCTTTTCCATGTTGCTAGGGGTGAATGTTAGTGTATTTTTTGATTTTGTGTCTTTTCATTATAGGATTCATTCAAAGTGATATATGTATCATTGAATCCTTATTATTTTCCACTTATACATCTTATGGAAATATCAAATCATATTTTCAAATAGATAGGGATAAAATGTTTTTGTTTTTAAGGGTTATATTTCAATCAAATGTGTGAAAACCCAACTATTTTCAAAGATAGGGGAATACACATGGTTTATGAATGGTTAAAATAACATTGAACATTGACCATGCACAATAGAAGACACATTAGAGAATAAGGTACATGATTTTCACATGGCTAACCAGCTCGTGAAATCAAATTGTGAAGGAGGGGCACCACATTCCAGTAGCCTTGTGAACGATTATCTAAAAGTTTACTAAATTGTGTTCCATTTTAAGGCACAAATTTTTAAAACCTAAAAAAATCCTACAGCAATATTAACACACCGAAAACATGCACCCCACCCTCTCCCATCCATGAATAGAATTTTTAAATCCCTCTCTTTCAACCCTCCTAATCGCTTCCTTTTTATTCTATAGGATCCAAATCCAAGGTATGTTCCTCCTCTTCCTCTCCTTATCCACTTTCACCTTCTTCATCAATTATATTTCCCTTATCCTCCTACCCTAATGTTTGGGAAGCCAAAATATTTTCCTTATCTCCAATCACCTTCCTATTTTCATTTTTTTGTAAATATTGGGTTTTCATTACCCATTTTCAAACCAATGTTTGTCAAAACCTCCAAGTAAACACTTACACAAATTAATTTTTACAAAACCCCCCATTTTTATAATTTATATGATTAATTTTATTAGGTTTCCATATTTTTTTCTTAGGGACAGTTTACGAAAAATTCAATTTTATTTTTATCATTTTTTCATTTATAAAATTTCTATGCTTTATATTAAACTGCCTCTTGGACAACCAACCCAATATCCATCAAATCTTCAAAACATGTATTTGTTTTTAGATCTTTGAACCAGCTTGGTCCCCACATTAAATTCAGTAATAAAGTAGAGCTTAAGTGTAGAGACCTGTATCTTGACGTACATGGACATTACATTACTTTTGCGGAATACTTAGTACATAACAAAGACACACACACAAGGATCGTAATAGTTTAGTGTCTTTGGAAACTCGGAACGTAATCTTCTAAACGTGGTGAAAGATCTTCAATATCTCCCATAAATATCTTCCCCTTTTTTTTACCTAAAACCTTTCTTTATATCCTGGGGAAAGAAAAACAAAAAAAAAGGGTGAGCTCAAATGCTCAGTAAGGGTAAACAAAAGAAATATCAATCACATCATATACATAAGAACGTAGCTTTTGGAAATCTTGACCTGCAAAAGAGCTCATAATATAATAACATGGGATAAATAATAGAATTGAAATGAGATCCCCATAATCATAATATAAAACTTGAAACTTTGTGGCATGCACACATAATCATGGAAAATCATTTCTTGTTAGTCATGACTCATTGCCAAGACTATCTTAGTGGACAAAGTCCCTTTCTGAACCGAGTTCACTCCTCGTTTCAGTCCTGTTTCACTGAACCGAAATAATCTTCCGTTCCAGCCATGTCTATCTCATGAGATATAAATCTTTACCCAATGCATTGGAGGGAGATATAGGTCCCACCCATCTTATAATGAATCCTTTCTTATGTGTGCCACATAATCATAAAACATACATCATCGCATAACACATGTAACAAAAATGGGATTCTTGAAACATCATGACATCATAAATCAATTCATATAAGATAAAGAAATTCATAAAAATAATTCCATCACAACATGAACAAATCAATTTAATAATAGGGATAAAAACAGAACCATTTATTATCTTAGATGGAAAATCATTTTGATAAAACACTTGAACTCCATTCTTGAGGAAAATATCCTTTCTTCTTAAAAAACATTTTTCCTTTCATAACATGTCATACAACTTTAAAATAAAAGAAGTTGTTTAAAAATAAACTTGAAAACTTGTAAAGGAAGCTTTTTGGAAACAATGTTTTAAAAATCCATTCATGTCGTATAAGTTAAAAAAAACATTCTTCGTACTTTTGTCGGAAAGTCAAAAAGTACATCGTATGAAAAATGACAAAAGATTCCTTTCATATCTTTTACAAAAAAACTTACCGAAGGGTAAAATTGGATATAAACTATTGTAGAAGGATGGAAATAATATTACATATTGAGTAAACATGGATGTGGATGATAAAATACACCCCAGTAAATACTTACGAATAAACAATCTCGGATAAAAATGAGATTGTGATATTTCCCTTACCTTAGGTCCGATTTGCTTTGTACGTGTCCGAAGCTCCTGTATAATGGTTTAAATAATGTTATTGACTTATTCCATAATCATAAATGTTGATATGATATCATATATGGTCATATTATTAGCTTCTTGTTAGTAATATTTCATTGTTACTTGTTACTCGGGTCTTTATAACTTTTTGTTCTTATGCGTGTTTTGTCGAATAAATTCTTATTCTTATCTTTAGGTTATAGATAATTCATTTACAGAATGGTATTAGTGTAGTATATACCATATTCATTCATTCAATTCATTTATATAATCATTATGAAATGAAGATCATGTAGAATGAGTCGCATCACATCGTGGAGACGGTATTCCGTACGTACGCACGAGTGATGATATCGTTCCTATGATCGTGGAATTGTATTGGAGTATATATATATATTATTACAGTATCAATATTACTTCATAATAATCATATATAGTTACTTATTACACCATTATAACCATCCTTGTAAGGTGATGGTGGAAAAATAGATTACACCACGGCGTGGAGACGGTATTCCGTACGTACGCACGCGCGGTGATTTCATTTTTCCGTAGGATGGATAGAAGGTGAATTAGGGTTGTTTCATATTTATAATAACATATCAGTATATAAGAAATACTGATGTTATTACTTTATCATGAAACAACTAAAGAAGAAGAAGTTGAAGAAGAAAGAAATTGAAAAAGATCGGTAATGGATATTACCTCTTCTTTGGAACGCCTCTTTGAATCCTCTACTTAGGGAACTAAGATTGGTCTTTGAAGAAGACCAGGACCACTAGGATGATACTAGGGAAGTGGAGAAGAGATTTTGGCAGGGGTTGGCCGAGCTTGAGTGCTCAATTTGGTGTGAGGAGGAGGGGGAGGAGATGCCCTTTTATAAGGGAGGAGAGGGGCACCTTAGGAATATCTCAAAATATTATTTTATATTAAAGTCAAAATCGGTTTATAATGGTTTCAAAGGGTCTTATTTCGAAGCTAAAGTGGGGATGGGTCGAAATCCTATCAACCAATAGGATTTAGACAAGTTTAGGGTATTATTTTAACCTTATCAATTAGATTTAACTCTAAGTTAATTAATTTAACTTTTACCGTGTCTTTTTGTTTTCTTTCACTATATGGTTAATACACTTACTATAACATGCCAAACTAACCCCAAATTGTATATTATTAATACATATATCCTTATATAAGTCATTTGGCCGAACCTTAGATTTTTAGGAATAAAATAACAATTAATAATATAATATTTGATTTAAAAACTATTTTGTGTCAATTTTGACACTATTTGATATATGATTTTTGTGAAAGTCATAACAGAATTATATGTTCGAAACAAGTTGATTAAATCAACACTAATATATCATAGTAACCTAGAAAATTAGTGGAATTCATAAAAAGTTTTAAATTACATTTATTTTGGTATTTATATTATCAATTATGTCAATATTTCATTAATAAGATAATTACTGCATCATCTTTGTGTCATAAATAAATTATATTATTTGATGTCTAAAAATTACAAATAAAATACCATCATGTAGGAAATATTTTTATCTTTCTAATGAATAATTATAGTCTAATTTATCTTATGTATAACCCCATATTAAAAATGATTTACTTATTAAACTTTGATTTTAACTATTTTAACCCTTCTTTAAATAAATTAATAATAAATGTCCTAATCTAATCCAAGTGGGCCTAAATGGTCATATTGTATTCCTAAGTTTGTTTTTGGTCGAATTACACTTGTCCAATAGAATTAGGACATGTGTTAGGGTAATATTAATATCATATTTACCCTTAGATACCCTATTTACTATTAACCGTGGTAAAACAAAAAAGTAAAAAGTTACTATTCACCAAAAAATTATTTTCGTCTCATTGAACCACATTTTAGTCCTTGATATTAACCGTGTCTCTCGGATTTTCGAAATTCCATTCACAGAAGCGGTAAAATTATGTTTTATGCAAAATTCAGTTTTTAACCTACCACTTAGTAGTTTCACTATTCATAAAAAATTGATGTTTTTCAGAACAATGCCAAAATTTCATCCCAAGCTATATTTCATATTCCGAATTCAAAAATGAAGTCTATTTTACCAAATTCATAACATAAAAGTTGCATTAATTAATTTTATAATTAAATCCCGCTGTTAAAACAAATAGCGTGTTTTTAAGAAACAATATCTATCAAAAGATTGACACTTTTTTATGTCTAATTTAAATGTGAAATTACATCCAATGACCAACATTGTATTAAATTGTAAAAATATATTCTAAATATACTTTAAAACCACTCAAATTAATGATTTATCACTATTAATTATTTCGATTAAAAAATTTGTTTTTAATTATAATTTGGTAATTTTCACTATTCATCAGAATATGAAAGTTATCCGAAAAGTACCAAAATTTCACCTTAGGCTAAATTCGATACTCCGAATCCAAAAATGAAGTCCATTTTGAGAGTTAAAATTTCTAAAATTTAAAAATTGGTTATTACTATTCATAACGGCTAGTTTTAATAATATTTTAATAGCATATCATTGTTTCATGAAACTCAGGATTACGTACCACACACGCTATCGAGGAAGGTTGCGATTGCGTGTAATGCAAGGCAAGTCAAGGATGCGTGTTGTGCAAGCTCCTTTTGGTGTAGCGTATAACACAAGACATTAGTAAAATAAAAAAGAATATTTTTTATAAAATCTCAGGCTGTTACATTCTACCCCCCTTAAAATGAATTTCGCCCTCGAAATTCGTCGGGGTTATAAATGGTTTACTATTCGAAAGTTTCTTTAATAGAAACCCACATCGTAAAAGGGAATACCAAAACTTGGCTTTAAAAACTAAAGTATGAAATGTAACGATTACCCAAATAAACTAATCACTGGGTTTCCACATAGGTGAAAATATAGATATGGAAGAGAAATCTAACCATCATGTTCTGATGGAGAGTGGTAGAGAACATGGCTATGGAAAAGCCAGTAATCACAAATCCATAGATTTGTGATGATATAAGGTACCATCTGATTCATCAGGTATAAGATCACTAGAACAACATTTTTGGTTTTCAAGATCATTTCCCTAAAGTTGAAAATTTGCTTAGAATAAATACTTACTTTATTTTGGTACAATCTCACTTTTGTTCGTGCCTTGAACAATTTCTACTTCATCTCTTAAATAAATGAAGTTGAATTTGTTATTTGTGAAGTGTTAGCAGATCATGTGATAGAATGACTGTTCATTCCATCTGTCTCAAACAAAAGGTTAGCAAAAGTTATTAAATATACATAAGTCATTCTATAGTGAGATTAATCATATATGGTTCCTAAAATGGACTTATACTTCATATATCATGCTGCTTAATATAATAAAACTAGTTTCTACTAAACAGGGAATTCCTGTAGGCCAGTGGTAGGCGATAAAGGCCAGTCGCACTTCGGTTGTGGGTTCGATTCCTACAGCCTTGTCCGAAGCGATGGGTTGTCTCCCGTCCTGCAGGTTGTCCCTTTTTCTAAAACTACGTTACTATAACATCCCATCTTCTATCCTTAAACAATACTAACTTATGTCCAACATAATCCAGTATAATCTTTAGGCTTATACATAATACTGCAGTCCACTCTCATAATATAGTGACATCGATTACCAGAGATTTAATACTGTCGTTGATCCCCACATATCATAAGATATGTCTTGTTGGTCACATTCCAAACATTCAAAGTCCTTAATCGTCTATTCTCTTGAATACCTTAGTGAAAACATGAGTGCAGTTAAAAGTTAACACTTTCCACATACCAAAATCCTCAAAATTCTATATACTCAAACCATGATATCACTTAGTCCTTATATCAATCATGAGCTCATGAATACTATCAAAAATTTAATTTTCTCCTTATCCCTTCATTATGCGCATATCATCTACATTCCAAAAATATCTGAATAACCTTTCATGGATACTGGTAACATTAATCATACACTTTCAAAACACAAGGAAAGACAACAGTGTAACAATCCATAGATGTCTCTTTATTCCAAAATTACACATGATAAACATGTAATCATTCCACTACATTCTCAAACCATTGACCGAGCTTCAAAAATTCTTTCATCTCACATATCATTTGTAGTCTCTTCATCATCATCCACATAAATACTACCCATATGACCATACTGATTCTCTTCATGAGTCTTTCCCTTAGGGCATTTGTTTGCATAATGCCCATACATTCCACATTTAAAACACTTAACCATTTTTGATGTCGTAGCAATACCATTATCCTCATCCATGGTGTTAACCAACCCTTTTCCTTTGCACTTACTTGCTTTGTGTCCTTCTTTTCCACACCCAAAGCATCTTCCAGTTCCCTTGAAACATTCTCCTTGATGCCTCTTCCCACATCATTTACATAGGGGAAATTGAACTTTCTTTCCTCTATGATCATCATGGAACTCCATCTTTCTCTTATTAGTCGAGTCAGGAAACATACCAAATTTTACTTTATTGATCATATTATGAGATTGCTGATTCGGCATAATAATGATGTTTGGACTTCCAAATCCCATTTCATTATGAAGAATATCATTCCATTGTCCATCATATCCTCCATTATCGTGAATCATCTTGATTCCAGCCATTTTCTAAAACCCAAAAAGAATAGTGTGAGAGTCAAAAATCATAATAAAGGGGGAGTAACTTAAATATCTATCATCTTTGGTTTAATCTAATATCATTACCATAGTTCTAGAACTATATCCTATACGTATACTTATCCTTAGAGGCATCCCTAGACATACCTTAGAAATATCTCTAGGGATCTCACTAACGTTTTCGCATCCTAGTTTCCAAAGGTTGACTAAACCTTTCCTCTGATACCAACTGTAGAGACCCGTATCTTGACGTACATGGACATTACATTACTTTTGCGGAATACTTAGTACATAACAAAGACACACACACAAGGATCGTAATAGTTTAGTGTCTTTGGAAACTCAGAACGTAATCTTCTAAACGTGGTGAAAGATCTTCAATATCTCCCATAAAGATCTTCCCCTTTTTTTTTACCTAAAACCTTTCTTTATATCCTGGGGAAAGAAAAACAAAAAAAAGGGTGAGATAAAATGCTCAGTAAGGGTAAACAAAAGAAATATCAATCACATCATATACATAAGAACGTAGCTTTTGGAAATCTTGACCTGCAAAAGAGCTCATAATATCATAACATGGGATAAATCATAGAATTGAAAATGAGATCCACATAATCATAACATAAAACTTGAAACTTTGTGTCATGCACACATAATCATGGAAAATCATTTCTTGTTAGTCATGACTCATTTCCAAGACTATCTTAGTGGACAAAGTCCCTTTCTGAACCGAGTTCACTCCTCGTTTCAGTCCTGTTTCACTGAACCGAAATAACCTTCCGTTCCAGCCATGTCTATCTCATGAGATATAAATCTTTACCCAATGCATTGGAGGGAGATATAGGTCCCACCCATCTTATAATGAATCCTTTCTTATGTGTGCCACATAATCATAAAACATACATCATCGCATAACACATGTAACAAAAATGGGATTCTTGAAACATCATGACATCATAAATCAATTCATATAAGATAAAGGAATTCATAAAAATAATTCCATCACAACATGAACAAATCAATTTAATAATAGGGATAAAAACAGAACCCTTTATTATCTTAGATGGAAAATCATTTTGATAAAACACTTGAACTCCATTCTTGAGGAAAATATCCTTTCTTCTTAAAAAACATTTTTCCTTTCATAACATGTCATACAACTTTAAAATAAAAGAAGTTGATTAAAAATAAACTTGAAAACTTGTAAAGGAAGCTTTTTGGAAACAATGTTTTAAAAATCCATTCATGCCGTATAAGTTAAAAAAAACATTCTTCGTACTTTTGTCGGAAAGTCAAAAAGTACCTCGTATGAAAAACGACAAAAGATTCCTTTCATATCTTTTACAAAAAAACTTACCGAAGGGTAAAATTGGATATAAACTATTGTATAAGGATGGAAATAATATTACATATTGAGTAAACATGGATGTGGATGATAAAATACACCCCAGTAAATACTTACGAATAAACAATCTCGGATAAAAATGAGATTGTGATATTTCCCTTACCTTAGGTCTGATTTGCTTTGTACGTGTCCGAAGCTCCTGTATAATGGTTTAAATAATGTTATTTACTTATTCCAGAATCATACATGTTGATATGATATCATATATGGTCATATTATTAGCTTCTTGTTAGTAATATTTCATTGTTACTTGTTACTCGGGTCTTTATAACTTTTTGTTCTTATGCGTGTTTTGTCGAATAAATTCTTATTCTTATCTTTAGGTTATAGATAATTCATTTACAGAATGGTATTAGTGTAGTATATACCATATTCATTCATTCAATTCATTTATATAATCATTATGAAATGAAGATCATGTAGAACGAGTCGCATCACATCGTGGAGACGGTATTCCGTACGTACGCACGAGTGATGATATCGTTCCTATGATCGTGGAATTGTATTGGAGTATATATATATATTATTTCAGTATCAATATTACTTCATAATAATCATATATAGTTACTTATTACACCATTATAACCATCCTTGTAAGGTGATGGTGGAAAAATAGATTACACCACGGCGTGGAGACGGTATTCCGTACGTACGCACGCGCGGTGATTTCATTTTTCCGTAGGATGGATAGAAGGTGAATTAGGGTTGTTTCATATTTATAATAACATATCAGTATATAAGAAATACTGATGTTATTACTTTATCATGAAACAACTAAAGAAGAAGAAGTTGAAGAAGAAAGAAATTGAAAAAGATCGGTAATGGATATTACCTCTTCTTTGGAACGCCTCTTTGAATCCTCTACTTAGGGAACTAAGATTGGTCTTTGAAGAAGACCAGGACCACTAGGATGATACTAGGGAAGTGGAGAAGAGATTTTGGCAGGGGTTGGCCGAGCTTGAGTGCTCAATTTGGTGTGAGGAGGAGGGGGAGGAGGTGCCCTTTTATAAGGGAGGAGAGGGGCACCTTAGGAATATCTCAAAATATTATTTTATATTAAAGTCAAAATCGGTTTATAATGGTTCCAAAGGGTCTTATTTCGAAGCTAAAGTGGGTATGGGTCGAAATCCTATCAACCAATAGGATTTAGACAAGTTTAGGGTATTATTTTAACCTTATCAATTAGATTTAACTCTAAGTTAATTAATTTAACTTTTACCGTGTCTTTTTGTTTTCTTTCACTATATGGTTAATACACTTACTATAACATGCTAAACGAACCCCAAATTGTATATTATTAATACATATATCCTTATATAAGTCATTTGGCCGAACCTTAGATTTTTAGGAATAAAATAACAATTAATAATATAATATTTGATTTAAAAACTATTTTGTGTCAATTTTGACACTATTTGATATATGATTTTTGTGAAAGTCATAACAGAATTATATGTTCGAACCAAGTTGATTAAATCAACACTAATATATCATAGTAACCTAGAAAATTAGTGGAATTCATAAAAAGTTTTAAATTACATTTATTTTGGTATTTATATTATCAATTATGTCAATATTTCATTAATAAGATAATTACTGCATCATCTTTGTGTCATAAATAAATTATATTATTTGATGTCTAAAAATTACAAATAAAATACCATCATGTAGGAAATCTTTTTATCTTTCTAATGAATATTTATAGTCGAATTTATCTTATGTATAACCCTATATTAAAAATTATTTACTTATTAAACTTTGATTTTAACTATTTTAACCCTTCTTTAAATAAATTAATAATAAATGTCCTAATCTAATCCAAGTGGACCTAAATGGTCATATTTTATTCCTAAGTTTGTTTTTGGTCGAATTACACTTGTCCAATAGAATTAGGACATTTGTTAGGGTAATATTAATATCATATTTACCCTTAGATACCCTATTTACTATTAACCGTGGTAAAAAAAAAAGTAAAAAGTTACTATTCACCAAAAAATTATTTTCATCTCATTGAACCACATTTTAGTCCTTCATATTAACCGTGTCTCTCGGATTTTCGAAATTCCATTCACAGAAGCGGTAAAATTAAGTTTTATGCAAAATTCAGTTTTTAACCTACCACTTAGTAGTTTCACTATTCATCAAAAATTGATGTTTTTCAGAACAATGCCAAAATTTCATCCCAAGCTATATTTCATATTCCGAATTCAAAAATGAAGTCTATTTTACCAAATTCATAACATAAAAGTTGCATTAATTAATTTTATAATTAAATCCCGCTGTTAAAACAAATAGCGTGTTTTTAAGAAACAATATCTATCAAAAGATTGACACTTTTTTATGTCTAATTTAAATGTGAAATTACATCCAATGACCAACATTGTATTAAATTGTAAAAATATATTCTAAATATACTTTAAAACCACTCAAATTAATGATTTATCACTATTAATTATTTCGATTAAAAAATTTGTTTTTAATTATAATTTGGTAATTTTCACTATTCATCAGAATATGAAAGTTATCCGAAAAGTACCAAAATTTCACCTTAGGCGAAATTCGATACTCCGAATCCAAAAATGAAGTCCATTTTGAGAGTTAAAAATTCTAAAATTTAAAAAGTGGTTATTACTATTCATAACGGCTAGTTTTAATAATATTTTAATAGCATGTCATTGTTTCATGAAACTCAGGATTACGTACCACACACGCTATCGAGGAAGGTTGTGATTGCGTGTAATGCAAGGCAAGTCAAGGATGCATGTTGTGCAAGCTCCTTTTGGTGTAGCGTATAACACAAGACATTAGTAAAATAAAAAAGAATATTTTTTATAAAATCTCGGGCTGTTACATTCTACCCCCCTTAAAATGAATTTCGCCCTCGAAATTCATCGGGGTTATAAATGGTTTACTATTCGAAAGTTTCTTTAATAGAAACCCACATCGTAAAAGGGAATACCAAAACTTGGCTTTAAAAACTAAAGTATGAAATGTAACGATTACCCAAATAAACTAATCACTGGGTTTCCACAGAGGTGAAAATATGGATATGGAAGAGAAATCTAACCATCATGTTCTGATGGAGAGTGGTAGAGAACAAGGCTATGGAAAAGCCAGTAATCACAAATCCATAGATTTGTGATGATATAAGGTACCATCTGATTCATCAGGTATAAGATCACTAGGACAACATTTTTGGTTTTCAAGATCATTTCCCTAAAGTTGAAAATTTGCTTAGAATAAATACTTACTTTATTTTGGTACAATCTCACTTTTGTTCGTGCCTTGAACAATTTCTACTTCATCTCTTAAATAAATGAAGTTGAATTTGTTATTTGTGAAGTGTTAGCAGATCATGTGATAGAATGACTGTTCATTCCATCTGTCTCAAACAAAAGGTTAGCAAAAGTTATTAAATATACATAAGTCATTCTATAGTGAGATTAATCATATATGGTTCCTAAAATGGACTTATACTTCATATATCATGCTGCTTAATATAATAAAACTAGTTTCTACAAAACAGGGACTTCCTGTAGGCCAGTGGTAGGCGATAAAGGCCAGTCGCACTTCGGTTGTGGGTTCGATTCCTACAGCCTTGTCCGAAGCGATGGGCTGTCGCCCGTCCTGCAGGTTGTCCCTTTTTCTAAAACTACGTTACTATAACATCCCATCTTCTATCCTTAAACAATACTAACTTATGTCCAACATAATACAGTCTAATCTTTAGGCTTATACATAATACTGCAGTCCACTCTCATAATATAGTGACATCGATTACCAGAGATTTAATACTGTCGTTGATCCCCACATATCATAAGATATGTCTTGTTGGTCACATTCCAAACATTCAAAGTCCTTAATCGTCTATTCTCTCGAATACCTTAGTGAAAACATGAGTGCAGTTAAAAGTTAACACTTTCCACATACCAAAATCCTCAAAATTCTATATACTCAAACCATGATATCACTTAGTCCTTATATCAATCATGAGCTCATGAATACTATCAAAAATTTAATTTTCTCCTTATCCCTTCATTATGCGCATATCATCTACATTCCAAAAATATCTGAATAACCTTTCATGGATACTGGTAACATTAATCATACACTTTCAAAACACAAGGAAAGACAACAGTGTAACAATCCATAGATGTCTCTTTATTCCAAAATTACACATGATAAACATGTAATCATTCCACTACATTCTCAAACCATTGACCGAGCTTCAAAAATTCTTTCATCTCACATATCATTTGTAGTCTCTTCATCATCATCCACATAAATACTACCCATATGACCATACTGATTCTCTTCATGAGTCTTTCCCTTAGGGCATTTGTTTGCATAATGCCCATACATTCCACATTTAAAACACTTAACCATTTTTGATGTCGTAGCAATACCATTATCCTCATCCATGGTGTTAACCAACCCTTTTCCTTTGCACTTACTTGCTTTGTGTCCTTCTTTTCCACACCCAAAGCATCTTCCAGTTCCCTTGAAACATTCTCCTTGATGCCTCTTCCCACATGATTTACATAGGGGAAATTGAACTTTCTTTCCTCTATGATCATCATGGAACTCCATCTTTCTCTTATTAGTCGAGTCAGGAAACTTACCAAATTTTACTTTATTGATCATATTATGAGATTGCTGATTCGGCATAATAATGATGTTTGGACTTCCAAATCCCATTTCATTATGAAGAATATCATTCCATTGTCCATCATATCCTCCATTATCGTGAATCATCTTGATTCCAGCCGTTTTCTAAAACCCAAAAAGAATAGTGTGAGAGTCAAAAATCATAATAAAGGGGGAGTAACTTAAATATCTATCATCTTTGGTTTAATCTAATATCGTTACCATAGTTCTAGAACTATATCCTATACGTATACTTATCCTTAGGGGCATCCCTAGACATACCTTAGAAATATCTCTAGGGATCTCACTAACGTTTTCGCATCCTAGTTTCCAAAGGTTGACTAAACCTTTCCTCTGATACCAACTGTAGAGACCCGTATCTTGACGTACATGGACATTACATTACTTTTGCGGAATACTTAGTACATAACAAAGACACACACACAAGGATCGTAATAGTTTAGTGTCTTTGGAAACTCGGAACGTAATCTTCTAAACGTGGTGAAAGATCTTCAATATCTCCCATAAAGATCTTCCCCTTTTTTTACCTAAAACCTTTCTTTATATCCTGGGGAAAGAAAAACAAAAAAAAAGGGTGAGCTCAAATGCTCAGTAAGGGTAAACAAAAGAAATATCAATCACATCATATACATAAGAACGTAGCTTTTGGAAATCTTGACCTGCAAAAGAGCTCATAATATCATAACATGGGATAAATCATAGAATTGAAAATGAGATCCCCATAATCATAACATAAAACTTGAAACTTTGTGGCATGCACACATAATCATGGAAAATCATTTCTTGTTAGTCATGACTCATTGCCAAGACTATCTTAGTGGACAAAGTCCCTTTCTGAACCGAGTTCACTCCTCGTTTCAGTCCTGTTTCACTGAACCGAAATAACCTTCTGTTCCAGCCATGTCTATCTCATGAGATATAAATCTTTACCCAATGCATTAGAGGGAGATATAGGTCCCACCCATCTTATAATGAATCCTTTCTTATGTGTGCCACATAATCATAAAACATACATCATCGCATAACACATGTAACAAAAATGGGATTCTTGAAACATCATGACATCATAAATCAATTCATATAAGATAAAGGAATTCATAAAAATAATTCCATCACAACATGAAAAAATCAATTTAATAATAGGGATAAAAACAGAACCCTTTATTATCTTAGATGGAAAATCATTTTGATAAAACACTTGAACTCCATTCTTGAGGAAAATATCCTTTCTTCTTAAAAAACATTTTTCCTTTCATAACATGTCATACAACTTTAAAATAAAAGAAGTTGATTAAAAATAAACTTGAAAACTTGTAAAGGAGGCTTTTTGGAAACAATGTTTTAAAAATCCATTCATGCCATATAAGTTAAAAAAAACATTCTTCGTACTTTTGTCGGAAAGTCAAAAAGTACCTCGTATGAAAAACGACAAAATATTCCTTTCATATCTTTTACAAAAAAACTTACCGAAGGGTAAAATTGGATATAAACTATTGTAGAAGGATGGAAATAATATTACATATTGAGTAAACATGGATGTGGATGATAAAATACACCCCAGTAAATACTTACGAATAAACAATCTCGGATAAAAATGAGATTGTGATATTTCCCTTACCTTAGGTCCGATTTGCTTTGTACGTGTCTGAAGCTCCTGTATAATGGTTTAAATAATGTTATTGACTTATTCCAGAATCATACATGTTGATATGATATCATATATGGTCATATTATTAGCTTCTTGTTAGTAATATTTCATTGTTACTTGTTACTCGGGTCTTTATAACTTTTTGTTCTTATGCGTGTTTTGTCGAATAAATTCTTATTCTTATCTTTAGGTTATAGATAATTCATTTACAGAATGGTATTAGTGTAGTATATACCATATTCATTCATTCAATTCATTTATATAATCATTATGAAATGAAGATCATGTAGAACGAGTCGCATCACATCGTGGAGACGGTATTCCGTACGTACGCACGAGTGATGATATCGTTCCTATGATCGTGGAATTGTATTGGAGTATATATATATATTATTTCAGTATCAATATTACTTCATAATAATCATATATAGTTACTTATTACACCACTATAACCATCCTTGTAAGGTGATGGTGGAAAAATAGATTACACCACGGCGTGGAGACGGTATTCCGTACGTACGCACGCGCGGTGATTTCATTTTTCCGTAGGATGGATAGAAGGTGAATTAGGGTTGTTTCATATTTATAATAACATATCAGTATATAAGAAATACTGATGTTATTACTTTATCATGAAACAACTAAAGAAGAAGAAGTTGAAGAAGAAAGAAATTGAAAAAGATCGGTAATGGATATTACCTCTTCTTTGGAACGCCTCTTTGAATCCTCTACTTAGGGAACTAAGATTGGTCTTTGAAGAAGACCAGGACCACTAGGATGATACTAGGGAAGTGGAGAAGAGATTTTGGCAGGGGTTGGCCGAGCTTGAGTGCTCAATTTGGTGTGAGGAGGAGGGGGAGGAGGTGCCCTTTTATAAGGGAGGAGAGGGGCACCTTAGGAATATCTCAAAATATTATTTTATATTAAAGTCAAAATCGGTTTATAATGGTTCCAAAGGGTCTTATTTCGAAGCTAAAGTGGGTATGGGTCGAAATCCTATCAACCAATAGGATTTAGACAAGTTTAGGGTATTATTTTAACCTTATCAATTAGATTTAACTCTAAGTTAATTAATTTAACTTTTACCGTGTCTTTTTGTTTTCTTTCACTATATGGTTAATACACTTACTATAACATGCCAAACGAACCCCAAATTGTATATTATTAATACATATATCCTTATATAAGTCATTTGGCCGAACCTTAGATTTTTAGGAATAAAATAACAATTAATAATATAATATTTGATTTAAAAACTATTTTGTGTCAATTTTGACACTATTTGATATATGATTTTTGTGAAAGTCATAACAGAATTATATGTTCGAACCTAGTTGATTAAATCAACACTAATATATCATAGTAACCTAGAAAATTAGTGGAATTCATAAAAAGTTTTAAATTATATTTATTTTGGTATTTATATTATCAATTATGTCAATATTTCATTAATAATATAATTACTGCATCCTCTTTGTGTCATAAATAAATTATATTATTTGATGTCTAAAAATTACAAATAAAATACCATAATGTAGGAAATCTTTTTATCTTTCTAATGAATATTTATAGTCGAATTTATCTTATGTATAACCCCATATTAAAAATTATTTACTTATTAAACTTTGATTTTAACTATTTTAACCCTTCTTTAAATAAATTAATAATAAATGTCCTAATCTAATCCAAGTGGACCTAAATGGTCATATTTTATTCCTAAGTTTGTTTTTGGTCGAATTACACTTGTCCAATAGAATTAGGACATTTGTTAGGGTAATATTAATATCATATTTACCCTTAGATACCCTATTTACTATTAACCGTGGTAAAAAAAAAGTAAAAAGTTACTATTCACCAAAAAATTATTTTCATCTCATTGAACCACATTTTAGTCCTTCATATTAACCGTGTCTCTCGGATTTTCGAAATTCCATTCACAGAAGCGGTAAAATTAAGTTTTATGCAAAATTCAGTTTTTAACCTACCACTTAGTAGTTTCACTATTCATCAAAAATTGATGTTTTTCAGAACAATGCCAAAATTTCATCCCAAGCTATATTTCATATTCCGAATTCAAAAATGAAGTCTATTTTACCAAATTCATAACATAAAAGTTGCATTAATTAATTTTATAATTAAATCCCGCTGTTAAAACAAATAGCGTGTTTTTAAGAAACAATATCTATCAAAAGATTGACACTTGTTTATGTCTAATTTAAATGTGAAATTACATCCAATGACCAACATTGTATTAAATTGTAAAAATATATTCTAAATATACTTTAAAACCACTCAAATTAATGATTTATCACTATTAATTATTTCGATTAAAAAAGTTGTTTTTAATTATAATTTGGTAATTTTCACTATTCATCAGAATATGAAAGTTATCCGAAAAGTACCAAAATTTCACCTTAGGCTAAATTCGATACTCCGAATCCAAAAATGAAGTCCATTTTGAGAGTTAAAATTTCTAAAATTTAAAAAGTGGTTATTACTATTCATAACGGCTAGTTTTAATAATATTTTAATAGCATATCATTGTTTCATGAAACTCAGGATTACGTACCACACACGCTATCGAGGAAGGTTGCGACTGCGTGTAATGCAAGGCAAGTCAAGGATGCGTGTTGTGCAAGCTCCTTTTGGTGTATCGTATAACACAAGACATTAGTAAAATAAAAAAGAATATTTTTTATAAAATCTCGGGCTGTTACATTAAGAATTACCAAGTGATAGTCACTTAGTAGGTAAACACTCCCCACTACCTTTCACTGAACAACATGAGGACTTGGGAATTTCTAATGAACTATAGAGGCTAAATTTATAGGGGTACCTTACTGAGGCACTTGTTTTTCACCACCCCACTTATAATGAACTTGTTATAGATTTTAATACCACATTTATATGTTGTGATAGGTATGCAGTTAATGAGAAGGGGTAATTGGTAGATGATACAATTGGCGTCACATTCCACCTTATGGACTGTTGCTATAGTTATCGGATAATATAATTTACCACTTTTTATGGTATTTATGAACATAATTATGTTTAGAGAATTGAGTATTCTAAGGTATCCTGAGATTAGAAACCTATAATTTCCAGGGAATTTTGGTCCACCATTTCCCAACCCAACCCACCTTATGTCCAGCAAACTGCCAATACTTCCCAGCTCCTGAACCTCACCCATCGAGTTTTCCACCAGCTCACCACCACCTACTTCACTAGTCTGTCCAATAGTGAGGGAATTTTCATCTTAAAAGACTTATTCATTTTCTAATTGATGATTTCTAGTGCACCGATCAATAATGACTTTGTATTTATCTAGTACCTCTAACACACGTTCACCAAACCCAAGGGTGATATTTTTAGCTACTCCTATATCATTATCCTCACTGAATGGCATGAGATTCAATTTGATGTCATTGTATTAATTGATAAACCCTCATACCTCTCTTTTAATCACACCATAGTAGATCACTTGTGCATTCTATAATTTTATGGCCATCATTTTCAGTTTTGAGATCAATAAGATTAATCCCTGGATGAGGCACATCCAACCACCACCCCACCCACTTCCTCCATCCACTCATCCCCACATGATGAGGACTACCAACCCACAACCCATGCCACCTCTATGAATCCACCACCCTAATATGCCTATTCAGCTTACCAAAACCATTATGGAACCTCATACGATGATATGGATTTCTAGTGGAATACGAATCAAGATTTATATGTCACGTTTTTCTGGAAGGTTGAGGCCACTCAACTTCATATTGAGGGCATCACCATGCAGGATCTCCCAGCCCCTAACCTCTATCGGCTCTTTCCCAGCCATCCCACTTCTTACTACATGTACAGGGATGCATCCTCTTACTTGTATTCTACATGTGCCTCATCTCTGCTAGTGCATCCAACAACATCACCTCCTACTAAAGTAATGGACACCAATCCAAACCCATAAAATCCCTCATGGGATGAGGAAGCCCTAACTCAGTTCCAAGATCCATTTAGTGTTGATACCCTTATGGTATGACACTAATTTTTTTTCATATTCTACTTCTTTTACCACACACTCTTCTTTGTGACTATTTTTGACCTTGCCTATTCCTAGGGATATTTTCTTGGTGTGGTGTGATTGTGTGTTTTATTTATTTCCAGTTGTTTCTATTATTCTATTATTACTTCACTTTTTCTTCTTTAATTTTCAAGAAATCATGTGGATCACAATTTTTGGCATAAAGACACACTTCCTCTTGGTGGGATCACTCACACCAATTCATAACTTTCCCTCAACAATTTTCTTGGGGAGTTTTTCTATTCTGAAATTCCTTTTATTCATTTCATTGTTTCCACCTCTCCTTGTATTCAATTTCTCTGCCCACCCTTCTCTACCTTACTATATTTATGGGGGACCATGCTCAACTTTATGTGTTGGGTGGGGTTTCCACTTTTGGAACCCCATTTGATCATTGCCTTGAAATTACCTAGGATGACATGTTTTTCTTGGGGGAATACTAAAGTGTTATTATAGATGTCACACATTTAATCAAAATAGATAAAAATAAATTATGGAGACTTATTTTTAAAATTATTCATATGTTCTGATTACTAAACCTATTTTTGATTTGAATAAGAATTTTAACACTTGAAGTGGAACCTTTATATATTCACTTATAAAATATTTTGTTTAACAATGAACATTATGATGGAGTAGTCTATATTAATAAATCTCTTAAAATTGAACTGAGATTTTATATTAATGGAAGTGAAGTATAAATATTATTGATGCCAAACTAGTTTTTAATAAATGGTCTTAATTTCTGGAACAATTCATTTTAACTGTAAATTTTCCATGATAAAACATGGAAAAATTAGGCCCCAAATTTGAATTTTAGTATCTCAACCCAATGAAAACAATTAGATATAGGTAAAATCATTCCCAAATATGTGGATGACCTTTCATCATTATTCAAAGAAGAAATTCAATGAGTTTTTTGACATATAATACTGATTGGACACCATTTGGTGTTGAAGAAATATTTTCTCAACCTACCTATGTGTGTGATGATATTGATGTGGAGGATGGAACTTTCTCTCAATAAAGTAGGAAAATTTTTGTTTTTAACAATAATTATTTGGGAATGAATTTTGGAGGTTTTGAATTGAGCTTAATTTGTTGGATAACTTAAAATATTGGTTAGTACTAAAGAATTCATGTTTGATTTTCAATAGTTATTCATGAAAAATTAAGATACATTTAGTTGATCTAACATTTCAAATTTCTACTCGATTCTTTGGTGACCCCTTTAAGATGATTTTATAGGAACTTAATTGAGGAAAAATAACCGATAAAGTGTGGAGAGTTTTATGAACTAATGTTTATTTGGAATTTATATTCTTTTAATTATATTGAATAGGGTTTGTTAGATAAATTTTCATGTTTCTAAAACCTAAACACGCCTTTATAGGTGGGATTTAGTCAACAAACGAATGGGAAAGAAGATTTGGTATGAACTGAGAAATTAATATGGAATAAAAAGATTTTGGGCCCTTTTTCTATGGTACATAGTTACTAATCCATTATCTAAACCCTGAATCCCAACTCAGATAACCATGAACACCTAGGAATATTGAGATAGATTCGGTCACACACTCTCTGCAAGGTCTTCCAAACCACATCGATCCTCATGGAAACTATGTGGGGTGTGAATGTAAGGAAGCAGTCGCCTATCACATGATCTCTGAATGGTTAACCAAACTATGTAGACTATCCCAGGAAACTGTGCAACCTAAATCCTCAAGGAGGAACCTTAATCATGGTTGATGCACGGTTAAACTAATTATGTGCCTAATCCATGAAGAAGTCAACAAGTGGCCACCAACATTATATCTACCCTTAATAACCAACATTTGACTTGGTATTTGGACCCATAAACACTCATTGACATTAGGGGATCTCCAATTAATGCTATCTAACCATTTTAGAGGGGTGTCATCATCTACGGAGCCATCATCTTGGTAAGGGAAGAGCTTACAACTCATTCTATGTATTTTTTAAGATTATTATATTTTGGTTGCATAGGTTTGTCAATTTAAATAATTATTATCTATAATGAACACAATAAGAATCAATATAATTCTTTTTATCATTTATTCAATGAGTAGTTAATTCCACTTATGTTTTTGGATTGTGGGTAATGAATATTAAATGGTAATTGAATCCACTTATTGTTTTTGTTTTAGTTCATTTTATCTCTCATGATTCCCCTGTATCTCATTTATTCCTCTTGCGAGAAGCTTCATATTGGATCAAGAATGGAACTTTCAGTGATTACTATAGTAATTATAATGAATATTCCCATGAACATTGGGTGAATTCATCATTATAAAAGTGGTTTGTTTTTGGAATGTTTTTAAACCACAATTCTCAAAACAATAAGTTGATTTCTATTAACATAATTAGAACTCAACAGACCATGGGAGTTCCATTACATTATAATCCCACAGATTTGAGTTATTATTAACAAAATAACAAGATAAACTAATCAATTTTTGATGATATTCATAACAATCCATATCCCGGATGTATTTCTTCAATTGACTGTTAAAAAAAGTTTTAGTGTCTTCTTGTTTTTAGTTTTTTTTAAAAGGCAAAGCTTCTGACCATTTATTAATAGAAAGAAAACGTACAATAGAGAGGCGGATGGGGTCAAACAACGGACATGCCCTCATCCACCAAGAGCAAGTCTAGAGATCATAAAAAGACATGTCATTTCCATAATCAGAATCACCAGCAGTCTCCCACTCAGATTGAGACTTGTCCCTATTGAGGATTTTCAAGATATCCAAATCCACTTTCCTTGACACCTTAGACGACGCTCTGGTAGACACAGTTCTAGGTACATTAGAAAAATCCTTACGTTGTCTCCTTTTAAGGGGAGGACCCTCACTTTCTGTAGTCTTTGGCTTGCCACTGAATATTGCATCCTTATAAGAGGCATGACCACCATTGCCCGAGACCCTGATCAGGCTACGCACCCTCCCTTGTTCATCTTCAGAAATGTTCCCCCATTTCTCAGGTAACTCAGATATCTGAAATTGCTTCTGGATTTAATGATGATAATCAATATGTAGTTGCACATCACCCTGATTAGAGACATCAACCTGGTGAGAATCAGGGATCACCCCTTCTGGAGTCCGCATGGGGATGTCCTCAACTGGAGGAACCTCTTTAGCCAGCTTCTGAATGTTCAGCTGTGAAGAATCATTCACCACCAATGCTGACGCAGGACTCAAATTATCAGAAGTGATAACCTCATGATCTCTAGAAGGGCCTCTATAAGATCTTGTCGGAGTAGAATCAACAATCAACTCTTTGCCCTTTGAAGGGGTCGGCACATCAGGGGCTGCCTTCATAGGAGGGTCGCTGTCCTTGATGACATGCTTTGGAGAGGACGATTCCTTCAAATTATCCTTTTTTCGACAGAGATTGGAGGGGTGTCCTCGCATCCCACACTCCTTACAAGAGTTGTTTTTACGACACAACTCCAAAGAGTGCCCCACAGTCATGCATTTAGTGCAGAAACAGGGTTTCTTTTCATATTCAACATCAATTAGAATTTGATCAGATGGAATAGAAAGAGTTACCGTATCAATGAGAGTGGATCTGAGATCAACCTCCACCAGCATTCTAGAGAAGTGCCCAAATCTGACATCAGTTGTTTCCTTATCAAGGCGGATGGGAGTTCCAATTGTCGTTCCAATATCATACAGGATCTCTGGATGCCAAAGAACCCAATTAAGACCATGAAGACGAACCCATACCTGATCGAAGACATTTTTTTTTCATTCGAGACATTAAAATAAAGTGACCATTCGTGCAGATGAAGCCATCCCGGTTATAGTATATTTAAGATGCATCTTTGAGGTTCAATCCCAAATCTAAAATACCAAATGCATACCTAGATAGAAAAAAACCCAAAGATCCTAATCAGTTGGCTTTAAACCAAATCATCTTAAATTAATAACAGAATGATTGGGAAAGTCTCACACATATTGAGGTTTTTATCAAACACATAGACTTGATTAGATCCTTAACACTGGGGTAACTGGTCCCACAATAGGATATGAGAAGGATTCATGAATATGTATTAGATATACAAGATATTCTTAGAGTAGGAAATAATCCCCCTAAAAAGCGTGTTATGAGACCAACCTCCCATCCTCTCATCCAATGAGTAATCTAATATGTCCCTGTAAAATTACTAGTGACTGCCTACCTTTTTCATGAAAGTATGCATTAACTTTTAATGAGATTTGGAATGAAATCCATCATAAATTCCTTTTGAAACACTAAAAATTATATAGTTTTCTATAAAAATTATTCTCTTGAAGTATATCCAAGACCATCATGAAATGATATACCTTTAACATCATGTCAATGCTAATTGCATCAATAAATACAATAAAAACTAGTATGAGAAAGACTAAAGATCCTATTCATGAATCTTGTCAACACTATTGGGGAGTTCATCTCACCAAAGAAAGTCACCAAGTATACATAGTGACCATAGCAACATTGGATTTTCATATTTGGAATTTCTTTCTCATGAACATGAAACTTGTGATAATATGAGTTGAGTTTAACTTCAAGAACCAATTTTACCCTTTTAATTGATTGAATAGATTTTCAATTATCGACAGTGGATACCAATTATTGATGGTAACTTGGTTTAGGAGATGATAATCCAAACACAACCACCATCTCCCATCAATAGTCTTGGATAATAAATCCAAAGTTTCTTAAGGGGTCACACTAGGTATGATAATGATTTTTATCTGAAAGTACTCTAACTACACCCTTAGAAGTCGAAGCTTTGCATGAGACATCACATACGCTAGTGAACATATTATCATCTTCCTAGGGTGAAATTAGATGTATAATTTGATTTTATATTGATGAGGTAACACATGTAAATTATTTGTAAATATATCCAGGTACTCTTTTACTACTTTAGGGAACCAAATATTCATTGATTTTTCCATACCATGAGTTAAGATAGACAACACATGGTAAATTGGTTTCACTCTATTATAAATCATCCAATACTACTATGATTGAAAATCCTTACCACCATTAATGGAAAACCTTTCCCCATTCAATTGAGTCCACTACATCTACTGATGTAAAGAATAAATTTGGGCATGGAAGGTGGATAACCAATTTATATCAAGAATGATTTTATACAGTCTCATTACAACCATGAAACGGTCTCATGTTAAAATTTACCCACTAAAAACCAAGTCACATTGAATAAATATGAGGGTGATAATTGAGTCCCCTATACCAGGAGTCTCTAACAATACGGGTCAAGATATAGGCTCTACTAGAATACATAGTTCTTGAACAATGGTTAAGTCTAAAAAGCAATGGATTACACCTCTGTCTAGAAAAATTGAATCTAGGGTAGTGAAGACACCAATATAACCTCAAATAATGCTAAAATACCATAGATCATAAGCCTCTATTTCCTTCAACTAACTATGTCCTAGACCTCCCACTCGATGATCTTAACATGGAATACCTACAGGTGTTGGTGATGGTATATAATCATAACATTGACCACCTCTTGTATCCATCCCAACTCCTCAACCTTGTTCACCTCTCCAGGGTTCCTTGTGAATTCATTATTGTCACTAACTCAGTGTCCCATATACCACATTCTTATCTAAAATTTCATTACATGTAAGGAAATATCAAGTGATATGACCTTTTCCATCATAGGAAATGCATCGACTCTCCATCAACTAACTATAACTTCTCTAAGAACCTTGGGTTGTAGACCTGCTAGATGGGACATACTGATTCCTCAAGTGTCAAGACACCAAATCATGATAATGTATACTCACCCCGAAAGACATAGATCCCAAGTGACTATTATCAACACCAATTACCACTGAATAGTCTACCAAAATCTCTCCAATGGAAAGTCATGCATCATCACTTCAACATATATGGGGATGCAAAGCGGAAAAACTCTGATCAAATATCTTCACATAAAACATTTTTCAACATCTATTAGCAATGTTTGAAATCGAAAAAATATGTTAAGATTCTTGTTATTAGTTTTTATATTGAAAATTCACTTACTATTTCTTAAAAAAAATATTCAAGTTATGTTCAGGCCTTAGAATAAGGTGTTTTACTTTTAAGACCCAAAAATGGGCATGTTGGAATGGACTACATTATGGTGCTCTCCATAATGGAGTTCCAGTTCACTTTAGAAAAATGGTGAATTTCATTTATCAGTGTTTAAGTGTTTTTTAGATTTTTTAGTGGTGATGGTTGAATTCATAAATATTATTAATGATCAGGTGATGAAAAATGGCCACCTAAAGAACCTCTACATCATGGAATTGATTGAGTTGGGTTGAAAGTTCATCAAAGATAGATAGAGTTACCAAAAAAAAGAATTTTTTAAAATAATGGTGGACTCATAAGAAGTGGAAGATAAAGAGAAATAGTATTTTGTGGTAACTAAAAGTAGAGTCTTTCACCAGAAATGTATCATGGTAAAATGTTATTTTTTTAACTAGGAATTTTTAAGTGGAGTTTCACCTGTATTAAATAGATAGGAAAAATGGGTTTGTTTTTTCTCATGGTTATAATGTTTATTTTGGAAGATGAAGGTGATATTATATATTCCTACTAAAAAAATGAAAAATATCCATGGGGGCATGGATCTAGGCATTTAAAAGGTAATTGTTCCTAGAGATTGAATCGCCCATGTCATGGTGCCTAGTAACAAGTCCTTTTTTCAATTATTTGTGTTTGATACGTTCCCAATATAGATATTCCATATTATATTATTCATAACTGGTTAATTATTGATTCAAAAATCATGTAAGTTGATTTTAGATCATGAATATAATAGGAATTTAAGAGATTTCCCATCAATTGAAAGGTATATTAATTGAGAAGTTATTACACAGTGCAAAGAATAAAGAGAAGGTCCACCAAGTACTTATTTCATTAACATCATAATGTTGAAAATTGTGGGGAGTTAAGGGATGTTTTTAAGGAACTTTATGATTGTGAAAAGTGTTAAGCAAATTATTAATGATTATTCCTTATTAATAATATATTTTCACAACTATGAGAATATTCGATAAAATGTATCCATTCGAAAGTGAGATAAGTTCTTCAGACATTCTCAAAAATTAAAAGTTAATAAAGAGGGGTAAATTAAAGGAGATTTATTTTATTGTAATATATTTTAGTTGGTTTATCATCTTATTCCTTGTTTAATTTCTAAAGGATTATTTGTTGATGGACTTAAATATAATTTGTTAAGTATTTGTCATTTGTGTGATGATGGTTTCAATGTTAAATTTGAAAATGATTCTTGTAATGTTTTTAATTTTAAAAATACTTTAGTATTTTATGATTTGAGAAATGAAAATGTATATGTTGTAGATTTAAATTCTTTATCCAAAAAAAATGTTACTTGTTTAAATGATTTTCATAAATAATCTTGGCTTTGATACAGAAGATTAGGACACTGCAACATTTATTCACTTAGAAAACTGACTAGAAAGAACTTAGTTAGAGACCTTCCTAAACTTGAATTCCCAGCTGATAAAGTTTGTAATCCTTGTCAAAGGGAAAGAAACATAACGTTTCTTTTAAATCAAAGAAATAAGTTTCAAATTATCAACCTCTCGAGTTGGTTCCCATGGACTTTTTTGGACCTTCTAGAGTTTCCAGTTTAAATGCAAAGCACTATGTCATTGTTTTAGTAGATGAATTTTCTATATATACATGGGTATATTTTTTAGCTCACAAAAGTGAAGATTGATCTTAATTTATTAAATACTCCATGTCTGTAGAAAACCTAAATGGACTTAATATTAAGACCATGAGAAGTGATCATTGTCGTGAGTTTGAAAATCATGAGTTTGAATCTTACTGATCACATAATGGCTATAGTCACAACTTTTCTACCCCTAGGACACCTCAATAGAATGGTGTAGTATAAAGAAGGAATAGAACCCTTCAATAAATTTCAATAACTATGCTTAATATATATGTTTTACCTATTTATTTTTTTCCTGAAGCTATCAATACATCTTGTTATATTATAAATAGAGTCTTTATTAGACCTGTTCTTAAAAAGACCCCTTATGAACTGTGGAAAAATAGGAAGCCTAAATTTAGTTACTTCAGAGTTTTTGGTTGCAAAGTATTTATTCTCAACACAATGGATAATCTTGATAAATTTGCATCCAAGAGTGGTGAAGGAATATTTTTAGGATATTAAATTACTAGCAAAGCCTATAGAGTTTTTAATAAGAGAACCAAATGTGTGGAAGAATCTGTTCACATCAAATTTGATGAAACTGATCCACATGAACCTAAGACCCCTCTTGAAAATCTTGAAGAAGGTTTGTCATTTCCATATCATAATGGAAAAAATAGTGTCCATGTTGTCAAGAAAATAACCTATGGAAATTCCTCAGAACCTGCTTCTGATGAATCCGAATCTAGAGAAGAACCTGAAATTTCTAGTCCTACCTTCATTAGATCAACTAGGATTCTAAAACATCATACTTTAGATGTTGTTTTAGGAAACCTGGATAGAAAGAAATAGACTAGAGCTTCTCTAAGAAATCAGGTTGAACATCAATACTTTCTTTTACAGCTAGAACCTAAAAATATCAATGATGTAATCAATGATGAATTTTGTGTTATGGATATGCAAGAAGAACTAAATCAATTTGAAAGAAACGAAGTCTAGGAATTAGTAGAAAGACCTAAGGACACCTTGACCATAGGTACTAAATGGGTTTTCAGAAACAAATTTGATGAATCTGGAAACATCATTAGAAACAAAGCTAGATTAGTTTCACAAGGTTACAATCAAGAAGAAGGAATAGACTATGAAAAAACCTTTGCACCTGTAGCTAGATTAGAATCCAATAGGATCTTACATGCTTATGCATATCATCTGAATTTCCAGTTATATAAAATAGATGTCAAAAGTGAATTTCTAAATGGTTTTATAATTGAAGATGTTTTTGTTGAACAACCACTTGGATTTATAAACCCTCATTTTCAAAATCATGTTTTTAAACATTCTAAAGCATTATATGGTTTAAAACAGGCTCTAAAATCCTGGTATGATAGACTTACAAATTTTCTTATTTCTAAAGGTTTTACGAAAGGAATTGCAGATCCCACTCTTTTTATTAAACAAATCTATATAGATATTTCGATTGTTCAAATTTATGTTGATTATATTATCTTTGGATCTTCTAAAAACAATTATGTACTGATTTTTCAAAGATTATGAAAAATGAATTTGAAATGAGTTAGATGGGAGAACCCAAGTATTTTCATGGATTTAAAATTTTTCAAAAGAAAGATGGTATTATTTTAAATCAAAGTAAACATACGAAGGATCTTTCAAAACGTTTTGGTTTGTATAGTAATAAGGGAAGTGATACACCTATGAGTACCACCTGTAAGTTGGATGATGATGAACCTGGGAAACCAGTTGATCAAACCAATTAGAGAGGTATGATTGAAAGTTTACTTTACCTTACTTCTAGTCGACCAAATATCATGTTTAGTGTATGAATGTCTGCAAGATTTCAAGCTAATCCTAAATAATCTCATTTACTTGTTGTTAAAAGGATTTTCAAATATCTTAAACATACTACCAATTTAGGTTTGTTTTATCCTAAAGGAAAATCCTTTGACTTAATGAGTTATTCAGATACTGACTTTGCTGGTTGAAGGTTAGATAAGAATAGCACATCTGGAACATGTCATCTTTTGGTAAAGTCCCTGGTATCTTGGTGTAGTAAGAAACAGAACTCTATTGCATTGTATACTGCTGAAGCAGAATACATTGCTGCTAGTAGTTTTTGTGCACAGATTCTGCGGATGAAACACACTTTATTGGACTATGGATATCAGTTTAGACATGTGTCAATAAATTGTGATAACACTAGTGCAATTAACATCTCTAAGAATCTTGTGTCTTGCTCTAGGACTAAGCACATTGATGTCAGACATCGCTTTTCGAGAGAACATTATCAAAAGGTTGATATTTCTCTGGAATTTATTGATTAGGAACATCAATTAGTTGATATTTTCACCAAACCATTGAGCTAAGAAAGGTTAGATTTTATTAAACAAGCGTTAGGTATGATCAATAAATGAAACCGATCTGTGAAACTGATCAGTGAAACCGATCTGTAAAACTGATCTGTGAAATTGTTTAGTGAAACTGATCAGTGAAACCGATCTTTGAAACCGATCAGTGAAAACGATCTGTGAAACCGATCAGTGAAAACGATCTGTGAAACCGATCAGTGAAACCGATCTCTGAAACTGATTAGTGAAACTGATCTGTGAAACCGATCTATGAAACCAATTTGTGAAACCGATCTATGAAACCGATCAGTAAAACAGATCTGTGAAACCAATCTATGAAACCGATCTGTGGAACTGATATGTAAAACTGATCAGTGAAACCAATTAGTGAAACCGATCTTTGAAGATGATCTATGAAACCAATCTATGAAACCGATCTGTTAAACTGATCTATGAAACCGATCTGTTAAACAGATCTGTGAAACTGATCAGTGAAACTGATCTGTGAAACCAATCTATGAAACTGATCATTACTACCATTTGAATTATACAGTATATAAAACTGTTAGTTTTTGTCAAAATGACGTTTTTTTACTTAATTGTTATTATTTTTAATTATTGTAACACTAAATGATAAAATTAATGACCCACTACTATTTCATTTCCCAAGAACTGTGACCTTACATCTCCCTCCGAACATTACTTTTTCTGAAACCTGAACCTCTTGAACCTCTTGAACATTTTTAAATCCTTAAAACCTTTCAAACCTATTGAAGCTCAAAATGGAAAATCAAAATAGACAAGACAAGGAATATGAAGGTTCCTCTCCGGTGAAACGCGCTTGAAGAGAATTGAGCAGCATGACTCAAAGGTCTGTGAACCCGAAGTTGGAGACTCAGGTAGTCACTGCTGAAAAGGTAGTAAGTTATGAATGGGTGTTAACCAGTAAACCTACTCTTTTAAAAGTTTTAGATATGCAAGGATGGAAAAACGAGTTCTGTGATAATGGCTGAGTATACTACCCAAAGCTAGTTCATGAGTTTTATTTGAATTTGAGCATTGTATTAGATGGAGCAGAGGCTCCAAGATTATCTTCATTAGTCAAAGGGAAACAGATATATTCTTTTTTAAAGCGGTGGGTTGAGTGTTTGGGAGTACCTCATAAAGGTAGATATGAGGATTATTATGGTAATATTCCTCCTACCACTGAATATTTTTCATATGATCTTACTCTGGAGATGTTGACTAGGAATTTTGAATCCAAAATAATAATAGCTGCTGAGTTAGATGGTGAAAGTTGAATTTTGATTAAGTTTATTCAGTGCCAAATCTATCCCAGAAAGGGTGATTTTTCTATTGTGATGTATCAGGATGTTTTCCAGTTGTTTTTTTACTAAATTATGAGAAGATCAACTTGTGTAGATATATTACTATCCATATTGCTGAGATGGTGAATCCATCTAAGAAAGCTACAACCTTGTTCTACTCTAAGAAAATCTCTGCTATGATAAAGTTTTTGGGATGTGTTGAAGATGGAGATGAGTGTATCTCATCTAGTAGCAGTTTTTATATTAGAAAAGATATCTGCAAAATAATGAAGATTAATTGGAATCCATGGAAGAAGTATTGGGTTGCAGATGAGGATAGGTTGTATGAATCCTTTAATCATACTGACCACTCTAAGAGACCAAAGGGGATGAGAGATCCTTGTTTAAAACCTGATGAGGAAGTTGTTTATTCTAATGAGGAATAAGAAACAAGAGTTCCTAAAGAAATTGGATAGTCTAGTAAGAAGGTAACATGGGAAGTTGTGGCTGATGATGATGTGGACAGTAAAAAGGAACCAGAGACTCCTCCTGATGACTGGAGTGATCCAGATACATTAAGTCCTAAGAAAAGAAGAATGGAATTTGGACCAGCCAGTCCACCTCTTAAGTTACCTGAGTTAGAACCTCTTCTAGGTGATGAAGAAGAAGCTGACACTAAAGAATCAAATTCTGATCAGTATAAATCCAGTAACAAATATAATTATAGTGAAACTTCAGTAAATAATAATGGAAATGGAAATGGTCAATATGAAGATGGTAATGATGATGGTGGTGATGATGATGATGTTGATACTCGACCAGTCAATGGTCAAGATGTGATCTGAGCTGATCCCAACCTCAACGAGTTGAAGAAGAAACTGTTCCTGAGGCTGAAAGGATAGTACAGTTAGTGATTGATGTAGATGGAGAAGGCTCTCATGAAAATTCTGGTAAAGCAGATTTTGTAAAGCCTAAGTACACCTTCTGTAAGGATGAATGGTAAGAACATACATGTCTTGCAGTTCTAGGTTTGGATTATTCAGAGGAAGAGGAAGAAGGGGTGAAAAAAGCAAGGGAAAGCCTTTTAGTTAAGTCTAGACTAGCTATTGAGTCTCTACGAATGGCAGCAGAAAGACCCGGTCCTTCAATTTCTCCATCTGATTTGGATACATTTAAAGATGATTTGCTCCATGTAGTTAGAGAGACAATGAATGTGGAATTATCTCATGCTCCTGCTCCTCCTGTGAATTTATCTGAGGCTTCTATAGATGATATAACTCAAATAGTGGTAAGTATTATTAAGCCGGACCTGTGCAACACTGGTGAGATAATTGGAATGCACATTACCTCTCTAAATCAAGCACTCAAGGACTTAGACAATGACTTAGTTTCTCTATCAGGTGAATTTAGATCAACCATCACTGGTATAATGGAAGTTTTGAGAAATTTGATAAAACATCTGAAGAAGTCGGATTTGAGAAAGTTGAAGGCTGAGATAACTCATGTTTTTTGCTCAAGCTAGCTCCTCCAAAGTGTCCAAGATTACTCGACATGAGATCAATGCCTTAAAAGATTCTATACAAGAAGAGTTAGCAGCTCTTAGATAGATTCTGGATTTGGACTCATTGAAAAAGATGAAATAAAACAGTGATCATATTCACAAGATGGTTAAGCTTTATTTAGCTGATGTTACTCAGGCTCAGAAAGAGATCAAAGAAAAGGTGGATCACTATTTCTCTAAAATCTATACCAAGCATGAGTTGAACCATCAGTTTAAAGTCTTGGCTGAGAATTTGATGCTTCCTCCAGTCACTCATGACTTTAAGGCTCAAGTCCAATAGTTGAAGGATTCTACTCCCACTCTTGAGTGTTTTATGAAGAACAAATATGACTTTGAGAAGGCCATGGAATATAGTGGTGAAGTCATTTTGGATTTTATCAATCTACTCAAACCATATCTTCATGTGAAATATAAGGAAATTGTTTTTCCTACTGTTGAGCCCCTCCATCCATCTAGTGTTTCTCCTGGTCAGTTATCAGTTTCTTAGGCTCTCTACAATATTTGTCCTGTCCTTCAGCAGCCTCCTTCAACAAGATCATCTAGTCTCTGGCAAGTCACTTTAGCACCCACTCTGCTTCCATCCAGAGTTGTCTTGCCTCCTATCTCCATCCGGCCAGATCAACCTTCCTCCAAGCCACCCTCTAGGCCATCTATTCCTCCATCAGCTAAAGGAAAAGATCCTCTGCACCGCAAAAATTATTTGTGCCTGTCATTCTTTATAGGGTGTCTTTTCTGTGTTTCTCTTCATTGTACCTTTTTCAGTGGTTATTTCAATGGACCTTTCTTCTTTTTGCTCTTTCTACTTTTTTTTCTTTCTTTTTTATAACCCCAAAGAGGGAGAAATGATGACTACTTATCTAAATAAATACATAGATAATGGGGAGAAAAATATATATATACAAAAAGGAAGAAATGATTACTTATATAAATGAATACATAAATAAAACATTTTATATAAAGGGGAGATCTCTGTAATCTAATGCTATATTGATATACTCTCACCTTGTTTATGATCTGATGCATTATTTGATGAATTTTTTTATCCTTGGTCATATATTCTATTTATATAGGGGGGGTATACTAAATATTATATCCTCTCCTCCCTCTTCCTTTATGCCATAGATTTGTGATTATCAAAAAGGGTGAGATTGTTGAACCCTCTATGAGATGGTTATTATAGTAATCAAAAATCATTGTTATCTTTGTTTATAAGTCAATTTAATCGATTATTCATTCTCTTATAAATGTGTTTACTATGATTAATCTTGTCTACATATATTTATCTATGATTATTTATGGTTTACTATTGACCTGGAAGTGTTCTAGATTGAACAGAAACTTTGTGATAATTTCATGTTTTTGACTCACCATTAGTTATTTTCTTGAGTCACTGTTAGTTGAAGGCATGAAAACGGTCACACTGATGAGAATGGTCGCACCGATGACAATGATCGCACTGATGAGAATGGATGCACTGATGACAACGGTCGCACCGATGAGAACTATCACACTGATGAGAATGGTCACACCGATGACAACAGTCCCACCGACGAGAACGGTCGCACCGATGACAATGGTCGAACCGATGAGAATAGTCTCACCGATGAGAACAGTCTCACCGATGAGAACAGTTGCACCGATGACAACAGTCGCACTGATGAAAATGGTCGCACTGATGAGAACGTTCACCCCGATGCTGATCACATGTCCTATCGAAGCTGATGATGATCATGTGAACTACCGACGCTGATGCTGATCACATGACCTACCGATACCGATGCAGATTCAAATGACTTACCGATCTCATGACCCACCAATAGTCATGAAAACTGTTTTAATTTATGCTAACTCTTATTTAATTACAATGGTAATATTTTATTAGTTTAATGTACCTTCTATTAGTTAATGTTGGTTGTTGGATATCAGGAAACTGTACCTCGTACCTGTAAAAAGGTAATCATTCTTTTTTCCAGATCTCAAGGAATAAAAATGAAGATCTGTAGTGAAAAATAGATAGCACAACAAAAGAGAAAAATGCAAGAAAATAAAATTTTGCACGTGATTGAAGTCCCACAGAACATAAGAAGAACATAAAGAACACTTATAAAAACCATAGAGCTTCAAGCAGATCTTTCACCTAGAATAAACACAAAAAATACGAGTTGATGTGCCTTACTGAAGATCATATGCACAAGTCTAAATAGTTGTAGCTAAGAAGAACAACGATACCATGTTTTGTGTAATCCTCACCAAAAAGGACATTAATTACATCTGCAACATCAAAAAAAGTACAGATCTCATCTTTAATTACACAGATCATACTAAAACTCTTTTGTTTCCTCTGTTGTATCCCTTTGCTTAAACATTATGAGTAGTTTTTATGCATCTGTCTATTTTAGATACACCCTAACTCTTGATCTGAACTAGAGGATACTAAATCCTCACACCACACTTTTTACACCTTCTTGTATCCCACTGTGACTTTTGGAAGAGGTCTAGTGTGACCTGGATAGCCTGAGAGTTGTTGTTATTGTTTTTCCTACGTAGAACTGTGGTAGTGGTCTGAGGACCTGAACATTCTGAGTACTTTTGTAAACCCTTGATCCAGGGTGTGGATCATAGTTTATATAAACTGTTTGAGATGAATATGTCTCGGCTTGAGACCGATCCTCTTGTTTTATAAATTTTTGTGCTTTTTATCTTTGTTAAAACCTATTTTGAATATTCCACTGCTATGTACTTTAAATATAAATCTGTTATAAAGTAAATCTTATAGTTGAAATATCAAGTTTTTATACTTATTGTGAACCATAAAGTTAGTTTCAAAACCTAACTTAATTATCAGATTAAGTTAATTCAGAAGTAATAAATCTTTGATAGACTAATTTAACATTTACAATATTTATAAATTCACTACATTTTAACTTGTTTTATAAATTGGGGGATTCGAATACAAATATTTTTAACATAAATTTTAATTGGTACTCAATTCACCCCCCCCCCCCTCTTTAGTATCCACTCTGACTAACATATGAGATTGTGTATAAGAAAAAAAATAAATGTTCTATTAAAATGGTATATACAATGAAAATGTTGATGGAGTGATGTCTTTCCTTTCCTTGAACCTTAAGAAGGTAAAAGTAAAATTAACAGGGAAGATTTCACTTTCTTGCATCTAGTTCAAAAAGTTAGTCATCTATCTACTGAGTTATTTAAAAAAATTCTAGATAATGAGGATGAAGATTCAATTAAGAAACCTTTTAAATGGTACATATGTATTAGAAAACCAAAAAAATATTCAAGAGGACAAATATGTAATCTCATGGAGACAGTGGATCAGATGAGTTTGGAGAGGGATAAGTCAAGAAATATAGGGACATCAGAGAATATTCTCTAGTAGATGTGAATGATAAGACAGAATATAATGATAGTGATAGTGATGATGATGATTTTTAGGGAATAGTTACTCTTATGGTTGATTTTAAGGTATCCCTTGAAGAATTTTACAAATGGAGGGATAAAACCAAGAAGTACAATTTAGTTTTACATTACTCAAAGTTATATAGGAAACAACAGTAGAAATATAAGTCAAAACTGAAAGCATATACTGAAAAAATGAATTCAAAAATTTCTAGAAACTCATAAAAGGAATTAGATCTTAAGCTCAAAGTGTAATAATAGGTTTTGGTCATAGACGTGTTGACCAATACAATGAAAGAAAAGGTTTAAAGAATAAAATATCTCAAAGAAGAAGTCATGGATTGGTGAAGAAAGCACAAGGACCAAGAATGATTCCTTAAAACTGACATAATATTTGGTCTATCTAAGGAACAAACCCAATTTAAATCCATAAAAGACCCTGGAGTGACCACTGAGGTGAATATTCCCATCCCAAAAGTGTATCACTTTAAAAAATGGAAAATTTATAGTAGATCAAGATCATAAAGAGAGGATGTCCATGCCTCCACATAGACCACAATATTCAACCACTCATAGGAAATTAATCATGGGGGAATCTAAATTGTCTACTAATTTAATGGAAAAAAGAAAAAAAATCACACAAAAAAATTATTTCTCATTTTAATAGAAAATTTAGACACATTTAATATTTATTCTCTATTTCAAAAAAAATATAATGTATTAAAACATAATAGGAAAAAAGTTTTTAAATATATTTTTATGCTTTTAATTATTATTTATTTTTTTGTGAAGGTTTTGGGAACAAATTAGCCTATTTTTCCACAAGCATTAAATTGGAAGTTACTCATGCTACTGAAAAAGGAGGAAAGCAGCAGAATGAAACATTGATGAAAACATTGAAAAAAAATTAAATTTTACAACATCAAGATGAAATTTTGAACCATGTTGAAAATAGTATAATCAATAATCTAGAGAAATTACTAAATGGTTATTGAAGAATAAATAATGGAATGAAAATGAAAAATCTACTTAGTTTTATTTAAGAGTAACATATATGTTTATTTTATAGGTTATGTGCTACTAGTTACCTCACACATTCTTTGGAATAATGATCTTATCATCATCATCAAATATTAAAAAGGCGGTGTAGTTTAAATTTTTAAACGATAAGGGACTAAAAAATCATTGTCTACATAAAGGAAAAGGTTGGTGAAAAGGATCTTATAATGATAGATGTTCTCATATTGGATGGACTTAGCAACAATCTACTATGTGTTATCCAGATGTGGGACTCAGGGAATTCTATGAAATTTGGAAAAAATGGTTTATTTATTAAATATAAATATGTTTAACCTATTATATAAGGAATAATAACAAAAAATAATCATTATCTAATTGGTGAATAAAATTGGTTCATGTTGTCCAAGGTAGAAAAAAACAAAATTTAACATTAAAATATTGGGTATTTGATACAAAAATATTCTCATAATCTAATGAAGAATGATACTGCTCATTACTTTCCAAAAATCACATGTGAAAATTCCTATAAATGTCATTCATGTCATAAGGGAAAAATATTCTAAAGACCTACAAGCTGAATATTCATAAATGATCAAGAATATTAGATCTTATTCAAGAACTTTTCATAGAAAAATTACTTTTAAATATTTTGAAAAAAAATTATGTTATGGTTTTTTTGTTAATAATTTTCTTTATTATGACTTGGTTGATGGTTATTTCTCACAATACTAAATTATACAAGTGCATCAATCGATATCGAAGAGATGATAAAAAAATGATTTCGGAAAAATCAAAAAAAAATCACACTATCCATTATATAGAATTTATAAGCACCTAAGTGGAAGAATATCTAGAAAATAATGGTATTCTTAACCAAGGTTCAGCGGTTAGAACTCATTGGTAAAATGGATTTGTTTAAAGAAGAAATCACATCGTCAAGAACATGCTTGAACTATGCTTATTAAAAATCATTACCAGAGAAGTGTTGGAAATAAGTGGATATAATAATCATATATATATATATCCGATTAAACATTTTTTGCCTAAATAAAGCTAAAAATTCAAATTAAAACTTTTATAGAAATAATGCCACATGGAAATACTTCCTAGCTTTTTAAGTAATTATTTTATTTTTAAAAAATAAGTGAATAAAAATTTAAAATCATGTGGAGATGAAGGTACATTTCTTATATATTCGTCAAGGATAAAGGAATATAAGTGTTATAAAAAATTCGAAGGTAAAATTCTTCAAATCAATGTTGTGTAAGTGACTAAAAGTGAGAAATATTTGGATTTAAGTTAGAATGTTTCGTCTATGAATAATTAGAATTCACACACACAAAAAAACTAACAAAGAAGAAATTGATGAAGATGAGTCCATCTTAGTGGGAGTTTAAAGAGATTAAATGAACTGTAATTATAGCTCGTATGTTAAAGGAAATTTAGTAGGAAAAAACTGTTTTAGTAGTCAGTTATATAAATCTAAAATCACTTATAAAAACATCATGGGTGACTAAATAGAACTAGTATTAAAAAAAGATAAACATGTAGTAGAATGTGGATCCAAAATCGATTCATGAGTCTACCATGGATCCATGTTAGGTTAAAGTAAATAATGATGAGCTTCAACACATCAGTAAAAAAACATTGGGAATTGTATTAAGGCTGAAAAATAAGAATTTGATCAAAACCAAATGGGTTCTATGAAATAATATAAATGAAGATGGAACAATTAAAAAGAATAAGGCACATCTAGTGTGAAAATTATATTCTCATTTTAATGAATTTGACATTGATGAAACATTTTCACTGGTGTCCCATCTTGAAATAATAAGAGTGTGTAAAAGGGTTTTAAGGATTATCTGATGGATTTCAAATCAGTGTTCATAAATGGTGTATTTTAAGAGTAAGTCTACATAAATCATCTTAATGGATTTATTATTCAAGATTATGTGAGAAAAGTGTGGAGATGAAAGAAGTTTTTTTTTGGATGAAGAAATAACCAAGATGCTGGTACTCATGACAAGATTAGTACCTATTAAATCTTATTTTTCATATATGTGGGGTTAACCACAACCTCCACATCAAGGATTAAAAGAATTCGATGGTGGTACTTATATATGTTGACAATTTTATCTTTGGAGGATCAGATGACACCAAATGCATGAAATTTTAATAATTAAGGAGGTGTAAATTCAAGAGGTGTCTATTCAGTGAATTATCCTTTTTCTCAATGGTCTATAGGTGATCCAAATATAGGACGGTAAATTTATCTAATGAACTATGTTTTTAAAAGAGGTGTTTAAGTGGTTTTTTTATGGTTGACTATTGGCTGATGGCTACTCTAGTGAGGACCTGGATGAAATTTTCAAAGGATGGTAAATATATAAAATTTTATCTGACAATTTATAGGAAACATTTCATGATTTTTCATTATCTTAAATGAAATTTCACATAAAATTTTCCCCCAACTTTCAAGTTGACTAATATCAATGTTTTCCAAAGATATTTTACATGACTTTTTTTAGGAGTATACGATGTTATATCAATCAAATGGTGGATTTATGGAAGAATTATTATATAAATTTAAAAAAACATATAGGGTTGGAGATTTTTATTGGACTAGTTCTATTGATAACAAAAAAATCAAATTTTGTAGTTTTACATTATATTGGAATCACTTTTATTTATTCAAAAAGTAAAAAAATTGTAACTTATTAGGAACTATAAAGGAAGAATATTTCATGGAAAATAAAGACTTCACTCAGTTGATATGGATGCAACAAGAGCTTGAAGATTACATAATTAAAGTGGTATCTCCTATTCCAATCATCTATGACAACTCAAGTATAATAAAATATATAAGAAATATTATTAAATTCTTAGGAATGAAACACATTATGATTAGATATCATTTAATTAAGAATAAAGTGGAACAAAAGTTTATGATGTTGGGGTATATGCTTTCCCAGAACCAAGTAGTAGAAATATTGAAAAAACTATTACCCAAGAAAGATTTCAAACATCATAATATGACTCTAGGATCCCAAACAAATCCAAAACATTATATGGAATTAGCGATGAATCCCTCACTACCAATGGATATTTATATTTAATCAAGCTATGATTTATTTCCTCAATCTCATTATTATATGTCTAACACTATATTGTACATCTTAAAATATGTGATATTTGGGTTTGTTAACGAAGGGTATAAGTTTATTTGTGGGTTAAAGAAGCAAGATATTGGAGTAGAATCCAAAAATGGAGAGAGTGTTTGGTTTCACATTTGGGGGAAAATTTTGAAGGTTTGACGGATGTATTTTAATTTGTAAACATATGATAATTATTTAATTTAAATTTTGTTTGTAACATTAATACTTAAACCACATGATCATAATGTTTATGATCAAGGAATGTGTGATTCACTGTTATAAGGTAAGAGAAAAATCAAGTAGTTTCAATGCATGTGTCCATGTAATTAACAAAACATAAAACGGGGAGATTTTTTGAAATAGAAAAAATATAATTCAACCATTGTTGAGAATATGTTTATGGAAATTTATCCTTTTAGAGTTATTAAGAAGAGGCAGGTGAAGGATACACTAGAGAAAAAGATATTTTGTTGGTAGGATGCCTAAAACATGAAATATTTAAAGGAATACATCATGGTTCCCTATGTGGTGGAGATATAGTTCTCCAAAAAATGGTATTGATTTAGAATATATGTTTTAGTGGTGTGAGTCTTGTTTAGTGTCTTTGGTTAAAGGCCTGAATCTCATTGAAAATAATGTGATGTAAACCAGCTATCTGAAGGGCCTTTATTCCATTGAATTTATCTTGGTGCATTTCTTGTCCATCTAAGAAAAATGGAATGCATAATAGAGGAATTCTATAGAGGTGTGGATGACTCATCTAAAGGGTATGATGTAAAGTACAATTACTCTTTGGTGACAAGACGTTAATCATTTCACTAGTCCTATGTCATGGAGACATGTTTTTTGATATTTAACTAGGTGTTTTGAAGTGGAGTTTTATTCATGAGAAATAGCGAATGCAAATGGGTGTAGTTCTACTTATGGTGATGATGTTTTTTGAATGATGGTGGTTAATCATCATATTTCAATTCTGAGAGGTAAAAATTTCCAATAAGTAATGGATTTGGGAGTTCTGAAGGTGTTTTTATGTAATGATTGGATAAGTCACATTTTGGTGTTCATAAATAAGTTGTTTTGGGATTATTTCAGTAGGATACACACCGAATCCTGAGATGAAAAATTAAATGAATCATGGTTGACTACTTAATGATTAACAAATCAGAGACCTCAATTTTAGGCCATGATTATAATAGGAATAAAATTGTGTTTATTGTAATTCAAAGGTGGATTAATTGATAAGTTATTCCATGCTAAAAAGAAGAAAGAAAATGTAAATGAAGAATTTATTAATTTATCTGTATAAAGATATAAATCATGGGTAGTTAAGGGTTGTTTTGAAGGACCTTTATAATGAAAAAAATTTTGAAAGTTAATTCCTATTTATTATTCTTTATTAATAATTGCTATTAATAACTACAAGAATACTAGAGATGGTGTATCCATGAAAAATTGACTGGTTTTCTTTATAAATACTAAGAAATTAAAAGTGAAGAGTGAGGATAAAATTCCAAGAGCATGATATCACTAGAACATTATCATATTGGTTATAAGTGAAATACCTTTTTGGGATTATATTCACATTCTTATCTCACTGATAAGGCCAAGTTTTTCATAAAAGGTGTACTGATTTCCTCCTTATGATGATAGGTAGTGATCTTTTCAATTTGTGCGAACAGTGATTTCAAAGGGTCTATGAGACCACTCTATTGATTAAACAAAATAGTATAATTGTTCTATAGTGATTTTAATTTGTGAACATGTCACCTTTTCATGATCATTAGATTATCCTAGTTATGTTGAACCAAAATTATCAGTATTCTTTACTTCTTTTAGTTTCATCTAAAATGAATTTAAGTGAAATAAATGAGTTCTCCTCACATCAAGAGAACAAGATCATAATCAAAAGATTTAAATTTTAAAATTGGTATTACCTTGATTCTCCCCTGGGTAATATCCATGATTGGGGACCAACACTGGGAAATACTCATCCCAAACTTTGTCTTGAGAGTATAACATGATTTAAAGAAAATTGAGCCATACTCATCTACTACAAAGATACCATGATGTATCTTTAAAGTATACAAGATTCATACAAATGATAGAGTTGTTAGAAAATAATCCTCCTAGAAGATGCACTTGAACCTAATCATGGGAAGAGTTCGCTTGTCAAAGGTTTGCATTATCAATAATGACAATTATCCTTCGTATCCAAGTATAATTCGTATTGTGAGCTCCACCATCTAATATGAATGGGTTCAGATGAGATAGAATACTTATAACATGGACACTAATAATTCCTATACCACTTTGGGGTTAAATTCACCTGAGAACCTAGTAAATCATTACCTCTATAATTCATAATGTGTACTCAGTTTATTTGAGTCATCATCTTATATATCTAAAAAGATAAACTACGTAGAAAGAGGTGATATATTAACTTGCACTACTAGTGGTGGGACTTCTCACCCATAAATAGCAGTAAGTACCACTCTTTATCTGCTTGAAGGGAACATATAGATATCTATGACTTTTACACGTATTATTACAAGATTTTAAGCATAATTATCCATAAAATACAAAACAATGATTGAAAATGCTAGTGTCTCTAGTAGAATATGTACATAATTAGAAAACATTAAGAAAGAATAAAACATCATGTTTTAAATCTCCATAATTAGATCCTAACTCAATTTGAGCTCCTATAACTACATAGGATAACTTGGGGAATTCAAAGAAAAAAAGGATGAGATAGAATCTCATTAAGGGAATAAACATGGGACTAAATCATATCATATATGTTATAAATTCATAACAAGATGGCATAAATTTATTGGTTCATGAATGAAAACATAAAATAATAACATGTAGAACAAGAAATCATATGATCATGGAAATATTGGAATGTAGAATCAACATATATCATTATATAAACAAGAGTCAAGGAAAAAAATCAATACTATATCACATGGTGCACAAAGTCCCATAATGGATTAGGTTTACTTCATAATCTCATACATAAAATTTCTTAAGACTAAACCATTACCCAATTCATTGGGGTGCTATCTAGGCACCCCCATCACAATATGTTCTTGACTATGTGTTCCACATAAAGAATCAAACATAAGGAATAAACATAAGAGTTACCCATGGAATGAAATTTGAATAACAATCATTTCATAAGGCATAAACAAAGGGTGTATCATATTCATATCGTTGAAATAATAGATTTATATAATAATTAGACATTAATAAAGGGAAAATAAGCATAGATCATTGAATTTCCGAATGATCAAAAATAATGATAAGGGGGTGAATCAGCTATTCACTTTTTAGGATATTCAATACTTTTAGAAACTTAACCCCTCTAACCTGTTAAGATTTATTTCCCTATCAACTTTTATAAAAAAATCATTCATGAAAAATTAGTAAATCATGTAAAGAATACAATATTTATATGGTTTATCCTCATTTTGAGAACCTACATCTTTTTCATAGCCACTCTTATGGGTCTACATAAATTCACTATTATGTAGAAGTGAATAAAACGTTTTCAAATCCCATTAGACAACTTATATACCCTAATAAAAATTATTATAATGACTCCCATCAATTTACAACGTTTAGTAACAAAATATTTAATTGAAACAAAATAATAAATATTTTGTTCAAACTTAACCACAAAATCAATGTCCAGAATCCTCTGTATGATGTGGATGGGACATATTCTCTCAGTCCGATGAGGCTAGGATTGATGCACTTAGTATGATGAACTCATTATCAATCTACTTTACTCAAACTCTGCTCAAATTTCTAATACAATGTTCCACAATCATATCTTCTCAATTTGGTTAACAGAATACTATGTTTCTCAGTCTTGTAAACAAAACAATAGGTTTCCTACCTTCTAATGAGTTATTTGTCTAGAAAAAACTCTTACCCATATTCCTAAATGCTCCACGATTTTCTCTCTCATAAGAAAAGTTGAAAAATATGAATTAAGTGTGCTTCTATTTAAAGGAGACTAAGAATAGAAGAATCTGGAAACTAAAAAACTTTTCCAGCTTACCCAAATTTTAAAACACCGAAAAACACACACATTTAAACTTCAATGTTTAATCCTTCAAACCTTACCAAGATTTCTCTAAAATAATTCTTCTTAGAGATAATTAATTTTCATTAGTATGATTATCTTCATTAGATTTAGTCTGATTATCTTCCTTAGCTTCAATATGATTATCATTCTTAGATTTAGTCTGATTATATTGTTTAGCATCAATCTGATTATCTTGTTCAGCTTCAGTTTGATTATCTTACTTATCTTTAGTATGATTACCTTGCTCAGATCCAGTCCAGTTATCCTTCTTATCTCTAGTATGGTTATATTTCTAATATCTAGTCCAATTATATTTATTATCTTCAGTATGATTATCTTTACCAGTTTTATTGTGCTTATCTTTCTTAGCTTTAGTCTGATTATCTTGTTCATCTTCAGTCTAGTTATCTCACTCAACTTCATTCTAATAATCTTCCTCAACTTTAGTCTAATTATCTTACTCAGCTTTAGTGTGATTAGATTTCTCAGCCCATTAAAATTAACATCTTCTTATCATTGTGATGACCTTCCTCCTCTTTCCATTACAATCCAACATTCTTCATCTTCTCATTACAATATGAATTTATTCCTTTTTTCATCATGATAGAACATCTTCATCAGAGTCAGTCTAATAGACTTTCCTTCTTAGAGTCAGTACGATATTTTTTATTAGAGTCTATCTGGTCTTCCTTCTCCAAGTCAATATGCTCTTCCTTCGTAGATTCATTCCAATCTTCCTTCTCAAAGTCAGCCTGATCTTTCTTCTGAGAGTTGGTCTGATCTTCTTTCTCTGAGTTAGTCTGATCTTCCTTCTCAAATTCATTTTGATCTTCCTTCTTGGTTCTAGTTCTATCTTCCTTGTTAAAGTTATTCTTCTATCCCTTCATATATTTATTTTGGTCTTCCTTCTCAGAGTTATTCTTATTTAACATCATTATGATGTAATTTCCCATTATTATGGACTCCCCATTATGATGGAAAGAATTCAATAGTGACTCCTCTTAGAAACATTCACTTGTTTTTAAACAACATTCCTTTACCAAATATTAGTTGTTAAAAAATACAAAAACATTATTAAGTAAAAACATCAAAAATGTTCTTCAATATCCCCCATTAAATTTTTCTGAAAAAACTTTTTAATAACTATTTCATCTCTCATAAAATTTTCATAACTTGACTTTTGAATTTTTACCAAAACACAGCCTTTCTCAAAAGAGAGTGTCATGAAACCACATTATTGGATAGAGTAATGTTTTTTAATTAATTTCATCCCTAGGTGATAAGAATGTTTTGTGGCCATTTTATAATAAACTTTACTCATTTTTCTTTTTATATCCCTTGTTTTATGATAACCATAACTTCAGATTCATAAAAGAAAGATAAGTAAAAACTTCTTACAAAGTGAAAAAATAATACTATATTTTTCCCTTTGACAATATAATCCAAATCATAGTGGGGGAATTCATTATGAGATTTAGGAAGTCATTGGAGGAGGCTGAACATGAAGTTTCATCTTCAACTCAACAAACCATTATTTAGGAATTACCATTGTAAAGATATGAGTAATTTGATACTTCATTGAGATATATTTCAATTGGACATCTCTAGAAACAATATTCTATTTTATAAAGTAAAACATTATATCAATGTGTCTTGATCTTGAATTTTATATACGTTTTTTAGAGAGATAAATTTAACTTTTATTATCACTAAGTATCTTCAATAGTTTACAAACTTTTACTTTAAAATATTCTAGTGTAACCCTCATCCAAAAAATTTATGTACAACCTTGAGTAGATTAAATATATTTTGATTCTATTGTCCTTAAATTACTAAAAATAATAATTACTATTCCAACTTATAAAACATTCACCGTAGATAAATTTTACTTTAGTGGTTTATTTTCTATCAATACAATATTCATCCCAATCAATATGAGTATAATGATAAAAAATATTCTCACAATTTATTTTGTAGGATAAACCATGTGAATTCGTTCCTTTGAAATACTCAGAATTCTCTTTACATCCAATATGTTTTATTATTTATGATTACTATGATACATGGAAAAAAAGTCACAACATAAATAATATCCACCCTTGAGGTTGTAAGGTAAAGTAAACTTCCTATCATCTTCCAAAAGTATTTCTAATTCACAAATTTTCTAGATAAATATTTAATTATTTTTGTGATCACAGATATAGGAGTGGAAACTTATTTTTATACTACCATCCCGAACTTATTTAACAATTATCTAGCATACTTTTATTGAGATATAAAAATGTACTTTTTTAACTTGTAAGCCAAGGAAGAAATTTAATTCTTCTAACATGGACATTTCAAAATTCTTCATTATTTCCTTGGATATTCATTACAAAAATTTTATTCCTCTACAGTAAAAATTATATCATCCATATAAACAATTAAAATAAGTGTTCCAGATTCAACATCTAACACATATATGTTTCTTTCAAATTTTCCTTCAGAAAAATTCAACATTCTCTAACAATTTTTATTTTTTGAATAATAGGAAAGTGGGTCTTGTTTAAACCCATACAATAATTTCTCTAATCTACAAACCTTATTTTAATCATTATCAATTTGAAAACCATAAGTTTTTTCATAGTAAAATTATCACTCTATCTCACAATTTATGAAATCTGACTTTACATACATCTGACAGACTTTTTTATTTTGATGTGTGGCCACTGATAGAAGCAATATAACAATTTTTAATCTTAAAACTCAGAAAGTCATTTCTTCAAAATCCAATCCCTACACATATGCATATCCATTAGAAACAAGTCTTTCTTTATTTCTAGAAGCTTCTCCATTCTCTTTCAATTTGTTTTTATAAACCTACATAACATCAATAACATTATTATTTTCTGGTCAGTGAACAAGTTCCTATGTTTCATTTCTTTCAGTATTATCCGACTCTTCATTTATCACATCTATATATTCATTATATTGAAAATCTTCTGAAAAAATTCTTGTTTACCTTTTGAGATAAGTAAAGTCTAATTTTGTAATCTCAACTTTCTTTTAGTATGAGCAGGATTCTTTTGATTTCCCAAAAAAATCATACTCAACAAGTTTTTGTTGCCAAGGAAATTTCAAATTTTCTCTGTTAGATAAACATTCCTCATCACATGATTATCATGAATCATAGAAAGGATGTTTTAACTTACTTTCAATAGTGTTGGAAATCCCCACTTTATCATCCACAGCATTCTCAATAAATTTTGTTAAGGAATTTTTTTCCGATTACTTTTACATTATATGAGTCCACAAAATTATTTATACATTTGTTACAACATTTTTAACTCCTTCCATTGGGTGAATAATATTTAAAATTTTCATTCTCATATTTCTCATAAAACATTACCATATCAATTTTCCTTATTTTAAGTAAGCATGGACTTCTTAAAACATTGGAGAACTTCTATGAACATTTTTGGTTATACCACATTTCATAAGAAGTCATGTTTGATTTTGGTCTCAATAAACATCTGTTATGAATATGTAAAAGAGAAATAAAAATTTATCTCTAATAGAACATTGAATGTTAGTATTATTCTAACAAAATTATTCCCATTTTCACCATACTTATATTCTTTCTTTCTACTACTCCATTTTGTTGTGAATTTTATGGATCACTATACTGATGTTTCATACTATTCCTTCATTGATAAGTTTCAAACCTATTTATTTTGAATTTGGTACCATTATTTATTCTCAACATATTTATATATACCCCCATTTCTTTCTAAACTTCTATAATAAAAAATATGAAAACTTCCATAGTCTATGACTTTTGTTTCATAATCATGATGTTTTTTATCTATGTTAAATCATAAATTAAAGTGATAAATTATAAATATCTTTTTTATCAATGTCTCATTGGTCTACATTAATCAAAATGAATTAGATTATGAGGTTTGGTAGACTTAATGTCAACTCTTTTATGACTTTTGATAGTCATATTACCTTTTTGACAAGCAACACATACATCTTCATCTATTATTTTCAATTATATAAAATAACAGGAAACATCAACTTTATAAAGTATGTTCATATTTAATAACCAAGGTTCCCAAGTAATCAGTGCCACTTTTTTCATCTTCATCACTCAAGTAATAGGAATTATTAAACTATTCAATTTGAAAATGATTACCAAAAGTTATTTCTCCTTTCATGATAACTTTTCCATAATTCACACTTTTAATGACACGATAATATTTTTATAAAATAACTTCTTTTTCAATATCACAATGTTGAATTACACTAAGTATGTTATGGTTTAGCTCATCAATAAATAAAACTTCCTTAGATATCAACTTTTCTTCTTCTATCTCATCTATTTTGATTCCTATTGTTTTTAAGGAACTATCATTACCAAAGGTAACTACTCCACCATCATGAATTTCAACATGTTTCGGGATTTTTATATCACCATCCATATGTGAAGAACAACCAATATCAAATATCCATGGTTTATTCCTTTTAAATTATTTTAAAGCTATCTCAACAATAAAATCTTTTTCCTCAAATTTCTTATTTCTATATTCCTTTTTTTTCTCTGATAAGAAAATTGTTCTAGATGAAGTGATGTGTATCTTTCGGCATGATGACCAGCCTGATCACATCTTCCACAAAATTCTTCTAGAATTTAAAATTGTTTTTTTGTTAGAAATTTTCTAACATCTTGATATTTTTTCTTTTAATTCCTATAGGTGGGGAAAGTTACTCATCCTTATTCCACCATTGCCTTTACGTTTTTCAAACCATATTATGGGTATAAATAAGTTGTTCCATCAATTTTATTACCTATTTTTGTAGATTCCACAACACTAGAAAAATCTATCAAATCCTGATTTTCTATTGAAGTAAGATATTTCTCTATAGAATATTTTTTTTGATTGACAACTTCTCCTTACTTTTACATCCTCTGGGTGTGAACCAACTTTCATATTGAGGTAGTTTACAACTTTGGTAGATGTCATAGGTTTTTCACACCCTTTTTCTGCCCAATATTTCTTATTATTTTTTCTACAATATGAAATGTTAGAAAAATTAAATGAAACATTATTTTCTGTTGGTTAGGATTTCACCAGATTCTTGATTTCATATTTCTCAATAAATTTATAAGTCTCAACTTTTACTTATGAATATTTATTGAAGTTTTTATTTATCTTCTTCATAGTACATTTAGACTCTATAATTGTTGATTGAAACTCGTTAACTTATTATTCCTTAGATTTCATCTTCTTACTAATATCTTCAACCATATTTCCTACTTCATCAATTCTAATTTGTTAACTTAAGATCTCTTGAATGTATTATTCCTCCTTCTTAATGGAATCTTATCTTCCATTATAAAATTCTTCACAATATTTTTTCTTTACTCTAATTTCATTCATGAGTGTTTTTTCCCATGAAATTCCCTAGGTTATTTTCTAAGTTTATTCTCTGTGTAAGATCATCCACCTCCTTCTTGTTCACCATTTCTAGAGCCTTTAGCTTTCACAACTTTTTCAATGAATGTTCTAAACTTTCATGAACATTAATCCCCCAATGAATTGTTTTCAGTTGATTCTGATTCATATTTCTTACTTAGAACACTCCTTTTATATCTAGTAAACATCTTTTTATATTTGTCGGAAGTCTATCCTTCTTCACTTATTCCATAGAGGTTTTTAATCTGAATCATATCCATGTTCTATAAAATTATTATTGGGTAAATTAATATCAAAGTGTTCTATATCTCCACATTAAAAACATTTGAGTGTATGTTTACCTCTATACTTTCCTCATCTTCGATGGTTTTTAGATATAAGAGACTTGTTTTTTCATTCAACTCATCATCCACTATATATTATGAGTAATAAGGATCAATATCTTCAATATCTTCAATATTATTTTTTCTCTAGGATTCTAAATCAAATTCAATTTTTCATCTTCTTTTTTAACATTGGATATTTCAACATTTCATAAGCAACAAGAATGGTATGAAATTCACCAATAAATAAATCAACTTTATCTCTTAAAGAGTAGATATTATAATCAACCTTGTATAAAATGTATCTAATTGAAACCTCTGATGTTTCAAATAATTTTATTTACATAGGTAAAGTATTCATCATTGGTTTCTTCATCTCTCATTCTCATGACTTCATACTTAATATGCTAGATTTTTCTCTTCTATTCTTTCACATTATTATTCCCTTTGAAAATACTTTCTATCATGTCCCATATACTCTTTGAATTTTTAAGACTCATCACATTCAAATAAACATTTTCTGATAAGGACATAAAGATAAAATTTCCATACGTTTCTTCAACTTCTATATTTCTCTTATTAGAAAACATCATAGGATCATATTTCTCAATAGGTGGAAAAAAATTTATAGAATTATCAAAAACATTCAGTCCAAGAGGTTGGAGATAAATAATCATCATATTTTTTCTATCCATAATAATTTTTGACAGAAAATATAGGAATTATTCTACTATTGATAGAATTGGCATTACCCACGATAAGTATTTCACAGGGTCCTTTGGGTCTGATACCAATTGATGTTCCAAAGGATAAAAAACTATAAAGGGGGGTTGAATCATTTGTTCAATTTTTCTTAGTTTCAATACTTTTATAATCATAACTATCTCAACCTATTAAGATTAATTTCCTTATCATATTTTAGTAAACACTCATTCTTGAAAAAGTAGGAGAGGGAGTAAATCACACAACATTTATAAGGTTTGACCGTAGTCAGAGAATATACATCCTTACCATAGCCATTCCTATAGGTCTATAGAAATTCACTATTATGAAGAAGTGAACACAACTTGTGCCAACTCCAGTTAGACACCTTTTATATCCCAATAAGAATGATTATACTGACAACCATCAGTTTTCAAATTTTTCATATAGTGAATTGAGAGAGAAAAAAATAATGAAGACTTTGTTCAAACTAATCTACAAAATCTCTATATGGAATCCTTTGTCTAATTTGGATGGGTTCAATTCTATTTGTTTGATCAGGATGGGTCAAATAGAATCTTTATGATGATCTCATTCCCAATCTTCATTACTCAAAATCTTCTCAAATTATCAATAATTTATTCCTCATTCCAATCTTCTTAGTCTTGTAAACTCAATTTGATGTTTCCCAGTCTAGTAAATAAAATAGCAGATGTCTGTCCATCTAATGATATTTCTATCTGGAAAGAACTCTTACTCAAATTCCTCAGGTCTCTACCTTTTTCAATCTTAAAATAAAAGTTACAAAGTACGAATGAAGTCTGCTTCTATTTATAGGTGACTCTGAAAATAAAAAGTGTACAACTAAAAAACATTTCCCATATACCCAAATTTCAAAACTCTGAAAAAAAATATATTAATTTGATCCTCAATGTTGACCCCTTCAAACCTTCTTAATATTTCTCAGGAATAAGTCTTCCCAAACATACTATCTTTTATTTATTTTGTTTAACTTTCTCAGCTCTAGTCTAATTATCTTTCTCAACTTCAGTCTGATTGTCTTTCTCAAATTTAGTTTGATTATCCTGATCTGCTTCATTTCGATTATCTAGCTCATACTTTAGTATGATTAACTTTCCATGATCCAATAATATTATCTTTCTCATATTTATTATGAGTATCTTTATCATCTTTAGTCTAATTATCTTTCTTAGCTTCAGTGAAATTATCTAATTCATCATTAGTCTGATTATATTACTCATCTTCAGTCCTATTATCTTGCTTGAATTCTATTTGATTATATTGTTTAAATTCAATTTGATTATCTCGCTCAGCTTCAGTGTGATTATCTTTCTCATACCATTACAATTAACTTCCTACTTTTTGAAATAGTGGGTGCCCTAGACCCAACTATTTAGTGATTTGAATTACTATATCGTATATACAGTTAGCTATACATGATTCCATCTTACCATTATAGTGTATACTTTTCTACATCCACTATTGAAATGGTAATGTACAAAGATTATTTGTCATATCGAAAGGTTATAGTATATCCCAAGCTATAATGAGAACCTCTAGATACTATGACATTAATATTAAATATATGTTCTATGGTATAGATACGTCTTACTGATTGGACATAATAGATGTGTGACTATCAGGTGTTGGGGCCTCAGAAGCATTGATAATTCTTCTTGTGAAGTTTTCACTTGGTGATCTCCATTAGTGAGATCATGAGTACTGACTCGCCAAGAGGAACACCACATGTTTCGGGTGTCATTATATGTTCTTATCTATGATCATGTGTAATGGTCTCTTGACTTGAGATTATTACCAATGTAAGTCATTTGTTTGCTTACTTTGATGCAAGATGAAAACCATGGAAATGAAGTCATGGTGAGGTAGTTTGTGTTGGGTGCATCATTGGTGGCTTGACATTGGTTGAATGGTCAAGAAAGGATTTTTCTCTTCTGGGTTATGGAAGTAATATATCTTAGGCCATATTGATAAGGATGTAAGTATTTTTATAAGACATTGACCATGTCAGTCATGGGTAAATTCATCCAGTTAAATCAGCAAAAAATAATGTAAGAAAAGGGTGATGACAAGTGAGTGCGTCCTTCTTTTTGAGGTATTACAGACAAAGATATTATACTACATAGTATGTGTTTGTTGGTTGGTTAACGCTCCTATGAAAATCCATATATATTTAGGGTCCATGATGGGCTGTTGGATCATACTCTTGGTCTGTGAATAATATTCACTACTACCGAGATAAGTCCCTAGAGGGTCACACATAATAGTGTATTTGAGAATCTTCCCTATTCAGTTGAAAATGAGATTTGGACAGGGTGGGCCCCACCAATAGGGTTTGGGATTTTTTCAAAGAAAAATGATCACCAATGTAATAAATAAATTCATATTATTTGAGTTTAGAATAATGATCACAGAATTTTTTTATTAAATGTATTTACATGTTTTAAGTAAATACATGAAAAATATTAATTGAAAAATATTAAATTATTCAATGATCAATTAATATAAATGGCAATGACGAGTCGAGTAAATAACTCAATTATTATCATGTAATATATTTCAATATATTACAAGTAAATGATAATAATATTTATGACTCAGTTTAGTAGTCAAAAAATGTCGTTGATAGTGTGTTAAGTATTTGGGTCCAGTGAGGCTATACCAGGTATTTTAATTAAGCACTATAAATAGAAAAGGATGGGATTTTTCTTATCATTGTTCAAGGAAATTCTCTCTCCTCTCCAGTCCTCTCTCCCATGATCAAGAGAGAGAGGCTCTGGATCCAAGGAGCATGGATCATGTACTCTCTTTGGCATCACTAGAGAAGAGATGTAGTGATCATTGGATCGCTGAAGGAGTCATCGCAATCCACGCTAGCACCCAGATTACAACGAACGGTGATCCCTCGGATTCTTTGAAGTGTGTGTGGATGATCTAGAGGAATTTAACTACAGATTATTCAATAAGTGATTGCCAATGATGTGCAGACATTGTGCATGGATTCATATTAAACCACATAGTTTTAAAGTTTATTTTTGTTCTTAAAACCCTTCACATGTGGTCCTCAGCTTTGACTGAGCTGATGTTCCCCGATGTCGAAAAGTTTACTTCGATCGTCGGTTGAAGTTTTTTAAAATCCCACCTATTTGGGGCATCTTTTGCATGCCTGGTTCTAACAAGTGGTATTAGAGGGACACTTATCGATTTTAAGCCAAGAAAAAAATTTGCATTAAGTCATGAGGAGGGCATCGATATGGTCCCAACGCCAAAGTCTATGTATTAATCCAACATCAGATGATTATTCTTTTGTCATCCAGTTTTTTATTTCAGATTTGAAAATGGTAAATATATGAGGTTTTAGATCTATGAACCTCAATTTAATAATCCAAATCCCCAGTTTACACTAGAATTGTGTTTTCCAGTGAGTTTTAATTATTATTATTATTATTATTTTATTATAATAATAATTGTTCTATTATAATAATAATTACATTATTATAATATTTTTTATAATATTTCAATATAATAATTTTATTATTATTTTTTAAAAGCCTATCTATTAGTTTTTGTAATTTTTTTAAAGAAGGTGGAAATAACTACAAAGCAGGTTTAAAAAAAAGTTAAAAAATGAGAGAAGAGAAAGATGTGCAAAGAAGGTCTAATAAAAATTTAAAAATAAATGTGCGGGGGACCTTATTTTTTAGGTAAAAAAATTATTTGGGGGGGTCGAGCGGCCCCCATTGCTCTTCCCTGAGAAACCGGCGCACCAGGCCACTGGTTTCTCTCCCTCACATGGAGACCCGCGACAGCCCTCTCCCTTCCCCGCGGCACCTCTTTCACCGGCAGCACACAACGTAAGCTGCCACACACAGGCCCTAAGCTCTACTAACTCTCAAAGGAGCACCCTGACACCTCCCTTCTCTGGGACGCATCTCCCTCTGCCCACAACGCAGTGGAACTGACCTCCCACAGCAGCACCTCTGGTGCACCATGCCCGTCTATGCCGGCATGTCCACCTCCAAGTTCTAGTCTCAGCCTCTCCATGTGAAACAACCCTGGACAACAACTTCTCCCATGTGAAGACCCCAATCGTGCCAGCTACCCCGCACCGACAGCCCTCCGAGACCCTGGACAACATGGCATCTCCGCGTCCAAGCTCTTCTCCTCGTCATGCTCCAGTGGACCTGTGCTACCTCAACCAGCCAGCAGAGCAAACTCCTCCCCATTTCATGTAGGGCAACGAACCACCCAAGCTATCAGACTGCTGGCATGAGCCATCTCGGCCATCCCCTCTCCTAGGTGGAAGCCCCGTACTAGGCGCTTCTAGTGTGCACCAACCAGAACCCCTCCGTCTAGCTGCCCTGCTCGACTATGCTACCTTCACTAGGTCACTAGATCGAGCCACACCACCTCCCGTCTTCCTGTTTTAGAAAGTGGAAACAGTGGGCTCCCCACCGCGTGCATTCCCCCTTGCACCGCCTCTCCCGCGGCTTTCATGCCCAGCCTGCACCGCCTCTGGTGGTGCTCTGCTCCCAACAAGCAGTGGCCCCCCTTCATTGCGTCGACTCCTAGCAGTGACTGCCTCCCTTCTGCTTAGTATCCATACCACGAGATGTACCATTTTGCTGGTTCATTTTGGTCTACATATACTGGTTTGCCCCGAAACAGGCCCAGGTGGGTCTGCCCAACCCGAAACGGGCTTACGCGGACCTTCCCATCCCATAATTCCCCTACACGGGGTCGCTACCACCAAAATTGGGCCTACACAGATTCACTCTGACCCACACAGACCTGCCCGGAGTTTCATGGCCCAGAGTGATTTAATTTAATCAAAAAATTAATTAATTTAATCAATTCAATTTCATTTTATAATTAAATTAATTAAGTAGTAAAATTTTTTAAAATATTTAATGTGGCATAATTAATTTAATTTGGAGTTTAATTAAACAAATTAATTAATTAAATTTTTATTTTTAAAATTAAATTAATTAAAAGGGATCTAATGACATAAATATTAGATTAAAAATATGAGTGAATTTTTAATTAAATTAAATGCCCCCAATTTTATTTTTTAATACAAGTTTAATTTTTAATTCTGCATTTAACTAGTATATACGATTTTAATCTGTATGATGATCATGAGATGGAGACCGACCAATGCATGTGTTTTGCATTTTATTTAATTATTTATTTAATTTATTTATTTAATTATTTCATGTCGGTTTGTAATAATTATTTTAATTAACTAAAATATTATTTGTTTGTTTTCTCAAGTGTCATTACATGTATAAGGGCATGGACACCCATTCTCAGAGTTTTTATTTTATACCCCAAGCCCCCCTCACCTGCGTGAGATTATTGTTGTATAATGACGAGATGATGTGTGACGTACATTGTGCCAAAGGAAGGCGATGCACCAGAAAAGAGATGGATGCATTGGATGAGCAGACGTTGCTATTCAAGTTGCAAGCCACGTGACTAAAGGTATTGTCCCTAGGGTCACGGTTGGTTCGTTATTCACTCAATGGATCAACCATTAGATCCAACTCATGGTTAGGTTTCCATTTTATTTATTCATGGTTTATTATTTTGTAAATGTGTAGTTTGAGTGCGATCACATGGTATAATAATAAAAAAGCATGTAAGATAAAATGAACATGTGACACGATATATTTTTCTATTTCATGCATAGCCATTTGTGAGTGTGGTCACAAAGTATGGGCTTATAAAAATAGAAAATGATTTCTTTCATCACATTAAACATAATAAAACCCTCAAAGATATATTAAGCCATAACAACCTTCCATCATTCAAAATTGGACAAAATCTTCTATTTGAGGTGCTTGTCATGCCATAGCTTAGGGTGCCTCTTACTATAGGGGAGTCCTTATAAGAGTGATGAGTCGACATAACTAAAATTGCAGCTAAGAAATATCAATATCTATCGTGTTGTAATTTTAGATTCAAGCATTGAGTAAATCAAGTTCTGATTTTAGAAGTTGGGACATCACTCAATAGATCAAGGAACCACAAGTTAAAGTGGCCAGCTGGCCAAATGCACACCTTGAACCCTCCATGTATTGGCGTAGCCATACTTGTAGACTATGAGGGGTGGTTCTATGATCATTTCCACTAGAATACTCAAGAAAAAGATTATTCCAATTCTAGCACAGAGGGTTCGAAGAATAAGATAAAATAGTGGGAGACATTAAATGATTTAAGTAATTAATCAAAAATGTCTAAATCGGTAATCAGATAAAAGGCACTAATCTGCTAAAATTTATTTTTATCGAAAAATGGAAAGTTATACCACATGTTTAAAAACTGCGATATTATATTGAAAAAAGTGAATTTCCTCACTAACATGAGTATCCATGAATAGTATAGGAACATGCACATAGTACTATGGTATAGGAAACTCAAGGTGACAATGTCACCAACATTGTAAAACTATCTCAAGCGAGGGTGAAATTGCTTATAAGAGACTAATGTATAAATCATTTGATAGTTATATCATTATTATGGCATCATTTTCTAGTGTCAATTGAGGTCACTACATAAGGGCATGGATTATATAACATGAAATCTCATTTGTGGGATGTTTGCAAAGAGAAAATGAAGCAACGATATAAATAAGGCAATATTACACTGGCATGTGTAAATTGAAAGATTTTTCAAGATCTTTAAATGGATTCTTTTCTCATATCATTTTCACCATATTACTTAAGTATCATTTTAATTTACAAAACAAACCAAGTATTGAGTAAATTCTTCATTACCAATTTAGGTACGGTTTTCCAAGATAATAATAATATCAAATATAATTTCATCTTTAATTCTTATGGTGAATAAATTGAAAGACAATGCGAAAATTCCACTAGGAATGTAATATCAATGACACATTTGTGATTTCATACAATTAATAAGTTATTAATAAAGGTTATTTGAAATGTATATTATAAAATAATACTATGGAAGTTTAAAAGAAATAAAATGATTTAAAAAACCATGTTTCCACTTCTATGTCAGGCATATTCACCAATGTAATGTTCTCTATTTACTACTTGGGTATTTAATACTATATGCATTTTGCATATGTTTCTTTTAAATTCAATTACCAAGTAAGTATAGATATATTACTAGAATTCAGGTGTATTCTCCATGTGGTTGTGAAAGGGTGATACTTTGGCCGGTGGTGAGAAGTTCATGACTTCTTAATTTCCAAGTGAAGGACTCGTGTTGAACTATTATTGAGTATAAGAACAAACATTAATCTCATATATACATGGACACAAGGAGACATTCTTCTAGTTTTTGGAATGAACGTCATTTTTGGTAAACTCAATCACTAGTTCGGGGATACAGGAATCATAGGCAATGAGTGATGGATATAGATGTAAGACTTATACCCAGTTGTGACAAGATAATTTTTTGTCAATTAAGAATAAAAGTGGAAATCTAAAATATATCAAGTATGGTATTTAGGCTCAGCACAGCTAAATACTTTTGTTATTATCGGCATGTTTAGTTTGGACAAAGGATCCTTTAAAATAAAGGTATGTCACAAAGATATTGAAAATAGTTAAATAAGTAAGCATGAACTATTCAAAGTATAAGATAGAGGTATATAAACCTCATAATATTCCTTTAAGTAATTAAGTAATAATAAAATAAATTATATTCATGGTCAGGTGATATGAGTTTCTTTTGGGTTGGGATACTGAAGAATATCTCTACTAAGCATTCACCAATCATGATAATGTAGCATGGAGTAATTCCTAAAAGCACATTACCTTATTGACATCAAGACATTAGTGTTAATAATGAGGATTGATGATGAAGTCTTACATATCAACATTGATAAAAAAACATGTAGCGTGGAGTAATTCCTAAATGCATATGTTTTACATCAAAATTTTGATGTAAGTAGTATCAATGTTGCCACTTGCAGAAACTTCCATTAAATTTAATTAAATGCTTTACAAATAACAGTGATATCCCCCAACCATATGCTAAATATAATGAAAAATGGACATCATCTGAGTCATATAATGATGATAAACCCATTATTTCATAAGGAAATGTGTTTGGATGAAAAGAGTTTGTTTGGACATACACAATCATCCATCAAGAAAAAAACATTTTTCATTTAGTGTAATAATCCTAAAAGTTGTTTAGGTTGTTAAATAAATATCTAATATAGAAAAGTAAGTAGTCAAGAGCAAGACTACACTTCTATATAAGGGTGCACATCTCTATTAGATATAGTGGAAGATATGTTGACTTGTGTTTAGTCAATTCTCAAAATACACAAGTAGTTGGTGTAATAAGTAGTTGCATAAGCACATGTGGAACAAAGTATGTTCCAAAGACACATACTGCGTAGGAAGGATAAAACTATGGTGATGGTTTTTATATTCACCGTGTTTAGTGAACTATTATTCAATGTGAATAATATTTCTTACAATTAAGCAATGTATGGTAATTAGATAAAATTTATAAGACCAACTGAAATTCAATTAATGGATTCCATGTATTAACCTGAAAAGGGTATTATTATTTTGAATACCGGGGTAGGTATTCAAGTTAGTTGATACATGGATGGTAAAAGTGTAGTGCCAATAAGGCTTGATTGGTTTAACCAAGTCATTAAGCTTAAATCCATTAGGACTTTACTTATCATAGCTAATATCTATGATAAAATTATTTAGCATTGGATGTCATCGCCACCAATCGTTGATGGTGTTTATACGACGCAACCAAAAAGGGATGGTCAAATAACATAATTCTAATAAAGGATGCAAGTTTCTAAAATTCGGTTTAGGATTAAAGTAAGAAACATGATCATAGAATATAAAATTGCCACAAATGATTTCCATGTGTATACCATAGGTTAGTGGGAGTGCCAATGTTTTCCATGAATAAGGATATTCGGCAATATTTGGAAAACATACATTTGTCTTATAGTTAGTTAAGACCAAGATGAAATTTATTCTCTAGTGATTGAATTAATGTAGCATCCTATGTTTTAGGGAATAGGATCTAATGAGGTAGATCTATAGGTTTCTTGGTCCTAGTCAATCGTACATATAGTGACATTGTATTAAAAAATACAAGTCGGAACAATTCAAGATATTAATTGTTGCCTATGTCAGAGAGCATAATCTATATAGGTTGACATGTCCAGGACATGGTAAGAGATAAATGTGTTTAGTTGAGATACATAAATCAAAGTGATATATTAATCACGTACTCCATGAAATGTACAAGTATTGATATATCCAAGGTATATTTTATTGTAGGAAAATATCAGTTATATTAAGGATGACTACAAGAGATGTAGTCAAAACTATCTAATTGTACTTCAGAAAGTAAAAAATATATATTCCTGGTAAGGGGAGAATAAAGGATACTATTTTTTGGGAATATAGACTATTTTTCCATAGATCAATGTGATCTACATTCGTAGTTAGGCTAAATATGATGAGTGAGTAAAGCTCATATCATCTAGTGTTAGCAACACTTACAAAGAATGAGTACGTTGCAAATTTTTAGGTAGCAAAGAAGTAGTTATTAAATGCAATGATTTGTTCCAGTTCTTGGAATCTCACATGGTGAGAAAATTATTATCATAATGTAAATTATGATGTTATTAATAGACGAGATGTCAAGCTATGACATTGGACAAAAGGGGTATGCTCGGAATACCGTCTCTTGAGAAGTTTTACTCAATGAGGCAAGGTCGCAATATTAGAATTGTCATGCGGTGGAACTGTGGCAGGCCCTATACTAAAGTCATTACTCAGTAGAAACATGTTGGTCATCATGTGAGTAGCTAATAAGTTTGGTTAGAAAGTTGTCTCTAGTGAAAGTGGGATTGTTGAAATAGTGGGTTCCCTAAACCAAACTATTCAGTTATTTTTATTACCATATCGTGCATACAGTTGGTTATACATGATTTATTCTTACCACTATAGTGTATAATTTCCTGTGTTCACTATTGAAATGGTAATGTCCAAAGAATAATTGTCATATCGAAAGTTTATAGCAGATCCCAAACTATAATGAGAACCTCTAAATAGTATGACATTAATATTAAATATATGTTCTACGGTCTAGATACATATTACTGGTTGGACAAAGTAGTTGTGTGACTATCAGGTGTTGGGGGATCATAAGGATTGAGACTTCTTCTCATGAAGTTCGCACTTGGTGAGCTGTCGTAGTGAGATAATGAGGACAGACTCACCAATAAGAACACGACATGTTTTAGGAGTCATTTGATGTTCCAATCTACAATCATGTGTAATGGTCTCCTAACATGAGATCATAACCATAGTGTGTCATTTGATAGTGTACTTTGATGTAATATGAAAACCCTAGCAATGAAGTCTTGAAGAGGTTATTTGTATTTGTTGCATTATTGGTGGCATGAAATTGGTTGAATGTTCAAGAAAGGATTTTTCACTTTCAGGTTATAGAAGTAATATATATCAGGTGATGTTGATAAGGATGGAAGTACCCATATAAGACCATGGAAATGATATTCAAGGGTAAATCCATATTTTTAAATCAACAAAAAATAAATCAAGAAAAGGTTGGTGACACGTGAGTGTGTCCTGTTTATGAGGTATTACAAACAAATAGATTATATTACATAGTATTTGTATTTAGGTTGGTTTTTGATGTTGTAACAATCTTTATCTTTTTAAGGGCCATGATGGGTTTCTAGATCTTACACTTGGTTTGTGAATAATATTCACTTCTATCAAGATAAGGTCCTAGAGGGTCACACACAATAGCATATTCGAGAATCTTCCCTATTTAGATGAATAAGAGATTTGGACATGGTGGGACCCACCACTGGGGTCCAAGATTTGTCCAATGAAAAACGATCACTAATGTAATAAATAAATTAATATTATTCAAGTTTAGGATAATGATAATTGAATTTATTTATTAAATTTATTTACGAGTTTTAAATAAATACATGAAAAATATTAATTGACGAATATAAAATTAGTCAAGGATCAATTAATATTTTTGGGAATGATGAGTCAAGTTAATGACTCAATTATTATCATGTAATATATTTTAAAATATTACAAGTAAATGATAATAATATTTAGGACTCAGTTTAGTAGTCGTAAAATGTCGTTGATAGTGCATTCGGTATTTAGGGTCGATGAGGCTATATTGAGTATTTTAATTAAGCACTATAAATAAAATCGGAGGGGATATTTTTTCAAGCACTATTCATGGAACTTCTATCTCCTCTCCTCTATCCCAAGATATATAGAGAGAGGATCTGGATTCAAGGAGCATGGATCAAGAACTCTCTCAGGTGTCGCTAGAAAAGCGATGCAGTGATCGTTGGAGTGTCGAAGGCATTGTCGAAATTCCATACTAGCACCCAGATTACGATGAACAGAACTCCTGCAAATTCCCTGAAGCGTGTGTGGACAATCTTGAAGAATTTTACTCCGTATTATTCAAGAAGTGATCACCAATTATGAGTTGATATTATTTTTTTATTTTCATTAAACTAGGTATTTTTACGGCTTATTTTGGTGCATAAAACCATTCACGCACGGTACTAGGTTTTGACTGGGCTACTATGCACCAACGTCGACTAGTTTACGTCGATTGTCTGTGGAATTTTTTTAAAATACCATCAGTTTATAGATTCTGTTGCATGCATGGTTCCAACACTCCTATCATTATGATGATATTCTTCCTCTACTCATTTTGATCCTAATTTCTTCCTCTACTAAATATGATCTAACTTTCTTACATTACTCATTATAATAGATCTTCCTTATTAGAATCGGTTTGATTCACATTCCTCCTCATATTCAGTATGATCTCCCTTATTAGAGTCAGTCTGATATTTATTCTCAAAGTCTGTCTACTTTTCTTTATTAAATTCACTCCATTAATCCTTCTTAGATTTGGTCAAATATCCCTTCTCATAGTCAGTCTGATCTTCCTTCCCAGAGATAGATTGATCATCATTTTCAAAGTTAGTCTGATCTTCCCTCGTAGAATTAATCTGGTCTTCCTTCTTATATTCTATCCAATATTCCTTCATAGAGTCAATCTTGTCTCCTTTCATAGATTTTTTCTAATTTAACTTCATTAAAATGGAATATCCCATTATGATGGATTTTCCATTATGATGGAAATCATTCAATGGTGACTCCCCTTACCAACATTCACCTATTTTTTAAAAACATTCTTTTACAAAATATTAGTTGTCAAAAAATAAAAAAAAACTTTCTAAAGATAAAACATCAAAAAGGTTATTCAATTAGGATTAATTATGTACAACTATAGTTAAAACATGTAAAAATAGTGGTTAATTAACCATGGAAATGTGTTTTTTAAATGGGGTTTTAAGAAAAGAGGAAAAGTTTATTTAGAATTGGTAAGAGAATAATAATTTACCTAAACACTAAATTTAAATAAAATGGTTTTCCAAATAATGAGTATTTTTTTTATAAATCATATATGTTTTAAAAAAAATTATTGAGGGGTACTTTAAAATATATAAATAAAATAGAAAAGTTCCCTTTAATTAGCTTTTAGAAAGGAATTATGAATAAATCATTTAATACATGTATATCCCAATCCAAGAAATATTAAATAAACATGGTATATAAATGTGAGACATATATAAAGAATAAAAAATTATTATATAAGAATAATTAAGTGATAAATTGAGGAATATATAGAGAGAATATAACTTAAAAGAAATATGGAGCTTTGGAAAGATCTCTTACCTTATGTATGAATGTGTTCTTCACTAGAAATTAATGTCCTGGATAATCAAATTAGATTCATTAATTACATAATTAAGAATATATTATATGTTTATTTGATTTATTATAATTTTATTATGTTCATTGTTATCCATTTTGATGAGCTATAAAGTTCAATTTCATCATTCTTGGAGCGTTTGTTTCAGGGTTTCATGGTCAGTTTACTTGTATATAATTATGGAAGTTCTTGTCAGAAGGGATTAATTTTTTTAAATTAAAATAATATAGTATTAATGAACTTCCGTAAGTTTAAATGTTTCCAATTATAATTTTTTCTGGTATGATGATGATTCATTTGATAAAACATTAATGATAATTGTTCAGTTTATTTTTGGCGGTTCATCCAACCATCAAGAACTAGTTTCATTTTATTGAATATTGTATTTATATATTAGTTTCAAAACATGAAATGAATTATCATATACATATTAAAATATAATTTAACCATAATAATATTATTATTACCAGTCATGAATGTAGTAATGAAAAATGAAAAATCATTATCCACATAGATGGTTAACGGCCAAAATTTGGACAACAATTTTGTTTCTTTAAATAAGAGTATATTACAAAATAGGTGGATAGAAAATAATATATTAGAAATATAAAATTCTTGTATATACAAATTATTGGAGTTTTTATTATTTTATGGTTGAAGGATTTGAGTATAATGTAGAAGAATAAATGAAATTAAAAGAGATTGTTTTAGAAAGATACCTCTTGAATATCACCTCCTTGAAGAACCACATAGGAAACTTGGAATAAGACCAATTTTGAGTCTAGAATATCATGGATGTGGGGAAGAGGCTTGGTAATAGAATTATTCAAAATATTTACAAGCTATAATGCATAGATGATTTGAGGAGAAGGGATGGTGAGGGGTGGTATTTATAGGGGAGGGGGATGTTTTTTATTATTATATTCATTAGATTATTATTTTGGCTCAACACTATCAATAGTGTATATTCTTGTGACCAAATACAGTAAATGTTTTAGGATAATTCAAAAAAAAACATGTTATCACATAATCCATGTCTCAAAAATTTATTTATTTGCATTATAATGTTAAATGTCGTAAATTACGGTATTTTATTATTAACCAAAAATTCAACTATTTTAGAAAATTCTAAAAAATTAACCATAAATTTTTTTTGGTGTCTAGATTTAAAAAATTAAATATATTTAATGAAAATAATTTTCTAAATATTTGAAATTTAATTTTTAACTAAATTATCATTTATTCAAAAAATGCCGATTTTATTATTATAATCTATTTTTTGACCCTTGGAAAAATTAATTAAGGTCACATAAAATTATCTTATAATTATAAAAAACATAACATTAATTTATGGATCTATTTTATGAAAATAATTTTAAAAAATAATTTTACTAATTATAAAATTTCAAATAAACATTTTCATTTTACAAAAATACCAACACATAATTTACAATTATTAAAAAAATTACTTGATTATACCATGATATAAATATATAATATTTTATTTGTAAGATACCTAAATTTTATGTTTTTATTACATAGGCAAGGTAACTATTATAACAAAAAGATTACTATTCCTAATAGTTGGATTACTATTGTAATGGTCTGGTTTATAATAGTCCTATAGGTTCCTCAACTTCTATAAATACCACATATTTCATTCATTCTTAATTCGAATATACTTTTTATCAAGGTTATATATTTTCACCAACAAAATTAATATTATATTATTTACATTTTAGTTTAATTTTGACATCTTTTTTCATGAGTTCATTCCTTTAGTAGATCAAGACGATCCAAACTTTCCCATTCATATTATCTATTAATATATCTATTATCCCATTGTATTGTTTGGAAATTTTATTGGTTTATTTGATAACTAATGTATCATTCTTCCTTATTTATAAAAATATTTTTATTTGGTTCTCTATGTGATGTATTTTTTTTATGACATAATTATAAGAAGGAAATTTCGTTGATAAAATTTTAAGTCGTTACATTTTTTCCCCCTAAGAAATTTCTCCCTCAAAATTTTATTTTACATACTAAGTTGAAAAAATGTGAGGGTATTTATCCTTTATCATCTCTTCTCATTCTCATGCTGACTCTTTATACCTATGGTTTCTCAATTGAACCTTGACAAGGTGAGTGGTCTTGTTACGTAGAACTTTGTCTCTGTCGTCTGAAATATTCACTAGTTATTCCTTGTAGGAGAGATCATTTTCCATCTATACCACCTTTGAGTTTAGTACATTTGAGGGATCTGGTACATACTTACGTAAGAGGGATGCATGGAATATATGATGTACTTGATATATGGTTGGTGTAAGTGATAGTCGATATGCCACAACTTTGACCCGATCCAGAACCTCCAAGGGGTTGATGTACCTAGGACTTAGCTTTCCTTTATTCCCAAATCTCATGGCCCTCTTCCCAAGAAATATGTGTTGGAATACCATGTCACCAACATCAAAATCCAATTCTTATCCATGACTAACAGCATATATCTTCTGCTGAATTTGGGCAGCCTAGATATGCTACTAGATAGTCTTCATCTTTTCATTTATCTTCTTGACCATTTTAGGTCCCAATAGCTTACATTCACCAATGTCATCCTAACATACAGGTGTTCCACATATTTTCCCTTAAAGGGGATAAATTAGATCCATTTGGATGCTTGAGGGAAAATTATTGTTGTAAGAAAACTTGACCATAGGTAGATGTTGATCTCATCCTTTTTCGACGTCCATTAAGCATTTTGTCAACATGTCTTCTAGTCACTACACAAAAAATAGTAACTCAGTGATGTTTCTTTGGTGACATTTTTTAAAAAACTACTAATTTTAAAATTTATTAATATTTTCCAATAAATTTCACTAACTTAACAACATTTCATGAAAACATTTCTAATTTAGTGGTGTTTCCTACAAACATCGCTAATTTATTAATGCTTCCTCAAAATCATCCCTAATTTAGAGAGGCTTCTAGAAAACGTAGATAATTTATTGACCTTTCCTCAAAATCATTTTTAAATTAGCCACATTTCATTTTAATCATCACTAAATTATCATCATTTCCTACAAACGTCACTAAGTTAGTGACGTTTCCTCAAAAGCATTGCTAATTTAGTGAAACTTCCTCCCAAACGTCGATAATTTTGACACGGTTTTTAGGAACGATATCTAAATTAGTGACATTTTTTCAATAAATATCTCTATATATATATATATTATAACTCATTTCCCTGCATCAATGTAAATATATATTTTGATATATATATTTGGGTGTGTTTTTGTGTGGGTGTGTAAACACAGACACATATATCTAAACACACACACAAATATATAAATATATTTATATGTATATTTATATATAAAAACACATAAATATTTTAAATTTAGTCGTGTTTTTAATAAAACAGGTCTTTTTTAGTGACAATTTTACCAGTGTTTTAAAACATGGCTAGTGATATATATATTTGTAAACATATAATTATAATTATTTATGTATGTATGTATACACACACACCTATATATATATATAAATTTATACATATAAACATATATATTAATATAAACATAAAATATATATATATAATATACACATATATATATCATATATTATAAACATAGATATATAAATATAATATAAACATAAAATATAAACATATATATATATATATAATAAACATATATATATACACATAAAATATAAACACACATATATATATATAATATAAACATATAAACATATATGTAAAATACAAAAATATATACAGAGATATATATATATATATATATATAATATTTTCATATATATATATATAAACATAAAATCTAATATCTAAAATCTAAAATCTAAACATATATATCTATATCTATATATATTTATATTTATATTAATTTATTAATACTGAAATCTATTTATATATATAACATAATAAAATAAAATATCTTAAATTTAGTCATGTTTTTAAGAAAACGTGACTATTTTAGTGGCATTTTTATGAGTGCTTGAAAATACGGCTAATTATATATATAAAGGTAAATTTATGTTTATAATTATATATATGTACACGTATATGTTTACAAACACACACATAAACATATATATAATATAAACATATAAATAAACATAAAATATAAACTTATATATATAATATAAATCATAAACATATATATATATATTTAAATATATAATATAAACATATATATATAATAAATATAATCATATATATATTTTTAAACATAAAATATAATTATAAAATATAAACATATATATATTATTAATTTTTAAAATATTGAGTTCTACTTATATATATATATATAGTATAATATAATACCATTGAAAAACAAAAAAGGGCAATAGTTGAGATGGTAGGTGGTGTACCTGGAATCCCCCAGATGTCGAGTTCGACTCTTAAGGGATACTTTTTATAAATACCTTTGGTGCATAAGAGATGTACATACTATGTGGGATGGTATTTGGGTATGTGAGGGGTGTAGTGCGGTATGGAACTTCGTGTGTGTGGGAGGGAGTGGGGATGGGACCCTTTGATGCACCAGAGTAAGAATGGGACCCTTTGATGCATATGAGTGGTACGGACCATGGGGAAGGGTATCTAGGTACGTGAGGGGTGTAGTGAGGGTAGGGAATTTCGGGCATGAGGTCAGACCAGAAATGGGATGACTGGGAGAGGGAGTAGGGGTGCACAGGAGTTGGGTAGGGAGTTGTGGGCACGAGAGGGGCAGGGATAGTGAATGGGGATCGTAGTTATGGGAGGGAGGGGATAGGGAATCAAAAGGGTATGATATGGGACATGGAATCATATGGGGTAGGGATGGGTTTGGTACGCTAGTGAGGGCATGGAGCTGGGTATTACAAAAATTAATGCTCATTTCAAAAAGTACAATTTTCTAGAAAAATTATGATTTTTTTAAATGAAAGAGATATAACTAAATATATTTATCGATGTTTCTAGAAAAATTCAGTAAATGAGGTTTCATTTAACAACATTTATTTTCCTATGTTTGTCAAAAAAACCAATAAATGATGTGTCTCTAAAATGAAATATTTGTCAATATTGCTAATTTACCAATATTTATTTACCGACATTTCATAAAAACATCGGTAAATGTGGTATCTCAAAATATCAATGTTTATAAACAATACAAATTTAGTTATGTTTATAAATTTCATGAATCAGTGACATTTATAAGGGTTCCTAAATTGGTGGTATTTATAAGCATCACAAGATTAACGACAACTTATTTACCAACATTTTAAAGAATTATCGGTAAATGAATTAGTGACATTTTAAAACTTCTCTGATAAAAAAAATAAATTTATGACTAGCATTTTTGTCGTGAGTGTATGAATAGTATATTTATATTGTCTTTCTATTTAGGAGTGACAATCCTCCAAGAGTTCAACTCAGTATATAGATCATGTAAAATTCCATAACTTAGAGAGAAATCTTGAATCTTGATCAAATAAAATCAATAATGGTACTCCATGTAGCCTTACCACTTATTTGATTTATATTGATGAAGGTTGATCGACTGATAAGAGCTCTCAAATTGTAAAAAAGTGAGCTCTATTTGTAAAATTATACCCAACAACCAATATTTCATCATTTCTTCACAAGTTCTTCAGAACTCCAATGAAAAGGTCTATTGTGATGTTTCCCCATTTCAATATAGGTATGGGTAATGATTTTATAATTCCCTTAGACTTTTTCCTTACAGATTTCACTTTCTATCATACCAAGAACATTGATTTATATTCAGTGATCTTCTTCTTCATATTGTCCAACTAATAGTACTCTTCTAGATCTCGATATATCTTATTTATCCTTGGGTGAATAGAGAAGGTTTTTTAATATGCATCATTAGAAATATCTTTATTTTTCTTGGGATTGGATGGTACACATAATCATGACCCAAATTTTACTACTCCTTCATCAGTTTTGAACTCTGAGGATTTTCCCTTTCTTATAGTTTCTAACTTTTTTATTTATTTTAACATCATCTCTTTGAAAATTATATATCTTCTCCAAAAGGGATGATTGAGCAATCATTTTTGAAAGTAATGATGACGTACCTTCATTTATTATTCCTATATATAACCTTTGTAAATATAATAAGATTTTATCCTTCTCTATTCTCATCATTAAAAAAGTTTCAAGATCCTTTCAACTTTGAGCATCTACCACTTTATTCACATTACTATGATGGTATTGGATTGAGTAGTCATAAACCTTGAGGAGATCTAACTATCTTAATTTGTGTATATTGAGATCCTTTCTATGTGAATATATATTTTAGTCTCTTATGATTATTATATATCTCCCACTTCTTCACATATGGATAATGTTTTCATATTTTCAATGCAAAGATCACATCTACCAACTCCAGATCTTGTGTGGGATAGATTTGCTCATAAAAATGAAACTTTCTGGATTCATAGGCTATCACATTATCATTTTTCATCAGTACACATCCTAAGTCCTTTCAATAATCTATTTATTCAAAAAATAATTCCCCACTTTTCAGTAGTGTAAGTAATGGTGTGATGATAAGTCACATTTTCAATTCTTAGAAGAAATATTTGCACTCACAGGTCTAGAAAAACTTTACTCCCTTCTAATTAATCTTGGTTAGTGGGTTTTACAATCATGAGAAGTACTTAAAAAAAATTTTAATACCTATATAGAAAAATTAATCAACAGATCTCAATTATAAATGTTGGTCTATGCCACTTTTCAATAACCTTTGTTTTATACGGGTCAACAAATATTCATTTTTTGGTGATAACATGACGCAAGAATGATACTTACTCCATCAAAATATGACATTTAATATACGTTGAAAATTGTTTCTCTCTCCTAAAATTCATTATCATGGTGTTCTAATGCTCCTCATGTTCATGATTTCTCTTGGAGTATATCAGAATATCATCTATAAAGACTACGCAAAATTTACCGATGTAATCTCTAATGACAATATTCTTTATGTCTGTGAGAATTTTAATAGAATTATTGATCCTGAAGGGAATATTTATGAACTCATAGTGTCCATAACTTTTTCAAAAGTGAGTATTGGGAATATCTTCCTTTCCTGCCTTAAAATGGTGATATCCTGACAGAAGGTCCACCTTAGAGAAATACTTCGCCCCACATAGTTGGTCAAACAAGTAAACTATTTGTGGTAGTGGATAATTGATCTTTATCATGATTTATTTGATCTCAAGATAACCAATTCATAGGTGCATTGTTATATAATTCATATTGAAGAAGAATATTGGTTCACCCCATAGTGAAGCACTCAGGTGTATAAAACCCTTACCCATATTTTCATGTAACTACTTCTTTGGATCCTCTAACTCAATAGTAGAAATCCTATAAGGAGTATTTGATATGGGAAAATATAAAAATATAATATTAAATTAGAAATCAGCCTCTCATTAAATAGGAATACCATAAAATTATTTAGGTAACACATTTGTTTATTCCCTCACAATGGGCAGGTATTCGAGTATTATTCTCTCCTTTGTCTCGGTCATTTGATTTGGATATTCTTTCTCAGAAGGAAATAATATCCACAATTGAGACTGTGATTCTGAATGAGATTTACCATCCTCATTACATTTTTATAGAACTAGGGGGGCCTCAAGATGTGAAGAGTGATCTCCCTATCCATATAGTTAATGTCTTCTTTTTATAAAGATACCCAAACCTTTCCCAATATAACAACAAACTCCACAAAAGGAAGTAAGACAAGATTTTTTAGTAGATTCAGCCCACAAAAATTAATTGTGGAGGAGTTATATACTTTATATAAAATAATTTTCTCATTATATATTCTCATAGATAATTCAAAATTCATATTTTGAGGTGGTTCTTGAATAGTTATACTAAATTTTCAAGATATAAAAGAATTTCTAGAACCAGAATCAAATATTACATTCACTACACTTGAATGAATAACCAATGTACCTATCACCACATAATATTCAGGTTCCACCTTATTAGTAGTCATATAATATGACAATCCTTTCTTCCATGAAGGTTTTCCTTATTGATTTTCTATGAAAACACTGGGCTTAGTGCAACAGGTTAAATAGTTACCATGTTCCTTTCAGTTGAAACAAAACATTATAGGCTTATTGTTGATTAGAACCATCATTTATTTTTTTGGATTAGTGGGTTTATTTAAATCCCTATGACAAAAATTATTATGATTCTACTATATTCCAAATTTAAAGCATCTTTTAGTTCATTTTAGATAATTCCTAGGATTATTTTTCCAACACTTTTGAAAAATATGATGTTGGTTTCTCTTTCCATTATGTGATTTATCTGTTGATACTCCCATATTAAACTCCATTCACCTATTTTTATATCTAACTGTATGACAACACTGAGAGTCACAAATATCCATCTCACCCTTTAGGACACTTTATAAATTCTCCTCATAGCTATTAAAGTCTTTAATTTCCAAGGCTGTTCATGGACTCATCATTAATCATCTAAAGAAGCAATCCACCTTACATTCAGTTTTTTGATAAATCTTGAGGTGTATCATGAAATCGTTGTAAAGTATTAATTTATTCCTTGATAAATTTATATTCCTTTTTCTTTAGTCTAAGTAACTCCCTCTATGTCTTTATATATAGAGTTTGGGGAAAAATTATTGAAAACTATTTTCTTGAATTCTTCAAAATCCAAGGAATAAATTTACTCCTTAGACATTATGTTTTTTATTAGTGTCCACCCCTGATCAGATTCCCCATCAAAAATATATACCACCATTACAACTTTATATTCTTATGATAATTTAAGGATAGAAAATATTTTTTCAATATAGTTAATCTATTGTTCCATTATAAGGGGATCTAGAGGTCCACTAAAGATAGGTGGCCTTTTTTACAAAATGTGTTATATCCTGAGATTTTTTAGAGATGTTTCATACTTGTTTATAGGTGCTATTGTCTGTTTTTTTGATTATATCATGTTTTTTCCTTAACTAGGGGGTTTTCTATGAAATTGAAGAATTTTGGAAGGAAATGGGGTAGTGCACAGTTGGCACACTATTTCCCAAAACGTACGCCCAGGACAACAAACTGGGTTAACGGAAACATAGGGTATTTTAATGTGTGGTGCACGGTTTTAAAAACCTTGTCCCTTTCTAGAAGTATTCATGAGACAACCTGAGAGGAGGTGCATGGTTAGGCGCTTGGTTATTGAAAACTGTGCACCCCGTATAGGAAACCGTGTTCCCAGAAAATTAAAACTCTAAAAATTAATTTAAAATTTACCCAACCCCCTTATTATATCCTAAAACCCCCATATATACCCTAAAATATTTTCTATCATTTTTGGAGGTTCCTAGATGGAATCCAGGACATTAAAACCATAATTATTGGTGAATTGAATCCCGAATTGTAGATATGCATCTCTCCCGATAAGAGATTGTCATCCTGATTAGGATATTATCTCTCTCCCATCTTTCTCTCATCCTATGAATGGATATTTCCCTCCATTGGTAGTGAATATAGTTCTATATCTCTAGGGATGTAATTCATTTAAACTTAGATCTAGGTTTTGGATCTATATCTCATTCTTCATTGTGATCTGGGTTCTTCTGCTTCAAATGGTGATTTTTGTTAACAAGTGTGAATCCATGAACTTAAGGGATGTAGTATAAATTTAAAATCCCATAGTATTGATTTAATTATGTGTATGATATATTCAAATTGAAACTTACATTATCATTCAATTTAATTATAGATTGAATCAATTTAATTAAATTTCCATGAGATAGTGATTTGGGTTAAATTGGGGAAATAGAAATTGGTGGATTAGGATTAATTAATTGGTTAATTAATTAATGGAATATTGTGATTGTGAAATTAATGAGATATTGAGATTTTTTAATTGGTCAATTAATATTTTTATGTATTAATACAAAATTGGAATTATGAGGTTGTTAAATTAACCTACATGGTTTAATGGTGAATTGCTTATATTTTTTCCATGTGATTAAAGTTATGAACCAAGAAAGAATTGATAATTAAATTGGTACACCATGATTATAATGACATGGACCAATGCTTCAAAATCCTATAGTGATAAAAAAAGTTTTTTGGTGTGGAAAAATGCTTCAAATACCCCCTGGGGTTCTAGACATTGGGTTCTAGGACCAAAATGTTGGAATTGGACTATGATTCTAATTGGATGTGATATTTAATTAAAATGAAATGGGTAATGAAATCCTATTTTTCATAACGATATGTTAATTGAATATTTATTTTGGTTCAGACTCCAGCATGAGCTGAAGAAGTTACTGAGAGATCGAGTGTCTTTGGCAACCTAGGGGTTTATGTAGTTAAATAAATAATAATTGAATATGTAAATTATTAACTTTAATACTTTTATTTATTCTTTATACACCTATATACACTGTTATTTGCTGGACATTTTTTAGACACTGTTCAAGGTGGCCACCAGATTTACACTCACACCCAAATCAGGATGCCTGATTGGTACCCAAATAGACTTCATGTTTACATAAGAAGATAAGGGTAGGAGTCATATGTCAGATTTATGGGTTCGGATGGAGAATGGATGAGGGAACCAGACATGGTGTTAGTACCCACTTGGATTTGTCAGTGTTTCTTTATTTTGGTTTCTTATTTGACACTTGACACTTATTTTGGCATGAAATATACACAATTTTAGTTTAAATATTGTATTCATATATTATTATTAATGTGATAATAGTTTCTCTGATTATTTTTTATTTTCACTGGCCAATTTTTTATTTACACCAGTTATTGTGATAATTTAAAAAATATGCTATAGTCTCTCCATGATTGATAATAGACCCTCACCACTAGTCGAAATCCTCTATCATATGGGGAGGCACTCCTAAGTCCATGTAACCAACCAGCTCAAGACAACGGTGTGTAGCACACGGGTCAAGATGTTTCAAAGTGGTATCATGGGAATTTTATTTTATTTTTTTTTCTTACTATTTGGGAAATGTATACAGGAGACTGGGAAGCGTCATGACTTCGATATGAGTTCATGCAGCATAGTATCTAACCCACATATGGGGGGAAACCCATGCACCTAGGAAAACATGTTTTTTGGTATGTTTTTAAAATTGAAACATTTTTCCTTACTTGTGAAATTGATTTTAAAAAGGATCCTAATATGGAAATGAAATTTCAAAAATGTTTAAATATGTGAAGAAATTGGTGTATAATGAAAAACTTCAATAATGAGAATGATTTTACCCTATGTTAATAATGAACTAGAAGTGTGTTGGTTAAGGGTACTGATATTGCCTTGGTTTTCACCATGTTGTGAGAAAAAGCGGGATGACTTGTTATGACCTTATGAAAATCCCCATTGTTAAATGTGTTAATATTGTGTTATGTGACTTGAGACATGTTCTTGTCATTGTAGTGATATGAATTCATAGTGATGATTTTTGATAGGAATATAGGAAGACATGGCTGGAAATGATCCTCCAGTAGTGGAACGTGAGGCACCGATAGTGCCAGGTGAAGGAGTCCAAGATATGTTCCTTGAGAACTTTTCTTGCTTCAATCATTTTAAAGAGAGATAACCATAGTTAGTTATGAATGGTATGTTTTAACAAACATGGGAGTTTTAGTTTTATCATTCTCCAACATTTATCTAATAGGGTGAAACTAAGTCAGCTGAGTTATGCATTGAGCCTATCCAGACTATACTTGACCACTTAGAGACTCATATTGAGAATGGAGTCAAATTGGATACTTATATATTATGCGTTCAAGAAATTTATTTTGGGACATGCATACTCAGGATGGGAAGTTAGACAATTTGGACTGGAAGGAATTTCAGGATAAGTTCTTGGAACACTTTTATCTTGAGACACTCAGCTGAGAGAGAGTAGCTGATTTTATGAGGTTGAATCATGGGAGCATGTTAGTTATTGACTATTCTAGATGATTTACTGACTTGCGGTGATTTATTATATCATTGGTTTTGGGTGGGGATACTTCGAAAAAGTGATCTAAATATGGAATTAAGTGTGAAATTAAGTACTGGGAGAATATATTTAGGCTGAATAAGTTTTTAGAAGGGGAAATCAGGATCTCATTATGAAGGAGAACCTGAAGGCAGATTCCATTGGAGGAAAGGGGGTTTCTTTTAGATGATCAAGAAGTATGTATTTTGAGGGTAGGAAGAATAATTCTAAGAATTTTTACCATATCTTGGGAAAGACGAGTGTCCTGGGGGAAGGATCAGTTACTCAAGATTTTAGCTTATTGCTTTGCCACCAGTACGATAGAATGGGTCACTTTTATAAATACAGTCACTAACCACCAGTATTGTTATGAACTTGCGGAAGGTTGAGATATCTAAAGAGTTTCTTCAAGAACCCATGATAGATGAGTAAGGATGGGGTGGATAGAAACAACCAAATTATGGGAAGGGAATCTTCTACACCATGTCAGCCTAGATATTGGAATTATATTAGTCATGATGGTAGAGGTAGTGAATTTGGTTCTTCTGGGAAAGAGTACCCCTATCATCTATGTTGTGAAAAAAATAGTAATTAGACCAAATCATTGTTAAGAGGGTGAGGATATTTCCATTTCATTCAGAAAACACTGGTGGATAGAGAATTTGGACCATTGGCGGTTAGAGTTTATGTTCTTGTAGCTTATACGCTTATTAGTTCTTCATTTAATATGGGTTCCTCTCATTATTTTATATTTTCAAAACTTGTGAATGGTTTGATCCTAGTAGTGGATTTCATGAGTAGGGTTATGACTATAGATACACCATTGGGATTATGTTCAAGGGACATCTATTTGTTCAAGGGGTGTTCTCTCAAGGTTGGGGAGTACCATTTCAGTTAGGATATTTACATCCTTGAGATTTCAAGCATTATCCAAATTATGGGTATGGACTGGTTAGTAGAATATTGAGACCACATCGATTTATACTAAATAAAAATTACTTTTACATCTCCTGAGGGTAACAATTATTTTCACTTGGGGGAGTGGGATATCAAGTCTAGCCATATAGGGCTATTTCATTAGCAACTGGGTGAGATCACCACCCAGGTTTCTATATTTTTTTCTGAATGGTGGATGTGTAAAGCAGGATGTATTTTCATATAAAGTGGATATATTCCAAGACATGTTCCCTAAGGGCTTATCAGGATTCCACCTGAGAGAGATGTGTAGTTTACGATTGAGCTCATGTTAGGGGTTAATTCAATCTCCATTCCACCATACAGAATGGAACCAACATAGCTTCTAGATATCAAGACTCAAGTGGAAGAGTTTTTGGATATGGGGTTTATCTGTCCGAGTATGTCACCTTGGGGTTATACAGTCCAATGATCAAATAAGGTTGATGGGACCTTGTGCTTATGTGTCAATTACCAAAAGTTGAACTAGATGACAGTAAAGAACTATTATCCTATTCTATATATTGATGATCTATTTGACCAATTCAGTGGATCTTGTGTTTTCACTAAGATATAATTAAGATTAGGGTATCATAAATTAGGAGTTCTACCTTCTGATATACCTCAGATTGCTTTCATAAGTAGTTATATACTATATGATTATGTTGAGATGTTGTTCGGGATGATGAATTTGCTCCTAATTTTTATGTACTTTATGAACAGACTATTCCACCTATACCATGATTATTTTGTGGTATTTTTTATGCATGAAATCTTGGTGTGTTCCAAGACTCATGGAAATCAAGACCAACATATTGACATCATTATATGTACACTAATAGAGCATTAAAAATATGTTAATATATTTAAGTGTCAGTTTTAGATTGATCAGGTTCATTTATTGGGTCACATAATCTTAGAGGAAGTTGTTTCAGTGGTCCCAGAGAAGGTGTAAGAAATTTTTTATTGGGATCATCTCAAGAATGTTTTTGATATATTTGTTTTTCTGAGTTTAGTGGGCTATTATTAGATGTTCATCGAGGAATTTTCCTATTTTGAAGCACAACTTTTGGGGCTGACCATAAAGTGGATAAATTTGGAATGGTTAAGAACATGTGAGAATGCTTTCCAATATTTGAAGAAGTTCTTGAAAACTGCACTAATTTTGATCCTACCTGAGCCATGTGAGAAGTATATGGTGTGAAGTGCCTAGATCAGTGTTAATCACTGAGAGGGGGAGGGTTGAATCAGTGATCCATTTAAATATTTTTACAAATTGATTCATTTCAATTAAACCTCTATGGTTGGTCAAATCCTCGATACAATTTTCTTGTGTCTCTATGCCTTACCATGGATGATGTTGTAAATATAAAGGCACAAAACCCAAGTATTTACAAGGTTCGGTTAAAAGACCTTCTCCTTGGTGTGTTAGTTATTCCCCCCAACACAGATTATCTACTATAATATTTTTATTAATTAGAATGGTCGATACAGATTCCCACTATATCTATCCTAAGTCTTATAGGATAGTATTTATACTGCATCCCACAGTGTTACTAGAGTCATATTGGACTACTACAGAGTTTCACTAAATACTTCTTCTCCTCCCTGAATCTCATAGGGTTCTTTAAGATTTTGAGTCACATGAGCATCTTCCTTCTTTTTTCTTTCTTGATTCACTATGGATGGATCTATTGATCTTCCATCACAATATTTCTAAATCAAAATTTCTTGTGAATCTCTTCAAGAATCTTCAACAGCCTTTGATAAAGGTTTATTGGCCTTACCCAACAAAACTGATCACTTTTTTGATCAGACCTCAGTCTCAAAAATGGTCGAGAAATTATTTTTTCTTCTGATGCAGATCCAACCTCACTAAGATGTGTGCCAATTGTGAACACAACTTCTTCAACAATATAATATGCAAGAATGATCTTGAACAATATCATCACTGTCTCTCTTCTTGGATTCTCAAACACTATCGAATCTGATAAAAGGTCTTATTTAACTCTATTTGGATTCAAATATCAATTCTCATTCACTTCATGCATGAATTTCATGGGTATCTCAATTGACATCTCACATGTGCATATGATTATGTAGGATTTTATGCATCTATAGTATGTTTATTGTAATCTTAAATAGTCATGGTTATCTTGAATCAATGTTTTAGTTTCAATGTGTATATTTCTTTCACATGCATACACTTCCTTCTTGGTGGAACTCACTTTCCATTATTCACTTTTGGTTCTTAGAACACACACTTATTCTTTTTAATTCATTCAGTTTTATATGAAATGTGGATTTTTAAGCTCGAACCTTCCTCAAACCTGAATGGGTGTGATCCTTTTTCCATATGTCTTCCTCTTCTCCTCTTCTCACATGTGAATGCAATTATGCATGCACTACTCCTTCTCGTGATTCCTTATCTTTACACAACCATGCACAACCTCAGGTTGATTCAAATTAGTCACATGATTGTGTGAATGTAATCACATACCTTTGGTTATAAGGTCTATCGAGCCTCTTCTTACCAATTTCTTATTTTCATTGAACTTGGTTTGGATGTGTTTGTTTCATAAGTGTGTGATTTATTCTTTTCAAATCCCAAATGGGTATCTTCTTTCCTTGGGTTCTTCTTCTTCTATCTCAAGGTATCTCATACAAACATATGAACCAGAGAGTCTTTGTGCTTCTATATGTGTCACTCAAACAATGGTGGTGTAGATCACTATTCCTATTTGGTTTTCAAAAAATAGATTCTTCACCAGGCATGAAGAGGGTTTGTTAAACCAATCATATGTCTATGGGTTTCCATCGCAAAGAGGGTCCAGAATATTTCTTGAACCAAGGGTGTTCATGGTTCTCATTTGCGCAAGGGATGCACAGGACTCCTTCACACAATAGATGCGTGTAACCACTTCTTCGCATAGCTAGGATACATGGAAATCTACTTTTACAAAATAGAGAGTTTCGCTTTAGCTCTATTTCTTTAGAGAAATAGGATCTCCTTCTTATGATATGGCAACAACATTTTTTTTCCAGTGCCTGTATTTTTATAAGCAAGGAACAACATGTATCCCCACGTTCATATCCACGGAATTAAAATATTTGAATAGCCATGATTTTTTATTTTAATATTTCAACTGTGAGATAAGATTTCCCAAATTTCTCAGTTAGTGTCTCTTCAACTTGGGCTTCCTGATTTCTTAGTGTAATCCTCATGTGCATGCTTTTTTGAACACATGAAAAACATCATCTCCATGCAAGATCGATTGTGGAGAATACTTCATAGCCTCAGCAGCTTCGTGTGCCTCATCTTCCTAGGAAACTTCAGTTAGATGTATGCATGAAAATACAATTTCATTCATGAGTATTTCTATTTCCATACGATCTCCACGGGCTTGACTGGAGGTTCTTTGGTGACCAAAGTGATGAGAACAATTTTCAGATTCATCACTGGTTTCCAATTGGCATGGGTGCTTCATGGGATGTCTAAAGGTTGAAGACAACCTTGGTGGAGGAGATCAGATGACCCTACTTCAATCTCGAATCGCAGAGATCAGATGGATGGACTGGATGCACCCGAACAATTCTATGATTGATCAGATGTTGGACCATGTATCAGCGATGCATCAGATGGTTGAGATTTCTTCCTGTGAATTTTTTGTCATACCACATTGAAATGGACACACGATATGCGTTTGGTTTATCAATCAACTCTCACTACTGTGATTCCAGACTACTACTCCCCCCCTCTAGTGCCTCCCCACACCTGTTCTCTACGCGCGCACTCTTAGTGCCCACTCTGCCTCCTATGGGCGCGCTCCTAGCACCAACTATGCACTCACCTCATGGGTTAACCACCACAATCACACCTTTAGGATTATACAAGGCCCGAATGTGCCTCTTGTGGGTGGGATTCGAGGCCTTCCGTTTGGGCACAGTATACCCTCGTGTCCTACATATGTCTTGGGTGAGGGCTTCAGCTGGCCTATATGGTTGGACCTAATTTTTATAAGGTATAAAATACAATTTTTCAACAAACAAAGTATAAAAAATATAATATGCCTCCTTTAAATACCAATCCCTTCCCCTTTTCTTTCTTTATCTTTAAATAGAATCCTTCTATTATTTTTGGAATAACAAATCCCACATCTTCAATATTCCTCTTTTGATTCAATAATAGATTATTCATGGAACTCTTCTTCACCTCATGCATTAAAGCATAATGCATTGAATCATTTTTGTGAGTGGTATGTTCTCTTTTTAACACATGTATTATACTTTTAATATCAGCACAAAGAATTTCCTATTTTAATTCACAACCTTCATCCAATTAGAATGCATTGGATGGATCTTCCACTTTCATCATGCAAAAGACTATTTCATGGGGTTCTCCAAATGTTTTAACAATGTTTCATTCTTTGACACATGATTTGGAACTCAAGATCATTTCTACAATCATATGAATTAATATGGAGATTTTCCAAGCATGACATCCAATTCCATTTCGTACTAATTCTCCAAGGGACATAATCTTTTAAACAACTTATCCTCTTTAATCATCATCATCACTTCATCACTACCTTTCCATATACATAATGACATCTTATTAAAAACTATTGCAACAATATTCTCTACAATCTCCCCTTTTGTATTTCGTAGTCAATATATGTTAGGTACACCTTTATAAGGGTCAATATGTGTGCCAATATTTTCTACCACTTATTGGAAACCAACTGAAAAAGTGTAATGGGGTATGAAAAAAACATCATCCTCCCTCGAATAAAATATTCTTGAATATTTCTCAAAGGGATGATATAAAATGGTTCACTTATTAAAGAGACTTTAGTTAATCAACTTTATGCCTACTTGGGAAAACCCGGTGCAGAAAACAAGAGAGATATGACCAAGGTATTCAATGATGTCAATAAACAACCATACATGTGAAATCATGATAAAAAAGTTTCAATTATAAACTAAGGGGTTGAAAATAATCATATTTATCCATGAAATTATAAATCTTGCACATACATTACCAAACATACTAAAAAGTTTAAGTTAAAAGATAAATCTCAACCTTTCATCCCATCTTGTCATCAATCAAGCACTCCCCCTTAATTGACATGATAAATAATATTTAGAATAAGGGATGAAAGTGTGATTGGAATACCTCAAGTTTTACCTTCTTTAGATGTTATAAATTTAAATATTATTCATGAAGTGATCCCTAACATCATCTCTTTCATATTTTCTCCACCATAAAGGGTGAAATTACTTTAATTTACCCTGGTGGAAAATATCCTTAGATAATATTTTACATATTCATATTCATAATCATCCAATGTTGAACACTTCAAGTAATTATCGAATCATTAATTAGGAGTCCAACAAGTTGTTCTATACTTTTTTCATCCAATTTTAATCTTTTGAATGAATTTCACCATTAATTAGATGAAATGTAAGAAAATGTATATGAAAAAAATATAAAGGAATAATATGGAACACTTTTGAGATTCTTAATAGAAGCATTCGGGCTAATATTTTTCTCTCAACTCAATAACTCCTTTCCCTGTAGCTCTAAAGTTTCTGGTACTCTTCATGTTGGTGTTTTATCTCAATTTGACATTTTGATCTTTCATTGTCAGCATGAACCCTTTACTTCCATTCACCTTCAACTTGTGTAGATTCTTTTCCTGTTATTCTGCTAGTAGAGAAGTATATTCCATTAGTGCATGTTTTTTAATTATCAATATATCTATTTGGCATAGTAAAATAGTTATATATTTGTTTTCATGTTTTTTAGTCTTCTTTCACCTTCCACGCATTAGTTTTGAGACACTTGGGTTTTCATGTGCTGACAACCTCTCATGAAATTCGAATTTTACTTAATGTGGAATAACATGTTTCCCATTTTCCTTTGCTTTAGCTAGTACATCATATTCTTCTATTTACATTTCTTTAGCAATTCTAAATTGATTCAGTTAGATAACTAAACACTCTTCCTTAATATATTCTAATTTAGAGCTTCCACATTGCTTCTTCATTGTCTTCAAGTTACCTTTCTTAGGAAACTTATTAACAATTTCTTCAAGAATTTCTTCAGTCTATCCCATGTTCTTCTGGATTGATTTTCCCATTAGTTTTAGCTATCTTATATTCATTTTAATGGCTTGTTTGCAGGGATCCATGGTATGTCCTTTGTTTCAACAATAGAAGAATCTTTTCCTTTTTGAGATTATATTCTTGGAATCTGGCTTGAACTTCTTCTTGAGAATACTTTTTTTCATTGTTTTCTTGACTTCATTGTATGTCATATTCCCAATGGAAGACTTTTCAACTCCTTTGTCTTTCTCCTACCTTTTTTGTGGTATATTCTTATAATCAACATATGTTTGAGGCATGGTAGGAGTAAACAAGCACTCATTATAATTGGGAAAACTTCTGTTGAAATTATCATAGAAGTCTTCAAGATACTCAAAACTGTTCTTGATAGACTAATTCTTCTCCATCTGTGTTTTTTTACTTTGCTTTGTAGGGTGATTCTTTTCTTCACATCTACTTTCCCAGAATGTAGTCCTTTCATAATTTCAATATGCTGACGTATTATTCCATAAATCATTTCCCTGATGCCCAAACTTATAGCAACACCAATAGTATCCAATAAATCTCCTCCTTTTTCTTGTGGTATTTGTCTGGAATGATTCATTGTGTTGTTGTTTCTAGAATTATATTTCTCTATTTGGAGCTTCCATTTGGGGTTTCTTCTTATTAATCATCCTAGTATCCATCCTTGAAATTTTTATGGATGTATTAACATTTTTATCAATGCACGTCTTCCCAGCTTTTATCTTTGAACCTGTACTTGCATATGCAACTGCATTAGTAGAAACAAAAATAACTTGGTTATGGGATACCTTCTTCTTGGAGGATGTTGCCATTGGATTAGAGGTTGATAAAATATTCCTTTTGTATTCATATTCCTCAATGCAAACATGAGTGTAATAAAATCATCTTTCAGTTGTTTGAGAAGTTCAATCTTGCAGTGATTGTTGATTCTTCAATTACACCTCCATCTCTAAAAACTTAATGTTGAGGGAATTATTCTCATCCTCAACAGATCTTAGCTTGCTTTACCAATTCTACTTCATCTTTATCATTTGTTATTCATGTATATTGTTTAATTATTGCAAAGAGATGTAAATATTCTCTTCCTTGTTAGCTCTGTCTTCTATTTGAGTTACTTTGACAACCATAGAGACTCTGTGAAACTTTTTAAATTCATGGAATGCCTCTAAAAATGCCATTTCAAAGTATTATTTCTCACAAATACTTACCTGAAATCTTTCAGTGACTTCATCATATCTGTAATTGAAAAGAGAAATTGTCTCTTTCTTTTCCTTCATATGTTTTCTGAGAGTGTTGGATATACTAACCATTTTATCCAATGCCTCTTCCATGGCATTAGCTTCTTCTTCCAGATATAATTTTTCATATTGAAGAGTACTAATTCTTGCATCAATGTATCTTGACACTTCTCTAGGGACTTTATTCATATGATCTTTGATTGCAGTCTGAAGATCACTACCTGATCTGTTATCATCACAGCTTGAGCAGGTTTCATCAGAATATTCTTAATAATAAAAATAATTATCACATGTTGTAACTTTCATATTACCTTCAGTAGAAGGTGTCTCCCTAATAGCAGTAAGATTCTTCTTTATCTTCCTTGTATGTTTCTTCTTTATTTTCTTATGAGTATTAGGACATATATCAATTTTAGGTAGTTCCCTAATCTCATCAAATCTGCACTTCATAAAGACTCCCTTGGATCTTTTAGAGGTAGCCTCACTCTAATACCAATTGAAGTTCCCAGATCAGTGTGAATCACTGAGAGGGGGAATGGATGAATCAATGATACCTTTATATCTTTTTAAAAATTTATTCTTCTCAATTAAATCTCTATGGTTGGTTAAACCCTCGATCCACTATTCTTGTGTCTCTCAGCCTTACCTTGTATGATGATTTAAATATAAAGGCACTGAACACAAGGATTTACATGGTTTGATTCAAAGACTTGCTCCTTGTTGTGTTTGTTATTCCCCCCAACATAGATTCTCCACTATAAACTTTTTATCGATTACAATGGTTGATACATTGTCCCATTGTATCTCTCATGAGTCCCATAAGAGGGTATTTATACTGTATCCCATAGTGTTACCAGAATCCTACTGGCCTACTCTAGAGTCTCACTAAAGTCTTCTTCTCCTCCCGGAATCTCACACGGTTCTTCTAGCTCTTGAGTCATATGAGCAACTTCTTTATTTGTTCTTTCTTGATTCACTTTGGATGGATCTTCTAATCTTCCCTCACGGGCTTTCTAAATCACACTTTCTCATGAATCTCTTCAAGAATATTTAACAACCATTCATACGGTCTTTCGACCATGCCCAATAACTCTCATAACTTTTTCAATTAGTCATTAGTCTCAACAATTCTCTGAGAATTATTTCTTCTTATGAAGAAGAAATGTCTTCACTAATATATGTTCCAATGGTGCACACAACTTCTTCAAGAAAATAATGTGCAATAATGATCTTGCACAATATCAGCACTATCTCGCTTCTTGGATTCTCAAACACTGTCAAATCAGAAAAATATATCTTCTTTAACTCTTTCTGGATTCATTCTCAATTCTCATTCACTTCATGCATGAATTTTATGGGCATCTCAACTAACTTCTCACACATGCATATGATTTTTCCTGATTTTATGCATGTATAGTTTGTTTCTTGTATTTTTGAACACACATTGTTCTCTTTAATCAATGTTTTAGGTTCAATTTGTGTAGGTCATGTACATGCATGCACTTCCTTATTGGTTAAAAACACTTTCTATTCTTCACTTTTGGTTCTTATCACACACACACACACTTGTTATTTTAAATTCATTCAATTTTATATGACATGTGGGTATTTAATCTTGAATTTTCTTCAAACCCGAATGGGTGTGATCCTTTGTGCATATGGCTTCCTCTTCTCCTCTTGTCACATGTGAGTGAATGTATGCATTCACTACTCCTTTTCATGAGTCCTTATCTTTACACAACCATTAAAAACCTCAAGTTGCTTAAAATTAAGCACATTAGTGTTTGAAAGTACTCAATTCCCTATGGTCATAAGGTCTCTTGATCCTCTTCTTCCCTATTTCTTCTTTTCCTTACACTTGGATCGGATGTGTTTATTTAATAAGTGTTTGAGTTCTTCCTTTCAAAACCCGAATGGGTATGTTCTGTTCCTGGGTTCTTCTTCTTCTATCTCAAGGTATATCACATGAACACACAAATCAGAAAGGCTTCGTGCTTCTGTTTATGTTACTCAAACAAGGGAGGTAGAGAGCACTATCCCTATTTGGTTTTCCCAAACCAGATTCTTCACAAGGCACAAAGAGGGTTTGTTAAACCAATCGTGTGTTTATGGGTTTCCTTCACACAGTGGGTGAGGAATATTTCATGAACCAAGGGGGTTCATAGTTATCCTTTTTGAAAGGGATGTACGGGACTCCTTCACGCAAGAGATGTGCAACACCTATTCTTCGCGTAGCTAGGCTGTGCAGAACTCTACCTTTCACGAACTAGAGAAGTTCACTTTAGCTCTATTTCTGTAGAGAAATAGGAGATCATTATCATGTTATAGAAGGAACATTTTTTTTTGTCTTGGGGTCTCTCCTTTTATAGACAAGGAACAATGCGTATCTCTGTGTTAAAATCTGAGTAATTTAAATCATTGAATTGTTAAGATCTCTGGCGTAAAATATTTCAAATGCAGGATAAGATTTCATTAATTTCTCAGTTCATTTCTCTTCAACATGGGCTTCCTGATTTCATAGTGTAGTCCTCACATTCATTTTTTTCGAATGCATGCAAACAATCTTCTCAATTCAAGCTCAATCATGGAGGTTTCTTCATAGCCTCAATTGCTTTGTGTAACATGGCTTCTAAGAAAACTTCATTTAGTCATATGCATGCAAATGAAATTATATGCATGATTATCATCATGTCTAAAATATCTCCATGGGCTTTACCAGAGGTTCTTTGGTGGATGGAGTGATGAGAATAGTGTCTGGCTTCATCACTGGTTTTTGGGTGGTGCGGGTGCTTCACGGGATGTCCAGAGGTTGAAGACCACCTTGGTGGAGGAGATTGCATGGCCCTTCTTCAATCCCAAACCACAGAGATTAGCTGGATGAACCAAATGCGCATGATCAATCCCACAATTAATTGGATAGTGGACCATGTGTCTGTGATGCATCAGATGGCTGAGATTGGTTTTGAAGATTTTTTTTCCGTCCCACATCAAAATGAACACATGGGATGCATTCGGTTTATCAATCAACTCTCGCCACACTAATGCCAAATTACTTCTCTCCCCACTCTCGTGTTTCCCCATACCGATCCCTGCGGGCATGCTCTTAGCGCCCACTCTGCCCCCTCTGGGCGCACTCCGAGCACACACTTTGAACTCACCGTATAGGTTCACCACCATGCGCTCATCTTCGGTCTTATACACATCCCACATGTGCCTCTTGTAGGCTGGCTTCAAGTTCTTCCCTTTGGGCATGGTAGACCCTCGGGTCCCACATATGCCTTGGGTGAGGGCTTTAGCTGGCCTGCATGGTTGGCCCCATTTTTTAATAAGGGAAAAATAAACTTTTTCAAATAATAATGAATAACAAATATAATATGCCACCATCAAATACCAAGCCCTTACTCCTTTCTTTCTTCATCTTCAAAAAAAATCCTTCTTTTATTTTTGGAATAACAAATCTAACATCTTCAATATTCCTCTTTTAATTCAATAATAGATGATGCATGGAACTCTTCTTCACCTCATGCATTAAAGCATAATTCGTGGAATCATCGTTGTGAGTGATATGTTCTCTTTTAATAACATGTCTTATTCTTTGAATATCTTCAATAACAATATTATGTTTTAATTCCCAACATTCATCTTAGAAGACATTGGATGGATCTTCCACTTTCATCATGAAATATATTATTGCATGGGGTTCTTCAAAAGTTGTAAAAATGTGTCATTCTTTGACATATGTTTTAGATATTAAGATTAGTTCTATAATATTATGAATTAATATGTAGCTTTTCCAAGCATGACATACAATGTCATTTCATACTAATTCTCCAAGGGACATAATCTTTGAAAAAAATTCTCCTCTTCAATCATCATCATCACTTCATCACTATATTTCCATACACATACTGACATCTTATTGACAAAAAATGAAACCCTATGATCTACAATATCCCACTTTGTATTTTATTATCAACATCCCTTAAGCACACTTTTATAAGTGTCAATATATGTTCTAACATTTTATCCCCCTTATTGGAAACCAAATGAAAAGGTGTAGTGGGGTATGAAAAAAAATGTCTTCCTCACTTTGAAAAATATCTTCTTGAATATTTCTGATAGGGATGATATAACCTGGTTCACTTAGTAAAGATCATTTAGTTAATCAACTCTAAGACTAATTGGGTAATACCAGTGTAGGAAACAATAGGGATATGACCAAGGTAGTCAATGATGTCCACAAACAACCATACATGTGAAATATTTCTCAAAATGTTTAAATTCATAACCTAGGGGTTGAAAATAATAATCATTATCCCTGAAATTCTAAATCCTGCACATACTTCACCAAAAAAATTAAAACATTCAATTGAAAAGAAAAACTCCCCATTTCATCCCATCTTTTCATCAATCAAGCAGTCCCCCTTAATTGACATGATAAATACAATTACAAATAAAGGATGAAAGTGGGATTTTAATACCTTAGGTTTCACCTTCTTGAGATGATATGAATTTCAGTATTTTTTATGAAGTAATCCTGGACATCATCTCCTTCATATTTTCTCCCCCTTAAGGGGTGAAATTTCTTTGATTTACCCTGGTGGAAAATATCATCAGATAATCTTCAAGATATTCATATTGATAATCTTCCAATATGGAACACCTCAAGTAATTTTCAAATCCAGATTTATGAGTCCAAAGTCTTATTATCCACTTTTTCATCCAATTTTAATCTTGTGAATGGCCTTCACTATTAATTTCCTTAAATGTAAGCACATGTATATGATAAAAATATAAGGGAATAAGATAGACCACTTGTGAGCTTTTTAATAGAAGCACTGGTGCTGAAAATATTCTCTCAACCCAAGAACTCCTTTTCGTGCAACTCTAAAGTGTCTAGTACTCTTCATTCTAGAATTTCCTCTCCATTTGGAATTTTGATCTTTTATTTTCATCATGTACCCTTTACTTCCATTCACCTTCAACATGTGTGTATTGTTTTGCATTTCTTCTACTAGTAGTAAAGTAGCTTCCAATTGTTCATGTTTTTCAATTTTCAACATCTCCATTTGTCCTCGTAAAATATTTAAAATTTTGTTTTAATTAATTCCTACCTTATTTCACCTTTCACCTAGTATTTTTGAGACCTTGGGTTGTCATCTGATGACAAAATCTCAGGAAATTCGAATTTTCCTTCATGTGGAATGACTTGTTTCCCTTTATTCCTTTGCTTTATCTAGTACTTCATCTTCTTCTCTTTACAATTCTCTAGAAATTTTCAATTGATTGGGACAGATATAAAAACACTCCTTATTAACATATTTTAATTTGGAGCTTCTATAAGGATTATTCATTTTCTTCATGTTACCTTTCTTAGGTAACATATTAAGATTATCTTCAAGAATGACTTCAATTAATCACATTTTATTCTCGATTGACTCTCATTTCAGTTTCAACTTACTTCCATTAATTTCCCTGGATTTTTTGAAATGATCCATGGTATGTCCTTTATTTCCAAAATAGAATCATCTTTTCTTTGTTGATATTTCATTCTTGGAATCGGGCTTGAACTTCTTCTTAGAAAAAATTTCATTCACTATTTTCTTGACTTCATTGTATTGCATATTCCCAATGGAAGAATTTTGAACTCCTTTTGATTTCTATTTCCTTTATTGTGTTCTATTATTATTATCAAAATATGCATGATTCATGGTAAGACTAAACAAACACACATAATAACTATGACCACTTCTGATGCAATTATCTGATAAGTCTTCAAGATACTCAAATATTTTCTTGATAGACAGATTCTTCCTCATCCGTGTTTTCTGACTTTGCAATACAGGATACTTAATTTCTTCACATCTACTTTCCCAAAATGTATGTCGTCAATAATTTTCATATGTTGAAATATTATTCTAGGAATTTTTGTCCTGATTCCCAAACATCCAGCAACACCAATAGTAGCCATTAAATCTCCTTATATTTCTTGTAGTATGTTCCTGGCTAGATTCAGTGCTTTGTTGTTTCTGGAATTTCTTTTCTTTCTTTAGATCATCCATTTGGGAGTTATTATTCTTAATCATCCCAATTTCCATCCTTGAAATTTTGAGGTATGTATTAACATTTTTATCAACGCACATCTTCCCAGCTTTTAGCCTTAAACCTGTACTTCCAAATGCAACTTATTTATTAGAAACATAAATAACTGGGTTATGGTATTTTTTTCATTTTGGAGGATGTTTCCATTATATTAGAGGATAATCTGATGTTCCTTTTTGAATCATATTATTAAATTAAAACTTGTGTTTCAGCATCTCTTCTTTCAGTTGTTTGGGAATTTCAAGCTTGGGTTGATTGTTGATTCTTCAATTTCACCTCTAACTCTAAACACTTCATGTTGAGGGAGTTATTCTCATCCTCAACTGATCACAATTTTATTTCCCAATTCTACTTCAGATTTATCATTTGTTCTTCATGTATATTTTTTAATTATTGAAAAGAGATTTCAATATCCTTTACCTTGTTATCTTTGTCTTCTAGTTGATCATCTTTGACAACTATATAGACTTTGTTCAACTTTTTTAATTCATGGAAAGCTTCTAAAAATTACATTTCAAAGAATTATTTCTCAAAAATACTTCCCTACAATTTCTCAATTACTCAATTACTCCATCATATCTATCATTTCAAATTAAAATTGTTTTTTTATTTCCCTTCACATGTTTTCTGAGAGTGTTGGATAGACTAACCCTATTAGCCAATGCCTCTTCCATGGAATCAGCTTCTTCTTCCAGCTGTAATTTTTCATCATGAAGAGTAATAATTATTTAACAATGTGTCTTTACACTTCTCTAGGGGATTTATACATATGATCTTTGAGTTCATTAGAAAGATCACTAGTTGATCTTTCATCATCACAGCTTGAGCAGGCTTCATCAGAATATTCATATTAACAAAAGGAATTATCACATTTTGTACCTTTCAGATTACCTTCAGTAGAAGGTATCTCCCCATTAGCAGTAAGAATCCTCTTCATCTACCTATCCCATTTATTCTTTCTGTTCTTCTAAGTATTAGCACATATATCCTTTTTAGGTTGTTCACTCATCTCATCAAATCTTCACTTCATAAAGACTCCCTTGGATCATTTATAGGTAACCTCACTCTGATACTAATTGAAGTGCCCAGATCATTAAGAATCACTTGGAGTGGGAGGGGGTGAATTAGTGATCCCTTTAAATATTTCTAAAAATTGATTCTTTTCAATTAAACCTATATAGTTGGTTAAAGCCTTTATCCAATATTCTCATGTCTCTCAGCCTTACCTCTGATGATGCTATAAATATAAAGGCACTAGACACAAGGATTTAAAAGGTTCGACTAAATGACCTACACCTTGTTGTGTACGTTATTCCCCCCAACACAGATTCTCCACTATAATATTTTTATAAATTATAATGGTTGATACAAAGTGCCATTGTATCCCTCCTGAGTGACATAGGAGGGTCTTTATACTACATCCCACAATGTTACCAGAGGACCACTAGGCTAGTCTAGAGTCTCACTGCAGTCTTCTTCTCCTCCCTGAATTTCACAGGGTTCTTCTAGCTCCCAAGTCACATGAGCAGCCTCCTTCTTTGTCCTTTCTTGATTCACTATGGATTGATCTCCTGATCTTCCCTCCTGAGCTTTCTGAATCACACTTTCTTGTGAATCCCTTCAAGAATCTTCAACTACCTTTGACAAGGTTAGTTATCGTTGCCTAATAACTATGATGACTTTTCTGATCATTCCTCAGTCTCTACAATGCTCGGGAAATTATTTCTTCTTCTGATGAAGACCTGGCCTCACTAAGACTCGTTCCAATAATGCACACAACTTCTTCAAGAATATAATGTGAAAGAATGATCTTGCACAATATCATCACTATCTGTATTTTTTTGATTATCAAACACTATCAACTGAGATAAAAGTTTCTCTTTAACTCTATTTGGATTTATTCTCAATTCTCATTCACTTCATGCATGAATTTTGTGGGTATATCAACTAACTTTTCACATGTGAATATGAATATGCATGATTGTATGCATGTATAGTTTGCTTCTTATAATATCCAATTCACACTATTCTCTAGAATCAATGGTTTAGGTTCAATGTGTGTATGTATTCACATGAATCCACTTCCTTCTTGGTGAAAAACACTTTCTATTATTCAATTTTGGTTCTTAGAACACACAAACTTGATGTTTTTAATTCATTCAATTTTATATGACATGTGGGTGTTTAATATTGAATCTTATTCAAACCTGAATGGGTGTGATCCTTTGTGCATATTGTTGCCTCTTCTCCTCTTGTCCCAAGTGATTGCATGTATTCATGCACTAATATTTTTCATGAGTCCTTCTCTTTACACAACCATGCACAGCCTAAGGTTGCTTCAAATTAATCACATGAGTCTGTGCGTGTACTCACTTCCCCTTGTTTATAAGTTCCCTCGAGCCTCTTCTTCCCTATTTCTTCTTTTCCTTACACTTGGTTCAGATGTGATTATTTCATAAGTTCCTGAGTTCTTCTTTTTAAAACCCAAATGGGTATGTTCTACCCCTGGGTTTATCTTATTCTTCGGTCTCAAGGTATCTCATGTGAACACATGATTCAGAGAGGCTTTGTTCTTTTGTATGTGTTACTCAAACAAGGGAGGTGGAGAGCACTATCCCTATTTGGTTTTCAAAAACCAAATTCTTCACAAGGTACAATGACAGTTTTTTGAAACGATCGTGTGTCTATGGGTTTACATCACATAGAGAGTGTGGAATCTGTTGTGAACTAAGGGGGTTCACTGTTCTACTTTGTGCAAGGGATGTGTGGGACTCCTTCATGCAAGAGATGCACAGCACCTATTCTTTGTATAGCTAGGCTACATAGAACTTTGCCTTTTGTGAAACAGAGAGATTCAATTGAGCTCTGTTTCTTCAGAGAAACTGGATATCCATATTATTTGATGGAAGTAACATTTTTATGGCTCAGATCCGATCCTTCTATAGGTGAGGAACAATGCATATCTCTATGTTCAAATCTGAGGAATTCAAATCTTTGAATAGTCGAGATCTTTGGCTTTGAATTTTTCAATTGCAGGATAATATTTCCTTAATTTCTTGATTTGTTTCTCTTAAACATGGTTTTCTTGATTTCTTAGTGTAATCCTCATGTGAAAGATTTTTCAAACACATGACAGTCATCTTATCAATGCAATATCAATCATGGATCTTTCTTCATAGCCACAACAACTTTGCGTGCCTCATCTTCCTTAGAATATTCATTTAGTTGTATACATACAAATGAAATTTCATGAATGAGTATAGTCATGTATATATGATCTCCATGGGATTTAAAAGAGGTTATTTGGTGGCTGGTGTGATGAGAATGGTGTTCGGCTTGATCACTGGTTTTCAGGTGGCGTGGGTGCTTCACAAAATGTCCGGATGTTGAAGACAACCTCAGTGCAGGAGATCGGATTCTGCTGCTTCAATCCCGAATAGCGGTGATAATATGGATGGATCTAATGAACATGATCAATCCCACAATTGATTGGATAGTGGACCGCGTGTCATTGATGCATCAGAGGACTAAGATTTCTTCCCAAGAGTTTTTTTTCTGTCCCACATTGAAATGAAAACATGGGTTGCATTTGGTTTATCAATCAAATCTCTCCACCCAGATGCCATGTTACTCCTCTCCCCCATCTGGTGCCTTCCCACACCAGTTCTTTGTGGGTATTCTCTTAGTACCCAGGCTACCTCCTCCAGACACCCTCCTAGCACCCACAATGCACATGTCTCATAGGTTCTCCACCATGCCCACACCTGTGGGCTTATACACATCCCAGGTGTGCCCTTTGTGGACTAGATTCAAGGCCTTACATTTGGTAATGGTAAACCCTTACGTTCTTCATATGCCTTGGGTGAGGGCTTCAGTTGGCCTTCATGGATGGCCCTAATTTTTAATACGGGATAGAATAAAATTTTTCAAAAAATAAAGTATAACAAATATAATATTCCATATTGAAATACCAAGACCTTCCTCTTTTCTTTCTTCATCTTCAAACAACATCCTTATTTTATTTTTGGAGTAAAAATCCTACATCTTCAATATTACTCTTGTAATTCAATAATAAATGATGCATGGAACTATTCTTAACCTCATGCATTAAATTATAATGCATGGAATCATTGTTTTGAGGGATATGTTCTCCTTTTAACAAATGTATTATTCTTTGAAGATTAGTACAAAAAATATTCTTTTTTATTTCAAAACCATCATCCAATTAGAAGGCATTGGATGGGTCTTTGAATTTCATCATGATATAGATTATTGAATGTAATTCTTCAAATGTTGTAACAATGTGTCATTCTTTGACCTATGATTTGGAACATAAGACCAGTTATATAATCGGGTGATTTAATATGAAGATTTTCCAAGCATAAAATCCAATTTCATATCATTCTGATTCTTTGAGGGACATAATATTTGGAAAAACTTCTCCTCTTCAATCATCATCATCACTTTATCACTACCTTTACATACACATATTTACATCTTATGGACAAAAAATGAAACACTATGATTTACAATATTTCCCTTTGTATTTTATTATCAATATCTCCTAGGCAGATATTTATATGGGTCAATATATGTTCCAATTTTTTCTCCCCCATATTGGCAACCAAATTCAATGGTTTAGTTGGGTATGAAAAAAAATTCCTCCTTCCTTTAAAGAATATATTCATGAATATTTCTGATAGGGATGATCTCACATGGTTCACTTAGTAAAGAGCCTTTGGTTAATCAACTCTAAGTCTACTTGGGAAAACTCGGTGTAGAAAACAAGAGAGATGTGACCAAGGTATTCAATGCTATCCATAAACAACCATATATGTGAAATCATGCTCAAAATGTTTCAATTCTTGACAAAGGGGTTAAAAATAGTTAGATTTATCCATGAAATTCTAAATCCTGCATATACTTCGCCAAATATATTAAAAAGTTCAAGTGAAAAATAAAAATATCCCCCTTTCATCGCATCTTTTCATCAATCAAGAAATATCTCTTAATTGAAATGATAAATACAATTAGGAATAAGGGATGAAATTGTGATTAGAATACCTTAGGTTTCACCTTCTTGAGATGATATGAATTTAAAACAAAATTCATGAAGTAATCCATGACATCATCTCCTTCATATTTGCTCCCCCTCAAGGTGTGAAATTTCATTGATTTACCCTAGTGGAAAATATCATCAGATAATATTCAAGATATTCATATTGATAATCTTCCAATGTGGTAGACTTCAAGTAATTATCAAATCAGGAATTATGAGTCCAACATGTTGTTCTCCGCTTTGTTCATCCAATATTAATCTTTTGAATTACCTATACCATTAATTTCTTAAAATATACTAATGATTATATTTAAAAAAATATTAGGGAATAAGATGGAACACTTGTGAACTTCTTAATAGAAGCACTAGGGATGATAATTCTATCTCAACCCAAGAATTCCTTTCATTGCAACTATAATGTTTCTGGTACTCTTCAAGCTACTGTTTACTCTCCATTTGACATTTTGATCTTCCATTTTCATCATGGACCCTTTAAATCCATTCACCTTCAACTTGTGTGGATTTTTTTCCCTTTCTTCTGCTAGTAGTGAAGTAGCTTCCAATTGTGCATGTTTTTCAATATTCAACATATCCACTTGGCCTGGTGAAACAATTATAAATTTTCATTCATGATTTCTAGCCTTTTTGGACCTTCCACACATTAGTTTTCATACACTTGGGTTGTCATATTATGAAAAACTCTCATTGAATTAAAATTTCTTTCATGTGGAATGACATGTTTCCCTTTTCCCTTTGCTTTAGCTAGTACTTCAACTTCTTCTCTTTACAGTTCTCTAGAAATTAGCAATTGATTGGGAAAAATAACTGAACACTCCATATTAGAATATTTTGATTTGTAACTTCTACATGGATTCATCATTGTCTTCAAGTTACCTTTATTATGTAATATATTAAGATTTTCTTTAGGAATGTCTTCAGTCTATCCCATCTTCTTCTAGATTGATTCTCCTTTTAGTTTCTACTTGCTTCCATTAATTTCCATGGATTGTTTGCAGTGTTTTATGGTATGTCCTTTATTTCCAAAATAGAAGCAATTTTTTTGTTGATATGTCATTCTTGGAATCCAGATTGAGCTTCTTCTTGGGAATAATTTCTATCACGGTTTTTTTACTTCATTGTATTTCATATTTCTAATGGGAGACTTTTCAACTCCTTTTGCTTTCTATTTCCTTTTTTGGGGTCTATTATTATTATCAAAATATTCCCGAGGAATGGTAGGACTAAACTATCACTCATAATAATATTGACCACTTATTTTTTAATTATCACAGAAGTCTTTAAGATACCCAAATCTATTCTTGATAGACAGATTCTTCCTCATCTATGTTTTCTGAATTTTCATTGTAGGATGCTTTATTTCTTCACATCAACATTCCCTAAATTTATTCCTTTCATAATTTTCATATGCTGATGTATTATTATAGAAATAATAATCCTGATTCCTACACTTCCAGAAACACAAACATTAGCCAATATATCTCTTTAATTTTCTTTTCATATTTTCCTTGTTAGATTCAGTGATTTGTAGTTTCTGGAAATGTATTTATTTCTTTGGAGCATATATTTGGGAGTTGTTCTTCTTAAACATCCCAATATCCCTCCTTGAAATTTTGATGGATGTATTCAATTTTTTATCAATGCACATCTTCCCAGCTTTTATCATTGAACTTGTACTTTCATATGCAACTACATTAGTAGAAACAGAAATAATTGGGTTATGGGATACCATCTTATTATAGGATGTTTCCATTGGATTATAGTATGATCTAATGTTTCTTTTGGAGTCATATTCCTTAATGAAAACTTGAGTGGAAATATCTCCTCTTTCACTTGTTTGGGAAGACCAGGCTTGGAGTGATTGCTGATTCTTCAATTTCACCTCTAGCTCTTAACACTTCATGTTGAGTGAGTTCTTCTCATCCTCAACTAATATTAGATTTTTTTACCAATTCTACGTCACCTTTATCTTTTTTTCATGAGTGTTTTTTAATTATTACAAATTGATGTCAATATAATTTACCTTTTTAGCTCTGTCTTCTAATTGATCGTCTTTGAAAAACATAGAGACATTGTGCAACTTTTCAAATTCATGGAAATATTCTAAAAATTCCATTTCAAAGAATTATTTCTCACAAATAATTCCCTAAAGTTTTTTATTGACTTCATCATATCTGTCATTGCAAAGAGAAATTTTTTCTTTCTATTCATCACATGTTTTATGAGAGTGTTGGATAGACCAACCCTTTTAGCCAACGCCTCTTACATGGCATCAGTTTCTTCTTCCGACTCTAATTTTTCATCTTGAAGAGTACTAATTCTTATAGCAATGTGTCTTGAAACTTCTCTAGGTAATTTATTCATATGATCCTTGTATGATGTATGAATATCACTAATTGATCTATCCTTATCACATCTTGAGTAGGATTCATCAGAATAGACATAATAATAAATGGAATTATCACATGTTTTACCTTTCAGATTACCTTCAGTAGAAGGTATCTCCCCATTAGCATTAATATTCTTCTACATCTTCCTTGCATGTTTCTTATTTCGATTCTTTTGAGTATTGGTGCATATCTCCATTTGAGTTTTTTCACTCGTCTCATCGAATCTGCACTTCATAAAGACTCCCTTGTATCTTTTAGAGGTAACCTCGCTCTAATACCAATTGAACTGCCCAGATTAGTGTGAATCACTGAGAGGGGGAGGGGTAAATCATTGATCCATTTAAATATTTCTAAAAAATAATTATTTTCAATTAAACCTCTATGGTTGGTTAAATCCTAAATCCATGCTTCCTGTGTCTATCAGACTTACCTCAGATGATGCTATAAATATGATGGAAATGAACACAAGGATTTACAAGGTTCTATTCAAAGACCTACTCCTTGTTGTGATGGTTATTCCCCCAACACATATTTTCCACTATAATACTTTTATCAATTACAATGGTCAATACAGAGTCCCATTGTATATCTCTTGACTCCCATAGGAGGGTATTTATACTTCATCGCACAACGTTAACTGATTCCCACAGGCCTGATCTAGAGTCTCACTGAAGTCTTCTTCTCCTCCCTATATCTCACATGGTTCTTCAAGATCTCGAGTCACATGAGAAGCTTCCTTCTTTTTTTTCTTGATTAACTATGGATGGATATGATGATATTCCCTCATGAGATTTCTGAATTAAACTTTCTCGTGAATCTCTTCAAGAATCTTCAACAGCCTTTGATAAGGTCGGTTGGCCTTGCTTAATAACTCTGATCCCTTTTCTGATCATTCCTCAGTCTCAACAATGCTCAGGCAATTATTTCTTCTTCTCATGAATACTTGGCCTCAATAAGATTTTTTCTAATGGTTCACCCTACTTATTCAAGAATATTATGTTCAAGAATGATCTTGCACAACATCAGCACTATCTCTCTTCTTACATTCTCAAACACTATCAACTTAGATAAAAGTTATTCTTTAATTCTATCTGGCTTTAGTATCAATTCTCATTCACATCATGCATTAATTTCATGGGTATCTCAACTTAATTCTCACAAGTACATATAATTATGCACAATTATATGAAAGTATAGTTTGTTTCTTTTAATCCCAAACACACATTGTCCACTTGAATCAATGGTTTGGGTTCAATGTGTGTATGTCATGGACATGCATGCACTTCTTTCTTGGTAAAAAACACTATATCTTCTTCACTTTTGGTTCTTATCAAGCACGCACTTGTTCTTTTTAATTCATTCAATTTTATATGACATGTGGGTGTTTAAGCTTGAATCTTGTTCAAACCAGAATGGGTGTGATCTTTTGTGCATACGACTGCCTCTTCTCCTCTTGTCACATGTTAGTTCATGTATGCATGCAATACTCCTTTTCGTGAGTAATTCTCTTTAAAAAACAATGAACAGCCTCAGGTTGCATCAAATTAAGCACATGAGTGTGTGCATGTACTCACATCCCTTTGTTCTTAAGGTCCCTCAAGCCTCTTCTTCCTTATTTATTCTTTTCCTTTCACTTGGTTTGGATGTGTTTATTTCATAATTGTGTGAGTTCTTCTTTTCAAAACCCGAATGTGTATATTCTAAACTTGTATTCATATTCTTCTTATATATCAAGGTATCTCAAAGGAACACATGATTCATAGAGGCTTCATGCTTCATTATGTGTTACTCTAACAAGGGAGGTGGAGAGAACTATCCCTATTTGGTTTTTACAAACCAGATTATTCACAAGGCACAATGAGGGTTTGTTAAACCGGTCGTGTGTCTGTGAGTTTCCTTCACACATAAGGTTTAGAATCATTCAGAAACCAAGGGTTTTCATGGTTCTCTTTTGTGCAAGGGATTTACAGGACACCTTCATGCAAGAGATGTGTAGCACATATTCTTCGCGTAGCTAGGCTACGCAGAACTCTTCCTTTCACAAACCAAAGAGGTTTCCTTTAGCACTATTTCTTTAGAGAAACAAGAGCTCGTTATTATGTGATGGCAGAAACATTTTTTTGGGTCGGTGTCTCTCTTTTTATTGGTGAGTAACAATGCATATCTCCACGTTCAAATCCAAGGAATTCAAATTTTTGAATTGTTGATATCTTTGCCTTTGAATATTTCAACTGTAGGATAAGATTACCTTAATTTCTCAATTTTTTTCTCTTCAATGTGGGCATCCTGATTTCTTGGTGTAATCCTCATGTGCAAGAATTTACAAATTCATGCAAATCATCTTCTCAATGCATGCTCAACTGTGGAGATTTCTTCATATAATCAGCAGCATTGCCTGCCTCAACTTCCTTGGAATATTAATTTAGTCGTATGCATGAAAATAATATTTCATGCATGAGTATAGTCATGTCTAGATGATCTCCATGGGATTTATTGGAGGTTTTTTGGTGTCTGGTGTGATGAGAATGGTGTCTAGATTCATCATTGGTTTTTGGGTGGCATAGTTGCTTCACGGGATATCCGAAGGTTGAAGACTACCTTGGTGGAGGAGATCAGATGGCCCTACTTCAATCCCTAACTGCGGAGATCATATGGATGTACCAGATGCGCATGATCAATCCCATGATGGATTGAATAGTGGAATGCATGTTTGTGATGCATTAGATGTCTGAGATTTCTTCCAAATAATTTTTTCTATCCCACATTGAAACGAACACACGAGATGCATTAGGTTTATAAATAAATTATCATCACCCTGATGTCAGATTACTCCTCACCCCCCTCTGGTGATTCCCCACGCCAGTTCTCTATGGTCATGCTCTTGGAACCCACTCTTCCTCCTCCAGTCGTGCTCCTAAAACCATCTATGCACTCACCGTATGGGTTCACCACCGTGCATTCACCTGCAGGCTTATACACGGCCCAAATGTGCCTCTTGCAGGATGGCTTTGAGGCCTTCCCTTAGGGAATGGTAGAATCTAGGGTCCCATATATTCCTCGGGTGAGGGCTTCAGCTAGCCTGTATGGTTGGCCCTAATTTTTTATAAGGGACAGAATAAATGTTTTCCAAAAAAACGTATAACAAATATAATATGCCACTTCCAAATAGCAAGCCCTTCCTCCTTTATTTCTTCATCTTCAAACATCATCCTTATTTTATTTTTGGAATAAAAAATCCAGCATATTCAATATTCCTTTTTTAATTCAATAATAGATGATGCATCGAACTCTACTCCACCTCATGCAATAAATCAAAATGCATGGAATCATTGTTTTGAGCGATAAGTTCCCTTTTAAACACATGTATTCTTCTTTGAAGATCAGCACAAACAATATTTTGTTTTAATTCACATCCTTCATACAATTACAAGGCATTGGATGGATCATCCAATTTCATCATGCAATAGATTATTGAATGGGGTTCTTCAAATGTTATAATAATGTGTCATTATTTGAAACATGATTTGGAACTTAAGATCAGTTCTACAATCTTATGAATTAATATAGAGAATTTCCAAGCATGACATCCAATGTCATTTTATAGTTATTTTCCAAGGGACATAATCTTTGGAACAACTTCTCCTATTCAATCATCATCATCACTTCATCACTACCTTTCAATACATATATTGGCATTTTATTGACAACAAATGCTACACTATGATCTACAATATTTCCCTTTTTATTTTATTATCAGTATCCCTTTGGCACACTTTTATAAGGATCAATATATGTGTAAATATTTTTGCTCCCTTATTGGAACCCAAATGCAAAGGTTTCGTGGCGTTTGAAAAAAAATTTCCTCTTTCCTTTCAATAATATCTTCTTGAATATTTTTGATAGGGTTGATATCACATGGTTCACTTAGCAAAGAGTCTTTAGTTCATAAAATCTAAGTCTACTTGCGAGAACCTGGTGTAGAAAATAAGAGAGATATGACCAATGTATTCAATGTTGTCCATAAACAACCATACATGTGAAATCATGCTCAAAATGTTTCAATACTTAACTAAGGAGTTGAAAATAATCATATTTATCCATGAAATTCTAAATCCTGCACATACTTCTCCAAACATATTAAAATTTTCAATTGCAAAGAAAAATCTCCCACATTCATCCCATATTGTCATCAATCATGAAATCCCCCTTAATTTACATGATAAATACAATAAATAATAATGGGTGAAAGTATCATTGGAATACCTCACATTTAACCATCTTGAGAAGATATGAATTTTAGGATTTTTCAGGAATTAATCCATGACATCATCTCCTTTATATTTTATCCCCCTCAAGGGGTGGAATTGATTTAAATTACCATGGTGGAAAAAATCATCATATAATATTTAAGATATTCATATTGATAGTCTTCCAATATGGAACACTTCCTGTAATTATCAAATCATGAATTATGACTCCAAATTGTTGTTCTCCACTTTGTTCATCCAATTTTTATCTTTTGAATAACCTTCACTATTAATTCCCTAAAATTTAAGAACATGTATATGAAAAAAAATATAAGTTAATAAGATGAAACACATGTGAGATTCTTAATTGAAGCATTGGGACTAAGAATTTTCTCTCAACCCAATAACTCATTTCCTTGCAGATCTAAAATGTATGGTACTATTAATGTTGGTGTTTCCTCTCTATTTTGAAATATTTATCTTTCATTGTCATCAGGGACCCTTTTAATTCCATTCACCTTAAACTTGTGTGGATTGTTTTCCCTTTTATCTACTAGTTGTGAAGTAGCTTCCAATTGTGCATGTTTTTTAATTTTCAGCATCTCCATTAGTCCTGGTAAAATAGTTGTAAATTTGTTTGCATGATGTCCAACCTTCTTTCACCTTCCACACAGTAGTTTTGAGAAACTTGGGTAGTCATCTACTAACAACCTCTCCTGAAATTTTAATTTTCCTTCAGGTAGAGTGAATTGTTTCCCTTTATACTTTGCTTTAGCTAGTACTTCATCTTCTACTCTTTATAGTTCTCTAGAAATTTAAAATTTATTGGGATAGGTAGCTAAACAATCCTTCTTAACATATTCTGATTTGGAGCTTCCACATGGCTTCTTTATTGTATTCAAATTACCCTTCTTAGGTTACGTATTAATATTATCTTAAGGAATGTCTTCAGTTAATCGCATCTTCTTCTGGATTGATTCTCCTTTTAATTTCAACTTGATTCCATTTATTTATATGGATTATTCTTATTGATCCATGGTATGTCCTTTCTTTCCACAATAGAAGATTCTTTTCTTTGTTGATATGTCATTCTTGGAATCCAGTTTGAACTTATTCTTGGGAATAATTTCTTTCACTATTTTCTTGACTTCATTTTATTGCATATTCCCAATGGAAGACTCTTCAACTCCTTTTTATTTATCTTTCCTTTTTTGTGGTATATTATTATTATCAACATGTGCCTGAGTCATGGTAGGAATAAACTAGCACTCATCATAACTTTGACCACTTATTTTTCAATTATCACAGAAGTATTCAAGATACTCAAATTTGTTCTTGATAGAGAGATTCTTCCTCATCTGTGTTTTCTACCTTTGCTTTCTAGGATTCTTCATTTCATCACAAATAATTTCCCTGAATGTATGCCTTTCATAATTTTCATATGCTCACATATTATTCCAGGAATCATTTTCCAGATTCCCAAACTTACATCAACACCAACAGTATCCAATAAATCTCCTTCTTTTTATTATCGTATTTTCCAAGCTAGATTTAGCGCTTTGTTGTTTATGGAATTGTATTTATTTATTTGGGTAATCCATTTGGGACTTGTTCTTCTTAATCATCCTAGTATCCATCCTTCAAATTTTTATGTATGTATTCACATTTTTATCAATGTACATCTTTCCTGCTTTTATCTTTGAACCTATACATGCATATGCAACTGCATTAGTAGAAATAGAAATAACTGGGTTCTGGGATACCTACTTCATGGAGGATGTTTCCATTGGATTAGAGGATGATCTGATGATTCTTTTTGGATAATATTCCTCATTGAATACTTTAGTGGTGGAATCTCTTCTTTCAGTTGTTTTGGAAGCTCAATCTTGGAGTGATTGTTGATTCTTCAATTTCACTTCCAGCTCTAAAAACATCATTTTGAGGGAGTTCTTCTCATCCTAAACTGATCTCAGCTTTCTTTCCCAATTATACTTTAGCTTTATCATTTGTTATTTAGAAATATTTTTTTATTATTGAAAATATATGTCAATATCCTTTAAGTTGTCAGCTCTGTATTCTAGTTGAGAATATTTGACAACCATAGAGACTTTGTGAAAATTTTCAAATGCATGGAAATCTTCTAAAAATTACATTTCAAATAATTCTTTCTCACAAATACTTCCCTGTAATTTTTCAGTGACTTTATCATATCTTTAATTGAAAATAGAAATTGTTTATTTCTTTTCCATTACACGTTTTCTAAGAGTGTCAGATAGACCAACCCTTTTAGCCAATGTCGCTTCTTGTCATCATCTTCTTCTTCCAGCTATCATTTTTCCTCATGAAGAGTACTAATGCTTGAAAAAATGTGTCTTGCCACTTCTCTAGGGACTTTCTTCTTATTATCTTTGAGTGCTATATGAAGAAAACTAATTGATCTTTCATCATCACAGCTTGAGCTGGATTTATCAGAATAGTCATAATAATAAAAGAAATTATCACATGTTATAGCTTTCAGATTACCTCCAGTAGAAGGTGTCTCCCCATTAGTAGTAAGATTCTTCTTTATCTTCCTTTCCCATTTCTTCTTTCTATTATTTTGAGTATTGGAACATATCTCCATTTTAGGTTTTTCACTAATCTCTTAAAACATGTACTTCATAAAGACTCCATTGGATATTTTAGAGGTAGCCACTCACTGATACCTATTGAAGTTCCCAGATCAATGTGAATCATTGACAGGGGGAGGGGTGAATCAAAGATCTCTTTAAATATTTTTAAAAATTGATTCTTTCCAATTAAACCTCTATGTTTGGTTAAAGACTCTATCAACTCTTCTTGTGTCTCTTAGACTTACCTCAGATGATGCTTTAAATATAAAGGCATTAAACACAAGTATTTACAAGGATCTATTCAAGGACCTACTACTTATTGTGTTGGTTATTCTACCAAACACAGATTCTCCGCTATAATATTTTTATCAAATACAATGATCGATAGAAATTACCATTGTATATCTCTTGAGTCCCATAGGATGGTCTTTATATTGCATCCCATGGTGTTACCAGAGTCCCACTAGCCTGCTCCAGAGTCTCACTGAAGTCTTCTACTTCTCCTTGAATCTCACTGGGTTCTTCTAGCTCTCGAGTCACATGATCAGCTTCCTTCTTTGTTATTTCTTGATTCACAATGGATGGATCTTCTTATCTTCCCTCATGAGCTTGTTGAATCACACTTGCTCGTGAATCTCTTCAAGAATCTTCAACAGTCTTTGATAAGTTCGGTTGACCTTGCTCAATAACTCTGATCACTTTTCTGATCAGTCCTTGGTCTCAACAATGCTCGGGTAATTATTTATTCTTCTAATGAAGACCTGACATCACGAAGATGTGTTCTAATGGTTCACACAACTACATCAATAATATAATGTGAAGGAATGATCTTGCACAATATCAACACTATCTCTCTTCTTGGATTCACAAAAACTGTTAACTCGTATAAAGATCATCTTTTACTATTCCTGGCTTCAGTCTCTATTCTCATTCCCTTTAGTCATGAATTTCATGGGTATTTCAACTAACTTCTCACACGTTCATATGATTATGCACGATTTTATGCATGTATAGTTTTTTTCTTGTAATCCCAAACACACATTTCTCTCTTGAATCAATGGTTTAGGTTCAATATGTGTATGTCACGCATATGCTTGAACTTCCTTCTTGGTGAAAAACACATTCTCTTCTTCAATTTTGGTTCTAAGTACACACACTTGTTTTTTTAATTCATTGAATTTTATATTACATGTGGGTGTTTAAGCTCGAAATTCTTCAAACCTGAATGGGTGTGATCCTTTGTGAATATGGTTGCCACTTCTCCTCTTGTCGGATGTGCGTGCTTTTATGCATGTAGTACTCTTTTTCATGAGTCCTTCTCTTTACACAACTATGAACATAATTAGGTTGCTTTACGTTAAGCACATGAGTGTGTGCATGTACTCACTTCTCTTTGGTCATAAGGTCCCTCGAGCCTCTTTATCTCTTTTTTTTCTTTTAATTGCACTTGGTTTGGAAGTGTTTATTTCATAAGTTTGTGAGTTCTTATTTTCAAAACCTGAATGGGTATGTTCTTTCATTGGTTTCTTATTATTCTTCTATCTGCAGGTATCTCATACAAACACATGAAACAGAGAGGCTTCTTTATTCTTTATGTGTTACTAAAACAAGGGAGGTGGATAGAACTATACCTATTTGGTTTTCACAAACCAGATTCTTCACAAGTCACAATGAGGGTTTGTTAAACTGATCGTGTGTCTGTGGGTTTCTTTCTCACAGATGGTACAAGATCTTTTGTGAACTAAAGGGGCTCATGGTTCTCCTTTTCACAAGGGATGTGCGGGACTCCTTCGTGTAAGAGATGTGAAACACATATTCTTAGCATAGTTAAACTGTGCGGAACTCTGCCTTTCACAAACTAGAGAGGATCGCTTTGGCTCTTTTTCTTCAATGAAACATGAGCTCCTTATTTTGTGATGGTAGCAAAAAAAATTTGGCTCGGTGCCTCTCCTTTTATAGGTGAGTAACAACATGTATCTCCACATTAAAATACATGGAATTCAAATCTTTTAATAGTCGAGATCTGTGGCTTTGAATATTTCAACTACAGGATAAGATTTCTTTAATCTCTCGGTTCGTTTCTCTTCAACGTGGGCTTTGTGATTTCTCTGTGTAATCCTCATGTGCATGCATTTTTTAATGCATGAAAATAATCTTCTCAATTCAAGATCAATCATGGAGAATTCTTCATATCCTCAACATATTTTCATGCATCAACTTCCTTGGAATCTTCATTTAGTCGTATGCATGCAAATGAAATTTCACTCATGAGTATCATTATGTATAGATGGTCTCTATAGGGTTTAACTGAGGTTCTTTGGTGGTCGGAGTGATGAGAATAGTGTCGGAATTCATAACTAGTTTTTAGGTGGCACAGGTGCTTCATCGGATGTTTGGAGGTTGAAGACAACTTCAGTGGAGGAGATCAAATGGCCCTCCTTCAATCCCAAACCATGGGGATCAGATGGATGGATTGGTTGCGTGTGATCAAGTTCTCCTTGTTGTGTTGGTTATTCCCCCCAACATAGATTCTCCACTATAATCTTTTTATCAATTAAAATGGTCAATTAAGTGTCTCATTGTATCTCTCCTGAGTATCATAGGAGGGTCTTCATACTGTATTACACAGTGTTACTAGAGTCCCACTTGCCTGCTCCAGAGTCCCACTAAAGTCATCTTATCCTCCCTAAATCTCACAAGGTTCTTATATCTCTAGATTCACATGATCAGCTTCTTTATTTGTTCTTTCAAGATTCACTATGGATGGATATTCTAATCATCCCTCACGTGCTTACTGAATCACCCTTTGTTTTGAATCTCTTCATGAATCTTCAATAGCCTTTTCTAAGGTCTGTTGTCCTTGATCAATAATTCTGATCACTTTTCTAATTAGTCCTCAGCCTCAACAATTATCGGGCAATTATTTCTTCTTCTAATGAAGAAATGGCCTCACTAAGATGTGTGCCAATGGTGTACACAACTTCTTCAAAAATATAATGTGCAAGAATGATCTTTCACAATATCAGCACAATCTATCTTCTTGGATTCTCAAACACTTTCAACTTTTGTAAAATATATTCTTTAACTCTGTCTGGCTTCAGTATCTATTCTCATTCACTTAAAGAATGAATTGAATGGGTCTCTCAATTTAATTCTCACATGTGAATATGATTATACACAATTGTAAACATGTATAGTGTGTTTCTTGTAAGCCTGAACACACATTGTTCTATTGATTCTATGGTTTTGGTTCAATGTGAGTATGTCATACACATGAATGCACTTCCGTCTGGGTCAAACTCACTTTCTCTTCTTCAATTTCGGTTCTTAGCTCACACAAACTTTGCCTTTTTAATTCATTCAATTTTATATGACATGTCTGTGTTTAAGCTTGAATATTCTTTAAACCCAAATGGGTGTGATCAATTGTGCATAAGGTTTCCTCTTATCCTCTTCTCACATGTGAGTGCATGTATTCATGCACTACTACTTCTCATGAGTATTTATCTTTAGACAGCCTTGCATAGCCTCGGGTTGCTTCAAATTAAGAACATGAGTTTGTGCATATAATCACTACACTTTGGTTATAAGGTCCTTCAAGCCTCTTCTCCCCTATTTCTTATTTTCCTTTCACTTGGTTCGGATGTGTTTATTTCATAAGTGAATGAGTTCTTATTTTCAAAACCTGAATTGGTATGTTCGTCCCTTGGGTTCTTAATCTTCTATCTCGAGGTATCTCACACAAAAACATGAACCAGAGAGACTTTGTGCTTCTGTATGTGTTAATCAAACAAGGGGGGTGCAGAGCACTATCCATGTTTGGTTTTCACAAACCATATTCTTCACAAGTAATGAAGAGGGTTTGTTAAATCGATCAGGAGTTTGTGGGTTTCCTTCACACAGAGGGTGTAGAATCCCTCAAAAACCAATGGGGTTTGTGGTTCTCCTTCACACAAGGGACATGCGGGCCTCCTTTTCACAAGATATGTGCATCACCTCTTCTTCACGAATCTAGGTTGCGCAGAACTCTACCATTCACGTACCAGAGAGGTTCGCTTTAGCTCTGTTTCTTTAAAGAAACGGGAGCTCCTTCTTATGATATTCCATCGAAATTTTTTGGCATGGGGCCTCTCATTTAATAAGAAAGGAACAATGTGTATCTCTGTATTAAAATCCATGTAATTAAAATATTTTAATAGCTGAGATTGTTGGCTTTGAATATTTCAAATGCAGTATAAGATTTCACTAATTTATCAGTTTTTTTTTCTTCAATGTGGGCTTCCTGATTTCTCGGTGTAATCCTCATGTGCATGCGTTTTCAAACGCATACAAATAATCATCTCCATGAAAGCTTAATTGTGGTTATTTATTCATAGCCTAAAAATCTTTGTGTGCCTCATCTTCCTTGGAATCTTCATTTAGTCATATGCATACAAATGAAATTGCATGCATGAGTATCATAATGACCAGATGATCTCTACGGCCTTGACCAGAGGTTCTTTACTAGCTGGAGTGATGAGAATGGTGTCCAGCTTCATCACTAGTATGAAGGTGGTTTGGGTGCTTCATGGGATGTTCAGAGGTTGAAGATAACCTATATGGAGGAGATAGGACATCCCTATATCAATCTCAAACTATGGAGATTAGATGGATGGACCGGATGTGCATGATCGATCCTGCAATTGATTATACAGTGGAATTCATGTCTACAATGCATCGGACGACTAAGATTTATTGTGGATAATTTTTTTCCATCCCACATCGAAACAAACATGTGGGGTACATTTGGTTTATCAATCAACTCTCGTCACCCTGAAGCTAGATTACTCCTCTCCCCCCACCATTGTCACCCCACACTATTTCTCAATGGGCATGCTCTTAGTGCCCACTCTACCTCCTCTGGGCATGCTCCTAGAACTCATTAATCACTCTCTGCATGAGGTCACCACCATGAGCACACCTGTGGGGTTATATATAGCTTGCATGTGCCTCTTGTGGGTTGGCTTCAAGGCCTTCCATTTGTGCATAGTAGACCCTTGGGTCCCGCATATGCCTTGGGTGAGAGATTCAGCCAGCATGCATGGTTAGCCCTAATTTTTTATAAGGTAGAGAATAAACATTTTCAAAAAAAGTATAACAAATATAATATTCCACCTTCAAATACCAAGCTCTCGCTCCTTCCTTTCTTCATCTTCAAACAACATCCTACTTTTATTTTTGGAATAACAAATCCAACATCTTTCGAATTCCTATTTTGATTTAACAATAGATGATGCATTGAACTCTTCTTCACCTCACGCATTAAACATAATGTATGGAATCATTATTGTGGGTGATATGTTCTATTTTAAACACATGTCTTATTCTTCAATGATCAGTACAAACAATCATCTTTTTTAATTCATAACCTTCATCCAATTAGAAGTATTTGGATAAATCTTATACTTTCATCATGAAATAGAGTATTTCATGGGGTTATTCAAATGTTGTAACAATGTTTCATTCTTTGACACATGATTTGGAACTTAAGACTAGTTCTACTATCGTTTGAATTAATATAGAGGTTTACCAAGAAATACATACAATGTAATTTCATACTGATTCTCCGAGGGACATAATATTTGGAAAAACTTCTCCTCTTCATTCATCATCATCACTTCATCACTACATTTACATACACATATTGACATCTTATTGACAACAAATGTAACATTATGATCTACACAGTGGTTTTACATGCTTTTATGGTTGGGAATGAAGCAGTTTTGATATAGGGAGATCAAGTTGTAGCATATAGGTCTCAAAAATTGAGGCCACACGAATGGAATTACCCTACGCATGACCTCATGGTAGTTATAGTTTTTTATGCTTTGAATTTTTGGCATAATTATCTTTTTAGAGAAAATTTTACTATATATACTAATCACAATATGTTAAAGTATATTTTTTCCCAATGAGGATTGAATCTCTAGAAGTAGAGGTTAGTTTAATATATACAGTCATTTGATTTTGACATATCATATACACCCGAGAAGGGAAACAGTGTTTCTGAAAATTTAAGATGGAAATATCATACTCATGTTATTCATGAGTTTAGTGTTCAGTGGAAGATGATGAATTTACTAGCTAAGATTCATGTTGTGGCTCGAGACGGTTAATTAAATATGACTCTCATATTAGTTTTAGTGGAGTATACAATTTTGTTCTGGATTAGAAACATGTAGTATGAAAATATATAATTTTTTCCTTAAGGTAAATCCTTGAAGATGGGGAGTCACCTTTTGATTTACCATAGATGAGGAAGATATCATATATGTCAATAATTATATTGTAGTGCCTATGATTATTGCAGAGGATCTGATGAATGAATTTCATGCCTCAAATTGGGTGGTGCATCTGAGTTTGAAAAAATGTATCGAGAATTATTTTAACTGTATTGATGGCCAGACATGAAAAATTAGATTGCATGGTTCATGAAAAGATGATACACCTTTCAACAAGTAAAGTAAAGGCATCAATACCCCATAGGTTTACTATATCCATTTCCTATTATGAAATGGAAGTGGGATGATGTTACCATGGACTTTGTGGTGGTTCTATAGCAGATTCCTAAGAAAAATGATGTTATTTTGGTGCTTGTGCACCAACTAATGATAGTAACACATTTCTTACCTATATGGGTGGATTTCTCAGTGGACCACTTGGGAGATTTGTATATTTAGTAGATAGACTATCTGCACGGATTCCCATGGAGTATTGTTTTAGATCATGACTCAAACTTTACTACTCTCTTCTGGTAGGTCTTGAAGAAGTCACTTGGGACATAGGTTATACTTATTACGAATTTCCACCCATATACTTATGGGTTTTCAGAGCATAATATACATATTTTGGAATATATGCTTCGGTCATGTGTTCTTAACATTGGTGGTTCATAGTAGAATCACCTAGCATTGGTGGAATTCACCTATTACAAAATTTAACAAGAAAATATTCAGATGATACAAAATGAAGCTTTTTATCATAGTCCATGTAGATTTCCTCTATTTTGGATAGAGGTAGGTGAGTCAAAACTATTGGGACTGAGTCCTAGGTAGGAGACGTTGAAGTAGGTTCAATTAATTAGAAAACATATGGCTACAACTCATAGTATACATAAGTCATATATTGATCGATGATGAAAACCCCTTGAGTTTTTAGTGGGTTATCATGTGTTCCTTTAGGTGTCACCATGATTGGGACACCAAAGGATTTCGTGACATAAAATTTTGGCACCCTGGTTTGTTGGAACATTTGAGGTTTTGGAGAGAATCATGCCAGTGGTATACCGATTGGGTCATCCATATAGGTATAGTGCTACGAATGATGTTTATCATGTGTCATGGTATCCGTAGCATCACCCTAACCCTTTTCATATGATTGATTTGGATGATATTGAGAATGAGACTAATGAACACTTTGAGGGCCATCTGTTACTTGTTGTGGATCAAAGTGAGAAAGTGATGGGGATAAGGATTGTGATGATAGTTTTTATTTTGTGGAAACATGGCCCTGTTTTAGACAAAACATGGGAGAGATAAGTTAATATGTTGGATTAGTGGCCCAATTTTTTACCTAAAAATATTCTAGATACTTGGGAGTATAGATGGAGGAAGTGCTATTATAAGGTGGAAAGATTGTAAGATCCTCACCATTTCTAGAGATGTATTGAGCTCATTCATGGGTACTATTTTTTCTTTATTTAGAGTATATCTTGTTTTTTATTCCAAGTAATGTTTTTTTGTGAAATTGGATAATTTTATAAGGAAATGGGGTATTGCACGGTTGGATAATTGTTTTCCTAAACAATGTGCCCAAGCCAGAAAACCACATAAATCCAAACATAGAGAATTAGCATTGTTGGTGCACAATTTTTCACAATGTGTTACTTTACTGTAGTAACCATGAAACTCCCTGAGATTAGGTTCCTCATTAGGTGAATAGATAGGGAAAATCATTCCCCCCTTATAAGAAGTCTAGAGCGTAGAAAATTAAACCCTCCAAAATTCATTTAAAATTTTAAAACCCCCCTTCTTATATCCCAAAACCACCTAGATCGACCATAACCATTTTCAAGAATTTTTTGAGGTTCCTGGATGGATTCAAGGTATTCAAAACTCCTTTCTTGGAAAATAGAATCCCAGATTGAATATCTTCACCTCTCTTGGTAGGATATTCTCATTCTGATTATTTTCCCTTATCTCTCTCATCTTTCTTGCATCCTTTGAATGAATTTTTTCCTCCATTGGTAGTGGATCAAGATCTAGTTTTCCATGTATCTAATCCATTTGATCTTGAATCTAGGTTTTGGATCTAGATCTGATTCTTTTTCATGATCTTTAATATTTTTCTTCAATTTAGGATTTCCATCGGCATGAATCCATCTACGATATTGTGGTAGGTGGTCTAAATTAAAAATCCAATAGTCTTTATTTAATTACATGTATGTAATTATAAAACTTTAACTTCCATTATTTGGAAATCTCATTAAGGATTGAATAAATTTAATTTAATTTTCATGTGATAATGATTTCGGATAAATTGGGGGATATTTTTATTTGTGGATTTGGATTAAATAATTGGTCAATTAATTAATTGAATATTATTATTGTGAAATCAATGGGATATTGGGATTGTAAAATTGGTAAATTAATATGGTTATGAATTAATTAGAAATGAGGATTATGAGATTGTTAGATTAACCTAAATGATTTAATGGTGAATTGGTTATATTTTTTCCATGTGATTAAAGTGATGAACCAATATTAAATTGATAATTGAATAGGTACCCCATGAAAATAATTTCAAAAATAAGTTTAATTATGAATAACCTTGATGTTTATAAAATTATGATATATGTGATATTGTGATACATTTGATTTTGTGATATATATGTGTGGGACATGGGTTGATGATTCAAAATATCATATGTGAATGACTGATATATGTGTGTGGGATATGGAATGAGGATTCAAAATCTTATAATAATAAATTAGTTGTGGGACACATACTGATTCTTCAAATACTGATAGGGTTCTATATATGGAACTCTAGGCCCAAAATGTGGGCATTGGACTAAAGTTCCAATTGGATATGATATTGAATTGAAATTAAATGGATAATGAAATCCCATGTGTTATAATTAAATGTGAATTGAAAATGTGTTATGGTTCAGACTCCAGCATGGGCTAAATTAGGTATTGAGAGATTGGGTGTCTTTAGGAACCTGAGGGATTATATAGTTAAATAAAGAAAATTTGAAAATTTAAAATATTAACTTTATTGGTTGTATTTTATTTTCTCTATAATTGAAAAAACATTTATGGACTGGATATTTTTTAGACACTTTTGGTGGGGGGATACTGAGTTGTACTCACACCCAGCTCGGGCTACCTGATCAGTACCTAAATAGTCTTCATGTTTATCAGACAAGATAATGGAAACAGTCCTATATTAGATGGATGATTTGGGATAAAAAACATATTAGGGAACTAAAATTGGAGTCTTAACTCTCTTGGGGTTTTATATGTATTTATTTTTCTTTTTTATTATACACTTGACACTTATTTTAGCATGGAATATCTAGTGTTTTATTTTGGATATTGTATTCCTGTTTTAGTCCTCATGTGATACTAGTTTGTCTGATTATTGGTTATTAAAATCATGTTATTGTTTGTTTACTTCCACTATTGGGATAAATTGATCAATAGGGTATAGTCTATCCTTGATCAATAATATATCCTCACTGTTAGTCGACAACATCTAGTGTATGAGGAGGTGCACCTAATGTTACGTAACCGACTAGTTCAGGCCATTGGTGTGTGGAACCTGATCGTGACGTTAAAGTATGATACTGCAATTTTTTATTTTTTATGAAGATGAGGGTGTTCCACATGATTCATGTTATTATTCATAACTTTAGCTAGTTGATCTGGTATTTTCATGATGTTTTTTGCTCCCATTCCCATTAGGTTTGGAATCTCAATGGGGAAATCGTCACATTGATTATCACATTGATTTTTGGAATAGTTTCTCATATTTTTCACCCTTAAAAATTAAAAATAAATAAAATACAATTTGGGGGATTGATTAATTATCTAATTAGCATATAAATATGAAACTACGAACAAAGAAGGAATAACATATTAATGAAAATTATATCATAACATATGATTTCCTAAGTTTCAATATATGTTATAGATATTGATAGAATTATTCATTGGGTTATTATTAATTTTTTCTATTAAAATTTCCATAAATAAATAGAAAAACCTAGGATATAAACTATAGTCACCCAATCTGTTTAAACATATTATTACAAGATTTTAAGCACAATTATCCATGAAATAAAGACCAAGGATTGAAAAGTCTAGTGTCATTGAATACTAGGTACATAGTTAGAAAACATGAAACTAGAATAAATATTTATTTTTAAATCTCCATAATGATATCCTAACTCACTTTGAGCTCCTATAACTACATAGGATAACCTGGGAAATACATATACAAATGGGGTGAGCTAAACATCCCAGTAAGTGAATAAACATGGGAATGAAACATATCACATGAGTTAAAAAGGCATAACATGATTACATTAAAGACACAAATCGTGAATACAAATATGGAATAATAACATATGTAACATGGAATAAAATGATCGAGGAAATATTATAATGTGGTAGCAATATATAACATGACATAAAAATGATTTGAGCCTAACTTCTAAGACTATATCACATAGTGTAAAAAGTTCTATAATGGATTAGGTTTACTCCCTAATACCATACATAAAGTATAATGAGAATAAAAAATTACACAATTAATTATAATTCTATGTAGGCACACCCATCATAGCATGATCTAGAACATTTCTTCCACATAAATAATCAAATATAAAGAATAAACATACGAGTTACCAGTGGATTGAAATGGGCATCATAATCATGTCCTAAGGTATAAACAAAGGATGTATCATATTGGTATCTATGAAATAATGGATTAATATCATACTTATAAATTCATAAAGTTAAAAATAGGAATATATCATGATAAATTATTTCCAATTAATGCAAAAACAAGAAAACTTATGGTTAGGTAACCTTGAAAACGTGCTCATTAAGCATGGTTTTAAGAGAAGAGGTAAAGAGTCTTTAAAAGGGGAAAGAGAATAATCATTTACATAAAACTAGAATTAAACAAAAATGTATTTAAAAATAATAATTAATTTTATTTATAACTCATATTCATTTTAAAACATTTCATTCAATGGTACATTTAAATGGACAAAGAAAATATAGAAGATCAATTTAATCGGATTTTCAGAAGGATTTAAGAACATAACCTTTAATAAAAGAATAAAACTATCCGATAAAGATTAAATAAACATGATATACATGTGTGAGATATATATAAATAATATATATGAATTATATAATAATAATTAAGTGATAATTTGAGGAAGATAAAGATAAAAAATAACATAAAGAAAATATGGGGGTTCAGAAAGATCTTTTAACTTATGTCTAAATGCATTATCCACATTCACTTAATGTCCTAGATAATGAAATTAAATTAATTAATTACTTAAATAAGAACCTATTATACATGTATTTTATGTATTAAAATTTTATTATGTTCATCTATGTCTATTTCTATGAGTTGTAGAGTTTAATTCCTTCATTCTAGGAGCATTCGTTTCATGGTCCCTTGGTCGGTTTACGTGTATATAATTGTTAAAATTCTTTTCAAATGTAAATAATTATATAGAAGTAAAATAATAAAGTATTAATTCACTTAAATAAGTTTAAATGTTCCCATATATAATTTTTTCGATTATGATGATGATTTATTTGATAAAATGTTAATGATAATTCTTCAGTTTAGTTTTGGAGGTTTTTCTGACCATCAAAACAAGTTTTTTTATTGAATAACATATTTATATATTATTTAAAGAAAAATAAATGATTTATAACATACATATTACAATCATAGTTAACCATAATTATTTATTGATTACTAGTCTTGAAGTCGGTAATTAGAAATGAAAAATCATTATCTATGGAGATGGTTAAGTGCCATAATTTGGATAATGGTTTTGATTCTTTAAATAAGAGGAGATAAGAAAAAGGTGTACATAATATATTACATTAGAAATTTAAAATCATATTATATTAAATATAGTGGATTTATAATTCTTTTATAGATAAAGTGGGTGAGGATAACGTAGAAGAATAAATGAAATTAAAAGAGATGGTTTGAGAAACTTACATCTTGAATATCACCTCATTAAAAGACACAACAAGGAACCTAGAGTTTGTATCTTTTGAGAACAGAAGATCTTGTACATGGTAAATAGGCCTGGGAAGGTAATTGGGAAGAATATTCATAAGATACAAATCATAGAAAGTGTGAGGACAAGGGTTTGTGGGGGGTGGTATTTATAGGGGACGAAGGGGTGTTTTTTATTATTGTATTAATTACTTTATTATTTTGTCTACAAACTTTCAATAATATTAATTATTATACATAAATATATTAAATAGTTCAGTATATCTTGAACCAATGGGTTCTTACATTATTCATGATTCCAAAATACATGTATTTGGATTATAATGTTAAATATCGAAAATTATCGTATTTCACTATTCACCAAAAATTCAACTATTTTTGAAAAATACGAAAAAAATCACCCTAACAATTTTTTGATGTGTGTATTTTAAAAATGAAATCCATTTTATGTAAATAATTTTCTAAATAAAATAAATTGTATTTTTAAATGAAATTATCATTTATTCAAAAAATATTGATTTTAATATTATAATTTTTTTACCCTATTAAAAATTAATTATGGTCACATAAAATTATATTATAATTATAATAAAATGTAAAATTAATTTATGAATATATTTTTTTTGAAAATAAATTTAATTTTAAATCATTATATTAATTATTAAATTTTAAACAAATTTTTATGTTGTACAAAAATGCCAACACAAAATTTATCATTTTTCAAATGTTTATTTACTTATAACATGATATAAATATATGATTTTTTATTTATAAGATACATAAATTTAATTTTATATATTCATAGTTGAGGATACAATTCTAACGATTAGATTATTATTCCTAACGGTCAGATTACTATTTCAACGAGCAGATTTATAACAATCATATAGGTTCCTTAATTTCTATAAATACCACTTAGTTTATTCATTATTCATTCACATTTTCTTTGTCTCAAGGTTATATTTTTTCATCTTCAAAATTAATATCATATTATTAATATTATTTTTTATTTCTACAGCTTTGGTCATGACTATGGTCATTCGAGTGGATCGAGAATATCCATATTTTTTCATTATTATTATATTATTTTCTATTTATTATCCCACTATAATATTATAAATTCTTATTGGTTTATTTTTTAATTAATGTATCATTATTCATTTATGAGAATATTTTTTTTTCTGGGTTCTCTATGTGATGTATTTGTTTTATGATATAATAATAAGAAATAATTTCCATTGATAAAATTTTGGATCATTACAGAACACCTCTTTGAAGATCCCATAAATTGAGGCCTCGATATTGAGTTAATCCTCATCATGAACTTATCACAAAAATCCTAGTTGGATGTCTATGTGGATGCATCCTAAAATAGTGAAGATATACCATTATCCAATTTCATATTTGGGGTGTTGACTCATGAAGGACATGGAAACCATAACTAATTCTTATATTATGAATATACCAACTTTTTCCTTATAATTTGTGCTTTAGTATACCACAACAAGTGAGTTGTTAGAGTACTGGTGAAGGGATACATCAGCCTCTTCACTATCACTAGGATCCCTAGCCCAAGTGATTAATTCAAGATATTTAAAACATTATTTCCTTAAATCCGAAACCAATACTCACAACTATTTTATCTAAAAACATCATCCTATTCTTACCTTGTATCTAATAAAACTCTCACATGACAAAACTCACTAAGGACCACTTGGACGGTGATAATGTGAGTGTCACACCCCTACCCCTCCACCAATAGATCAAGGGCTGGTGACTAGCACCAAGAAGGAGTATAACACATATAGGGGGATTTATCCGAATTTACCTATAAATATTCACACATATATCCATAAAAACTATATTAATGTATAAAATAAAAAAATTGAATAATAAATTCATACATAACCACTAATATATCAAAACTGAAAATGAAAATATGTGAAAAAAGTACATCCGAAAAAATACAAGCCCAAAAACCATCTTGTAGATCTAACCAGACAACAAGAGGAAAATATTATCACCACAAAACCATTAGTTCAATTATAGATCTTCTACTATAGCCTCCTATTTCAACTAAACACCATCCATGCCACATCCCCCATGACCTCCATCAACCCAACTATCATCTGGAAAAGATTTTAAACATATAAGAAGATCACATACATGGGTGTGTATATAAAAACCCAATAGGACACCACAAAATCATAAAGAATTAAAGCATAAAAATTATCCAGATAGCTCAAAACCATAATCAATAGGCCAAATAGAAATATAAAGAATATAGATACCTCATTGGAGGTACTCATGTCCGAGGGTATAATATCAACTCTCTGCTATCCAAAGAAACTTTTCATACCCATCTTCCATTCCAGAAATAAGAAACTGACACGGTCATTCTCATAAATGATATTACAGTATGCATTCCCCATGATGATGGGGTAAATACTGAATCTAATGGAGGATACATATATTTTCTAATCTATATATATGCGTGAAATTCCAACTCCCTATGTAGAGGATTCGTTCCCCATACTATGGGTTAAATACATAATCCATCTGAATACGAAGGTAGAGGATCTCTACTATATGATTACATTGTTGAAATATCAGATCCCTAAGAGGATCCTAGTCCCAATAGGTGAAATACCTACCATATATAGGAATAAAATTTTGGAAAATATTTTCGGGTCACACTATAAAAGGTAAGTAGAAGTGTATAGAATGTCCTATGAATACACAATGTGTTATCCCATGCTAAAAATTCAGAATGATTTTTTAATCCCACATGATGTTTCTTATCCTAACTACACAAAATATAGAGGTTTCAAATCAAATAAAATTTCTATGTAGGTACTCACCATATACCCTTCTTTTTCTAATTCATGTACCTCTAAGGGTACATAGGTTTTGGCCCGTCACGCATGGTGTTTGGGGCCACACAGGTCTTTGGGTGTGTACTTTTCAAACACACCAAGACATTTGTGTGTGGTTCACTTATTGTGTGGTTTTTGAACACAAACATGTGATAATTAACTATATCTGAAACCCTTTCATCGTAACAAATAGGCAACACAGTGTGTGTGTGTGTGTGTTTTCTTTTTAACTACACACCATGTGATCGGGAAATTTCAAGAAATTCTACATCGTTTTCACACTTCATTATTTCAACTAATTTATCCATAAATATTGTCATCCAAAAAAGGATAAATACCCTAATAGCTGAGCGAATCTGGGTATGATAGATTAAACAACTACCCCTTTGGATCTTGTTATTCGTAAAATAATACCCTCTTCTCTCCCTTTCCCATATAAAAGTATGAGTAAAAACTAAAGCATCCATGAGGGAAAAAATTTACTTGGCACACCAACACTGAGCTATGTCCAAGGAGCATACAAATTAAATGTGCCTATGTACCAAATACACTAAAGTTTCTTATTTTTTACAAAATTTGTAGTGTACTCACTATCCCTCCTAGTTTAAAACAAATCAAAATTTGAATGCTCATTGTTCTCTCAATAGAATCATTCTCGCTGATCTATCAGATTATTCTTCTTTTGATCACTTGAATCAATATTTTTTACATCTCATTCATAGAATCATTAAGTTCTAGTTTCATTCTCTTGATGAATACCACTTTACAACATAATTATTATTCAATCCATTCTTTTTCTCATAAGATTCACTTTCATGAAACCCCTTTCCCATTTTTTGAGAAACTACCCAGTTCTTCACAAAACATTATTCTTTTACAAAACCAACAACTTTAATGAAACTAACAACTTTTCAGAAACTCACAAATTTCGTGATACTCATAAATTTTACAAAGCTTACAAAGATTTCATGAAACATCCTTTCATCATTAAACTACTCATATTATGAAACCTTTTCACAAGAAAAATCCTTCATGAATAACTTTCAAAAATTCAGATCCTTTGGAGTTTCATTAAGGCTTACTCGATCAAAAGTGGGGTAGTCAACTATTTATAGAGATTTCATAACCTTTATGAAACTTTCAAACTTTCCACCACCTTTTCATTTCTAAAACTATTTGATAAACTCCCTATCTTCATAAAACTTCAAGGAAATTTTCCATTCACAAAACTTCTCATAATTGTATAAATTATTTCCTTTCCTTTATAACTCAAGCATCTTTCATGAATATCCAAACTATAAAAAATTATAGGAAAGCAAAAAATTTTAATAAACACAAAACGTTTTGAATTTCCATTACTTTTCCATATTTTCATAAGGAAACCCAAGAAATTAATATTTTTAAAAACATGAGCCATCCTCTAAATTTTGGACCACAAAATATTGAATCTTTGTCAATATACCTAGTCAACAATCATTCTGGAACTCCACAAATAACATAATCAACATTGTTTTTCAACAAACATAATCAACCAAAAAATATTGTAAAGTTACATTGAGATATTTTTTCCAAAAAATATACCCCTTAGGGTTTTTTGAAAACTCTACCCCTTTTGATGCCACATTACATTTTCTCTTAATTTTTTTCTCCCCATATCAGCTTCTCCCCTTATCATGATCAAGATATTTTATCCCCCTTTTTAAATTAACCCAAATATCACTCCATTATGGTTGTAACATTGCCAAGAATATATATCAACACATAAATGAAAAACACGCTATACCTCAGGAATATGGGGTTCAATATCGATACTTTTTTGGTGTGGGGAGTCGACTAAACTCCAAGAGCTAGTCATTTTCATTAAAATTCCTCTTTAAGTAAGTCCTTCATTAGATTTTAGGCAACTAATAGTTCTGTGAGAACATAATCCAACTTCACAAGCCCATGATCCACCTTACCCTTGATAAAATGATACTATATTTCAATGTGATTCATTTGTGAGTAATGTGTTATATTTTTTCTAAGGTTTATAGAACATGAATTATCACAATGTATTTTGATATAAGACTTCACATCAGCTCCCATATATTAAATTTTCTTCGTTATCTACAATAACTATGTGCTAGCTTGAGTATCCATAATGTATTCAGATTTTTTGGTGCTGAACAGGATGAAAGATTGATTATTTCACAGCTAACAAATACAAAATCCTCCAAGATTGATTGTACCACCTAACATTAATTTTTCTTCATCTTATGAACCGGCTGAATCTGTATCTGTATAGCCTAATAACATTTGCTATGATTTTTCATTGTATATAAAATTGAAATCCACCTTTCCCTTGATATACTGAAGTGTTATTTTTAATATATGTAAGTGGATTTATTTTTTATTCCATTGATAATATGTGTCATGGCATTTGGAAAATCAATATCAGGTCAGGTCACTATTATGTATAAAAGACTATCAATGATATGTCTATATTTTGTGATGTGTACCACTTTTCCTCCATTGTCCCATGATAGTTTCATCTTTCTAGCCATTGAATACATAATCTCCTTGGAATTATCCCTTCCGAATTTTCGTAGAACCTCCTTGGAATATTTATATTGAGAAATGTATGTGTTATTCTTACCATATGTCACCAATAAACCAAGGTAAAAGGTTGGTTCAACAATAATTGACATTTCAAATTAACTTTTCATGAATTCTAAGAACTGTTTGTGATATGATTCATTTGATACACCCTTTATTATTCATTGGAAAACATAAGAACCATCATCCATTTATTACTACCATTTTTGACATAGATATTATATTCAAATCCACCATAGTGAAAATTTATCTTTTTCAAAAAGTGATCATGTTTTGAATGGCATGCTCTTGATACATGCTTCAATAGATATAGCACCTTTCATATCCAAAAAAAATGTTCCCATATTCATGAATGATAAAACCAAATGGATTCTCGAAATACAGTTCTTCTTCTAGAACCAAATTTAGAAACGTTGACTTAACACCCATGATGAAAACATAGGACTTTTATTACACTATTATGGATAAAAATAGGAAAATATTCCCAAGCCTTGAAATAAGTGAAAATGTATCATCAACATCAATTCCCTCAATCTGGTAATATCCATTAAATATTATTTATCCTTAATTTTGAATTACCAATCCATATTCATTTATTTTATTCTAAACGATCCATTTGGTCTTAATGACACTCTTATCTTCTAGTCTTGAAACAATCAACCATGTATGATTCTTCTAAATTTTTTCAAGTTATTCATTATTTTATGAACTCAATTATCTTATTCAACTAATTATTCAAAACATTTAAGATCTACTTGATATAGGAATGATGCCTGCTATAAGGAATTCATTCTTTGTGTTTGAACTAGCACTACCTGATCACCAATGATGTTTTCTCTATCAATTTTAGCTCGAATCCCCAACTTCCATGCATATACAGATTTGACATCCTCCTACTCATCATCAATATCTTCTTATTAATCATCATTTTTCACTTCTAATCCCCCTAATTTTCTTACCTTCTCATCACCATCATAAGGTGACCATTCACTGTGTTTTTGAATATTCGGGTCACTTTTTGATAGAGTGAAATCCTTACTATCAACCACTTTTCTTAACCTATTTCTGAAGAATTTATAATCATTTCTTCTTGTTGAGTGTCCAATGAATATATTCTCATCTCCATGAGACTCAAACTTTATATTATTATACTTATTGATAATTAAAAACTTACTTATAATTATTCATAAAGTATTTTGATGTTGGTTTCATTATATACCACATCTAATACAGAGTCTTTTCTTCTTTTGGAGACAACAAATACCTATTGGATATGTAGACTAATGTTAAGAATTATTCTTTCTATAATTTATCTTGTAAATACTTTTAAATAAGGATCATTCAAGACATGTTTTTTATGATCTGATTTATCCTCTCAAACACCCCATATTGTTGAGGAGTTATCACTGGAAAAACTTGATGTCTTATCTCATGTTTCTCAAGATATGTCCTCCACTTATATTTTTAGTAATTTTGTGGCATTATCTGTTAAAAACTTAAAAATATTCTATCCAAGCATCCTTTTATCCTCCCTCTGATATTGTTTAAGAAAATTAACACATAGTAGTTGTGGTAAATGAAAAATATTCATGACATCCTACTGCAATCAACATTGAAAAAAAAACACAATACCTCTTCCCATCAATGGATACTGGTGAGATAGGTCCACACACATCTTCATAAATCAATTGAAGCACTTTTGTTGACAGTTTTTCCTTTTTCTTGTACATATTTATAATAATATTCCCTTATTGACAAGCATTACACGTGTGAGTATGATCATATGATATCTTAGGGAGATCTCGAGATGTATCCAATTTAACAAAATATTCCAAAGATGGTTGGCATAAATGGCCAAGTTGATTATGCCCCAACCTATTTTCTTCTTCTCTAGATAGAAATCACGTATCTTCTTCTACACTAACAAGTTATAGAATCCCATAAATGTTATTTCCTTGTAAAATAACCATACAATTATTTCCATTTAAATACATAACTTCTTTGTAGATCTTATAGCATGACCCAAGTCAAAAAACTAAATAACACTTAGCAAGCATTGACTATGACCTTTGACTACCAAGACATCAACAAATCTCATACCTTTCCCCCCAAATTTTTATTTTCCTGAGACAATAATATTTTGGCCTTTATCATTTATAAAATTTAAAAAACCTTTCCTCTCATATTTTATTCTTATTAAAATATCTATATTCTCTATTAAATGGGATTTTCATATACTATCAAAAATCTCTACACCAGTAAGATATGATTCTTTAAGGGAAATCTCTATAACCATATCCTTTTTAACTCATTTCATTTTGATCAATTTTATTGACTTCATACCTATTGTGGAATTATATTATTTTATCTTACTTAGAGTATGATGGCCCAAATTCATCTTAAAGAGCTAAAAATTGATTTTTCATTTTCAACTAATTTTATGATTCTTTGAGCTGATACTTGAAACCATTTTGGGAATTCTTTTGTACATTTCTATGCATTTTTTATGATAAATATATTGATATTAGTTTGAATAATCCACAATAAAAATAATTTACATCAAAATAATTTATGGAATATTGAACTCAATATGACCACCTTTTCTACTAATTCACCCTTTGGTACCTTTTGTCTATAGAGCATACATTTTGGGAGTATCCCAAATTTCCATAGAAAAAAATATAACATAAGGTTAATTATAGTGATTTATTATTATAGGAACAATTTTTTCTTGGCTTCTATGAACCTTCTAATTCTGATTTTTATCCAAATAAATTTTTAACCTCTGAGTGAGAGCTTTTGGTCTAACATTAATCATCATAGGTTTTTGTTTGTGATCAATTCCTACACCAAGATTTTCATTTGGATATGATTGTTTCTTTTATTTATCTGGACTTCTATACTCTACTTTCATATTTTATACTACCTGGGTAATATTCTTTCTTAATGTCATACTAGGAGTCAAGAGTATCTTCTAATCCTATAATTATCTTAGAAGGTCAACAACTTCCTCATCAATTTCTCTAATACATTTTGTTTGACCTTTGTTTCTGATAGTTAATCCATTTATCACCTTGTTTTATCCCTCAACTTTGAGCTTATAATTGATGTATTTTTTGTGTGACATTGAACACTTAAGCTTACCAATTTATTCCTCTATCACATAATCATATGCTTCCTATTATAGAATATATAGTTTGGCATCAAGAACCATTCTGTTATAATTCTTCATTTTAGATCTCCAAATATCTATCTGATCAAGTGAGTCTTCTAATTTGGCATGGAGATCAACCCTTAATTTGACTTCACCTTCATTATTATCACTTTCCTTCCTTGCCAGGGAGTTACCTAAAAATAACACTATATCATTTTCTCTAGATTCTTACAGATCTCTATCTCTTCAACATAATATTATTTTTAACTATCATTTTCTTATCAAATAAGATTATTATTTTTGAATAAGTTTCTCTTAAAAAATTCTTACCTTTCACGTAGGCAAAATAGTTCTTCATGGGAATTTCTAATTCATCCTATTCATCATATTGAAACTTGGGAAACCTTTCTATAGGATTTATAAACATTCCACATTGAAATAAAGTGAGTGAAAGTTTAACTTTGAACTTTCCTTTTCCTATTTAAATACATGAGGAAATTAATGAAATGACTTCATCCATCTATTTTCCTTCTAATACATCTTCAATAGTGAGTCTCTTTGTGCCCGTGACTTCCACATATTAGGAATTTCCTTTTTCTATAAATCCATTATCATCATTTATAATCTCGTATGTGATAAGAGTATTGTGAAAACTATCCATTATCAACTCCTTTGGATATTTATTTTCTAGAATAATGACTTTTAGATTTAACCGAGGTGGAGGTATTCTCAAGAAACCAATAAGAGTACATACATATTCAAGAGTTTCTCTGAGACTATTCATTCATTCCATAACAGCATTCACCTGGTCAAAATATGAATCTATAGACTCATTGGGGTACATCCTTATATCCTCATATTTGTTCCAAAGAACCTCTAACATATATTCTCTAATATTTGAATCACCCTCATAGATATTTAGTAAATTTTTTCACTTGTAATTTTATGACTTAGATGAATTATCCTTCATGTAGATTTCATTTGAGAATTCTCCCCCCAATGAATTGATTCCTCTAGATCCATTGTCCAATTCCCTCTGGTCTACGTCTGATAAAGATCCACTATCCACACAAGTATAAATACCATACATCATAGGTATAAATATGTCCATTATTAATGATCAAAAGTAATTTTGCATCCAATTATTCCAAAATAGAAAAAAAATTCGATCAAAGATCAAAATCCCTTTGTGATTACCAACCTTCATTTCATCTTTTGAGATAGAACCTCTGATTTTAACTATTCCCTAAAATACTAATTATTAGAAAAAATGGTTCAAATAAATTAATAGGGGGATGAATCATTGTATGATACATTAAAACAACTAACCATTTGGATCTTTATTTGTTATAAAACAAAACACACTTCTCCCCCTTAACCATAGCAATGTATGAGCATAAATAAAAGAATACATGATACATAGAACTTTTACTTGGATCAACAAAAATTGGATATGTCCAATGATCATAAAATAAAAATGTTATTATATACTAAATCAACTAAATCATGCCTCTGTTTACAAATTTTTGGAGTGGACTCATTGTCCTTCTTGATTTACAACCATTCACAATTTGAAAGTTCACTCCTCTCTCAACAGAAGTGTTATCACTGATCGTTTAGATAATTATTCTTTTGATCACTTGAATCAATATAATTTACACCTAATTTGGGGTATCATTAATTTTCATTGTCATCCACATTATAAATATCAATTTACCACAAAAATACTGAAAATCTGTTATAATATTCATGAGATTCACTTTCACAAATACCATTTCTCAAATTTCAAAAAACTTCCCAATTATTCACAAAAGATTATTATTTCATGAAACCCCAAAAAAATCATGAAACTCACTACTTATATTAAATTAAAAACTATCACAAAACTCAATATTTTCATAAATCTTACATATCTTTTTAAAAACTTCCTTTCTTCATGAAATTGATGATATTATGAAACCTTCATAGAAGAAAAATCATTCATGAATCACTTTCAAAAATTCAAAGCCTTTGGATTTTTATTAGGGAATTTTCTATTCAAATAAAGGGGAAGCCACATATTTATAGAAATTTCCTCATTTTCATGAATCATTCAATATCGCCACCACCTTTTCTCTAAACTCTCAAAAACTATTCATGAAACTCCCAATCTCTATAAAACATCAATTAAATTTTTTCCTTTACAAAAAATCTCATAATTTTGTAACTTACCATATTTCCTTTGTGACTCATCCATCCTTCAAGAATCTATAAATCTTTGTGAATCACCAAAGGTTCAAAAAAATATCGAACTTTATAAAAACACAATACATTATTTAATTCCATGCCTTATCAATATTTTCACGAGGAAACCCTAGTTATTCAACATTCACGAAATGTGAGAAAACATCCAAATTTTGACCACCAAAAATTTAGAGAACACTAGGAAATAGCACCACAATATACTTGTAATCTTTCATACCACTTATAGATCTTCAATACCTCTATATTGAGTTTTTTCAACATATATGCTCAACAATCGTGCTATAATTACACAATTGACCTTGTCAACATGCTTTGTTAATAAAAAAAAATCAACCCAGAAATGCTTCAAAGTAAAATTGAGCGACTTTTTCCTAAAAAATTTCACGGTAATACAAATAAATCATATTTGCTATGATCAAATATTGGCTAGAATTTAGAATCCAACCATACTTTATCAAAAAATCAAGTCAATTCTTCCCTCAAAAGAATATTCATTATCATGATGCCCTACTTCATGAAGCGTCTATCCCTAAATCCTTCCTCATAATTTCATCATCAATAAAAATCCAGGGTCATTCCACAATATCCAACACCAATACCACAACATCGATCCTTATAGAAACAAAATAAATACTCAATTAAAAGGGTATAAGAAAAGTATAATAACCTCCCAATCAAATATTTATGATGAATGCAAGTAGAACAAAGGGGGAATAATAATTCATAAAAGAGATAATCCAATGATGGTCTTGTTTTTCTTTTCCACCATTAATTTTTATAATTCAAATATATGGGATGAGATTTGAATAATCAAGATGAATTATTATTAAATCTTATTCATAGAGTAAAAAATATAAATTAATAGGTCTATGCAAGGAAAATAATTGGATTAATTATATAAGAATTTATCTCTATTTACAATAATAATTAAAATAGTGATAAATAAAATAAAACAAATCCATATCATTATGTTGGATTAATCATTGATAAATAATTATTTTAGGAAGATATCATTGGTGGTCCCCATTAATCCCATTTTTTATGATTTCTTCTGAATGTGATCATTAATACACAAATCCCCTCATTCATCATCAAATATATTCTCTAGAGTCTCTCCCTCACACTAAATTCTTTTTTATTGTGGCTATCCCAAGATATTTATTATAATGTGGTATAAATAGGTACAAGGATCTTGAAAATATTTAATAAAAAAATAATCTAATTTTATTTAACATATTCATCATCGACTATGAATCATCCTAAAACCAAATGTGAATCAAACATATATAATTCATGGGTAAATCATGCATTACTGATTCAACAATGGTCTCAATTTCCTCATCTAAGACTTTGTTTGGGAGATAATCCATTATTTATAATATTATGTGTTTGTGAGACCATATATTTTATTATTTTTAACATATTGACATCAGGGCTAAATGATGCCTGAAATTCCACACCAACTCCATAATTAGCTCTGAAAATATTATTCAAAATATTCAAAGTTTCAAGCTACACAAACCGGAGTTATTACATATTAGGAGCATGTATATTATTTTTTCACCATCCAAATATCTCCCTAATATCCTTCAATATACCCATAGTTAGAAAAAAATTCAGTTATTATTCTTGAATATCTTTCAGCAACCAATCAATTTATCTATCTTCTAGATTTATTCGCACTGTATCTTTAGCTTGATTAATTTTTCATTCAACTTCATGTATTTTTTAAATTGAGACATGATGTGGTTTTCTTCAAACTAGAAGAAAATATTTCATAGTATAATATCCTAATCATTGTACTTCTTTTGTAAACTATTCTTAACACTTTACTTTTTCTTTGACCCCAAGGCAACCCATATCTTATTATTTTTTTCATTTTTCACATATTTTTCTCTTCTTACTACTATAATATATGCATGATTCTAAGTAGATTTATTACAACACTTATCTTGATAATAAAAACCACTATTTAAATTTTGAAAGAAATACTCCAAACATAGCAATATTTTCTTGAAGTAAATATTCCCCTTTATTTCATGTATCTTTATTTTACTCAATAGGTTTTATCTTATCTTTAGATTGACCCCCTGATATAAGACTTTATTATCTTCTAATAATTGAAATATTGTTTCAACAATCAGAGGCCTATTATAGAAACCTTCCACAACACCAATAGTATCCAATAGACTGTGCCTTCCTCTTTTGTGATAATGTATAAATGGATTGAGAACATTATAGTTTATTATCTAAACAGTTAATAATTTTAGTACGATTTTGCTAAAAAAATATTAAGCATGTTTACACCCACCCTTGAAATTTTAGTTGATTTATTAGAATTTTTCTTCACTAATATTTATTGATATTATGACTTGAAATATGAACTTATTTTATGAACAATATTTGAAAAAATATTATTCTATAATATGGGCTACCTTTTCACTTATACCTAGAGTAGATATATTAAGATATGTTTTCAAGTTCCTCTTACAAATAATATGGGTTATTTAAATAGAAAAATATTCACCATGAATCATTATATAAACACTTTTTCTTTGAATATTTTGGTAGGTTTTGTCTTATGTTCATTCTAGACATCTTAATTTAACTTCTAATTTAGAAGACCTTATGATTTGAATATTTTTCTCAACCTAAACTAAGCTCAATGTATCTTATTATTCTTTAATCATAATCTAAATTTGATATTTATGTGTCTTATAATTTTCATAAATAGTATTTTAAAGATGTCTTTTCATTTTAGATATAATATCTAATTGGGTATTCCTAATATTTATGGATTAAATTTGAGTTTCCTTCAATGAAAATATTCTCATTTCAGAATATTTTACTATTTTAAATTTCTCATTAAGATTTTTTTTCAATAATTCAATATCCATGAATAATTTTTATTTATATATTATTAAGGATTTATCATTTAATTTTACATCATTAAAGATAGATAATAGTTTTTTCAATTTTGTTTCTAATACATTTTTAATAGCTTCAACAACTACCATAGGTTGTGCTACCTTGCCATGAAGTTCTTTGAAAAACTAAAATATATAAGTGAAAAAATTGCAACCTTATTCAATTAATCCATATCTTTATTTTAAATTTCATCAACTACTTCAATGGTTTGGTTCTCCTCGTACTTATTATACATTGAACTTGATTCTTCTAAAGGATCATCATTAATAGACTTAATAGGAAAACAACACTTTGATTACCTTAAAGTAATGGTATTCACTCTTTTACTTTTGATCTTTTTCTAAACTTATTTTTCACTTCCATCTGTCTTTTCTTTAAGTTTTTTTCTAAAACCTTCATATTTGTATTTATAGGGATGGTAAATAAAATTTCAAGCTAAGGAAACCTTGAACATTCATCAAATATATACTTTATATATAACTAATAAATAACTATAAAAGAAAATAGATCCAATTATAGAAAACATGGATAAAATTTGATACCAATTTTAAAAACAAATTCTCAATTAAAATGTATGGATAGGATTATAAGTCCCCAACACACCACACCACATGTAAAGATATAAATATACAACAGAGAAACACGTGGTATTTTTACAAGGTTCGACCCCAACCTGGGAATCTACTCTATATTATATTCAAGTTGATTCTAATATATAAATAATCACAATATATATCAAGTGAAAACAAGACAAGGGTAGAATAAATTCTTGACTCTAATAATGTCAATAAGATTAGGGAATAGTAAATCCCTAACTCATGTGAGGTTGTTTATTTGATTACAATATAAGATTATAATATATCCTTGACCCTCATAAAGCAATCACCTCACTATATTTATCTCCCACTAACACAGTTGTCTCACAAATGGATTGGATCAGATTATAATGGATACCTCCATTATTTGATGGATCCTTTTGAACTATCTACTTAATAATATATTCCTTCTACTCTAGGATGTCACTACATCACAATAAAATATCTCCTTCCTTAGAAAAAGGTCGTCAGCTTCCTATGTGTATTTTTTTATAGTCTCACAAAATGATGCCTTATAATCAACTCAATATCAAAATGAACAATATATATAAATAGTATGTTTTTTAATTTTACTTATTTTATATTCCTCTACCAGATCCTCAATACATAGACTATGAATAGGGTTGTAGTAGTGTCATCCTTGATCAACTACTCTCTTCTTATTCTTATCCTTCAATGATGATATTGTACACCAAATCAACCTTCTTCTTCATGTTTTTATCTCCTTCTCTTTTTATAAATAATTTTTCAAAAAGTTATATTATTACTTCTCAATATTCTCTCTCTTCAATGTACATTTGATATTTAGTAAAATGTTATATCAGTTGTTCACAAAATCTCAAAGAAAATACTTGATTCTTCTTTTCTATAAAGTTAGAATCATGTGAATAATATTTATATATTTTTAAAATAGAAATATGATGATTTTTTATAGTGATATTATCCAATTTCCTTAACTAGTATTTCGTAATACCTGTGATCTTATTAAAACAGGTTGTAAATAATCCCAACAATTAGTCTAATTTTATTTTTATAAATTATTTCAAATATTTTATTTAACTCTCAAAAACATCAACAAAAGATCATGTCTATTTAGTATCATAAAATTATTTAAAAATACCTACTTGAATAATGAATCAATCATCAGTATCATGATATTTAATCCTTGAAGAATGGATAAACATTATCTAATATTTATCTTCAGTAAACTCACACTTGTTTAAACTCTAAACCCCTATATAAGGACTCAATACTCTTATATATCTTTTGGGAAGACAAATTTACCCTTACCTATCAGTTTGAAAGATTTTTTATATCATGAAAAATATTATTATCACCATTACATATCATCATGTTAAACCTTACATGTGCACAAGAAGTGTGGATTCACTTTTATGTATCATAGTTTAGTTCAATTACTTTTTATATTTTTTCACAAATCTATATCATATATAAAAACTATGTTATATTATTTATTCATTTAAAACCTTCCATATGTCCCAAATAGCATACATATAATAGTTTCATTTTTCCTTTGTTGCATTCCAATATAATCTTTAGAAAACATCTTTTTTATGTTGGGAACATGCCTTTCGTATCAAAGTAAGATCTTTACTTTGATGATTTTAGTTTGAACTCGTGATATATCTTCCATATGAAAAATATCATATGTATCAATATAATATCCTATTATTTCTAAATTTTAGAAGTCATCATCAAATATCTTCTATATAAACATAGAGATTTTACATATCAAATGTAAAATATTGTGTACCATATATAATATGTTACTTATCACATTGAAATCTCGAGAATTGTGTTGATTATTAATCTTTGGATTAGAGTTCTTATTTTGAATCATCTTTAGAATACTACATATTACAGAAGCTTTCAATACTTCTCTAATTCTTCTTTTTCTACAAAAATATATGTATATTAGGTAAAAACATTATACTTCTTAAAATATTCCCATAACCTCTTTAAACATTATTAGGGAATCTCAAAACATTCAAATTCATCTAAAATAAAATTTATTAACATTAACAATATATCAAGCCTTATTTAATATTTATATAATAATTCTTAAAGCATCTAAAAGAGTATGTGTACTCTATTTGATTATTTACATTAATCACCACATCCCCAATAGTACTCAGCTTCATAATTATCAAACTCCAACATCATCTATGTTTGTTGATCAATATATCAGGTATCATAAATGATGGATAATATATGGATGGGTTCTCACTTAAATTAAAAAATATTGATTATTTTCCATACATAATAACTTTTTATGGTTTCATTGAAAGATAATTTATGTAATCAATAGAGGTGTTCAGGTTTCTTCTAAAAAACCAAGAAGTATCCAAATCTACTTTTATAATTTATGGACGGATCTCAAATATAATTTATAGTGGAAGAAAATAAAAACAATTATCACAAAAAAATCCAAGATGTATCTCAATACACTCACTCTATTTATTCATTAGGCTCTTAATCACCCCATATCTGCATATATTGACTTTACTCTTCATTAAAATATTGAAAAAAAATTAAATACCCTCAAAATAATATAATTGGGAACTTTAGTATGGTGAGTTGAGATAAAGCATATACAAAGTACCTTACCTTATATAAGGTTATTGATCTGGAATGTGTGTGAGGATAGATATGTTATAGCCTCTATATATATATGTATTTTAAACTAGACTTAGCCATGTGGATTGCCTTTGACAATAGTTTTCCTTTTGCTCATGTGGTAGGTTATCTATAATATACCATCCTCAATTACATTTCCTATAATTTTATACTATATAATTTTATTTATAGGACCTTACCCTATATTATGGAATGGTTCAGCTTCAATGTGAAGCTGGAAATGTTACACCCTTTTGAATTTTACTTCATATATAGTCAGCGACAGATTCATTGGCAAAAAGTGATACTCTTCTTCCAACATTTTCTATGGTAAGTATCGTTGGAATTCATTATAGCATGGTTAGTGGATGACGAGCCAAATTAGGTGTATTCCTCTTGTGATTTTTTAATTTTCAACAAGTACATACACTCAAATAAGTTTTTTAACTTATGTTAAGGTATTTTTTGTGGTGTCCTACTTTTTTATAAACTTGAACCCTTCAAAGGAACCTAAGTGTATATAAAGAATTTGTTATCAAGGGTCTAGGTAATGGGAAATCCCCCATGTTAGGGGGAATATCAAGAAAAGTGGGTTATAGATTAACACCATACCAAGACATATATCATGATCATTTTGTAGTGTGACACTAATTATTCTTTTATTCTTTTTTTTAATCTGATATATTTATCTACCACCTATGGGAATCTATTTTCGACCATTGAAGTATGATATACATGATTAAATCTTCTTATTATATGTGATGATATTTATTTGGTTAGTTTTATTTATGATTCCATACTTTCTTTTCATTATTATTATTTAATTTCTTCTATATATTTTTGGATGCCTTGATAGTGAGGGAATAGTTTCCCAAATGTCTTACATTGGTCCACACCACTAGTCAACAACCTATTATAGATGTAGAAGAGAACATGAGGCCAGGTGGCACTTTGATTCAGACCTGGAGAACCTAGATGGATTTTTATAGGACCATATTTGATATCCACCCCCATTTGTAAATCAGACACACCCCTATCTCTCTAAACACTACCAATTATGTAATTGTTCATTTGAATGTTTATTTTATCATTAAATATGTGGATATTTCCTATTTTTTATTAAATATAAATTAGGTATTATTAAAAAAAAATCAGGGGTGGATATATCAAGGGTTCTTTTTTATAAATAGAATATTCTATATTGATACATATGGATTTACCTGTGTAATGTTTTATTATTTTTTTGTTATAAAAGATATTATATTTAATTTCTGATAACTAAAAAAATTATGTGTTTTTCTATGAATCATTATATATTGGTTTTCCTATGTTACAATATTATATAATAATTTTATATTGTGGTAAAGAGAATGTTTTTTCAATGGAAATTTTATTATCATTTTTATTTATTTATTTGTATTTTAATTAAAATGAAGAGTTATTTTTTTTATTCTAAGAAATTTTATTCTTTTTGTATTTTAAATACAATTTCACCCATTCAAATCATTTTATGTTAATTTATAAATGAATATTAAATTTTTAATTTTATTAATTTTGTATTGATCGATTAAATTTTAAAAAAACTATGTATCATTATTATAAAAAAATTTCTTTTTTAAAAACATTTCTATTTTTTTAATATTTTTTTATTATTTTTAATCAATGTTATATTAAAAATATAAACATAAATGTTTTTATTCTTTATTTTAATTTTGGTAATTGATTTTTTAAATTTAAATATAATATATGTTTTTATTTTTTCAAATACTGGACATTTATTTTGTACTTTTAATAAAATATTATTTCATTTTTTATTTAATAATTCTTTTATTGAAAAAATATGTGTTTTTTAATCAGAATAAATTCATTGTGCATTCACCACTTAGTTTCCAATTTTTCAATCCTTTGAATCCCTCTATAAACATTTATTCCTTTTTTATTACTCAATGTAGATACTCTTCTATATCATTTATGAGTTAGTCATTTGGTAAACTATTTTCATTAGTTTGTATTATGTTATTTTTCTTGTTTATTTTGTAATTATTTTGTCTGTATTTTTTTGTTATTGTTTTAGTTTATGCATGTTTAGATTCAAAGGTTGTAGTGATAATTTTTTTGAATATTTATTATAGGTTTTATAATATTTTATTATGTTGTTGATAAAAATATAAGTTTACATTTTTCTTATAGATGTTTTTTAAAAATTAGTTATGATTATTTTATTAAAGGATTTATCCTAAAAAATATCATGCTCTACTCTTATTCCATGATATTTTATTTCTAGGAGTTAAATTACATATTTTTTTGTTATACATACTTCTATGAAAATAATTATTATGTTTTAGATCTATTTTTTAATTCTCACTATATATTGTTTATTCGCCTCTATTTCCACCCTCGTCGATTGTTGATGGCTAAAATCCCATACCCTCTACCTTTAGATAGATTATAATGTCTTCAACATGTTAGTTAATTTATTATCTAGTTTTTATGAATTTTTATTGTTTCATATATTCTTGAAAATATTAATTGGTTTATTTACTTGTTCATTATTATAAGGTTATTATTTTAAATAGTTATGGTTTCTTATTGATTGATAATTTTAGTGAATTTATTTTATAGAACCATTTATTTAATCCCTTACAACTTGAGCATTAAATTTTATATACAATCGATTAATTATTTTTTTATTATTTAATTATTATTTTTTTAGTAGTTATTATTATCTATTTTCATTAGAACTTAAATTCATATTTAACTTACACAAGATTCAATTACCATTTTTTGTTTCGTTTATTTTTATTAAAATCCTATTTTGATAGTAGTTCAATAAGGAAAAAATAGAATATTTTGAGTTATGTCATATAATCATTATATAGAGTCTATAGATGATCATTTATGAATAAGAAATGATTAAAATAAATAATTATATTCCAAATATCCAAGATGTTACTTAGAAGTTTTATTTAATTTATTATTTTATTTATAAAAAGGGACTAAAAAAATTAAACATGGACCCTCTTATGCTTTCAAACGGGAAAAAGAACACATGAAAATGGTTAATGTGTCAAAGATTTATAGAATTATTATGTAAAAATATCAGAATATTTATATACTATTAATCATAGAAATATTAAGGTTCCTGGATAACCTACCATCAAAAAACTGGGAGGATATATTTTTATTTGACTTAATAGAACTTAGACTAGTATTTACTTTATTAAATAAAAACTATTTTTATTTTTCAATTATATAGTTAAAGTTATATAAAAAATATTACTTATATTACTATAGGTACCCCTAACATATATTCCAAAAGATTAGACCCATGATTGAATGCCACATTGCTTCATGAACAATTCACAATCACTGGTGGATGGGAACTAATGTTGAGGGACAAAATATAATAGTTAAGAAATTATTTCCCATAAATATAAAAGAACCAACAACATATAATATAAATTTTTTTAAAATTTAAAATTTAAATAAATTAATTTAAACCAAACCACATAAGGTAAATGAAAAATCAAACATAGCATAGTAGAACTAAACACCAATATATATGACATGAAAATAAAAACTATTATATAACACATGTCCATTATGGATAGTCTGAAACTAGCTATAATGTATGGAAAAATACCATCATGATCACCATGATAATAGCCTCCATGATCTAATACAAATTAATATAAGATCATTTCACATTCCTATAATATGATAAAAGACTTTAACTTACACACTGATATGTATTAGTAAGATTGAGTACACAAATACCCAGAAGGATTTACTGATATATACCCCATAAAATATTATAAAAGATATATTCTTAACCATGTAATCAGTTTCATTCAAAATAGTTTCGCGTGTTAAAAAATAGTTTTCACATAATTCTAGATAAAACATGTTCTGAACACGAAAATAACTCACGATAGTTTTTTTCCCAAAACCTGTGTTACCATTCCCATTTAACCCCAAATAGACAAGAGAAATTTTATCCATAAAAATATTGGAGATTTGATAAATAATAAACATTTAACACAAATTCCAACTTATGATCATGTTATATACCCATGATGGATCATCGCCCATTTGAGTGATTCATAAAAACTTTGGATCTCTCTATTCACGTTACTTGAAAATTAAATTCCAATCCAAAAATAATAATTAGACCTTCCTTTTATTATCAACACTTCTATGAAATATCTAAAAACCACATTTGATCAATTTCTCATACCATTTTTCATCATTAAAATAGTTTTAAAAAATAAATCTCAAAAAATACATTATTTAAAATTCAAAAAATCTAAGCTATCCAAAATACATGTTTCCAAAATATCTTGTTTTAAACCCAAAACCCTTGGTTTTTCCAAAAAATGCCAAATCCAAATATATAAATCCATAAAATCACAATTTTCATCAAATCAACTTCAAAAATTATTAGATAAATATAAACAATCAAAAAATGTCCCAAAATAGCATTAATCACATAAAAAGGAATCAATGTTCACTATGGAATGAGTATAATAAACTTATCATAGATAATTAATACATAAAAATCCATAAAACCCTCAATTTGGAAGTAATGGCCATGATTTAGTTCATTGAAATCTTTTATCAGAGACAAAAAAATTATTATTATTATATACCAAATTTAAAATATACAATTAAAACATTCTAAATCTTATAAACATTGATAGATCCTTATATAGAGAAGAATAAAAGGATAAAAAAGTGATGGATTCAAGAAGTGATGATATCATTGAAATCCATCCTTCAATTCATTTTTGATATGATCAATATTAGCATAAATCATATTTTTCAATAGTGATAAAACTATGAAATCAATTTAAATAAACCCTAAGATTCTTTAATATTTAAATATTGTTTTAATAGAGGAATTAAAAGGATAATCGTAGCTTTAAAATAAAAATTGTGTGTTTTTTATTTACATGAATGGTTATTCTATATAGTAATACATCTAACCAAGTGAAAATTCATACCAATAAATCTAAAATATGTGATTAGTCTACAATACCTGATAAATAATTAACTTAACCAATTGTATAATGATATTTCCCATTCTAGACCAATCTATCACTAAGAGGGGGAGAGGTGAATTAGTGATATCTTTTTCTATTAATTTTCCTTCTTTTTGAAACAACCTTCCCATCCTATTAAATATTTATTAATCTGCTAGAAAAAAATCAATCACAAATCCATAGTAATACAAGTATTTGTAAGGTTCACTATTCTTCAACCCAATTCTAATTTTCATTCTGGTTTCATCATTATGATGAAGATGTATTATCACTTTGATTTTATTGACCCACTTTCTAAATCATCATAATTTAAGACTTCTCATTATGATGACCACTTGAAAACATTGAAACCATTCTTCCATAAACAATATTGTTCCTTTATTATACTTTGGTTTCCATTATTTTTCCATAAACATATTTGCAACTTCTAAATATTCTTGTACTTTCTCAGCAATACTTCAGCACCATCTTCAGACTCCCTTGAGAATACTTTTCAAAAAAATCAAATAATTCAAAACATTTCAACCTTTTATTTTTTTTCCTTATACTAGTGATCCTATGTCTTATAAATTACAACATCTAATGATTTTTATTAGTGTCAAATTGGGATCGATGGATCAGTCTTTCTATTCCTCATATAAATCGGTGTCACCTTTAATATGACAGTCATCACCACATATTTTCTGAGGAATCTTGGCCCAATTGAAAACATATCATTGCTCTTCTTTCATTATTAACCCACTTGAAACAAACAATTAAACCAGATAAAAATGGTTGACATCATTTTTTATTGATATCTGATCCCATTTTACATTGGTCCCAATGAATTCCACTTATAGCTCTTCAATAAACTTTTCTTCTTTTGATTCTATATGGAAACTATCCCTCCATCTGATAATCGGGGTCAGGATTACTCTAATAACGGGTGTCACACACTGTCCAATGTATTGCTATCAATATAATATTCTTTCATTAATATTATATTTCTATAATGATTTGTATCTTGTGATTTATTAGTCTGACTGAAAACCATCATCTTCATCTTCTCATGTTTCGAATAAAACTTCATAGCCTTCAAAAAAATCTTCATCTGGTGATCTCACATTGATAAAATGAGACCCGAAAACTTGACATTATTCTTCCATAAACTTCTAATTATATCATAACTTCTTCATGAATTTTATAACATTTGGATCAACAAGTAATCGTCAAACTTAAAATGTAAATTATTATAAATTTCTATCCTTTCATCTTCTTCTTTCATTCCAACCAAACCTCAATCTGATTGGAAACATTTATTATCTTCATTTCTTTCATAAGTATTATATAAATTTTTTACCTAGAAAACTTATGGTTTATGAGGATTTCAAGAGTAGTAAATCATTGTAATATTTACATCAGAATGATGAAAACTATAATATAGTTTCCCCTTATGATTAATCCTTTCATTCTAGACCCAAGGTGAGTCAGCTGAACCTTTACTTTCAAGAAAAAATTCTTCATAAACTGATGGAAAATCTAATGAATTTTCTATCCAATATTCTAAATTATATGGTGAGTTTGATCATCAACTACTTACTATAATGAATTGATTTATTTTACTTTTACAACAAAATAAAACGCTTTCAGTTCAAATTAATTTCAGCTTCCAAAAAACTTTTTTTCAACATGGCCCCAAAAATATTTCACTTTGAATTTTATTTTTAGGAAAGTTTTATAAATTACTAAAATTTTAACCTCATGATACAGATTACTTATCAATCAATTCAAATCCAACCGGAACTAACTCATTATAGGAAACAAGAATCGTTGACAAAAAACCCATGTTGTCCAAAAGTAGTGAATCCTAAAATTTGTTTAGGGTTTCTTCACGTCTTGCTTTACTTATTTAGCTTTCCTGTAAATAAAAGTTTTTTAAAACCAATCCAAAAAACTATTAGAATAGTTCACACACCTACATAAGGAATTCACTGCATACCACATCTTACCCTACATAAATTCTTCCTTAAAAGGTTTAGCATATATCAATGGATAGATTTATAAAATAATTCTCCCGCTTGACAAAACTATCCATAAAATAGATGAGAGAGGTGACAAAAAAAATACTTCAACCTTGATGAGGGAGATGTTTCACATCCATGTTAAAACACATTTTATAAAAGTATTCCTTTGGTAAAGGTTTTGGGAAAATTCCAGCAACTTGTTTCTATTTTAGAATATACTCCATATTCATTTCATTATTCTATATATACTCTTTGAATAAGTGGTATTTGATATAAATATTCTTTAAAAGATAATGTTGTGCCATATTTATTTAATATTTTATGTCACTTTTTGTAACAGCCCGAGATTTTATGAAAACTATTCTTTTTTAATTTTATTAATGTCTTGTGTTGTACGCTACACCAAAAGGAGCTTTCACAACACACATCCTTGACTTTCCTTGCATTACACGCAATCGCGACCTTCCTCGATAGCGTGTGTAGTACGCAATAACGAGTTTCACTTAACAACAATATGTTGTTAAAATATTATTAAAACTAGCCGTTATGAATAGTAATAACCACTTTTTGAAATTTTTTTAATTTTATTTTTCAAAATGGAATTCATTTTTGGATTCGTAGTATCGAATTTATCCTAAGGTGAAATTTTGGTACTTTTCGGATAACTTTCATATTCTGATGAATAGTGAAAATTACTAAATTTTAATTAAAAACAACTTTTTTAATCGAAATAATTAATAGTGATAAATTATTAATTTGAGTGGGTTTAAAGTATATTTAGAATATATTTTTACAATTTAATACAATGTTGGTCATTGGATGTAATTTCACATTTAAACCAGACATAAACAAGTGTCAGTCTTTTGATAGATATTGTTTCTTAAAAACACGCTATTTGTTTTAACAGTGGGATTTAATTATAAAATTAATTAATGAAAATTATATGATATGAATTTGGTAAAATAGACTTCATTTTTGAATTCGGAATATCAATTATAGCTTAGGGTGAAATTTTGGCATTTTTCTGAAAAACTTCAATTTTTGATGAATAGTGAAACTACTAAGTGGAAGTTAAAAAAATTATTTTTTTCATAAATCTTAATTTTACCGCTTCTGTGAATGGAATTTCAAAAATCCAAGAGACACGGTTGATGTCAGTAAGTAAAATGTGGTTCAATGAGATAAAAATAATTTTTGGTGAATAGTAACTTTTTACTTTTTTTTACCACGGTTAAAAGTAAATAGGGTAATTAAGGGTAAAAATGATATTAATATTACCCTAACACATGTCCTAATCCTATTGGACAAGTGTATCTCGACCAAAAACAACCTTAAGTGTAAAATATTATCATTTAGGCCCACTTGGATTAGATTAGGACATTTATTATTATTTAATTCAAAGAAGAGTTAAAAGAGTTAAAATCAAAGTTTATTTACTAAAACATTTTTAATATAGGGTTATACATAAGATACATTCAATTGTAAATATTCATTAGAAAGCTAAAAATATTTCCTACATAATGGTATTTTATTTGTAATTTTTAGAGATCAAATAATTTAATTTATTTATGACACAAAGATGATGATGTAATTATCTTATTAATGCAATATTGACATAATTGATCTTATAAATACCAAAATAAATTTAATTTGAGACTTTTTATGAATCCCACTAATTTTCTAGGTTAATATGATATATTATTGTGGATTTAATCAACTTGGTTCGAACATATAATTCTGTTATGACTTTCACAAAAATCATATATCAAATAGTGTCAAAATTGACACAAAATAGTTTTTAAATCAAATATTATATTATTAATTGTTATTTTATATCTAAAAATCTAACGTTCAGCCAAATGACTTAGATAAGAATATATATATTAATAATAAACAATTTGGGGTTAGTTTGGCATGTTATAGTAAGTGTATTAACCATATAGTGTAAGAAAACAAAAAGACACGGTAAAAGTTAAATTATTTAACTTAGAGTTAAATCTAATTGATATGGTTAAATTAATAACCTAAATTGTCTAAATCCTATTGTTTGATAGTATTTTGACCCATACCCACTTTAGCTTCGAAATAAGACCCTTTGGAACCATTATAAACCGATTTTGACTTTAATATAAAATAATATTTTGAGATATTCCTAAGGTGCCCCTCTCCTCCCTTATAAAAGGGCACCTCCTCCCCCTCCTCCTCACACAACTTTGAGCCTTCAAGCTCGGCCAACCCCTGCCAAAATCTCTTCTCCACTTCCCTAGTATCATCCTAGAGGTCCTGGCCTTCTTTAAAGACCATCCTTAGTTATTTAAGTGGAGGTTAAGAAAAGGCGCGTCAAAAAGAGGTAATATCCATTACCGATCTTTTTCAATTTCTTTCTTCTTCAACCTCTTCTTATTTAGTTGTTTCATGATAAAGTAATAACATCAGTATTTATTATATACTGATATGTTATTATAAATATGAAACAACTTTAATTAACCTTCTATCCGTCCTACGGAAAAAGGAAATCACCGCGCGTGCGTACGTACGGAATACCGTCTCCACGCCGTGGTGTAATCTATTTTCTGCCACCACCTTAATTGGATGGGTATAATGGTTTAATGAGTAACTATATATGATTATTATAAAGTGATATTGATACTTAAATAGTATACTTACACTTCAACACAATTCCATGACCATGGGAACGATATCATCGCTCGTGCGTACGTACGGACTACAGTCTCCACGACGCGATGAGATTCATTCTCAATGATTAACCATTCATGAATGATTATAAAGTATATATAATAAGTAATAATGATATATATGACATAATAATTATACTGGAATTATTTATAATTATATGTATGTCATCTACTTAATTCCATTAAATTCAATAATGAAACGAAAACAGCGTTCATGCGTACGTACGGACTACCGTCTCCATGAACGGTGTATTTCTTTCCATTTACTGATTTATTTTATATGTATATTCTGAATATATATATATATATAATTTTTTATATTCTGGAATTAAGTAATCATGATCTAAGTAATCATATGAATAATTACAAGTTAAAAACACGAACAACAAATGAGACGATTTTACCCAAAACGCTACTTTAACATGAATTTACAAAATAATGGGTAATATAAAGTCATAAGTGGACCATATATGATATAATAACAATGAATATGATTCTGGAATAAGTCAATTACATGATTTAAATCATTATACAGGAGGTTGAGACACTTATAAAGCAAGTCAGACCTAAGGTAAGGGAAATATCACAATCTCATTTTTATCTGAGATTGTTTATACTTTGGCATTTAATGGGGTGTATTTTATCATCCACATCCATGTTTCCTCAATATGTAATATTTATATCCTTATACAATAGTTTATATTCAATTTTACCCTTCGGTAAATTTTTATTAAAGGATATGAAAGGAATCTTTTGTCGTTTTTCGTACGAGGTACTTTTTTGACTTTTCCGAAAAAAGTACGAGAACAATGTTTTTTTTAACTTATACAGCATGAATGTAGAGACCCGTATCTTGACGTACATGGACCTTACATTACTTTTGCGGAATACTTAGTATATAACAAAAACACACACACACAAGGATCGTAATAGTTTAGTGTCTTTGGAAACTCGGAATGTAATCTTCTAATCGTGGTGAAAGATCTTCAACATCTCCCATAAAGATCTTATTTTTTTTATACCTAAAACCTTTCTTTATCTCCTGGGGAAAAGAAAACATAAAAGGGTGAGCTCAAATGCTCAGTAAGGGTAAACAAAAGAAAAATCAATCACATCATATACATAAGAACATAGCTTTTGGAAATCTTAACCTGCAAAAGAGCTCATAATATCATAACATGGGATAAATCATAGAAGTGAAAATGAGATCCCCATAATCATAACATGAAACTTGAAACTTTGTGGCATGCACACATAATCATGGAAAATCATTTCCTGTTGGTCATGACTTATTGCCAAGACTATCTTAGTGGACAAAGTCCCTTTCTGAACCGAGTTCACTCCTCGTTTCAGTCCTGTATCACTGAACCGAAATAACCTTCCGTTCCAGCCATGTCTATCTCATTAGATATAAAATCTTTACCCAATGCATTGGAGGGAGATATAGGTCCCACCCATCTTATAATGAATCATTTCTTATGTGTGCCACATAATCATAAATCATACATCATTGCATAACACATGTAACAAAATGGGATTCTTGAAACATCATGACATCATAAATCAATTCATATAAGACAAAGGAATTAATAAAAATAATTCCATCACAACATGATCAAATCAATGTAATAATAGGGATAAAAACAGACCCCTTTTTATTATCTTAGATGGAAAATAATTTTGATGAAATACATGAACTTCATTCTTGAGGAAAATATCCTTTCCACTTCAAAAACATTTTTCCTTTCATAACATGTCATAAAACTTTAAAATAAAAGAAGTTGATTAAAAATAAACTTGAAAACTTTTAAAGGAAGCTTCTTGGAAATAATGTTTTAAAAATCCATTCATGCCGTATAAGTTAAAAAAACATTCTTCGTACTTTTGTCGAAAAAGTCAAAAAGTACCTCGTACGAAAAACGACAAAAGATTCTTTTCATTTCTTTTACTAAAAACTCACCGAAGGGTAAAAATGGATTTAAACAATTGTAGGTGGATGGAAGTAATATTACATATTGATGAAACATGGATGTGGATGATAAAATACACCCCAGTAAATACTTACGAATAAACAATCTCGGATAAAAATGAGATTGTGATATTTCCCTTACCTTAGGTCCGATTTGCTTCGTATGTGTCCGAACCTCCTGTATAATGATTTAAATAATGTCATTGACATATTACAGAATCATATTCATTGTTATGATATCATATATGGTTCACTTATGACATTATATTACCCGTTCTTTTGTAAATTCCATGTTAAAGAAGCGTTTTGGGTAAAATCGTTTCATTTATCGTAGGTGTTTTGACTTGTTGTTCTTGACATCATTATTACTTATATCATGATTTACTTACTTCCAGAATATAAAATATGATTTATATATCATATATATTCAGTATATATATATATATATAATAGATAGATAAATAAAATGAAAAACAGCGTTCATGGAGACGGTAGTCCGTACGTACGCATGAACGCTGTTTTTCTTTCCTTATTGTCTTGAAATGGAAGTAAGTAGATGACATACATATGTATATATATACATAAATCCAGTAGCTTTATAATGTCATATATTTCATTATTATTTCTTATATATACATTATAATCATTCTTAAATGGTTAACATGGAGAATGAATCTCATCGCGTCGTGGAGACGGTAGTCCGTACGTACGCACGAGCGATGATATCATTTCCATAAATACTGAATTGAATTGGAGTGGATTATACAATATATCAGAATCAATATGATGTTGTAATAACTATTTATAGTTATTCTTTACACCATTATACTCATCCATGTAATGTGGTGGTGGAAAATAGATTACACCACGGCGTGGAGACGGTATTCCGTACGTACGCACACGCGGTGATTTCTTTTTCCGTAGGATGGATAGATGGTGAAATAGGGTTGTTTCATACTTATAATAACATATCAGTATATGAGTGATACTGATGTTATTACTTCATAATGAAACAACCTAAGAAGAAGAAGTTGAAGAAGAAATAAAGATGAAAGAATTGGTAACGGTAATTACCTCTTCTTTGAAGCGCCTCTTTGAGACCTCCTCTTAGGGCACTAGAATTGGTCTTTGAGGAAGACCAGAACCTCTAGGATGTTTCTAGGGAAGTGGAGAAGAGATTTTGTCAGGGGTTGGCCGAGCTTGAGTGCTCAAATTGGTGTGAGGAGGAGGGGGAGGAGGTGTCCTTTTATAGGGGAGGAGAGGGGCACCTTAGGAATATCTCAAAATATTATTTTATATTAAAGTCAAAATCGGTTTATAATGGTTCCAAAGGGTCTTATTTCGAAGCTAAAGTGGGGATGGGTCGAAATCCTATCAACCAATAGAGTTTAGACAAGTTTAGGATATTATTTTAACCTTATCAATTAGATTTAACTCCAAGTTAAATAATTTAACTTTTACCGTGTCTTTTTGTTTTCTTTCACTATATGGTTAATACACTTACTATAACATGCCAAACGAACCCCAAATTATTTATTATTAATATATATATCCTTATCTAAGTCATTTGGCCGAACCTTAGATTTTTAGGAATAAAATAACAATTAATAATATAATATTTGATTTAAAAACTATTTTGTGTCAATTTTGACACTATTTGATATATGATTTTTTTGAAAGTCATAACAGAATTAAATGTTCGAACCAAGTTGATTAAATCAACATTAATTTATCATAGTAACCTAGAAAATTAGTGTAATTCATAAAAATTTTTAAATTACATTTATTTTGGTGTTTATAACATCAATTATGTCAATATTTCATTAATAAGATAATTACTGCATCATCGTTGTGTCATAAATAAATTAAATTATTTGATGTCTAAAAATTACAAATAAAATACCATCATGTAGGAAATCTTTTTAGCTTTCTAATGAATATTTACAATCGAATTTATCTTATGTATAACCCCATATTAAAAATGATTTACTTATTAAACATTGATTTTAACTATTTTAACCTTTCTTTAAATAAATTAATAATAAATGTCCTAATCTAACCCAAGTGGGCCTAAATGGTCATATTTTATTCCTAAGTTTGTTTTTGGTCGAAATACACTTGTCCAATAGGATTAGGACACGTGTTAGGGTAATAGTAATATCATATTTACCCTTAGTTACCCTATTTACTATTAACCGTGGTAAAAAAGTAAAAAGTTACTATTCACCAAAAATTATTTTCATCTCATTGAACCACATTTTAGTCCTTGATATTAACTGTGTCTGTCGGATTTTCAAAATTCTATTCACAGAAGCGGTAAAATTAAGTTTTATGCAAAATTCAGTTTTTTTAACTACCACTTAGTAGTTTCACTATTCATCAAAAATTGATGTTTTTCAGAACAGTGCCAAAATTTCATCCCAAGCTATATTTCATATTCCAAATTCAAAAATGAAGTCTATTTTACCAAATTCATTACATAAAAGTTGCATTAATTAATTTTATAATTAAATCCCGCTGTTAAAACAAATAGCGTGTTTTTAAGAAACAATATCTATCAAAAGATTGACACTTGTTTATGTCTAGTTTAAATGTAAAATTACATCCAATGACCAACATTGTATTAAATTGTAAAAATATATTCTAAATATACTTTAAAACCACTCAAATTAATGATTTATCACTATTAATTATTTCGATTAAAAAAGTTGTTTTTAATTATAATTTAGTAATTTTCACTATTCATCAGAATATGAAAGTTATCCGAAAAGTACCAAAATTTCACCTTAGGCTAAATTCGATACTCCGAATCCAAGAATGAAGTTCATTTTGAAAAATAAGATTTACAGAATTTTAAAAAGTGGTTATTACTATTCATAACGGCTAGTTTTAATAATATTTTAATAGCATATCATTGTTTCGTGAAACTCAGTATTACGTACCACACACGCTATCGAGGAAGGTTGCGATTGCGTGTAATGCAAGGCAAGTCAAAGATGCGTGTTGTGCAAGCTCCTTTTGGTGTAGCGTACAACACAAGACATTAATAAAATTAAAAAAATATTTTTTATAAAATCTTGGGCTGTTACACTCTACCCCCCTTAAAATGAATTTCGCCCTCGAAATTCGTCGGGGTTATAAATGGTTTACTATTCTAAAGTTTCTTTAATAGAAACCAACATCGTAAAAAGGAATGTCAAAACCAATCTTTAAAAACAAAAGTATGAAACGTAACGGTTACCCAAATAAACTAATCATTGGGTTTCCACATAGGTGAAAATATGGATATGGAAGAGAAATCTAACCATCATGTTCTGATGGAGAGTGGTAGAGAACATGGCTATGGAAAAGCCAGTAATCACAAATCCATAGATTTGTGATGATATAAGGTACCATCTGATTCATCAGGTATAAGATCACTAGGACAACATTTTTGGTTTTCAAGATCATTTCCCTAAAGTTGAAAATTTGCTTAGAATAAATACTTACTTTATTTTGGTACAATCTCACTTTTGTTCGTTCCTTGAACAATTTCTACTTCATCTCTTAAATAAATGAAGTTGAATTTGTTATTTGTGAGGTGTTAGCAGATCATGTGATAGAATGACTGTTCATTCCATCTGTCTCAAACAAAAGGTTAGCAAAAGTTATTAAATATACATAAGTCATTCTATAGTGAGATTAATCATATATGGTTCCTAAAATGGACTTATACTTCATATATCATGCTGCTTAATATAATAAAACTAGTTTCTACTAAACAGGGACTTCCTGTAGGCCAGTGGTAGGCGATAAAGGCCAGTCGCACTTCGGTTGTGGGTTCGATTCCTACAGCCTTGTCCGAAGCGATGGGTTGTTGCCCGTCCTGCAGGTTGTCCCTTTTTCTAAAACTACGTTACTATAACATCCCATCTTCTATCCTTAAACAATACTAACTTATGTCCAACATAATCCAGTCTAATCTTTAGGCTTATACATAATACTGCAGTCCACTCTCATAATATAGTGACATCGATTACCAGAGATTTAATACTGTCGTTGATCCCCACATATCATAAGATATGTCTTGTTGGTCACATTCCAAACATTCAAAGTCCTTAATCGTGTATTCTCTTGAATACCTTAGTGAAAACATGAGTGCAGTTAAAAGCTAACACTTTCCACATACCAAAATCCTCAAAATTCTATATACTCAAACCATGATATCACTTAGTCCTTATATTAATCATGAGCTCATGAATACTATCAAACATTTAATTTTCTCCTTATCCCTTCATTATGCGCATATCATCTACATTCCAAAAATATCTTAATAACCTTTCATGGATACTGGTAACATTAATCATACACTTTCAAAACACAAGGAAAGACAACAGTGTAACAATCCATAGTTGTCTCTTTATTCCAAAATTACACATGATAAACATGTAATCATTCCACTACATTCTCAAACCATTGACTGAGCTTCAAAAATTCTTTCATCTCACATATCATTTGTAGTCTCTTCATCATCATCCACATAAATACTACCCATATGACCATACTGATTCTCTTCATGAGTCTTTCCCTTAGGGCATTTGTTTGCAAAATGCCCATACATTCCACATTTAAAACACTTAACCATTTTTGATGTCATAGAAATACCATTATCCTCATCCATGGTGTTAACCAACCCTTTTCCTTTGCACTTACTTGCTTTGTGTCCTTCTTTTCCACACCCAAAGCATCTTCCAGTTCCCTTGAAACATTCTCCTTGATGCCTCTTCCCACATGATTTACATAGGGGAAATTGAACTTTCTTTCCTCTATAATCATCATGGAACTCCATCTTTCTCTTATTAGTCGAGTCAGGAAACTTACCAAATTTTACTTTATTGATCATATTATGAGATTGCTAATTCGGCATAATAATGATGTTTGGACTTCCAAATCCCATTTCATTATGAAGAATATCATTCCATTGTCCATCATATCCTCCATTATCGTGAATCATCTTGATTCCAGCCGTTTTCTAAAACCCAAAAAGAATAGTGTGAGAGTCAAAAATCATAATAAAGGGGGAGTAACTTAAATATCTATCATCTTTGGTTTAATCTAATATCGTTACCATAGTTCTAGAACTATATCCTATACGTATACTTATCCTTAGGGGCATCCCTAGACATACCTTAGAAATATCTCTAGGGATCTCACTAACGTTTCCGCATCCTAGTTTCCAAAGGATGACTAAAACTTTCCTCTGATACCAACTGTAGAGACCCGTATCTTGACGTACATGGACCTTACATTACTTTTGCGGAATACTTAGTACATAACAAAAACACACACACACAAGGATCGTAATAGTTTAGTGTCTTTGGAAACTCAGAATGTAATCTTCTAATCGTGGTGAAAGATCTTCAACATCTCCCATAAAGATCTTATTTTTTTTTATACCTAAAGCCTTTCTTTATCTCCTGGGGAAAAGAAAACATAAAAGGGTGAGCTCAAATGCTCAGTAAGGGTAAACAAAAGAAAAATCAATCACATCATATACATAAGAACATAGCTTTTGGAAATCTTAACCTGCAAAAGAGCTCATAATATCATAACATGGGATAAATCATAGAAGTGAAAATGAGATCCCCATAATCATAACATGAAAGTTGAAACTTTGTGGCATGCACACATAATCATGGAAAATCATTTCCTGTTAGTCATGACTTATTGCCAAGACTATCTTAGTGGACAAAGTCCCTTTCTGAACCGAGTTCACTCCTCGTTTCAGTCCTGTATCACTGAACCGAAATAACCTTCCGTTCCAGCCATGTCTATCTCATGAGATATAAAATCTTTACCCAATGCATTGGAGGGAGATATAGGTCCCACCCATCTTATAATGAATCCTTTCTTATGTGTGCCACATAATCATAAATCATACATCATCGCATAACACATGTAACAAAATGGGATTCTTGAAACATCATGACATCATAAATCAATTCATATAAGACAAAGGAATTAATAAAAATAATTCCATCACAACATGATCAAATCAATGTAATAATAGGGATAAAAAAAGAACCCTTTTTATTATCTTAGATGGAAAATAATTTTGATGAAATACATGAACTTCATTCTTGAGGAAAATATCCTTTCCACTTCAAAAACATTTTTCCTTTCATAACATGTCATAAAACTTTAAAATAAAAGAAGTTCATTAAAAATAAACTTGAAAACTTTTAAAGGAAGCTTCTTGGAAATAATGTTTTAAAAATCCATTCATGCCGTATAAGTTAAAAAAACATTCTTCGTACTTTTGTCGGAAAAGTCAAAAAGTACCTCGTACGAAAAACGACAAAAGATTCTTTTCATTTCTTTTACTAAAAACTCACCGAAGGGTAAAAATGGATTTAAACAATTGTAGGTGGATGGAAGTAATATTACATATTGATGAAACATGGATGTGGATGATAAAATACACCCCAGTAAATACTTACGAATAAACAATCTCGGATAAAAATGAGATTGTGATATTTCCCTTACCTTAGGTCCGATTTGCTTCGTATGTGTCCGAACCTCCTGTATAATGATTTAAATAATGTCATTGACATATTACAGAATCATATTCATTGTTATGATATCATATATGGTTCACTTATGACATTATATTACCCGTTCTTTTGTAAATTCCATGTTAAAGAAGCGTTTTGGGTAAAATCGTTTCATTTATCGTAGGTGTTTTGACTTGTTGTTCTTGACATCATTATTACTTATATCATGATTTACTTACTTCCAGAATATAAAATATGATTTATATATCATATATATTCAGTATATATATATATATAATAGATAGATAAATAAAATGAAAAACACCGTTCATGGAGACGGTAGTCCGTACGTACGCATGAACGCTGTTTTTCTTTCCTTATTGTCTTGAAATGGAAGTAAGTAGATGACATACATATGTATATATATACATAAATCCAGTAGCTTTATAATGTCATATATTTCATTATTATTTCTTATATATACGTTATAATCATTCTTAAATGGTTAACATGGAGAATGAATCTCATCGCGTCGTGGAGACGGTAGTCCGTACGTACGCACGAGCGATGATATCATTTCCATAAATACTGAATTGAATTGGAGTGGATTATACAATATATCAGAATAAATATGATGTTGTAATAACTATTTATAGTTATTCTTTACACCATTATACTCATCCATGTAATGTGGTGGTGGAAAATAGATTACACCACGGCGTGGAGACGGTATTCCGTACGTACGCACGCGCGGTGATTTCTTTTTCCGTAGGATGGATAGATGGTGAAATAGGGTTGTTTCATACTTATAATAACATATCAGTATATGAGTGATACTGATGTTATTACTTCATAATGAAACAACCTAAGAAGAAGAAGTGGAAGAAGAAATAAAGATGAAAGAATTGGTAACGGTAATTACCTCTTCTTTGAAGCGCCTCTTTGAGACCTCCTCTTAGGGCACTAGAATTGGTCTTTGAGGAAGACCAGAACCTCTAGGAGGTTTCTAGGGAAGTGGAGAAGATATTTTGGCAGGGGTTGGCCGAGCTTGAGTGCTCAAATTGGTGTGAGGAGGAGGGGGAGGAGGTGTCCTTTTATAGGGGAGGAGAGGGGCACCTTAGGAATATCTCAAAATATTATTTTATATTAAAGTCAAAATCGGTTTATAATGGTTCCAAAGGGTCTTATTTCGAAGCTAAAGTGGGGATGGGTCGAAATACTATCAACCAATAGAGTTTAGACAAGTTTAGGATATTATTTTAACCTTATCAATTAGATTTAACTCCAAGTTAAATAATTTAACTTTTACCGTGTCTTTTTGTTTTCTTTCACTATATGGTTAATACACTTACTATAACATGCCAAACTAACCCCAAATTATTTATTATTAATATATATATCCTTATCTAAGTCATTTGGCCGAACCTTAGATTTTTAGGAATAAAATAACAATTAATAATATAATATTTGATTTAAAAACTATTTTGTGTCAATTTTGACACTATTTGATATATGATTTTTGTGAAAGTCATAACAGAATTAAATGTTCGAACCAAGTTGATTAAATCAACATTAATATATCATAGTAACCTAGAAAATTAGTGTAATTCATAAAAATTTTCAAATTATATTTATTTTGGTGTTTATAACATCAATTATGTCAATATTTCATTAATAAGATAATTACTGCATCATCATTGTGTCATAAATAAATTAAATTATTTGATGTCTAAAAATTACAAATAAAATACCATCATGTAGGAAATCTTTTTAGCTTTCTAATGAATATTTACAATCGAATTTATCTTATGTATAACCCCATATTAAAAATGATTTACTTATTAAACTTTGATTTTAACTATTTTAACCTTTCTTTAAATAAATTAATAATAAATGTCCTAATCTAACCCAAGTGGGCCTAAATGGTCATATTTTATTCCTAAGTTTGTTTTTGGTCGAAATACACTTGTCCAATAGGATTAGGACACGTGTTAGGGTAATATTAATATCATATTTACCCTTAGTTACCCTATTTACTATTAACCGTGGTAAAAAAGTAAAAAGTTACTATTCACCAAAAATTATTTTCATCTCATTGAACCACATTTTAGTCCTTGATATTAACCGTGTCTGTCGGATTTTCAAAATTCTATTCACAGAAGCGGTAAAATTAAGTTTTATGCAAAATTCAGTTTTTTTAACTACCACTTAGTAGTTTCACTATTCATCAAAAATTGATGTTTTTCAGAACAGTGCCAAAATTTCATCCCAAGCTAAATTTCATATTCCAAATTCAAAAATGAAGTCTATTTTACCAAATTCATTACATAAAAGTTGCATTAATTAATTTTATAATTAAATCCCGCTGTTAAAACAAATAGCGTGTTTTTAAGAAACAATATCTATCAAAAGATTGACACTTGTTTATGTCTAGTTTAAATGTGAAATTACATCCAATGACCAACATTGTATTAAATTGTAAAAATATATTCTAAATATACTTTAAAACCACTCAAATTAATGATTTATCACTATTAATTATTTTGATTAAAAAAGTTGTTTTTAATTATAATTTAGTAATTTTCACTATTCATCAGAATATGAAAGTTATCCGAAAAGTACCAAAATTTCACCTTAGGCTAAATTCGATACTCCGAATCCAAGAATGAAGTTCATTTTGAAAAATAAGATTTACAGAATTTTAAAAAGTGGTTATTACTATTCATAACGACTAGTTTTAATAATATTTTAATAGCATATCATTGTTTCGTGAAACTCAGTATTACGTACCACACACGCTATCGAGGAAGGTTGCGATTGCATGTAATGCAAGGAAAGTCAAAGATGCGTGTTGTGCAAGCTCCTTTTGGTGTAGCGTACAACACAAGACATTAATAAAATTAAAAAGAATATTTTTTATAAAATCTTGGGCTGTTACAATGAATGGATTTTTAAAACATTATTTACAAGAAGCTTCCTTTACAAGTTTTCAAGTTTATTTTTAATCATCTTCTTTTATTTTAAAGTCGTATGACATGTTATGAAAGGAAAAATGTTTTTGAAGAAGAAATGATATTTTCCTCAAGAATGAAGTTCAATTGTTAAGATAATAAAGGGTTCTGTTTTTATCCCTATTATTACATTGATTTGATTATGTTTTGAGGGAATTATTTTTATGAAGTCATTTACCTTATATGATTTGTTTTATGATGTCATGATGTTTCAAGAATCCCATTTTTGTTACATGTGTTATGCGATGATGTATGATTTATGATTATGTGGCACACATAAGAAAGGATTCATTATAAGATGGGTGCGACCTATATCTCCCTCCAATGCATTGGGTAAAGATTTTATATCTCATGAGATAGACATGGCTGGAACGGTAGGTTATACCGGTTCAGTGAAACAGGACTGGAACGAGGGTGACTTGGTTCAGAAAGGGACTTTGTCCACTAAGATAGTCTTGGCAATGAGTCTTGACTAACAAGAAATGATTCTCTATGATTATGTGTGTATGCCACAAAGTCTCATGTTTTATGTTATGATTATTGGGATTTCATTTCACTACTATGATTTATCCCATGTTATGAAATTATGCTCTCTCTTTTGCAGGATAAGATCTCCAAAAGTTATGTTCTTATGAATATGATGTGATTGATTTTTCTTTTGTTTACCCTTACTGAGCATTTGAGCTCACCCTTTTATGTTTTCTTTTCCCTAGGATATAAAGAAAGGTTTTAGGTAAGAAAAAGGAAGATCTTTATGGGAGATATTGGAGATCTTTCACCACGATTAGAAGATTGCGTTCCGAGTTTCCAAAGACACTAAACTATTACGATTCTTGTGTGTGTGTTTTTTTTTTATGTACTAAGTATTCTGCATGAGTAATGTAATGGACATGTACGTTAAGCTTCGGGTCTCTACAGTTTGTATCAGAGGAAAGGTTTAGTCAACCTTTGGAAACTAGGATGTGAAAACGTTAGTGAGATCCCTAGAGATATTTCTAAGGTATGTCTAGGGATGTCCCTAAGGTTAAGTATACGTATAGGTTATAGTACTAGAATTACACTAACGATCATAGAATTAAACCTAAGATGTTAGATATTGAAGGTACTCCCCCTTTATTATGTTGTTTTCCCTAGCATTATTTTTGCCTCTCACACTATTCTTTTTGGGTTTTAGATGATGGATGGAACCCGAAGGAACCGTGTTGATCAATGAAATGGACAATGCAATGATTGTACTTCTGAACAAACAAATGTTATGGGAGATAGAGTGCAAAATCTTATTGCTATACTTACACAAGCTATGAATAATTCTGGACTTCCAAATGAGCAGAGAAGGGAACAATATTCTATTGAGTCCTTCATGAGGCAACGTCCACCTTCTTTTAGTGGGTCTTCCGATTCACTTGTTGCTGAACAATGGATCAGTACTACTAAAAAGATATTTTCAGTTCTTCAATGTTCTGAACATGATAAATTCATATTAGCAGTATATCGTCTGGAAGGTGAAGCTGATCAATGGTGGAATCTTATCAAGAATATGAGGCCAAGAGATGAAATTGAGTCCATGGAATGGGATGAGTTCAAGAACTTTTTTTTCAATAAGTACTTCCCTCGTATTCTTCGAACAAAGATGGAGAAGGAGTTTCTTGAACTAAAGCAAAAGGACGATGAATCTGTTGGTATATACAAAGCAAATTTTACAAGACTTGCAAGGTATGCATCTGGCATTATCATCCAACCTGAAAGTAAAGTTGATCGATTTTTCAGTGGCTTAAAACCAAGTCTTAGAAGGGCATTAGCTATAAGATACTTCAGTAGCTATGAAGAAATTGTGTGTTGTGCTATCAAGGTAGAAATGGAAGTTGGTGTTCCATATCCATCTCATGGTTTTGACAAGAAACGAAAGATGGAGTTCAAGGAGAAATCTCAGAATAATGGTGAAAAGAAGATGAATGTTTCCTTATGCACAAAGTGTGGAAAGAAGCATGGTGGAGATTGTCTTAAAGGGACTAGAAAATGTTGTAAGTGTGGAAAAGAAGGCCATCGAGCAGCTGAGTGTCGAAGTAATGGAAAAAGGGTTTCTAATGATGTGAATAAAGCGAACACTGCAGAGAACGCACCACCAACACTTCAATGCTTCAAGTGCAAGTAAATGGGGCATTATGCTAATAAATTCCCTAATCCAAGGGTTGGTGATGATAAACATGAGCAACCACTAAAGGCAAAGGACAAAGGGAAGTCACATGCGATCACCATTGGCGATGTTGAATATGATAACGATGTGGTGGAATGATTAAGTGTTTATGTAATGGGATTCCAAAATAATGTTGTATCATAAAGTATTGGAATATTTATGTATTGGTCTAATGTGGTATTCAAAGTAATTGAGATATTTTTGGAAATAAGATGATATGCGCATAATGAAGGGAAAACGAGAAAATGAAATGTTTAACAGTATTCATGAGCTCATGATTGATATAAGGACTAAGTGATATCATGGTTTGAGTATATAGAATTTTGAGGATTTTGGTATTTTGAAAGTGTTAACTTTTAACTGAATTCATGTTTTCACTAAGGTATTCAAGAGAATACATGATTAAGGACTTTGAATGTGACCAACAAAACATATCTTATGATATATGGGGATCGGCGATGGTGTTAAATCTCTGGTAATCGTTTTCACTATGTTATGAGAGTGGACTTCAGTATTATGGATAAGCCTGAAGATTGGAATGGATTATGTTGGATATAAGTTAGTATTGTTTAAGGATAGAAGTTTTTTTTCGATATTATTGATGGGATATTATAGTAATATAGTTTTAGAAAAAGGACAACCTGCAGGACGGGCGACAGCCCATCGCGTCGGACAAGGCTGTGGAAATCGAACCCACAATCGAATTGTGACTGGCCTTTATCGCCTACCACTGGCCTACAGGAAGTCCCTGTTTAGTAGAAACTAGTTTTATTATATTAATAAGTATGATATATGAAGTATAAGTCCATTTTAGGAACCATATATGATTAATCTCACTATAGATCGACTTATGTATATAATTTTTGGTAACCTTTTGTTTGATACAGATGGAATGACCCGTCATTCTATCACATGATCTGCTAACACTTCACGAATAACAAATTCAACTTCATTTATTTAAGAGATGAAGTGGAAATTGTTCAAGGCACGAACAACAGTGAGATTGTACCAAAATAAAGTAAGTATTTATTCTAATTCAAATTTTCAACTTTAGGGAAATGATCTTGAAAACCAAAAATGTTGTCCTAGTGATCTTATACCTGATGAATCAGATGGTACCTTATATCATCACAAATCTATGGATTTTTGATTACTGGCTTTTCCATAGACATGTTGTCTACCACTCTCCATCAGAACATGATGGTTAGATTTCTCTTCCATATCCATATTTTCACCTATGTGGAAACCCAGTGATTAGTTTATTTGGGTAATCGTTACATTTCATACTAAAGAAACTTTTGAATAGTAAACTATTTATAACCCCGACGAATTTCGAGGGCGAAATTCATTTTAAGGGGGGTAGAATGTAACAGCCCGAGATTTTATGAAAACTATTCTTTTTTAATTTTATTAATGTCTTGTGTTGTACGCTACACCAAAAGGAGCTTGCACAACAAACATCCTTGACTTACCTTGCATTACACGCAATCGCGACCTTCCTCGATAGCGTGTGTAGTACGCAATAACGGGTTTCACTTAACAACAATATGTTGTTAAAATATTATTAAAACTAGACGTTATGAAAAGTAATAACCACTTTTTGAAATTTTGTAAATTTTATTTTTCAAAATGGAATTCATTTTTGGATTCGTAGTATCTAATTTAGCCTAAGGTGAAATTTTGGTACTTTTCGGATAACTTTCATATTCTGATGAATAGTGAAAATTACTAAATTTTAATTAAAAACTACTTTTTTAATCAAAATAATTAATAGTGATAAATTATTAATTTGAGTGGTTTTAAAGTATATTTAGAATATATTTTTACAATTTAATACAATGTTGGTCATTGGATGTAATTTTACATTTAAACCAGACATAAACAAGTGTCAGTCTTTTGATAGATATTGTTTCTTAAAAACACGCTATTTGTTTTAACAGTGGGATTTAATTATAAAATTAATTAATGCAACTTATATGATATGAGTTTGGTAAAATAGACTTCATTTTTGAATTCGGAATATCAATTATAGCTTAGGGTGAAATTTTGGCATTTTTCTGAAAAACTTCAATTTTTTGATGAATAGTGAAACTACTAAGTGGAAGTTAAAAAAATTATTTTTTTCATAAATCTTAATTTTACCGCTTCTGTGAATGAAATTTCAAAAATCCGAGAGACACGGTTGATGTCAGTAAGTAAAATGTGGTTCAATGAGATAAAAATAATTTTTGGTGAATAGTAACTTTTCACTTTTTTTTTCCACGGTTAAAAGTAAATAGGGTAATTAAGGGTAAAAATGATATTAATATTACCCTAACACATGTCCTAATCCTATTGGACAAGTGTATCTCGACCAAAAACAACCTTAAGTGTAAAATATTATCATTTAGGCCCACTTGGATTAGATTAGGACATTTATTATTATTTAATTCAAAGAAGAGTTAAAAGAGTTAAAATCAAAGTTTATTTACTAAAACATTTTTAATATAGGTTTATACATAAGATAAATTCAATTTTAAATATTCATTAGAAAGATAAAAATCTTTCCTACATAATGGTATTTTATTTGTAATTTTTAGAGATCAAATAAGTTAATTTATTTATGACACAAAGATGATGCTGTAATTATCTTATTAATGAAATATTGACATAATTGATGTTATAAATACCAAAATAAATTTAATTTGAGACTTTTTATGAATCCCACTAATTTTCTAGGTTACTATGATATATTATTGTTGATTTAAACAACTTGGTGCGAACATATAATTCTGTTATGACTTTCACAAAAATCATATATCAAATAGTGTCAAAATTGACACAAAATAGTTTTTAAATCAAATATTATATTATTAATTGTTATTTTATTCCTAAAAATCTAAAGTTCGGCCAAATGACTTAGATAAGGATATATATATTAATAATAAACAATTTGGGGTTCGTTTGGCATGTTATAGTAAGTGTATTAACCATATAGTTTAAGAAAATAAAAAGACACGGTAAAAGTTAAATTATTTAACTTAGAGTTAAATCTAATTGATAAGGTTAAAATAATACCTAAAATTGTCTAAATCCTATTGGTTGATAGGATTTCGACCCATCCCCACTTTAGCTTCGAAATAAGACCCTTTGGAACCATTATAAACCGATTTTGACTTTAATATAAAATAATATTTTGAGATATTCCTAAGGTGCCCCTCTCCTCCCTTAGAAAAGGGCACCTCCTCCCCCTCCTCCTCACACAACTTTGAGCCTTCAAGCTCGGCCAACCCCTGCTAAAATCTCTTCTCCACTTCCCTAGTATCATCCTAGAGGTCCTGGTCTTTTTTAAAGACCATCCTTAGTTCTTTAAGTGGAGGTTAAGAAAAGGCACGTCAAAAAGAGGTAATATCCATTACCGATCTTTTTCAATTTCTTTCTTCTTCAACTTCTTCTTATTTAGTTGTTTCATGATAAAGTAATAACATCAGTATTTATTATATACTGATATGTTATTATAAATATGAAACAACTCTAATTAACCTTTTATCCATCCTACGGAAAAAGGAAATCACCGCACGTGCGTACGTACGGAATACCGTCTCCACGCCATGGTGTAATCTATTTTCTGCCACCACCTTAATTGGATGGGTATAATGGTTTAATGAGAAACTATATATGATTATTATAAAGTTATATTGATACTGAAATAGTATACATACACTTCAACACAATTCCATGACCATGGGAACGATATCATCGCTCGTGTGTACGTACGGACTACCGTCTCCACGACGCGATGAGATTCATTCTCAATGATTAACCATTCATGAATGATTATAAAGTATATATAATAAGTACTAATAAAATATATGACATAATAATTATACTTGAATTATTTATATTTATATGTATGTCATCTACTTAATTCCATTCAATTCAATAAGGAAACGAAAACAGCGTTCATGCGTACGTACGGACTACCGTCTCCATGAACGGTGTATTTCTTCCCATTTACTGATTTATTATATATGTATATTCTAAATATATATATATAAATAATGTTTTATATTATGTAATTAAGTAATCATGATCTAAGTAATCATATGAATAATTACAAGTTAAAAACACAAACGACAAATGAGACGATTTTACCCAAAACGCTACTTTAACATTAATTTACAAAAGAATGGGTAATATAAAGTCATAAGTGGACCATATATGATATAATAACAATGAATATGATTCTGGAATAAGTCAATAACATGATTTAAATCATTATACAGGATGTTGGGATACTTACAAAGCAAGTCATACCTAAGGTAAGGGAAATATCACAATCTCATTTTTATCTGAGATTGTTTATACTTTGGCATTTACTGGGGTGTATTTTATCATCCACATCCATGTTTCCTCAATATGTAATATTTATATCCTTATACAATAGTTTATATTCAATTTTACCCTTCGGAAAATTTTTATTAAAGGATATGAAAGGAATCTTTTGTCGTTTTTCGTACGAGGTACTTTTTTGACTTTTCCGACAAAAGTACGAGAAGAATGTTTTTTTAACTTATACGGCATGAATGGATTTTTAAAACATTATTTCCAAGAAGCTTCCTTTACAAGTTTTCAAGTTTATTTTTAATCATCTTCTTTTATTTTAAAGTCATATGACATGTTATGAAAGGAAAAATGTTTTTGAAGAAGAAAGGATATTTTCCTCAAGAATGAAGTTCAATTGTTAAGATAATAAAGGGTTCTGTTTTTATCCCTATTATTACATTGATTTGATTATGTTTTGAGGGAATTATTTTTATGAAGTCATTTACCTTATATGATTTGTTTTATGATGTCATGATGTTTCAAGAATCCCATTTTTGTTACATGTGTTATGCGATGATGTATGACTTATGATTATGTGGCACACATAAGAAAGGATTCATTATAAGATGGGTGGGACCTATATCTCCCTCCAATGCATTGGGTAAAGATTTTATATCTCATGAGATAGACATGGCTGGAACGGTAGGTTATACCGGTTCAGTGAAACAGGACTGGAACGAGTGTGACTCGGTTCAGAAATGGACTTTGTCCACTAAGATAGTCTTGGCAATGAGTTTTGACTAACAAGAAATGATTCTCTATGATTATGTGTGTATGCCACAAAATTTCATGTTTTATGTTATGATTATTGGGATTTCATTTCACTACTATGATTTATCCCATGTTATGAAATTATGCTCTCTCTTTTGCAGGATAAGATTTCCAAAAGTTATGTTCTTATGAATATGATGTGATTGATTTTTCTTTTGTTTACCCTTACTGAGCATTTGAGCTCACCCTTTTATGTTTTCATTTCCCCAGGATATAAAGAAAGGTTTTAGGTAAAAAAAAGAAGATCTTTATGGGAGATATTGGAGATCTTTCACCACGATTAGAAGATTATGTTCCAAGTTTCCAAAGACACTAAACTATTACGATTCTTGTGTGTGTGTTTTTTTTATGTACTAAGTATTCCGCAAAAGTAATGTAAGGGACATGTACGTTAAGCTTCGGGTCTCTACACTTTTATTATCACAATCCAAGAGAAAGGGTAATTTTACCTCAAAAAGTATGTCCTCTAACTGAGTCTTTACCTATATAAGTTGGCTAGCATCTTTAGTGGGAGTAACATACTCATCTTCAGTTGTGTTTAAAGTTACAGAATTTTGTTTCTTTTATTCCAAATAATAGTAAATTTTAAATATATAAAATTCCACCAGATGTGGATTTTCTTTAATCAATATTTCTTGACCAATCAGCATCTGAATACCCAAAAAATCAATATTTTTTTAGTTGTCATACCTGATTCCAAAATTTTTTGGGCCTTTGATATATCTGAAAATTATTTTTTAGTCAATAGATGTTATTATTTTATATCAATACAAAATCTTGCACAAAAGGTAAGAGAATAAAAAAAATTGGTCTAGAGGAAATCAAATACACAAAATCCAATTATCTTCTGAAACACTTTTAGAGTCAACTTCCTTACCTTATCCATCATTAGTAAACTAAGTTCCCACTACAATCAGTGTGGAAATTGGTTCATAATTTTCTATACAAAACTTATTAAGAAGTTCCTTATCATACTTTTCTTGAGAAAGAAAAATGTGTTTCTTCTTTTGTGATATTTTTAACCAAATAATGTAATTCATTTCACCCAACATAGAAATATAAAAAAAAATCCATATCTTCATCAAATCTCTCATAGGTTATTTCATCATTCCCATCAAAGATAATTTTATTAACAAAAAAAAATTCAATGTGGGAAAACTTCTTACTTTATTTGATGTTAATATTAATATCAACTCTTCATTCTATAAAACTCAACTTTCTTATGAAGGTATCCAATTTTGAATACTATGATCTCAATGTTTGCTTTATCCTGTACAAGGTTGTCTTTAATTTACCCACATAACTTTCATCCTTCCCAAGAATAAATCTACACGGTTGTTCCATATAAACTTCCTCATCAATTTAACCATAAATTTTTTTTTGATTTCACACCCATTTAAAAAAAATTGTAACTTCATTATGCAGAAATATGAAGAAAGATTTTGATTTTTTCTAACCTTTACATCAAAGAAAAGGTTTCATCAAAATGAATGCCATATATCTCTGATTAACCTTTGCATACTAATCTTGATTTATTTCTTATCATCGCACCATTTTCACTCAACTTGTTTTTGTAAAACACATATTGTTCCAATAACATTTTTTCCATTTAGTTTAGATATGAGTTTTTAAGTATCATTCATTTCTATATCATCCAACTCTTCATCCTTGTCTCGAACCCTTTTTAAATGTTCAAAATCTTAATTAACTTCTTTTTGCACAAATGTTGAATATAAAGAAGTAAGTGTAATTGATTTTTATGTTTTTATTGTTTTAATTTCTTAAAGGTGATCATAAATTATGTTTTGAGCATCCACTTTCTTCATCAGTCATGGATGATATTTTTGAAATTCTTCCTCATCACTGGAAATAATTGAGTCCTATTATTCTTCTTGAGTAGGATTACAATTTTTTACATCCTTATCCGAATTGTTAACAAAAATTACTTCATCTTATTTATCTTCCTTATCTTCTTGAGTTTTTATCAACCTCCTCATATTTTTTAATAACTTTCACATCAACAGAGCCAAATAATCTTTATATCTCTTTATTGAAATATTTGTATCATTTTTATTCTAGAGCACAAACAATAAAAATTTGATCTTTACCTATCTACTAAAACTTTCCAATGTTTCCACCTTTTTCATTTATGATGCATAGAGTCCCAAAAACTCTTAACTGTTTCAAATATGATTTTTTTTCAAAAAATATTTAATATAGAGTCATAGTTGAACTTTTCCTATAGAAACATTAGTTTTGAATATAAATAATAGTGGTCACGGCTTGCTCCAAAAGTAATGAGAGAGACCATGTTCAAGTAACATATTCAACCTTATTTCAACTAAACTTCTATTTTTCATTAAAATAACACCATTTTGTTAAGGAGTGTATGGTGTAATGAACTCAAAAAGAATTCAATTATTCTCAATATAACATCCAAACTCTTCATTTTTTATTCACCATCATTGTATGTTCTCAAATTATTTACTGAATACTCACATTATTTCTCAGATTTACTAATAAAACTTTTAAATATTTTTAGATCATCTCACATATTTTTCATGTACATAACACAAGTAATTCAAGTAAATTAATAAATGAAATTAATGAAGTCTTATCTCTATGAGTTGATTTTTTTTTCAATGGATCACAGATATCCGAATGAATAAGTTTTAGGGGTCCTTTTGACAAAATGTCAACTTTATTATGCATAGAGTTTGTAAAACTTTTCTACACAAATATCTTCTCCTTGACATATCAATAATTCCTTATATAGTATTTTTTTATAAATTACTATTGTTTCTATTGTATATGTTTCCTAGATATTTATTCCACAACTGATTCTATTCTATCACTCTTAAATAAAAATAGTTTTTAACCTCACAAACTTTGAAAAAATTTCCTTTATATGGTGGCCTCTTGTAGCTATTTTTCAATCTTTCACACTCTTCATAAAATAATATCATCATTTCTAAAAATAATTGAGATTCCTTCATCAAAAAGTTGTGAAACACATAGAAGGTTGTGTTTCATCCAATCAATAAACAAATATTTGTTAGATTTGAACTTTTCTTCCCCAATGATGGTTAATCCAACACCTTTGATTATAAGAGATTCATCATTACCATATGTAATTATTAATTCATTGAATTCTTTTAAATTGTTCAATAATTTTAAGTCTCATGTTATATAAGAAGAACACAAACTATTCAAGATCAAAGGTTTTTATCCTTTTGTAGATTTGAGATATGTTTAAATAATAATATATTTTTCTTTCCCTTTTTCTGTATTCACATCTGGTTTCTAAGAATTGTTATAAAACTTTTTTGTGTTAGTAACAAAACAAACCACCGTTTTGAAAGATGTCTAGTTTGTTCACATACTTCACAAATACTTTCTAAAGGTTCAAAACTATTTTCAATTTCTACACCAACCTTATCAGCTTTCATTATAACATCCTTCTCAGAACACTTGCTTTGAGATGATTAAATCTCTCTTAAAATTTACCTTTTATAACCTGTAGAATATTTGTAATATTTTTTATTAAATAAACACATATTTTCCATATGTCTGAATCCACCACAATACCAGCAGTATCCATAGAAATAATATTTTCCTCAGCAATTTACATACTCTCTGTATTTGTAATCATGTTTCTCAGCAACCTTCTAGACATTCTTATCAAAACATTATTGACTATCAACCATTATATTATCAATAAGAGTATTCTTTTTCTGCTTAGTTTTCTTTTTAACCTTATCAGAACCAAAAGTTGTAGGAAATTTTTCAGGATCCTAATTTTTATAAACTTCTAACTTCTCCACTCTATTGGTTTTTTATACATATATTACTTTGCCAGCTTTCTTTTTCCTAGAAAAAATTTCAGATTTCTTCTCAACTTTTAAAGCTAACTATTTATCCTTCATAGGTTCATCCTTTCATTAACATTCACTAACATAGTAGATAGATTCTTTAAAACTTTTAATGCTTTCTTTAGATTTAGAAATTTTTTATTGGACAAGTAACAAATCTTCTTATTTTTTCATAAACATATCTTCAATATATTAAGTCCAATTATTTTAATTCTCAATATATTTTTTCAAATAATAAATCTATTTTATCAGTTTAAATTTTGCATAATGAAAAAATTATTTATTCGTGATTAAAGAATTTTTATTTTTCAATTTCTTGATTTCTTTCTCAAGACTTCCAATATTTCTCATACATTCTTTTGATTCATCTTTCAAATGAAATTATAGTCGAGTTTATTCTTATTCAAAACTGATGCTTCCAAACGATTCATTATTAACTATTGAAATGAAATTATTATCTCCATTATTCTCAGTAGAATTTTTGGATTCAACTTCAATATCTTCTTCTTTATCATCATTAAAAATAAGTATCCTTTTGTATTTGGAAAACTTTTTAAATTTATATTTGGAATAAGATATATCCTTATCAGCTTATTTCTTCATTTATCTTCTAGAACTTATTTAATCGTTATCACTATATTCTTCTTTCTTTATTTAACAATAGTTAGCTGAAAAGTTCCCAAAAACTCTACATTCAAAACAATTTAATAGAAGTTTTACTTTATACATTCCTATAAAACATTTCACAATTTTAGAAAATAGGGATAAAAATTATTAATATTTTTTCATTCTTGGTTTTCATAATCATATTCAGCAACTTATTCTTCTTCAAGAACCTCATTATACATTCCTTTCCTAGAATCCTTAAAGGAAATTTCTCTATAAACATTTTTCCCTATCAGATATTTCTCCCTTATCATTTCATAAGTTATGAGAGTAATATGGAAATCATCTAGAGATAATGTTTCTAGATCTATATCATCCAATGGGGAATCTTTAGAATCAAAATTTTTAAGAATAATTCTCAATATCCTATCAAAAATATTATAATCTTCAAAATTTTCACCAAGACATATAATAGTGCTTACAATGTCACACCCTGGAAAATAAGTCACCAAAATATTCATACTCACCCACATTGAGATCTTCACACTTCAGCCTCCATATTTTTAACTATGCCTTCTTTAACTTTGTATTGCCTTCATATGGTTCTCCCATCTTATATTATATACCTTTAGTAGTGGAAACACCCTTCACTCTTAAAAATGGACTTCTATAAAGTGATGGGAGTAAAGAATTATTATCCCTTCTACAGTTCTCAAGATTTTTCTTATCAGTACATGTAAGTGGATCTTTTTCATCAATTGGAGGAAATTCATCTATTATAGCTTCAAGAACATCATACCCAAGAGATGCAAGATGAGGAAACATTTAATATTTCTATATATGATAGATTTTACCATAAAAAACTAGAATCCCATTACTATTCACACAATTCAGATTCTCCATCAGAACTTCTCTTCAAAAATTTCATTAAAGTATAAACTAAGGGAACTATAACTCTTATACCAACTGATATTTCACGTCCATGATCAATGTATCACTGAGAGGGGGAGGGTTGAATAATTGATATCTTTTTCTTTTAAGTTTCCTTCCTTTCGAAACAATATTCACCTCCTGTTAAATATTTATTACTTTTTTTAAGAAAAAAATAGTCACACATCCATAGGAACACAAGTATTTATAAGTTTTATTACTCAAGAAGAGTAGATACATCCTTGGTATAGATTGGAAAAAAACCAATAAATTAAAATCCACAAGAAAACAAAAAAAAAATATTTGTGGATACAAATGATTATGATATACTCTTACACTTGTGTAGCACTATGTTCAATAAAATAGTGCATGTGATCCGAGTTGCATGAAATAATGTAAAACAGGTTTGTATAAAAAGTTAAGAAACCTTCACCAATTTATTCAAAACATGTTACTATGATTCCCTGTTAAATTTCACAAATATAATCTTCAAAAAAAAATCTTCACTTTACTACCCAACAACAGGTAAGTACTTCTCTGGACTTTATAATGATACTCAGTTTGATTCCCCAATCCAATTACTCAGTCTGATTGTTCAGTATAAAAAATTTTCCTTCTAGAATACCATTTAAATAATTCCAAACTTCTTATACCTTAGTCCAAAAATCAGAGCCTGATTACTCATATTGATCTAGTAACCACTTAATATAGTATTCCTTCTTCTTCTTATATCCATAAAAAGTCCTCAAGAATGCTTTGTCTAAAAACACCATCTCACTAAAACATCAAAACTTTTCTCTCTTCTCTACATGTGAATAGTGTTATGCTCCGTCAAAAAGAACCATGTACATCCTTCCTTTTATAGTTGAGCCAAAAATGGATTTGATGGCAATCTGAAAGGTTTTCCCTCTTAAAAAAATTTCCAAAATCTTAAATTTCCCCTTTATTTTAGATACATCATTGACTTCTTCAGCACTTCTTAACTCTTGTTGATTCTTCTCAAACCTTCTCAAGTCTTCTCACAACTTCAGCTGGATTCAAACTTTCTACCTATTATTTATTCCAATTATGTTTTTCAATATGATTTCTTCACTATGATAAAGTTGTGTGATCATTATAATTTTCTTTACCCAATTGTTAAAACATCATAACTAAATACTTCTCATTTCGATGACCACTTGAAAATATTGAAAAAATTCTTCCATGAACAATGTTATTACTTTTTTAGGCATTGGTTTCCTTTATTTTTCCATAAACATAGTCACAACATCTAAAGATTCTTCCAATTCTCAACAACACTTCAGCACTCACTTCAAGATCCCTTAATAATACTTTGTCAACATTATTTTTAACTACTTCAAAACATTTCATCATTTTATAATTTTCCTCATATCATTGATCCTTCATATAATGAATTATAGAATATAATGAATTTTATCGGTGTCATCATGCACCTGATGTATTAGTATTGTCCTTCCTCTGATGGATCAGTGTCACCTTCAGCCTGATAGTTAGAACCACATACTGTACAATGACTCTTGACCCAATTGACAACAGATCAGAGTAATTATTTCATTCGTTACCACTTTAAACAAACAATTCAACTTGATAAAAATGGATGACTAAATTATTAATTGATCTATGATACCATTCTTCATTGGTCCTATCAAATTCTACTTATATATCTTCTTCAACAAAATTTAATTCCATTGATTCTATTTGAAAACTATCATTGTGTTTGATGATCAGTTTAGGTATTACACCAATAATTGGTGGCACTCCACATCTAAGGGGCTGGTGTCAGCAGTAACTTCTTTCCTTACCAAAATATTTTTCTAATGATTTATATCTTGTGACTTATTAGTCTGACTAGAAACAAGTATCTTTTCCTTCTCATGTTTCTAACCAAACTTCACATTCTTCAAATAATTTTGTGTGTGATGATCTCACATCGATAAATTAATACTGAAAAACTTAACTTTCTCCTTCTTAAAATCCTTTCTTCTATAATGGCTTATTATTTACATTTATAAATTTTGGATTAGTGTGGAATCATCTTACTTACAATGAAAGTTATTATAACATCCCATCCTTCGAGCAACTTCTTTATTTTCAACCAAACCTCCATCTCATTGGTTGAACTTGTTCACCCATTTTCCTTCATAAGTCTTGAATCACATGTTTTCCCATTAAAATTATGATTTATGATAATTGCAAGATTAGAAAAGCACCATCATATTTACATTGGAACAAAGAATAATCTGATATAGTTTCTAGTTATGATCGATTCTTTCATTTCGAACCCAATATGAGTCCTATTAACCTTTTCTTCCTAAAAAATTATTTATATGATAATGGAATTTCTTAAGAATTTTCCATCCAATATTCGGATTATGATGGTGATTCTGATCATCAACTTCTTATAAAGTTAATTGATTTGTTTTTCTTTAACAAAAAAGACAACACTTTTATTAAAAATTACTTTTAGCTTCCAAAAAAACTTCCTGTCAACTTGGTCCCCAACGTACTCATTTTTAACTCCACATGTTTAGACCACATGGTCTGTTAAGTCATGTACCCAACTATGTACTCTTCCTTGATTCCTAAAAAACACTAAATTTCAGCCTGAAAAAATCTATAACTAAAAATTGGACTTATCTGCTATGTTTGGGGAGTCAAAACCATCCCCACCATTTGGATTCCATCTCTAGGAATACATTAATCTCTATTCTCAAAAAATAGTATTTTTCATTACTACCACATCATGTATTCTCTCTCCCATGTCTCTTTGTGAATAAGTTTATTCTACAACAATAGTCTCACTAAAGTATTAATCTACCCTCCCAATATATTGTCTTTCATATCCACAATCCTCACTATTCATCAAAAAAGGTTTCATCTGGTGATAAATCCACTGCATCATAGAAAGTAACATAATTTTATTCTATATGGTACATACTTAGCTGAGAACCATGAAACACATTCAGCATTGTATCACATTTTTAGGTAAATTCTAAATGATAAGTCACATTCTTAACCTGGTCAACAATCTTGAGTGGATCCATATATCAATGTAATAAATTCTAGTGATTATTGAGTCATTTATTCTCCAGTCAGGATGACATATCAAAAAATAGTGTTGATCTATAACAAAAAACTCCAATGATTATTATCTATTTTTAGTATAAGACTTATTATAAGTCAGAATAATCTTCAATCACTTCTGTATTTGATAAACTTGATCAGTCATCTTCTATACCTAATTAGGTACCATTAGAGACCATTCCCCAAATTATTCCCAACATAATGGTGATCACTATGTTCTTCCATAGATTACTTCGAATATATCCATACAAATTGATTTTTGATAGTTATTAAAGTAAAATATCTCTACCAATGAAACATGGTCCTACAATAATCTCATGAAATCCAATACACTATATTGAAAAATGTTCTCTAAAATTTAAATGCTCTGTTATGGTTTCATAGCTATAATATATTGGTATGACATACTCATATTCATCTAAGTACTCATCTCCTTTATAAATCATCTATAAAATACTTATGTAAATCATAGATATCTATATGGAATGATAAATTAAGGAACACCATAAAGAGAAACCATTTAATTTATATATAATTTTCTTAGGTATTTTATTAAGAACATCTTCCAAATGGGTATTAAGTTATTCAAATTCATGAGTCAATCAAAAATAACCTAGATAGAATCGTTATTTTGTTAGTGATACTAGTAAACTAATTAGAAAATGTATCATGATACCCTCTTATTTTCAATTAACCATAGAAAAAGGTTTCAAAATTACCATTGTTCATTGATTTTATACCTTTACACGTTGACTATTAAAATAAAGAGAGAGATATTAATCTATTTCTATATTTATTAATACACCCAAGAATAGTCATATAATTCCATGATATATCTTTATTGATCCTAGATAAATTTAATAAATATAGTTATAAATAACCTTCATAACCTCTTACTTCAAGATGAGGAGGCTTGCCAATTTATCTGGTAAAAAGATCATAAACTTGTCTACTAGTCACAACCCACCAACAATTCCCCCTCTATTTTAGGTGTCACTAAGGTTCATGCATTCATAAGTCGTTGTTTGTCTCTATTTTAGTTGGTACACAAGAATATAAGGGTTGTTTAATTAACACCATACTTCCCCCTTTCTCATGATAATCCAATTACAATTTGTTATCAATATCATCAATTTAAAATAACACTTTGATTCAATCACTACTTGAACCTTCTTACTCAAGGCATCGCCTGAAACAATAAACTTACTAAATGTATAATATTTCTCAAAATGTGATGTTTCTAGATAGTTTACCCTCCATATCAAATCTAACAGAGAAAAAATATAATTCAAACTTGTATAAACTGGATAAACTATGAACCTCTCACCAAATAGGCAATGTCTCCAATACTTCATGGAATAAACAAAATCTACAATATTTAGGCCATTTAGAGGATAATTTTTATTATGGGGTTACAAATTCCTCTACCCATATGATACCACATTATCCCTTTTCATAAGAACACATACCAATCTAATTAGTGATGCATCATAGTAAACTAAAATCCCCTTACATGATTCGGGTAATATCAACACCGGTGTGGGTGTTAAACTAATATTTAGTTAATTGATAGATTACTTGAATATATCACCCACTCAGGATACATGCCTTTATTGTTAAATTCCATCTTCAGTTATTTTAAATTTAAAATACCTGAAGAAAGAAATAGTTGTAATGTTATTATCTAAGGAATCTTTAAATCTAGAAAACAACCCTAGGTAACTACTAAGACGTCATCGCTTCAACTTTGTCTAGATAAACTAATACACCGTTCTTAGAAATAAAAAACAATAACAAATATATTTCTTGAATTTAAAATTTTAATTTTTTAATATTTACATATAACATATACTTTCATAGCATTTCTATCACATCACTCAATACCTTACATGATCCTTCTCAAATCTAGAATAAATCGTTATATAATCCACAAACATAATGAAAAATGATTCATGGAATTTTTAGATGATATGATTCATTAAATACAAAACAATTGTAGGAAGATTAGTAACCCCCCATAGTATTCCCGTGAAATCATATTTTGTATACCCACTCTTGATAATTTTATTTTAAATTGATGCCTTATTCACCTACAGTTGGAGATATCCCAGCATTAAATCATTCTTAAAAAACCATTTAGAACCATTTATTTGATTTAAAAGAAATTTTATTGAGTTAAATGATATTTATTAATCATTTTCAAAAAAATTACGTTTTAGTAGTCGATTAACAACTACAATATCCTATCATCGATCTTGGAAAATAGAAATAGTGCCACCTAAGGTGAAATAATAATTCAAGTAAATCCCTTCTCATATCAATCCTCTTAATAGATACTAAAATATCAAAACATTATAAGCTCTATATGATTTGAAGGAAACAATTTTAAAATAAATCCAAAAAAAAGATAATGGATAGCTCATGTCTTTCTCTAGTAGTAGTCTATATTAGTATTTAGGAAAAATTTCACAAAAATATAATATCATTTTTATAAGAAAAACATCATTTTTTAATTTTACCAATCAATAAAATAACCCAACCAATTGAAATTTTAAATCTAAAATGTCTTACCACATATACCTTCCCAACACACATGAATTCTATTATCACCAAAAAAAGTTTGAACACTCCCTTTTGGTTTAAAAAATGAAACACTACTTCAATAATAGTTAATGTGATATATCAACTTCACAATAAAATCTATTCTAATTATGGTGATGTATGTGTTTATAAATTAAATTAAGAATCCACATGATATCTTCACATCACTAATAATGATATAATAAGATGGATACACAAGTCCTTATTCAATATTTGGAGTCTTAATATTTAAAAAATAAGATAATAACTCTATAAATAACTCAATTGATCAACTAATCATATAGATATGGATGTGAGAAATACACCCATATCCAAAAAAATACACCATAGTAGATAAAATAATCAAATTACCTCTCATCAACACTAGTCCTATGACTCCCCCAACAAATTCTCAATGGTAAAAATTTATGATATATTCTTCTAAGCCTGATGAATCTAAGGATTACCAATAGTCCAAGACTATTATTCAACTCTAATTTATTTGATAATCTTTGAACTATGTATTTGGTTAGAACCTCAAATTCTATAACATGGATATAAATATCTTCCAATATTCTTTAGATCTGTACTCTTCCCACATAGTTGACATTCACTAGTCTCATTAGGGGATGTTTGGTTATGGTGTGTAGTATTACCATTATGGTAACACCCAAGTTATCCCCCCCCCAAAGGATAAAATCAACATTACTAATTTCTTGTGAATACCTCCCTATTGGGTGTCATCCCACTTCCTATTATATTGACTAGAAAGATTATTTTCTCCTTAATTTTGGGGAAAAATCATTCATTCCTTTAACATTCATCACGTGCACTTCTTAACTAGCTTATTTATTCACTACCACTACATAAGTTGGTAAATTTTGTAAAATTAAACTAAAATAAATATCAAGTCAAAAAATCATCTCAATTCTTTGTACCTTGATATTTTCATTTGATATTATTTTTGGTGAGAAACTAACCAGCTCTATAAAATGAGCATTAAACACTAGAACTATTATCATGTCCTACTCTATCTCTAAGAACTCTTAATCTTTCCTCATATTCAGTACTACTAAATATACAGCTTCTAAAACCTAATACGTATTAGATTATAATATATCTTTTCTTCCACAGTTGTCTCCCACCACTTACAAACAACTCTATTGAGAATATAAGTAACAAACTACACATTTGATGTCTCAGAAATATATAGAAACAATAATATTTTATTAATCATATCCCACCAATATGTAACTTCATAAACCCCTCAATCACCCCTAAAGGTGAAATGATTATACCTATGGAACTTGGGTAATCAATCTACTTCATTAGCTTAATCATCATCTATCTCCCTTCCAATCACTTGAATCACATTGAACAATGAAATAAATTGTTCATGAACACTCTCCATGATCTTATTTTCTTCCTCATTAATAGGCACTTTATGAAAAGGTGTCTCTATAATTCCATTAAACCAAATAGTTCTAATTAGGAACTATAATAAAGGTATTTGTAACTAGATTACAAGGGTTTAGACTCAAATATAGTATTTCAATAAATATTTTTCACCTATATGATTCATTCCTTTTAAAATTCAGGTTCCATAGATCTATATATATTTTTGAGATTGATTTAACTACACCACTCGTCAAATTCTTATGTATTAAGTTAGAAGATAAGTTGAAGTGCTATCATTTGGATCCCTTTGATTCTAGGTATGAATTATATTATTATTGTAAGAAGTTGGGATGCCTAGATCTAGCTCTATAAAGAGGTGTTAATTCCAATATTTAATTATCTAATCTTCAAGAAGTAATTTTTAGTAATGATGGTTTTAGTGGAAGATTTATTTTTTGGCTTTTAAATTCAACACCCATTATCCTGAGAGTAACCCCTCTGTTTGGGAAAAATATAATATAGGGATAGCTTTTTGGATGATGATATTGGAATAGATGGATATAGAAAATGGTAAAAAGGTGTCACAAGACCATATCTTTCTTATGAAAATATTATAAAAACCATCTGGGTCCTTGATAGCAGTCCAAGTGTAGATGCTGCTCCATTTTTTCATGGAGCTGAGTCCATACTTGTACTTGGTGAAAAGGATGAAAAATTGATTTCTAGGATGTTAAAGGCACTACAAAATAGTTTACATTTTCTAATAGCTTCATATGTATTGTTAAAGGTTCATTTTATTTAATTAAAACATTTTACAAATAGATATGTTCATGTAACTAAATTTTTAGTAAAATCTTGGTCACAAAATGTTATTACGATATATAAAATAGTTATGTTACAATTATAATATTACAAAAAAATGATATATTTTTTGGTCAAAATTTTTAGCAATATAATAATACAACATATTTATCTATTGATAATATTATTTTTAATATTTACCTTCCCTTTGATAATATTAGTAACAATATAAATTTATTTGTTATTATAAGAAATAACAATAATTGATAAATATTTGAAAAATATATTTTAAATGAAATATTATGTGGATATTCAAATAGTAGTTCCTAATATTTGATATTAAATTTATTAATATAATTATATATATATGTAATACATATTATATATAATAATTATAAAAATCAACTTATACAAAACTCAAATAAACTAAGGCTTTATTTAAAAATTTATTCTCAAACATAATTTAAAAATATTCAAGATCCAAGAAAAACACGTAAAGCTCCGATAAACATGTTAGAAACTTGTGTAAACATGTTCAAACTCTAAGTGAATTTACATGAAACTCGAAAAAACTATATCTATAATATGTTTCACTCACACATAAATTATCACTATTTTGATTCACACTGAGAGCATGGTCCATACATCTAGTTCATCCACTTAGTAAAGGATTATCCATATTTTCATGGATCACCTATTGTGGGATCACATTGGTATATTGAAGCATGGAATCCCAAATTTTAGACATTAGTGGATGGATTCAACTGATCATCCACACTTGTTTAAGAAGATCCCTTTTTTCAATTGTGGTAGAAATAGTTCATCCATAATATCACCATGTAACCAAGATGAAAATGCATATTAAATTAAATAGCATCAAAGTAGATGCATAATAAAAGATAACATACACAAAAAACAATTATACAGAGAAAAATTATCCATATACAGATTACATAGATTACACATATAGATATTACATAGATATACAAATAGGTATTTCACATATAGAATAGTTAAAAACATATTTTATATTCCACACATACAGATACAAATTACACATATGAATATTGATATGTCACCCAAATATAGATAATTTTTTAAGAACTTATTTCCATTTTCCACCAGAATCTAATCACTAGACCATTTTAAATGAGCATATTTCAAAAGGAGGAATAACTAACTTGATAATTTTAAATGAGTTTCTTGAAAAGATAATAATAAAACATTACTAATTAAGGTAAAAAATATAGAAATTTGAAAATATTTACCCACTCATATCACCTTAAACATGTGAAAAAATATATAAACATCCTAAAAGCACACTAATTAAAATGAATCATAGAAAAAATTATTACAATTACACAGATTGTCTATTCCATATAGATTAAAAAAATTCTTATTAAACAGATACAGATTAAAAAAACACACATAAAAATTACATAGATACACACACTCATATTACACATATAGATTACATAGATACATAATAAAAGTTAATCAAATGAATAATCTTATTTCACACATACAGATCACACATATTGATATATTACACACATACAAATAATATTTTAAGTGATTTTTTTCTTTTACCACTACCATCTAATGACTTGACCATTTAAAATGAACATTTTACAAATGGAATAATAACTAAAAAGATCTTTTTAGATGATAATCTTACAAAAGTAATAATAAAACCATACTATTAAAGGTATAAAATCAAGAAAAATGGGACTATCTCCCCACCTAGGTCAACTTGAGCTTGTGAAATAGTCTATAAACATCCCATAAGAACCAAAATTAACAAAATTCATAGAAAAAATTACTTCTAATATATTGACCAAATTCAAATTATCAACCTCTAGTGAGAAGTTAAAATTTTATTATAACTTTAATGCACAACATATCCTTAGCCTCTTTGAATATAATAAATCAAACAAATGTGTTAATCACATATACATAGATTATGAACACCCTGGTGAGAATATCAACATTTATTATAACTTCAATACACAACATCCAATAAGTAATCAATTAATATAGGAATGAAGATAAACATAATATTGCTTGAACATTTTGGAGAATGCTTACCTTTAAAATTATTGTAAAAATTCCCACCCACTTCATTGATGTTCCAAATATGTTAGTGAAATTTCAACTGGCATACCATTGGTGGGGTTGATCTTTATTTTTATAATTTCCTTCCTCAAGAGTTTCTTGAATAAATATATATTTCCAACTACACATTCATCAATAAATTAGAAAAAACTATATCATTATTGTATTTATAACTGGATTGATTATGACATTAAATAGATCCTTGGGAAATTGTGTATTTTTATATACATAGTGAGGTTTATGATATAGAGAAAACCTACTCCATAGAGACATTATGTAGTAATATTTGTTCAGAATCTATTATGGAGAACCAAAAATTGTCCCAAGAGTAGCCTACACTTTGACTTTTAAACCATTTAATTTTGAAAAATCAAAAATTTAACCAATCTCCAGATACATGACAGTACTAAAAAGAGAATCCAAATTTCATTTATAATTAAGAGGAGCTATAAATCATTATTCTAAAACATTTAATAGAGAAAATTAACTGCATATTAAAAAATAATCTTTCAAATAACACATTTAATAATTAATTTAAAATATGGAAATAAAATATGTTTCATTAATATAAAACACTAATATTTTATAATCCCATAAATATATCATTATCATGATCAATAATTAAGTAAAATTTAATATATATAACAACTGTTGTATATTTTTTGACTGTTTAAATATATAAACATAAGGGATGTAATGTCAAATATTTTATAAGTATATAATCTTATATCAAATTCAATGGTACCCCAAATCATTAATGTTGTAATATGAATATAATGAATTTACACATCTAATAGAATGGTAATTAAACATAAAATAAGAAAATATACCACATTGATGTCTTCCACACAACAATTCAAAAAATTAACAACAACTAGACATAAAACGGAAAAATATTTGTTACAAAAGTAAGAATGAATTCTCCTTAAATAAGATGATTTATGGTGTATTAAAATGTAAAAACAATAAACCTTCACCATTTAAAGTTTTAAAATTTCTATGTGGATAGTATTTTTTACTACAATATATAGTGTGATGTTATTTTATTTTAATTAACATGACATTAATACTTGAAATGATACTTAAAAAGATATCTAGCCAATCTGAATCTCAAAAAAGCAATCATTCATCATGAAAGGGACCTTACTTTTGTTTAAAATAAAATATGACATCCAGTAATTAATTTTAAAGTGTAAAAAGTAAATTTTCCTTTCAATGAGGCCATTATATTTTAATTAACTAAATCAAATTCACTCTATACTACTACTTAAAAAGGGTTTATCACTATTCTGATGATTAGAAATATTTTATTATTTTTGAGTGATTAAATATAAAATAGAGGAATACAGTCAACATTAGTAGTCCAAAATATTTAAATCCTTATAAAAACACAAATTTTTCCTGATTTTAAAATGTTATTTAAAACCTAATTCATTTATTTCACAAAAAAAATTAATTTTTCATAAGATTCATTAATATTTACAGTTTAGTGCAATAAAATAATCCTATAAATAAATAATTACCTCCCAATTATGAAAAAATACGAGGATATGGTAAATGAGGAGGTGAGTGGGGGAATCCAGGGATTTTCATAAACAAATGAAAAATGAGAAGCGATATCGATGAACCAATGGGTTGGTAGTTGAAAAGTCATGTAGCTAAAAATTAACTCGTGAAAGGCCAAAGTGGGGTGAATGGTTACAAAATTTAGGGGAAGGTGAAGGGGTGGATGGATACTATATTTAAGGGATTAATGGTGTAGCCACAAGTTGAATAGGGATGAATGATGTGGTGATAAACCATGGTGAGGTGAATGTTATTGCGATGAACTAAATATTGAACTAGGGTTACCATATTTGGGGTAGGTGTTCCGGCAATTTGTATAGGGTTTCATTATTTTTATTAGTATGGGATTAAAAAATATAATAAATATTAATTATAATAAAAATATATTTATAAAAAAATATTTATGATTGATCCATACACCTCCATTTTTTAACTTTATAGGATTATAATTTTTCATTTTATAGCCATAAAAAATTTGATTATTAATCAAATATTTAAAATTGTATATATTAATTTGATGAAACATTATTAAATTATCAATATTTAAATTTACTATATAAGCATATATTTTAATTAACTAGTAATATTTATGGTATTGAATAATTAATAAACTTATATTAAATTATTAGTATGATATCTATTGATATTTTATAATTTATGGTAACAAATATTTTTAATGTTAAAACACTTGTAAAGAAAAATAATTTAAAAAAATATATTCATCTTTTGATAAAATAATTATTGGTATGGGTGTGATAAAGAGTCATATTGAATTGTTAACATATAATTTGTTAGTATTTAACATTTAATATTTATAGATATATCTTTTTTGGAAAATAATTATTGGTAATTATAAATTAAATATCATTAAAATATAATATCTATTGGAATTATTCATTTTTACAAATATATATATTATCTAACCCAAAATTTCTATAGGTAACGTACATATTTTTTTATATTGAGGATATTTTTGAAGAAGGGAATATGGAACTGATCATACATAAAATTATTCTTCAATATAAAACCTTATTTATCCTCCTTTGATGATTAATTCAAATTCTTATTTAATTTATAATTAAAAGGCAAGGTGTTTGGAAGGTGAAATACCTTCTAAAAGTTCAACGGGGTCAAGGAAGGACTTTAAAAATCTAAAAAACTATAACTAGATTGGATTATTATAATATTTATATCTATAAATAAATCAAGATGAATGGAAGAAATTTAATTATAGAAAGAAGATATAGGCTCAAGTTTTAGGCATGCTAATAGAACTAAAGTAAGAGGAAACACGTATGGAGAAACTGATTTCCTCTTCTAAGACTTATTTATTTGCTTACACCTCCCTTCTATTTTTAACGGTATATGAAGATGAATTATATAATAGATATATTTATCAAGAAATAAAAAAAAATATTAATAATTTAATCCATGATGTGGGTATCCCCTCTTTGAATAAATGGATGAAATCTAAAATTCATAAATACTAATTCTAATTACTAATGCCCATGGATTATAGGTAAATGGGGAAGTATAAAAATGTTAAAAATTAGGGGAATATAGCTTATGATCTTGGGAAATAAAAGTAGTAGATACTTTTACATCACGGAATGGGTCAATTGGTAGTGTGTGAATTTAACAAACAACCAAAGCAATTAGAAAATGGAGTTGGGACCAAAAGGGAAGGTGGACCTATAGTTGAATCTAATTTTCTTGGGAACCCCAATGAATATGTAGCAATATTATATTTTTTTGGTGAAATATAATATGGATATAGACCATCTAATTCCCTATTTGGAGATTAAGAAAAAAGTAATTTGTACTTAATGTTTCAAAATAAGAAGGTTAAAGTATTTATGTGAGAGAGATTCAAGTTGAACATAATTAGTAATAAGAATAATAGATCAATAGTCAAGGCCAGATTTTACATTATGGATTTAATGAAGTAAGGGTTAACAATTATGAGTATATCAGATCATAGGAAAATATTTATTCACTATTTTAGAAGCATGTTAATGAGGTACCAGTTTGGAGTATACCTTTTATCGATTGGAGTCTACCTGAGGTTCAGGGTTCTAATTGATTAAGTTTATCTTGAAGTGGCTAAATATTTTTCATTGAAGTTTGAATTTATGACGCGGTTTAATATTTATTGGATTTACCACTCATTTCTATAATACTTTTAAAAATAATAATAATAAATTAAATATAAATAAAGGAGATAATAAATCATAAATAATATCAACCAAATCCTTTTTAAATCCGAAATATTTTAAAACCTATTGAAATCACTTACAACCCCAATTCCAATTAATGAAAACATTTTTAAAATATGATGAACATGTATTCCATCTCTATGAAAGCCTACCATAACACATCAACACACTTCACATGCTAACATATTATGGGCGTAGTTACCAATAAGGAACAACTGGTCAATATATTATAAGGGATACTTTAATCACTTTTATTTCTTAAACTCCATGTAAACTCTACAATATCTATAAATAATATATACATGATTATTTATGGGAATATATTGACTTTATTTCATCCAAATACTCAAACAGAATGTAATTCCCAAGACAAAACATTAAAATCATGCCATGATACTCTTTTATTACATTCGTGACCTGGGACACCAAATCCCAATACCCTAGTTGGGATGTTACATGGCCTCAAGCACATTTCTTAATTTCTATAAGATAGAAAAAAGTGTCAAGAAATAACAAATAATCATTAATGAATGATTCTACCTCACTATAAAGGTACTAAATATTTATAATGTAAACAAGTTTTTTATTCAAAATCCAAATCCTACACTTTAAAACAAACCATTTTATGTGGGCAGATCACTGAATTAAGTACAATTGAAATAAACACTATCATGATTAAAATGACACAACCAACTAATGTAAATAATGCCTATATACCATGAATAGTCTAAAACCTCTTGTAATGTACCATTAAATATTTTCATCTCCACCATGATCATAGATCCAATGATTCATTTTCCAATGAACAGTGGATAATTTTATTTTTTTGTACAATGATAAAATACATTTACATGAACATTGAGTTTGTTTGGTGGGGGGAGTGTGTAAATACTCTATTGGATTTTCTTATATAGGATCCATCTAATCCCATAGAAAATAAATTCCCAACTTGTGATCAATTCCATTTAAAATGGTTTACTATATTATTATAAAATTATAGATAAGACCAAATTAGTACATGAAAATAAATTACACCACTATTTTCCTAAACAATAGGTAACCATTCCCTTTTCAAAATATATATATATAATCCCAAAGTTAGGCATAATAATTTTAGGACACATAAGGAATTATAAAAATTTATCATAATTACATTCCAATAATCAAAACATACACTCATTTTAGATGATCGCCTACCTGAGTTTTTCCTAGAAAGTATAACCCTCCCTAGGAAAAACATATAAATATAATTTTTTTTTTGAAAATAGTATCAACGAATGTGTTCCATGCACCTATGGAATTTCAAAATTTTCAACCACTGCTCCCCTCTCATTCAACTTATAGATGGGGCTATTTACTCATTTAGTAGACATTTTTCCTCATTCATCTAAAACTGGATTTATCATAAAAATGATGTTTTATAATCCTATTGGTCATATTTCTCATCAGGGTCTTGATGTGATTCATATTGGTCCCTTATTAAAATATATTCTCCTACGGTTGACTCCTCCCCTGCCCAACAGTCTCTCGCCATTCTTGGTGATTTCTCTAAAATAGATCAGATTTTGAATAGAGTATGGATCCTCGGTGATCTTATTCCTAGAAAAATCCTTTAACACTGCCTCACATCTTCTTCAATGGATATTGGTGGCCAATTTAGGCCCAGATTGACCCCCACTATCGTACTTCCAGAATGATGTTTATTGTTAGGGTCTAGCAGCTTTGTTGATGGTCTTAGTTCTTAACCACAAATCCTTCTACATGGTCCTCATGTCCAAGGTGGACTCTATGAAAGTATGGTTGGCTTACTCTAGGTCACTTGGTAACTGAAATTTAAATATTTTTATATATTCCTTAAGGATTCACTCTTGTCGTGGCTCCCCTCAGGCTATGGTTTGGTTCAATCTTCTATGTATCTCCTTTCCATTTTATAATATTTCTTTTCTTTGTTCCATATGAAATGTAGTGGGATCATTTTTGTGTGTGGATGATCACACTTCTAATATGATCAATGCCTTAGTGGCTCAGATCTGCATGGAATTGGACCTCTCATCTCTTATTTCAGATTGGATTCTTCTCAGAGCAATAACATCATTCTCTTGGTGGTAGAAAATTTTCACTTTTCCCAAGCATGATTCTTCTTGAAATACCGGTTTCAAGTTCTCTCATCCTCATCATGTAAGAGGTATGGACATATTTCATAGGCTCCCTAGTGTGTAGGTTATTCCTCTTGTCTCCCCTCTTCACATGCAATAAAAAGTTCTCCTAGGGATGTTTTAAACCTTCACCCATCTATTTTTCTTATACCCCACTCCCCAATGCCTCTTCTTCATCTCATTTAGGCACTTTATCCCCATTTAACCCATTATTTTTTAGAGTTCTGGCCACCATATTTCCTCCTATTCCCCCCCCCCATCATGCACTTCATTATGCAAGGCAATGGTGGTTTATAGGTCCAAAGGATTAACTTTGTATAATATTCCCTTTCACATCCTCATGTATCCTTTAAGAAATCATACAAATGTGTTAGTTTCTTTTTATCCTCCTCCTCTTCCAATGAAATGTCTAGGGCCTACCAGTACCTATTATAACCTTATCTCTAATGGATTCAATATCTTTTAAACCCTCCGCAGTTCATTCCTAATTCAGAACTGGTGACTAATCTTACTCTCAACCCTTCAACCCCTCGCAGGATTATGTGAACCAGGTATCATTCCTGGTGTCTACATTCTATTGTAACCAACTCATAAATATCCTCAGTGTAACTGGAAAACTACTTCATTCCCCATCATCAATGACTTCCTTAGTGATATGGAATGTCCCTGGTTTGGAACCCATGAAAAAACTAACTTCAAATATCATGAAATATAGTATAGAATCTCATTCATTATTATAAGGTTATAACCCAAAATCCCACTAAAAGATAGTGGACATCACGCACAACATTAGAATTCCCAGCTACATGAAGGTCGATCCTCAAAACCACCATATATGAATATTTTGGAACCAATTTTTTTTTTTGATTTTTTGGGAGCTTCATACTAGTTTCTCACTATAGAAATCAACAAAGGAGTTCACCATCTTCTAATCACTTTTTTCAACACCGTGTATGAAATACAATCAATATAATTTTTTGGGAATGATCTCTAATACATTGATCAAGGAGGAATTCCATGGATTGTGAGAGGATATTTCAATTCTATCTTGGATCTAACTGAGAATAATGTAGTTGGTTTTTTCCCATGGAATTTGATTCATGATTTCTCCTTGTTCATATATCATAAAGGGATTCTAGATTCTTAGTACATTGGTGACCTATACGCTTTGTGAAAATAACCAGAAGGGAAATGACTTCACCTGGTGTAGGCTCAACTAGTCCTTTGTTAACATTCATGAAAACTCCTCCTTCCTAGATGCTAAGGTAACCCATATCATCAAATATATTTCATATAATTATCTAATACAAGTTAATAATTATCTAAAATAAGATAAAGGGGGATGTTTCATCTAATACCAAGGATAGAACTTTGATCCTTGATACCACTATATTGTCACATCCTCATATTTGAAACTATATCAGTAGAGGCTATACAAAATACTTCATAAAAAGATGATACATCTCAAAGGAAATCTTCAAACTAGGATAAGTAACAATCCTCCTCATTTTCATGACATGTATAACCTTAAATAAAAGCTAGGGAAGATGAGTTCCAGGATTGAGAATGGATAGGATAAGGATACCTTCAATAACATGCTCCAAAATAAGAATGATACAGTGGATAGGATCTTAGAATAAGAATTCTCGGACCATGAGAAATCTTTGATAAATGGATTAAAGAAAAAGATAAAAACACCACATAGTTTCAAGCATGTATCAAGGAAAAATGGAAAATCATTAGGTTGAACTTTCTTCAAGAGGATGGTACCTTCCCCATTGATTGATAACAGTGGGAGTTATGGTCGAAATGCATTTAAAAACACTTCATGAATTTTTGAACCCCCATATTCATAGAGGTCGTCTACAGGGATATATTTCCTTCTTCGATGTAATCCCTAGTGTAGTGACAGGAATTAACAATTCAGAACTGAAAGAGGCCCCCAATAAACATGATATTTAAGAATATATGCTTGCTCTAAAACCTTCTAACACAATTGGACCTGATGGGTTCCTAGGTTCTTTCTATATCACATCCTAGAATTTGGTCAATAATAAAAATTTAGTATTGGTGAAAGACTTCTTTCATGTCAGACGTCTCTCTCACGTGATGAGCACCACCTCCATGGTTTTCATTACCAAAATCAAGGATATGTATTCATTGAATAATTATAGGCTGATAAAGTTTTGAAACATCTATTATAAGTTTTTGGCCAATTTTATTAATAAGAATCTATCCTAGAACTTGTTTTAATGTTTCTCCTATGAATAGCATGGATTTGTGGAAGGCAGAATTATCTAGGGAACCATATTTTGACCCAAGTGATGATCATTTACTTAAAAAAATCACATGGATCTAATATCATGATCAATATGTACATGGAAAAATCTAACAATAGGATTTAATATTCCTTCATAATAAAGGTTCTTGGGTTCATGGGTTTTTCTAAAAGGATCATTAACATCTTGTTCTGGTGTTTTATCTCTCCATGGATATCCATTTATTTCCTGGGGAAAATATGGTTTCTTTAAATTGATCTTAGGAATAATATAAAGAAACCCTATGTATCTAAGCCTATTCATATTTATGTAGGATACTCTTAGTAGATATGCTAATAGTATCCTCCATGAATGAAGTATTATTCCATTTTGGTGCAGACCACATTTTCAAGGCATATCCCATCTCATGTTTGATGATGATACTATATTCACTGTAAATGGGATAAAGTGTTCTATTTGTGGTATCAATAAGATCATCAAAGAATACAGTAAATATATCATATGTCTAGTGAAATGTGAAAAAAGATGTGTGTTTATCTCATATCAATGCTCAGAAAAGAGAGTGAGAGACATATAATCAATTCTGGGGACAAACAAGAGATGTTTTCTAAAAGATTATACAGGTTCTCTAATATATTTTTGGAGGTTACATATAAACCACTTTAAAAAGTTGATTGAAATAATAACCAGTATAATCACTAACTTTAAGAGACATTCTTTATCATTTTTAGGAAGGATCACCCTAGTTAATGGCATACTATTTTACATCCCCATTCACATGTTGTTATTAATAAATGTTTCAAAGTTAGTTTTTTATGGTTTAAAAACATAATGGAAATGTTCATATAGGATTATCAATTCAAGGGAACAGACCAATGTTTCTCATAGTCAAAAATGGAAAGAAGAATGAGGTATTCTTGAATAGATGTTAGGAGAATTTATACAATGATACATTTCTTGTATACGAAGATGGCGTGGGAATTAATTGATGGTCAGTCTCTATAGGGATGAATCATAGACAAGAAATTTGGGAATTGTTTAGGGATTTAGAAAGGATAATCCTCTAAAATATGGTTAATGGTAGAACCATAAATTTTATAGCTCAAGATCAATGCTTGCTGGATCATTTTCAGTGGTGATATGATCTTCTTGCATCACAACTCGGTGGGTAACATGCTCAATTTTTCAGAATGTCCCACCCAAAATATATCCTTTAGGAATGCCTATGGGCACTTAGACATCATTTAGGACATCCTAGAAAATAACCAACATAGTGTCTTTTATTTCATTGATCTATCTATGAATCCGGAAAAATATATTCTTACTAGGTCTGTGTTGGGATCTTTCTCAGTTAAGGATTATAGAAGGGTGTTGCAAATATTAGTATAATTGGAAGGATGGGATGAGGTGATTTGGTGAAATTAAATCCCTCCCGAATTATTTTTTTTGTGTTGTTTTATGAATAATTCTCCATCTAATGATTATAACATCAAGTGTTCTATTATTTACCTCTGATCTCAGTGTAGCTGTGATAGTGAACCTGGTGAAAACCCCATGTGATAACATTTCTTTGAGAATCAATGGGAAAGGAGAGTGTGGATTTCATTTGTAAGCTTTATAAGAATTTCTCCAAAGGGCCACATGAGCATGGACTTCCTCAACTTCAGTTTTGAGGTGCTAGGAACAATAGCATAAAGAAAAAGTGAGAGTCCTTAGCCTTGTGGTAAGTTGTTAGTGTATATGGAAATTGAGGAAAAAATATTGGTTTAAGGGGATATATTTATTAATGATGGACATAACTATTAGAACCAAGTGCCTAATGATGAAACTAGTATAGTTAATCAATAACTAATAATTTAATCCATCTCTCATATCCCTCATGGAAACCATGTTAACCATATCATCTTCTCTCATCCCTTATCCTAACTATTGGATCTATTAGATCCCATAAAGGAGGGGGATTAAACTTAATATCGATGGTTTGTATAGATCAAGTATCATTCAGGGTGGCAGTTTAGTGCATTATATAAGAGGCTTGGTTATTATCGTTTTCACAGACTTCTTTAGGAATGTTGAATCTCTCCAGGAAGAAGACAATGTTATTTTTTTCTGTACTTGAGTTGTTTAGTAAGGAAAACATCAAGCATGATATATTGGAAATAGACTATAAAAAAATTCATAACTCCTTTCATTGACACAACCCCAATCCCATGTCCATCTCTTATCAAATTTGGAAGTTAAATAATCTGAACGATAATCAACAGACATCATTCACACGTGGCATGAGTGGAATAGAGTGGCAGACTATCTACATTGCAAGGCTCATCTAGATGATGTTTTTACTTTATTTTCTATGTTTGGGTGGCTTCCACATGAAGTTGTGAACATTTTAATAGGTGATTATCTTGTTCTGCACTACTATAAGCCCCCATAACCCTTTTTTTATTTCCCTAATCCCAAATTTATGGTCTAGGATTTCCTTTTGTCAATAAAATTCATTATTTGTGTGTGTGTGTTGATAACCCTCCCCATCTATATAACCTAAAAATAAATTCTTGACTAAAATAATTACACATCCCTTTAATCCATTCTTGACACTAAAAAACATTTCTTATATCCAAGTAAATTCAATTTCTTAAAAGAATTTTTCTTTTTGAAAATATTTTTTGAAAATAAATCTACCAAAATTCATTGTCTTAAATTTAACTAATTTATGACACAAAAAATACATGTTCTATAACTTACCTATTTTAATAAAAAAACACATCGATTTTACAAAATCATTAAATCTATGTATTCTTAAAACCTAGAATCCATAATTTTCATAAATTAATTCAAGATGTTTTTTGATAAGCATAATCTATAATAAAATAGGCTTAAAAATATCAATCAAACAAAAAAGGAATCATAATCAACCTTGTAATTAATATAATCCACCTAAAGATCACTGAAATGGTATATCTAGCATCCATAATTGTGATCCATTCCATTAAAATGTATTATTAGGGATAACATATCATAATTCTTCCATTGATGATTCAAAATCTATAATTATGAAACTCAAGATATAATCCCCTATGATAAATCTCTCTAGAGAGAGCAATATAAAGAGAAAGTGGAATATATATTTTTAATAATTAATAATATCACTAAGATATAACCATAAATTTGATATTTATATAATCAATACTTGAAAAAATCATGTTTCTATTTGGTGGATAATTACAAAATCACTCCAAATGATACCTAATTCTATCAAAAGTATAAATAATTTTTTAAATAGTGTCTCAAGAGTTTAATTAGAGTTTTAAATGAAAAAACTAATTAATTTTTACTAGAATTTATAACCTTTAATTCAAACAATCATACCTCCCATCTTGAAAATCATTTCACATGATTAGTTCACCCAGTCTAGAAAACCATGCACCTAACCATTTGCACACATTAGTCACCTGTTTTCCTTATGATTAGATTATATAGTTTAAAAAAAATGTGCTTAATCAAACACAATTACTTAATTCGAAAAAAACCTATAAATTTCATCTTCAAAACCCCTAAAACTCAAAAGTATAGTTACCTACAAGAACTGAGGTTTCATAATTATAATTTGTAGCTTTTATTTATATAGACACTATAAAATGTTCAGAAAAATGTACTCTTGTAAAATTATTACTTATAAATTTTCTAGGTTTTTTTTGTCATTTTAATTTCTCAGTATTCATTTAGAATATGGTATTCATATTTTTCTTGGTTTGAGTTACACATTAAAAAATAGTTTTATGGTTTTTTTTAATTTCTCTAATAAAATACCTATTTGTGAAGTCTGATTCAGGCTTCCACATGGCCTCAAACACACCTATGTATACACTATAAGTTGATGACTAATAACAAGGATATGATAATTTATTATGTGAAGAATATACCTCTAAAATTATATTATATGAAAAAAAAATAAAAAATAAAAAATTATATTATAGATAAAAACATCAAAGTCAAAAAATCTAATTATACCAAAAGGAATAATATGATATCTAAATAGTCACTATTAAATAATATAATGGAATCATAATTTCACACATTCATGAATTAAAAAATGAATTTCACAATATTATGAATTTTTAATAAGAATAAATAAAATATGAAAATAATAAGGAGACGTGTTTATAATAAAATTACTATCACAATTATCTCCCCATCTTCATCAAGAACTACATCTAACCACTTATTCAAGGGCTCAACCTCGGACAAGCAAACCATCAATAAAGTTTTCATATCCACCTCGGTGAATTTGTTGGGTGTGAGTGAAAAATCATCACACCAAAAGAAATATATTCCCAACATAATCCATTATATACATGAGTATATATATGATAGGAGGTATTTTAATAGTTTAAAATATACATATGTTAAAAGAAAAAAATAATTGATTAATACATTACTATTAAAACATAATAAAACTCTAACCATTGATGTTGTTTTCCCACATGTTATCTAGTCACTGTGAGAACTAGTAATACCTACTTCAATCCATTCTTGAAATCCGATATGTATGAATAGTTGGAACATGATAAAATTATTGTGTTCTATAGGTACATTAATACTAGATAAAGGGGGAAAATCATATTCTTAATTCATATTAGTAAAAGGGAAGAAGGAATAAATAATCATGTGTCATAGACAAACCCATATATATTTATAGTCCCCACCATCAATGGCCTGAAGTAACTATATAATAAAATTATAAAAATATATACATATTTCATACTTATTTATAACATTACAACATTAAATATAAAATAATAATTATTATATAAATTTAATCAGTTTATGAAATAAATGACCTATATTTATCTTCCTAAAATATTATCATAACCAATATAAATTATAGGAAACAGAATAAAAATTATAAATAACTCAAAAAACAACATCATCATATGAAATAAAAATAATCCCCTATCAATATATTTTAAAAGAAAAGTTATAATCAAATTTAATTAAAATATAAATCCATTTTCTTTTGATTATCATTATACCTCATGTATCTAACCACATAAACCCTACAAAGTATGTAAAATAGAAGAAGATTCCCTCCCTTGATGGGTTATATTTCATGAATACTAAATACCACCCCTAATATAGGTAGTTATAATCCATTTTATCATAAGGAGCATTATTAATAGTGATAAAGTTTTATACCTATAACTTCTAACACTTCCATAATATAAATTCCTTGGAAAACCACTCATTGGTAACTAATAACCCAATACAACCTTGATATACACCCACTTAAGAATAACAAGTCCATAAGACCCCTCTTATTATCCATCTTAGATAATGATGCAAGTCACCTTACCAATAGATGCACATTAATTAGTGACCTTTCACCCAACAAAACCCATTAACAGTGGTTGACTCATCCCCTTGATAAAATGTTGAACATCACTCCATAAAACCTCATAAATTCTTATAAGTCCAAACAAAAAGTTGAAACCCCATTATCGATTCTAATATTAGTAAGATTCGTTGACCAAAAATTTACATATTTGTTGGACATAACTTAAATAATTAATCATAACCTATATAAGATCATCCACTCTTGTAAAAACCCTAACTCACTCTCACACTATCTCCAAATCTATATCGAACTAATTTCATGTTACATGCACCCACTAACTCAAGATATCCACCATACCATCTAAGAAAATGTATATAAACCAAATGAAAATATAAGGTACCACCAATCCTAATTTATCAAGATAAATGGAATCCATTATCAGGGGTTTATTTTCACTCAATTCCATGTAATTAGAGAAAATAGCACCCCCCCCCCTCCCCCTTCATTTTAAATTATTGGCTTATATTTAATAAATAATGAATGAAAAAAATAAATAGATAAAAAAGGGGTGTCTTATGTCATCCTTACTTCTTGGAGGACATTGTCATAGATGAATTGTTGATTGTATAATATATGAATATGGTAAATGTGGGAGAAAAAATGAGGGGAGGGATAGTGTTAGCTTCTCTCAGCATTGATCAAATAAAATGGGGGAGTAGAGATAATATTTTAATTTTAAAATAAAAATATAATATTTATAAAAACTATCTTGGGTGTAACTAGGCATCCAGTGGTCCACTAGACCCCCAGCGGGTGTTCATTAGCTATTTTATGGACACCCCATGGCTTTCTACCCCATGAGGAGACCATCAGGTACATGGTGAGCACAAAATAGGTATCATGTATTATATGTAGTATTTAACTCCCTATACCCATATAAATTAACCTTCACCTAGACCTATGAACAATCACTGAAACCTTTAAACTCCAATAAATAAATTCCCAATTCAAATTTCTTGATTTAAATTTTAAATATGAACCAAAAAACATAAAATACACCTAATCAAGCCTAATTTTCTCCGATTACACTAACATGTATGGACACATTACAAACTTCTCGCCTATAGATTTTCTTCCCTAAGAAGAACAGATGGATGTTTCTCTAGATTTTATTCAATGTATTAATAAAGTATAATATCTCATCTTTAGAATCTAAATAATATATATACACTAACCATAGACTAGAACCCAATAACTGTCTTTTATATTTAGTCTCTCACCATGAATCTTAATGTTCATCAATCAGCTATTGAATGAGGATCATGGTTATAAAATTATTTCACCATGATCGAACACACATTAAAATAGATAACTGGTAATTTAACTTATAAATTTCTATACAATTCACTTATAGTCAATGCACATAGACATCAACTGATCCCATCCTATAAATAAAATGTTTCCCCAAGACTGAATATATTCTAAACACCTTAACACCAATTTCAAACTTTTTACAAATTAACTCTTCTCATATTAACTAGACCACAAATCATTCAAGGTGATATTTAAATATCTTTTAACTATATACACCCATTTCTTAACCTTAAACTAAATATTAAGTTCATTAGATAATTTATCAATTTAATGAGTCTTTTGACACACTTTTTAAGCTTTCACTAGCATTCCCTACCCAAATATTCACAATAGTTTGATTCTATAATTCCATATTATTCATTTTCTTAATGTAGTAACATCCCTAATTAATTGAAGAACAATACCCAAATATAGGTTTCATTCATGAATAAATATTTTTTTTTAAATTTTATAAAGCATAGAAGACCATTTATCAAAATTTACCCCATAAATTTTCATGAAACCCTAAATTATCTAAATGATACCAACCAATATTTAAAGTCCATTATTCATACAATAACCAAGATAAATTTACATTCATATACCTAAAATCTCACACTAAACCTCAACCACTTCTAATTAAGGGTTTTTCTAATAATTATTCTTTAACATTCAAAATATTACACTTGAGTTAGAGGTCATGTTTTTGAAAAATTTAGGGCATGTTCCCCACCATAGGATTGTTTTAAATTCTAACTCCATACACACTGATGCACCTGGTTACCTTCATAACATATGACCATCAATCTTGATTCATGATTGTAATGACCTGAATAACCAACTTTATTAGCCTTAATATAGAAAATAAATTTTTAATAAATTTTATATTACCACTCCACTAGATAGAGATGGTTCTTCATCATGATACCTTGTTCCTAACAAATCCATTTAACACATCATATACACATAGGAACTATTAACTAAGAAAAAAATAATACATGACCTTCATTAATCATCAAGACCCTTCTCAAAATAGAAGGATTTGTGATTTAATTTCCACAAAAGGATAATGTGTGAAATGATCTGCATTTTGGACCGAACTAAAAATTGAAGGTTTTTGACCTTTTTCAATTGCTAAATAGTTTATATTTAAAACGGATCCTTGGAATGGAATTATGAGAGTTGTAACCATTAAAACTGATTTTTTTGGACTTGGTTGAAGGCATGAAAACTTTCTTGGGTTACTCGAGGAGTTTTGGGAGCACCAGACTTAGAAGCATAGGTTTTAAGGGACCAGTAGAGGGAGCCTGATTTGATGAAAAACTGGGATGACCAAAACAGAAATGGTGCAGCCATTTTCAACAGATACATATACATTTTTCATGGGTGGTGTATGGTTTTCAAAACCATGCAGCTAGCCCGTGCCAGGTGCTCCATGTATCCAGAAGGTAATGCACAGTTGGAACACAGATTGTTATACCGTGCTGCCAAAACTGTGCGATGAGACATTTTAAAATAAAATCCATTTTCTAAACCCTCAAATATCACCCCTCTTTCTTGACCTGCATTAAATAACACCAACGGGGGTTCCCCATTGACGTGTGCTCATCCCCTCTCTCGGCTCCCACTCCGGTTGTCATTTCCACCTCATTCCTTGATGATTCATCCTCAATCTGGCAATGTATGCTCTCTTCTCTCTTATCCTCCCTTCCTTGGCCCATTTTCAGACTCACAATTACCCTTTTTTTATTGGATGAACCCTATTTTAAGTCCTAGCCATATTTTGATTCTCTTTGTCTTGTGAGGTTATGCAACTGCTTCCTCATGTCTCATTCTTGTGAGTTCCGATAACTACCACCAAAGGCAAAGTGGCTTTCCTTGTTTTAGTTTGTCGCAGAAATCCGATTTGATTATTTCTCATTACCTCTTGGTTTTTCACTTTCTAAATTAGGGTCTTTGTTTGTTTTAAAGTTCGTAATAATTATATTATAGTGTGTTGGATGCTGCTTTGTGATTTCGGGTCGTCGGGTCAAGGGTGACTCACCGAAGTGTGCATAGGTAAGAATATATATATATATATGGATCCCCTTGAAAATGTTCACGGCCATAAGGATGTGTTCATAGGGGATAGGTGTCCTTAAATTTATGTAAAGTTGAATATAAATTGTGGGGTATTAGCTTCTTTTAGTTAGAAATCACCAAGAGATGAAGTGGACGGCTTGGTTCTACTTTGAGGTAGAGTCCCTTTCCACACCCCTTTAATTTTAGTAATGCATTAATTAAATTTCTATTCACCTATTTCTTAGTTTTAATAAATGTAGTATATTTTCCAAGTTTAAATTCTTCCCTTGATAAATATAATGAAAGTATTAAAGGAAATTAAGGATTTATTAATTTTAAAAAATCATGTTTTCCTAAAAAAACCCTCCAATGGAGGTGAGTTGCCTTCAAGCTCAAAATGTGGTGTTGGACTTTTATGCTTGCTTGGTTCATTTCTTTGATGCATTCTTATGTCTCTTCCCATGTTAGAGATGACATGTTAGGGATTTGTACTATTTTTTAAACTCAGTAAACTAGCTTGTCAGTGGAAGTCGCTATGTATCAATCTGCCTCATTCCAATGACACCTCTCTATGAACTCGGGCCACTAAAATATGATTTCTCTGTTATAACGAGATCAATTTTTTGGTTTGTGTAAAGGGAAGGGGTAGAGTGACATAAAATGATGGTGGTACTAGTTAAGGGGGGAATGAACATGATATTTTCTTATCATGTTCCTTAAGTCAATTTTCTATGTTTATGAAATTTGATTAAAATGACCATAAGGGGGTGTGGCTGAGGTTAAAATTCATGCTTTGTATTAAATGGATTAAATAAAATTGGACAATGTTTACTTTCATGATTTTTTCATATAATCCAATTATAAATATTAGGAAAATTGATTGTATTGAACGAATGACTAAAGGCTCGCATTAAAACATGATTTCCTTTAATGAATTAAACAGAATAAGATAAGTTAGTTTGAAACATTTTAGAGGTTATGCCTTATGTGCTTGTTTTTAAAGTAGTTTCCTTGTGTACAGATTATGAATGTGGTATCTCAATGTTAAATTCATAATATGTACTACATTATGAATTATATTATAATTACGACAATGGTTGTAAATTTCTAAAGATGACAGGCAGTTTTACCCCTTGCCTATATTAAAAGTGTGTACATGTTGATGCCGCATAATAAACTATTATCTTCTAAGTATCCTAGGGGGTTTTACCCCATGCCTATATTAATATTGTGCACATGATAGGGCCACATAATGTTTTATACTAAGAGTGTTCACATTTTGAGGCCACTTACTGAACTATATTAAAAGTGTGCACATGTTGAGGCCGCTTAATGAGCAGTTATGTTCTATTATGGGTTGAATACATGCTTACCCCACACCATTTAGGGTATATATATGTGTGTGTGTGTGTGTGTTCTTAAATGTATATATATATATTTATTTATTTATATTTAGTGGCATGATCAGACTATTAAATCGGCATCGAGCCAAAGTTGGTATAGTCGTTGGGTGTCCCATGGGAACCAGGACGGGTGTTTGTTAGTTTCTATAGTTATGTTATTATATCTCTATATATGAACCTGGATCAAATTAATATTACACTATCTAGATTAGTATATAAATTGGTGGTGTCGGCCTACTAAGATTTATATCTCACACCATACTCGAGTTGCCAATGCACTAGGGTACCCGAGTAGACCTCTTTTATTCATAGGGCCTTAGAACTTTCTTGTTGTTGTATGTACATACCTGGAGTTAGGATCAGAGGACTGAGATGGAGCTTAGGATTCTTGTGGAGATTACCTTAGGACTTTTTAGTTCTTTCCCTTATTTGAGTCCTATATTATTCTGTATTGAAAAGCATGATGTATTATTTCCTACTTTAAGTTATGTAATATCACAATGACATGCATTCATGTTTTATATAAAATTTCATTGGACACTTTTATAAAATGGTTATTACCACTCATCCACTATTGTCTTTAATTTATCTTCTACTTCCACTATTTTCTGCTATTTTCTGTGGTTTGAACTCTGATATGAGGGTATAGTCTCCCAACTATTACCTCTTAAGACCCTCATTTCTCATAGAAAGCCTCTGGCGTATGGTTAGATGAACTTGAGTCCATGTTACCCACCGATATGGCTACCGGTTTGAGGGTAATCTCAGTTGGGACATTACAAAGTGGTATCATAGGGAAATTTTTCCATTGTATTTCTTTTTTAGGTTGGTAGACAGGATACTAGGAATGTGTCGGCACTTGGTTAATAGTCGTTCTTGGACTGATCACCCAACACATGGGAAATTACCAAGTGACCAGGGATGGGATTGATATTTATGATGTTCTATATTACATTTGATATGATTTCACTTAGAGTGACAATTTTACTTTCCACATTATATGATTTATGGAATATATGGTATTTCTACCCTTATATTATTATGGAAAGTAAATTTCATTTCGCACATCATACTAGGCACATATAAATTCAAATTCCATGCATATTTCCTTTACCTGTAGTTTTCTATGTAGTATGCCTATTAATTTGATTATTTATTATGCCATGCCTTGTATTGCTTAGCATGTTTTTTTTATAACATGCTTCGGTGTTAGCTGCTTGTAATTTCATGCTCCTATGTAGGTGCTTGTGATAGCATTCTTGTACTATTTGATATATTTAAACTGGCCTCTATTACGTCGGGAGCCAATTTTTAGTTGTAAGGTGTATGAGTGCCTTATAACTGGGAAATAGTAACCCATATATTCGAAACTTTTTAAAGATATGCTAAATTAAGATGCTAAAGTGGATTTATTTTAATTAAAGAGATCTAAATGCCAAAATACAAAGTGTATAGACGCTTTATAGGTTGTTATATGGCCACTAATCTGTCGACACTTATATATATATCATGATAAAATTATAAAGTGATTTTTATTTCGATAAATGGGATCCAATTTTCAATCCATGAAGTGTATGGGTACTTTATGAATTAATAAGTGGAACCCATGTTAAATGTAATTACATGATTCTTTCTAAAATGTTTACTTATGTGCAAGTTGTCCAATTTTGATCTAAAGTGAATTTTCATAATAGGACCCTCGTAGGTTTCCATAACAGTAAAAATGAATTTATTATGATAAATTGCCTATTTATGGTGGGTTTTCATTGAATGTTTAATTGTTTAAATGGAGTTTTTTTTAACATGCCTACCTTTTCTTGATGTGTTAGTTGATCATTCATATAGTTAAAGGTTTAAATGTGATCAAAAGTGAAAGGGGTTGGAAACTAAACCTGTAGTGGTGTCCTATTTTTGAACCCCTTGTGTATGGGAAGCTTGAGCTTTCTCCTTTTTGTTTCCTTGGAATGGAAAAATAGGTGTTTTTTTGTAGGCATTCTTTTACTTTGTCAAATTCTTAGATTTTTTTCTTTGAGATGACGACTTTTGTTTGGCACGACCAAATGTGTGGGTCGACACTTGTTCTTCGTAAGGGTAAATCCCATGGTGGGAAGCAACCTTAGAGATTTTATCATGATATTTCTAATTCTTGGTGTCACTTACGTATTGTTGTCCCTAGTAGGACATTTAGTTTCCAATGAAACCCTCATTCGGATGGGATTTCATGCTTTCCTTGACCTTGTTTTGGTCCTTATCATTGGGAAATGCTCAATTTCAGCATGAAAGTTGTAACTCGGACAAGGTATGTTAATTCATAGATCATTTGAACCTTTAATTTTCCTCAGTAGTGGATGATGGTTGTATAAGGAAATGCGGTGTGGAGCTGAATCTCTTTTAATGTTATGTGCAAACTCAGTTCAACCCCATGTAAAGTGACTAGAGCATTAAAGAACAAGTTTCATCCCAATGTTTGGGATGGATTTTTGATGACTTGAGTGTCTCAACATGCCGGTCGATTCAGTTTTCATTTCTTTGTCTAATGATTTGACGTTTGTTTGTGGCTCAAGGGATTACCATGATGGTTTTTTTAAATGTTCCCTTTCAAATAGAAGAAACCAAACTAAAGAGGACCAATAAGAAATGGTTGTTTTATGCTTGAATGACTTTGAGGTTGTGAGTTTTATATATGTGTTGGTGCTTTCTCGACAACATTATGGTATTATGTTTGGTTATGAATAAAACCCCTAATAAACACCGTTCTCTTGGGATGATATTCGGTGGTAAATTTTGAGTGATCACAAAATTTCATCACGTGGTAAAGGATTTGTTATTGGTTTGAATGTAAGATCACTAGAAGGTGAAGCCAAGCCCCTTCCTTGTAGTCGAGCACTTCTGGCTTGACCATTCCTTCTTCTATTAGATGGGTATGGTTAACTATAGGTCGTTTCAATTATTTTAGTTTACTCTATTAAGTGACGAGAATTTCCCCTATCTTGTCTTTATCCTAGATGCACTAAGAGAACATCAGTCTTACACCATGTTGAATGTTTTAAAGTCATTGGTCTTTATAGGTGGTTTTATTTCATAGTTACGTGCGGGGTGCATGGTTTCCTTTGTGGTTTGATCTTAGAAATATCATCATAATTTGGGTGTAGGATTCGGTGAACATCCTCATAGTGATTATGAGATTACTTGGTAGAATGAATCATGGTTTATCTTTTAAAACACTGGTCATCTAAGTCGATTGTATTCTGAATTAATCGGTCATAGCGGCATGACTCCTTTCCATTCTTACTAAATGAATGTAGTTGGTGAAGAACTATTTTAAAGAAATTATTTAGGTGAAGATCAGTTTGGTTTGTGTCAGCCTTAGATTTTTCATAAAAATATGACTTGATCTAGGATCAATAGTTGAGGGGAAAATCCAGAGTGTCATAAAATGCTTAAGGGCTTGCTTGTAATGAAAATTTAAATGGTTGTAAGTTCTGTGGCTTGGAAATGGCTACATAATTTTAAATCATAATGTAATAATTACCTTGAATTGGATTATTAGAAAGACAATGACAGGTTTGTATCTCTAGGTGGATGGGATCGGGTAAGATCTGTCTCTATGTTTCAGTTAGAAAATGAGCATTGGATCGTGTTTTAAATGTCTTATGTGTTGCATTCTTGATGGATGCTCTATAGTGTGTTGGGAATTTTAAAATGCAACATAACCATTACATTAAAGCTTCACAACCCATACAGGTTAGGTGATGTGTTACATTGTTTTTAAAAGCCTCTCGGGGATGATAAGTTCTAAGGTGGGATGGTTGTAATGATCTGTGTTTTGGACTGAACTAAAAAGTGATGGTTTTTGAACTTTTTCAATTACTGAATGGGTCTTATTGTAAAATGAGCCTTGAAATATAATTTTGAGAGTTGTAACCTTTAAACATATTTTTTCATACTTGGGTGAAGGCCTGAGAACTTTGATGGGTTTCTCGAGGAGTTTTGAGAGTGCCAAACCGGTAAATATAGGTTTTAAGGGACTTGTATAGGGTGAACGATTTGTTGGAAACCCATACATCCCATAGTAGAAATCATGCAGTCATGTTCAAGGGAGACAGAGAAAATTTTCATTGGCTACACACAGTTTTCCAAATATTGAGGCTAGACCAGGTTGGGTGCCCTGGATATCCAGAAGGGGGTCACGGTCGGTGCATGGTTTCTTAAACTCTATGTCGAGAACAGTTTTAAAAAAATCAATTTTAATTAAGTTAAATTAAAAATTTAAAACCTAAAATATACCCTAAAACCTCACCCATTTTGGTCGACCGACATGACACAGTACACCAAGGGGGGTTCCCCTTCGACGCATGCATGGCCCCACTCATGGATCCCTCTCCGATTGTCATTTCTACATCTTTCCTTGATGATTCTTCCTCGGTTTGGATAGACAGGCTCTCTCCTCTACTCTCCTCCCTTCCTTGGCCAATTTTTGGATTTCCCATTTCCCAATTTTTGTTTGGATGAACCCTAGGTCAAGGGTTAGCCATATTTTGATTTCTTTTTTTTTGGGTTGCAACGACTTCCTTGGGTCTCGTTCTTGCATGTTTTGACAACCACCACCAAAGGCAGAGCGATTATCCCTGTTTCGGTTCACAGCTTCCAACCTAGGTGAGTATTTATCCTTTATTCTTGGTTTCGCATTGTTAAATTTGGGTATTTAGGTGTTTTATGGTTTGTATTAATTATCTTGTTGTTTTTTGGTCAATGCTTTGTGATTTCAGGTCATCGGGTCAGGGGAAACTCACCTACATGTGCATAGGTAAGTAACTATATATATATATATATGGGTTCCCCTTTTATCTGTACAATAATACATGGAAGTAATTAAAAATGTATGGGGATAGGTGTTACCATGTATATATAAGAAAATGTATATGTAGGTGATTGGATGCTAGTATATTCATATAAGCATATATGTAAGGATCCCCGTGCCCAAGTTCATGGCCATGTGGATGTGTGTATAAGGGCTAGGTATAACAACCATGCCCCTTATTAAACACATAAATATGATTTATTACATGAAATATTTACTTGATATAACATAGAATATCTAGAGTTCTAGTGTCTTTGGGGCTTAGGAACATTACAGAACAAATTAAAATATGAAATACACATCTTTATTGAAAACATCCTTTACATAACCACACACATTCCTTCATACTTAGAATTGCATGGGATAACCTGAGGACATGCATAAGAAAAGGGTGAAAACTAAATCCCAATAAGGGAGTAAAGAAATCATAACATGAATAATACAGTATGTGTTATGCAATATAAATATCTATGGATCATAAGACAAACATGAACGTAAAGGTATGATATAGCATGATTATCATAACATGGAAATGTGGAATCAACATTTAACTTGATATTATAATGAGCCAAGTCTCATTGCACATAGAGAATGAGTAAAACCTCAATTAACTTTAATTATCATGAGTAAACCCTCATTTAACTTTAATTATCATGATACTAATCTTTACCCTACGCATTGGAGCGCTATTAGGGTGCACCCTTCTAAATCATTTCATTTCATGAATATACGTGCCACATGGATTATATAACATGGATTCATTAAACATCATCATTTATTCCACAATAAAGTAATATTAAATTCAATCATGAAACTCTATAATCAATAAGTAAATCTGAATAAAGGGGAATACCCTTGATAGAGAAATAGGCATGGTATTCACTACATAATGACATTGTTTGGAAAATCGCAGTGCTATTTCGACAGTATAACGACATGACATAAGAATTCATAAAAATGGTTTATGAGAGATAAAGGGGTGTCTAATCATATTTACACTAAATGAAAATTAATTGGGTCATATAGATAAATATCCCAACATATGTAATGTAATTTAGATTCATAATACAAAATAATTTCTTGAATGTAAATGAGAAGAGAGAAATTCCTTTCTAAATTTGTGCATGGTAACAGGTGTACTTGGGAGGCATTAATAAGAGAGAAAGTGGTATCTCATCATTAAAATAGAAATATGTAATTATAGGGAAGGTAATAAATCATACCCCCATATTTTTAATTGAAAATAAAAGGCTATAGAAATATAACTAAACTTGGACAAAAAATGAGAGAGGAAGAAATCTCTTACTTTGAAGTGTGATCCCAAAGGCTTGGGGGGGGGCTTGAGAGTGTATTAATGGGAGATTGGGGCACCTTTGTAGTATTTTAGAGAGATAAGGTCAGGGTATGGGTGTGTTCCAAGGGTTTTTACTGAAGAGAAGTGGCATCTTGGGTGGGTTTATATAGGAAAAGGGGGGAATTCTTTATTATTTAGGTTTTGGACACCACACATTAAACTAATCAAAACCATAAACCAACCCATGGTTTTTTAAAATGGGGAGTGGAAAACATTATTTTATAAGTCCAATGTCCTAAATTCTTAAAATATTAGGTTTTCATATGTGTATGTGAGTCACGCTCTCAAGGAAATTATTTTAAAAGTCAAAATGTTTTGTAAGTATTGGAGGGTCCAATAAAGCACCATAAAAATAATAAAACAAATATAAAATAAAATTATTTTAAAGGTAAAACATATATTGGCCAAAAATACTTTTTATAGTATTTTATTACATCACTACTGGGTCATTATGATGTCATAAAATCCATTATATATTTAAACGGTAGTTAATTTTTACCCAAAAATTTGACTATCTCGGAAAATTATGAAAAATTCACCATTGGATAATTTCAACATCCTGATTCCAAAGATAATATTCATTTAATCTAAATAATTTTCTAAATATATTAATCTTTTACTTTTAAAATAAAAACCTACATTTATCGAAAAATCAAGGTTTTTGATAAAAAAAATTCAAACCTTAATAAAAATTACAATTGTATTCATAAAAATTATACGATCATTTATATTTAATAAAAAGTAATTTTTTTAATAATAATATTTTATTAAAATATTATTTAATTCCAAAAATACATTAATTCATCAAAATATATTTCTTAATTTAATATTAACTAAAAATACTATTTGTGCTTTAAAAACCATTTTCAAAGTAAATATAATGAAATGAATGTATATTCTTCATACAAAAAATAAAGCACATAATCATAGTACTGGGGTCGTGTCACATAACCCCTTATAATACCCACATAATCCCTAAGGGTAACTTGTTTGATGGTGACAGACTCTTGGGGTGGATCGGCTAACATCGCTTGGGTGGTAATCTCTATCAACTTCTACTTCTCTCATATGTGGTTATGTTCATGCTTAATTTGTTGAAGCTTGAATAGATCTTGGTCAAGAGTAAATACCAATGATGCTACCCCCTTTATAATCTCTGACAAATGGGTTTCATATGGAGCAATTCTACTGGATGAGGTCATTTCTTCCTTTGACTGAGTAAATTGGACTTGTTAAAGCCCTATATTTATATGAATCAGTTGATCACTATTCAATGTCTATAATAACAACGGTACAAATTCATAATGGTATTTTGAAATCCAAAAACATAAAACCAAGGAAGTGCATATGTTTTATATAACCATTTTACATAATAATGCATTTAAATAGATCAAGTTGAATTTTTATTAATAAAAGTTTGGGTCGTTATAATATTCCCCCCTTAATAAATTTCACCGTTGAAATTCCATTTTCCCACACTAAAACATATATGGGTAACTCTAATTAATCACTTCCTTTTATTCCCTTGTTGCCTCTTCAAACTTTTTATTTCTCCACAACACCTTGATGAGGGGAATTTTCATATTTCATATAACTTTTTCCCTACAATATAAGATCTTCACTGGCTTCTCTTCATTGGAGAGGTAATTCTCCAATGGTACCACCTCTAGAATGAGTAAATACGATGATTTAGGTATGTACTTCCTCAAGAGTGATACATGGAATACATCATGTGCTAGAGATTGGTTCGGTGGGAGTTCCACTCGATAGGCCACTGCTCTAATGTGATCTAGGATCTCAATAGGGCTGATATACCTTGGAATATGCTTTCCCTTCTTCCCAAATCTCAAAAATCTCTTCCACAGCGATATATAGAGGAATATGAGGTCTCTAATATCAAACACTAGGTCTCATCAATGATTATTAGTATAGCTCTTTTTTGAATCTGTGAAGCTTTATTGTGTTGTTGGATGTTCTTAAAATTCTCCACCATTTCTTCATCAATTTCGAGACCTAGGAGTTTTTTCTCCCCAACTTCATCCCAACATGCTGGTGTTTTTCACCTCTTCCCATAAAGGGATTTATAAGGATCCATTTGGATTCTTGAGTGGAAACTTTTATTTTAAGATAACTCAACCATGGAAATATGTTTATCTAATCCTCCTTTAAAGTCCATTGAGAATGATCTGTACATGTCCTCAAGTGTTTGGATATTCTAATCATATTGGCCATCAGTTTGAGGATGACAAGTCGTGGTAAAGTTCAGCTCAGTATACAGAGCATGTTGAAGACTCTTCTAGAACAAAGAGGTGAATCTTGGATCTCAATCGGATACAATAGATAGTGGTACTCCATGTAGCCTTACCACTTCTCTGATATATATTTGTTCAAGTTGATTCAATGAGAAATCCTCTTGAATTTCAATGAAGTGTGAAATCTTTATAAGATGATCCAAAACAACCGAGATAGCATTATTTCTTTTGGATGTATTCAGAAGTCTGGTGACAAATTAAATGGTTATGTTCTCATATTTCCATACTGGTATGGGCAATGGTTGCATCATCCCCTTAGACTTCTTCCTATCATCCTTAACTTTCTAACATACCAGGAACTTTGATGTACATTCAGCGATCTCCTACTTCATGTTATCCCACCAATAATTCTCTCAGAGATCTATATATGTCTATGTGTTTCCTGGGTGAATGGATAAATTCTAAATATGTGCATCATTAAAAAATTTATTCTTTAACATTGGATTTTTTGGAACACATAGTATTTTCCCAAATCTCACAATCCCTTCTTCATTAATAATGAACTCCAAGGATTTACCTTTTCTAATAGTTTCCACTTTTTGTTTAATTCTCACATCATACTTTTGATAATCCTTTAACCTTTCTAAAATAGATGTTTGAGCAATAATTTGTGAAAGGATTGATGATTTTACCTTATTTATGATTACCAAGTCCATGTTTATCAAATCTAAGAAGATTGGATCCTTTTCAATACTTATCAGTGATAAAATTGCTCGATTCTTTCTACTTAGATCATCTACCACATTTTTCACTTTCCCTATGTGGTAATGGATTGAGAAGTAATAGTATTTGACCATATCTAACCATCGTCGTTGGCGCATGTTTATCTCTTTCTGGGTGAATATATACTTGAGGATTTTGTGATCCGTATATATTTTATACTTCTCCCCAAATAGGTAATGTCGCCAAATTTTTAAAGAAAATATTACTATATCCAACTCTAGATTATATTTTGGATAGTTTTTCTCATTAACATTTAATTTCCTTGAAGCATAGGCAATGACTTATTCATTTTTCATCAACACACAGCCCATACGCTTATTCAAAGCATCACTAAATACCACAAAAAGTTCTCCACTTGTGGGTAGTGTGAGCACAGACACAGTGATAAGCCTTCTTTTCAACTCTTTAAAGCTCTCTTCACATTCATCACTAGAAGAAAACCTTACTCCCTTATGAGTTATCTTGGTAAGAGGGTTGTAAAATCATGAGAAATTTATCAAAAATCGGCAATAATATCCTGCTAACCCCAGGAAGCTATGCATATATGTTACTGATGTTATCCTCATCCATCCCTCAATTGCAACTGTCTTGGAGGGATCAATAGATATTCCATTGCTTTTAATGATATGACCAAAGAATGAGACCTCCTTAAACTAGAACTCACACTTTTTGTACTATGTATAAATCTTATCCTTTCGTAAGGTCTCTAGTATAGTTCTTAGATGATCCTCATACTCCTCCTTGGTTTTGGATTATATTATAATATCATCTATAAAGACTACCAAAACATTTGTCAAGGTAATCACTTAAGACCTTATACATCTATTCCATGAAGATTACTGAGGAATTAGTGATTATGAAAGGTATTACTATGAATTGATAGTGCTTGTATCTTGTACGAAAAGCAGTCTTGGGGATATCATCCTTTTTCATCCTCACTTGATAATATCACTAATATAGATCCACCTTGGAGAATTATTGTGCTCCAGGTAGCTGATCGAAAGATTCATCAATTCATGGTATATGATACTTGTTATTCATCGTTATTTTGTTGAGCTCATGATAATCAATGTAAAGGAGAATTGAACCATCCTTCTTCTTGATGAAGAGGATTGGTTCACCCCACGGTGAAGTACCTAGGAATAGAAACCCTTAATCCAAGTTCTATTGCAGTTGTTTCTTTATCTCATAAATCTCCACAACATATATTATATATGAAGTCTTGGATATTGTAAACACCCTAGGTATAAGATCAATCAATAAATCAACATCTCTTATAAGAGGAAGACCAGGAAATTCCTTAAGAAACACCTCAGCGAATTCCCTCACAATAGGCATATCTTCCAGGATGGTTACTTCCTTAAAATCAATCCTATAAGTAAGATATTCCTTCTCATAGGTCAGTAATATCCACTCTTGAGATGATGGTTCTAAAGAAGATTCATCCTCCTCCTTGCACTTGAAAAAAATTGGGGGTCGATTCACCATATGGAGAGTGATTTACCTCTCACGGAAATTTTTGTTAAATCTATATAAGAAAATCCAATCCAGGCCCAGAATTGAATCAAATTCCACCAAAGGTAGTATAATGAGGTTCTTCGGGAATTTAAACCCAAAAATTGTGACAGGGTGGAGTTATATTCATGGGTTGCAATGATTGACCCATTTTCCGTTCTCAATGACATCTATACTTCCATGATTTTTGGTGGTTTTGGGATTGATCTACTGAACTTTTGGGATATAAAATAATGCCTCAAAAAAGAATCAAAAAGAATGTTTTCTATTCTTTAATGAATAACTAGTGTACCTATCACCACTTTGTTTTCAGGGTTCACTTCGGCGGTAGTGAAGGAAAAAGCTCTCCCTTGATGGCTTGGAGTTTGTTGGTTGCCTCCAAAAACCGTGTCTTAGAGAACTGGTTTGCAAAGTTCCATGGTTCTTTGTAGTTAAAGTAATGAAAAACACGTTAGGGTCAAATGGATAATTCCTATCCTATGTCATAGTCTTGGGTTTTTCTTGTCGACAATTAATGGCCAGGTACCCTTTTATACCACACCTAAACCATTTCGTCATCCCCTTTAGGAAATTTCTAGGGATCTTCTTTCTGCACCTTTGAAAAGTGGGCTGACGTATTTTCTTAGAACCGATAGATTTATCCATAGAACAGAAAGAATTAAATTCCACCTTACGCTTCTTTTCCCCATGATAACCCTAAGATATTCAGATCTCTATTTCTACTTTTAGGGCACATAAAACAATTTCCTCATAGCTATTGAAGTCACAGAATTCTAGGGCATTATGTAGGCTAGGTTTTAGCCCACCAAAGAAGCGGTCAACCTTGTATTCAGGGGTAATGACAAAGCTGGAGGCATATTGTGAAATCTTTGTGAAGTTCTTCTCGTGCACTCTGATGGATTCGTCTTCTTTTTGTTTGAGGTCATGGAAGTCCCTTTTCATATTATGTCGGAGGAGGCATGGAAAATATTTATCAAAAAACATTTTCCAAAAATCCTTTCATTCCAATGCCTCAATCTATTCTTCGGGATTTGTTTTTTTATCAATGTCCACCATTGATCTGATTCACCCTCTATATGATAAGAAACCAGATGAACCTTTTCTTGTTTGGAACATTAAAAGATGGAGAAGATATTCATAATGGAGTTGATCCATTGTTCGGTGATTGAGGGATCAGATGATCCATTAAAAGTAGGAGGTCTTTGTCTCATGAAGCTTTCAATTGTGACTTGTTCTTTCTTAGGGGGGTAGAACGTTCCTTTTAACCCACGTCTCTATTCAAAACATGATTTAACTGAGAGAGTATCATGACAAAGTTCACGAATCCTGCTCCCATTGGATTGGGTATCTCATTACAACAACCATCACATTTATCTTTTCATCGGTTGTTATCCTGAGTCCTAATATTACTGTACATTTATTGGAATAAAAGAAAAGTTAGGGGTAACACATAAAGGGTAATCCAAAGAAAAAATGGTTGAATTATAAATTACTTTTATTTCCTTTACTTATGAATTTATAGGCTTCAGTCTATGTTATCTATGATCTACTTCCCATCATATATTCTTAGGGGAATTTTTTTATTCCCATAATAATGGTTAATAAAAAGCTTATGAATTTACCAAATCATATCCCCTAGGAGTTTCAAAACAAAGAGTTCAGTAAGGCCCATTATTGTTCCCCAGTTCCCATTTGAGTCTAACTCAAAGTGGTGTATTCGGGTTTTATCCCTAGATACATTTGTGCTAGATTCACCTCTACCTCCTTGTATCCAAATAGGGATGTATTTTATTGATAAACCACTTACCAAATACTCACAAAAATATAGGGTTTTTTTATTATACTTAGTATTATCCCTAAGGCTTCTACTAGGTTTTTCTAATCTTAATCCCAAAAATAACTAAACCTATCCTTTTATACTAACTATAACAACCCTTCTCTTTATTAAACATTTAAACATGATTTATTACATAAAATATTCACTTGATACAACAAAGAAGATTGATATGTCTAGTGTCATTGGGGATTAGGAACATTACAAAACAAATTAAAACATTAAATACACCTCTTTATTGAAAACTTCTTTTACAAGACCACACACATTGCTTCATACGTAGCATTGCATGGGATAACCTAAGGACATACACAAGAAAAGGGTGATCTATAAATCCTAGTAAGGGTTTAAAAAAGACATAATATAAATAATAAATTACGTTTTATGAAATATTCATATCAATTGATCATAATAGAAACATGAACATGATGGCTTGATATACCATGATTATCATAACATGAAAATATAGCATGAACATTTAACATGATATTAGCATGATCCAAGGATTATAGAACATGGAGAATGAGTAAACCCTCATTGAAAATGAATTATAACGAGTAAACCCTCATTTCACTTGATGTATCATGATACTAATCTTTATCCAATGCACTGGAGTGCTATTAGGGAAAACCCTTCTTAGTCAATATATTTTATGAATAAGTGTGCCACATGGATCATATAACATGGATTCATTAAAAATAAAAATTTAGTAAAATATAAAATAATTTTTAATTCATACATGAAACTATATAATAAATAAGTAAATTTTCATGAATTTGAATACCCTTGATAGAGAAATGTACATGGTATTCACTACACAATGACTTTGACTTGGAAAATCGCGGCGCAATTTCGGCAGCATAATAGTGTGACATAAGAATTCATAAAAATTATTGATGAGAGATAAATGGGTGCCTCATAATATGTACATGAAATGGACAGTAATTAAGTCATATAGATACATATCCCAATATATTTAATGGAATTTAGATTTATAATAAAAAAGAATTTCTTGAATGTAAATGAGAAGAGAGAAATTCCTTACAGAATTTTGGCATGGTAATGGGTGTACATGGGAGGAATTAGTGAGATAGAAATGGGTATATCATCATTAAAACAAAATTAGGGAATTATAGAGGAGGTTCAAAATCATACCCCAACATTTTTAATTGAAAATATAATGTTATAGCTACATAAAGAAACTTGGGCAAAAAAATTAGAGAGGAAGAAATCCATTACTTGGAAGTGTGATCCCAATGGCTTAGGAGGGGCATGACAGAGGCTTCTTGGGAGCTTGGTGTTCCTTGGGAGGCTTTTAGAGATATAATGTAAGGGTAGTTATGTGATACAATGGTTTTTAGTTAATATATGTAATAGATTTGATGGGTTTATATAGGAAAAGAGAGGGAATTTAGTATTATTTAGGTTTTGGAAACCAGACATTAAACTAATCAAAACCACAGAACAAACCATGGTTTTTTCCCTTTTTTTCCAAAGGGGAGTGTAAAAAATTATTTTATAAGTTCAATGTCCTAACTTTTTAAAATATTAGGCTTTCTTATGTATAGGGGGGTCACACTCTCAGGGAAATCATTTTAAAAGTTAAAATGTTTTATAAGTCTTGGAGGGTCCACTAAGGCATAATAAAATTAAATATTAAATCATATTATTAATTTAAAGGAAAAAATTATATTGGCCAAAAATACTTTTTATAGTATTTTATTATATCATTATTGGGTCATTATAATGTCATAAAACACATTATATATTTAAACGGTATTTAATTTTTACCCAAAAATTAGACCATCTCAGAAAATTATGAAAAATTCACCATTGGATAATTTCAATGTCCTGATTGAAGAAATAATATTAATTTTATCTAAAAAAATTTCTAAATATGTTAATTTTTAATATTAAAATAAAAACTGGTATTTATCAAAAATTCATGGGTTTTGAGAAAAACAGTTTTCAAACCTTAAAAAAATTACAATTTTCTTCATAAAAATTATATGATCATTTATATTTTATAAAAAGTAATTTAGTTATAATAATATTTTATTAAAATATTATTTAATTCCAAAAATTCTGTAATTCATCAAAATATATTTTATAATTTAATATTAACTAAAAATATTATTTGTACATTAAAACCATTTATAAAGTAACCATATTGAAATGAATGTATATTTTTTATTAAAAAAATAAAGATCATAATCATAGTGCTAGGGTATTGTTAAATAAAACCTTATAACGCCCACATAATACCTAAGGGTAAGGTGTATAATGGTGGCAGACTCTTGGGGTGTCTCGGATAACTTCGCCCTGGTGGTAATGTCTATCAACTTTCACTTCTCCCGTAGGCAGTTCCACTAAACATTAACGTGTTGAAGCTCAGCTTGGGCTTTGTCAAGATAAAATCCCAGTGATGCTACCTCCTTTCAAAGCTCTGAAAAATGGTCTTCGTATAGAGAAATTCTACTGGATGAGTCCATCTATTCCTTTTTCTGAGTAAATTGGATTTCTTAAAGCCCTATATTTATATTAATCATGTGATCACTATTCAATGGCTATATTAGAAACGTTAACAATTATTAACAGTATTTTTAAATAAAAAAATATAAAACCAAATAAGTATATATGTTTTATATAACTATTTTATATAATAAGGCATTTAAATAGATCAATAGGAATTTTCATTAATAAAATATTGGGTCATAACACTAGGATTCCTTACATGTATGTGAAGGTGAATATGATTAGTGGGGGAGTAGTTGATTTTATTTAGAAAGCACCAAGATCCAAAGTGAACGACTTGGTTCCATTTTGAGTTAGGGTTTCTTTATATGCCACTTTAATTTTAGTAATGCATTATTTAAATTTCTATTCTCATAGTTATTAGATTATATTAATGCAGTATGTTTTGTTGGCTTAAATACTTCCCCTGATAAAGTTAATGAAAGGATTAAACGAGATGAATGATTTATTATTTGGACATAATCATGTTTTCATAATAAAACCCCTCTAATGGAGGTGTGATTCCTTTAAGATAAAAATGTGGTGTTAGACTTTAATTCATGATTGGTTCATTGATTTGATTCCTTATTATGTTTCTTCTATGTTTAGTGCTGACACGTTAGGGATTTGTCTTGTTTTGTAAACTGAGTGAACTTCTTTATCAGTGGAAGTCACCATGTAAGAATATACCTCATTCCAATGACACCTCTCCTTAAACTTAGATGCTTTAAATGTGTTTTCCATGTTATAACAAGTTTAATGTTTGTTTTAGTAAAGTAAAGGGGTGTAGTGGCTTAACGAGGATGGTGGTACCAGTTAAGGGATAATGAACACGATCTTTTCATGGCGTGTGCCTAAGTCAATTTTACAATGTTTAAGAAAGTTGATTAATATGGCCATAATGGGTTGTTGCTCACGTTAAATGGAATGCTTTGTATTGAATAGATTAAATTAAATTGGAATATGTCTAGCTTGATACTTTTTTCATATAAACCAATTTTCTATGTTAGGAAAATTAAGTGTGTTGACCCAATGACAAAAGGTTCTCCTTATAAATTGTTTTCCTTTAATGAATTACATGGGATAAGATGTGTTAATTTGAAATGAATAAGAGGTTATTCTTTATGTGTTGGTTTTTAAATGAATTTCCTTGTGTGTAGATTATTAATGTGGTATCTCTATGTAAAATGAATAAGATGCAATGACATATGCATTATATTATAATTATTACAATGGTTGTAAATTTATAAGGATAGTAGGAAATTTTAACCCATGCCTATATTAAATGTGTGCACATGTTGATGATACATAATGGCCTTTTATCTTCTAATAATGGGAGGCGGTTTTACCCCAGGCCCATATTAAGAGTGTGCACATGCAATGGCCACTTAATGTTTTATTCTAATAGAGTGCACATGTTGAGGCCACTTAATGTTTTATATTAATAGTGTGCACATGATGAGGCCCCTTAATGAGTTACACTAAAACGTTTCACATGATGAGGCCACATAATGAAATATATTAAATATGTACACATGTTGAGGCCACTAAATGAGCAGTTATCTTCTATTATGGGTGGGAGTCATACTTACCCCACACCATTTATGGTGTATATATATATATAAATGTATCAAAATATATATATATATATATATAGTGGCATGATTAGACTATTAACCAGCAACGAGCCAAAGCTTGTATAGTTGTCAGGTGTCCCCTGGGAACCAGGACAGGTGTCTGTTTATTTATATAGTTCTGTTATTATCTCTCCATACTTGCACACTAATTAATTAATATTACCCTGTCTGTATTGGGATATACACTGGTGGGGATTTCCTACTAATATTTATACCTCACACCCTACTTGGGACTCCATTACACTGGGGTACCCGAGTAGACCTCTTTTGTTCACGGGTCTGTGGACCTTGCATGTTGTTGTATGTCTATACCTAGAGTTAGGAGCAAAGGACAGAGTTGGAGCTTAGGATTCTCATGGAGATTTACTCAGGACTTTTTAGTTCTTTTCCTTATTTGAGTCATTTATTATTCTGTATTGAAAATAATGTTGTATTGTTTCTATATTTTAGTTATGTAATATCACTATGACATGTATACATGTTTTAAATAAAATGGTGTTGGACATTTTTATGAAATTATTATTACCTATCTTCCGCTACTATCTTTAATTTATCTACTACTTATACTATTTCTTGGTATTGTATGTTGTATGAACTCTGATATGATGGTATGGTCTCTCTAATATCACCTCTTGAGAACCTCACTGCAAGTCGGTAGGCTCTGGTATATGAGGAGATGCACATAACGCCATGTGACCCACCGATCCAGCTACCAGTTCAAGGTTAATCCGAGTCGAGATGTTATAATTTGAAGTATAAAATCTTTCAAACACTACAAGGTACTCTATCAATAATCAACCAAGATACTTTCTCTCCTGGAATTCTTGAAACCTTCTTATATTTCTAATCTCTATAGAAAAAATAATAATAAAAGAGATTATGGGAATTTATAAAATATGATATTACACCACTTCATTACACCTTTTTTTTATCAATCATTTACAAGAATAAACTTTATATTTAGATACTTTCAAAACATCATTTATCTTTCAAGGTACACTATTTCAGTTGAAATTGAATTAGATACTCTTGGGTTAGATAACACTTCAAAATCAAGAATATCCATAACAACTACTCCTCATTTTTCCAATAAATTCTCAAAGGACTTAAAACATAACATCATGATTACTAAAAATAGTATAGCTATTAAATTACCATTTATAAATTAATTAATTTATAGTAATTTCATATGTGGAAATAACCAAGTACCCATTATCTTACTATAATCTTCTTGAGTTAAAAATAACATACTCTGAGTCTATCAGGCTAAAAATTCAAATTCATGTATACACACTTAAAAATACACATCACAACCCTGGCACTGAACTAGGGGAACACAATCTATCTCAATATAAAAAGGAAGGAACCTTACTAGTGCACTCTCATGCCTGACTCAAACCACTTGATCCATATCACTAGGGAAATTTCTTTTTAATTGAAACTAAGGGATCTAACCCAAATAAATATATGAAAAATACTATTACCAAGTGATAAATATTAAAAATAATATTATAATTGGGTTTAATTAATTAATATTCTGCTAAATTTTATTCAAGAAAAAAATGACTAATTTATTATTGATATTTAAATTGATTAAAAATCATTTTTTTATTTCAAAAATCCATTTTCAAAACATTTCTCAAATGTTTTACCTAAAATATGGTTTAATGAAGTAATACACTACTATTAATTTTTACAATTAAACACTGAATAATTTATTATTGATTCTTGAAATAAATAAATTCCTATTTAAAAATGTTTTTTCACAATCATTTCTCCAATATTTCAGCAAAAAATTTCCCAAAATAAAAAAATTGATTTCCAATCACATACTAGCATGAACATGTCATGTAAACCTACATGATAAGTATGATTCCTGTAAGAATTCCTCTTTCCACCTCACAAAAAGAGTAAAATAATAATACATAATTCATACTTTCATACTTTTTATATCATAAAATTATAATACTCAGACAAATCGCATTCCCATTCTCCAATAACATGGATTTCAATTCTACATGTGTTAACTTGGGACAAGGATAGTTCCCATTATAACATCCAATATGTCCAATATATTTAATACTTTTTCAAAAATAATATAATATAATATAATTATTATAATTCAACTTTGTAACAACCTCATCCTATGACCTATTTGTGTTGTCTAAGTTGGGTCACTAATTACATTCAGTGTGTCTATACATACATCAAAGGTAGTTGACTATTACTTAGGGTTTTATAATATAATGTGGTGAAAATATAACCATTATATCATGGAGTAAAAAATAATATGAAATACTAATGAATATAAAAAACTATAACATATAATTATATCATAAGACATACCAACATATATAAACAATCACAATAAACTAATATAATGGTTTTATAATTTTATAAAGTTATAAATTAGTAAAGATGTCTCATGATATAATGATCTCATAACATGAACAAATAAAATATTAAAATAATAAGGAGAAATTGTTATAACAAAAATTGAATTGACTTATTAGTGTATCTCTATCTCTATCGAGTGAATCGAGTACTCAAGCCATGTTAGGGATCACACACTAATATTTATTCCAAATATAAATTCTATAAATCCACTAGGGTGCATGTGTAGATTTTGAGTGCATAACTCAGTAGTCCACTATCATTTGTTCCCATAGTGTAATTCATTATATATATATAGATGTATTCATGATATGAGATGAATTAGAAATAGAAAATAAATATCTACTCAGAGAAAAGAATAATTCATTTATATATTACCACTAAAAAATAATAAAACACATACCTTTAGTGTTTGTTTACCATATCCTTACCTAGTCACTATAAAAAACAACTATACCTACTTCAAGCCATTCTTAGAATCATATCAACATAAACAATATTAACAGATCATGTATCAATGGAATTTCTATATAAATGGTTGGGGAAAACTAATAATGTTGTTGAGGTGCGTTCAATTAGGATTTTGGATCCAAAGTCTAGGTATAACGGAATTTTGTGACATGGTATTAACTTGTCTCCCCTTTGTCTTCTAGGAATCATATTTTGACCCTTATAAGTCATTCCATGAGGCCAAATTTTGATATCTACAAGGGTAGAGGGGTGGATTTACTGTATATTATATATATATATATATAACAGATCAAAGTCCTATACCCTATAAGAGTCATTTTCAAATGATATAAAATGAGACGTCAGGGAAAAAATTCATAGGGTTGTGAGCTAGAGAAGACAATGTATTGTATGGGGAGAAATGAGGGCCTATAGATTGGTATAGAAGCTTATGTAATGGGTTTGAACCGATAAATTAATACTAAGTGGGATATTTCTAGAATCAAAGTAAAACACTTCTTGAGGCTTGTGATATGGTATTAACTTCCCTTCTTTTTGGATACCAAATATAATATTGTAACCCTTATAGGTCATGCTATGAGGCATTGTTTTCAGTACCAATGGGGGAAAGGGGGATATAATTTATAGTATATATATATATAATGGAAATCCACTCCCATATATTAGGATATATCTATTCACAAGCAATGATCCTTAGGGGAAACAAAGGCATGAGATAGTGAGATGGAGCGAATAATATCTTGATGTTTCAACGATTTTTTTGTAGTTTTTGTCAACAAAACATATTGAAAAAGTTATATAGTGGAGAATAACTTAGTGAATTCAGGAATTAATATATCTAAAAGAGTTTAAATACTATTTTAGATGATTGTATATATATATTTGGAGTAAAGAAATGATTCTCATGAAAATCCAGCATACTTTCATGCAAACCAAGCGGTCTCACGAAAATGGTTACATGAACGTGGTGATGTTCACAAACTCAGTTTGTAGAATTTTCTAGAGTCACAAAGGTTTTTATTGATTCTTGATTTTTATATATTTTTTTCTTATAAATACTTCAATAATAATTATTAGGGATAGAAAAAAAATCCACAAATAATATCTACTGTGATTATTTTCATATAAGGATTATGTAAAAGTATTCCTTGCAGAAAGGATTTTACATGAATAATTATTTTATTCAAAAAGGATTTTTCTTGAACCATTTTTGGGAAAACATGTTTCCCATGAAAATTGATTATAAAAAATAGGGGTTTGTGAATACAATAAAGGGATTTTCTAGAATTTATGTGGAAAATTTTAATTCATCAGTATGATTAAATAAAATTATCATGACACGTCAATTTTGGTGTAACTAATGTTGATATAGTGTATCTAAGGAATCTTCTATATGAATAGTGTGTTCACCTCAGTTGAGAGATCTCTGGGTACTAGAAATTCAAGTGGTTTTAAACTAGGGGTAGTGTGTCCAATCCAAACATTGTAAACAACAAGTGTCTTTAGTTATTTTGGTACATCAGTATATAATAATTATATTCTATAAGGATTGTCCTAGTATGGATGAACCTTGTAAACTTGCATTATGTCCCTATTTATATTCATTATATCACCAGATATTTTGTGAGGGAGAGAAATGTTCCTACTAACTGTGGAACATGATCATTGGTGAGGATTATTTGAATAATTCATCATACCCTAATCCACCCCCCCCCCCACCAACCTTAAGGTGTTAACATTTCTTATGGATAATAATTTATATTAGATCAAGATTCAAGTTAATAGAATTATATTATAAATGAAATTATTAGAAGTAACAAATCCCAAATGGTTTTTTATCTTTGATGGAAATAATTTTCGACTATGGGAGAACCAGATGAAACACTTTTTCATATCTTTAGGAATTGATGTTTACATAGATATTATTCATGATATATTATCTTAGATAGAACATAGATCACTATCCAAAAGATATTTCAAAGAGTTGAATGCCAACACCAAGGGAATCAATTCATCAGGGGGAGATTTGGCCAACACAATCTACACAGAGGTTATGTCCTGTAAATCCTCACACTCCATTTAAGAAAATTAACTTAATATTTATAAAGGAGAATAAAAGGTGTGATAAGATATATTATAGAATCTATATAAAAATTATAAGGGCTTTAGGATGCACCCAAATAAACCATTTAATGTATTATTCTATTGGGTAAATATGATTGTGGAGTATATGTGTAGACTTGGAGAACCCAATGATAATATAAAGATCACCATGTACATATTAAGAATATTTCAACCATAATTTAATACAAAAGTAACTGTTCTTAAGGATAAATATCTAAAGTAACCGAGGTTTGATAATCTCCCCCATACTCTTATTTCATATGAGATGAGGAATTATTGAATCAAATATATTAAAAAATGTGAGTCTAAAGAAGTGGAATTCCGGACATTAAAGAATATTACCACATCAAATGATCAGGAAGAAGAAAAGGATGAGGAATTTGAGTCATTCCTTTCCTCAAATATGAAAATGGGGAAATTAAAGTTCAGAGGGAAACATCCACTCATGTGGTTTATATGTGATAATTTTGGGAACCTTATAGAAAATGACCCAAGAAGTTTCAAAATGATAATATGGATAATTAATTTTACTAGAATAAATATTAAAACAATGATAATGGTAATAGGATAACTAATCACACATTCCTTAATAATAATAACCTACATCCATGAGATGATTATATCTCAAAAGATAAAGAAACAAAAGAAATTGAGGATTATAAAGAATTTAAATAAGATGTTCTTTTACATGGTGTAAAAAATACATAATGAAGGAAATATATTGATAAAGATGAATTAAAATTTGAAGGGATAATTAATATAAAATAATACCTATATTTTTCAATTTATGAGATTCATTTTTAATATCTAAATCGAATAAACTGAATAGAGTGATTCAAGATGAAAACTCTACCTAAAAAATAATGAAGATAATTCTGAGTTAAAACAAATAATTAAAAAGATTAAAACTAAATATCATAGAAGCTCAAACAATATTGTAGAGTACAATATCAAGATAAAGGTGTGGACCTAGATTATTGATTATTTGACTAACATAGTATAATACCAAGTTAGACTTATCAAATAGATTAAAGAAAAAATAATTTGTTTGTAGTGAAAAATCCAGTATTATGATATATTCTTGAATACGAGCATAACATTAATAAATTGGATTGAATAGTCTAGATAAAATGTAAATAATAAGCATGTAGATCCACAATGACAATTATAATATTTTCTATAGAAACTAAAGGCTCACCAAAATGAAAAAAACATTATGGGGATTGGTTGAAAGAAAAAGGATGTGTTGATTGATGACAAGTCACAACCACCCACTCTAAATTTGATGGTTAATTTAGTGTAACTAAAAATTAGAACACTCTACAAACACAAAATACCATTGCTGCTATAGAAAATATACACAAGAGTAAAATATATATATATAATTATTTTTATGAAAATAAATGACACTATCAAAATTTATATTCTATATACAAGTGATGTTATAGGATACAAAGGGAAAAATTCATCCATAAAAATTTTATCAATCTGGGTACACCTTCGATGGATATAGATTTTTGTGTAGTAGATATGGTCTTATAGATAGTTATTTCTCATTGATGATATAGAGGAGTGTGCCTATGGATGCTTGAATATTTCACACACAATATCTCAATGAATCATAAAGATGACTAAAAATGACAAATCAATTTGTATCTTCAAAAGATGAAGTGGGTACGTCATATTTTGAGGAAGAACAAGTGTACCAATAATTATTAGTTGTGATGCTAAAGACATGGATCAAAAAAATTGGTGATAATATAGTGTTGATGTAGATTTTCTGAAAGAAAATGGATCTATATGGAGTATAGATCCTTAAAAATGAGTATATTTTTAGGGCATTGAGTATAAAAAGGAATATGTTGTTATATTTTGAAAATGATATAGGCTTAAAGGTTATATAATTAAGAAAATCTAAATTTTGGGTAAAGACGTGAGTCACAAAGATTTCTTGGTTATCGAAGGTCTTGGTCTTAACTTACTGAGTGTAAGTCGACTATGTGACTCGGGACTTGCAGTGAATTTTACCAAGAATAATTAAATCACCAATGGGAAGGATGATGCAGTTATAATTAAAGGGAAGTGCACAAAAGGAATATCTACCTCATCAGTGGTGAAGAGGATATGTAATTTCTATACAAGGAAGAAGAAAAGAGATTGTGGTGTAAAGGTTTAGCAACAAGAGCCAAAAGTATTTGGATAATCTTGTAATGAATTATAGATCTCAAGATATCCCTAGACTATCATGTCATCATACACACATGTGATGCTTATTAAAAATAGCATATTATTTGGAAGACATATAATCTGAAAGACAAAAGGTCATTGAGTTTTCATGAATTAGTGTATGTTGGCATGTTTATACAAATATTTCCATTGATAGGAAGAGATATTATGCTCAATTAATTCATGATTAAATTAGTATGTCATGGTTGATAGTCATGTCCATCATGTTTGAGGTTTTCTAGATCATTACCCAGTATCGATGGAAGGTTGAAAAAATTCATGGTCACAAGTTTCTAAAATTATAAATTGATAATGGAATGTATTTTACCAAAATCTATATAGAGGATTATCTAAAGAATCATGGGATAAAGAATTAATTATCAACTATCGGAAATCATCAACAAAATAGTGTAGTTGGGAGGAGAAATAAAATCATAAACAATATGGCCAGAATAATGCTTATTGAGAAATACCTAACAAATAAGTTTTGAAAGGAGTCAATCCTCATGTCATTTTATATTTCTAATAGATATTTTTATGTCTGTAGAAGAAAAAATATATATAATATTTGGAATGAGAAGAATCCAATGCTAAAATACTTTTCAATCATTATAAGTACATGCATTATTCTTAATAAGGAAAAATAAAGGGAGTTTGAGTCTCATAAAGATAAAGGGATTCCCTATGGAAAATAATCTTAGAGAAAGTATTATAAGTGCTTCAAGGTAATTCCCTGGGTATTAGGATCCATTATAATTTCAATTATTATTATTATTATTATTATTTTATTAATTATATCTATAATTATAAAGAATTTTTCTTTATTCATTCAAAAGAATTAATACTTGATTAGATATTGTGACACACGAGATATGAACAAAACTAACGAAACCTTATTCAATTATAATGGAACATTAAAATGAAGGTATATGAAACCATGTATCACATAAAATGTATTATTACACATCAAGGACTATTAATTAGATTAATACAGTAAAAAATTAAAAGTGGATAATAAATTGAAAATAATAATATCTTTAGAACTATAAACTCTCATGGACCACCATCACATTTAAGAATCACAATTATTATATAAAAAACCTAAAATGAGAAATAATACAATGAAATTAGAAAGCATATTGTAATATATAAAATGAAAACTATGGAAGTGAGAAGTGTTAATGGAATAAGTTTAGAAAGTCTATATAGAGGAATGAAATCAGGATGCTACAAATATAGTTATTTAAATTATGGTCTTTACAAATATAGTCATTGAAATTATTGTTGTTATTCATATATCCTAAAGTTATACAGAATTTGGGTATTGTTAAGTGATAAATTTAAAATAATATAACTCAAAATGAAATAAAAAAGTTATATTATAATATATTAAATATAAATAAATTTAAGCATTTCATATAAATTTTATTATTACTATTAAAGTATGATATGTTTTATATTAATAAATTCAAATAAATATTTGAATTCCAATGGAGTGATAAAAATAAAATTTTAGAATATAAATAATTAATTAATGGTATTTTCTAAAGAGTATTTACTATAAAAGTAATGTTCATTTTCAAAGAACTGTGTTATTAAGTCTTTTATATTTTTTCCCAATATATTAAATTTGAAACATTAAAATATTACTATATATGAACTAATATATTAGCATCACCTAAATTAGAAAATGATATGAAATAATATTAAGAACATGTAATGTTTAAAAACATCATTTTCTGATAAAAGCATTTTTATTTATGATTTTTTTATATTAAAAATATAAATTCTAAAAAAAATATAAAATAAAATTAATGTTTTAAATCATTAAATAAATTTTATCTTAATATAAATTATTGATATTTTCTAAAATAATTGAATTTTTAGGTGAATAGTAAAAATTCCAATTTTGCTAAAAACTATCATTTTTATAACAAAACAATGACTTAAAATATTAAAAAAATATTATATATAAAAAATATTTGTTTAAAAATTAATATAAATAATTTATTAAAAGTATTTTGAATTTATAAATCACAAGTTTAACTTTTTTGATACTCAAGTAATATTTTAAAATAAAAACTATTTTAACATGCCTTTAATAAAAATTACTCGTTATCACTTTTAGAAGTTAAATATAAAACAATTATTTATTATTTGAGTTAATAATTTATATATTATATAATAATTTCAACTTCATTTTTAGGAATAAATATAATATTAATAAGATTAATTTAGTTTACCGTGATAATAGTGAAATAATTAGTTTAGAATTATTGTTTTATTAATATTAGAAAATTATAATTGAATAAGTTATATTAAAATAAATTATATAAATTATATAATATGATGTATAAACATATAAATAAATATATTAAAACTCATTAAATTTTTAATCAATACTAAATTAGATTAAAAATCCATAATGGCCAAAATTTTTCTTTTCTACTAAAATAGTTTTTCTACATATTATGTGTTTTAATTTAAAAGAAATTTTTATAGTATATAAAATTTTAATTTGATTAAATAAATTTGAAATTTAGTTTCATAACATTAAAAAAAATTAATATGTATTATTCTAATTTTTTAATAAAACATAAAATCACTTGGTTAAGAACTATTTACCAAATTTAAAAGTAAAAAAAACTAAATTGTAAAAACTTAATGGTAAAACCCTATAACGTGTTTAAAAATGTGTGAAAATATTGTTTGAGAATTTATAGACCCATTAATACCAAACTCTAATATATAGAAACTTTAGATCCCTTAATCAAGTAATAGTGTAGTGATATCATGAAAGGGTAAAGGGTAATCCCATAATTTGCTTTTCGTCACTTATAAAAGGGGATCACTTCTAGCCCTATATGGTTATAATTTTAATTCAAATTACCCTTGAACATATGAAAAAATACCTATTAAATATGTTTTTCCCTAATTCTTAAGCCCCAAGTCTCTATAATTTATCTTTAAGGCCTTCACTTATGAGGAAATCTATAAGAGAAGATCAAGTCTCCAATATATGTATGTAGAGACCCTAAGCTTGACGTACATGGACATTACATTACTTTTGTGGAATACTTAGTACATAACAAAAACACACACACAAGGATCGTAATAGTTTAGTGTCTTTGGAAACTCGGAACGTAATCTTCTAATCGTGGTGAAAGATCTTCAATATCTCCCATAAAGGTCATCCCTTTTTTTTTACCTAAAACCTTTCTTTATATCCTGGGGAAAAGAAAACATAAAAGGGTGAGCTCAAATGCTCAGTAAGGGTAAACAAAAGAAATATCGATCACATCATATATATATAAGAACATAGCTTTTGGAAATCTTAACCTGCAAAAAAGCTCATAATATCATAACATGGGATAAATCATAGAAGTGAAATGTAATCCCAATAATCATAACTTAAAACATGAAACTTTGTGGCATACACACATAATCATAGAGAAACATTTCTTGTTAGTCAAGACTCAATTCCAAGACTATCTTAGTGGACAAAGTCCCTTTCTGAATCGAGTAACCCTCGTTTCAGTCCTGTTTCACTGAACCGGTATAACCTACCATTTCAGCCATGTCTATCTCATGAGATATAAAATCTTTACCCAATGCATTGGAGGGAGATATAGGTCCCACCCATCTTATAATGAATCCTTTCTTATGTGTGCCACATAATCATAAAACATACATCATCGCATAACATATGTAACAAAAATGGGATTCTTGAAACATCATGACATCATAAATCAATTCATATAAGATAAAGGAATTCATAAAAATGTTTCCATCACAACATAATCAAATCCATGTAATAATAGGGATAAAAACAGAACCCTTTTATTATCTTAGATGGAAAATAATTTTGATAAAATACTTGAACTCCTTTCTTGAGGAAAATATCCTTTCTACTTCAAAAACATTTTTCCTTTCATAACATGTCATAAAACATTAAAATAAAAGAATTTGATTAAAAATAAACATGAAAACTTGTAAAGGAAGCTTCTTGGAAATAATGTTTTAAAATCCATTCATGCCGTATAAGTTAAAAAAAACATTCTTCGTACTTTTGTCGGAAAAGTCAAAAAGTACCTCGTACGAAAAACGACAAAAGATTCCTTTTATTTCTTTTACTAAAAACTCACCGAAGGGTAAAAATGGATTTAAACAATTTTAGGTGGATGAAAATAATATTACATATTGATGAAACATGGATGTGGATGATAAAATACACCCCAGTAAATACTTACGAATAAACAATCTCGAATAAAATGAGATTGTGATATTTCCCTTACCTTAGGTCCAATTTGCTTCGTATGTGTCCGAACCTCCTGTATAATGATTTAAATAATGTCATTGACTTATTACAGAATCATATTCATTGTTATGATATCATATATGGTTCAATTATGACATTATATTACCCGTTCTTTTGTAAATTCCATGTTAAAGAAGCGTTTTGGGTAAAATCGTTTCATTTATCGTAGGTGTTTTGACTTGTTGTTCTTGACATCATTATTACTTATATCATGATTTACTTACTTCCAGAATATAAAATATGATTTATATATCATATATATTCAGTATATATATATATATAATAGATAGATAAATAAAATGAAAACCACCGTTCATGGAGACGGTAGTCCGTACGTACGCATGAACGTTGTTTTTCTTTCCTTATTGTCTTGAAATGGAAGTAAGTAGATGACATACATATGTATATATATACATAAATCCAGTAGCTTTATAATGTCATATATTTCATTATTATTTCTTATATATACATTATAATCATTCTTAAATGGTTAACATGGAGAATGAATCTCATCGCGTCGTGGAGACGGTAGTCCGTACGTACGCACGGGCGATGATATCATTCCTATAAATATTGAATTGAATTGGAGTGGATTATACAATATATCAGAATCAATATGATGTTGTAATAACTATGTATAGTTATTCTTTACACCATTATACCCATCCATGTAATGTGGTGGTGGAAAATAGATTACACCACGGCGTGGAGACGGTATTCCGTACGTACGCACGCGCGGTGATTTCTTTTTCCGTAGGATGGATAGATGGTGAAATAGGGTTGTTTCATACTTATAATAACATATCAGTATATGAGTGATACTGATGTTATTACTTCATAATGAAACAACCTAAGAAGAAGAAGTGGAAGAAGAAATAAAGATGAAAGAATTGGTAACGGTAATTACCTCTTCTTTGAAGTGCCTCTTTGAGACCTCCTCTTAGGGCACTAGAATTGGTCTTTGAGGAAGACTAGAACCACTAGGATGTTGCTAGGGAAGTGGAGAAGAGATTTTGTCAGGGGTTGGCCGAGCTTGAGTGCTCAAATTGGTGTGAGGAGGAGGGGGAGGAGGTGTCCTTTTATAGGGGAGGAGAGGGGCACCTTAGGAATATCTCAAAATATTATTTTATATTAAAGTCAAAATCGGTTTATAATGGTTCCAAAGGGTCTTATTTCGAAGCTAAAGTGGGGATGGGTCTAAATCCTATCAACCAATAGAATTTAGACAAGTTTAGGATATTATTTTAACCTTATCAATTAGATTTAACTCTAAGTTAAATAATTTAACTTTTACGATGTCTTTTTGTTTTCTTTCACTGTATGGTTAATACACTTACTATAACATGCCAAACGAACCCCAAATTGTTTATTATTAATATATATATCCTTATCTAAGTCATTTGGCCGAACCTTAGATTTTTAGGAATAAAATAACAATTAATAATATAATATTTCATTTAAAAACTATTTTGTGTCAATTTTGACACTATTTGATATATGATTTTTGTGAAAGTCATAACAGAATTAAATGTTCGAACCAAGTTGATTAAATCAACATTAATATATCATAGTAACCTAGAAAATTAGTGGAATTCATAAAAATTTTCAAATTACATTTATTTTGGTGTTTATAACATCAATTATGTCAATATTTCATTAATAAGATAATTACTGCATCATCGTTGTGTCATAAATAAATTAAATTATTTGATGTCTAAAAATTAAAAATAAAATACCATCATGTAGGAAATCTTTTTAGATTTCTAATGAATATTTACAATCGAATTTATCTTATGTATAACCCCATATTAAAAATGATTTACTTATTAAACTTTGATTTTAACTATTTTAACCTTTCTTTAAATAAATTAATAATAAATGTCCTAATCTAACCCAAGTGGGCCTAAATGGTCATATTTTATTCCTAAGTTTGTTTTTGGTCGAAATACACTTGTCCAATAGGATTAGGACACGTGTTATGGTAATAGTAATATCATATTTACCCTTAGTTACCCTATTTACTATTAACCGTGGTAAAAAAGTAAAAAGTTACTATTCACCAAAAATTATTTTCATCTCATTGAACCACATTTTAGTCCTTGATATTAACCGTGTCTGTCGGATTTTTGAAATTCCATTCACAGAAGCGGTAAAATTAAGTTTTATGAAAAATTCAGTTTTTTTTTAACTACCACTTAGTAGTTTCACTATTAATCAAAAATTGATGTTTTTCAGAACAGTGCCAAAATTTCATCCCAAGCTATATTTCATATTCCAAATTCAAAAATGAAGTCTATTTTACCAAATTCATTACATAAAAGTTGCATTAATTAATTTTTATAATTAAATCCCGCTGTTAAAACAAATAGCGTGTTTTTAAGAAACAATATCTATCAAAAGATTGACACTTGTTTATGTCTAGTTTAAATGTGAAATTACATCCAATGACCAACATTGTATTAAATTGTAAAAATATATTATAAATATACTTTAAAACCACTCAAATTAATGATTTATCACTATTAATTATTTCGATTAAAAAATTTGTTTTTAATTATAATTTAGTAATTTTCACTATTCATCAGAATATGAAAGTTATCCGAAAAGTACCAAAATTTCACCTTAGGCTAAATTCGATACTCCGAATCCAAAAATGAAGTCCATTTTAAAAAATAATATTTACAGAATTTTAAAAAGTGGTTATTACTATTCATAACGGCTAGTTTTAATAATATTTTAATAGCATATCGTTGTTTAGTGAAACTCGGTATTGCGTATTACACACGCTATCGAGGAAGGTCGCGATTGCGTGTAATTCAAGGCAAGTCAAAGATGCGTGTTGTGCAAGCTCCTTTTGGTGTAGCGTACAACACAAGACATTAATAAAATTAAAAAGAATATTTTTTATAAAATCTTGGGTTGTTACATTCTACCCCCCTTAAAATGAATTTCGCCCTCGAAATTCGTCGGGGTTATAAATGGTTTACTATTCGAAAGTTTCTTTAATAGAAACCCACATCGTAAAAAGGAATGTCAAAACCAATCTTTAAAAACAAAAGTATGAAACGTAACGGTTACCCAAATAAACTAATCATTGGGTTTCCACATAGGTGAAAATATGGATATGGAAGAGAAATCTAACCATCATGTTCTGATGGAGAGTGGTAGAGAACATGGCTATGGAAAAGCCAGTAATCACAAATCCATATATTTGTGATGATATAAGGTACCATCTGATTCATCAGGTATAAGATCACTAGGACAACATTTTTGGTTTTCAAGATCATTTCCCCTAAAGTTGAAAATTTGAATTAGAATAAATACTTACTTTATTTTGGTACAATCTCACTGTTGTTCGTGCTTTTAACAATTTCCACTTCATCGCTCAAATAAATGAAGTTGAATTTGTTATTCGTGAAGTGTTAGCAGATCATGTGATAGAATGACGAGTCATTCCATCTGTCTCAAACAAAAGGTTAGTAAAAATTATATGCATAAGTCAATCTATAGTGAGATTAATCATATATGGTTCCTAAAATGGACTTATACTTCATATATCATACTGCTTAATATAATAAAACTAGTTTCTACTAAACAGGGACTTCCTGTAGGCCAGTGGTAGGCAATAAAGGCCAGTCGCACTTCGGTTGTGGGTTCGATTCCTACAGCCTTGTCCGAAGCGATGGGCTGTCGCCCGTCCTGCAGGTTGTCCTTTTTCTAAAACTATATTACCATAACATCCCATCAATAATATCGAAAAAACTTCTATCCTTAAACAATACTAACTTATGTCCAACATAATCCATTCCAATATTTAGGCTTATCCATAATACTGCAGTACACTCTCATAACATAGTGAAAACGATTACCAGAGATTTAATACTGTCGTTGATCCCCACATATCATAAGATATGTATTGTTGGTCACATTCCAAACATTCAAAGTCCTTAATCGCGTATTCTCTTGAATACCTTAGTGAAAACATGAGTGCAGTTAAAAGTTAACACTTTCCACATACCAAAATCCTCAAAATTCTATATACTCAAACCATGATATCACTTAGTCCTTATATCAATCATGAGCTCATGAATACTATTAAACATTTCATTTTCTCGTCTTCATTATGCGCATATCATCTTATTTCCAGAAAATATCTCAATCACTTTGAATACCACATCAATAAATATTGCAATACTCAATGATACAACATTATTTTGGAATCCCATTACATAAACACTTAATCATTCCACCACATCGTTGTCATATTCAACATTGCCAATAGTGATCGCATGTGATTTCCCTTTGTCCTTTGCCTTCAGTGGTTGCTCATGTTGATCATCACTAACCCTTGGATTAGGGCAATTATTAGCATAATGCCCCATTTCCTTGCACTTGAAGCATTGAAGTGTTGGCGGTGCGTTCTCTGCAGTGTTTGCTTTATTCACATCATTAGAAACCCTTTTTCCATTACTTCGACACTCAGCTGCTCGATGACCTTCTTTTCCACACTTAAAACATTTTCTAGTCCCTTTAAGACAATCTCCACCATGCTTCTTTCCACACTTTGTGCATAAGGAAACATTCATCTTCTTTTCACCATTATTCTGAGATTTCTCCTTGAACTCCATCTTTCGTTTCTTGTCAAAACCATGAGATGGATATGTAACACCAACTTCCATTTCTACCTTGATAGCACAACGCACAATTTCTTCATAGCTACTGAAGTCTCTTATAGCTAATGCCCTTCGAAGACTTGGTTTTAAGCCACTGAAAAATCGATCAACTTTACTTTCAGGTTGGATGATAATTCCAGAAGCATACCTTGCAAGTCTTGTAAAATTTGCTTCATAGGTACCAACAGATTCATCGTCCCTTTGCTTCAGTTCAAGAAACTCTTTCTCCATCTTTGTTCGAAGAATACGAGGGAAGTACTTACTGAAAAATAAGTTCTTGAACTCGTCCCATTCCATGGACTCAATTTCATCTCTTGGCCTCGTATTCTTGATAAGATTCCACCATTGATCAGCTTCACCTTCCAAACGATATACTGCTAAGATGACTTTATCATGTTCAGAACATTGAAGAACTGAAAATATCTTTTCAGTAGTACTGATCCATTGTTCAGCCACAAGTGGATCAGAAGACCCACTGAAAGAAGGTGGATGTTGCCTCATGAAGGACTCAATAGAATATTGTTCCCTTCTCTGCTCATTTGGAAGTCCAGAATGATTCATAGCTTGTGTAAGTATAGCAATAAGATTTTGCACTCCATCCCCCATAACATTTGTTTGTTCAGTAGGGCAATCATTGCATTGTCCATTGCATTGATCAACACGGTTCCTTCGGGTTCCAGCCATCGTCTAAACCCAAAAAGAATAGTGTGAGAGGCAAAAATCATGCTAGGGAAAACAACATAATAAAGGGGGAGTATCCTCAATATCTAATATCTTAGGTTAAATTCTATGATCGTTACCGTAGTTCTAGGACTATATCTTATACGTATACTTATCCTTAGGGACATCCCTAGACATACGTTAGAAATATCTCAAGGGATCTCACTAACGTTTTCGCATCCTAGTTTCCAAAGGTTGACTAAACCTTTCCTCTGATACCAACTGTAGAGACCCTAAGCTTGACGTACATGGACATTACATTACTTTTGCGGAATACTTAGTACATAACAAAAACACACACACAAGGATCGTAATAGTTTAGTGTCTTTGGAAACTCGGAACGTAATCTTCTAATCGTGGTGAAAGATCTTCAATATCTCCCATAAAGGTCATCCCTTTTTTTTACCTAAAACCTTTCTTTATATCCTGGGGAAAAGAAAACATAAAAGGGTGAGCTCAAATGCTCAGTAAGGGTAAACAAAAGAAATATCGATCACATCATATATATATAAGAACATAGCTTTTGGAAATCTTAACCTGCAAAAAAGCTCATAATATCATAACATGGGATAAATCATAGAAGTGAAATGTAATCCCAATAATCATAAATTAAAACATGAAACTTTGTGGCATACACACATAATCATAGAGAATCATTTCTTGTTAGTCAAGACTCAATGCCAAGACTATCTTAGTGGACAAAGTCCCTTTCTGAATCGAGTAACCCTCGTTTCAGTCCTGTTTCACTGAACCGGTATAACCTACCATTTCAGCCATGTCTATCTCATGAGATATAAAATCTTTACCCAATGAATTGGAGGGAGATATAGGTCCCACCCATCTTATAATGAATCCTTTCTTATGTGTGCCACATAATCCTAAAACATACATCATCGCATAACACATGTAACAAAAATGGGATTCTTGAAACATCATGACATCATAAATCAATTCATATAAGATAAAGGAATTCATAAAAATGTTTCCATCACAACATAATCAAATCCATGTAATAATAGGGATAAAAACAGAACCCTTTTATTATCTTAGATGGAAAATAATTTTGATAAAATACTTGAACTCCTTTCTTGAGGAAAATATCCTTTCTACTTCAAAAACATTTTTCCTTTCATAACATGTCATAAAACATTAAAATAAAAGAATTTGATTAAAAATAAACTTGAAAACTTGTAAAGGAAGCTTCTTGGAAATAATGTTTTAAAATCCATTCATGCCGTATAAGTTAAAAAAAACATTCTTCGTACTTTTGTCGGAAAAGTCAAAAAGTACCTCGTACGAAAAACGACAAAAGATTCCTTTTATTTCTTTTACTAAAAACTCACCGAAGGGTAAAAATTGATTTAAACAATTGTAGGTGGATGAAAATAATATTACATATTGATGAAACATGGATGTGGATGATAAAATACACCCCAGTAAATACTTACGAATAAACAATCTCGAATAAAATGAGATTGTGATATTTCCCTTACCTTAGGTCCAATTTGCTTCGTATGTGTCCGAACCTCCTGTATAATGATTTAAATAATGTCATTGACTTATTACAGAATCATATTCATTGTTATGATATCATATATGGTTCACTTATGACATTATATTACCCGTTCTTTTGTAAATTCCATGTTAAAGAAGCGTTTTGGGTAAAATCGTTTCATTTATCGTAGGTGTTTTGACTTGTTGTTCTTGACATCATTATTACTTATATCATGATTTACTTACTTCCAGAATATAAAATATGATTTATATATCATATATATTCAGTATATATATATATATAATAGATAGATAAATAAAATGAAAAACACCGTTCATGGAGACGGTAGTCCGTACGTACGCATGAACGTTGTTTTTCTTTCCTTATTGTCTTGAAATGGAAGTAAGTAGATGACATGCATATGTATATATATACATAAATCCAGTAGCTTTATAATGTCATATATTTCATTATTATTTCTTATATATACATTATAATCATTCTTAAATGGTTAACATGGAGAATGAATCTCATCGCATCGTGGAGACGGTAGTCCGTACGTACGCACGGGCGATGATATCATTCCTATAAATATTGAATTGAATTGGAGTGGATTATACAATATATCAGAATCAATATGATGTTTTAATAACTATGTATAGTTATTCTTTACACCATTATACCCATCCATGTAATGTGGTGGTGGAAAATAGATTACACCACGGCGTGGAGACGGTATTCCGTACGTACGCACGCGCGGTGATTTCTTTTTCCGTAGGATGGATAGATGGTGAAATAGGGTTGTTTCATACTTATAATAACATATCAGTATATGAGTGATACTGATGTTATTACTTCATAATGAAACAACCTAAGAAGAAGAAGTGGAAGAAGAAATAAAGATGAAAGAATTGGTAACGGTAATTACCTCTTCTTTGAAGTGCCTCTTTGAGACCTCCTCTTAGGGCACTAGAATTGGTCTTTGAGGAAGACCAGAACCACTAGGATGTTGCTAGGGAAGTGGAGAAAAGATTTTGGCAGGGGTTGGCCGAGCTTGAGTGCTCAAATTGGTGTGAGGAGGAGGGGGAGGAGGTTTCCTTTTATAGGGGAGGAGAGGGGCACCTTAGGAATATCTCAAAATATTATTTTATATTAAAGTCAAAATCAGTTTATAATGGTTCCAAAGGGTCTTATTTCGAAGCTAAAGTGGGGATGGGTCTAAATCCTATCAACCAATAGAATTTAGACAAGTTTAGGATATTATTTTAACCTTATCAATTAGATTTAACTCTAAGTTAAATAATTTAACTTTTACCATGTCTTTTTATTTTCTTTCGCTGTATGGTTAATACACTTACTATAACATGCCAAACGAACCCCAAATTGTTTATTATTAATATATATATCCTTATCTAAGTCATTTGGCCGAACCTTAGATTTTTAGGAATAAAATAACAATTAATAATATAATATTTGATTTAAAAACTATTTTGTGTCAATTTTGACACTATTTGATATATGATTTTTGTGAAAGTCATAACAGAATTAAATGTTCGAACCAAGTTGATTAAATCAACATTAATATATCATAGTAACCTAGAAAATTATTGTAATTCATAAAAATTTTCAAATTACATTTATTTTGGTGTTTATAACATCAATTATGTCAATATTTCATTAATAAGATAATTACTGCATCATCGTTGTGTCATAAATAAATTAAATTATTTGATGTCTAAAAATTACAAATAAAATACCATCATGTAGGAAATCTTTTTAGCTTTCTAATGAATATTTACAATCGAATTTATCTTATGTATAACCCCATATTAAAAATTATTTACTTATTAAACTTTGATTTTAACTATTTTAACCTTTCTTTAAATAAATTAATAATAAATGTCCTAATCTAACCCAAGTGGGCCTAAATGGTCATATTTTATTCCTAAGTTTGTTTTTGGTTGAAATACACTTGTCCAATAGGATTAGGACACGTGTTATGGTAATAGTAATATCATATTTACCCTTAGTTACCCTATTTACTATTAACCGTGGTAAAAAAGTAAAAAGTTACTATTCACCAAAAATTATTTTCATCTCATTGAACCACATTTTAGTCCTTGATATTAACCGTGTCTGTCGGATTTTTGAAATTCCATTCACAGAAGCGGTAAAATTAAGTTTTATGAAAAATTCAGTTTTTTTTAACTACCACTTAGTAGTTTCACTATTCATCAAAAATTGATGTTTTTCAGAACAGTGCCAAAATTTCATCCCAAGCTATATTTCATATTCCAAATTCAAAAATGAAGTCTATTTTACCAAATTCATTACATAAAAGTTGCATTAATTAATTTTTATAATTAAATCCCGCTGTTAAAACAAATAGCGTGTTTTTAAGAAACAATATCTATCAAAAGATTGACACTTGTTTATGTCTAGTTTAAATGTGAAATTACATCCAATGACCAACATTGTATTAAATTGTAAAAATATATTATAAATATACTTTAAAACCACTCAAATTAATGATTTATCACTATTAATTATTTCGATTAAAAAATTTGTTTTTAATTATAATTTAGTAATTTTCACTATTCATCAGAATATGAAAGTTATCCGAAAAGTACCAAAATTTCACCTTAGGCTAAATTCGATACTCCGAATCCAAAAATGAAGTCCATTTTAAAAAATAAGATTTACAGAATTTTAAAAAGTGGTTATTACTATTCATAACGGCTAGTTTTAATAATATTTTAATAGCATATCGTTGTTTAGTGAAACTCGGTATTGCGTATTACACACGCTATCGAGGAAGGTCGCGATTGCGTGTAATGCAAGGCAAGTCAAAGATGCATGTTGTGCAAGCTCCTTTTGGTGTAGCGTACAACACAAGACATTAATAAAATTAAAAAGAATATTTTTTATAAAATCTTGGGTTGTTACAATGTATTACATTATTCATCACTTTTTCTCCTTAATTTTTCTATAAAAAATAACTAATATTCATATAAATATAATGAAATAATTATCATTTTTATATTTATATGTTATTATATTAATGTAATAGCAATAATTAATTCCACTCCATCTGCTAAGAAAACCAAAAATGTTGCCAATGTGTTGCGCTGGCTACCACCTCAACAAAGCAACATATTCTGTTTTTCCTCACCATCATTCATGGTGGATAAAAAGGATGTAATTGACGAATAATTATTATACATAAAATATAACTATTATTATGAAATTTTACATTATCATTTACCATCATTCCCTCCCATTCATTGAGAAATGGAAACATAAATTATGTTTGTAAGAAAACTATCACCTCCACGAGAAATGAGTTTAATTTGCAATCACCAACAATCATGGTTAGAATTAAAAATATATTTAATACATAAATATTATTTCCAAAACACTATTAGTATTTTTTTTACATTATGAAACTATTTTACAACACTTTCTATCATGGTCAACATACATAAGGAGTTAAGAAGAAGTTGAGTGAATAACTTTAAGTAACCAACCTAGGCAAGAAAAATATATAATAAATAAATAGAATATGATAATAAATTGTCCATATTAAATTAAATAAAGAATAATTATAGACTCTTGGATAAAATTATTATAGAAAACTCAGTATTAAGGACAATATTATTCTGAGGAAAATATATGCTTCCAAAGTTTGTATGGTTGGTATCACTCTGGAAACTATATCTTTAATAACCTAATATATAACCTTATTAAACATATTTAGTAAATCATAGTTTAAATTTTGCGTATGAAATTTTTTTAATGTGGGGATAATGTAGCTCCCAAGGTTTTAAGATCCATTATTATTATTATTAATTAATTAAGTTTGTAATTATAAACAATGGTTTTCTATTCTTTCAAAATAATTTATACTTGATTAGAGAATTGGATACACAAGATATGAAACAAGATAATGACACATTATCCAATTATAATATAATATTTAAATTAAGTTTTATGAAAAAATGTATCACATATAATGGATTACAACACATCATGGATGGTTACATCCATTAAAATCGAAAAAATTAAAATGGGGTAATAAATTTAAAAGTACAATATCTTTAGAACTAGCAACTCCCATTGAACACAATTTCATTTAAGAATATCCATTTCTATAACAAAAAAATATAGTGAGAAATAATACTATAAAAGGGGAAATCATTTTTTATATATTTAATGAAAACTATGAAAATGAGAAGTGTGAATGGAATAGGTTTAGTAAGTCTATATATTGGAATGAAATTTGGCTGTTGAAAATATTTTCATTGAAATTATAGTCATTAAAAATATGGTCGTTGCAATTAGGGTCATCGGTCATATATCCTATAAGTATATTGAAGTTAGGTAATGTTAAATTGTAAATTTAAAATAATATAATTCTCAATATAATAAAAATATTATACTAAAATATTATATATATATATATATATATATATTTTTACGCAAAGCATATAAATGTTGTGATTATTATTATTATTAAAATATTATATGTTTTATATAAAAATTTTACATAAATATTTCTATACCAATGCAGTAATAAAAAATTATAGCAAAAATAATTCATTAATGGAATTTCTTAAAGCGCATTTACTATAAAAGTAATATTTATTTTCAAAGAATTATTTTATTAATTATTTAATATTTTTTCTAATAAATTAAATTTATACCACTAAAATATTATTATATATGAGCTAATATATTAAAATACACTAAATTAGAGTTGATATAGAGTAATATTAAGAATACATAATGTTTAAAAATGTAATTTTTTGATAAAATCATTATTTATAATTTATTGTTATATATTTAAAATATAAATAGAAATTTTAATTTTAATTTTAAAAAATAATCTTTATTTTTTTAATTCGTTATATGAATATTAGACTAAGATGAATTTCTGATATTTTTTTAAAATAATCAATATTTCTTTAGAATAGTAAAACTAATGATTTTAATAAAAACAACCGCATTTATAATAAAATAATGAATTAAAATATTAAGAAAAAAATTAATATACAAACTATATATTTAATAATAAAAATAAATCATTTAATAAAACTATGTTTATTTTATCAAACAGATGGTTAACATTTTTGAATCTTAAGTAATATTTCACACTATAATTTGTTTTTACGTGCCTATAATAAAAAATTAGACTTTATCACTTTTAAAAATTAAATATAAAACAATTAATTTTCTATTTTATTTAAAAATTTCAATACTATATTAAAATTTAAAATTAATTTTAAGGTATAAATATAATATTAGTAAGATTAATGCTTATTACCATGATAAAGGTGAAACATTTATTTTAACATTAATGTTTTATTGATATCAATGAATTTCTATCAAATAAATTAAATTAAAATCCTTTAAATAATTAATATTATATTATATATACACCTATAAATTAATATATTAACTCTTATTAAATTTAATTAATACTAAATAAGATTATGAATCCATAATGGTCAAAAATATAATTTTTCTACTGAAACAGATTTCCTAAAAATTATTTGTTTTAATTTAAAATGTAAATTTTATATTTTTAGAAATTTAATTAAATATATATTAAATTTATTTCCATCACATCCAAATAAAATTATGGGTTATTATATTGATTTATTAAAATAAATTTACTTGGTTAAAAACTAGTTACCTTGTTTAAAAATTAAAAGGGTAAAATATAAAAAATTAATGGTACAACCCTATAACATGTTTAAAACATGTGTGTAAATCCACTTTTTGGCCTTTATCAACCTAAATACTACTCATATTTCATAATTTCTGAACTTATGATCCATTGACTGAGGATTGGTGTAGTGATATTTTGGAAGGGTAAAGGGTATTCCGAAAACTTTCATTCTCGTCACTTATAAAAGGTGATCACTTCCACCCCTCCATAGTTACACTTTACATTATAATTTCCCTTGAAAAAATGGCCAAAATACCTCTAATAGAATTTATTTTCTCATCATTAATACCTTGGACACTAGAAATTATCTTAAATCATTCACTTCTAAGTAAATTTTTATGAGAATATCAAGTCTCCATCAAAAGTATTACCTTTTCTATAACTTTTTTATATTTAGTTTTTCTCTTCTAAATATCTCTTGTACATAAAAATATAATGACATAAGTATCATTTTTATACTAATTCATTATTATATTAATATAATATCCATTATTTATTCTTCTCCAATCACTTAGAGAAATAAAAGTGTTGTCGGTGCATTGGCGGACTACCACGTCCTTAAAGATACATCTTCTATTTTTCATCACCACCATTCATGGCTGATCAAAATGATATAATGGATTAATAAATATAATATATATATATATATAATATATACCAATGATTATTAAATTTTAAATTATCATTTATCGTCTTTCCCTCTCATTCATTGAGAAATTTAAACATTGATCATGTGTGCGTACGAATTATTGTGTCGATGAGAAATGAGATTCATTTTTCATCACCACCCATATTTTTTAGAATTAAATATATATTTAATATATAAAAATAATTTCCATAAAAAATATTAATATTTTTCATATTATGAAACTATATAACAATTCTTTCCACCATGGTCAATATACATAATAAGTCATGGAAAATTGACTAAATAGCCTCAAGTAACCAACATAGGAAAGAAAAATACTGAATAAATAAATAGAATATGATAATAAATGGACCATATTAAATTAAATAAATAAAAATAAGGTCTATAATAAGGTATATATTAAAATTTATTTGATTATTTAGGATGTTATACAGGTTTTTATAATGAATATTGAACAAAGTAAGGGTTTTTTATCTCAATTTCTCTTCATTGAGACATGTTTTAGTGTTATATTCCAATTTACTATATATATGGTATACATACTACCCAAGAATTTATTTTTTAATAATAAATTATTTAATTCAAGGTGTTTATATAACCATGTTATTTTCATTATTATAATGACTTTTGATTCAAATTTTTCTAAATCTGTAAGGGTTTTATCTTAAAATTTCCTTCTTTGAGACACATTTTATTTTATACATCTTATTTATTTTATAATTTCCATATACTATCAATTTTATGTTTAATATCATGGATTATATTTATTCATGGTATTTTAATTTCAAATTCAATCTCTTTCTCAACCAATGGGTTTTTTATTATAATTTGTTAAGCCATAAGGGATCATCTTACCTCCTTCGTAACTTATCAGTTACAAGGTCTCTTTCTTTTTCACTGTTTTATTAAATTTTATTCTCATGTGCCTATTTTATATTTTATATATGTTCCAAAAATATATACACTGTTAGATATACATTTCATTTCTCAGGTTATACATATTTTTAACTCCCTTCAAAATTCCCACTTTTATGAAAACCTGGTTTAAAGGAACATTCATTTTCTTATCTCAAACTGAGTATCACCCACATGAAATTATTTTAATAATTAATATATTATAAAAACACTCATTATTTTATAGATAACTCTCTTCATTCAATTATTGTTTTTTTTAAAATAATGAGTTTTTCCTTCTTTAAAAATATATTTTTCTTGTTTCGTAAAGCATCACCCAAGTGTTTTGTTTTTATTCTTTCATCCCATATATCCTTCTCATGAATCTTATAAAATTGATCTTAGTATTAAATACCTATATTCCTTTTTCAATTATAAAATATAAAATGATTTTATTCCTTCTTATCTTGCTAATCATTATGAATTATCCTTTTATTATGACTTGAATCAAAATAATGAAATCCACTTTTTCGCATGGGTTTGATAAATATTATGATTTTGGTATAGTATATCTTACTCATGTGGATCACATATGTATTATTTTCGTTTATGTGAAAAGCGGGACTAGAAATATATATCCATTTAATGTATTGGGTAAAGCTTTATATCTCATGATATGTTATGTAAGGGTTTAGGGAGTAAAACTAAATCCACCTTGGGACTTTACCCACTTTATGATGTTGGCCTTGGGAGTGACCCTTAAATTATGTTTATGATATAATGTTTTTTTTATTTACACGTCTTTCTAATTCCATTATCTTATGAAATCATTTCCTTATATCATGCATCCTTTTTTATTATCATCCTCTTAATAATCTCATATTATGCCTCTTGACTCTCATGTTATGGTTTATTTCCATGTTTATTCCCATATTAGGCTTTCAAGATAACCATTTTATTTATGTATTTTCTCTAGGATATCTTATTTAGTTTTATAATATATTTGGATGTTAGGAGAACTATGTGGAATTTTAAATAAAAACCATGATTTTATATTTAATATTATGTATTTGTATGTCTAATATTCCAAAGAAACTAGATCTATAGATCCTTAGAATATATTATTGGAAAATTATGTTACGAATCATAAAATAATGCATTTTTAAGGACTAGGTATCTATATTTAATAGGTTCCATGGATTGATTTTTTAAATCTATAACATCACTATAGTAGAGAATGATTAGAATATTTAGAAAAATGGTAAGAAAATTCAAGAAGAAAGTGACGAGTAAGAGATAATCTCATAAGGTCACAAGGAGATTAATAAAATTATAATAAAGACATTAATAATTATTATTATGAAATTGAATTAGTATCCACATAAAAGTTGATAAATATGGTTGAAATTGATAAGAAAATTTTAATCAGTAGATGGATGATGCTGGTGAAACAAGGAAAATAATGTATATATAAAAATATTCACTCTTAAATCTGGTAGAGCCAAATTGTTTTAAATATTCCTCTAAAGATGATAATTTTATACAGGTAATACATGAAGAACATGAGAAAATTTTAAATAATCATAAAAAGGAGATTATTTTGAGTCTGATGGGTATGAACATAATTGGTATAAAATTTGTTTCTATAATAAACTAAATGAAAAAAGTATTGTGATTTAGGACAAGGAATATCATGTGTGGCATGGATACTCTTAGATTATGGGTATTTATATAAATGAAACATTTTCTCATATGGTTTGGCTGGAAACAATTAGATTTTTTTTTCAAAGCATTATAGATATTTTCAAGTAATTATAAATGGATTTCAAATCATCATTTCATAATAGAGTATTTGTATAAGAGGTGTGCATAAAGAATAAAAATGGTTTTCTTATTCTTAAACATGAGAAAAAATAAGTTCAACTAAATAAGTAACTTTATGGGATAAAGAAATCACTAAGACAATGGTATTATAAACTATATTATTACTTGAAGATATATGGTTTCCAACACAGTACAGTTGATCATAATCTTTATATCATGTAGTAGAGAGACCAATCAATTATAAAGCTCATATATGTTGATGAAATAATATTTATTGGATTGAACAAATCAAAATTAAGTAAATTTTAAGAATTCATGAGGTGTGAGTTTGAATGCCAATAATGGGGGAGTTGAAATTTTTCCTTGGATTCTAGGTGGAAAAAAGGAATCATAGAATATTCATTTATCAGTCCAATTATACCAAAGAGGTTTTGAATATTTTTTTAAATAAGGATTCCGAGGAAATGATAACACTAGTTTCTTTTTAGTTGAATTCATCAAGGGATGATGATGGGAAAGATTTCAATATTATAGAGTGTAGGCATATCATCAAGATCCAATTGTACTTAACAATGAAATGACCTGACATTTTTGTCTATATTTTAAGTCAAAAGGTACTGGATTAATCCCAAGGAATGTCACTTAAAATGAGTGAATAGAATAATATTGTATATTAAAGTAATATTAGATTTTGGTTTTCTTAATATTGAAATATCTCAACTGGACTCATTAGGGTATACAGATGTAGATTTGGATAATTTAATTAATGATAGAAAGAAAATATCATATGTTCATTTCTATAATTCCAGATTTTTCATTTATTGTTATATAAAAAAACAATATTTTATTTCATTGACCATAAGAGAAGCTAAATATATTGTGTCCACTGAAGATTTCATGCAACTGTAATGGGTGAAGAGTCAAACTTTGGTTGTGGAAGTATAAATGAATTCTCTTATTGAAATCAACAATGATAATTCATGTTTGATCAAAAATATAAATAACATATCCATAACTCAAGGATGAAGCACATTGAAATAAATTATAACTTCATGAATGAGAAAGTTCAGTATGGGTTATAGAAATTGGAGTATGTGTCCAACCAAATTCAATTAATAGATGTAATAACTAATAAATTATCTAATGAGACAATTTAGAAGAATCAACTAGATCTCATAATCTAGTCACCCCACCCACACACATACACACACTTAAATAGTATATATATGGAACCCCCACTCCCAAAGGTATGTTATAGATTTCCCTTATGTGTTAGATAATATTTTTCCTCTTATAAACCATAAAAGGGTTTCCTTTTGGTGTGTTGAAAAAAAAGTATATATATTATTCAAGAATGGGATATAATGATTGCTTAAATTTTAAAATTATGTAAGTATTTATCAAAGCATTAAGGGGATGTTTTAAATTTTAAATTAGGGGAGAAGATAAATTTTAGTTAGTAGAAAGGATTTGAAACTCTAAGTGGAGGTTGAGATCCAAGGTTAAAGAGGGTATAGAAGCAAATTTTGGTGGAGAATAATGGATTACACATTCCGAGTGATGGTCATGAATATAATGAAGTAATTTATTGATTTTTTATTAGACATTACACATTTTTTCACACTAAGATTGACTCATGTTGGCTTTGAGTATGTATTTAGTGAATATTTAATCTCTTTCTTGAGTTTTATAGATAGGATACTGTTTGATGTATAAATTATGAAATTTTTTTAAACAAGATGATTAATTATTTTTAAATTTTGCAAAAAAAAACCTAAATGGGGAGACTATTGGAAAAAATGTCTTGAGGTGACATTTTTGAGATTTAGGGTTATATTTGTTAAAAAAAGAAAAATTTACACAGTTGAGAAGAACATGGGGTATTATTAAAGAAACGGATCAAGATTATTTTGTCGTATGTTTGAGATAATTGTACAGTTAGTTAGAGAAAATAAATTATTCTCAAGTAAATCATATCGACTTACAAGAAAAGCGAGAAGTCTCACATAACTAGTTTCACGAACAAGATGAAATTCATGAACTCAAGGTGACTCGTTTTATAGAAACATAAATGGGTTTTATAAAACATGATTTATAGATTTTTTTCTAAAGAAATAGGCCACTAGTCATCACTAGGGGAAAAGAAGAAGGCTTGGAGAAATTCCAAGATCTTTGTTTTCACATAATTCTTACGTGAATTCATTCCTTACATGAATGATTTTCCCTGATAAATATTTTTACATAGAAAATAAGGTACATAACTAATGTTTTGTTAACCTATTTTTTCTAAAATTATTTTTGGACAAATAGAGTTTACACGAACCTTAAGGGGATTTCCTATAATTTTGGTGGTAAAGAGGAATTCATCATTTTTATGAAATAATAGATTCTTAGCACATATTTTTTTGTTTAAAAAAATTGATCTGGTATATCTAAATAATATTCCCAAGGAACTATGAGTGAACTTTAGTAAAGAGAGTAATGAGTTCTAAAAATGTGAGTGGTTGTAAACTAGGGTGATAGTGAGTCCACTCCAAACATTTTAATTAATTTTTGTTCTTAGTAGTTCTGATATATTGGCACATCATCATTTATGCTCCTTGGATTAGACTAGTATTGGTGAACTAAGTAAAACTTTCTTTTATCTATATTTATTTTCTTTATCACCCCATATTTATTAAGAGAGAAAGGGGTGTTTCTAATAACGGTGGAATAAGATCATTGGTGAGTTTCATTTGAAGGAATCAGCATACCCTAATTCTCTCCTTCACCCCCACCCCTCTTATGGTTTTTACCTTTCTTTGGGATAATATAAGACAAATTGGAAAACTAATCATGTACCATGGGTATAAAAATATTTATCAATAGTCGCCATTATTAATGTATTGAACTACCTACATAAGTGATTTGTAAATTTATTTTTATGAGTCTTACCTATTTAAAACATTATAATAATATATATATAACAAGAATAATTGTAACCGAAATGATCAATTTATAACTAAACATATGCACAAATTACCTATATATTCCATTATTAAAACATGTATATATTGATAGAAATGTAATGAAATGAATTATCATCTCAATGAAATAACAATATAGCATAAAATAAAAAACATTACCCTATTTATTTCAAAATAATAGTTTTAATAAAATGGATTTCAAATATATCCATTTTACATTAATATATTCATTTACTTGTTGCTGATGACCAATCCCTCACGACCAAAGTCAAGTCTTGAAATGACCTCTTTCTTTCCTATTTTATCTATGGATGCTGTGATGCCCACAAAAGGAGTTCTCTTTGGCAGGGACTTAAATCCTTTGATCCAGGTAACTCCCCCTGGTTTCTTGGAGATGATTTCAATACAATAGATGATCCGAATAAGAAGAAGGGGAGAGGTACCTTCCCTAGAAAGGAAAGCTTGTAGTTTGTCCAATTCATGGCCGGCAAGGGACTATCTGACATGGGTTACACTGGGGACTGCTTCATGTGGTATAACAATCAATGAGGAGGCTGAAGATCTTGGAGTCGGTTGGATAGATGCTTGTCCAATTTTCATTTCATCTCTGACTACCCCAATGCTCAGGAAACCCACCTAACTCGAAGCTTTTCTGACCATTATCCCATGCTACTTTCCCTGTACTCAAGACAGGTGCCCATTATCTCCTTTAGATTCTCTCCTCAATGGACCTGAATTGAATGTTATACTCAAGTGGTCACAAGATCGTGGGGTGCTCCTGAACAAGGGAACTTATGGATCGGGCTGCACAGATTGGGAGTAGGCCCACCTTGAGGGTGAGGTAATTTCTGGAAGAGATGTTATAACAATCAGCATTACAAATTGGGAGTAGGCCCACCTTTATTTTTTGCATAATAGTTGGGAGGTTGCTCCATATATTGAAATGCACAAATAAATTCTTAGGCAGTTAAATCCATCAAGGGCTAAAAATGGTTATCAAATACACATAATCACCAGTTTATATGATGGTTTCAGGACCATATTTTTAAGAATTAGGATGAAAATCCGAATTCGATTTTAGAATGACTTCGATGGATAGTCTCCGGACCAAGTGTGTATGTATTATCTTACAGTGGTTATGTAATTAATGGATATACATTCTATACAGATGAACATGATGAATATAGTACCATGAAAAATAGTGTAGTTACACTAGTGGCTGAAGCAATGCATGTTTCTGTTAGTAATGACATAAATCCAATTTATGTAAATAAGTCATACTTTGGAATTATCAAACTAATATGGGTGTTGGATTATACGACATTCCAATTGCCAATTTTTCAATGTAAATGGGTTGATAACAACAGTGGTATTAAAATAGATGAATATGGATTTATGAAAGTTGATTTTAGTAAAGAAGGTTACAAAGATGAATAGTTTATAATGGCATCACAAGCGTTACAAGTTTTTTATGTTCCAGATCCCACATACTGAAAGTGGTTGATTGTTCTGTTATCATCCAAAACTACTGAAGGGTTCAATGAAAATTCAGTTGAGGATGATCCTTTCAGTGGTACATCGCAATCATTTCACAGCGTTCCCAATGTAGATGATGTTTTTTATGTTAGAGGAGACAAAAATTAATGGATTTGGATAATCGATAGAGGTGTCAAATCCCTTCAGCCTTTGAAAAAATAAAGAGAGTTCAATAAACATGTTATATTTATTTTGTAATATAGATCTTGTTATCTCATGTTATTATCTTATCATTACTGAATTTATGTAATCTAAATTAATTATGCAACCACTTTTTTAGATAATGACTTTCGCACATTTTGGTGCTCCTAACCTTGAGGCTGAACAAGTCTCTCCAGCTGCTGCTGCTGCAGCTGCTGCTGCTCCTGTTGTGGCTGCTCACAGTGCAGAGAAACAACAAGTTTCTGAACCTGTTGTTTCTCCTAGTGTTGAGGTCCAACAACAATCAGCACATGTCATTAATACCATTTCAGATGAACATATATATGATGTTGATATCGATGAAATGGTTGGGAATGAAAGACCGATGTCGCAGAAAACACAGGTGTGTCATAGTTTGACGGTGTTAGCCAAAGTTCTTAAGTCAAAAAGCAAAGGCATCAAATTTGATGTCGGATGGAATGCATGGGGCCAATATTTGAATACCGACAAGGCTATGTTTAGTAGTTACATTGGAGTTGTCACTCGGCAACATGTGTCAATTGACATAGATTCATGGCACCATGTTGTGTCCGGGCTGAAGTCTGTGATCTAGGAAGAAATTACGGTAACATTATTAATTTATTTCTTTAATTTACTAGTAAATATTATAATGAAACAATGTATTACTCTTATAAATATCTTTTAGATTACATTTATAGTATAGAATTCACACAAATATTATGTAATAAGGCTCGGGGATGTGTACGAGTCAACCCTGCCTCAATCCAAGGCACGGTGTGGCTGGTATCACTCAAAGTGTCTCTCTTTTGTTTAAAATGGACAGAATTTTAAGTGAAAACAACAACTGACGTATGAAAATCCAACCAAATTCATTTGAATTGTATTGATACTTTAAGATAACTATCCATGGGTTCTTTGTGACATGTATGAGTCAACCCCTCCGCAATCCTAGGTACGATGTGGCCGATATCACTCAAAGGGTCTCTCTTTTGTTTAAAATGGACAGAATTTTAAGTGAAAACAACAACTGACATACGTAAATCTGACCAAACACATTTGGATTGTGTTGATCCTTTAGTATAATTATCCTTGGTTCCTTTTTTATGTGTAAGAGTCAACTTTGCCTCAATCCGATACATGGTGTGGCTGGTATCACTCAAAGGGTCTCTCTTTTGTTTAAAATGGACAGAATTTTAAGTCAAAACAACAACTGACGTACGCAAATCCTAACAAACACATTCGTATTGTGTTTATCCTTTAGTAGAAATATTCATGGGTCCTTTTTTATGTGTACGAGTCAACCAAACCTCAATCCAAGGCACGGTGTGGCCGGTATCACTCAAAATGTCTCTCTTTTGTTTAAAATGGACAGAATTTTAAGTGAAAACAACAACTAACGTATGGAAATCTGACCAAAAGAATTCATATTGTGTTTATACTTTAAGATAACAATACATGGGTTTGTTGGGGATGTGTATGAGTCAACCCCGCCTCAATCTGAGGTACGGTGTGGTTGGTATCGCTAAAAGTGTTTCTCTTTTGTTTAAAATGGAAAGATTTTTAAGTGAAAACAACAACTAACATACGGAAATCCAAACAAACGCATTAGGATTGTGTTAATACTTTAGGATAACAATCCATGGATGTGTTGGGGACATTTAAAAGTTAACCCCACCTCAATCTGAGGCACGTTGTGGCTGGTATCACTCAAAGTGTCTGTCTTTTGTTTAAAATGGACACAATTTTAAGAGAAAACAACAAATGCCCTATGAAAATCTGACCAAACGCATTAGGATTGTGTTTATCCTTTATTAGAACCATACATGGGTCTTTTTTGACGTTTATGACTCAACCCTACCTCAATTAGAGGCACGGTGTGGCTGGTATCACTCAAAGGGTCTCTCTTTTGTTTAAAATGGACAGAATTTTAAGTGAAAACAACAACTGACATACGCAAATCCAATCAAACGCATTCATATTGTGTTGATCCTCTATTATAATGATCCATTGGTGCTTTGTGACATGTATGAGTGAACCCTACCTCAATCTGAGGCACAGTGTGGCCGGTATCACTCAAAGTGTCTCTCTATTATTTAAAATGGATAGAATTGTAAGTGAAAACAACAACTGACATACATAAATCAGACCAATGCATTCGGATTGTGTTGATAATTTTGGAGAAAGATTCATGGGTTGGTCGGGGATGTGTACGAGTCAACCCCACCTCAATCTGAGGCATGGTGTGGTGGGTATCACTCAAAGTGTTTCTCTTTTGTTTGAAATGGACAGATTTTTAAGTGAAAACAACAAATGACATACGAAAATCTGACCAAACGCAATCATATTGTGTTGATTCTTTAAGATAAAAATCCATGGGTGTGTTGGGGATGTTTAAAAGTAAACCCTGCCTCAATCTGAGGCACGGTGTGGCCGGTATCACTCAAAGTGTCTGTCTTTTATTTAAAATGGATACAATTTTAAGTGAAAACAACAACTGACCTACGAAAATCTGACCAAACACATTAAGATTGTGTTGATCCTTTATGAGAACGATCCATGGGTCTTTTGTGACATGTACGAGTCAACCTCACCTCAATATGTGGTATGGTGTGGCCAGTATCACTCAAAGGGTCTCTCTTTTGTTTAAAATAGACAGAATTTTAAGTGAAAACAACAAGTGACGTACGCAAATCCAACCAAACGCATTTGGATTGTGTTAATCCTTTAGGATAACAATCCATGGGTTCTTGGAGATGTGTACGATTCAACCTCGTCTCAATACGAGGCATGGTGTGGCCCCTTAACCCCTGGACGCCCCCACCCCCTACACACCACCCCACCACCTGGACACCTCCCCCTAGATACCCCCACCCCCATGCACAGCCACCCCCACCCCCACCCCATTGAACACTACCCCCCCCCCCCATTCACATCCCCACCAACCCCATGGACTACCTCCCACCCCCCATGGACAACCCACCCCTCTGGACACCCCCCACCCCTCTATACACCCCCCACCCCCAGGACACCCCCACCCCTCTGGACACCCCCACCCCTGGAAATACCCCTCAACCCCCTGGACACCCCTACCCCTGGAGATGCCCATGGATAGCCCCCCCCCCCCCCCACATAGTACACCCCCCCCCCAACCCCAACCCCCCCCCCAGACACCCCCCCTGGACACCCCCACCCCTGGAAGACCACCACCACCCTGGACGGCACCCCCACCCCTTCTAGACACTACCCCACCACCTGGACACCCTCCACCCCCTAGACATCCCCCCCTCCCATGGATAGCCACCCCCACCCTCTCGGACACCACCCCACCCCTCGGACACCCCCATCCCTTATAAAGCCCCCCCAACACCCTGGACGGCAGCCCACCCCTCCTGGACACCCCATAGAGATCCCCCCCCCCCACCTGGACACCCACCCCCCTGGACATCACTTCACCCCCTTTGGACATCCCCCCAACCTCCTGGACAACCCCAACCCCCTTGGACACCCCCACCCCCTGGACACCCCTATCCCCCCAGACACCCCCATCACACCCTTCTAGACACCACCCCACCAACCTTGGACAGCCCCACCAACCACCTGGACCACCCCCACCCCTCGGACACCCCCCCCCCCCACCACACCCTAGAAAGACCCCTACCCCCCCCCCCCCCCCCCGACACCCTGGACACCAGCCCACCCCCCCCCCCATGATACCATGGGTATACTTACTTGTTGAGACGGAGAATTTTTTTTAGGTGTTGTTTGGGTGTGCTGCTGTAGAATTTGTTTTTGCAGCAAACATGGCAATTATTAAAGCTAAAAAATTGCTGATAAAGGATCAGTTTATCAGACCTAAAATAGCTCTGATAAAAACACATTTATCAGTGCTTTTTTAGCGCTAATAAAGGGGTCCTCTATTAGTTCCTTTTTAGAGCTGATAAAGTCTCCCTTTATCTACGTGTTTTTAGCACTGATAAAGGATTCCTTTATTAGTGCTTGTTTACTACTGATAAAGTACCCCTTTATTAGCACTTATTTAGATATGCTAAAGGGGACCCCCCCCCCTTTATCAGCACTGAGCTTTACAATGCTTTTTTAGAGCTGATAAATCCCATTTTGAGCGCTGATAAAGCCCGTTTTTGTAGTAATTCCACCTGGACGCTGATGTTCAGCCTTCACCTATTGATAGGAAAAGAATCATTCCAAAATATTCAAAACTTCTTTATTCATTCCCAGCCACCAAAACTACCAATGAAGATCATGATATATCTTTTTCAAGCCCAGGTGTACTTACCACTTTGATGCATGGAAATCGTGCATCAACTCCTCACGTATTTCTACCGGCACCACAACATGACCGTGAACATAAGAAAATCCATCAGTAATGAATGTCCAACCTGAAGGTGAATACCCACATTTAAGACATTCCTTCATAGCCAAACACTTTGGATCCTCCAACTGAATCTCTTTAACTCAGCTCAAAAGTGCATATCCAATAGCTATAGTCGCAAGGGTCATCTGGCTGTGCCCATATTGTACCTCCAAATGAATCTCAGAAAACAAGGCCATCATGTTCCATTCTGAACTGGATTTATGAACCACCTGATTCTGAGTCTTCCATCTCAGAGCATTAGTGACACTATTCCATTTCCCTGGTGTATAAACCAACTCAAAATCAAACGACTTCACGTACTTGACCCCATGTCGATTTCGATGATTCAGATCCCACATAGATAATATGTACCTAAGATTTTTATGGTCGATGAACATTGTGAAAGGTTCTTCCAACAATTAGTGCCTCTAAAACTTCAAGGAATGAACCACAAAATCTAGCTCAAGGTCTTGAGTTGGGAATTCATTTCATGTAGTCTCAACTACCTCAACCCATAGCTACAACCTAATTATCTTGCATCAACACTTCCCCAATTCCAACACCGGACACATCGTAGAACAAGGTGTACTTATTACTTGATTTGGGTATGATCAAAATCAATGCAATGTTCAACCGCTTCTTCAGATCCTGATAATGTTTCTCATAAAACTTTTACCAATAAAACTTAATTCCCTTCTTAGTTAGGCCTATTAGGGGTGCTGACAAATGAGAGAAGTCACTAATAATACTTCGGTAATAACCAGCCAATCCCAGAAAACTCTTAATATCAGATATGTTATTAGGGTACTTCCAAGACACCACAGCCTTTACATTCTCTAGATCCACCATCACACCTGGCTCAAAAATGATGTGTCCCAAAAATTGTACCTCATCAATCCAAAACTGATATTTTGATATCTTGGAGAAAATAATATTCTTTCTTAGTGTATTCAAGACAATGTCAAGATGTTAGGCATGATCGTCAATAGTTATGTATTACACCAATATTTCATCAACAAAGACAACAAAAAACTAATACAGATATGGGCGGAATATCTGTTTCATCATGGCCATGAACACAACTGTTGCGTTGGTCAATCCAAACGGCATCACCAAAAACTCATATATCATTTACCATCTTTGGAAAGTTGTTTGGGGTATGTCAGAAGGTCTCAACCTCAACTGATGGTATCCCGATCTCAGATTGATCTTGGAAAACACTAAGGCACCTCTGAGATAATCAAACATGTCATCAATTCTAGGGAGAGGGTATCAGTTCTTAACTGTCATTTGGTTCAGCTTCATATAATCGTCACATAGCCTCGGTGATCCATCATCCTTCTTAGAAAATAGCACTTCAGATCCCCAAAGTGATGTACTAGGATGTATAATCCTTTTAAGCTCCAATTCCTCTAACTATACCTTCAATTATTGTACCTCTAATTGTGCCATTATATAGGGTGGAATTGAAACTGGCTCTGCTCCAAGAAACAATTTGATTCTAAAATCAACATTTCTTCCAGGTGGTAACCCTAAGAAGTCCTAAGGGAACACATCCTGAAACTAGTCCAAAACAAAAGGGAAGACTATCTATCCTATCTCCCCATCATCTGACATTAGGCATGCCACTTAGGTTGTGATTTCTCCCGACTGTTGGTGTAGAGGCCTTATGCGGCCCACTCGAGTATCCCACTCACCAAAAAGTAAATAAGTGCTCTCATTGAGAGATGTGAACGTTACCCGACGTTGGTAACAATCGATGTGGGTTTGATATAACACCAACCAATCCATACCCAAGATTATGACAAAACAAAAAATTTATAGGAAAAACAAATCCCAAAGAAAATGATATCCACTAACCTCTAGAGCACAACCCTTACACTACCTAATGTCTTCAACTCGTACCCCTAACGAAGTATCAAGTGACATTACCCCACATGCAGTCTCTATAGTTAAGCCCAACACAACTACCAACTGATCATAAACAAAGGAATGTGTAGCAATTGTATCAAATAAAGCACTAGAAATCATGGAAGCTACAAGAATGTTACTTAGAACAGTAGACGGTAATGCCTCACCACCTTCAGGTATAGCATGAATTGCAAGGAGAGGACCTTCTCCTTTACCCTGGGCTCCAGTTTGAGTACCCTACATTGCACTACTCTGCTGTTAAGGATGATCTCTCCCCAAAGTTCCACATCCACCGCCCCTACCATTACGACCCATGGAGCTCCAATTACCTACCAGATATGGGGTAACTGACCCCCTAACTACACTTGGCATCTCTTTATAACCTCCATCATTCCCTAATTTTTATGGGTTCCTGCATAACCTCAATACGTGGCCTAGACAACCGTAATCTCAGCACTCAACCGGTTGGTGGGAAAACTCATCATGTTTGTGTCTTAACCTTCCACACTGATATCATAAGTCCTGGTCACCAGTCTAATAATATAACCCCCTCTTATGACTACTCTGCACGCTTCCACCCTGTTGAAAATTTCCAAACTGGCGCTTCCTACAATTGGAAGCCGCACCACTTGCTCATTCAACTGGAACCATTAGTTCACTACTTAAATCTACATTTTGGTTCCCTCCAAGATAAGGTCTTGATCCACCACTTCAGTAAACCTTTTCAGATGAAATATATTCACTTGATACCTGATCTCATGTCTTAGCCCATCCGGGAAGCATTTGTCCACAACTGCCTCATCTCATTTAAACATCAAAATAAAACATCTCAGATCAGTCAAAGACTAGCATAGTCTATTACTGACATTGTCCCCAAAGGTAACTTTATAAAATCCTTAGAATTATCCTACCTTAAGGTTTATGGGTAGAAGTTCTCAAGGAAATTCTTCTAAAATTCCTTCAACGTCATTCATTCAGCCTGCTCTGTTTGAACCATGATGTCCCACCAACATTTATCCTAACCCCTTTCCATATAGGCCACCAACTTGAATCACTTCTCAATAGGTATCTCTGGATGGTCAAGAATAGTTTGGATGGATTATATCTAGAACTATTCTTCTTCAAGACCACCCTCTATATTAATGGTCATAGGGTGCTGCAGCTGAAACTCCTTGGTCAGCTCAAACATACTCGGTGCAACCCGCCTAGGTCTCATTCCATAATTTACATAAAATGAGAGAAGTTATCATGAAACTACTCTTCCCTATTTTCCGGGATCTCCACATTTTCTCAATTCACTATTTGAGGAGCATTCTCAGTAACTTCCTCAAGTCGTCTGACCAACACACATCTTCGAGGTTTCATTTCTCTATAATGCCAAACATAAGCTTTAGAATCAAACTATAACACCTTTAAGAAAGGAAAAAATACATATAGTTAGGCTCATCACATCCCATAACCAAAATAGTTCACATACACTACCCAAATGAGCCCACTTACAGATAGATCACTACCCTTGGCCATCTCTCCCAAGGTCATGGATAACATGGTTATCTAATTCACACAGTTACAAAATTTATCTTTTACACAAATTCAAAACCATTTCTATATCCCAATTTACCATCATAATAGGTTAATTCACTTTTATTTCTTTATTGATCACCATTTTCTAATTACTACTTGAAATTTTCACTTTCCTTTTTACACATTCATAACATCTTATTAGGCACAATTTTCGTTACTTTTAATAGAACGAACACATCCTAACATTCATGTCCCACACACCCATCCCATGTGTGTGCCTATAATGAAGCATGTCACTTACCTACATAGGTTCCTAGAATGATGCATGAATACACAACCTCATTCCCTTCAGGCCACGAGAGAAATATCACAAAACTTCCAAATCACACAACAATTGCATCACCCGATGGTGAAATAACATCATATATAACAACACACAACAAGAAAAACAATCCCCTCCTAGAGTGACTTTGATTTTCACCCATACATGGGTTATTTAATACCAAGAATGAGCTCATTACCAAGGCCTGAAACATTCCTAACCTCTTGTCTACTATCCCCAAATAGTAATAAGAGAAAGGAATGAACTCATCAGATACCATTTTGTAACATCCCCGACCCAAGAGCCACTAATCTAGCACTCTGATTCGGGTCACCACATGACCTCATGCATGCCTCCCCATATGCCATATGTTGCTGACTAGTGGTGAGGGTTTAATAGGATATGTGGGGAGACAATACCCTCTCTTCAAGAGTAAGCCACAATAGAGAATAGTTCAAATAGAGGAAACAAAAGATAACAATCAAAACCATGAATAAATAACCAATTACCAAACTAAGTACAACCATATACAATAGAAATTGTATCATGACATGATAAATTGTTGAGTGAATAAAACACCAAAAGAAAGATAAAACATAGGATCCCCAAAATGGTCCAAACTCCAAGCCTGGAACCCCACCCATAAATGTCCCATGTTCAACTCAACTCCCTATCATAGGGCCCTTTCCCTCTTCATGGCCTGCAAGCATGAAATATATATGGGTACCCAATGGTGGCCAGAGTAGGTTGTGAGTATAAATCAGTAGACCACCACCAATGGTGTCTACAAAATATCCAACCAATGTAGATAGTGCATGCAAGTGAAAAATAATGGAAAATAAAGGTAAATAATTCAACAATCAATTCTAGACTTTGTTCCATTAAATTATTCTACCATTGAATCTAGGTTCACTACTTATACATTCCATGGTTTAATATAATTTTTTCATGTGTTCAATGGATTAGGAATGTTCAATGTTATCAATATATGGGAATTAAATCACGACCTATCTCACTAGGCATATCATTATAAAAACCTCATAATTCTCACATTGAAGTCTCAGTCCCATTGGAATGAAACCATTAGGGGAATAGAACTTTGTCCCATTCCCTAACCCATCCATTTAGGGGTTTATCTAGAACCTCGGTCCAACTCATCCCATAGGCGTAGAACCTAAAGTCAATGTCCCACTCTACCAAGCCATGTGCACATGCTTATTTATCATTCACCACAATTAACCATATCACAAAAAGCATAGCCAATATCATTTGAAACATCACAACAATACCAATAAATGGGGAATTAAGATTATGACTCAATTTGTTAACATATTCATAATTTATATTACATACCCCTTTAGCCCCATTTTCCATTTCCCATGCCTATATCACTAAGCATATTCAAGTGTAAACATTATTCCTTATCATATTCCCATTAATCCCATTTAACCAATTTAAATGTCAAATGAAAATCACTTAGCCTATAACCACTCTAGGAAAAACTTGTCACCATCCATTATAGCCCATTACCTAGACCAGTAAGCCTACTCTCTAAGTCTTTACATCATCATGTGTCAATTTTACACCTTATATTTCTGTTAGCCCCATCGGAAGGGATAGCACACCCCATGGGTGGCCTTATTTTGGTCAAGTCATCCTCCTTTCATCCAATGGGTATCAAGAGGGGTTAAATTAATTTTTTAGACACCCAATACATCACATCATTCCAAATACACCAAGAATTCATCAATAAAGGGCAAGAATTAAGACAATACATGCACAAATCTACACAACAACCAAGGGATATAACTTGTAGACTACCTACCGTGAATCAATTGGTGAATGAACACTTAATAAATTACTTATATCCCAATTCAACACACATTTCTATCCTCAACCTATATCTCATAGGAAAAAAAAGAAGTTATTAGTGCTTTCGAGGGAGAGAAGAGAAAGATAGCAGCCCTAAAAAAAGAAAGAGAAGCAAGGAGGGATTTAGCCTTACCCGGATCTTCATTTCACAACCAAAGACACTCCAAATGGTGTATGATTAAAGTATAATCAACCTTGGGAGATCTTGGGAGCTTTGGTTTGTTCCTAGGGTTGTAATAGGGGAGGATGAAAATCCTGAGTGGAACATAAAAACCTCAAAAGGGAATTTATGTAATTTTTAAAAGTTTCTGGGCCACATGGTTTACCCATATAGTTTTCCAAAACGTGCACAAACCATGCATATGATATTTTCCTAAAACATCCCCCTCCCATGATTTCTTGGGATTTCAACAAGTTTTTCACTAACAGTGCGTAAACTGTGCAGCATGCCCAGAAACCCCTTTTTTCTTCGTCTTTCATGCTATGAACCCCCGGGACACCCTCGGGTCTTCACGTGAACTTGGTAAGACATTTATTTAACGAAAATATGGGACTTTACTAAAACATAAACACAAACATAAATTTTGGAGGAATTCTGGATCTTACAGTATCATTGTGAGATAATGAAATATCAAGCATGGTAGGTAGTGAATGAATGTAATGATGTATAGTTACACTAATGAGTGAGTCCCATAATAGAATTTAACTCGGTGGAATGATTATTTATTAATTATAGTGTGCTATAGGAATATCATTTAATCTCCATACATCCTCCCTACCATACGGTGATTATTTAATAATTATAGTGTGCTATAGGAATATCATTTAATCTCCATACATCCTCCCTACCATACGGTCATTTTTATTCTGCCACCCTGCATGGTGGTTTTCCCACTTGCATCACCCTATAGTCCTCCATCCAGTGTCACCTTAAACTATTCCTCTATAATATGGGAATAAATTTAATTTAAATATGATATTTAGTGGTTTTTAAACGTAAATTTTATAAATTTATATGTTTATTCTTATAATTTTTAATTTTTTTTGTAATTCTTAAGTATTATACATTATAAAATGTGATTTTTCATGCATAACTTAAATATGAAGTGTTCTTATTTAATTCTAATATAAAATGAAATGTTTATTTAATTTTTATTCTTTTATATTATTAATTCTTATAAAAAAATTATATAATGTGAATATTATGTTTGATTAAATTTATATGGTAAATTGGTTCTAGGAAATAGATTCTTTTATTTTATGTTCTGTCGGACTTAATAAATTCTAGTTTTTGATATACCTTGACCTTGTTTGTTTTAGAGGTAGGATATTGAGAATATTTATTGAATATAGTTTATATATATTATGTGTTATAGATAATTCGAATTGAATTCTCTCTTGATGAAAGTATCTCTCAGTATAGGTACTTTGGGTTTGATTTTCCAAAGTCTGAAATTCTTGTTCTTATTATAGAAAGGTTGGGGTTGGCTATATATGGCTTAGGTCTTACTCATGTGAATATTGTTATCATAATATAATTATGTGCCTTTACCTGAAAATTTAATGTACCTCATGAATGAGATGAATTTGTTATGTATAAATATGCTTGGATTCTATTTTTTGGTGAGCATCACAAACTTATGTTCATGTAAAGAGTTACACATTAATGTGGTGTAAACACATTAATTTAGTGGATGGAATGGGGATTCTAAAACGAAATTTTTAGAGTAATTAATACGAAAATAAATAAAACATGAGAAGATAAAAACTGCATAAGATGAAATTGTTTTGAATTTCATGCATATGATGTATATTAAATTGGTGAGACTCTTAAAAGAAAACGACTCTAATACTAATTGTGAGATTCATTCCATATAGGCACTTTTCAAGACCTTGATCATTCAGTATGGATGACCATAATGATTTGGTACCCATGAAATATATTTTGTTAAGAAATAAAGTAATAGGGTGAACCCTATGATTAGTTTCCTTGTTTTGGAATTTATTTTGGGATACACTAGATAAGAAACCCTAACTAATAGGATACAAGAGAAATGGAGTTAAGTTTATTGATATAAATTATTGTTTACATAGTTTCCCACTAAAATATCTGAGAATCATAACTATGGTGATTGGGATGATTCCCTACAAAGATATGCATGGATTATTTATGTGATACTCAATGTAAGTTATGATGAAATATGGGTCAATTCTTATTAAATGGATGTGATATATGGGGTCATTATTTTAGTGGGACCACTTTCAATAAATTCCTTGATGAAAATATATAAAATATAATACTCGCCCACTGATATGTCTTTGTTATAGATTATTTCATACTTCATTATGATAATATTGAGATAAATTATCGGTATGACCTATAAAATAGTTATAGATTGGTATCGATGATTGAGAACTATTTTTAAGGATATTTATTATGAGAATCCAAATGTGGATGTAATAGACATTAATTCCACCAAATATGACCAATGGTTATAAGATATTTGGTGTGTTTCATACATTTTTTTTAACAAAAATAGACTTAGGGACAGAAGGGAATTGATGAAGGGTTAAGCGGTTTTTCATGTTGATAATAGAGTAAGACTTGTTTCAATAAAAGTTAGTATTTGTGATCCGACATTACCAAGTCAATTAATATTATAATTTTAGAACTATTATTATGTTACATATATAAATAGGGATTTGATTTTTTTCATCCTGTCTAGACAAGAATGGATTTCTATTCTATATTAATAAAAAATTGTTATTTATGTAAGAATGAAATTTTTTAAGGAATTAGGAAGAAAATAAATGATCTGTGAATTTTTAGATATGGATAATACTATTTATAACATTTAGAATAAGATGGTAAGGGGTAATTCTAATATTATATACCTTTTCCAATTTCTTCTAAATAATATAAAAGAGAAACACATTCAAAAACTCTATAAATATGGATTATTTAAATCATTTAATTATAAATAATTTGATAATTGTATATTTTTTTAGGAAAGATGTTTAAATAGAATTTTAATATATAAAAAATGTGTAATGGATAGTTAATTATTAGATATCTTACAGAGTGATGTATGCGGACCAATGATCACACAAGCAAGTGGTGGTTTTTGGACTTTATTATGTTCACAAAATATTTTAGTCTATATGGATATGTGTTTCTGATAAAACACAAGTATGATAATCTTGAAAAGTTCAATTATTTTAAAAATGAAGGACATAATAAAATGGTCAATTATATTCATATCTTCTGATTATATTAGGTTAGTGAATACTTGATCCATGAATTCATTTACCTTTTTATGAATTTTATAATTGTTTCACAAATCACTACTCATATAACACCACAATTGAATAGTTACTTTTGAGATAAGTAACGGTACATTTTTAAACATGGTTCAGTCAATGATGAGTCAATGTGACTATCCAATTACATTCTAGGGTCATTCTCTAGAAATTAACATGTTTTTATTAAAAAAAATTATATCTAGATTTTTTGTAAATACATTATATGATATGTTGTATGGGAGATATCTTGTTATGTCTATTATAATTATTTAGATTTTTGAAGCATATATTCACAAATTGGATTCTAAAAAACTCAGCCCAAGGTCAAAACATTCTTATTTTTTGGTTATCCTAGAGAGACTGTAGGATATTTTTTATATAATCCTATTTAACACAATGTTTTTTTGGCCCAAAATAGTGTTTTAATTAAGAAAAAATACCTAAGTATGGGATTTAGTGGGAGGAATGTTAAACTTAGATAATTTCAAGACCAAAAAATGGGAAATGTTCCTAATATGTATGTTGAGATAGTTATGTAAAGATTTGTGGAATAAAAACAATCTCAATTTACATAGGAACATAAAATATCTTGTAGGATTCATCAATAGCTCATTGGAAATGGGTTTCTCATTTAAAAAAACGTTTAAGTAATTTTTATATGAGATGAACTGACTTCCTACCATGGAGACATAAACAGTTATGATTCTAAAAAATTGTTAAAATTCATGGAATATAAAATAGAATCTATATACACTAACCAGGTTTGGAACATTGTGGATTCACCTAAAGGGGTAATAACCATATGATGATAGTTTGTTTTCTATAAGAAAACTAAAAAGGATGGTTTAGTGTCAACATATAAATTATTCTTAATGGAAAATCGTTATAAAAGAATTAATTGTATTGACTATAAACAAATATTTTCACATGTTGTGATGATAATTTCCATTCAGATAATACAATCCCTAGAATATTATTTTAATTATTATATATATATAATTAATATCAAAACTACTTTCATTAATGGGGATTCATACAAGGATGTGTAAATGATACAACCTATAGGTTTTAAATAAAAAAATTACCCTCATAAAGTATGAAAGTTAAAATGGTCCTTTTATTGATTGAATAAATATTCTTGGATTTGGAATATATGGTTTTATCTTGTAATAAATGAAAATAGTTTCATCAAAAACATGAATTATTCTTGTTTATATAAGTGTATTCGTCATATTATTGTAGTATTCTTGATTTTATATGTAGATAACATACTACATATTTGAAATAATATCTTGAAAATTCACTTTATGAATATATGTTTGGGTAATGTTCTTATTAACAAAATAAATTTTTGAATAATCCTATATATAGGGTATGAAGATCTATAGAGATATATCTAATAGGTTTTTAGATTGATTCAAAACACATATATTAGTAAAGTGATAAGGAGTATTAAAAATGGTAACTCAAAGAAGTTGTCTTTAATACTGATACAATGTGAAACCAAGTTAATGTAAATAATAAGAAAATTTCATGTTTTATTAATATTCAAGATTTTATTTTATAGAGTCATATTCACTAAAAAAAATTTCACTCAAAAAATGAATTATTATTATTTTTAACTAAACTACTTTTCTATGAATTACATGATCTTATTTAAAAGATAAATTTCTAAATTTTAAAAAAAAATTAATTTTTTATATTAATCATATTGAATTTATATTAGGATTAATTTTTGGGATTTTTTTTAAAAATATTTATTTTTGTGTGAATGATGAAAAATACTATTTTTTATAAAAACTATTGTTTCTATTAAAGTATTTAAAAATTACCATTCTATTTTGGATTTTATTTTAAATTAAAATTATTCCTATTTGACTAAAAACCCATTAATTCTATATAAATCATCATTATACTTTATCTTCGTATAAATTCATTTTTATGATTAAAAACACATTTTTTTAGAAAACCATTTTTATTGAGCTTTGTATTCTTATATTAAAATTAATTTTTACCACATATATAGATAGAATATTAAAAAATTGATTTAATATTTATAATCATGATTTTAAAATTTATTAATGAGTGCAATTTCATTTATGGTCATAATGAGTAGTAACCATGGTAAATTTTTATCACTGTTGTAAAAGGTAAAATGGGTTAATTAGGGTTCAAATATTGTGATAAGTTCAAAAAATATCATCTTAAAACTTATTATATTATATTATTTAAAACCTTATAAACTTAAATTTAAACATTTATTGTTATAGTTTTGTTTTACCCTGAGTAATACATTTATAATATTTAAATGTTCACAGTAATTACAAGAGTGTAACTCCCCTCAATTATAAAACGGAACCTCATATCCTCACTTATTCACAAATATTGGGTACTATATCTCATAAAATCCCTACAAAAATACATTAAAAACTCTCCTACCCACATATTATAGGTTCTTGTATCTCCAAAATACCTACTGAGAATGATTAGTTGTAATCTAAATGTGGTTTTTCAAAGAAGAGGTATAACTCTTAACTGAGTTCTTTCATGTTTATTTATTATTATACCTATATAAAACCTATTATAACCATAATGATATAATAAAATATATATATATATATGTATAATATAAATAAATTTGATTATTTTTATGAAAAAAAAATCTTTTCCATCTCCTTTTCCACCTTATGGGAAATGAAAACATCAATTGTACGTGCATATGGACTACCGCCTCCACGAAGCGATGTATTTTGTTTTTCATCACCACATCACATTGATGGTTATTGTGATGTATTTAATAAATATATATGATATTTTTAAAATTATTATTCTATAACTATAAAATATTATATATCTTCACATCATTTATTTCGTATTAAAATGATAATATCTCTTGTGTGTACGTGTGTATTACCACCACCGCGAAGTGATGTGATTTTGTTTCATTACCACAACCACCTCCAAGAAATGATGTGATTTATTTTTCATGAAAACCTAATATGATTGGTTTAAAATTTTTATTTAATGCATAAAAATAATAATTATGAAATGAATAATATTCTAAAAATAATAATCTTTCACCATATCCAACCTATAAAGAATGTTTTATGAAATTAAAAACTGAACGATCTCAAAATGTCCAACAAAGACATAACTAAGTTAATAACAAAATAAATAATGGTAATAAATGAAATAAATGAAATTATTATAATTGAATTAATATGAAAAATATCCTTAATAAATTAAATAACTAATATAAATTTATTATTCAGGAGTTATAGAACATTTGAAGCTAGATGGGACTTAAGGTAAGGTTTTTTATTTAAATCCCAGTCTTAAAATTTTCTTTCCAACAATTTTTTGCTACATATCCATATTACTTTAAATTTTTTAAGAATGTTCTTATTTATGATTCAAAGGTTTATAAATTTCATTTTATACTACTTTTAAATTTATTTAAAATTTTTTGAAAATGAGTATTTTAAATGTTTTTCATATGTGTTATTTTATACTTTAATAAAAATGTAAAAAAGAATTTTTTTAACAAATACAACTTAAAATCATTTTCCCACCAGCATAAAAATTATTCATTATCAAGATTCTTCTAAAATTTTCATGTTTTTTCAAATAATAATCTATTCCCATTCTTATAATTTTTTCACATTATGAGTTCTAAAAAGAAATGGATATTTCTCTATAATTTTATGTGAAAATGGAAAGTTCTTTTTCATATAGATTAAAATGGTATTTTAAAGGTTTTTATGATGAATAAGTTACATATTATAAATATTTTGTTCATGATAAGGTACTTGAGAATTATATATAAATAAGGGTGACCCTTATATAGTTCAAAATGATGTGTGATCAAGATATTTCTCTCTAATGCACTGGGTAACAATTTAGTCTTCAAAGATGAATATTAGGGAGATAATTGTGTAAGTTATTCATATGGAATTAACTATGATTAAATTATTCAAACACTGGTTAAATACAACTGAATATGGGTTAAGAATATGATGCATTAAGATACATATTTCAGAAATTCTAAGGGTTTATATATAATTTTTTTATTTCATTAGGAAATAAAACCTTGTAAAAATCTAAAGGCTAAAGGTGTGTTTTTAAAAGAATGTTTACTTGGGTTCTTTTGTTTCTCAAGATTAATTCATGTTTTTCATATTGTTTCTAATGGGTTTCAATGTTTTACTTTAATAAATTTTTTATTTTCACATGTGGACATTTTTTGTTTATGTGCTAAAATTTTTACAATTAAAATAGAAAAACATTTTCATGGGTTTTCATGTTTTTCATTGGACTAATGGGTTTCCTTTATTTTTATATCCCTTACTGAGATTTGTCTGTTCATTCCATGTTTTCAAATGTTTTTAATAGGATCCAATGATGAGTAGGAACTATATAATGGTCAAATTTGTTTCTTCAGACTCATCTTAAAATAATAAAACATGACTTGAATGAAATATGGGTATAAAATTAAAGGCCTATTTTATTGGAAAAAAATTACACTTTGTGGGAGTGTACACATTGTTATGTAATGTTTCTTCTATTTCTTTAAAACTCTAAAAATTAAAGATCATAGGAATATAATAATGTTAAATACTTAATATTAAGCTCATATTCATGGGTTATTAAAGTAAAGGGTCATTATATTTAGTGTCGGAGTAAGGATTAGATAAATTTAAATGTTAGGAGGACATTAAAAGACCTTATTAAGTTATTCAAATTTATAGTTAAATAATCATGGGATATATTTTGAGGATTTTTAGGTTTCTTTATCTAAATCATGTGTGTTCAAGATGGTTTTCCCGCATAGAAAATTGGGAATATAAAGTAGAAAGTCATAAAGGGGATAACAAACATCCAAATCAGCACCCTAAAATGATTAGAACATTATAGTTTGTAAGAGTATTAACTAAATTGATGAGAGATATTAATGGTGGAACCCATGATATATAATAACCAAATACTCTATAGAGAAACATGTCTATAGTAAAACTTTTCTTGAACAATACCCTCTATCTTTTGGTGGATATTTAGACCTAGTGAAATATGAAATATAGATAAATTCATTGGTGAAGTTTTTGTATGTATGGAACCTAAAAATTTAATTATTTCTATTAATTATTTTAAATGTGAAGTCAATTTATGGGGGTATATGATTAATAAAACTAATGGAAATGATGATATTGATTCCAAGGAGTGTATGGAATTTAAATATATAATTCTTAATAATTATTTTCATAAAGTTATTTTAATTATAATGGAATTAAAATTTCTAAAGTTAAAGAAACTGGAATAAGACTCAGCAAGAATTTATAAAGAAAATTTTAATAGATTGTCCATGTATAGACCAAAATTCATTCTGGAGCATCAAAGTAAAGTTTATAGATTTTACAGAGATTTAAAACCAATTTTTCAAATTGAATTGGTATCTCATGAATTTTAAATTTATGAGGACATAATTCGATGAATTAATAAAGTTGGAATGGATTTTTTCAACACTTAAATAATTTGTGGGAAAAGAATAAGAAGCGGTTTAGGTGGAAACCAATGGAGAAAAAATATACTAATAAATATGAATGTAAGTATTTCCAAATGTTCTAAATGTGGTAAAATACATTTTAAGGAATGTTTTCTTGGATCAGTAAATTGTTTATAATATGGTATTCTTGGTCATTTGACTCCTTCATATAAGGAAAATAGCTTTGATCAGACCGATAATGGGTAAATATATAGTCAGATAGTAGTGAAATATTTTAAAAGAAATGATTTGGGTCATTATGTTAGTGTATTCCTGAAGTTAGTTACTGAAGTTTAGAATCGTGAATATTGAATACATAAAGGTTTTGAAAAATTATTTTCTACTACTAAGACCGATTTTGGACCTTAAAATGAAGTGGTGAGAGGTATATTACTTGTTAATTCAAATTACTCCAAACTATTGTTAGATTCGACATTTATGTATTTTTATTTCAGGGAAATTTAAAAGTAAAATGGAATTACCATATCAATAAATTAATTCATAACTTTTGGTAAAAACTAATATGGGTAGTATAATGGTAATAAGAATTTATATATACCTTCTTATTATCATATGTGGAAAAAAATTCTGAAAAACTTCTGGTCTTGATAAATATATAGTTTGATGTTATTATGGGTATAGATTGGCTTTTAGTTTATCATGATAAAAAACATTTTAATGTTAAAGAATTTATTTTTCAGAATGAGTTTGAGTTTGTAAATATGAATAAATTCATACCATTAATAACATATCAAGAAGCTGAAAATTGATTAAATATCTGTTGAGAAGTTATCTTAAACATATTATTAAATAGAAAGGAAATATTTAAATTATTGATGTATTGGTAGTAGATGAATATCTATATGTATTTCATAATAATTTCCTAATGTTATTATTGATCAAGAACTTGAATTTAATATTGAATTAGTATCTTATGCTAAGCTAATTCAAAACCCCCTTATAAAATGGATATATTAGAAATTTTGGAATTAAAAAGTTAGTTCCAAGAGTTTTTATAAGGGTTTAATTGTAATGAACTGACCTAAATACCCTATCAAACTAGAATCTAAACCAATATTACACAAACCCAAAGGTAATTCCCAATCCCCACAGGCTAGATACTAGCACCAGAGCAATAAAAAAATAGAGGGAATTATTTTCCCTAACCTAAAGAAACAACATGGAACATATATATGTAATAGAGAAAAAAGTGGAAAGTTAAATATATACCATAAATGAAAACAAATAGTGGAAACCAAAAAACTCAAAAGAAGAACAAATATCCAAGTACAAGTATAAGCATAAAGGATTACCAAAACAAGAAAACCAACTACTTCATATGATAGTGTGGTAATACTCCAACCATCTCACCACTAGCTACTCATCCCAGCTGATAAAAAACCCCACCACCTCACTACAATGCCTTGCCTTTCCCAACATCAAAAGACATAACCAGGTCAATCCACCACTAAATAGGTACTCATGGTGTTATCTAAAAGGATCAGTAGGGTTTCAACTAGGTGTTCCATATTAAGTCATTAAACGATAATCCAAGCATACTAAAATTTAAAGAAAACAAGGTATAATAATTGTTTAATGGTTTTTATATAGAAAGTATGGAAAAAACAATTTAATTTCCCTTTTTATACATTTATAAATAAATTAGGTAGATTAACATAAAATAATTTATTATTTGTATTTCTCAATAAGATATATAAAGTCAAAAGAAAACAAGGCATACATAATTTCTAATATCAAGTCTATGGTAGTACAAAAAATAGTAAAAGAAAAAAAGAAAAAGTCAAAATCAGCCAAGAATCACAGGTAACATTACACTAGGGATCACACTAGTTCATGATATCTAGGAAACTCATACCTAAAATATATAATTCTATACACATCAATCCACAAGAAATATGCACTGAGTCTAGAGGGAAGAGGAACACCCCAAAAAATGAACCCCCTCCCAATAAGTCTAACAATTCCCTAAAACAATAGGCTTAGAGATCATAAATAATCCCCAAGAGTACGTCTCTTGATGTTGGATGAAACCTATTACTATACCTTCCACCTAATTACCCAAGGATTTCCCTGTGTTCTATTTTCCAAACAAATTCATTAAACCATTTCATCAAATCATTCTTTGAAACCCATTTCATAAAATCATTTCACAATGCTTTGAAAACCCTTTCCTTTTATCCAAAACTAGTGGAAACCCATATTTTATAAAAATTGAGTTTCACACACATAAAAAATAAGTAATATCAAGATATTTTACTTAATAAAATAATTTTTAAAATATTATTAATACAGTTCACCAACAGAAGCTAGAGACTGAACTACCTAGTTCAAAACTTGGGGTCACACATACCCACAAAGTATCCACCAATAATATGAACAAAAAAACTACAATAGATTACATGGAATAAATTTAAATATCTTATAATTGATTTAATTTAATCAAAAGGGTGGCGGAGAATAGGAAATAACACATACCTCAAGAACACACACCCACAACACTAAAACCAACAAATGTACGTCCCTCGGAACATGAATGCACAATGGATCTAGAATAAGTTTAGAAGAAACATCACCATATATCAAAATATCTGATAACAAAATACAGAGTATCTATAGTGATCAAATAAATGAATAATAATAAATTCTCACTCACTTAGGGAGATGCAACCCAACCACAAAAGTGATCACTTATTGAATAAATCAATCTAGATCAAAGGGTGACTTCTAAAAGCATTGGAGAAGCTTCTTATGTTTAGAGCCAAATGAGATATAGAATAATGAAATAAAATATCACTGGAATGCATCCCTAAAATCCCTATTCATGAAAATTATATGGTGTGTAATACCTTTACACATTATGTAATCCATAGGGATCACATACACAAAAAAAATCATTGTCTTTTTATTAAAAACGGGCCTTTTATTATTACATGCTTTTTAATATGTACATAGATTGTACTCAAATCATGTTGTGCACCCAATTCCTGACATCTGGTTTATATAAATTTCACATCTTTTACTCCCATTATGCTATGTGTATCTTTCATACAAACTACAAAAACTACAAATTATTACATGAAAACCAAAAACCAATGTGGGCATTCACTAAACTCTAGGAGAATCCTGTAAATCCATCAAAATTTTATAATTGAATTCCATTAATTACAACAAACATCCATCCCAAAATTTAATTCATTTTCCCCACAAATTCTCTCCATTCTCAGTACCCCCATGAAGCACCCAATTAAATAGAAAAATAGGCAATGTGAAGGGAATTATCAGAAAGTTGGTAAGAGGATGTTACTGTCACGACCCCCTCCCACCAAAGATGCCCCTCCTGAGATGGCAATGGTGAAAGGAAGATAATGACCCCCGAGTCCCGCCTCCAGTAGGCCCAGGTGTGGTGACTAGCACCAAGGGTATGAGTTTTTACAAATATGGGAGGCATTACCCTTTTTATTATTTAAGATTGGGAAATACGATGAGTCAAACACCAAAAAAAAGAACAAGTAAATCGAAATAAACCCAAACCAATCCCACATGCATGTTTAAACAATTCCGAATCAAAGTACAAGTACAAGAAACTCAAAAGTACAATACAAAAAGAAAAAAGAGTATAACAAACTGTAACAACTCCAACTGTCCCGACTAGTAGGGTCCCGCACGGCTCTGGTAGTCCTCCTGGAAACCTGAAAGTAAAAGTAGGGTGAGCATAGAAGTATACTCAATAGGGAAACCTAGAGATCTCATGCACAAGTGGGGAGACATCCTAATGTCCTATGAGAACAATAGAAGAAACCAAAACCTAGCAAGGAATTCTATCCACCCAACCTCACCAGCCATGCTCACGAAAAACACAAAACAACAGGTAGTAGTAGTATATAAGAACAAGAGTATTGGGTACCCCGCACCATTTCCCACTAGTTAGCTACTATTCCTAACGGAGAACGTCCTGACGCTACCACACTCTTCCCTCCCACACACACATGGGCCTCACAACCACGTATCCTGCCAGCACACACCTAGGCCTCACAACCACGTATCCCGCCCGTACACACCTGGGCCTCAAATCTGCATATCTCACCCGCACACACCCGGTCCTCACAACCACATATCCCGCCCGTACACACCTAGGACTCATTTTGAAGATTCTTGGGAAATAGTAAACCTACCCGAAGAGTCTTCGCCTAAAGACACCCCAATCAAAACCTACCCGAAGAGTCTTGGGTGTAAGGTTGCCTCAATCCATCAAAGCCTATGGAAGAAAGAGCATGAAGGAGCTAGTAACTAAGGGGAAAACACCCTCTCCCATGAAATGGGAGTGCTCGGCACTAAGTTCTCAATATGGGTGGGGTGTGACAAATCACAAATATACAGTTATAAATATATACAAAACACACAGCCCAACCTATGGATTCTAAACAGAGAACCGAGCATGTGCCTCGGTACTGCTATTTTGAAGCATACATACAACAAACAACCCCAACCCGATTTAGGTTTTTATATTTCAACAAAATTAGTTTATTAGTTCCTTAACTACAGGTAAACTATCCACAACCAACCACATAGATCATTTGTAAATCATATCCCTGCCATCCACAAATCAAGTTAGGAAAACACGAGCAACACAAACGAGTCCCTTCTTATTAACCAACCAACCCCATTGATTATTATTCTCGTTCCATTACCATGCCCCATCATTCATTTATCATCTTTCCACTTTCTTTTAATATCACAACCCATTACTACAGCCATGCTGCCATTATAACCACATCTCCACAACCGTATCACAAATAAATGCACGTGCCACATCATTGTTCCTTTTGTACCATTTATCTTCACCCCGCTGCCCATCACCAACATAGCATTCACACCAACCAACAACCAAGACAACCTCAGCCCCACTGCTCACCCAATCCAAAACAACCCATAAAACTTCCACTTTACATAAATAATCCTAACCATCACCCACATGTTAATTATTTCAGTTTTGTTCAACCGGGGTGATCACACAAGGGTTCTGGTTTTTCATTTAATCAGCCAACTTTACATGATTAACCAATTTCCACATTCCACAAAGTTTCCATCCATAAATGGTCTAGAAAGATAGGGCAGCATTTAATTGCACAAGAAAATTCCCCCAACGACTGTGATTTTCAGTAGGCATAAGCCTTTACAATTCACAACATAAAATCACAGGATATAAAAAAATGTAACTGCATTCACACACTTCCCCTCCCCATTATATAAGCCAGTTATTATCTTTATTAAACTGGTTCAAAAGTGTTTCACGTAAACAAGAGGACACCCACCCCGCATGATGCACAATTTAGAGAGACGAAGGTAAGATCCCTACCTCAACAGGTTCTGATAACAATGCTCCCCCGGATCAGCTTTAGAAGACGTCTGTCAGCATCCGCTGCTTCTATCAAAACCCGTAAAAACTTCCTTGGGTGGGATCTGGGAAGGAAAGGCCAAAGGGAAAACAACAGATCCAAGCTCAGAAGTTATGTCTCGTCGTTATGATCCCATGGCCACGGACGGATCATAAATCGGAGCTCGGACGAGGAAGTTATGGAAGAAAAGAGCCTTGGAGTCTCTTGGGAGAGCTCTGCTTGAAGGAGAGGGGAGGAGAGGAGTGATTTGAAAAAGGGGAGAGGACCCCTCCTTTTATAGGAGAGAAAAACTAAAGTACACAGTGTGTTATTTATAGTACATGGATTGTACTCGGTCATTTCACACGGTCACCACGCGGCTTCCAACATGGCCTTCAATGTGGAACATGGTCATTGACTGGTCAACACACGGTTTGAGGGTAATGCATACGCAGGGAGAAACTACACAGCATGTAGTATGGGTTACACGGCATGTACTCATTTATATCACACGGAAAGGACACATCTTTAACACGGAACATGGTCGTTGACTGGTCAACACACGGTTTGAGGGTAACGCATACGCGGTGAGACACTACACGGCGTGTAGTCTGGCCTACATGGCATGTACTCACTTATTTCACACAGAAAGGACACGGCTTTAACATAGGGTATACCCGGCAAGGTGGTACACGGCGTGTACTCACACTACACGACATGTAGTTACAAAATTCTGAAAATTGTGGGAAAAGTCCATTCTACCCTCCAAAACACTTCATGACCTTATTTTCAACAAAGGAATCACTAGTGCAGAAAACGTTTTTTACGTCACCATTTTTTACGTCGGTTATATAAAACCGACGTCATAATATGTAAAACGAGGTTTTTTACGTCGGTTATTTCTTAACCGACGTAAAAACCTGTGTTCGGTACACATTTAACGTCGGTTATTTTTATAACCGACGTTATTAATCGCGCGGCTTCGTTTTTTACGTCGGTTATTTTTATAACCGACGTAAAAAACGCGGTTTTCGAAGGCCCTTTGACGTCGGTTATTGAATAACCGACGTAACAAACGCGGTTTTTGAAGGCTTTTTTACGTCGGTTATTCCATAACCGACGTAAAAAAACGCGGATTTTGAGCCATTTTTTACGTCGGTTATTATATAACCGACGTAAAAAATGAATCGGAGGAAGGTTTTTATGTCGGTTATTTAAATAACCGACGTTATAAATGTTTTTAAAACAATTATCATGTCGGTTATTCAATAACTGACGTGATAACTCATTTAAAAATTTACCCAGACCCGTGGATTGTCATTCGCGAGTTTACCTTCGACAGTCGCGACTCGTCTCTCTCGCGCGTAAACCCGAATCGGCTCGTCCATTTTGTTGGTTTAGATTCGTTTTGCGATCATCGTTTCTCATAATTAATCTCCTCGAATCAATCATCTAAACTCGCAGCACTCAGGTAATCCTCCCACTCGTTCGTTTTTTTTCGCGGATAGTAAATATATATGTGTTGTGATTTTTTTGTTGAAACTAGCTAAGATTATTCGATTGCGAACCCTTTTAACTCGTTTTGGCACCATAATCTTATTTATCATCCCTAGATCTATTTGTTCGACTTGCAATATTGAGTAATTTTATGATTTCACTAATTTTTCATCGTTTTCTATAAATCCCCGAGAGGGTTGGGGCGTGTCCATTTGGATGGGTTGCCCTTTTACAGTTGTTACTGCTTTATTCACACACAACCATGGCATAGGTGCATGGATTTGGGGTCGGGGGGTGTCCAGGGGGGTTTACAAGGGGGTGGGTGGGTGGGGGGGGTTGTCCAAGGGTGTGGGTGGGTGTTGGGGGGTGTCCAGGGGGGTGTCCAAGGGGGTAGGGGGTGGGGGTGGTGTCCAGGAGGGGTGGGGGGGCTGTCCAGAGGGTTGGGGGGTGTCCAGGGGGGTGTCCAAGCAGGTCGGGGGTGGGGGGTTGTGTCCAGGAGGGGTGGGGGTGCTTTCTAGAGGGGTCGGGGGCTGTCCAGAGGGGTCGGGGGGTGTCCAGGGTGGTGTCCAAGGGGATGGGTGGGTGTGGGGGGCTGTCCAAGGGGGTGGCGGCCTGTCCAGAGGGGTCGGTGGGGTGTCCAGGGGGGTGTCCAAGGGGGTGGATGGGTGTGGGGGGCTGTCCACGTGGGTGGCGGCCTCTCCAGAGGGTATTTGGGGTTGTCCGGGTGGGTGGGGGGCTGTTCAGAGGGTTGGGGGATTTCCAGGGGGGTGTCCAAGGGGGTAGGGGGTGGGGGTGGTGTCCAGGAGGGGCGGGGGGCTGTCCAGAGGGGTCGGGGGTGTCCAGGGGGGTTTACAAGGGGTGGGTGGGTGTGGGGGGCTGTCCAAGGGCGTGGGTGGGTGTTGGGGGGTGTCCAGGGGGGTGTCCAAGGGGGTAGGGGGTGGGTGGTGGTGTTTAGGAGGGGTGGGGGGCTGTCCAGAGGGTTGGGGGGTGTCCAGGGGGGTGTCCAAGCAGGTCGGGGGTGGCGGGTTGTGTCCAGGAGGGGTGGGGGTGCTTTCTAGAGGGGTCGGGGGGTGTCCAGGGTGGTGTCCAAGGGGATGGGTGGGTGTGGGGGGCTGTCCAAGGGGGTGGCGGCCTGTCCAGAGGGGTCGGTGGGGTGTCCAGGGGGGTGTCCAAGGGGGTGGATGTAACGACCCGAAATTTTGAATAAATCTTGTTTCCTAATTTCATGTGTTATTTTTTATACTCAAAAAAAATGTTTTATTTGATAAACATGATGAGACCATTGGTTTTTGAGTGTTATATGACCATCGGTCAATATGACCACCGTGAACAAAATGTTTTGATTATTGTCTCTAAATTTAAGTAAGCTTGGTTAATTATTATAGAAAGAAGATTTGATGGCCACACCTAGTAGCCTTGGGCCGATCGAAGCCCATCTAACATAGATTGGGAAGGAGGTAGCACCATTGGGCTTTGCTCTGGACCAAATCCAAGCCGAAATTCATCATGTGAAGCTAGAACGGAATCGCCTTCGCGAGAAGTTCAAACTGATAGAAATTACTACTCGGGCAATGTTGACTGAGCTGCCCCAAAATTCTATCACCCTAGCACACCTTACTCTTAGGTCCTATGCTGGTATTATAAGGGGTTATGTAACGAGACCGTAATTGCCTTGTGTAATCCTATTTTTTAAATAAAAATTTGGATTTCTTCTTATGATGATGTTTATGAATTTTCAAATGACCGGATAAATATTGTATGCATATTTTTGATGAATTTTAGAAAAAGGATATTTTAAAAATGGTTGTGTAAACCTTAAATAATTAAAAATGTGTAATGATTTTCGAAAAATGGTCTTCTACAATTATGTTCAGTACGAAATTTAGAGTCTAATAAGATCAACTTGATTTTTGATGAATAGTAAATTATGAATAGTGATTTTATGATTAGGATTAGTAATATGACCAAATGGATTAGTAATCTCACTTAAAGAAAGTTTTAAAATAATCTAGGCACCTTGATTAAGTAATGTGATTCAATAAAATAGTTAAATAACGGTTTCATTAATTATTATTCAAGTATTAGTTTTTTCGGGTGAATAGTGTTTTTTAATTAAAAATTTAATTAAAAATAATGAGAAAATTATTTTTATAAAAATGACTTCATTTTTGAACTCAGAGCATCGATATTATGTTATGGTAATTTTTGGGGATTTTTCTGAAAAATGTGAATTTTCGATGAATAGTGTTTTTATTTAAAAATTAAATTAAAAATATTTAGAAAATTATTTTTATAAAATGGATTTCATTTTTGAAATCAGAGCATTGATATTTGGTTAAGGTGAAATTTTGGGGTTATTCTAAGAAGGTTGAATTTTTAGTGAATAGTAAAAATACAGTTTTAGGGTTTCGGTATGTTTAATGACATCATAATGGTGTCATGATGATGTCATGAGATCTTTTGAGGGTTGGCCGGCCAAGGGTGATGAATTATTGTTTTGGGGGCCCCATGTGGCCTAACTCCATGATAAATGCCAAGGGAGAGCACATGGGTTTGAGAAAAGCACATGTGAGGTGTCCTTTGGCCATTAATGCTTTGTCCCCTCACTTTCCCTATAAATACCCACCCTTTCCTCCTTTAGTTTTCACTCCCAACTCTCCCCCAACGAAGTTCTGATCTTCTTACCTTCCAAAGAGTCCTCCCAAGGTGCCCCCAAGCCCTCAAGGTCCAATCCTTTGAGTTTCAAGAGTCACGTTTTAAGGTAAGGGATCCGACCTCTCTCTTTCTTTTCAAGTAATCTCTTTTATGTCTTTTCTTTTATACTCCATGTTCTTATGTTGGAGGATGTTCTTTTATATTCATCCTACTGCCTATTTCATGTTCATATGATGAGAGACCCCCCTTTCTCTCATCAATTCGTTTTAAGAATGTTTAAGTGGCGTCTTTAGGCTGCCGAATTTTTAAGGGATTCTTTCACCTTCCTCGTTTTCAAGTTCTATTTTCATTCAAGTCTTTCATGTTTCTTTGTATTATGTTGGGGCATGATCTCTAAATTTATCATACTGATCTTTTATGATCATATGATGAGAGACCTTATTTTATCTCTTCAATTCAATTTTTTTGACGTTTTATGTGGCGCCGTTAGGCTGCCGAATTTTTTAAGGGATTCTCTCTCCCTTCTCTTTTTCAAAGTTCTACTTTCATGTCAAGTCTTTCAAGTTAATTTCTATTATGTTGGGGTATGATCTCTATATCTATCATACTGTACTCTTATGTTCATATGATGAGAGACCCCATTTGATCTCTTCAATTCAGTATTTTTATGTTTTAAGTAGCGCCGTTAGGCTGCTGAATTTTTAAGTGGTTCTTCACCCTTCTCGTTTTGAAGTTCTACTTTCATGTGAATTATTTCAAGTTCCTTTTTGTTATATTGGGGTATGATCTCTATATCTATCATACTGGACTCTTATGTTCATATGATGAGAGACCCCATTTGATCTCTTCAAATCAGTATTTTTATGTTTTAAGTAGCGCCGTTAGGCTGCTGAATTTTTAAGTGGTTCTTCACCCTTCTCGTTTTGAAGTTCTACTTTCATGTGAATTATTTCAAGTTCCTTTTTGTTATATTGGGGTATGATCTCTATATCTATCATACTGGACTCTTATTTTCATATGATGAGAGACCCCATTTGATCACTTCAATTCAGTATTTTGAAGTTTTAAGTGGCGCTATTAGGCTGCCGAATTTTTAAGTGGTTCTTCACCCTTCTCGTTTTGAAGATCTACTTTCATGTCAATTCTTTCAAGTTCATTTTTGTTATGTTGGGGAATTATCTCTATATCTATCATACTGAACTCTTATGTTCACATGATGAGAGACCCTATTTGATCTTTTCAAATCATTTTTGTTGAAGTTTAAGTAACGCCGTTAGGCTATCGAACTTTCATAAGAGAAATCTAATTTTTGTCTTCCTTCCATGTTTTTCATTTCAAATGGTATGTCCTTGAAATTTCATTACCATGATCATGTATCCTTCTTATTCTGTCCATATACTTTTTTATGGGTCATTTATGAATGTTTGACTCATTTTCCCTCTCTTTTTAATGTCTTCTAAAACCTCATAACATAGCCATTATGCTGCAGAATTTCCATCTCAAAATGTCTCTCTCTTTTCTCAAAAATTATTTTATGTTATAAAGTGAATACTCAAAGCTCTTATTTCTACAAGGGTAATCACATATATATCAAAATGTTCCATTTTAAATTCTGGGATTTACATACATGAGACCCGCTTTCCCTTTTCGTGGGTTTTAAAGTGACGTAAAGATCATGTCTTTAAAGCAGTTTTTAAAACGTTATGATTATGCAATGAAACCCATTTATTTTATGCTATGTGGGTTATTTATGAAATGTTTGATGATGATATATGTGGCTCACATGATAATAAAGGCAAATTTAAGGGTGCGCCCTGATAGCGCTCCAATGCATTGGGTAAAGACTTAATCTCTAGAGATGACCATTTTAACGACGCCTTGGTGAATAACCTTGGTAATTTTTAACGACACCTTGGGGATGGACCTTGGTGAAACGAAACGATTGCCAATATTAAATGTTGCAGCCACATCTTCAAGTTATGAAAAAGTTTTATTTTTATTATGATATGCCTCATGATTTCATTTTCATGCCTTAAAGTTCTTTTCATGACTTTATTGATGTATCCCAAGTTCATATGTAAAATGTTTCACTTGTTTCCCTTGCTGGGCCTTCTGCTCACCCTTTCTTTGATGTATGTCCCCAGGTTATGAGATTCAGTAATGAGCCTAGGGTGAACATGAGGAGAAGCCTTTCAAGTGTTTAAGAAGAATTCTTTATGTTGTTTTCATGTTTTAAGTTCCTGGATTCCAAGACACTAAACCTTAAAGATCCTCGGTTTTGTAAAATGTAATTAAAGTTTATGTGATAAAAAGGTGGGATGCTATAGTTGGTATCAAAGGATGGTTTAGTTATTTGTGGAAATTAGGATATGAAAACTCTAGGAGGAACCCTATAGAAAAGTTTAATATAGGAAATCTTCCTGGTATTTTGGTGAGTATTGAGTAAGGGGTTGCCAAGAAAATACATCCCTATCTGGATACGAGCAGGTAGAGGTGGGTCTGGCACAGATGTACATAGGGGTAAAACCCGAAAACACCGCTTCGAGCTAGACTCGAACGGGAACTGGTACACGACAACGGGCCTTGCTGCACTCTTGGTTACGACACTCCCGGGGGATATGCTTTGGTAAATTCATAAGCTTGGTATGAACCATTATTAAAGGAACAAATATAAAATAAAATAAAGATTCACATAAGAATATATGATCATGGATAACCTAGATGGGAACCTAGGGGATCACAAGTTAGGGTATACTTTTCTTCTACAAGTTATCCTTATATGCTTTAAGTTCCTTTTCATGATTATTGGTTAAGTATTTAAGCCTCTAATTATACTTTATCTTCTTAGTTAATGGTGGGAAATGAAATAACGTGTCCCAACAACCAATGTGATAGGAAATGCGACAATTTCCATATTAATATGTCAGAGATGATTAGGGGATTAAAAGATGATTATTATTTTGGAAGGCGTTCACTATTTTGGGGACCCTATGTGATCGAGGTAAATAGATTACTATAGTATTTTCATTGAGGAGTAAGGTTGACTTATATTTTGAGGAATTTATGAATTTAAGGTGGACTTATAGTAATTTAGGTTACTTTTGGGAATGATTAACCTATCTTGGGTAAAATATGTTTAGGTTAGCTACTTTTGTTATAAGATGTTAGGAGTGGTTGATGTTGTCTGGAGATGAACAATGAAGTTGTTTTGGAATACTATGTTATCAAATCCTTCTTGTATTTGGGTTTCAATCTTAGTTTGGTTTATTTTGAGGAATTTTAAGGACCGTTATTTATGGAGTGGTCTATGATGAATGTTGGGTAGTACCATGGAACTTTGAAGATTTAAAAGTAGGTTCTATTCCTATGGGATTCTTTCTTTTTGAAGAGTTGTTTTACCTTAACCTTTCTGTTTTTGGGATAATGTTTAAAGATAGAAGAAATAGATAGTTAATCTTTTGTAGATTATGTGATTCTATAGAAGATGATTCTTGTGCTTTTATGAGACCAAGTGTTTTTGAATTCTCATCATTTGGCGAAAAGATTAGTGTTGGTAGGGACTTGTTAAAGGATGAAACTCTACTTGAAGGTAGGTATATTTTCTTATGTTTTTGTTCTATGTAGTAAACGAAATCCTCAAAATTATGAAAAGAAACGTAAAACAAAAATGTTGTTGGTTTACGTTTCCTACTAGGTAATCAAAGACCGTTTACACACATCATAAGTTTGGGATTTTCTCATAGTTAACTTTCTCCTAATCATGTTCTCTATCACTCTCTCTCAGAACTGACCCTTTGTTTTTTTCCTCCATGTCCATGTTTTCCTACATGGAACCCGAGTGTGGGTTAACTCGGGTGGCCTTTGTACTTCCTTTTCTTTCTTTTAAATTAATGGTGTTACTGGCTCTTTTTCCGATGTGGGACTTTCAATTAAATTTCAAAACCCAATTTAAAAAAATTGCGAGGACGCAATTTCTTAAGGGGGGAAGATTGTAACGACCCGAAATTTTGAATAAATCTTGTTTCCTAATTTCATGTGTTATTTTTTATACTCAAAAAAAAATGTTTTATTTGATAAACATGATGAGACCATTGGTTTTTGAGTGTTATATGACCATCGGTCAATATGACCACCGTGAACAAAATGTTTTGATTATTGTCTCTAAATTTAAGTAAGCTTGGTTAATTATTATAGAAAGAAGATTTGATGGCCACACCTAGTAGCCTTGGGCCGATCGAAGCCCATCTAACAGAGATTGGGAAGGAGGTAGCACCATTGGGCTTTGCTCTGGACCAAATCCAAGCCGAAATTCATCATGTGAAGCTAGAACGGAATCGCCTTCGCGAGAAGTTCAAACTGATAGAAATTACTACTCGGGCAATGTTGACTGAGCTGCCCCAAAATTCTATCACCCTAGCACACCTTACTCTTAGGTCCTATGCTGGTATTATAAGGGGTTATGTAACGAGACCGTAATTGCCTTGTGTAATCCTATTTTTTAAATAAAAATTTGGATTTCTTCTTATGATGATGTTTATGAATTTTCAAATGACCGGATAAATATTGTATGCATATTTTTGATGAATTTTAGAAAAAGGATATTTTAAAAATGGTTGTGTAAACCTTAAATAATTAAAAATGTGTAATGATTTTCGAAAAATGGTCTTCTACAATTATGTTCAGTACGAAATTTAGAGTCTAATAAGATCAACTTGATTTTTGATGAATAGTAAATTATGAATAGTGATTTTATGATTAGGATTAGTAATATGACCAAATGGATTAGTAATCTCACTTAAAGAAAGTTTTAAAATAATCTAGGCACCTTGATTAAGTAATGTGATTCAATAAAATAGTTAAATAACGGTTTCATTAATTATTATTCAAGTATTAGTTTTTTCGGGTGAATAGTGTTTTTTAATTAAAAATTTAATTAAAAATAATTAGAAAATTATTTTTATAAAAATGACTTCATTTTTGAACTCAGAGCATCGATATTATGTTATGGTAATTTTTGGGGATTTTTCTGAAAAATGTGAATTTTCGATGAATAGTGTTTTTATTTAAAAATTAAATTAAAAATATTTAGAAAATTATTTTTATAAAATGGATTTCATTTTTGAAATCAGAGCATTGATATTTGGTTAAGGTGAAATTTTGGGGTTATTCTAAGAAGGTTGAATTTTTAGTGAATAGTAAAAATACAGTTTTAGGGTTTCGGTATGTTTAATGACATCATAATGGTGTCATGATGATGTCATGAGATCTTTTGAGGGTTGGCCGGCCAAGGGTGATGAATTATTGTTTTGGGGGCCCCATGTGGCCTAACTCCATGATAAATGCCAAGGGAGAGCACATGGGTTTGAGAAAAGCACATGTGAGGTGTCCTTTGGCCATTAATGCTTTGTCCCCTCACTTTCCCTATAAATACCCACCCTTTCCTCCTTTAGTTTTCACTCCCAACTCTCCCCCAACGAAGTTCTGATCTTCTTACCTTCCAAAGAGTCCTCCCAAGGTGCCCCCAAGCCCTCAAGGTCCAATCCTTTGAGTTTCAAGAGTCACGTTTTAAGGTAAGGGATCCGACCTCTCTCTTTCTTTTCAAGTAATCTCTTTTATGTCTTTTCTTTTATACTCCATGTTCTTATGTTGGAGGATGTTCTTTTATATTCATCCTACTGCCTATTTCATGTTCATATGATGAGAGACCCCCCTTTCTCTCATCAATTCGTTTTAAGAATGTTTAAGTGGCGCCGTTAGGCTGCCGAATTTTTAAGGGATTCTTTCACCTTCCTCGTTTTCAAGTTCTATTTTCATTCAAGTCTTTCATGTTTCTTTGTATTATGTTGGGGCATGATCTCTAAATTTATCATACTGATCTTTTATGATCATATGATGAGAGACCTTATTTTATCTCTTCAATTCAATTTTTTTGAAGTTTTATGTGGCGCCGTTAGGCTGCCGAATTTTTTAAGGGATTCTCTCACCCTTCTCTTTTTCAAAGTTCTACTTTCATGTCAAGTCTTTCAAGTTAATTTCTATTATGTTGGGGTATGATCTCTATATCTATCATACTGTACTCTTATGTTCATATGATGAGAGACCCCATTTGATCTCTTCAATTCAGTATTTTTATGTTTTAAGTAGCGCCGTTAGGCTGCTGAATTTTTAAGTGGTTCTTCACCCTTCTCGTTTTGAAGTTCTACTTTCATGTGAATTATTTCAAGTTCCTTTTTGTTATATTGGGGTATGATCTCTATATCTATCATACTGGACTCTTATGTTCATATGATGAGAGACCCCATTTGATCTCTTCAATTCAGTATTTTTATGTTTTAAGTAGCGCCGTTAGGCTGCTGAATTTTTAAGTGGTTCTTCACCCTTCTCGTTTTGAAGTTCTACTTTCATGTGAATTATTTCAAGTTCCTTTTTGTTATATTGGGGTATGATCTCTATATCTATCATACTGGACTCTTATTTTCATATGATGAGAGACCCCATTTGATCGCTTCAATTCAGTATTTTGAAGTTTTAAGTGGCGCTATTAGGCTGCCGAATTTTTAAGTGGTTCTTCACCCTTCTCGTTTTGAAGATCTACTTTCATGTCAATTCTTTCAAGTTCATTTTTGTTATGTTGGGGAATTATCTCTATATCTATCATACTGAACTCTTATGTTCACATGATGAGAGACCCTATTTGATCTTTTCAAATCATTTTTGTTGAAGTTTAAGTAACGCCGTTAGGCTATCGAACTTTCATAAGAGAAATCTAATTTTTGTCTTCCTTCCATGTTTTTCATTTCAAATGGTATGTCCTTGAAATTTCATTACCATGATCATGTATCCTTCTTATTCTGTCCATATACTGTTTTATGGGTTATTTATGAATGTTTGACTCATTTTCCCTCTCTTTTTAATGTCTTCTAAAACCTCATAACATAGCCGTTATGCTGCAGAATTTCCATCTCAAAATGTCTCTCTCTTTTCTCAAAAATTATTTTATGTTATAAAGTGAATACTCAAAGCTCTTATTTCTACAAGGGTAATCACATATATATCAAAATGTTCCATTTTAAATTCTGGGATTTACATACATGAGACCCGCTTTCCCTTTTCGTGGGTTTTAAAGTGACGTAAAGATCATGTCTTTAAAGCAGTTTTTAAAACGTTATGATTATGCAATGAAACCCATTTATTTTATGCTATGTGGGTTATTTATGAAATGTTTGATGATGATATATGTGGCTCACATGATAATAAAGGCAAATTTAAGGGTGCGCCCTGATAGCGCTCCAATGCATTGGGTAAAGACTTAATCTCTAGAGATGACCATTTTAACGACGCCTTGGTGAATAACCTTGGTAATTTTTAACGACACCTTGGGGATGGACCTTGGTGAAACAAAACGATTGCCAATATTAAATGTTGCAGCCACATCTTCAAGTTATGAAAAAGTTTTATTTTTATTATGATATGCCTCATGATTTCATTTTCATGCCTTAAAGTTCTTTTCATGACTTTATTGATGTATCCCAAGTTCATATGTAAAATGTTTCACTTGTTTCCCTTGCTGGGCCTTCTGCTCACCCTTTCTTTGATGTATGTCCCCAGGTTATGAGATTCAGTAATGAGCCTAGGGTGAACATGAGGAGAAGCCTTTCAAGTGTTTAAGAAGAATTCTTTATGTTGTTTTCATGTTTTAAGTTCCTGGATTCCAAGACACTAAACCTTAAAGATCCTCGGTTTTGTAAAATGTAATTAAAGTTTATGTGATAAAAAGGTGGGATGCTATAGTGGATGGGTGTGGGGGGCTGTCCAAGGGGGTGGATGGGTGTGGGGGGCTGTCCAAGTGGGTGGCGGCCTCTCCAGAGGGTATTTGGGGTTGTCCGGGTGGGTGGGGGGGGCTGCCCAGAGGGTTGGGGGATGTCTAGGGGGGTGTCCAAGGGGGTAGGGGTGGGGGGTGGTGTCCAGGAGGGGTGGGGGGCTGTCCAGAGGGGTCAGGGGGTGTCCAGGGGGGTTTACAAGGGGGTGGGTGGGTGTGGGGGGCTGTCCAAGGGTGTGGGTGGGCGTTGGGGGTGTCCAGGGGGGTGTCCAAGGGGGTAGGGGGTGGGGGTGGTGTTTAGGAGGGGTGGGGGGGCTGTCCAGAGGGTTGGGGGGTGTCCAGGGGGGTGTCCAAGCAGGTCGGGGGTGGGGGGTTGTGTCCAGGAGGGGTGGGGGGCTGTCCAGAGGGGTCGGGGGGTGTCCAGGGGGGTTTACACATCGATTTGTTTTATATTTCAAAATTGTTATATTCAAATTATGATTTTTTTCATATAAACATATATTTGTCTTATCTAAAAAATATATATATTTTTGCTATTTGTTATAGGTAATAATGAGTCGAAGTTGGATTACGGCACATCGAATGAGCAATGAATATGAGGAAGGTGTTGATGCCTTTTTGGAATTTGCTAAACGAAATGTTCCAAGTAGTGACATTTTTTTCTGTCCATGCCTGAAATGTCTGAATATGAAGAAGTTGAAAAGTAGAGAGATAAAAGATCATCTGATTTGTCATGGTTTCAATCCGAGTTACAACCCTTGGATTTGGCATGGCGAAACTGGACAGAATGTCACTGATGATAATGAATCGCAAGATGGTAACTCCGATGGAATTGAAGAAATGATTCGCGATATTGTAGCAGAACAAATTGAGATAGAACCGAGAGTTGCACGTCTATATGGTGATGCCGAAAAACCATTATATCCTGGTTGTACAGATTTTACGGTTTTGTTGGCGGTGTTAAGATTGATTAACCTGAAGGCGAAACATGGATGGAGTGACAGAAGTTTTACAGAGCTGCTACAATTGATGAAAGACATTCTTCCAAAAGATAACGATCTTCCAGATTCACATTATAAGGCCAAAAAAATATTATGCCCGATGGGATTGGGATACAGGAAAATACATGCATGTCCGAATGACTGCATTATATATAGGAAGGAATATGAATTTCTAAAAGAGTGTCCCAAATGTGGGACATCACGGTATAAGGTGAAAGAAAAATCACAAGCTGATGTAGAGATTACAAAGCTCCCTTCAAAGGTATTTTGGTATCTTTCTATAATTCCTCGTTTCAAACGTTTATTTGCTAATTCACATGATGCAAAAAGGTTAAGATGGCATGCTGATGAGCGGGTATGTGATGGAAAAATACGTCATCCAGCTGATTGTCCACAATGGAAGAAAATTGATGCCCAGTACCCTACATTTGGAAATGAAATTAGAAATCTGAGACTAGGCTTGTGCACAGATGGAATGAATCCATACCGAACCCTCAGTAGCACACATAGTTCATGGCCTGTTTTATTGGTAATTTACAACCTCTCTCCTGAAGTTTGTATGAAGCGCAAATATGTCATGTTGAGTATCATGATCTCTGGTCCAAAGCAACCCGGCAATGATATTGATGTATACTTGTCACCGCTGATTGATGATTTGAAACTGTTATGGGCTGATGGTATTAGGGTGTATGATTCTTATAAAATGGAATACTTTCAACTGCATGCAGTGCTTCTATTCACTATAAATGACTTCCCAGCATATGGAAATTTGTCTGGATACAGTGTTAAAGGGCATAAAGCATGTCCAATTTGCGAACAACAGACGTCATATTGTCAATTGCATCATGGGAGGAAAACAGTGTACATGGGTCATCGAAAGTTTTTGCCTATGGATCACCCTTATAGAAGACTAAAAAAGGCATTCAATGGCTCACAAGAATTTGATACTGCTCCTCAACCTTTATCCCCAGAATTGTATTTTGAGAGGGTGAAAAACCTTGATGTGACATTGGGAAAGACACAGAAATCTGGTAATGATAGACATATTTGGAAGAAAAGGTCAATATTTTTTGAGCTACCATATTGGAGGTATCATGAAGTCAAACATAATATTGATGTCATGCACGTGGAGAAGAATATCTGTGATTCTTTGATCGGAACATTGCTAGATATTAAAGGAAAGACAAAAGATGGGTTGAATGAAAGGTTAGACCTACTGTCAATGGGAATACGTTTGGAGTTAGCTCCCACTCCTAAAGGAAGACGAACATTTCTTCCCCCGGCTTGTCATACATTATCGAAGAGGGAGAAAAGTAGCTTCTGTCAGTGTCTTCATGATATCAAAGTGCCTCAAGGTTATTCTTCAAATGTAAAAAATTTTGTCTCATTGAAAGACTTGAAGTTGATAGGTATGAAATCACATGATTGTCATGTCATGATGCAACAAATTCTACCAGTTGCACTGCGTGGAATATTGCCCATCCGTGTCAGAAAGACTATAATGAGGTTGTGTTATTTTTTCAATTCAATTTGCAACAAGGCGATTGATGTGAATGCTTTGAACATTTTGGAAAAGGATGCAATTATTATACTTTGTCATTTGGAAATGTATTTTCCTCCAACTTTTTTTGATATAATGGTGCATTTACTGATTCATCTGGTTCGAGAAATAAGGCTTTGTGGACCTGTATATCTTCGTTGGATGTATCCTTTTGAAAGGTATATGAAAATATTAAAGGGATATGTTAAAAATCCATATCGACCTGAAGCCTCCATTATTGAAAAGTATATTTCTGAGGAGGTAGCAGAGTTTTGTACGAGTTACTTGGCTACGGCGCAACACATAGGTTTGCCTCCATCTCGCCATGAACGGGTTAATAATGAGGGAAAGGGGATTCGTGGCTTGAAAGTCAAATCACTATCAGCTGAACATATGAAGAAGTTAGAATCATACATCTTGAATAACATAGCTGATGTTCAACCATATATCACATTGCATATTAATGAGTTGAAACAATGTCATCCAAAGAAGAAAGAAATTTGGATTTTGAATGAGCACAACAAAACTTTTTTGCCATGGTTTAAAAAGACCTTGCTTGGTAGATCAGATGTATCAGAGACATTAAAATGGATAGTGGGTGGTCTATCTTTAAATGTGATAACATGGTCCGCTTATGACATTAATGGCTATACATTTCATATGAAAGCTCAGGACAACAGAAGTGCAGTTCAGAATAGTGGTGTATTGGTGTTTGCAGAAGCAATGCATTTTTCGAGTGCTAAGGACAGAAACCCAATTTCGGCATCAAGTGCATATTATGGAGTGATTGAAGACATATGGGAGGCTGATTACTTTAAAATTAAAGTTCCCATTTTTAACTGTAAATGGTTTATCGGTAACAACAGTGTCAGACACGATGAATTTGGAATGACACTTGTTAATCTGAATAGATTGGAAGACACAGCTGATTCTTTTATAATGGAAACACATGCCAAACAAATTTTCTATGTAGTAGATCAATCAGATATGCAGTGGGCTGTTGTTTTACAAGGGAAAAACCAATATGTTGGTGAGGATGAATTTGATGAAGATGCTGATTTATGTGAGATCCCTACTTCCATGGAAAGATTAACAGAACATAATGATGAGTATGTTGAAGACATGGTTTGTGCCATAAGGAACGATCACGACGAAAGAATTTGGGAAAACAATCCAACTGTACATTCCTAAAATTACAGGTAACACAAGTTTATTTCTTGTTTACATTTAGTTTTTTCATATAATGTTAGATACTGTAAATTTTTTACTTATTAAAATATGTATCAAACCAAAACGATAAAACAATAAAAACCGTAAAGAGGAGAAGTCATGGGCGCACCGGCAACCGGTCCTCTCTGTCTGAACCACCGGCCGGCCGCTGGCTCACCACCGGCCGGCCGGTGGACCAGACAGAGCCTTCCTCTCTGTCTGGATCACCAGCGGCCGGCCGGTGTTGAGCCAGCGGCCGGCCGGTGGTTCAGACAGAGAGGAAGGCTCTCTGTCTGGTCCACCGGCCGGCCGGTGCTGAGCCAGCGGCCGGCTGGTGGTCCAGACAGAGACAGAGCCTCTCTGTCTGGATCACCAGCGGCCGCCCGGTGGACCAGACAGAGAGCCTTCCTCTCTGTCTGGATCACCAGCGGCCGGCCGGTGAGGAGCCAGCGGCCGGCCGGTGGTTTAGACAGAGAGGAAGGCTCTCTGTCTGGTCCACCGGCCGGCCGGTGGTGATCCAGTGGCCGGCCGGTGGTCCAGACAGAGGAAGGCTGTCTGGTCCACCGGCCGGCCGGTGGTGAGCCAGCGGCCGGCCGGTGGCATCAGTGAGTCCACTTTTCAGCTTTCTTATGCCAACTCCTTGGCAACATTTTGCCTGTGTTTACCATGTTTATCATTGTTTAACATGCTTACCATATTACCGATGTTTACTATTATGTAATTTAGTACACTTTTCTATTTGTGAACTAATGTTTGTTTTTTTGATTTGAAGGAAAATGACAGATCAATCAGTTGATCAGCCACATGATTCTGGAGATGAGCATATTGGTCATACATCTGGGGAGGAACATTCACATGCTCCTATTACAAAAAAGAGTTCAAAGGTTGGTAAGCGTGGGTGCACACGTTTACCAAAATTATCACTTGCCCGTACGAAGGAGGAGAGGATAGTCGTGGATTTTGAAGAGGATGATCTTCCTAGAGGTCCAAATGCTAAAGATTTTAAGGGTTTTGTAGCAACTCAGGCTAAGAGCAAAGTAAGCATTCTCTATGATGATTGGAGAAGTGTGGATAAGGCGATAATTTCTCAGCTGTGGGAGACCATTTTGGTAAGATCTTTTGCTATTGTTTGACTGTTCTTTAAATGTTTCTAGTATATATAATATTTTTAACCTCTTTTTTATCAGATGACATTTGATATTCCTGACACTGGAGGAGTTAGGAAGAAATGCTTATCGTTGGCTGCTAGGAGACGGAGGGATTTCAAATCAACCCTCTCATCTGATTTCATTTATGGTCATAGGAGTCGTGAGAATCCATGTCGTATATATCCTTTTATAGATGAAGACACATGGAGAGAATTTTTTGAAAGTAGAAGAAAAGAATCATTTTTGGTAAGGGCAATGTAAACTTTTATAAGCTTTCTTATATAAATGATCTTATTATTGTTTTGTTAATGATTACTTATTCTTAATTTACAGCAAACAAGGAAAGATCATCAAGAGATCCAATCTAAAAATGTATACCCTCATAGTTTATCTCGGGGAGGGTATGCATTATTGGAAGAACAAATGATGGCAGAAAAATTTCAACAACTAAGAGCTGAGTCTTCAAGCTCTGGAGAGGTGGCCCCTCCATCCCCTCCATCTAGACATGAGAAATGGAAAAGAGCTCGGAAGGGCAAAAAAGGACAATATCTTTCGGAAGAATCGAGACTCGTAGTTGAGAGGATTGTAAGATATCTATTTTATTTATTTAAGTTTACTATTTTCGTCATATATTTCCAATCATTATAGAAAAGTTCAATTAATTATTACAGGACTCTCTTGAGGAGCAGAGTTCACAGGGGACATTTACACCATCTGGGAGGGAAGATATTTTATCTGTGGCATTGGGAAAGCCCGAACATCCTGGCCGTGTAAGAGGATATCCGGCAGGTGTATCGGTAAGAAAAGTGTTGCCACGTTCCTCAACTTCTAACGTTGAGGGAGTTTATAAAAAAAATAGAATCGTTGGAGGCTGAAGTCCATAATATTAATGCGACAATGGAGGACAAGATTAGAGCATCGGTGCAGTTAATGTTTGCAGACTTGCAAAGACAATTTCAGGGTGCAGCTCCCACTCCACCTCTCCCAGTAGCTCCCACTCCCCCACCTCAGCCTGCGGACCCCATTTTTGATCCTCCTCCTCCGCCGCAGCTACCTACTTATTGTGAGTTTTATGTTGATGATCCTCAACATCATATAGTTGCATATGGGATGGTATATTGTATAGGAGATACAGTTCATCATCAACAGTTAGAGGTAGAGAATCAGAGGGTCACTGTACAGGATATTATAGATAGATCAGCTCGGATACCATTACCTACAGATGAGGTGACGACAGTTGGACATAGTATCGGCCATTTTTTACTTTGGCCATCCAGACTTCTTCGACTCATTACCATAGAGGTATGGATGTTATATATTTTATTTTATATTTTTATTAATGTTTTATCATTTGAAAACTAATATATTTTTCAATTTATTTTTACAGGAATACTTCAAAGGTAAAGAAATACTGTATAGACAACAACAAAGACAGATAGCTATGACATCAGATGCAGATACTAGCAGTCTTGACAAATTGTCAAGATATTCAAATTTGTTGGCGGATCATTATGACTTTACAATGGAAGCTCATGTCTGTGGACGTGAACTATGTGTGGGGATTATGAAAACTGATATCATGGAGTTTGTCACTGGAGATAAGTTGGGCATCAACGTGGTGCAAATTTTTATCATGTAAGTCTTAACTCCTTTTCCTTACGTTATATTTATTAAAAAAGTATACTTATGTCTGCTTTGTATTAGGTATATGTATAAAATTTGTTAGAGGAATGAGCTGACAGATGTATATGGATTCGTGGACCCACAATTGATTTCCCCTGAAGCATGTGCATTGGATGAGGAACAAAGAATGCTTTATATTGCTGATATATTTGAAAAGAATGTAATCACACAGTGTTGGATGATGCCTTTTTGTGAGAGGTATGAAACACATCCCTCTCAAAGAGTTAATTATCTTTTAACATAAAAAACCACTAACGTTAAATTTCCTTTTCTCAGGGATCATTGGATGTTAGGGGTTTTTTGCCCTAGGGAGAAAACACTTTATTGGATATGCTCTCTCCATGATGATGTGCGAGAAAGTTTTAAGAATATATTGGAAACGTAAGTTTCAATTTCAGAATAGTTTTATATATTATAATGAATTTTAAATTTACCCCATTCGTATTATTTTCTAACAGGGCATGGGTCCACTTTCGAAAAAGCGCAAAGAAAAGGAATTACAAGATCAAATATGTACATGCGAAGGTAAATATCCATTTATAATTTGTACATTTTGATTTATTACATAAAAATAATATATTGAATTTACACTCATTCAAACAGAAATGTCATGAGCAACAAGGCATCATCGAATGCGGATATTACATGTTAAGATTTATGTATGAAATAATAACAACTGGGACAGTTCTGAGTTTTGACCTGGTAAGATTTCCTCTTTCTAATAATATTTCAATTTGATTTATTCATTATACACATTGACTACTATCCTTTTCCTTTGTAGCTTTTTGATGACCCTCAACCCTTTACTGCTGAAGATATCAAACACTTACAAGTGGAGTGGTCAAATTATTTTACAGGTTTGATTGACTTTTAGTTGTTTGTAATGTAAAATGTAATTTTGAATATTGTCAATGTAATTGTGTATTTCGTAGTCGTTTAGGTTGGATTTAGTTTTTTTTGAAGTTGACATTGTAAGTTTTGAATGTTATATAAGTGAATGTTTAATTTTTCTCTACTTCTTGTTTTGGTCTACTGTTGATGGTTTTTCTGGTCTGGATTTTGGTATGGGGGGAGAGGTTCCAAGGGGGTGGGTGGGTGTTTGGGGGGTGTCCAAGGGATATGGGAGGGGTGTCCAAGGTGTGTTTGGGGCTGTCCTAGGGGTCGGGGGGTGTAAATGAGGGTGGGGGGTGTCCAAGGGGTGGGGGTGTCCAAGGGATATGGGAGGGGTGTCCAAGGTGTGTTTGGGGCTGTCCAAGGAGTCGGTTGGGTGTAAATGAGGGTGGGGGGGGGGGGTTGTCCAAGGGGTGGGGGGGTGTCCAAGTGGTGGGGGGGTGTCCAAGGGATATAGGAGGGGAGTCCAAGGGGTGTTTGGGGCTATCCAAGGGGATGGGGGGTTTCCAAGGGGTAGGGGGGTTTCCAAGGGGTCGGGGGGGTGTCCAGGGGGTGGGGGGTTGTCCAAGGGGTGGGGGGTGTCCAAGGGGTGGGGGGTGTCCAAGGGATATGGGAGGGGTGTCCAAGGGGTGTTTGGGGCTGTCCTAGTGTTCGGGGGGTGTAAATGAGGGTGGGGGGGCTGTCGAAGGGGTGGGGGGGTGTCCAAGGGGCAGGTTGGGTGTAAATGAGGGGGGGTGTCCAAGGGGTCTGGGAGGGCTGTCAAGGTGTGGGGGGGTGTCCAATGGGTGTTTGAGGCTGTACTAGGGGTCTTGGGGGTGTAAATGAGGGTGGCGGGTGTCCAAGGGGTGGAGGGTGTCCAAGGGATATGGGAGGGGTGTCCAAGGGTTGTGGTGGGGCTCCAATGTGGTGGGGGAGGGCTGGCTAGGTTGTTAGGTGGGTATAGATGAGGGTGGGGTTCAGTTGGGGCTTGGGGGAGGGCTGGCATGGTTATTTTTGTTTGGTTTCTGGTTGCTTTTTGGTGAGAGCAGTGCAATTATTTAAAAAAAAATTTCTTTCACGTCGGTTATTTTATAACCGACGTGGTAAATAAATCGGTAGGGGTTTATCACGTCGGTTTTTTCTAGAACCGACGTGATAAACCGTTCCCGGAGATTTTATCACGTCGGTTCTTAATATAACCGACGTGATAAAAGGCCTGGGAATCGATTTACCACGTCGGTTATTGAATAACCGACGTGCTAAAATGTTTCCCAGGCCTTTTTATCACGTCGGTTTCCTAAATAACCGACGTGATAATAGGCCAGGGGAAGGGTTTATCACGTCGGTTATGACATAACCGACGTGATAAACGATATCCCAGGCGTTTTATCACGTCGGTTTAGGGAATAACCGACGTGATAAAGCCCCCCGCGCATATTTATCACGTCGGTTATTATATGAACCGATGTGATAACCACCGTGATGTTAGGGATATTACGTCGGTTTTAAATAACCGACGTAAAAACGTTATTTATAACGTCGTCCGTATTAACGTCGCCTAAAAACCGACGTAAATAATAAAAAATAACCGACGTAAAAAACGTTTTCTGCACTAGTGAATGGGTCGGAGAGGTCCGGTCCATTACATCAGATACCTCTTAAAACATTCTCATCCCCAAGAATTCAAAACCAACCTAGAGGAACCCAACAAGATACCTCTTAGGGCTCTTGTTATAACAAGGACTCATCCAACAACCCTAATCGTATGTGTTAGTAATTTCTTCTCCCATGTCGAGATATTATCTGCTTTAGGCGGCACTGACTCGCCTTCATGGGTTTAATCGTATCCTCATTAATGTGTCTCGATTAAGAATTGGGTCTTCCCACATCCATATATTAGGATCTCCAACTTACACTGCCCCTAACACCGTACAACCAACACACTACCCGAACACGTGGTTTGGGGAAATTCCTTCTCCTGTGTCGAGATATTATCCGCTTTAGGCGGCACTGACTCTCTCGTACGGGTTCAATCGCATCCGTATTAATGCATCTCGATTAAGGATCAGGTTTTTCCCTTCCCCGCACATCCAGACATGTTACACACTTCCAAAGAACAAGGAAACAAAAATTCTCACAACCGACAAGCCAAGAATCCCATATATCAAAGGTATAGAGTATAGCATCAAAACAAAGCTCAGAAGAACAAGGCAAAACACAAGTCAAAACAACTCCGGGTACTGAGCGTGCATCTGGGCCTCTCACTCCCAAGTGCTCTCCTCGAACCCTCCATGCCTCTACAATACACAAACCAAGGTGATGGTTCGTCCATGGATAACCTTCTCTTTATGATCCTCGATTCTGACTGGTCGTTACTCGAAGGTCGCTTCGTCTCCCATATCTAACTCTCCCCAGTCGATAACATGAGATTCGTCGTGTAAGTACTGATAAAGCTGGGAGACGTGGAAGACGTCATGAACTTTATCCAACTGATGTGGTAGGGCTAGCTGATATTCCACCTCGCCGACTCGCCTCAGCACCTCGAAAGGTCCGATGAACCTAGGGGAGATCTTACTCCCTTTCCCAAACCTATGTTGCCCCCATCGAGGGGAAACCTTCAAGAACACATGATCTCCCACCTCGAACTCCAAGGGCCTCCTCCGACAATCAGCATAAGACTTCTGTCGGTCCTGAGCCACTTTCATCCTCTCACGCACAAACTGGACTTTCTCTGTGGTGCTCTGTACTACCTCTGGCCCAAGAGCACCTATCTCACCAACCTCTACCCAGAAAATGCATGAACGACATGGTCTTCCAAACAAAGATTCAAACGGTTCCATGCCAATAGTAGAGTGTAATCTGTTGTTGTAGGAAAACTCTACTAAAGGCAAGTGTCGCACCCATGATCCTCAGAAATCCAGAATGCATGCCCGTAGTATGTCCTTCAACGTCTGGATAGTCCGCTCTATCTTCCCATCTATCTGGGGGTGGAAAGCAGTGCTCAAGCATAGATGGGTTCCAAAAGCATGTTGTAACCCCCTCCAGACTCATGAGATAAACCGAGTATCCCGATCTGAGACAATAGTCTTCAGAACTCCATGAAAACGCACCACCTCGTCTATGTACCTCTGTGTTAAGGTACTCACCGGGCCTGACTCCTTAAATGCTAAGAAGTAAGCTGATTTCGTCCGTCGATCCACCACTACTCCGATAGCATCATAACAAACCTGATCTCTAGGTAGTCCTATGATGAAGTCCATTGAGATTTCATCCCACTTCAACTCGGGGACATCTAAAGGATGAAAAAAACCACTAGGAACATGGTGTTCAGCATTTACTTTCTAACACACTAGGCACTTAGCCACAAAATCTGCCATAGCCCATTTCACCCTGGGCCACCAAAACTATTCCATCAGGACTAGGTACATTTTTGAGACTCCGGGATGTACCGCCAAGGCTGAGATGTGGAAATCATGGAGAACTTTCTCATGCATCGCCTCCGGAACAAACATCCTTACATGGAAAAGCATCTGATGTCGGCTATCCTATGAACATCCTTCTGGAGTGTTTCCCTGATCGATACGATCCCGCATTACTTTGGCCTCGGAGTCTCCCCACTGAGACTCTTCCACCTGCTACAACAAGGAGAAATGCACCTTCATCTGAAATAAACAGCCTCTAACACCTTCTACCCTTGCATCCAAGTGCAAGGAAGACAACTCTCTCATCTCTTTCCAAGAATCAGCGGATGCCCTAACCATTTACTTATGAGACTTCCTGCTCAGGTCATCAGCCACAACATTGCCCTTACCTTCAGTGTAAGAGATCTCGAAGTCATAATCTTGGAGAAACTCAACCCATCTCCGCTGTCGTAAGTTCAGGTCACACTAAGAGAAGATATAACATAAGCTCTTGTGATCTGAGAAGACCACAAAGCGCTCCCCAAAAAGGTAATGTCCCCACAACATCAGTGCAAACATTATTTCTATAAGCTCTAGGTCATGGGTGGCATAGTTATGCTTGTGAGGGTGCAACTGCCTAGACCCACAATAGATCTCACCCTTCTTCTGCATCAGTACGCACCCCAAACCAAAGCCAGAAGCATCAAAAAACACCTCATACAACAACCCTTCCTTTGGAAAGCTGAGTACTAGAGCACTGACAAACTTCTCCTTGAGGTAGTTGAAAGATTTATAGCACTGCTCGCTCCATATTAAGACCTGGTTATTCCTAGTCAAAGTTGTCAGTAGAGAAGAAACTCGAGAGAAGTCTGAAACGAACCTCCTATAATAACCTTCCAACCCCAGGAAACTACGAACTTATGCAAAACTCTTGGGTGCCGCCCAAGAAACAAATTCCTCCACCTTCGAAGGGTCTAATGGCAATCCATGCTGAGACACCATGTGCCCAAGGAAGTGTACTTATTGCGTCAATAACTTACACTTCGACAATTTACCATAAATCTTGTGGTGTTGAAGGACTTCCAAGACTGCCCTGAGATTCTCAACATGCTCCTCCTCTGACCCAACGACGAACCGGTCCAGAAACTCTCGGAAGACAAAGTTCATAAGTCCCAGGAACACAGTTGGTGCATTCGTAACTCCAAACGGAATTACTACAAACTTGAATTGCCCATACCTACAACTGAAAGCCATCTTCGATATGTCATTGTTCTTTACCCTCAGCTGATGATATCCAGATCGTAGATCAATCTTAGAAAACCAACCTGCTCCCCTCATTTGGTCGAATAGATCATCTATCCTTGGAAGGGGGTATCGGTTCTTGACTGTCACCTAATTCATCCTTCGGTAGTCTATGCATAGCCTAAGACCACCATCTGCCTTCTTCACGAACAAAACTGGAGCACCCCATGGCGACACTTTGGGTCGAACAAAACCCTTCTCCACCATATCATCAATCTGAATCCGCAACTCCCGCAACTCCGAAGGTTCCATCTCATAAGGGGCCATCGAAATCAGATGGGCACCAGGCTGTAAGTCTATCTTGAACTCAACGTCACCTCGGGGGGGGGGGTAGATTCATAACCTCCATGGGAAAAACATCGAGGAACTCCCCAACAACATCTGAGACATCCATCATCTCTGTATCAGATAAAATCACTGATAAACTGCCTAACAAGGAAAAGAGAGGCTCCGCATGTTAGCTTCCTACCTGATAGCTCCTCTCGCCAACAAAAGATACATGCTGCCCATCCACGTCGGAGAACACGACTCTTCTTCAGAAGCAGACGATAACGTCACAAACAGAAAACAACTAGTTGATACCTTGGATGCCATCGTATGGCTGCATCTATAGCAAAATAAGGTCTCCACTAGATCGATGTGGTCCCAACGCCAGCCCACATCCCCGGAAAACACAAGATACGCTGGTCTGGCCTCCAACTGGTGTACTCAGCACCAGGGGTATAGAAAGTCTCTCTATGTCTAGTCCCAAAGCATGGGCTAGACCAGGTGCAACAAAGGAGTGTGAATATCCCAAATCAAACAAGGCAGAAATGAGAGTGCTGAACAAACAAATCGTACCCCACACCACCTCTGGTCCTCCCGAAGCATCCAACTCTACTGCGTGCAACTGTCCACGCCCAACACCTCTGCCTCTCTGATGTTGACCACCTCCCCGACCATGCCCTGGTCGAGGTCCCTGAGGATCACCCTGAGGTCGGCCTCCTCCTGCATATTCTACCCTCAGAGGAGTAGGTTCCTGCTGCTACTGGAAGGGCCTCGCTAGAAACTGGTGCTGCTGAGGCAGGTGCTGAACTTGCCCACCTTCACCTTACTGAGCTCGGGTCGGGCACTGACTCTGAATGTGCCTAAAACCTCTGCAAGAGAAACACTTCAGTCCTGGGCTTGTGAAAAAGGGACGAGGACCTAAAGATCTAAACTGGAACTATCGGGGCCTGCTCCCCAATGGCATGAATCTGGAAGGTCTCGTCGTAGGAGACCTACTGCTGATTGCCTTCCCCTTCAATGAACCTAGTTGGATCCCCTCATGTGGTGCACCTCCCTGCGAGTGCATCCTCTCTACAACCTATGCCTTCTTCTGCACTGCAAGGTACGTCGGGAGGGTGAAGGGGGTGACAGCATACTGGATCGAATGAAAAAGCGCCTCCTCCAAACGTCTTGCCTGAGACTCCTCATCCAGAAAGAGATCCGGAGAAAAGCATAGGAGATCCTTGAACTTAATCCCCAACTCTCATACTGACATACTCCCCTACTGGAGGGAGAGTAACTCCTTCTGGTTATCCTCATTGATCATGGAAGAAATGAATTCCTCTCGGAATTCCTTCTCAAAGTCAGCCCACGGAACCTCTGCCTATGTCCTCTCTCCAAGGTAGAGCGTCCAACATTGTCGCGCCACACCTCTCAACTGACTGACTTCTAGGGGATCACAGTACTCCCTTGGAGCAGAGATCAAGGTAAAAGTGATCCCTAGCTCCTCAAACCACCCCTCTGTCGAAGTACTACCCTCGTACTTCTTGAGGGTTTGTCACTGGAAAGAACGGAGAGTCTTTTGCCACTGGCTATCTTCCTCCTCTCGGTCAATCCTCAACTGATCGACCGCCTGAATCTGCTGGGCCTCGGCTGTCTGAGTCACCCGGGTACGACGTCCAGGTGCCATAGTTGTATGGTAAACAAAGATCGCCTATGCCCAAGTAGTAAGGAAATTTTTCTCAAGGTTTTATTTTATCATTTTATTTCAATTTATTTCCCAGAACACCCAAATCAAGTAAAACAAATTCATGATGATGCATGTACCTTACCTAGGGTCTCTACCTTGAAATCAATGTAGTCTCACTTGGTCGTTCGGTAGGCTCATAATCCTTGCATCGGATCACGGGGGGCCATAAAATCCCATGTCCAATCTGGTCTTCCCTGGCCTATGTCATGCACAAAGATCATCCAACACTATTGCCCTACCATCCCATGCAATCCTCAGTGTGGCTAACTCCAAAATCCATCCTATCTCTCAACCATCACCTCTGATAACATTCTGTCATGACCCCCTCCCACCAAAGATGCCCTTCCTGAGCTGGCAATGGTTAAAGGGAGATAATGACCCCCGTGTCCCCCCTCCAGTAGGCCCTGGGGTGGCGATTAGCACCAAGGGTATGAGTTTTTACAAATATCGGAGGCATTACCCTTTTTATTATTTAATATTGGGAAATAGGATGATTCAAACACCAAAATAAAAAGAAAAAGTAAATGAAAATAAACCCAAACTAATCCCACATGCATGTTTAAACAATTACGAATCAATGTACAAGTACAAGAAGCTCAAAAGTACAATACCAAAAGAAACAAGAGTACAGCAAACTGCAAAAAATCCAACTGTCCCGACTAGTAGGGTCCCGCACAGCCCTGGTAGTCCTCCTGGAAACCGGAAAGTAAACGTAGGGTGATCATAGAAGTATACTCAGTAGAGAAACCTAAATCTATCATGCACAAGTGGGGAGACATCCTAATGTCCCATGAGAACAACAGAAGAAACCAAAACCTAGCAAGGAATTCTATCCACCCAACCTCACCAGCCATGCTCACCAAAAACAAAAAACAATAGGTAGTAGTAGTATATAAGAACAATAGTATTGGGTACCCTGCACCATTTACCACTAGTTAGTTTCTCTTCTTAATGGAGAATGTCCTGACGCTACCACACTCTTTCCACCCGCACACACCTGGGCCTCACAACCACGTATCCCTCCCGCACACACCTGGGCCTCACAACCACATATCCCGCCTGCACACACCTGGGCCTCACATCCGCATATCCCGCCCGCACACACCTGGGCCTCACAACCATGTATCCCGCCTGCACACACCTGGGCCTCATTCCGAAGATTATTAGGAAATATTAAACCTGCCCAATGATTATTTGGCTAAAACCACCCCAATCGAAACCTACTCGAAGAGTCTTGGGTGTAAGTTCGTCTCAATCCATCACAGCCTATGGAAGAAGGAGTAGGAAGGAGCTAGTAACTAAGGGGAAAACACCATCTCCCATGAAATGGGAGTGTTCGACACAAAGTTCTCAACATGTGTGGGGTGAGACAAAACACAACGATATAGATATATATATATATACCAAACACACAACCCAACCTATGGCCTCTAAACAGAGAACTGATCACGTGACTCGGCACTGCTATTTCGAAGCATGCATACAACAAACAACCCCAACTCCATTTAGGTTTTTATGTTTAAACAGAATCAGTTTATTAGTTCCTTAACTAGTGGGAAACTATCCACAACCAACCACATCAATCGTTCGTAAATCATATCCCTTCTATCCACAAATCAAGTTAGGAAAACATGAGCAACACAAACAAGTCCCTTCTTATTAACCAACCAACCCCGTTGATTATTATTCTCGTTCCATTACCATGACCCACCATTCATTTATCAACTTTCCACTTTCTTTTAATATCACAACCCATTAATGTAGCCCTGCTTCCATTATAACCACATCTCCACAACCGTATCACAAAGAAAGGCTTGTGCCACATCATTGTCCTTTTAATACCATTTATCACAGCCCCTCTTCCCACCACCAACATATCATTCACACCAACCCACAACCAAGCCAACCGCAGCCCCATTGCTCACCCGATCCACAACAACCCAAAAAACACCCCCTTTACATAAATAACCCTAACCAGCACCCACATGTTAATTATTTCAGTTTTGTTCAACTGGAGTGATCACACAAGGGTTCCAGATTTTCATTTAATTAGCCAACTTTATGTGATTAACCAATTTCCACATTCCAAAAAGTTTCCATCCATAAAAAGGTCTATAAAGATAGGGCAGCATTAAATTGTGCAAGCAAAGGCCCCCAATGACCGTTATTTTCAGTAGGCATAAGCCTATTCAATTCACAACATAAAATCACAGGATATAAAAAAATTGTAACTGCATTCACAAACTTCAACTCCCCATTATATAAGCCAGTTATTATCTTTCTTAAACCGGTTCAAAAGTGTTTCATGTAAACAAGAGGACACCCACCCCGCATGATGCACAATTTAGAGAGACGAAGGTAAGATCCCTACCTCAACAGGTTCTGATAACAACGCTCCCCCGGATCAGCTTTAGAAGACGTCCGTCGGCATCCGTCGCTTCTTTCAAAACCCAGAAAAACCTACTATGGTGGGATCTGGGAAGGAAAGGCCAAATGGAAAACACAAGATCTAAGCTCAAAAGTTCTATCTTGTCGTTATGATCTCGTGGCCACTGACAGATCGTAAATCGGTGCTCGAACGAGGAAGTTATAGAAGAAAAGAGCCTTGGAGTCTCTTGGGAGAGCTCTTCTCGAAGGAGAGGGGAGGAGAGGAGTGATTTGAAAATGAGGAGAGGACCAATCCTTTTATAAGTGAGAAAAACTAAATTACACGGTGTGTACGTTATAGTACAGGGCGTGTACTCGTCCATTTCACATGGTCACCATGCAGCTTCCAACATGGCCTTCAACGTGGCACACAATCGTTGACTGGTCAACACACGGTTTGAGGGTAATGCATACGCTGGGAGACACTACACGGAGTGTAGTATGGGTTACACTGTGTGTAATCATTTATTTCACATGGCAAGGACACGGCTTCAACATGCACATGGTCGTTGATTGGTCAACACATGGTTTGAGGGTAATGCGTACGAGGGGAGACACTACACAGTGTGTAGTATGGGCTACACGGCGTGTACTCACTTATTTCACATGGCAAGGACACAGATTCAACACAGGGTATACCCATCAAGGTGGTACATGGCGTGTACTCACACTACACGGCATTTAGTTACAAAATTCTGAAAAGTGTGGGAAAAGTCCATTCTACCCTCCAAAACACTTCATGGCCTTCTTTTCGACAAAGGAATGGGCCGGAGAGGTCTGGGCCATTGTAGTTACAAACTCTTGACCATAAAACTTCTATCCCTATGAAGACATGTGAAAGAATGAATTCTAGTAATGAGGTGATTCCATTTATCCCTCATCAATTAATTGAACTCCTAAGTCTCATAATAATATGATTTATTCCTCCATAACACTCTGACCAATGATATAGACTTCCCATTCAAGAATTTCACTTTATATCCCATGATCTCTACTGGATACTCCAAAATAGAAACATATGGATCTAACTCAATCTATTCCCAAATAAAAACATGATAGGGATCATGATGGTATTTACTAAGCTGTGATATTTGGAAAAAATCATTAATTCTTATCTACTGATCTGGAAATTCCAATCAATAAGCAACGTACCCAAGTCATTCATTGATCTCAAATAGTCCCACACATCTCAGATCCAAATTTCCCTATTTTCCTTGATGAAGGTGACCCATCCAAGGAGAAACATTCAAGAAAACTTGGTCAGCTATAGAAAACTCCAAAGGAAGACATCATTGATTCACATAAGATTTTTTTTGACTCTGCGCTATGACTAGATTTTGATTCATGTCCTTAATCCTTTCAAACATCTCTTGAACCAAACTCAGTCCCACCAAAGAAGCTTCACCCACCTCAACCCAATAATGAGGTGATCTGAATAGACAACCATACAATAACTCAAAAGAATCCATTTTGATCAAATACTAAAAATTGTTGTTATAATCAAACTCAACTATTCCTAGATGGTTATCCTAATATCCACCAAAATCCAAGACACAGAAACGAATTATATCTTCCCAAATATGAATAGAACACTCTATATAACCAAATTACTATGGATAATAATTTGTACTCAACCATACATGAGTCCTCAAAACCTCTTAGAGACTTCTCGAAAATATCAATGTAAACTGAGGATCCCTTTATAAAATAATGGTAGAAGGAACCGTATGTAACCTAATAAATTCCTACGTATAAAACATACCCTGATCTTCAATTTTAGAGGTGTCCCTAATTGGAATGAAATGAGATGAATTTTTCAACCAATAAATCACAACCCAGATATCATTATTCCCTCAGGGAGTTTATGGTAACCCATCAACAAATTCCTTGGATAACTCATCCCATTTCCGAATAGGAACAAAAAGAGGTTGGAGCAAACCAGAAGGTTTCAAATGCTCTACCTTTATCTTTATGCCAGTGTATTAGTGTTAAATGTAATCAGAAATTTAATGCTTCATACCCGATCGCCAGAATAACTATCTCATGTCATAATACATCTTTGCAGCATATGGATGAATGTCCCATGAATAACTATAACAATCAGAAAAAACTGAACTCCTTATAGATGCTGAGATGACAATCTGATCCCAAAAATTAATAATACCATCTAAAGATAATGACCAACCTGAAATGGTATCCCCACTGTATAGGGTTTCTATAATTCCTCTAACTCATCATCATACCACTAATTCTACAGAATAGACACATGGATAGATTATTATTGTCACACTCTGACCTAACACCTCTCTTTTATTTTATTTATTTTTGGTATTATTATATTGTTCGCTTGAGCGGGTTTGAGTTATAGTAGTTGGAAGGTGGAAGCTAATTTTTTAAGATTTTAGTTGTTTCACAATAGACCCACACGATAAGGATTAACCATGTAGCGCCCGTGCGAGTGTCTTGGTGGTGGTGGGGGACCCAACTTGTGCACGATCTATTAAACCATGCGAAAAGAAAACAGTTTGGCTCTATGAGTTGATAGTTTTGAGTGGAATGGTTTGAGAATGGTTTTTTCAACCAATAATCTTTCTAGGAGTAAATGTGTGGGGGATCCTAGACTAGGTAGTGGATACTACACAGTTGGGTCACGGTTTGGTAAACCGTGCACAAACCGTGCAATTTTCCTTGTTTAATTTTTTTTCTTTCCCTTTCATTATTTTATTTCTTTTCTCTCTTTTATTATTCTACTCCTCTTACTTCACCTCGCATGAGGCCTCTCCCCTCCCTTCCTCCTTGTCCTCATGCCACCCCTCCTTGAGAGCTCCCTCTCTATGCCATTTTTTCATGATACCTTTAAGATTATTGGTTGATCCTCTAAGGTAAGAATTCTAGCTCCATCCTCCTCCCTTGGTTTAGCGATTTTATTCTCCACATCATCCCCCTTATTTTGGAAAACCCCTCTGATAAGGTTTGACCCAATTTTGGGTATTTTCTCCCATTGTTGGGGTGTTCATAGGGTCTCTCAGGAAATTTTAGGGCATGATTCAGTATCTTCTGCTGAAGGAAAAGTGGTTTTGGTCATTTTGGCTCTCCCACCACCATTTTAGGTAGGTTTTATTCTGCCTTTTCTTTCATCTCAATTTTAATTTGGGTTTTTTTATTTTCTGGGATCCAAAGATTTTTGTAGAGTATTTTGGTCATCCTTGAAGTGCTTTAGAATCACTAAAGTTGAAAGAAAATTACATGTGTATGCATAGGTTGGCATATATATATATGTGTGGGTGTGTGTGTGTTTATAGGTTTTCCCTTTATATATATTCACACATGGAAGTATGAATATATATATTGAGGCTAGGTGTTCTTATGTATATATTTGAAAAATTCATATGTGTTTAAGTGTAAAGGGTTATAAACACGTGGAAGAATATATATAAGGATCCCCTTATACATATTTGGCCTTGAAAATATGTACATAGGGGATAGGTTCCCTTATATATAAGTGAACATGCATATTCATGTAAGCCGAAGGGAGAAAATTTGAGTGGTCATCAAAGAAGGTGTCAAGTGTTGAAGTATTTTGGTTTGGTTCTCTTCTCTTTAAGGTAGGTTTCCCTTAGAATTTGGAATTTAAATTTTATAAACATTAATTTCTTGATTTTTTTTATCCTCTTTTTAATGTAAATATTGATGCATGATTCTTAGAGAAATTTTTTAATATGAAATTAATATGGAATTACATGAAAATTTTTATTTAACTTTTCACATTATGTGTTTGTTAAAATTACTAGTTTGATTTTATAAATGGTTTGGGGATTCTAAAAGCTATTTTTTTTTTAAATGGATTTATAAATGGGGTGTTTGATAATTATTGGAAATGGTTGGTTACATATAGGTAGCTCGAGGCCCAATTGGAACTTTTAAATCAAAGGCCCATTTTTTTAGAAAAATCATCTTAGGACGTGCCTCTTACCAGAAACACTCAGCCAGAGGAAAGCCTCTGACCATTTATTAATAAAAGAAAAGAAAAGTAGTTAAAATAGGTCCAGAACAACTATATATCATTGAAGTCATACTCATCACCACCCCCTTTGGAGATTAAGTCCTCTGCTTTATTTATCTCCCACTCTGAGCTTTCATAGTGCTTAAGAACTTTGGCATATTTCCTTCTAAGATTCAACTTCTCCAAGGAGAGAACTTCCTTTGAAGACTGCATAGCCCAACTGTCCCTCCCAGCAGAGGATCTAGTGGACACTGGCCTTGGAAGATAAGAATAGTCCTTCTTCGCTCTGCTCCGTGGTGGGGCGGTCTTTGCACCGTCATCCTCTTGCACTTTCATCCTTGCACCCTGAACAACATTACTGTAAGAAGGCTGGACCACACCACTATCCTCTTCCCTGTCACTCTCTGAGATATCACCCCACGCTCCCAGTATTTGCACTGCTAGATCGAATATGTCTAGTAGATGGAACAATACAAGAGGGGGGGTGAATTGTAGGTTTAAAAAACCTTTGAGTTTTAGCAACTAAGAGATTAGTTTAAATGATCTTAAACTAATACAAATACAAACACCCACAAAAGTATTGAATATAAAATGGTATGATGTATTTTAATACTAATGTAATGTAAAACAATTGTTTTCAAGATGAACACAATAATCAGAGTAATACAGAGATGAATGATTCTACCTTAAAGCGTATAGAATCAATCAATACAATATGTAAAAGAATGATTGTAATTGAAACAATTACAATTGAATATGTAAAGATGAAAGGAAAAAATACAAATTCCTTTCTAATACAAGTAACAGCGGAAATGTAAAAGAATTACAATTCTTTTAACCCAAAGAGAAGGGTTATCCTTTCACCTAGGATAAATGGTCTGTCTCACCAACACCTTGGTGAGCCCTCGATACGATGATCAGACTGTCTGTCTGTCTATCCCTAGTAGCCCTCGATATGATGATCGGAATGTCTGTCTTCCTATCCCCGGCAGTCCTCGATACGATGATCGGCACGTCTATCTGCCTATCCCCGGCAGCCCTCTATTTTGTAGGTAATCGGCACCTCTGTCTTTCATTCACTTGAAAGCCCTCGATATGATGATCGGACACACAAAGCAGATGAGAGAAGTCACAGCATATCTCTCTAGAATCTTGATTGAAGTAAATCATCAGAGTTGTTCCACAAGGTCTCATTCGTTATCACTCTTAACTTCAAATGACCTCCTATTTATAGGCCTCAGATTCCAACGGTCATGTTGCCTCCAACGGTCATATTTCTCCAAAAAACTCGGAGGGACTTGGACACCTGGCATCATAATGGTCATATTGAAACAGAAAGCATGACATCGTTTTGATTAGTTTGTAACTAACTCAACAACATCGTATTGGTTAAAACATGATATATATTGATGATAAGCAATGGTACGATTCATATGAAACAAGTGTTTTGTCTAAGTACCAAAACAAGTAATGAACATATGAATAGCAGAGTCAGTGCAATATATTTGATAGAATCAGTACGATACGATTGACATAGTCAGTATGGTATGATTGACAGAGTCAGTACGGTACGATTGATAGAGTCAGTACGGTACGATTGACAGAGTCAGTACGATACGATTGACAGAGTCAGTACGATACGATTAAAAAGACATTTGTGATTTCCAAAACAAAATATAGAAGTCAAAAGATAAAATTTGACTCAACAATCTCCCCCTTTTTTGAAAGCACAACACATAAAGAAAATATAACAAGAAAAACTTATCTCCCCCTGAGTTGTTGGAAACTCTTCTAAATATGAGTTTGAATACAACTTACTCCCCCTTAGGTATGTACTTTCCTAAGGATTGTATTCGTAGATTTTCCTTAAGAGTGTTGTAAAGCATTTTTCCCCTTTATAAAACATTCTCCCCCTTTGTAAAAATTCTCCCCCTTTGTGATTTACAAAAAGAAAGGGGTAAACTTGAATTGTCTGAAGGAGTTAGAAAATAAACACAAGACAATGGATAAAAGAAAAGAATCATAAAATTTATTACAAAACAAAGATAGCTTTCAAAGAGAAACAAATACAAGTCATTTGTTTTCTCTTTATTTCTCCTTTTTGATCAACTCATGAAGAACCGTCTTCATCTTTTTTATCTCCTTCTTGTCTTCAGAAATTGATTCACCCTGAGTTCTGAGAAGCTCTAGTTGATCCACAAAAATCTGATCTTGATTCTTGATAGTCTCTTCCTGGACTCTGATTACTTCTTCAAGGGTATCAATTCTATTTTTCAAATTCTTGTTATCTTTGGATAACATAGAATTTTGATTCTTCAACAAAACCATTTCATCCTTGAAAGATGAAACCTTTGAGAATTCAGATTGAAAAACATTCATTCTCTCTTGCAAGTATTTTACTGAAGGAACATCGGCTCGTTGAGAAGACAAAAGATTCAACCTTTCAACCATTTCTCTGTCAAGCTTATTGAAAGCAATTGCAAGTTCATTTGACAACCTTCTTATATCTTCAATTTCTATCTCATGATCATTGATTGAGCTCTCTATTTTGTACGACCACTTGGTCATCTTATTGTAGACCTTCTTATGAGTAATACAGAGATGAATGATTCTACCGTAAAGCGTATAGAATCAATCAATACTATATGTAATAGAATGATTGTAATTGAAACAATTACAATTGAATATGTAAAGAAGAAAGGAAACAATACAAATTCCTTTCTAATACAAGTAATAGCAGAAATGTAAAAGAATTAAAATTCTTTTAACCCAAAGAGAAGGGTTATCTTTTCACCTAGGATAAAAGGTCTGTCTCACCAACACCTTGGTGAGCCCTCGATACGATGATCGGACTGTCTATCTGCTTATCCCTAGCAGCCCTCGATACGATGATCGGCACGTCTGTCTGCCTATCCCCAGCAGCCCCCGATACGATGATCAGCACGTCTGTCTGCCTATCCCCGACAGCCCTCGATTTTGTAGGTAATCGGCACCTCTGTCTTTCAATCACTTGAAAGCCCTCGATACGATGATCGGACGCACAAAGTAGATGAGAGAAGTCACAGCATCTCTCTCTAGAATCTTGATTGAAGAAAAGCATCAGAGTTGTTCCACAAGGTCTCATTCGTTATGACTCTTGGCTTCAAATGACCACCTATTTATAGGCCATGGATTCCAACAGTCATGTTGCCTCCAATGGTCATATTTCTCCGAAAAACTCGGAGGGACTTGGACACCTGACATCATAACGGTCATATTGAAACAGAAAGCACGACATCGTTTTGATTAGTTTGTAACTAACTCAATGATGACATATTGGTTAAAATAGGATATATATTGATGATAAGCAATGGTACGATTCATATGAAACAAGTGTTTTTGTCTAAGTACCAAAACAAGTAATGAACATATGAATAGCAGAGTTAGTGCAATATATTTGATAGAATCAGTACGATACGATCGACATAGTCAGTACGATACGATTGACAGAGTCAGTATGGTATGATTGACAGAGTCAGTACGGTACGATTGACAGAGTCAGTATGATACGATTGACAGAGTCAGTACGATACGATTAAAAAGACATTTGTGATTTCCAAAACAAAATATAGAAGTCAAAAGATAACATTTGACTCAACATGCACATCTTGAAAGACAGCTTCCAAACCACAATCCTTCTTGACCGGACTATTGACAAATATATCAGGACATTGTGGCCGATCCACCACGTCCATCACACCTCCCCCATTTGCAGCATCCAGGGGATCAACCGCAGTCTGCAAGAGACCAGTTTTCTGCCACACATCAGATTCCTTGTCATGCAGTAGCTCCTCATTTTCCAATTCCTTGAAACTATTACCATTTGAGATCATGATCTCCGCTCCCCCATTATCACCAATCGTCCTTTCTGAAATACAAACCTCCACAGCCCCCGAAACATGGGAATCTGAACACAAAACAGAACCAAACACCAACTATGGCTGCACTGGGTTGCAAGACACCTCCTGCAAATGGGTCTGGTGACCAGAGAACCCCACATCCTCAGCCACAGACTGTCCAGAGGGCACCAAAGAAGTAGCATCACGACTCACCCCCTGCAAAGGGCCTAGTTCCTGGTGCTCCTCCACCACAACAAGACAAGTATTCCCCTTCTGAATGTCCAGAAATTCCACAGAAGAGCATTTATTTACCTCAGCAGCACCCTTCTCCAATACCTCCTCCTCAGCAACTGCAATAAAACAGTTCAAAACCCTCTGATCTCCCACCATAATGACCCATTTCTCCTTAGTGGAAGTAACCTCCTGCAGATGACAAGCACTCCCCTTCGTAGTAGGCCGAGACTCCACTACAAGATCATGTTTCAACCTTTCAAACACATGCAACACCGATGGGTTGAAGGTTGTCTGAGTTTCCTTCACACCACATGCCAGTTTTGGTACAGCGTCGACCAGACTATCCTCACTACAAGGGGCACCCATCTGGCCTCCCTTTCCAGAACCACCTTCGGCCTTGAAACACACCTCAGATGCAACATCGGCACTCATGACAACATCTGCACATCCATTCCTCACTACCTCTTGAACCGACCACAAAGCACTAGGGACAACACATCCTTCTTCACACAGCCCTTCCATCACCCTCGATCCACCACTCCTCCCACCATTACAACAAACAGATTCCAGATGACAAAACCTCTGGCAGTGCACACAGAACGTCATCCAAGACTCAAAAACAACCTCCTGCCTCCATCGAAACTCCTGCTCATCAGTAATCCAAACACAGTGCACTAGAGGCCTCGCGACATAAACCTCGACGCAAATCCTCGGTCAAATTGGATGAGACACAGATTCCGTTCGTTGATCAGAACAAAGAAATTGTCCAACCATGTTACCAATTGCACAGATAATTGAGGGATTTGGAAAAAGAAAGGGGAAGGTCGGGGAGGCTTACCCATGTCGCGATCAAGGGAGGGTCGCATTGTATATTAAACTCAAAGCTCCAGTGGAAGAAATAAAATAAAGAAGCACCACACCTTCTTAGAGAGGTTGACCAAGAAACTATCGTGTCCTCCTCTGAGCCAAATCAAACCATGAGGTGCCACCTATCAAGCAACCCGATGACCGCATTCTCACAAAACACCCATGATTTAGAGAATAACTACACAAACGCCTCCACTGAGGGCCTTTGGGGTCAAAAGTGGGCCACCAAGGTAAACTTACACAGATCCGCAGCGCTATTAACCACTGATGGAAGAAGAGATAGCTGGGGCGCCTCCCGGAATAGACTCGGAACTTTTAGGGCAAGTGAAATCTTAGGTAAATACGTAGAAGGACTAACATCCTCCCTTGCAGGCAGCAATAGGTGTGAATCTCCCCCCTCTGATAGGGAGGGGGGAGCAGATCTCGGCGGCATGAAGCTAGGGCATCACGAAGGCGAAGCTCTCAACGGTGGCATCTCTCATCCGTCGTATCTTTCCTTGAATTTTTTGATTCTAATGGGAATGATAGGCCCTCAGAATGGGACTTACCTCATGTGATGATGGTTTGAAGGTAATGGCACACTCATTGGGTTGATTCGAGTGTGATACATGGTTGTGTGGATCATGCAGTGAGTTAAACTTGTGATTTTTTTAAGGCTGTTTTGTTTGAATCAACCACACTTTAGACTTGACATGGGAACTTGACATAGATAGCAGTTTTTCCAAGAACATTTTATACACTAGTTTAGATTACGCTCTAGTCTGTGACCCTTAGTATGGATCATTCTCTACTTTGGGATGTGGTCATCAGTTAGGCTTGGTATGGTAAGAACATGTGTTTGGGTGGATTGATGGAATTGGGTTAGGTGTGCCTATGGTATGAATCAAGTTTTAGTGTCTTCTAGATTATACACTAAGGTCCTAGGTTTTCCCATGTTCTTTGGAACTCATTTTTCTCTGAAAAATTATTGAGTTTCCTTATTTGGTTGATTACTCATGTTTGCTAATTTACATTTCCCTTCTAGGGTGATCATAGCTTCTACTTCCCAATTTTGTGTACTTATTTTTAAAATGTGATGAGTTTTCTTTCAAATGTTTTTGTGGAAAATTATTTTGATAATTTTTTATAATCACTTTTCTATGATTCAATAAAAAGTTCATTTTCACACTTTCCCTATTTTCCTCTAAAGTGATAAACCATCCATCTCTTAAAAAGAAAACTAGTTTTTAAATGAAAAGGTAAATAGACTATGATTTGATTATTTACAAGAGATGTATGAAAAACTTATGTTTATATAGTGTATTTAAAACTTGAAATTTACCGATCTTTTATTTAAAATAAATGAAATTGAAATAGATTGTTTGGGAATGCCTGCCGAGTTTTAATACTCACTCTTATAGTTCTATCTTTGTTTTTAGATTTCGGGGATGCTTCCATATAGGACTCATTCTTCATGGTGTGACATTAGTTTAGTGGTCGGTGGTAACCCATATGGTCATGTGGAGGTATGTGTAGTTTTATTTATTTTCTCTTCTAGTTTTCATCTTTATTGTTCATTTTATATTAATTTATTTCCATATTCTTTTATGGGATAAATCATTATCATTGATTTTATTTTGATGCCTAGAAATAGTTTCCATCTCGAGAGGATCAGGGAATCCTCTCAGTCCTAGTCATAGGCCAGCTTGGGTGACTGGTTTGGTTGACCTAGGTTGGTTCAAGAAAAATAGTATCACAGGTGTCCCATGTTATTTGGAGTGTCAAGTGGATCGTAGATAGTGTTTTGGGGATTAAAAGGTAGGTCATGGGTTGATTCCTAATCACCACCACTAGTGACAAGACCTAAGTCACCAGGGGTAGTTAGGTTTTGAGTATTTATTTTTGGTTTAGGTTATGTTGTTGGAATTTTTTCAGATCAATGAACTTTTGTAAGCTGGAGGATAATAGTGGAAGTGATTTGGTGATACCTGGTGAGCTTACATGGTATAGAAAACCATATGGATCCTACGTGCACAATTTAATATGCTTCTAGTGGTTAGTGTGTAATTAGTGCATGGTATGCTAAATAATCTAGTTATGGTATGCATAACCACTAGTTCCCAATTTTATTAATTTTTGGTATGGGTGATGATTTGGCCTAAATTCGGTTGGTGTGACTGTATTTTGAAATGAAAATGGTTTTGAAAATGGTTTTTAGACTAAAAAATGGGTTTTAAAAACGTAAAATGCTTCCTTTCTAACAGTATTTTGAGTTTCAAAGGGGAAATGGAGAATGATTTTAATTTCAAAAGGTTTTATAAAATTTAAAACAAGAATTAAATTAGAAATTCTTGGTTTTGATGGAAAATAGTATGTATGACCCTTGGTATTTTCTATGAACATATGTGTGAGTGTATTAAAAGTTCATGTTGGTATATGTTCATGGATGATATAAACATAAGTGGGGTCTACAAATATATGATAGTACATAGGATATCATGGGTGAATATTTAAAATTAAAGGTTTGACATGGTTTTTCAAAATTGGTTTTTGAAAGGTAAAATGGTTTCTGTTCAAAGGGGTCTTCTTTATAATGGTATTTGTGATTTTAAATTGAAATGTGAGGTGGTGTTTTAAATTTTCTAAAGTGGATGTGATAAAATTATTTTGAAAATAGTGGTTTCTAAAAGAGTTTTTTTAGCCTATTTTGAGATGTTAGTGTGATTTGGTTTCAGTTGAGATTCGATTTGGCTTTGATTTGGTGTTGTGATGTGTTGTTTTATGAGCTTGTTATTTTGTTTAAAATTTCAATTTGTTGAGTTATAATTTTATGTGGATCTAGTTTTTTTTTCCTTAGGTCTTTTAGAGTATTCCGCCAAGAAATACCCAGACGGTTTTTGAGGAGCGTCATCTAGTTTTTTTCCCTTCCCAGGTTCCTAGTGAATTGGTGGAAGTGAGCTCTTCCCAATCGGTTCCAGTTGACTTTAGTTATCAAGGTATGATAGGGATTGTGGAGTGATTTCAGGATGTTTAGGGTGTCTTAATGTTTTAGGTAACTTCAGATTTTGTGAGATTGCGAGTTGTCTTAGGTATGTTTTAAGTATTGGGACTACACCAATGGAAATTTATCATTATATCCTCATTGTGAGTTGGGATGTCTCGTATGATCTTTAAAACCACTTTTTATCTAATTTATTGTTATTGGGGAAGTGATGAAGAAGAGAGTGGTAGAGCTCATGGAAACTCGACAAGGTTAGCTGATGATGATGTAGTATCTTCTCCATTTCAATGAATTAGTTTTCTTTTCCTCAAATACAATGTTGATTGATTTGTTAGAATATCCTCCTTTCATGTGGGATCTTCATCCAGGGTTCAAGAATTGGTTTCTTTTGGTTCTCATGGATTTTTTCCATCTGATTAGTAGTATGGACAAGAGGAACTGATTCCCAGAAGGTCTCCTTGTCAATTCCTACCTTTCATTTGTTGTACCACTCAGTTGTTTTCTTATAGTGTGGTTAGTTTAGGCACTCTATGTCATATTTTAGTAATCATCTTAAGGCTTTTTGATTGTGTGGTCATGGAAAATTTATGTAAGTTGTTTTTTTATAAGATTAATCCCCAGTCAGAGGTTTCCAGTTCCCAAATTTGGGGTAGTAGATGCTTCAAGACATCACGGCTCCATCCATAGGTCCTAGAGTGAATCTTTTCATTTGATCAGGGAATTTTAAAGTGTGGTGGATGTATATCCAACATGTTTTTTTGATTATCTTAGTGGTAAATCCCTTGAAATGTTTTTTGGTTTTTCATTTTGGATGTGGATTATTAAGTGTTTAGTCTTATTTTGGATCATTTATAGTTTTTAGATGGTCTTCATTTAAAGATTCATGTGTCCTTTGAAATTATGAATTGTGGCTTGGAAAAATTCATTGTTTGAGTATTTGTGGTTGAACCCTTATCATGTTGGTTGGTGGTATTTTTTATCATTCCTCTCGGTTTGACTGCTATTCTAATGAGTTCCTTAATGGTGGGGAGACATCACTATTTCCCCTTTGTATCTCATTGTTTTTTTCTATATAATTGGTCTGGTTTGACTTTTATAGTTGAAAGGTCACACCATGTTTCTTAGTTTCATTTGGTCTTTATTATTTTTGAGTTCCAGTTTCATTCAATTTTTTGCTGGGTGATTTCTAGGGGAATAAAGTGTTAATGATTGGAAGAATTGTCACACCCCAACCTGACACCTCTATTTTATTTTATTATTTTTTGGTCTTATTCTATATTTCTCTTGAGAAGGCTTGATCTCTAGTAGTTGGTGGGATAGAGTTTCTTTTTTTAGTATTTTAGTTGTTTCATGTTTGGCCCGCATGGTGAGGATTAACTATGTGGTGCCTGTGCAGGTGACCGGGTGACTCATTGGTGTGGCGTATGGCTGTTGTATGGTCTATTAAACCATGTGACAAGCGTGTGGTTTGGCTCTGTGAGTTGAAAGTTTTTATTGTCATAGTTTGAGTACAGTTTTATCAATCGTTCATCTTCTTAAGATTAATTGTGGGAGGGTTCTTGGACATGGTAGTGGTCAGTGTAAGGTTGGGGCACAGTTTGGTAAAATATGTGCAAACCATGTGGGTTTTACTATTTTAAAAATGGTTTTTATTTTATTTTTCTCTCTTTATTTTTATTTCTTTTATTTCTTTTCTAACTTCTATTTTTCTCCTCATCATCCTTGGCCTCACATGACTCCTCCACCTTCCTTCCTCCATGACCGCATGTCACCCCTACTTAAGAGATCCCTCTCTATGCCCTTTCACCATGATATCTTCTGGATTCTTGGTCTGTCCTCCAAGGTAAACATTATGGCTCCCTCCTCCTCCCTTGGTTCAACAATTTTCTTCTCCCTATCACCCCTCTTGTTTTTTCCAAACACTAATCCATGGGTTGAACTGATTTTTGGTGTTTTCTTCCACTGTTGGGGTATAAAAAGGGTCTCTTTAGTCTTCTTTGAGCATATTTTGGAATCCGCCTCCGAAGTCAAAGCACTTTTGGTCATTTTGGATCACCCTCCACCCATTTGAGGTGGGTTTTATTATTATTTTTCTTTTATCCCAATTTTAATTTGGGTTTTTGTAATATTTTGTTCGATATATTTTTTTATTGCATTTTGGTCATCCGTGAAGTGGTTTCGATCACCAGAGTCAAAGGAGAATTACATTCATTTTCATAGGTACGAATATATGTGTGTGTGTGTGTGTGTGTGTAAAATCCCCCTTAATATATATTCACTCGTATAAGTAGGAATATATATTGGGGATACATGTGCTTATGTATATATTTGAAAAATGCATAAGTTTTTAAGTTTAAAGGGGTATATTCATGTGTAAGAATATATGTAAGGATCCCCTTTTTCATATGTTTTCATGAAAATATATATATAGGGTATGTGTTTCCTTATATATAAGTGAGCATGAATATGTGAAAGAGGAAGGAGAAATTCAAGAGGTCACCGAAGAAGGTGTCAATTGCTGAATTATTTCAACTTGGTTCTCTTCCGTTTGAGGTAGGTTTCCCTTTGAATTTCCCTTTAAATTTAAGAAATATTAATTGATTGCTTTTTTATCCTAATTTTAATGCTAAATAGTGATATATAATTTTTATAGAAACTTTTTGTTCTGAAATGTGTATGGATTTTTATATTATTTGTTATTTAACTTTGCACACTATGTGTTTGTTAAAATGCCCGACTAGATTTTATAAATAGTTTGTGGATTCTAAATGGTGTTTTGGTTTTACAAAAGTATTTCTAAATGTGTTGTTTGATCCTTATTAGAAATTTCTTATCACTTAAAGGTAGATTCATGCCTGATTGGAACTTTTAAATCAAAGGTTATTTTTTGGAAAACATCATTGGGGGTGTGCCTATTTCTTTATTTCATGCTAATGGTAATGATAGGTACTTTTCATTGGACTTCCCTTATGTCTTTATGGTTTGAAGGCAATGGTATACTCCTTGAAGTGATTCGAGGGTGATGCTAGGTTGTTTGGATCATCCAATGATTTATGCTTGTGATTTTTTAATGGTTGTTTTGTCTGGACCACACCCACTTTAGACTTGACATGGGAACCTGGAATAGAGAGAGGATTTTTTGGGAAAGTTTTATAAATTAGTTTTGAATATTATCTAGATAGTGGCCCTTAGTATGGACCTTTCTCAATTTTGGGATTGTGCCCCTCAGTTAGGCTAAGTAGGGTAAGACTAAGAATTTGGGTGGATTGATGGAATCGGGTTAGGAACACTTATAGAATGAATTAGGATTTAGTATATTCTAGATTACCACTAAGATCCTAGGTTTTCTCATGTTCTTGGCCATCGATTTTTATTCAGAATATTATTGAGGTTCTTTGTTTAGTTTTTTAGTCATGTGTGCTATTTTCCATTGTCCTTATTTTATGATCGTTACTTCTCATTCCCTGTATGGTGTACTTCTTTATTAAAAGTGATGAGTTGGTTTTAAAATGTTTTATGGAAGATGATTTTGAGAATGATTGACATTGTTTCCCTTTATTTGATAAAAACCTCATTTTATTACCTCCCCTCTTTTCCTCTAAAAAGATAAAGCCTCCATCACTTAAAAAGAAAACCAGTTTTTAAATAAAAAGTGAAATATAATATTATTTCTTTCCTTATAGGAGATGTATGAAAAAGCTATGTGTATATATTGTATTTTAAACTTGAAATTGGTGGATCTTTTATTTTAAGGAAATGTAATGGGAATATATTTTTTGGGAATTCATAATAATTTTAATACTCATTCATATAGTTCTATCTTTGTTTTTAGCTTCTCATGTTGCATCCAACTCAGACTCAGTAGTCATGGGGCGATGTTGGTTTTGTGGTCATTGGTGACCCACGGGGTCATGTAAAGGTATGTTCAGTATTATTTATTTCTACTGCTAGTTTTCATTTTTATTGTACAATTTATATTCATTTACTTTCTATTTTTATTTTATAAATCATTCCCATTGACTTTATCTTTATTCTCATTGCTCGTTTCCATCCCAGGAGGATCGGGAACTCCTCTTAGGCCTTTTCCTGGGTCGAATTGGGTGACCGATTCAGGGTTGAACTAGGTTGGTTCATGAAATGATAACTAAAAAATGGTCATAACCTTAATTTAAAAATCCTCCTAAGAATATAAATTCAACTGATTAAAAATCCCCATAAGTTTTCACTCTTCCTTCAATTCCAAAACAGCTTATGATAGCACTTTCTTTATAAGATCATCTTCCACGACATTCCCCTTCCATGGAGTATAAGCGATATCAAAGTAAAATTTATGATGGTATTACACCCACTACCTCTATCAAATATTCAATTATTTCTATGAAAAGATATAACTTACACTCTTATGGTTAGAAAATATTGTGATCGATTCCCCAAAAATATAATGTCTCCAACACTTAATCACATGCATAACTGTGGAAAGGTCTAAATAATGAGTGGGGTGACTCTTCTCATGTGGTCAGTGTTGACGAGAGTAATAAGCTTCCACATGGTAATCCAACATGAGTAAAAAACCCAAACCAGCACTAGTATCATTAAAGAAAACTACATACTTCTTACTGAGCTCTGGTAAGATCATAATTAGAGTTGATGTTAGAATTTAATTCATCTCATCAAAAGAAGACTGACACTTTGCATCCCATGTGAATTTCACCCATTTCCTCATAAGAGCTGTCAAAGGTGATGCCAACTTAAAGACATCCTTAACAAGCCATCAATAGTATCTATTAATACCAAGTAAGCTTCAAATATAAAAGTCATGTTATGGATCATCCCATGAAAATATAAATTTTTCCATCTCAGGAACAACTGATAATCCATTATTAGAAACTACGTTCTACAAGAATTTCACTTCTTTAATCAAGAAGATTCATTTTCAAATATTTTCATACAAACAGTGATTTATCAAGATTTTCAAAACCAAAATTAGATGGTTCTCATGCTCATGCACGGATCTTGAGTAAACCAAAATTTCATCAATTAACACTACCACAAAAGTGTTGATATAGTTATTGAATATCTAATTCATAAAATCCATGAAAAGTATAGGATAATTAGTCATAAAAATAGTATCATGAGATTTTCTTAATGTTCATACCTAATCATGAAATCTATCATCGGTATATCACCCTTTAGAACTATGTGATGATGATAACCCGAAAAAGATCAATCTTTAAAAACCACTTTTCCCCCTTTAACTGGTCAAGAAAATCATCCACATGAGGCAAAGAATACTTTTTCCTAACCCTTAACAAGTTCAACATCTGATAGTATATGCACAACTAGAGTGAACCTTATACCTCATTATAAAAGGGCACTAGGGTTACCCAATGAGAAACACTAGGGTGATATAAATCCTTCTCCACTAGATTATCCAACTAGATCTTAAGATATTTCAACTCTATTGGTGACATAAGATATAAAGGTATTGATATCTACTATAATTATGTAACTAGTTCAATAATAAAATCTTAATCCCTCTATAAAGGAATCCTATATAAATAATCTAGGAAAATATCAAGAAAATATCGAACAATGGCAGGAAGACCAATAATAGAAGAAACGTTATTAGGATCAACTGCAATGGCTGGAAAAAAAACATTGAAGCTCTAGGACGGAAGGTACTACATGGCCAGACCTCAAATCCCACTCTCCCTAAAACACCCATGAGCTCCCATTTTCCATAAGAAAAGATGCACACCAATTATAAAAATCAACCTCATATCAATGAGAAACAAGCTAATCCATCTTGATGATGATGTTGAACAAATCCAATTAGAGAACAAAAAAATCCAAGACTAACTCTGCATAAACTAATGATAGTGCACAATAAGGAACTGAAACTCTTATTCTTTACTTTTTCCAAAAGGTTTAACTAACTCCATAACAAAATACATGAGTTTCTTTGGATGATTAAGCATATCAACAAAATGGATTGATATAAATGGGTTGGAAGCACCAATATCAAATGAAGAAATCACTACTGAGTATGAAATAAAGATGTTACCTCTCATTATCATTGGACTTGTTTCTACCTCAACTAGAAACTCATATAATACATGAAGTTACTTCAGTCTTAAGGCCTGTGGCCAGATCCCAATAGCATTTGAAGCATCTGACTAATCCACAGTTTCCTTCAGAGCTAACAATCCCTAACCATATCAATGAGTATACATAGCCTAATAGTTTCATTGAAGATAACCATAACTTCCATAGCTATTACATATCTTAGTAGGTGAAGAATAAGAACTCCACATGTTTTGGACCTTTAAACACTAATATAAAGTTATAGGCACACTAATAGATGTAACTATAGGTATTAAAGATGCCTGCTATTGGGAACCCCCTACACTGCTCCTGCGATGATCGTACCACTTCCTCTTTTTCCAAGGCACACCACTGAAGCTTCCACTAGGTGGAAGAGAAGGGGAATAATATCCAACCTTTCATATCATATTCATCTCTACCATCAAATCCATGTCCAATTTCTCTGTATCTTTTAAAAGATTCAATATAAATACCTATGATTTGATATCCAGTTGCAAACCATTTAGGTACTTATAAGCTTAATCTTTTGTCATTATTTACAACCTTTGGTTAAAAAAGAACTATCTCGTCAAACAGATTGGTATATTACAACACCAAGATCTCTCCCTACTGCAAAGATATGAAATCCAAATATTTCACTATCATCAATGATTATGGGAAAAACTGTTCGTAGAAGAGAGTATAGAAACCCTTTGATTCTGAGCCCACATGCCTCTCTTATTATACCATAGAATCCCACCAACACATTATAGGATCATCAAGTCTAAATACTACATACTTTACCATGATATTCATAGGTGTTTCTAGAAATTATAATATTTTATTTATCTATTCAATATAGACCTCAACCTCATGAGTTTCATTCATGAATTTAAAAGATGGTGTCTTCTCACACAAAAAATCCTATGATTTATCTCTTTCTTCCACATCTCCAGAATTCACCTCAAAAACTGCATTTTGAAATTATGGAATATTCTGGTCAACAACATGAATATCCTGCATGATAGCCTTGATAAAGTTTTGATGCATCTGGGTATTTCCTTAAAGATAATTAGTCACACCCTCTTAAGGAACTCACAGAACATGTCTCAGGGGCACACTGTTGCACACCAAAACAAAAAAAATGATCATAAGATAGAAAAATATCAGTTAAAACTGACTAAAAATTACATTTTTATTATAAAAAACACTTTTGATGGAAAACTGAGAAACCACGAAGTCCTAAAAGTAGTAAACAAAACAACACACGCATTGAAAGAAATAAAAACTAGAATAAACTACAAGATCTTCCCCTCCCAGCAGCTGATCCATGAAAAAAGAATTCACCAAGTAGGACCCTTTAGCAAGAACTCTCATGCAGCATTGCACGGGCATAGAACCGATGGTGAATCCATACCCTCTCAAGCATCCAAGTCTAAAAGGCCATAATTGGGGAAGACTTCATGCTCTGATCCTCTTCTGAATCAAACCCAAGTAGATTGCTGGAAAACAGAAACACACATCACAACAACACTGAACGGAAAGGGAAACCAGAAGAAGACAAATTTCTCTTAGCCAATCCAACCAACACTACTAACATAACAAAAGTCATTAAATATTTACTTGATATTACTTGATTCAATTTCCCTAAACAGGTTCCAGTACAAAGATGTGATCTGAGTGGTAGGTTAATCTTTAAGAAGATCCTCCAATCAGATGGTCAGCTTGTCCCATGTCTGAATATACTCTTTAAGACTTATCCTCCCATTGTTGAAATCGTTAACTAATATCGAGTCTTTCCTATCTATCCATGCATATCGTTCGTCATTAATAGTCATCCCTAGTGGTCTCTTCATCATTTTAGTGGCTTCTTCTTCAGTTTCGTTGAGATATAAAACTTGTTCCACCATTTCTTCTTCCAAGCTCATGAGAAAATCCAAGGGTTGTTCAGCCACAACATCTGCCTTGCCATGGTTGTCCAACTGTTTGCCTTTAAATTTATTCACTGACCATGTCTCCATAGGAAGGGGTAAGGAGGAGTAATCCTTCCTCCTCTTATGACTACCCTTCTGCCCTACCGAGGTGGGAAAGATCGAAATGCCTTCCAGCTTCTGAACTACATCGCTAGTCTCTTTAAACTCATTAACTGGTTGAACATCAGCATTGGAGCCAGCATCCTGAGATCTAGAGTGAATGGCCTTTCCATTGATATGCTCCTCATGAACCTCCTTCAACACCACAGCCTGAAGATGGGAGTCCGAGACCTCCTTATCAGTACACTCTCGAGTCCTACCCCCCTCCAAATATGGTATCGTGTTATCAGCTTCCAGACACTGAAAACTATTGTAAACATGGACATTAGTGATGGGTCTTTCTAGTCTCACTCCTCTTGATGACTTATCCCGGTCCATACTGCCTTAACCATTAGTGTATCCCCTTGATTTTGGGTCTCTGCATCCCGGTGATACTCCCCATCTCCTTATATATTGGGCACTTCCACTACAACCTTAACAGGAGCAGTAGATCCATTTCTTAGGCTTTTGAATGCAAAAGAAGTCAGACCCGCTCATGCATTTGTATCCAGCACAGTTCCTGCCAACCCCCCGCCCTACTGCGGACCCAAAGAAGAGTCCCCCAGCTACTTTCCACAATTTTAGGTAGCAACTCTCTATTCAGGTTCCATATGTTGTGCATCCATACTGGGCATGGTTCCTCTGTTAAGACCCTCACCCTTTCCAACCTTAGCTGCCTCCAGCTTCTGAAATAGGTTCCACCCAGCTCAAGGGCCACCATGGGATGCCTCATCAAACCACAAACCCATTTTCCCCTGGATTCAATACCCATCCACACCACTTTCCTCAGCCCCATGTTGCCTTAACCCACTTCTGCAATCCTCTTCCGAGTGGCCTAACTGCTTGCAAGCAGAACAGAAGTCCACCGAGGACTCTCACACAACTTTTTTCTTATATCAATATTACTCTCCAATGGTGATCCAAATGAAATCTGAAGGCTTTCGAGATACATCGACCTCACCACACACCCTTGGGTTGAACGGGTGGCACATAGCCTTGGTATGACTATCAGGACATAGAAACCTTCCAATGAGATTACCCACAATCTTGATAATCAACGGATTCTGAAAATGATGAGGAATATTAGGAAAACTTACCCAAATCGCTGCTAAAGGGGAGTCCCGTTTCATGTGATAGTCATAAGTTCATCTGTGAAGCTAGAATCTGGCCCTGTTGCAGCTGTGAATCGTACACGACTAGGCCTTGATCAAGTCTTCCACTGACACGAAGCGTACCATTATGTTCAGGTTTTATAGTAAACCAACAGTATCCCTTTCCTGAAGACCCCAAGAACTGAAGATGCATATATAAAAAGAATCCACCGATGGTATTCTCCATGAGAAACAAGCAATCATGGTTCGGTTGAGCAATGTAGAAACTTCATAGAATTTTACAAGTGACAATGGCAGATTATGGCTTCCCTTGTACAAATATTGAACCTTCAGTTGCATAGAAAATTCCAAAAAGTAAGGGAATAACTCAGGATTGGAAAGGGGGAAAAGGGAAGTGTCGTTCCCATAGAGGATGATGAAGGTCCCTCCCCTGTGTGTTGGGGAGGGACCATCACGGATGTCGAATCTGTCAGGAAGAAGGAGATTCATCGCGACCTCCCCCTTTCGTGAGAAAAAAACCCCCCTATAACTAGAAACACCATAATAAACAACTGAGATTAAAATTAAGAACCCAAAAAAGGAAACATACATTCTAAAATACCATAAAAACTTAAGTCTCATTATGGTAAGAGCTGGATAGACACTCTCCAAAATCCACCTCTCAAGTCCCAACAATCCTATATTTAGTCTAATCCATTGATACCATTTTGTAACAAACTAGCCCGAATACCCTTTAAAACTTGTATCCAACCTCATATGCCACATACCTGAAGGGTGTTCCCAATCCCCACGGGTTAATGAATAGAACTAGGGAATTTAATAACAAATATAGGGAATGATTTTGCCTAAATTTAAGCAAAAACATGGAAAATATATATATAATATACAATATTATAAAGATAAATATACTTCATAATTGAAAAAAAAAACAGTGGAAACCATACAAATTAAGAGAAGAATAAATCTCCAAGTATAATTCCAACCATGAATAACTAATATAATAGGAAAACCAATTAATCTATGTGATAAGAAATGTAGAATCCCACCATACCACCACTAGATACCCATCCCAGCTAACAGAAAAACTCACCACCTCATTGCAGTGCTTTTCTATTCCCTGTATCAACAGACATAACTAGGTCTACATACCACTGAAGAGGTATGCAGGGTGTGACCAAACAGTCTCAATAGGTTCTCACCCATGTGTTCCATATCAACTATCTAAACAATAATCCAATTATTAACAACTTTAAATAATAGAAGGCATGATAATATTTTAACAGTTTTTATATCAAAATCATGGAAAAAATTAATTTCCTATTTTTTAACATTTCTAAATAATGCAGGTAAATAAAATTCAAATCAAACCACATATATATGTATCATCAGATATATCAAGTCAAAACAAAAAAATAATTAATCTTTTATCATATCAAGTCTATGTCATTATGAAAAACAGTAAAAACCAAAATTTGAATACCAAATTGGCCAAGAAGCATAGGTAACATCATTCTAGGGATCACACTAGGTCATGATAGCTAGGAAACTCATACCTAACATAGACAATCATGTAAAAATCAAAACACTAGATATATGCATTAAGACTAGAGGGCATAGAGACACCCTACAAGGTGAACACCCCAATTGTTCTAACAAGTCCCTAGAATAATAGACCTAGAGAGAAGATATGAGCCCCATGAGAAAAACCTCAATAGTGGACTAGACCTATTACTATTCCTTCCACCTAAGTACCCATGGTTTCCCATGTTCTATATTTTCTAAACCATTTCATCAAATCATTCTTTGAAAACCATTTCACAATGCATTGAAAGCCCTTTCTACTTACCCAAAACTAATGGAAACCATCTTTTATAAAAAAACTAGTTCCACACACACAAAACAATCAGTCATATCGTTCCATTTTATTTAATGAAAAAATATAAAAATAGGACCAATGTAGTTCACCAGCATAATCTAGAGACAAAACCACCTACCTTAAAACATGGGGTCACACACGCCTACAAAAAATTCACCAATAAGAGGAATGAAACAATGAAAATGGAGGCCCTAGAATGAATCTACACATCTTATAATTGATCCAATTTAATCAAAAGGGTTAGATGAGAAGAGAAAATAACACGTACCTCAAGAACTCAAAAATACCACACCACAACCAACATTAGAATGGCCCCAAGAACAAGATCGTACCATAGATCTAAAAGAAGACAAGAAGAAACATCACCAAGGATCAACATATCAGATAACGCAATGCAATGACTCTATTGTGATCAAAGAAACAAAGATGTAGAAAGTCTCACTCACCCATGGAGATGAAACCCCACTGTAATGGTGATCTATAACTGAACATATCAATCATGATCGAAGGGAGACTACCAAAATCATCATAGAAATTTTTTAGGTCAAGAGACAAAGGAGCTGTGGGAGAATGAAATAACATATCATGCGTAAACCACCCTAAAATCCTTATTCATGACAATTACATGGTTGTTAATCCCTCCACATATTTTTTAATCCAAATGGATCACATACATTGAAAAACTCATCACCATTTTATTAAAACCCAAGATTGTATTATTACATGGTGTGTAATCTGTACACGGCATGTACTCACTTCATGATGTGAAACAAATTCATGACATCTTCCTTGAAGAACATACACAACATGTAATGCCATTACAATGTGTGTATCTTTACTAAATACTACAAAACTATAGATTCTTACATGAAAACCCAAAACCAAATCAATCATTCTCTATACTCGGGGATAATCTCGTAAATCCATTACACATTTATACTGAGATTCCATTAATTAAAACAAACATCAATCTATGAACTTTAAATCCTTTTCCCCCACAAAAATCTCTCCATCCTAAGAAGCCATAATACATACCCAATTAAATAGTAAAACAATCCAAGATAATGGAATTACCTTATAGTGGGTAATGGGATCTTACATTCAATCATCTAAGCATTTCACCTTGAGGTGCTCTAGATTTTTTTCTAAAAACAAGGATGGTTTCATGAGAGTTTTCATTGATTATATATCACTCAATAACATTATAGTTAATAAAAATTATTAATTTATTAATATTAATTATTTTTTGGTTATCTTTAGGGATATTGGTTTTTTTTGAAGGTTGACATTGGGTTTGGCTATCATCAGCTAAAGCTAAAGGAGGAAATTTTTAAAATGGTTTTTCATAATAGGTATTACCATTATGAGATTGTTTTTATTCATTTTGGTTTGATGAATGAAACTGCAATATTTATTAATATTTTGAATAGAGTTTTCTATGAGTATTTAAATAAATTCATGGATTTTTTCATTAATGGTATTCATGTTTATTCTAAATTTTATTTGGTTCATGAAATTTATCTAATTATTATTCTATAGATATTATAAGAAAATAAGTTTTATGGAAAATTTATAAAATGTGAGTTTTCACTATAGAACATTTCATTAATTGGGAATAATATTGTAAAATGTGGAATAATTATTTATCATTTTAAAACTAAAGTGGTGGAAGAGTGTCCAAGGCCTATAAATGTTGCTAAGATTCTAAGTTTTCTTAGATTTAAGTGTCATGATTGATGATTTATTAAAAACCTTCATTGGTTATATAGACCACTATATAAGTTATCTAAAAATGAGTTAAATTATTCTACATAAAGTAATGTGATAAATATTACTAGAAAATAAAAAGATATTGGTTAATGCTTCAGAGTTATCCTTACCAATAAGAAATGGTGATTTTTTTATTTTTAGTGGTGCTTCATTGAAGGTATTTGATTTTATTTTGATAAAGAATGATCAAGTGATTGTGCATGCATCATGTTAATTGAAACTTCATGAGATAAAGTATCTAACACATGGACTTGAACTGGATATCATAGTTTTTGATTTAAAGATCTAGATGCATCATCTATATGGGGTGAAATATTGAATATATATTGACTGTAAAAGTTTTAAGTATATATTCACTCAAAAAGAATTTAACATGAGGCGGGGAATATTTTTTGAATGAAGAAATATATAGATGATTTTACCCTGAAATGTTTCATTTATCAATAGGTTCCTATTGCGTTATAACTATAGAAGGACATGATTTGGCCTTTTCAACTTCCTGAATTGAAATTGGAGAATATATCAGTGGATTTTTTGGGTTGATTGCAGAAGACATCTCAAGGTAATAATGTGATTTGGGTTATTTTTGATCGATGGGATAAGTTTGTCTATATATTTCCTATATAAGATATTATTTTTTTAGATTAACTTTATAGATATTATCTTAAGGATATTTTCAGATTACATGGATTCCCTCTCTCTATTATATCTGACCATAATCATAAATATACCTCAACTTTTTTAAAAGGACTTCATTGGGTCCTGATTTAATTTCAGTACATATTTTCATCCTTAATGTAATGAATAGACATATAAAATGATTCAGACTTTGGAATATATGCTTCAATATTTCTCATTAGATTATCAGGGAATTTGGTATCAACATCTTTTATAAGTAAAAGTTTCTTATAACAATAGATTCATTCTAGTATACATATTTCATATTTTTGAGGAATTATATGTAAAGTAGTGTCAAATTCCATCATGTTTTTATGAAGTTGGTGAGAGGAAGTTTTTGGGACCAAAATTGGAAGAATATATGGTTAAGAAGGTAAAGTTGATTTAATATAATATTAGGGTAGTTCATAGTAGGAAAAAGAGTTTTTTATATAACCATAGGAAATATCCTTCATTTTAAGTTTGCAATCCAATTCTTTATTAAAATATCTCCATGGAAAGTGGTTATGTGTTTTAGTAAAAACGGAAAGTTATGTTCGTGGTTTATTGGACAATATGAAATTCTTGAGAAATTTGGATCACTTTCTTAAAAAGTACCCTTATCACCAATATTATCTCTGGTGAATGATGTGTTACATGTTTCATTGTTAAAGAAATATATACCTAATAACTCTTATGTTTGGAGTTGTGAGGTGCAATGGTTGGAAGTGAATATTTCTAATAAAGAAATGACAGATCAAATTCCGGATCATAAAGAGTGATTTTTTATAAATAATATAGCTCACTTGGTTATGTTTTTATAGAATAACCATGTGATATAAGAATAAACATGGTAATATAAAAAATCTATAAATGAAAAATATTCTCTATTGTTTTAAGTAATGAATAAAATTATGAAGAAATAATTTCATAAAGGAGGAGAATTTGATAACTCAGGAAACATTAATAATAATACCATTTCATTTTTTATTAATAATCATGATTGGATTTTATAGAGTAATATTAAATATATAAATTTTAAGAAATTTTTCAATCAAAAAAGGAATAGTAATTATTTAAAACTAAACTACTTTTCCATGAATTACATGGTTTTATTTAAAAATAAATTTATAAATTTTTAATTATAAATTTATAAAAATTAATTAATGTTTGTATTCTACATATTTATTTTATCTTAGGATGAATTTTTGGGATTTTTTATGAAAATATTGATTTTGGGGTCAATAATGAAAAATACCAATTTTTATAAAAACTGCCATATATTTTCAAGTATTTAAAAATTATCATTATATTTTGAATTTTTTTAAGTATAATTAATTCCCTTTGACTAAACATAATATAATTAATGTTATATGAATTACAATTTTAATTTATTTTTCTATGAATTCATTTTTACGCTTCAAAATGTATTTTTCTAAAAAAATTGTTTTATGTTGCATTTTTTATTTATTATATTAAAATTAATCTTTAAAACTTTTATATATTGAATAATTAAAACAATTTTAATATTTTTAATTATGAGTTTAAAATTTATTAACTATTTCAACTTCATTTTTTGTCATAATGAATAATAATCATGGTAAATGTTTATCACCACAACAAAGTGTAAAATGGTTAAATTAGGGTTAAAACTTTGTCATAAGAACACAAAATATCAGTTTAAATATTATTTTCTAAAATTATTTCAAACCTTATCACATAATATTAAAAAATTATTTCGTTATTACACTTTACCATGAGTAAGAAATTTATAAATTTTAAAAGTTCAAAATAATTACAAGAGTGTCAATCCCCTCACTTATAAAAGGGAACCTACTCTCCTCACTTATTAATAATATTTGAGCAATATATCTCATAAAATAGATAACCAAATACCCTACCAACTCTCCTTTACATATCCTAGAGGTTTTTTTATCTCCAAAAGACTAACCTAGAAGGCTTGATGTGTAATGAAAAGGATGTTTTCCAAAGAATATGTATAACTCTTAACCGAGTTCTTTTATGTATATTTATTCTTATAACTATTTAAAAACATTCATATCCAGGGTGATATAATAATACAATTATCTATAATATAATTAAATGTTAATATATTTATTTTAAAACTATTTTTCATCATATTTTCCATCCAATTAGAAATGAAAACATCGCTTGTGTGTACGTGAGGACTACCACCTCCATGAAAAAATGTGTTCATTTTTCACCACCACCTCACATGGATAGTTATTATTATGTATTTAATAAATATATATAATATTTATTAAATTTTTATGAATATATATATATAAAATATTATTTAACTTCTTAACCTTTTGTCCATTGGAAAATGAAAACATCACTCATGCATGTGTGTGGACTACCACATCCACAAAGTGATGTGATTTATTTTTTTATACATTCCCACATGGATGGTTTGGAGGATGAAATTAATTAATAAATAAGATAATTATAACATAAATATTATTTCTTTAATGTTAAACCTTTATTTATTTCATTCTCTTTCCATCTCTTATAAAAATTAAAATGTCGCATGTGTGTACACAGAGACTATTACCTCAATAAAATCATGTTTTCTATTTTTCATGAATGCCATGAATAATTGGTTTTAAAAGTGAATTTTATTTATAAATATAATAATTATTTCATGAATAATTTTTGGATACCATTAATATTTTACCACAATCAACAAATAAATTTTTTAGAAATAAACAATCTGATGACCTCAAAACATATGACGAAAACTTAACTAAGTTATTATCTAAATAAAATAAGGTAATAAATGAAATTACAGGAATAATGATAATAGAATGAAAATTTAAAAGGTCATTAATAAATTATATAAATAATATAATTTTACAATATTAGATTTAGAGAAAATACAAAGCTAGATATGACTTAAGGTAGGGGATTTTCTTTAAAACCAAGTCTTAATGTTTTCCTTCCAACTCTTTTTCCAACATATTTGTATTCATTTAAATGTTTCAAGAATGTAATTATTTATATATATAATGTTTATAAAGTTAATTTTTTACTATTTTTAACTTAATTTACAATGGTTTAAAAAGTAATATTTCCAACATTTTTTGTATGGGTTATTTTTTACTTTTTATAAAATTTCAGAATTACTATTTTTTTACGTATGTAGCTTGAATACCTTTTCCCTAGTCATTATTAGTTATCAGGATTTCTCCAAAAGAAAATTATAATTTTTAAAATAATAACATTCTCATAATTTTATAAATTTTTCACATTATGATTTTTCAAAATAAAGGGATATTTCTTCTAAATTTTATTTGAAAATGGAAAGTGTTTTTTCATATGGATTCCAAAGAGTTTTTCAAGGGTTTTATAATAAAAAAGTGAAAGATTATAATAGAAATTAATGAAATGTTACTTTAGAATTATAGATTATGAGTTTTGATCCAGATATAGTTTATGAAGATGTATGATCTCAATATAGATGTCCAATGTATTGGGTAATAATTTAGTCTTCAAAGGTGAAAATGAGGGAGATAATCCTGTAAGTTACTCCTAGGGAGTTAACAAAGCTTCAGTTATTCAAGAATGGGATAAATACCAGTGAATACATGTTATTAATTTTATTTCCAAGATACCTATTTCATATATTATTAGGTTTTATAGGTAAATATTTTGATTTCATGAGTGAATAAATATTTTTGAACTTATAAAGTTTAAATATTTTATTTAAAATAATATTTTCATGAGTTATTATATTACCCAATATTAATTTATGATTTTAAAATGATTTTTAATTTCTTTAAAAGGTCTTATTTGATTAACATTTTATTTTCACTTATAGACATTTTTTTATTTATGTTCTTAAGTTTTTCTTATTGAAAAGAGTAAGAATTTTTGTGGGTTCTCATGTTTTTAATTGGACAATTGGGGGTCATTTATTTGTATATCCCTTAATGACATTTTTTTGATCATCCCGTATTTTAAAAAAAATCATTTGATCTAATGATTGGTTAAACCTATAAAAAGGTCAAACTTTATATATTGGACTCCACTTAAGATAATTGATAGTGTCTTGAATGAGAAATGGGTGTAAACATAAAGCCCTGGTTTTGTGGGAAAAGTGTACACTGTGTAGAAGTGTATACTTTTTTATATAATATTTTTCCTAATTCTATAAAACTCTAAACCAAAAAGATCATGGGAATGTAGGAATGTGAAATAATATTTATTAAACTCATATTCATTTATTCCTAAATTAATGGGTCATTATATACATATCATGGATCAAAGAAAGATTCAAGATCTTTATATAGAGTTAGAAATAATTAACGTGATTCCTTATTTGTTCTATTTTACATGAATCGATGTTTCTTATTTGTTAAGAATACCAGATTATACCAATATAATCCTGGAAAGTTTCATTGTATTACTATGAATATCACCATTAATTACTTAATAAGTACTAAGGATATGTTATTGGTTTTCTGAGGAGGGGATAATCTATGTGTAAAATTTTACACAGATGATATTTTCTAAACCAATAAAGATGACATGATATTTTAATTTGGTTTCATTTTTTTCCTTAATGATGGATATTTTTCTTATAAGAGTTCCAAATAAACAACCGTGGTAAACATGAAAACATTGGAAGAGTACATCACAACATCAAATTATATAAAGGAATATATTTGGATTAGGAAGCACATCTCTAAATTTGGGGAGGTTACTAGCACTGAATAAGAGATAAATATTTATTATGATAGCAATGGAGTCATAACTCAAGAAAAATAACCTCTATTACACTAAAGAATTGAAAAAATCATACATAAACACCATATCATGTAATAGATTATTGAGATGGGTTATGTAAAGATATGTTAGGTGGCTACATTAGAGGATCACTAGGGGAAATTTTGGCTATAAATATAAGCCATTTCTAATAATATAGACCTTGTAATTATGTCTATAGTTTATATCCATCATTGTCATGACCATTTAGGCTATTGGTGTTGTTATAACACATGATCTATAGCCATGGGTGAATGGGCTATAACCATGGGAAATGTCTATTACTATATCCTATACCATGGGGTCCCTATGGATGTAACAACTTCTATCCATATATATAGGTATCTATGCCCACAGTCCATGACTATGGTCATAGCCTTCCAAAAAAATACAACAAGGTGATTTGATCCCTGGGATTGGGGTATAATCCAACTAACACTTTACCATTATTCTACAATAGACTATATGTATAAATTTATACATATATATACATATATATATATGCATGTAAAATTTTATATAATTATTATGATTATTATACATTTAAAAAACATTAAAATAGACATTGATATTGGAACCTATAGATATAGTCATCCATCAAACATGGTCATAAGTGTAGCTGGAAATGTCTTCAACCATAGTCCTTGGTCAATCATGGTTATATCCCTTTCTAAGGACACCTATGGCCATGATCTATAGCTAACAATGGTCATATCCCTTTTCTACTCCCTTCCCATAAAAATAAATTTTACATAGGATTGTGTAGGCCTGGGTATATTCACTAGGGAATTTACCCATCATTAAGGTCCTCTATAACCATGATCATTTTTTAACCATATTTATAGGTTGTATATGTCCATGTTCCATCCTAATCATGGATATATCTAATTATTCCACTAGTGAATGTAGAATATCTATTGATAAAATAATTGTTACAGCAACAACTTGAGGGTTGTGTATCTATAGATGTTAAATGGATGAGTGATTAGTTTTAAGGGTTATAAATGCCAAGGCTATGCATAAAAACAATAATTAATTATATTTATTGTTTGATCACTTGTTGAAAAGTGATGATAAAATAAATATTAAGTATTATATATTATAGGATAAAAATGAAAATATTTTTATGTCATAAAGACCATACTCCATGGGTAAAGAAAGTTTTGTCTATAAAAGTGATCTTCTATGGAAAAATAATAAGAGAGTTGTGGACTTACCCATAAAAAAGAAAAAAATAAGGTACTGGAAATATATTTAGAATAATACTTATACTATGAAATGGAAATTGGATTTTACCTATAAAAAGGTATGGAAATACGTCTTTTTTTGGATTCATGGACATATTTCCATTTTTAAGGCGTTGTAGTACATCACTTATTTTGAATCTGTTTCAAAATTTTAAAGATTAAGTCATCAAGAATAGAAAAGTGGGTATTATTCTAATATCAAAAATACATATCATACTAACCATACTTCAAGTATAAATTTTAAAATATCATTGGTTGGGATTAAAATAAGAAATAATACTATATTTAAAGACTAATAAACTCCCTTCAGAAATAGCATTCAAAGGAAAAATGAATAAGAAAATCTTACTAAAAGTGACATAAATAAGAGATCCACATTTTTCATTGATTCAAAAATATATTAAAAATATAAAAAAAACATTTGAAAGAAAGAAAATAATTCATTTGTTGTTCAAAATGAAAATCCTCATGTGAAATGTGATTTCAAGGAAAGGTATGCATCAAAAAATTTAAAAAATATAGAATATAAATACAAGAAGGAAAGGAGATTTGGAAAAATAAAAATAAACCTAATATAAAAAGGATAAGCCATGATGATAAATATGTTAAAGGAAGAGAAGTTTCTGACTTGGGTTGTATACTAGAGAACAATGCCAAAGGAGTTGAGAAGAAGTTATATTCCATAAAAACAAGTTCATATCTTAAGATAGAATCTAAACTGAAAGACAAAGGAAAATGGTCATCCATAGTGACTCATCATCCTCCTCAACTTGGAGAAGTTTGAGGTACCCCTCTCCTCATATGATTTATTATTACTAATTTTATGTAAATAGGTGAAGTTATAAAGGGTATACACAATACATGGGTTGTTCTCTAGGAAAATAACATGTTATGGAGTTAAAATAAGATTTGATGATGCTACAACAAGTGGTTCCAAGATGGATTCATGTTAATTGGAGGTTTTATATGCTGAAAAGTGCATGAAAAAGGACCTAAATAGTGGAATAAATATGTCAAGGACATATCTGAAGTTACCACTGGTTTCATATTGAATTAAGGAATATATGAATTAGTATCATACTATGATTAAATTGGCATTATTATAAAATCCAATTGGTTTCATTAAATTAAATAATAAGCTAAAATGGGAAGTAATATCATAAATTAATTTCATATTTATATTTTGGTATAACATTTGGAATCAAATATCTTGATAAATAAGATGTTAAAACTACTAGGATGAAGGATATTTTCCATCAAAAGTTATATACCCGACTTGAGAAACAATAATTAGTGTTGAAATCTAAAGTATTAGGGGTATTTGTGATCAATATTCCATGTTTTTTAAGCCTTTTCATATATTTTTTAATCTTATAAAGAGATAAAGAATACTATAGTTCAATTGTTATCATTTGTTTAAATTTTAATAATTGGTATCAATTGACTCTTTAAGTGGTATGATCCTCACTACCACGTGATTTTTTATTTAACTTATAACTGTTTGGTGTGAAATTAATGGATATCATAGGGTTTTTTTAGATAATTGAAGATCTAAATCTATTTTATCTTTCATTGGTACTCATGCGTTTCAAGGATAGATTTGAGTATGTTTCCAAAGAATATTACTTCTTGTAATGATATTGGGATCATTAGTATTAGATGATTTTTTGAAAGTCCAAATGTTAAGTGGGAGTCTCACATAATTGATTTCTTAATGTTTATAGCTATAATAGAGATTGTATTATGGGTGTTTAATAGGGTTTGGAATTACAACCATAAATTATTTTCAATTAGTATATGGATCATTTGGTAAATCAAAATGTGGTTGATTCCAAAGTATGTAGGTTCACTAAAAAATGGGGAGATGGAAAAGAGATGAATAGGCCTCCCCTATCCTCAAAGGGGGAGTTATAACCCATAAGAAATTCCTCTTTATAGCTAAAGTCAAATGGGGAGTTGAGCTTTCATGGATTTTCTTCCCACATTTTAGGGGGACAATAGTTGGAGAAGTGGAAAGAGATTACCCCTATCAAACGAGGAGTTTTTCATGAAATTGGAGATTCCTATATATAAATTGATAGTAGATAAAGTCACCCATAGCATGAGATAATTCAAAATTAATTCATACATAGGTTTAAACCCTTTTTTATATTTTCAATAAGGGTTAGAATGACACTTTTTATTTCATTTTAAATAAAGGGGAGAATAAATATTAGAAATTGTGTCTTTGGTATTTTCAAAAAACAAAAAAGGATAGATTACTACACCTATAAGTTGTATGTGTTAGATTTTTTAACAATTAGATTTGGAATCATATCTCAAATAATATGTCTGAGATGAATCTTGTAGAATTTTTAACAATGTGCTTGATTTTTATTTGTATTGGATTTTTTTGAAAAATATAGTTTAAAGAAAATGTTTTTGGTGTTTTAGGATTGAGAACCAAAGGAATTATTATTGAATTAATCTATAATTTTATCACTTATATGGTAATTTCATAGGATTACAAAACATCAATAGAATTATGAACACACAATTTCCATTGGTCATAGTGTTTGGAGATACCCAAAATGGAAAGTCTTTAAAGTAATACACTGTGGTGGTCCTCATAGTGGAGTTCTAGATCACTTGTGAAAAACAATGAAGCCCAAATGTAGTAATTTTAGTGGTTCTAGGTACATTCAGTGGATGTGTTTTAAGTCATGAAGCACATTATAGATCAAAGTGTCTTAAATAACTAACCAGGTTGGAACACGTCATTGTATTGAGAGTAGTGGTCAAATTTAATCCTTGTGAGAAAAGGGGAAGCCTAAAATGGGTGTGGATGTATATTTGGTTGACTAAATTGAACCATATAATGAATAATGCCTCTAGGTTTTGGTGATCATAAGTTAGGAAACTCACTAGGTGTTTTTAATTGATAATCCACCAGTGAGAAATGGTGAAACCAAAATAGTCATGGTGTTTTCCAAGGTGAAGCAATTATGTTCTAGACAATTGAAGTGGACATTAGAGTTATAAAATGAAAGTAAAATGGTAAAAATTCCATATAGATGGGAATTTAAAAGATAATTTCACTCATATAATGAATAGTCCATATCATGGTGTCTAGAAGAAATGCATTTTGGTGGGTATTTTAGAAAGAGATGTACAGAAATTAGAGGTTATAAGTCAAATTATTCATGAAAGGTTATTTAATGTTTCACACATCATGGGACTCAAATTTTAGTCATGATCCAAGATGATATCGAAGGGAGTTTTTATTGATTAAACATTAGATTAAATAATAATTAATTTATACAGTAAAGAAGATAGAAGTTAGGCTATAAAGAAGTTACAGAGGTTGACTATTGGAAGTTATCGAATCATAGAGGAGTTATGGGATGTTATAATATCTCATCATAATGCTCATAGGTGATTATTTAATTCACATTTGATATCTCATATTATAATATGGGATCATATTTTATAGAATATTGCAAATTAGATCATATTTCATGACTATAAAATAAAGAGAAAAGTGAATAAGGGGGGTATTCACCATATAGTATATATGTATAATAGAAATATACAATGGAAGTGAGGAGAGGAATTCCAAAAAAAAGGTCTAGAAATTAGAAAATTAATAGATATAACATTATTTTTCAATGAAGAAGATATTCCAGAACTATTATGGAAAGAGGAAGAGGTTGTTTAAAGAGTTTTTTCTAAATTTTGAAGAAGCATCCCAGTGGACATCAATGATAGCCATATATACTTGATGAAACCATGAAAGTGGTACTGGTGAAGGGATATACATGTATATAAACTATATGGAGATACTAACCTAGATTAATTATAAAATGAGGTGGATGAAGACAATGAGTCGATAGTGAGCCTTAGGTGAAAGTGAGTCGACCCTAAATAATATATGGTTGTGAACTCAAGTATGAATGGACATATCTCAAGCCCCACCATTTTTTCATTATAGATAGTAGATTTTAGATCATTAAAACAATTTCAATATCATTCTCCATATATTATTCTACTGTGGGTGAACCAAATAAAAATCTATGCATCCTTTTTACTTTCTTCATTCATACAAAATGAGGGTAAAAGATAATTACATAATAACTATGGTAAAGGTATGGTCAAGTTAATAGATAATCAAATAAAGTAAGAAGATAAAATAGAAGAAAAAAAGTGTCACTCAAGGTCTAGAGGTTAATATAATATAAGGAAGTGATGTGTAAAGGAAAATTGTTAAAATATAAATAAGCATTGTATACCCTGATTCACCCCCCACCCCACCTCAAGGTATATCTCACTCTATGAACTTTTAGGAACAAAATAGTACAAACAATTTATTCATATAAGTCATATTTCTTAAGGATACATTATCTCCAAAGAATCTATAAGAATGTGTCTGAGGTTAGTTTGATATCAATGTAGACTTATTGCTTGGAATGAAACTCGAGGAAGCACACATTTTGCCTGATTCTACCATTTAGTTTCCATCTATTATTAATCTGTTTTGAATGAATTAAAGAATTTGTATGTGTTCATTGAATGATTTCAATGGTTACATCAATCATATGTAAATCATGGGAATTATTTTATGACATCCATTATGGTCATCACATTCTTCATTCAATAAACATGTTGAGGAGGCCAATAAAATGGAATGGGTTCCCTTATTTGTGTGTGTGTGCACAAGTAATGGTGATTTTGATCATCAATTTTATTTAAAAAAATTATAGCTCCTTTAGGTCCTAGTATGTTGTTTAGCATTTTTCAATGAAGGTGTTATAACCCGTTCAGTATACAAGGTCCTCAAGTTATGAACTTGGATTCATTATTAAATGTAACCACTCGGAGACAAGATGCATTGTTATATTGATTTGGTATAATCATCAATCACACTCCAAGGAATATAGAAACTACAATATTCATGATATAGGTACATTGTGTTCTTTTTATTTCACATTGATTTTTTCAACGATAGATCGCAAAATGGATTTTTATTCCATAGAAAACTTCATATGATGAGACATATAAAACCCATAAAATGGTACTTGGGTGAACAAATGGAGGATAAGACACTATTTTGGTAATGAAATTTTTTTTCCAAATTTTTTGAGAGTTTAAAAAGTTTCCCTAAAGTAGTCTCCAAGTGTAATATTATTAGAATGTGAATTTTTTATAAACGATTGGAAATTTCCAACAAGAATGTGAAACTTCAGACAACCTTTATACATGATGATCATATATTGGAAGTGATCATCTTCATATGTTGGTATTAATAGATCATACATAGGGATTTTTTAATAAATTTGTAGTAGGGAGTGTTCTATTCATTGTATTATGTGAGTGGATGTTATATCCATCATTGTAACTTACTTAATCTACCTGCTTTAGTGGTTAGGAAATGAATTTTGTGAGAGATAAGAGGTTATTGGGTTCAAATAGTGGTTTATCCATTAATCTTGGATGGCGGTGAAATTAGACAAAAGGCTGGTACCAACTATATAAGTGGGATGGTACCACTTTTATACATTTCCTATGACATGGAAAACAAATTTATATTTTATTTGATAATTTTTTGATTGAGATTATAAACAATTGTATCGTCTGATAATTATAATGATGGTAGTAATTCTCTCACATGTACATAGGTCTTAATTTTCTAAACCATTAAATACCTACAATGAACCAACCTATTGGGGTCCCATATAGACTTGTAGTAATTTGATCATGACACCCTAATTCTGCCTCCAATAGGCCATAGACTAGAAACTGGCACCAAGAAGACATAACAAACATATGGGGGCCTTATCCTAAACATCTAGTAGAATATTTCAACCACCAATCCAATAGAATAACTATAACGACATATGATATACAAGTACAACTAGAAGGTAAAAAATATGCATCCATAACTCTCAATCTCTGAGGAAAATAAGGTCATCACATCACATCATCACCAATATGAACTCTTCCTGCTCCTCAAGCTAACTAGAACTATTGAGCTCCGACTCTATAGAACTAGGTCTAAAAGGAGACCAACCTATAAATCATCTACATTGGCAAAACATGTGTATAATCATGGACCATTATGGGGTGAGTATAAAAATATAAAGTAGGATTCCCTAAAAACCAAAGGATAGTTGGGGAAAATATCAGCATACAAGTGGGGCCAAACTATATTACTATCCAATACAACCTAAGGCAAAACCATGTAGGATATAGAGCATCACTAAACTCCAAAATAATTTCACACCCTATTTAGAAAGGGGAAACTTTGGATAACCCAACTTTCACTCATCTGTAGCACAAAAATACCCCTATTGGAAATATATATATTGATCCAACAGTTTCATTTGATATCTCATTTATTTTCATGATCACAAACACCATGTGATTTTCCAAACACATTTCACTCCATAATAACCAAACCTGGTTAGCCACATGTCCTCAAGCACACCTCCTCGTATGCCAGAGGATTCTGACTAATAACGAGGTTCCATGGTGGAATAGTGGGGAGACTATATCCTCATGAACAGAGTGTAGAGCAACATTATAATAATATCAAACAGAAATGGAATCATATAAAATAACTGAGCAGTTGAATAATAAACATCCAATATATAAGTAGCCAAGTAATCTCATCTAACAGTACAATATACAATGATGGTAATGTCATGATATACAAAATATAGTAAAACTTGTGATAAGAATACAATTTAATACATGTATTAAAAGTAAAAAAATAACAAAAAGAAACTATCCCAAATAACATCATGATCCCAAATCTTGATCATGTGGTTCCATTCTCCTATGAAAAAATAAATCAAACATCTATAATTATGATATTTACCCTATCCCTAATTGAAACCATGAAGTCATTCCAAGAACCCAACAACTGCCTAAACATGGTTCAAGATAACACTCAATAGGGAACCAGAAAGAGTTTCTATAAATAGTCTTGTTCATGATTAATAATTGAAGAAGTATTTAGATATAATATGTGTAAAAATAAAACAATATAATTGATGTTATCTAGTCTATCAAATCTTACTGTGATCAAGTAACAAAATCATAAGGCTATCTGAAAATCATAGCAAGTGTCAAAATTTTTGGAATATGTCATGTAATAATGTATTAGTCCTACATGGGATATGGTATAAAGAGTATTAATGTCAAAGGAAACCATCTATGATATGTAAAGAAATTAATTAGATCAAAAAACTAAATATGTCCAAGGCATCCAAAAGGTCATCAAATCTAAGGATTAGAAATATACAAGGAATTATAAAGATGATTTAACTATATCCAAGGAGTTTACATGTATGATTAATCCTAATATGTCAATTAAACTAATTCAACTAGATCCTTGGAGTAGAAAAGTCTAATGCATCTGATTGTATCAAGATTTACTATTTTATTTCACCCTTATACAAATGTATTAAACTGGTTTTGTATTTAAAATTAATATTATAATAACAAATTTCACTTCATGATTGATTAAAAAAATTATTATTTTCACTATTAAAAAGGGCAATTTCACTTTTTTTGATAATTTCATGGAAGGATGAGGCAATTCAGAGAGCTCGCGATGATGCGGAAGGAAAATGGGTCAAACTACATGGAATCCCATGAACACATGTCCACTATTTTGCATGATACGAGCAATACTTGCATCCAAATGGGATAATATTTTGTAAACAAATCCATGCATCCATGGGATACAAATTTTATGAAGTAACCCAAGCCCAATTTTTTAATTAAAAGGCCCATCCAAACTGATATTTCCAATGAAATTAATCCACATAGGGTAAAAACTTTGCCTCTGTATTTTATAAATATCTCTTATTATAAGAAATATTTGGCCACCAAATTTGACTTAGAGATATAAATTTTGTTTTTAAACAACGTTTTAGTTTTGTCCAAAGTGATTTAAGACTTTCTGGCCATCCAAGACCATGGACCAAGAGGATTATCGAAATCAAGGTGCCCAAAACCACCTCTCACTTTGCCTATAAATGGGAACCTTGCGCACCCCATTTGGGAGATTGGCCAGGAGGCAATGTGCTGCCATTTTGGAGTCCCAAAGAATTCCTCTCATCATCCCTTTAATATCTGGAGGGAATAGTAATTTCTACTTCAACATATTTTTCTTTCTCCTCCCCCATGGATTTCTAAACCCCTTGTGATCACACGAGGAGGAACATGATGTAATCCTGATTATTTTTTTTGTAATATTTGAATGGTATTTTAAATTCTAGGTTTTTTGTTGTTTTTAATTATCCAATATTATTATTTAATTGATTTATTTATTTGTTTGTCTTGCATAACTCATATGATCATGTTTTGGGGTACCCTTTTATGTGATATTTCACACACCGTTCACAATTTCTTCCTTTCTCTTTTAATTGAGGTGTTTTTGTGGTTCATATTGATAAATTGAACTATCATAAACATTGTCAAGTCCATGTAAATTTATTTAATGGTATCATAAATAAATTACATACAAACCTGGAAATCACATCGAGTTCTTCATGTGTTGCCTTGGTGAGTTTTGGTTATGAATTCGAACACAAATCACTCAATCATCAGTGGTATCTGGTGAATCATTGTGTGTTTCTGACTGAACCCAATGAGATATCATATTATAAAATCAGAAAATTAGGTTTCTAGGCATTAAAACCCAATTATTTAAAGATCAAAACCCTATATATTGACGTGATTAAGGATGATCATCTTGAGACTTCATTGGGTTGATCATGTTTAATTACTTTTGTTAACTTCCACTGTGTTTTTATCACTTCCCTATTTATTTTGGAATATTAAATCATACAACCCCAAGTTTTAAAAATCCCATCCCCCTTATATTTTTATAATTTCAACCTTATTTTTTAATTAATGATATAAGGTTCTATTGTGAGATGACGTAGGGTTATGCTATGCTACATAAATTCTAGTAAACTAAACCTCTAATTTGAAACGCTTGGCCACGCGATCAAATTTTAGCACTGTTTCAAGGGATCCAAGATCATTTTTTTCTTTTAATATTTTATTTACTTATTAATACTTTCAATACCCCCCCCCCCCCCAGTTTATTGTTTTGTTTTGGTTTTTGTTTTAGATTTTTTGTTTTTGTGTATTATTTATCTCCCTCTCTCTTTTCTTCTTCTTCTCCATCTCTCATTCTATATTATAAAATTATATTTTATTTTCTCCTTTTAATCTTTATAAGTTCTTTTATGTTATCTTTATTTAATCATAAAAAGAAGAAAAAATACAAAAAAAAATTCATATCTTATTTGTATGACCCGATCAGAAAAAGAAAAAATTCTTGAATTTGACCCAAAAATTGAAAAGACACTTCACTCACAAATCAGGTCATATAGAGTAAGTCAATAAAGTAACATTGAGTAATAACTTGTGGAACCTTAATTGGTTCTAAACCTATCCAAAATTGAACCCAATCAAACCCAAGAAAACATGGCTATAAATAATCAAACCTTAAAAGAACTGACCACCCCAGATGTGGAGTACCAACCTGTGTACAACCAATATCCCAAGGAATAAACCAACTTTGAGATGAGATCATTCCTCATACGCCTACTTCTTAAATTACAGGGTCTTCCTACTGAGGACCCTGACAAACATCTCAAGGAGTTCAGCATAGTGTGCTCCACAATGAAACCCCAAAATGTATCTGAGAATCTCATTAAGTTTAGGGCCTTCCCTATCTCCCGTGATGGTGTGGCCTAAGACTGGTTGGATTATCTTCTTACCACAATTGGGGTCTATAATGAAATTAAAAGACACTTTTTAGAGAATTTATTCCCTACCTCCTAAACTAAATTAATTAGGAAATAAATCCGTGGCATTAGGCAATCACAAGTAGAGGCCCTTTATGAATGTTGGGAGAGATTAAAAAGACTTTTTTCAAGATTCCCCCACCACCATATTAGTGAAAAAATATTAATACAATACTTCTATGAGGGACTTATCCCCATGGATCATGGAATTATAGATGTTGCAGCTGGTGGTTCCCTTAGTAATAAAACTCCTTCCGCCGCTCGTGACTTAATAGCCAACATGCCTCAAAATGCACAACAATTTAATACAAGAGCGATTTCACCAACCCAAGGAGTTCATGAGATAAGTTATTCATCCCTAGAACAAAAGGTATATAATAAACTTGATCAAATTTGTACCCTTATAAGGAAATTATCTCAAGCACAAGTTAACTCGCACTCTTCTTCTATTCCATTACATTGTGGTATTTCTTCTGATAACACTCATTTTTCTGACCAGTGCCCGAAACTTTAGGATTCATCTGAGTCTCATGTAGTAGTATTCCTTGGGAATCCTTTTCAAAAATTACAACCCATAAAGTAATAACTATCCAGGACAAATCCAAACCTCAGGTGGAATTCAAAACTATAATACAAACAAGGAGGAAACCCATGCTACCCAAAGAAGAATTGGTATCAACAAGTCCGAGGTATGAAACATTCTTATCCTACAATATCTCAAAACAATCCTTATCCTAAAAAATATAAACCAAGACTCGAAGAAATGGTGAATAAAATGGAAACCTAGAACCTCCATTTCTAACAAAACACACAATTATAAATTCAATACCTACGAACTCAAGTGGGAAAATTGAAAAACACCATTGGAAATATTAATATACAAGGTTCTGGAAAACTACCATCCCAACCTATTGATAATCCAAAACACAAAGGTAATGTTTGTGAAATAACACTTAATGGTGGTAAAGAAGTTTCTTCTTACAATGATTCTACTGAAAACATATGTCCCCCTCTTTAAAAATCTCCTTCCCTACCATTAAAAAAATATAACATTGAAAAACCAAACAAAAATACTAAAAAAAATTCATTAAGGATTCCACTGAACAAACCATTCCTCTTTATTTCCCCCAAATACTCTCTAAATATAAGAAAATATTTAATAATGAGATTCATAAAGAGATAATGGATAGATTTAAAAAGGTACAAGTTAAAATTATTTTATTGGATGCAGTTAAACATATTCCTTGTTACGCCAAATTTCTTAAAGAACTTTGCACTCATAGATTAAGGTTGAAGGGGAATGAGAGAGTAAACCTATAAAATAATGTCTCAGCCTTGATTAAACTAGTAATTAAAATAAAGTTCAAGGATCCATGAACATTCATGACACCTTTCCCCATAGGGGAGATATTATTTTCATATTTTATGCTAGATTTAGGCACTTCAATTAATTTAATTCCTTAATCTGGGTACACTTCATTACTGGTTGGAGAGCTTCAATCGATAGGAATCATAGTAAAACTTTTCAAACAGATCACAACACACCCATTAAGAGTGGTTGAGGACATCCTTATAAAAGTAAATAATTTCATATCCCCTCCAATTTCTGCATTCTTGAGATGGAGGATACCAGAACCCAAGGACATTCTCCTCTCAAACTTGGGATTCCATTCCTCAAAACAATAAAGAAGATCATAAATGTTCATGGAGTTTGGTTGATAAAAGGTAAGTTTTAACATTATTTAATCCATGAAACACCCCATTGAAGAGTACTCCACTCTTCCTATATATTCGATGGAAGTACACTCTAACAAAACACACACACAAAAATCTCTCCTTGACCCATACTCTGATTTATTTTTCTCTACTTTAGCCCAGGATGATTTGATTTTCGATTCATGTTTTGAGTGTTGTGTGGGTTCTAAAAAGTGTAAATTTTGTTCTTTAATTGATGAGTGTGTTCATTCTGAGGTACCCATGACCATCAATGATTCTGAAAATCTCATTTCAATAGATTCTCTATTCTTGGAAAATAAACATGAAGAGATAGATAGTTTCATGGACCTCACTCCCCATAAATCCCTTCCCTCAATCCAAAAACCATCGGTGATGGAATTATAACTACTTCAACCTAATTTAAAATACACATATCTTGAGGGTATTGACCATATTCCCATAATTGGTGGTAATAACCTCTCTCTATAGTAGGAATAAAAACTAATTGACCTTTTAAGAGAGTGTAAAAAAGGTGATTTGATGGACTTTGGAATATATACTCAGGATTATCCCATATATTTGTATACACCATATACTTTTGGATGATGAGGCTAAGCCTGTAAGGCAGTCTCAACACCGGTTGAATCCCACTCTCTTTGAAGTGATAAAATTAGAAGTTAATAAATTACTTGTTGCTATGATAATTTATTCTATATTTGATAGTAAATGGGAGAGCCCAGTTCAAATTATGTCTAAAAAATGGAATAGTAGTAGTTTCTAATGAAAAGAACGCATTTGTTCCAACATGTGTGCAAAACAGTTTGAGATTCTGTATGGACTACCATTGACTGAATCAAGCCACGAGAAAGGACAAATTTACTCTACATTTCATTGACCAGATGTTAGAAAGATTGGATGTTAAGTCCCATTATTGTTTCTTTCATGGCTATTAAAGTTATTATCAAATCCATATATCCTCTGAGGATCAAAAAAAGATGACATTTACTTTTCCATTTGGAACATTTACGTACAGAAGGATGCATTTTGGTCTATGTAATGCTCCTAGTACTTTTCAGTGATGTATGTTGAGTATTTTTTTTGCGAACCTAGATAATTTCATGGAAGTTTTTATGGATAATTACATGGTTTATGGAACTTTTTTTGATGACTATTTGGATCACCTAGGTTCTATATTCTATCGTTTCATAGAAAAAGATCTTGTATTAGATTATGAGAAGTATCATTTCATAGTTGAATTGGGGATAGTTCTTGGGAATGTTATTTCAAAATAGGTAATTCAATTGTATAAATCAAAAATTGAATTAATTTCAACCCTTCTATATCCAAATTGTGTTCATGAGATGAGATATTTCTTGGGTCATGCTAGTTTTTACCAATGATTTAGTAAAGTCTTTAGTAAGATCGCACTTCCCCTATCTCGATTGTTGAAAAAAAAAATCTGAATTTATTTTTGATAAAAATTGTGTATATACTTTTAATTCACTATAAATGAGTCTCACATCACCTCTCATCATAAAACCACCAAGGTGGGATCTCCCATTTGAACTTATGTGGGATTCCTATAGCTTTGCAGTTTGGGTAGTTTTGTCACAAAGGGTTCAGAAGGCTCTTCATTTCATTGTCTATGCCTCACATACCCTTGACCCTACCCAGTAAAACTAAACAACCACTAAAAAAGAACTTATTTATATTGTGTTTTCCTTGGAAAATTCCTTTCATATCTTATTGGGTCAAAATCATTTTCTTTTCTGATCATGTTTCCCTTCCCCTCCTCCTAAGGAAACCTGAAGCAAAGCCTTGCCTCATCCGGTGGATGATCCTCCTCCAAAAGTTTGACCTTGAGATTAGAGATAATATAGGAGTGGAAAATGTGGTAGCTGACCACATTAGTAGGATGTCCCCACCACTGAACCATCATGTTTACTCACCCATCCCCATTGTAGAATTCTACACTCATGAGAACCTTTGTGATGTTGTGGACCTTACCCCCTAGTATGTGAACATTATGAATTTTATAGTAGCATCTATGGTCCCCATTGATTTCATCACTTTATAATCCCAAAGACTAAATCATCATTCTCAATGGTACATTTGGGAATACCCATATTTGTGGAGAATTTGTAGTGATGAATTTGTTCGTCGGTGTGTCCCAGACTATGAGTTCACCTATGTTTTGACCTTCTACCCCACTTTGTATTGTGGGGGTCACTTTGGATCTAAACTTACGACTTGAAAGGTCCTTAACTCAGAAATTTATTGGATAACATTATATATATATTCCCATCAATTTTTTAAGTCATGTACTCAATGTCAAGAAACATGTAATATCTTCAAGAGGAATGAAATGCCCCAACTGCCTATGTTATTTTGTGAGATCTTCGAGGAATAAGACATTGACTTCATGGAGCCTTTTTCCAAATTCATTTGGATTTGTGTACATCTTATTGAATGTTGACTATGTATCTAATTGGGGGGAAGTAAAGCCCCCCAGGACCGATCACTCTTAAGTGGTTTTTGATTTTGTGAGGTCCTAAATTTTTAGTCGGTTTGTTTACCGAGATTCATCATTAGTGATCAGGGTTCACATTTTTTCAATCGTAACATGAAAAAAAAATTTCGTAGGTATGGGGTTCTTCATAAACTCTCTACAGCATATCACCCCCAGAATAATGGACAAGCATAAATCTCAAATCCGAAAGTTAAGCGGATCTTGGAAAAGTTTTATAACCCAATAGAAAAGATTGGATTTCGTGCTTGGATGACACACTTTGGGTGTACCATACACCTTTTAAAACCCCAATCAGAATGTCACTATATAGGATTGTGTTTTGAAAGGCTTTTCACCTTATGATAGAGGTATAGCACCATGCATATTGGTATGTTAAACAATCTAATATGAGTCTCTCAGATGTAGGTAAGGATAGGAAGTTACAGATTTAAGAGTTAGAAGAAATTTTATGTGATGCATATGAGAACTCTAGAATATATAAAGAGAATACAAAGGCTATACATGATGGGATGATTCATCAGTATAAATTTCATATCTGTGAGAATGTTTTAATGTATAATTCTAGGCTAAAGCTCCACCAAGGTAAGCTACATTCTAGATTACTTGGTCCTTATATTGTTACTCATGTTTACCCTTTTGGTGTTATATAGGTTTTTCATGAGAAGAGTTGACAGAGGAAATACAATTGATAGATGCCACATATGACACCACATAGCAAGTTGTCCCTTCTCCCTACCTTTATTTACTTGTCTATTTATTGAAAATACTTTCATTGAGAACAATTAATTTTTAGGTGTTGGGGAGGGTGAAATGTCATAGTTTGGATTTAAAAAATGAAAAAAAATGTGTTTCATTTTTTATTTATTTTTCATTATTTTGTGTTTTTAGATAAACATTGATCTTAAAAAGAATATAAAAATTTATTTTTCATTCTTGACTTGATTATGCGGAAAATTCCATTTTTTTTTTGGAAAAATGTTTTTCAAAATAATGTTTATATAGAATCTTTTTCTAGAATTTTTATTTTCAAATAATTATTATGTGTTTAATGGATTTTCGAATCCCATGCCTCATTTACACTCACAAATATTTCAATCCCTTACCCGAGAGGCATTTTAATCCCTTTATTACATATTCTTCCTCTTAATAAATTTCTTGAGAGTCTTAGGTCATATAGAGAAACTATAATTTTCCTTGATTCTATTTGAATCCATAAGATTCAAGTATTCTACATTCATTATAGTGAAAATCGTTCATTGAAAATACCTTTGTACAATTCACCTTTATTTCCAGCCACCTTGACATGTTATCCTTCTTAAGGCATACAGACCGTGAAATGCCTGTTAGGTAGCCACATTAGAAGCTAATTTATCCCTAACTACCCATATCTTGTGTATATTCTTGTTTTATTTTCAGTAAGTGTGGATAAGAGGGTTTTTCCATGGGAATTCGAGGGAGAGAATCATTGTTATGGGGTGATATAAAGGGTGTGTACATTTTCCTTGGAAAATGGGTTCACAATCCATATTGCATCATTTTTTTACACATGTTTCCCTATTTATCTAAAAAAACTATATATTAAAAAAATATTGTTCTTTAAATCGGTAAAAAACATAACAAAATAATAAAATGGAGAAAAGAGTGTGTTTAATCATTATTATTCACTGCTTAGTTATGACCCACACAAATGGAAAATGGGGATAGTCAGTTGGAGGAGATATAATTTGTGAGGGGTTGAGTGCGAACATTAATTGTGAACACTTGATGAATTTTGAAAAAAAATTATGTAAGAGATTAAAAACTCCTCTTCTATCTCATATTTTTAAACATTAAATCCTACCAACCCTTGAACCTCAGAACAACCTGTTGAAAGTTCTCTTGAGTATCACACTAGTTTCTGTCGGTAGAGAACTGAGAATCTTGTAAAGCATATGGTGAGATCATATGAACTTAGATAAAAGATCATAACTCCACTTTTATATATTCCTTGAGTGAAGAGGAAAAATATCTATGTGAGGTAGTTTGTGATATGTTGTATGGGTGAACAAATGAAGTTGAAAAATTTTGAATGTGAGAGAAGAAAAATGATAGGACAATGGATTCCATAAATGAGACATGATGAATTTCTTTTGAAAAGAATCCTGTATGTTTTCACACCTTTTATTTTTGGAATGTGACATCATTATGATATTATACTTTGCCTAGGATTTCAATGTTAAGGTGTGGGGGTGTTATCGTATCATGATTCACTATTTTATTTCACCCTTATACCAATGTATTAAAATGGTTTTGTGTTGAAAATTAAAATTATAATAACAAATTTCACTTCATAATTTATTAAATAATTTTTTTTATTTTAAAAAACTAAATTTCACTTGTTTTGATAATTTCATTAAAGGTGGTGGTGATTCTGAGAGCTCACGATGATGCAGAAGGAAAATCGGCCAAACTTCATGAAATCCCATGAACACATGTCCACTATTTTGCATGTTACGAGAAATATGTGCATAAAAATGGGGTGAAATTTTGTGATCAGATCCATATCTTTGTGTTCTACAAATTTAATATAGGAACCTAAGCCCAATCCATCCATTAAAAGTCCCATATGAACTAATCTGTCCAATAAAATGAATCAGCAAGGGGTCAAAACATTGCCTCTATATTTTTTCAATATCACATATTATAAAAAATATATATCCAAAAAATTTGAAATGGAGATAAACAAGGTTCCTTTCAACAACGTTTTAGTTTTTTCTAAAGTGATTTAAGACTGTCTTACTGTCCAAAACCATGGACAAAGAAGATTATTAGAATTAGGGTTCCCAAAACCACCTCCCACTTTGCCTATAAATCGACACCTTGGACACCCCATTTGGGGGTTCGTCCATGAGGCAAGGTTCTACCATTTTCGAGTCCCAAATGAGTCCTCTCATAATCCCTAGAATTTTCGGAGGCCATGTTAAGTGATACTTCAACATATTTTTCTTCCTCCCCTCCCATAGATTTCTAAACCCCTTGTGATCACCCGGGGAGGAACGTAATGTAATCCCGAGAATTGTTTTTATAATGTTTGAATGGTAATTTAAATTCCAAGTTTTTGTGTTGTTTTTCATCATCCTATATTATTATTTAATTTTTTATGTACTGTTATGTTGTGATCAACTCATATGATCACATTTTGGGGTACCCTTTCATGTGATGTTTCACACAACGTTCACCATTTCTTCCATTCTCTTTTAATTATAGTGTTTGTGTAGTTCATATAGATAAATTGAACTCTCATAAACACTATCAAGGCCATGTAAATTTATTTCATGGTATCATAAATAAATAACATACAAACCTAGATAGAACATTGAGTTCTTCATGTGTTTCCTTGGTGAGTTTCGGTTATGAAGTCAAACACAAATCACTCTATCATCAGCGGTATCCGGTGAATCATTGTGTGTTTATGAATAACCCTAAGAGGTATCCTAGTATAAACTCAGTAAAATTATGTTTTTAGTTGTTACAAACCAACAATTAAAATATCTAAACCCTATCTTGAAGTGATAAAGGATGAGCATCACGAGACTTCCTTGGGTGGATCACATTTAATTACTTTTTTTAACGTCCACTTTGTTTTTATAACACTCCTATATCTTTTAGCATATTAAATCATAAAACCCCAAGTTTTCAAAAATACAATTCTCCTTATATTTTTATAATTACAACCATCTTTTTGAATTAATGATCAAAGGTTCCATTTAAAGACGACCTAGGGTTTCTTCAATACTACATAAATTCTAGTGTACTAAACATCTAATTTGATGCACCCGACAACAAAATCAGCATCCAAACAAGACATGAAAATTGTATCCAAGCAGTTGAAATGTACAAAGAATCCTAATATGATTTTTAGATGCAAGAATTAGAAATTTATAAGGCATCCTATCAAGTTTTGTAAATTGGATCCAATGATTAAACATTTCTAATGCATCCTAGTAAGTAGGATCCATAGAGTAGAAAATTCCATGGTATCCAAATATGGTCCCTAGATCCAAGGATTAGTAATTTACAAGGCATCCAAACAAATTCATTCACCAATTCGTTTACTATTCATTTTATCATTTCACTAATCCATTCATGATCATAATAAATCAAGGAATTATCCATTTTATACCTTTGAATTACAATTTGCAAGGTTCCATAAGGTGTTCACAACCTTTTACAATTCACTTTAATACCACGTTAAATTATCAATTATACAATGTGAGATCATCACACCCTGAGGGTGGAATAGACATGAAAAAATGTGTAGAACCCACTCAATGGGTGGTTTGGGTTGAGGTCAACTACCTCCAACCATCTATAAGGGATTCAATTCATGTCTTGGACATGGATTTATCATTTAATTCAAGTTTCAATTAATTTAGAAGGCATTTCCCAAAAGGTATACTATGAAGTATATCAGCAATAAGCTATAAACAATGAGACATTATAGGAAAAGTTATATACCACCTAACTCATCTTGTTAGAGGAACACTCATCCAGTATTGGCTCTGATTTTGATCAGAATAAGAAGAAAATGTAATAATAGATGAACACTTTGAAAATAGGGCATAAGAGCCTACACCAAAATAACACTGCCAATATCAAGGAAAATAGAGAATAGATAAAGAGGAATAGAGTACTCACAGGCATAGATTCAACTAGATGAATGGCTCTTGAATCAGATTCTAGATGGTGAAATAGGATCAAATCCTACCTTGAAGTCTTAAAGGTATCTCAAATGGTAAAGAATCCACTAGAGGAAAAGTGAAAAGGAATTATGTTATAAGAATTTGTAAAGGTGATATGGTAATTTGAACCAAAAACACTAGGTCGCATTGTTTGTCTACATGGTTGGTCAAACCATGTGCTCACCATGCACCCTTCAATGTCAATGGAGGGATCTCATATGGTTCATGTGCATGGTTTGGGAAAACATGTGAAAACTGTGTGATTTTTCTCTGCTAAAAAATACATGTGGCTCTTGTGGACATGAAACCTGGGTCACATGGTTAAGGAAAACAATACACCCCCTATTGTGAACTAAAAATCCATATACAGTTTCCTTAAACCATGCACCTTGGGTCGCACGGTTTCTACTAACCATGCAGCTGAGTTATTTCCTCAAAAAATGAGCCTTTGAGCTCCATACAAGCCTCAGACACCCTCGAAACTCTAGTGACCTCATTATGAATTTTAATTAGGTAAAATATAATTAATTAAACTAGAAAATAAATGTTATATACCTCAAATAAAATATTGGTTATTACAATATTTTCCCCTTAGAGAAATTCATCCCCAAATTTCTCTCACAAGGGTGACAAAGTATTGTCTGAGATTAACTCCAGCCACCGGGCATGTACGTAATCCTCCCACTCTTAGGTCTCATCTTGTAGATGTTCATTATACTGTAGCACCCGTACCAGAGAAACTAGACATCCTTGGAAAAACATTGTGCCATAATTAATAATATAGATAGGATTCTCCTCAAAGGGCATATCTTCCTCCAATTTGAACTCATCAGGATAAAGAATATATGATGGATACAAATGATATTAGTGAATATGAGATCCATGGAATATGACATGCATTCCTTAGTGCCTCTGAGGTAACTACAACTAATAAGATATCGGCCCAAATCTCTCCAAAAACTCAAAGGTCTCAACATAAATAGGTAATTTCTTCCCTTGTTTCTGAATCCATCTATTCCCCAGTCCACATGTAACTCATAAGAAAAACTGACTCCCCACCTCAATCTCTAGTGGTCAATGGTGGAAAACAGCATATGAATTCTATCTAGATTGAGCTATAGACATATGCTTCCAAATAAGTTGAACATGCTCTAAGGAATCCTAAATAAGATGAGGATCTAGTAGAACTAACTATCCTCTTCTAACCAGTACAGGGGTGAATATAACGGCCTACCGTATAAGGCCTCATAAGGATCCATCTATATGGTATAATGACCATACCTTTTCTTAAATTACAGCTACATCATTTTGAATATAAAAAAAAATAATAGTGTTACAAATCTCGGATCCAAAGTTTTAGTGTCTTAGGAAAATTAGGACCATACATAAATTTTACATAATAAAACATTAACATATATTTAATTCCTTGTTCTCTATCTTTTTATTGGCCCTCTTGTTCTCCTTAGTACAAGTATACATCGGAAGATATACATTAAAAAGTGGTGATCTAAAATCCCATTAATAGGATAGATAATAACATGAATCAATATAACATGGGTGAGCATAATCAAAACATAATAATCATATCATCATCATGATCATGAGATGAAATGTTAGATAAAGACATGGAATATGGAAACTCTTAAAAATGAAATATCATGTCTTAATGGTCAAATACCATACATAGTTTTGAACAAGGCTAGAATCTTGTTCATTAATTTTTACATTTTCTCATGAGATACATCACATTATCCAATGCATTGGAGCACTAAATAATTTCAGGAACACCCATCACATTATAACATTTACATGCGCTATATAATTCTCAGTGCACCCATCACATCATAACATTTACATTATCATTCATGCCATATAGAATGTATATAAATCTTGGACATAAAATAATCCATATAAAGGAATGTGTTTAATTTAATAAATCATACATTCATAAACATTGGATTTAACAAGATAAAAAGGGTACAAGATTCTTGGTATCAATCTTTATTAAAGAAGAATCAATCTCAGGAGAAGTAAAAGATGCATTTTTTAATGAAGAGTTCTTTTGGAAAAATATTTTCATTTGTCATAAAATAATATTTGAAACATGAATATACATGAAAATAAAATAGAAGGAAAAGGAAATGATATATATAGAAAAATAAAGGAGCATCCATATTGAAAAGGGAGTGAAAGGGAGAAAACCCAAAGGAAGAGAGTTGGGTTCGAGAATTCACCTTACCATATGTATGAATGCTTTCTTCACTTTAATATCTTGAATAATCAAATTAAATTAATTAATTAACAAATAAATATCCTTTTATAAATTAATTTGATTCATTATATTTTTATTAAGTTAATTTATGGGCTTTTTGATGAGTTATAGAGATAAATTTCATCGTTTGGGAGTGTTCATTTTCTTGGTTTTTGTGATTGGTTCACTTGTATATAAGAATAAAAGTTCATGTACAATTGGAATAATTTTAAAAAATTAAAATTATAGGTTATTAATGATCATCCATAAGTTTACATGGTTATACGTATCATTGTTTTTATATGGTATGAGGATGAATCATTAGACAAGCCATTAGTGATAATCGTTTAGATTATTATAGTGGTTTTTAATCACAACAGACTCATTTTGTTTTATCGTTTAGTATTATGTAAATATATTAATTCCAGAAAAAAAAGGGTTATAACATGAACTTTAAAATATTTTTTAACCATTAAAATAGTTTCATGACCAGCATCAAAAATGATAATGTAAAATGAAAATAGGTCATCCATAAAGGCGATAAATCAACACCTCACAAACGATGATTTTATTTTAAGAATAAAAGGGAGAGGAGAAGGGGTTTGATGGTGGATTATTCCATTAGAATAATAAAATTCCAGTATATGTAAGCTAATGGAGTTATCATCTCATTTTTATGAGTGGAGATGAGGATAAAATAATAAATGAACAGAACTTGAAAATAAATTAAAAAAAAAAGAGGATTTTACCTCTTAAATCCTTCTCCTTGAGAACCACCTTAGGGAAAATGGTTTGGTCTTTTGATGAGACCAAGATCCTCTGGACATGAGGGAGGGGATTGATAAGAGTATTGGGTAGAATTCGGAAAATTCAAAAATCTTGGAAGGTGTGAGTAGAAGAGGTGATGAGGGGTGGTATTTATAGGAGAGGAGGGGGGTGTTTTCTCATTATTTTATTCATTAGTTTATTATTTTGGATCAAGACTATGAATAGTTTGAAAATTATCCCTAAATATATTAAAATAATTAAGGGAAGTTTGAGATTATGGTTCTTACATTATCAATGACTCATGTAATGGTTTATTTAACTTGTAATGTATATATATCGTAAATTACAGTATTTTGCTATTCAAAAAAATTCATGTATTTCTGAAAAATACCAAAAATTAACCCTAAACATTTTTTAATCGTTATAGTTAAAAAATGACCTCCATTTTATTAAAATAATTTTCTAATGATGAGAAATTTAATTTGTAATTAAAACCATCATTTACTAAGAAAATACATATTTTAAAATTATAACTATTTTTATAACACTTTAAAAAATTAGTTAAAGTCTCATAAAAATATATTATAATAATAAGAAAATAAAATATTAATTTATGAATCAATTTTATGAAAATAAGTTTTCTTTTAAATATTTATATTAATTATAAAATTATAAATAAACATTTATGTTTTATAAAAATACCAACACCTGATTAATAATTTATAAAACATTTATTTACTTATACTGTGATATAATTATATCATATTTTCATTTATGTGATGTCTAAATTTTTTTAACACTTTCATAGATGAGGTTCCTATTCCGTTAGTTGAATTATTATACAAAATGGTTACGTTACTATTCCAAAGGTCAAGTTACTATTCCATAAGAAGAGGTTCCTTAACTTCTAGAAATACCTCTTATTTCATTCATTCTACATTTACAAAGTTTGTATTGTGTTCTCAAAGTGATTTTTTGTGGTTTATACTATATGACATAATTATAAGAAGGTAATTTCCATTGATAAGATTTTGGGTCTTTACATATGGTCTCTTAGAATCTATTATTATAAGAGGACTTAGTAAAAAATACTTTTTTATACCAAGAACATATAAATTCAAGGACGTATGCTTAGATAATGTTCTCAAAAACCTATATAATATGCTCGGGTTATAGGTTATAGGTCGTACTCAGTAGTATCGGTGAACCCAGTACCCTCTACAACCCCAACCAGAACCATGAAATGAAATGAGTGTCTTTTCCTGATACAATATAACGTGGAACCCCATGGAGGAATACAATCACATAAATGTAGAGCCTCTTTAACCAATCCATTGAATGAGTATCTTGAAAATGAAGAAAATGGGAAACCATTTTCAACCTTTCTATGATCACCCATAAAGCACCACTGCCCCGTGGTGATCTAGGAAGTCCCGTTATGAAATCCATGGTAACATAATCCTATTACCACTTAGGAATATGTAATTGATATAAAATATCAGCTGGTCATTGGTGTTCTTCTTTCACCTACTAATAGGTGGCATGCTACTTAATTAACCCATTTATCTCTCACTTTATCCCTAACCACAAGTATTGATGGCATAATTCATGATGCATCTTGGTAATATCGGGATGTACAACCCATATAAAGACATAGAAATCTCACACAAACTCCTCTAAAAATTTATCAAGAACCCAAAAATGTTTTTGGATGTACAAGATCGCATCCCAATCAATAGCCCAACTAGGTGGTAAGTCATCACCTGCAATGCTCTCCCATAGGACCAAGAAATCAGCATCTGATAATTGTATCAAACATACTTTATCCAGAATAGTGAAATTCGTTGTTAAATATGAGATAGAATTATAACTACAACTATCATACACCTCCAAGTGAATCTCTTAAAACAAATTCATAAGTTCCCACTCGTTATTGGCCTCCTGAACTATCTATATCTTAGTCTTCCTGCTTAGTGTATCAGAAACTACATTATATTTCCCATGCATATAGACAATCATAAAGTTTAAAGACTTAAGGTATTCAACACACCTTCATTTCATTATACTAAATTCATTCTCTATAAATTTGTACTTGAGGATTTTGTGGTCTTTGTATAGCACAAAATCCTCTCCTAGTAAATCATCCCTCCCCTAGTGCAAGTCATGTACAACATTAGCTAAATAGAGATTGTGTGTTCGGTATTTCTTCTCATGTGGACTCAAATTATGAGACTCATACACCATGTGTAACATCCCAACTCGGGTTCTACTAAATGGTGCCCCAATCTGGTTGGTCACACGCCCTCAAGCATTCCTCCCCTTATGGTAGAGGGTGTCGACTAGGTGTGAGGATCTGGTAAATCTGCCATGGGGAGACTATACCCTCTTTTATTAGAGTAAAACACCAAAGAAAGAAAACAAAAATTAACAAGTTCATAACCACATAAATAACCAGAACAATACCAAGTCACATGATAGTCAAAAGAGGAAATACAATACCCAACTGAAGCAGAAAGCATGTTATCATAATGCAAGTGTCAAGTGTATACAATAAAACTGAAAATAAAGACACAACGACTCCCAATAGGGTCCTAACCCACGTTCTACCCCCTCACCAATGCTCCATTCCCAAACAGAAACCTATCCTAGTGTCTTGCCCTTATCTTGTCCTCCAACAACAAAGTCTGCTCGGGTGCTGATCAGGAGGCCCGAATAGGGTCTGAGTACAACTCAGTAGGCCACCACCAATAGTGTCTAAAACAATTTCAGCCAAAATATAGTGTATGAAACCCTATAAGTAAATAAATACAATGCATAATTAAAGAGTTATCACATTTTCATTTATTCTTAACTTATCACATTAAACTCGATTTTGATCCATGTCTCTATTTCAACTCACAATTCATCATTATCATTAGTTTGGTGTGGAATGCCGATTCTAACACTAAACATCACAATCAGTGTAGATCACCATGTATCACACCCCACATTCTCAACCATTGTAGATCTCCATGTCTACCACTCGACCTCACAAGCACTTGTATCAACTATAGGTGTAAAATGCCATGTCTCACGCCCCAAACTTCTCAATTGGTCTAAAACACCATTTCTAGCACCCATTTTATCAATCATTCACAAAATTTATTAATTTATCATAATTAACCACGCCAATACCTTACTAATCCAATTATTAGTTAAACATATTAAATACCATTAGTTAACCCAAAAACTAACTAAGTACACAACCCATTAATTAATTCATCAATTAATTAATCAATAAACAAAAATCTTATTCCATGATTAATTCTCCACAATTAATTATCCAAACCGAATATCAACTTGTCATAATTAATCTCACAATTAATTATCTGAATCAACATCATGGTATATAATTAATTCACCATTAATTATCTCACATAGCCAAACATCATCTCATAATTAATTCACCCTAATTAATTATCTCAAACCCAACCACTTTCTATATTTCAATTACAATATCCCAAATCATAAACAATTCCACCAAATCAATCATATATTTGGACATCCCCCTAGCCCCATGGTTCAATCATCCATTTAATCACCAAGGCAACCACAAGTCAATTCCACATTCCTAATTACTCCAATTTATGAAATCAATTATCAAGGGAAGCTAAAAAATCAATAATCTCACATACACATATCAAATCTGTGACTATTGGAGTTAGAATTATACCACCTAACATGGTTTGTTGATAGATGTTTTCCCTACAAAAATCCCCAAAATCTGAACAGCACAATGACGTCGATCAAGATCCAGATCAAAATCCCTAAACCCAAAATTAAGATCAAAGGAATAAATATCTTTTAACTCTAGATTTATATCCAAAATCCTAGATCTAGATCAAAAAACATAGGTTTAGATCTATGGAAAAAGTGGGGATCTTTCATGAGAAGATCAAATAAAGATAATGGAAATAATGGAACAAGCAACAGTATGATATCCACTTACCAGGATGAGAGAGGATCTTCAATTAGGGCTTTAGATCTCAAAGAACTGTGTTTGAATCACCTTGGAATCCCTCCATAAGGCTCTAGGATTTCCTAGAATTCATCAAGCCTAAGGCTAGGTAGAAATAGATGGGTTCTGGTGATTTAAAAACTAATTTTCAGATAATAAAAACTCATACACATAGTTTCCTGGGTAGGGGTGCATGGTTAGGGTAAATCGTGCACTAACCATGTCGACCCTCACTGCGTAAGGTTGCACAATTACCTGGGTTTAGGCGCACAGTTTTTCAAACCATTAATAAACCATACATAGACCTATGACCGTTAATTTTTATTAAAAACTCACCCAAAAACACCCCAAGACACAAATCCAAAAGAAAAGGTACATAAAATTTTAAAAAAAGTACATGAAAATGGGCCCGAGATGACTTCATAAAAGGTAAGGATCTTATAATCTCTCCCCTTTATAATAGATCTTCCTCGAGATTCACTCCTGAACTTCACTAAGATTCTGATCTGAAAATATTGGTCCATTTAGCCCTCATTTCTACTTCTCATTCCCAAGTTTCCTCCTACACATTTCTATGTTTCCATAACACACGAACTATCAGCACGGTCTTTCCGCAAAACATTTTCTCACTGCGATGCAACACATGTATCGGATACTCCTAAAACGACGCATCTAACTCGAGGTCAACATTATCCACATTGATCACATGATATGGTTTGGTTTGATACCATTGTAGTTGTGACACATGGAAAACATAATGTATAGGATTTAATTTCTATGGAAGGGCCAATTGGCATGACACTGGCCTGATTCTCTCCACTACCTTAAATGGTTCTATAAACTTGGGCACCAACTCTCCCTACCTCCATATCCTGTGGTGACCCAACATAGGTGACACTCAAAGGAATACATGATCATGCTCTGTAAACTCTAGGGTTCATCACTATCTATCAGCATACAACTTCTATCTACTCTGATTAGTAGTCATATATTATCAAATCAACTGCACCATTTTCAACGTCTCCTTCACAAAACTCAGTCTCAACAACTCTAACCCACCCAACTCCATCCAGCATAGCGGTGATCTACAATTCCTACCATAAAGTGCCTCATATGGTTCCATCAGTATAGTTTTCTGATAATTATTATTATAGGTGAACTCCACTAAATACAAGTACTTCTCCCAAGAACCAACAAATCCAAGCACACATTCCCAAAATATATCCTCTAATACTTGTATGGTATGCTTTGACGTCCCATCTGTCTGTGGGTGGAAATCCATACTCAACAAAACATGTGTGGTAAGCACTTTATTCAAGCCCTTCCAAAAGCTTGAAGTAAATCATGAGTCATGATCTGAAACTATAGTCTGTGGCACCCTTTGAAAATGGACTATCTCCTAAACATATAGTTCTCCCAACTATAATACTATAAAGGTTTTCCTTATAGGTAAGAAATATGTTACCTTCATCAGTCAATCCACAATGACCCAAATAGAATCATTCTTCCTAAATTTCTTTGGAAGATCTACCATAAAATCCATAGTCACATCGTCCCACTTCTATTCCGGAATAGGAAATAGCAACAACAGACCTATGCTGATAGGTTAGACATCTCATCATGAACCATTCTATTTTCTTTTTCATGCCCAGCCACCAAAACTGTCATCGTAGGTCATGATACATTTTTTGTCACCCCAGGATTCACCGCCCACTTTGAGGCATGAAATTCTAGCACGAGTTCCTCTAGTACTCATAGGCACAACAACGCGATTTTTCACATAGATGATCTCATCCTCATCTACCATCCAGTCTAAATGTGTCTCCCCACCTTAAAGGATTTCCCTCAAGGCTAAGCACTTCTGATCCTCATACTTCCTATCCCTAATCCGACTCAAAAGTGTAGAATTTACTGTGACTGAAGCTAGAGTCATTTTCTCTTGACTCTCCTGAACCACCACCTTCATTTCCTCCAGCAAATTAATTATCTTCCCCTTCACTCTCGACTCATGTACCAATTGAGTCTGAGTTTTCCTGCTCAAGGCATCGGCCACACTATTCCCCTTTCTAGGTGTATATGCCAGTTCAAAATCAAAGGACTTCAAATACTCTACCCATCTTCATTGTTGAAGGTTAAAGTTAATCTATAAAAATATATTCTTCAATATTTTTCAATCTTTAAAAACAAAAAACTTTTCACCCAAAAGATAGTGTCACCAACAATTAAGAGAATAAACCACTACTGACAAATCGAGGTCATGGTTGGGGTAATTCCATTCATGTGGACTCAAATATCGAAACCCATAAGCAATGACTTGATCCCTTTGCATCAACAAAGCTCTTAGTCCTATCTCGGATCCATCACAATACATTTTTTACTCCTCACCTAAAACAAGTAAGATCAAAATTAGTGCAGATGTCAAGTGCTTCTTCAAATATTGGAAAACATTCTCACATAATTTTATCCATTTGAACTGTTTCCCTTTCTTTTTCAAACCCAAAAGTAGTGATTCCAATCAAGAAAATCCCTTGATGAACCTTCTATAATATCCAGATAATCCCAAAAATATTCAGATATAAAAAAAATATTGGGATTCTCCCATGAAACCACTTCTTGTACCATTCCTAGATCTATTTCCACTCCTTCTGAGATGATGTGCCCCAAAAAGTGTACCTAGTAAATCCAAAACTGACACTAAGATAGCTTGGCGTATAACTGTTTCTCTCTCAGTGTACTCAGGATGATGTTAACATATTGGACATGATCATCATGTGTCTTAGAGTACACCAAGATGTCATCCATGAACACCACCACAAACTAATCCAGGTACGGATGAAAGATCATGTTCATCAAGTCCATAAACACTGCTAGAGAATTCATCAACCCAAATGGCATCATGATAGACTCATAAAGTCCATAACTTCTCTTGAAATCATTCCTCAGTATATCAGAAGTCTGAACTCTCACCTGATGAAACCTTGATATCGAAACAATCTTTGACAACATAGATGATCCCCTTATCTAGTCAAACATATCATCAATACGTGAAATCATATATCAGTTCTTCAGAGTCATTTTATTCAGGTTCTGGTAATAAAAAATCAAATATAAAGTCATGTTAGCCTTCTTTGAAAACAACACAGGTGATCCCCAAGGTGACATACTTGGATGGATAAACCCCTTATCATCAAGATCCTCCAACTGAGTATTGAGTTCTTGAAGTTTAGTCAGTTCCATTCTGTAAGGTGGAATAGATACTAGCACGGCCCCTAGAATGATCTCAATAGTGAATTACATATCTCTCTCAGGTGTAAAGCCTGAGAAAACATCAGGAAATACATCTTGGAACTGTTCTACAACTGGTGGGAGGACATCTTGCATACCACTCCCATAATCAAGAAAAGGACTAGCAACATGGGGTATGAGCTCTTCTTATTGCTGAGTAATAGGTCTTGCTCGAATCACTTGGATATTCCACTCACCACAATGAACATACTGGTCACCCTTTGGAGACAAAAAGGTCACTCCCTTGTGATAATAATCGATGTGGACTCGGTATGCGACTAGCCATTTCATACCCATAATAAGGTTGAATCCCATTGTATCAAGGATATAGAGATCCCAAAGAAAATGATACTCTTCGATCTCTAGTAAACATCCCTTGTACAAATAAATGTCTTTATAATGTGTCCCAAATAGTGTATTTATATTCATTACATTGCTTTTGAACTCCACCTCTAGGATCAAACTATAAACAATATTATCAGATATAAAAGAATGAGAGGCACCGGTATCAAACAAGTAACCTGATAAAATAGAAGTTATTATAATAGTTCCTCTCATTATTGATGGTCTAGACTCACTCTCCACAAGTGTAGGTTGCACTGCATACAACTGTCATGCCCCTCTTCCTTATGGAATGGTATGACTCCCCTGAGTATCACCACTCTGCTAATACAGGTGCTCTTTCCCGGAAGCACTGTATCCACTACCTCTACCACCTATGCTAGTAGAACTCCAACTTCCAAACCTATATGGTTTAGAATACCACCTTCCCACACTTTGGCTCTGAGTAGCTGCTCCCTTAGCACCATCCTATCGCTACTTCCTGTAGAACTTTTGTAGGTGTCTCATATTGTCGCAAGATCGACACTCCACTGGCAGTTAAGGAGAAACTCCAAAGTAGTGTCCCATATTACCACACTGGTGTAAAATCACCTGAGTAATATCCTGAGCAACAATTCCTTCTGATTTTCCACCTTTCTTTCCATTTTCCTAACAAAGGTTCTCATGACAGCGCATCATTTTCTCAGAAGGCACACTCCCTGATCATCCAGTGATAGCTACATGTCCAGTAGTGGAAGAATCCTTCAGGTTCCCCTCTAAAATGAGAGACTGATTCACCATTTCTGAGAACTTCTTTAGCCTAATGACATTCACCTAGGACTTAATTTCTCATCTAAGTCCATTGAGAAATCGTTTTGCTGAAGTAGCCTCATCTGCCACCAAAACTAGATCAATCTGTGAAATTTTCAGAATAATCCATTATAGACATGCTTCCCAGGGTCATATGCATAAACTCTGAAGAATTATCTTGTCTCATTGTATCTGAATATAATTTTTTCAAGAACTTATCAAGAAAGACATTCCAAAACATATCATCAGTCTGTCCAGATCATACCTAAATATCCCACCAGTGTTTCACTGAACCTCGTAGCATATAAGCAGCCAACCTGACCCTCCTCTTAGCCAGATTCTCCAAATGGTCAAGTATAATATCTATGGATTCAATTTAGAATTCATCTCCCTTAAGTACACTCTCTCCAGTAAAAGTTAGTGGGTGTTGCAGCTGAAACTCCCTTGTAAACTCAAGCATGCTTTTCAAAACCTTTCCTAGGCATCTCTCCATGAATTTCATGAAACGAGCAAAGTTCTCTTAGAACTTCTCCCCTTCCTCCTCATCTATAACTAATTATTCCTGAAGTTCCTTGTCTAGAAATTTGTTTCAAGCCATACCCCTCGGTCTCTCTCTCAATAATCATCATGGAGGTATATTCTCTACAATTCCAAACACATGTTTTAGGTCTCACAACAAAACCTTATTTTATATACGTAAGAGGAAAAATAAACACAATAAGTTTCAACATGTCCTTTTTCCATTTCTCACCACATGGTCAACACTAAGGCACTATCGCTACCCTTAACCATCCAACTCCTAGGTCTTTGTTGATAAGGGTAAACACATTTTCATTAACAAGTTTCTCATTTGTACGCCCGATTGTTCTAAATTTGCATAATTTTTCAATATTTCTAAATTCATTTTAGACACCATTTTCATTTCAATTTCACAACAAGGAAAACAGTTTAAGTTTAACAACTTATCCATATCCCATTTTCCTATGAGTGACTAAAATGATTCATGGCACAAAAACCCCTAGTGCCTAGAATGATGCATACAGGCTCAACTTTTATGAATCTTCAGGCCACAAGTCAATACTCAATAAATCTCAAAAATAATTATCACATCACACCACAAGTGTTTCACCCAATGTAAAATACTATCCAATTGTAAAAACAAACATCAATCACAACAATCCCACCCTGAGTGCCTAGATTTTTCCTCATATATGGGTTTGAAACTCTGATGAACGAGCTCATTACCAAGCCCCAACTCTTCCCAGTATCCGGTCTACCTTTCCCAAAATATTAATAAAAAATAATAAGAAATAAATAAAACCCCATTGATACCACTTTGAAACATCCTAACCCGGGTGCCAATAAATGGTGCCCCGATCCGGTTGGTCACATGCCCTCAAGCACGCCTCCCCATATTCTAGAGTATACTGACTAGAAGAAAGGGTATGGTAAGTCAGTCATGGGGAGACTATACCGTCTTTTATCAAAGTAAAACACCAATGGAATCAAACAATAATAAAAAGGTGTGGAAGCATATAAACAACCTAAACAATACCAAGTCACGTGATAGTCAAAACAATAAATACAATAATCAACTGAAGGGGAAATAATGCTATGACAATGCAAGTGTCAAGTTTCTTCAATGAAACTAAAAATAAAGACACAACGACTCCCACTTGGGTCTTAAACCACGTCTGGCTTCCTCACCAATTCTCCATTCCCAAATAAAAACCCATTTGTGGGTCTTTCCCTTATCCTGTCTTGCAACAACAAAGTTTGCTTGGGTGCAGATCAGGAAACCCAAATACGGTGTGAGTACAATTCATTAGGCCACCACCAATGATTTCTAAAACAATTCCATCCAAAAGATAGTGTATGGAACTATATAAGTCAATAAATTCAATGCTTAATTAAACAGTTATCACATTTTCATTTATTCTTTACTTGTCACATTAAACTCGGTTTTGATCCATGTATCAAGTTCAACTCAAAATTCATCATTATCATTAGTTTGGTGTGTAGAAACATGTCTAACGCTCGACATATGAATCGGTGTATATTGACATGCCTCCCATGCCTCTTTATCAATCGTTGTATATCACCATGTCTACCACTCAACCTCACAAGCACTTGTATCAACTATTGGGGTAAAATGCCATGTCTCACGCACAAACTTCTAAATTGGTCTAAAACTCTATGTCTAGCACCCACTTTCTCAATCATTCACTTCATTTATTAATTCATAATAATTAACCACATCATTACCTTAATAATTGAATTATTATTTAAACATATAAAAGATCATTAGTTAACCCAACAATCAACTGAGTACACAACCCATTAATTAATTCATCAATTAATTAATCAATCAACACAAATCTTAATCCATAATTAATTCTCCCTAATTATTTATCCAAACCAAATTTCAACTTTTCATAATTAATCTCACAATTAATTATCTTAATAAACATCATGTCATATAATTAAGTCACCATTAATTATATCACATAGACAAACATCATCTCATAATTAGTTAACCCTGATTAATTATCTCAAACCCAATCACATTCTATATCTCAATAACAATATCCCAAATCATAAAAAATTCCCCTAAAATCAATCATATATTTAGACAGACCATTAGACCCATTTTTCAATCATCCATTTTATCACCAAGAAAACCACAAGTCAATTCCACATTCCTAATTACTCCAATTTAGGAAATCAATTATCAAGGGAAGATAACAAATCAATAATCTCGCATACACATATCAAATCCAGGACTATGGGAGTTCGATTTAGACCACCTACCTTAGTTCATTGATGGATGTTTACCTGATAGAAATCTCTAAAATTCAAGTAGTATGATGACATCGATCTAGATCTGGATCTAAATCCCTAAACCCACAATTAAAATCAAAGGAAACAAGATCTTGCAACTCTAGATCTAGATCCCCAATCCTAGATCTATATCTCAACACATATGTTTATATATATGGAAATAGTGTAAATATTTCATGAGAATAATAAATAAATATAGAAGAAAGAATGTAAGAATCAATGGGATGAAATCTACTTACTGAGAAGCGAGCAGATCTTCAATTCGGGCTTTAGATCTCAAAGAACAGTGTTTGAATCACCTTGGAATCCCTCTAGAAGGATATGGGATTGCCTAGAATTTTTCAAGCCTGAGCCTAGGTCTAAATAGACAGGTTTCAGGTGTTTGGGTGATTTAAAAACTAATTTTAGGATAATAAAAAGTTTCACGCATGGTTTCCTAGGTAGGGGCACATGGTTAGGATAAACTGTGCGCCAACCGTGCGGACCCTCACTACCTAGGGTCTCACAGTTACCTGGGTTTAGGCACATGGTTTTTCAAACTGTGTTCAAACCATTCACATCCCTATGTCTATTAATTTTTCTTAAAAACTCACCCTAATTCACCCCAATACACATCTCTAAAACAAAGGTACTTAAAAACAACAAAAGATAACTGAAAATAGGCCTAATATGACTTCACAAAAGGTTGAGATCTTACACAATGAATCCCTCCTCATACATCAAAATCGGTTCCAGACCAATACCTGATGCATTACAATATATAATGTAGATTCTTCCCAACTCTAGAAGAATCAATATCGATGCTAAATTTAGTCTCCCTTTCAGCTTCTAAAAGACTATATCATGGGTATCTGACCATATAAACATCAAACCCTTCTTAGTAAGTTCCCTAAGAGGTTCTTCTAAATGTGATAATTCTTTTATGAAATACATGTAATCTCCATATATCCCCATGAAACATAGTATGTTAAAGACATTCTTAGGATGATTCTAGGAAACTACAGCTCTCACCTTCTCTAGGTCAACTAATACTCTATTATCTAAGATAATATACCTTGGAAGTGAATCTTATCCATCTAAAAGTATCACTTATAGATATTATCATATAATTGATGCTCTCCCAGTGTATCCAATAAGATCTCAAGATATTTGTCATGTTTGGGTTGAATGTGATAATACACCAAGATATCACCCATGAATACAACCACAAATGAATCCATATATAGATGGAAAACCTAATTCATAAGTCACATGAAAAATTGTGGTGTGTTAATGAGACCTAACATCAAAACTATATTTTCATATAGATCATAACTCCTATAAAAAACTATATGAGGTATGTTTTTAGGTCGAACAAGCACCTAATAATAACCCAATCTCAAATCAATCATTAAGAACACTCGATCTCCTCAGATATGGTCAAATAGATCATATATATAAGGAAAATGGTATCAGTTATTAACTAAAAACTTGTTTAAATTTTATTAATCCACTCATAAATAAATGGTTTCATCCACCTATATAGAAAAATGGATCGGGGAACCCCAAGGAAAAGTATTGGGTTAGATAAACTCCTTTGCTTCCAAGTCCTCTAGATGCCTCTTGAAATCATGCAACTTAGTATTATCCATCATAAAAGGAGGAATGGATACTAGTGCATCTCCTAGAACTAGATCAATGGAAAATGATACCTCTATATTAGAAGGTTTTCATAAAAAAATCATTTGGAAAAACATCCTTGAAACAATCAACCATTGAAGGTAAGCCTACTTCAATCAATGATCATCCAGATATAATCTAGCAATATAGGCAGTCATCCCTCCCAACTCATGATGCTCAGATCTAGCTTAGCTTTTTTGGACATACCATTCACCATTGTAGAAAAAAAACTCTTCTCTTTGGTGATATGAAGGTCACCCTTCAATGATATAAATCAATGAATTATTGATATGGAACCAACCATTCCATCCTTATAATAAACTCAAACCCTGTCATATTGAGGAAAAAGAGGTCCCACATGAAGTGACACCCACCTACCTCAAGGGGAACTCCTTACATTGGTGTACACTCTCTAATTGAATCCCCAATAGAGTATGACATCATGCCATTGAAAAACTGAACATTTAAAAAAATATCTCAACAAAAATTATAGTTATAAATCTATGAGAATCACCTATATCCAAAAAATTAGATACTAATGTAGAGGATACTAGAATAGTACCTCTCATGATAGAAGTTATGGAACTCTTATCCTTAGGTATCGGTTACACTGTATACATGTAGCCTAAACCAAATAACTAAGATATAGCTTGAATACCCTGAGCAAGTTCACACTTCTATCACTAAGAATCAGGCATCTGGCTACCCCAACCATGACCACCACATGATCCTAATCAGTCAGTTTCACTTAGTCTCCCTATATTACAAGAAGTTGTTGATCCCACTCTTGATCATGGATTCGGTGTAGACCCTCTCTCACTAGATGTTGGAGGAAAGGTCCTACAAACTCACTATTCCTATCATGTCGCATGATCAACACTCGACTAGGTATCTATTATACTAACTCCCCATATGTCCCTACCTCCCACATTAATGACAAGAATAGAACTACCAGCACTCATTCCTTGGCTGGTATTCCCCTCACGAGATACCTCAAATTTTCTCTTTCTTATACCTGACATGGAACCACAAGATCGAGAGGTTGATCTACCCCTCTCTATGCCCCCATCTTCCCTCATGTTACATTCAATAATAAATTCTTGATTTACTATTTTTGACATGGTAATAAGTTGAAAAAAAGTTACCTATGATTATATATCATACCTCATACCATCATCAAATAACCTAGAGTTTAATATCTCATCACCTAACAGAATAGGTTTGAAACACTGGAGCTCTGTAAAATTGGTCGAATATTCCCTAAATGGAAGTTTTACCTGCTCCAAATGTATAAAATCTATGTAGTTATAGGACCTCAACATCATGGGATATAAATAGTTATAATATGTTGAGAAATACCTCACATTCATATCCTAATGATGATCTATCTGATTAATCGCATTCCATCATATCTTGGTGGAATCCTAGAGCATATATATAGTGAGATTTATTCTTCTCTCAGGAGGTGTCTTGAGATGCTCAAAAGTTGATAACATAACCTCTAACCAGGACTCTACAACCTATGATCCACCATCCCCTAAAACATTTAGTGGATTCTCTTACTGGAACTCACACTACAAATCTACTATAGTCGAGGCAGGCCATGATACTCCCTAAACAGTCTGCATAAAATATAAAAAACCCTCTTATAATTTGGACAAAGAACCCCTATCAAACATAATAGGTTGTTCCACCAAAGGCACTATTGTATGTTTTACTGGGGGACCATGACCCACTACCTTAGAATCATGGTTATTTCTACCCTCCTGGCTCACAAAAGGAGGCCATCATGGTGGAATATCTCTACAAATGCCAAGTGCACACCTCAGTAAATGTTCAATAAAAACTGGATCACCAATATATCATAATTATGGTATAGGCATTCCTAATCATGAGTGATACCCCACTTTCTGTTCCTAAAACTAGGTCTAGGAAACATAAAATCCATAATCACACACGAGATACTGCCAACTGCCCACTACTAAGGTCAGTTCAAGGCTAAATTCTCTGTTATAAGTCAAGGGTTCCAATATAAAAGGTTTCAATTTCAATTTATAGAGGAAAAATCCTTTTAAATTTTAATTTCCATCTCTATTTAATGGTAAAAAATCATTTTGGAATTCAATTTCATTTAAATTAATTCTCATTTTTAATTAAATTATTTTAAAAAGGTTGAACTATATTTTTCACCAATTTTAATTGATAAGATCCCATATACCTTATAAATCGAAGTGTGGTGTCCATTTAATCTCAACCAATCATTTATCAAGTCCCTATATGAAATGTCAACACAATTCCATGGATATAGAAATAAGTGACCAAAACATACAACCATTGCACATGGTAATATAAACACGAAATGGAATAAATCATGACATATAAGTCTTGAAATGCATATAATGATACATGATGCAATATCTCATTTCCATATTATTCCAAGGAAAAAATTATAATAAAAAAAATGTGTCACCCAACGGTGAAGTCAAATAAACTATAATAGACATAAATTAATATAGCATATCCCATCTTAGGAAATTTGGATTTTTCATGTATGTGGGATAGATACTCCCATGCGTAACTCATTACCAAGTTCTAATACATTACTAATATCCTATCTAATATTCCTAAATGATAAGACAAAAGAAAATAAAATCCCCTGATACCACTCTGTGATGTCCTGGACCTCGTTCACTCTGCAGTAACCAAACCCGGTTGACCACATGGCCTCAAGCGCACATCCCCATTCAAAAGAGGCTATCAAATAGTATTAAGGTTCCATGGAGGAATGGTGGTGAGACTTTACCCTCCTAACCAGAGTGTAGAAAATTGGTATGATTATATCAAACAACAATAGATGCATATGAAATAACTGAGCAGTGGAAGAATAAACATCCAACATATAAGTAACTAAGTGATCTCATCTTGTAGTAAAATATAAAATAATGATCATAGAATGCGATAAAAAATATAGTAAAACATGTTACAACCATCTAATACAATACATGAATCAAAAGTACAAAAAGACCAAAAAATAAACTATCTCAGATATCATCATGATCCCAAATCCTAGTCCTTTACTCCCTTAATTTTGTGCACAAATAAATGAAGCATCTGCAAGTGGGTGCTTTCCCCTGACTCTACCTACAACCATGAAGTATTCCTGGTTACCAAACAGTAGCCATAATAGGGTGTGAGATAACACTTAATAGGAAAACACCAACTGTTTCTATAATAATTCATGTCTATTCATAATAACTGAAGTAGTGTACATATATAAAAGTTTTACAAATAAAATAGTATATGGGATGTTATCCGGTCTTTCAAATATCATTGTGATTAGGAAAATAAATCATAAGGATTTTTAAAAAGCATAGGAAGTGTCAAAAAGTACGAACTATTTCATGTAGTCATGTGTTTGGAAAACATGGGCTAGGGTACAAGGAGTAGTAATGTCCAATTCAACCATATACTCTAAGTAAAGAATGTAATAAGATCCAAGGAGTATGAATGTCCAAGGCATCCTAAGGGTCTTTATATATAGGTATTTGAAATGTCCATGGTATCCTAAAGAATATTTAACTAGATCCACACAGTAGAAATTTCTAAGGCAAACTAACATGACAAGTAAACTAGTTCAATTGGATCCTTGAAGTAGATATGTCCAAGGGATCAAAACAATCCAAGTAAATCAAATATAATGAGTATAAATATACATGTCATCCTAATATGATCATTTGATCCAAGGAGTAAAAATGTTCATGGAATACTATCAAGTCAGGTAAATTATATCCAAGGAGTAGAAATGTCCATGGGATCCTAGTAAGTAGGATCCATGGAGTAGAAATGTACATGGAATACAAATATGATTTTTGGATCCAATGAGTAGTAATTTCCAATGCTTCCTAACCAATTCATTAACCAATTCCTTACCCATTCATTTAATCATTTCACTAATACCTTCATGATTATAAAAAAGTAAGGGATTATCTATTTCATACCTTTTAATTACAATTGAAAATGTTCTATAATGTGTTCAAAAAAAATTACAATTCACTTTAATACCTCATTAAATTATGAATTATAAAATATGATCTCATCATACCTTGAGGGTGGCATAAACGTGATAAAAAGTCTAGAACCCACCCCACGGGCAGTTCTAGTTGAGGTCAACTACCTCTAACCATCTATAAGGGAGTCAATTCATATCCAAAACATGTATTGATAATTTAATTCATGGTTCAATTAATTTATAAAGAATATCTCGAAAGGTATGGAATGTGTCACATAAAAAACTATTCATAAACAATGATACATTGTGGGAAAAGGTATAGACCACCTACTTAAGATTGATAGAGGAAAAATTGTCCTATCTCAGCTCCTGATTTGATCCAAATCAGAGAAAAATGGATGAATGGGTGAACTCTCAGAAAAAAGGGCATAAGATCCTACCCTAAAATAACGTTGTAAGAGAAACAAAAATAGTGAATAGTGCGAGAGGGATAGAGTACTCATTGGCGCGGATCCAACGAGATGAATGGATATTTAATAGAAGTTCGTATGATGAAATATGATCAAATCCTACCCTGATGGCATAAAGATCTCTCAAATAGTGAAGGATATTTTCATTATAGTAAAAGGGGAAAAGAATTAGGTCAGAATAAATTGTATGGGTGAAATTTTCATTTTACCCAAAAACACTGGGTCACACAATTGGGTTTCACAGTTGGCCAAACAATGCACCAACCGTGCACCCTTCACTCTCCAAGGAGGTAACTCGCATGGTTTATTCACACTATTTGAGAAACTATGCGTAAACTATGTGATTTTTCTCTACTAAAAATTATAGGTGCATCGTATAAGCTTTTAGCCTGGGTCATAAGTTAGTGAAAACTGTGCACTCCCTACTATTCAGTGACATCCCCACACAATTTCCTCAAACTTTGCGGCCTGGGTTACATGGTTTCTACTAACCATGCGACTCAACTATTTCCTCAAAAAAATGAGCATTCAGGCTCCGTATATTCCTCGAAGACCCCTGATACTCTCATGGACTCATTAGGAATTTTCATTAGGTCAAACCAAGGAATTAAACTAGAATAGAAAGATTCCATACCTAAATGAAAATATGGTATCTTACACGGCCTCATTTGTTTTATTAATTAAGTTACCTTAAGTGGATTTCATGATTATAATTATTAGAATTGTCGATCATATATTCTATAAAATTTTGGAAGTAATCCAGTTGAAGTTTTTATTTTCTAAGTATTTTGGATGTTTATAAGAAAGTATGGAATCATTCTTCATATCCCATCTTTTAAGGTGAATGTTAGGTTCGGGAACCTAACTTTGGATAAGGATTTCTACTTTTTCTACCTTACATTTGGACTAATCTTTTTGATTGGGAACCTAAATTTTGTAAAGAAACCTATATTTTAGGATCTAATGTATGGTTAATTAACCCAATGTTTAGATTCATTGGTATATTGTGAACCGTACTTTTTAATATTCCATACATAAAGAAATCCCAACATTGAAGCAGTCACCTATAGAATTTGAATTTGAGATATTTTCCAAGATTTCATCAATGGTTTCACTGGATTAAATATATCATTAAAATATATTTGAATACTGATTCAAATTATCTTCAATGATGGATTAAATCATTTCTTTTTCTAAGGAAAGTTACAATTTTCAGTGAGCTTTTAAATTAAAATTTCAAACACACAATATATTTTGAATATCATAATTTATATGGTGATATTTCTAGATCATATTGAATAGAATCAAATTTGATTTATTATTTATTCTCAATGTTTTTTATATTAAAAAAGAGAAGTTTACATATAACCTTTACACACATATAATGTGAATATACCCCATATTGGAATCAATTTTTTTTTTAAAACACTTTTTTTATGAATTTCTAGGAGCTACATTTCTTTATCATTAAAATGGGGATTTATAAAAATATTGTTGTTACCACTACTATTCCTATATGTTTATAATCATATGTAGTTCATAAAACCTTTTCTTAAGACTATAATTTAGATAAATACATGTTTCAATATACAATTGTGTTGCTGTTCAGATATTGTAAAGTATGTTCTACTTCTATTTTTATTTCTAGATTTTTATCTATAAACACTCAGATTTTCTTCAAGAGGACTTATCAATGATGTTTATCCAACATTTCATTGAATATATCTTCATCTATCAGTTTTATAAGAAACTATTTTTTTCTAATTATTCAACAATCATCTGATTTTTCTGGTGGAATATCAGCTTCTCATACTAAGTTGTGTTTATGTAGTTCCCTATAAAAGAAACTAGAAGTCCCTACAAAATCCTTGTTTTAGGGTTTCAACTACTTGTAATCATTTTTATAGGTCCCTATTAAAAGTAACTGTGTGGTTAAAATCCCCAAGCTCATAGAGAGAGAAATGGTCGAGTGGACTAGAGGATCTTTGTGCCACAAAACACTATAAAAATTGGTGTGTTTTTCTTCTTTATTTTTCCGTTGCTCAATATTTTTTAAGAAAATAATCATGAAACACTCTACAAATCACAAAGTGCATTAATTTTTAATTATCTAAGAATTTTTAAAGGAAACAATTCACCCCCCACCCCCATACTTATTTTTTATTCGTATTTATTTCAACCAATAATTGGTATCAAAGGAGTATTATTTGAAGAATTATGTTAAGATTTAGAAATATTGAGTTTAATATCTCTATTAAGAAAATATTTCAATGGATGATATCAAAGAATAAATTTAGATGATTATAGAGTCTTATTTCAATATAGATAACTATGGATGTTGGAAAGTCTAGATGGTTATCTATTTAAAGAATCTTGGGTTCAAAGTCTATATGAAAATTGTTAAACATCATAAAATTCCTGAAGAACTAGAAAATTTTTATGTTGTGAAGGATGTTTAATATGATGTAAATTCGAAATCAATGAACATTATCTTATGTGTACTTGTTCATGGTGAGTTTAATCATGTTGTTCAATGTCCTAATGATTATGAATTGTGGAAAACAATATTTTTTACTTATTAAGGGACAAACAATGTCATGAAACATAGATACAAAACTGTTAAGATAAAGTTTGATATGTTCAATACTTATGATGGAGAAATAATTAATCAAATGAATGTAATATTGACTAATATAGTCAATGGTGTTTCTTCCTTGGGAACTCCAATTCTAGAAATAGATCAGGCATTAAATTTCTTAGAGCTTTACCCTCAAAGTGGAATAGAATATATAATGTAATCAAACAATCCACACATATAAAAATTTTCTAAATGAAGTAATTAATTGGTAAATTAATTATAAATTAAGTTGAAATGTAAGCTGAAGTAGAAGATCATAGAATAATCAAGTGGTAGAATACTTCTCTCAAAGTTATTTCTCGAAAAAGTGAATGGAAAATTAAGGGAGATGTTATATCCTCAAATGATTCTAGTTGTTTAAACTCTAGAGAGTAACTGACTCACCTATACAGATGATTAAATAAGTTATATAAGAAGAAAATATGCTTCAATAAGTCTTAAAATGATTCTATAAATAATGATCATGTACTGAAAGAGGTTTGTTTCTATGAGTGCAAATAAATGGGGCCTACTAGACCTAATTTCACACAAATAAAATATGAGGAATAAAAAATTGAAAATAAATAAAATAAGGACCAATTGAAAGCTAATTATGAGCACAAAGGTAATAAGGATATGAAGTCTATGTGGATTTTTTTTGAAGACTCTAGTATATCTTAAATTTATAATTCAAAAAAGGAGTAATAAAATATAAAATTAAACATGTGATTTATGGATAAGTAAGGTGAGGTCCAACCATATTACTCTTTTACTTCTGATTCTAAAATTTTATCAAGTGCTAAATTGACTGAATATTGTTCCATGATTGAAGAAAAATATGAATTGATATTAAATAAGCTTATATCTTTAAATAATTTTCATAATACTTTATTAATTTAAAAAGATAAAATTTTAAAGCACCACCTTGATTTTAAATAAAAATTCTATAAATATGCTTCAAGATTCACTATACATGAAATTAGAAATTAAGAATTGCAGGCTTAAGTGATATCCTTTACAAGTGATGAAAGTATATTTACTAAAGAATAAAAAACCTTAAATCCAATCCTAGAAAATAATGATCTCAAAAAAGAAAGATATGGAATTGGAAACAATGGTGAAATACCTAAGTTATACAGAAACTATTTTATGTCTATCTTGAAAAACCACAACACGAGTAGAGTTATTTTTTTATGTGTAATTAAATTCCATTATGATAAATAAAAATTAGGTATCCTCGGATAAGTAGTGTAAGGAAATCTCTGATTAGTATAAATTTTTATGAAGTCAATTCTATAAATTTTATAAAAAATGGATATATCTAGTTTCTTAGATCTTCACTAATTGACATTGTAGAACCTAAGGTAATTTTAGTACCAAAACAAGATTTTATTTAATATTTTGTCATGTGAAAATCGATAAACAATTAAAATATGGTACATGGATAGTTTCGACTCAAGACACATGAGTGGATATTTTTCAAATTTTTATTAACTTTCTAAAGTAGATAGAGGATTGGTCACCTTTGGAGACAATACTAAAGTAAATATTATAGTGACCCTAGCCTCTTACACATAACATTACAAGATTTTAAGCATAATTATACATCAGAGTATAAGACAAGGAACATAAAGTCTAGTGTCTTTAAAGAATAGGTGCATAAAACTAAATACATGGCAAAAAAAGGAAACATTTCTTTATTTAAGCACCCAGTAATCCTACATGAAAAATGGGGTTTCAAAACCCATGGGGAGAAGGTACTGTAGCAGTACTATAGCAGTGGTGGTACAGTAGATCGGTGGGGACTGTAGCGGCGGCAGGGCACTATAGCAGCGGCGGTACTGTAGCAGCCAGGTTACTATTCACAAAATGGGTCTTAGGCCAAAAATTTGGGCCTACGGGCTATGTAATGGAATACATTCCCACTAGGCCTTTGGGCTATGTAATGGTTCTCCCTCTTCCCAGTTAAAAGAGGTCTTTTCTTTGCTTTAACAATAAAAAAATGTTTTAATAAAGATCTTATAAATTCCTTTGAGCCCTTACATCTACATAGGATAACCTGGGGATAACATGGACAAAAGGATGATATAAAAATCCCAGTAAGGGAGTATACATAATAATAAGGCTTTAACACATGGGTTAGAAGGCATGACATAATGATAAGAAAAGAATGGAACATATGGAATCATAACATATAAACATGGGATCATATAAATATAGAGTTACAGAAATGTGGTAGCAACATAAAACATGAATTTATTATAATTCAAGGCTAACCGCCAACACTATTTCCCACAGTAGTACAAGCCAAGACTAACTGCCAAGACCGTTGCACGTAGTATCACAAGTCAAGGCTAACCACCAAGACCGTCGAACATAACGTCTCATGAGACTCAACATTACCCAATACATTGGAGATCTATTTGGGTTCACCCATCTTACATTTCATGAATATGTTTTCCACATAAATAATCATATATAATCAATCTTACTTAAACATAAGGGTTACCCGTGGAAATAATTGGGTAACACAATCATGACATGAAGCATATACAATGGGCGTATCATGAAAGTTTCCATGAAAGAAATTAATTAGAACATTAATGGATTTTTATAAGTTGGAATAGGAATATATCATGGTAATTGATTTCAAATAGAAGTGACAGCATGTAAGAAATGTATTTGAGAAATTTTAACATTAAAATGTTTTTGTGTGGTTTTAAGAAGAATACTATAGAGATTTTAAAATATAAAAGGGAAAATGTCTTATATAAAAGAAAAATTAAACCAAGAAATTTTACATAATAAATAAAATGATTTTATAAATACAATTTTGTCTTAAAACATAGGATATAGTGCACTTTAAATTGGGTAAAATTTTGGGAAGTTCCCATAAAACGAGTTTTCTTATTGGGAAGTATCGAGGAGGGAATCACTTAAAATCATGTATATCCCCAAAAGAGAATGGGGAATGGATATTAAAACATCATTTTGGAGAATATACACAGTATTTAGAAGTTTTACATAAAAATAAAAGAAAACTTCAATTGTTTAAAAACAAAGATAGAGAAATCTGAAGGAATAAAGGCAGTTCGAGTGGAATCCCTTATGGAACATTGGTATGGTATCGAGTGTAATAAAGGGGGATTAATGAGAAAGAAATGTATTTCTCATATTTTATAAATCATTAGTAAAATATGGGGTAGGTTATTAATCATACCCCATCACTAGTAATTACACATAAAAGGTCACAACATAGAGGACATTCTTGAATAAAAGTGAAATGAAGAGGAACCCTTACCTTAATTTCCGCTTAATTTCTTCTCTTCTATGCCTCCTGAATAATAAATTTATGTTTATTAAAACAATTATATAAAATTAAATTATATTCATTTTATAAAAATATTTATCAATGATTTTTATTTTATTTTATTTCATAATTTTCATGGATGAAATTGAAGTGTTTTGATATCATATTTTACTTAAAAAAATTTCATCTTGTGACGATTTTACTTTTTATTAAATGTAATTTATAAATTATTATAATTATTTTTATAAGAATATAATAAATGTGATTTTATATTAATATATTATATATAAATTATATTTTCCATATATGAAATTGTTTATAATAATTATCTTGGCAATGTCTCTGTAGATGGTTAACTGACCTTTAACAGGACGTTGTCGATAGTGCGGGAAAGGAAAGTATGACCTCTATATTTTTCATTAATATGATAATTAAAGTAAGTTAAAATAATTAATATAATAATAAATTACTATATAATCAATTTTTTAGCATAATCTTTTTAAAGGTATAGGGTATAAGGAAAAAAATAAAATAAAAAAGAGAGAAAATTTTATAGAGTCTTACTCTCTCCTCAGTGTAGATTCTCTAGCACGAAACTATAAATACCTTAGTTATTGGAGTTGGAGGGCCCCATAATGTCCCTATGTATTCTAAGAGGCTTTATAGGGAGAATTTGGACAGAGATTAGGATTATTAATGGACGAGAGTAATGGCTTTCCAAGGGGAGGGAGAGGTGTTACTCATACTTGAGGAGGGGGTGTTTTTAGAATAAAATAAAAAAAATATGTCAAATGTTAGACTTGTAATAGTAGATTTTTTAAAACATAAATCATATATTAATATAATATAATTATTTTTATAATTTAAATCATCTTTATAATTCTAATTCTTTAATTTATTAAAATGAAGGTGAAAAGAAAGAGAAAATGATATTATAAGGAATCACTTTTTGACTCTAGGTGCTGGAAAGTTGTTTTTAGGTTTGGAAATTTAGTTTAAGGTATTTTAAGGAACCATTTATGAAATTAAATAGAGCATGGATGAATATAAAGTTATATAAAGTTTATTTCATCATTACATAATGAATGATTCAATTTAAGATATATCGGTTATGTGAAAACTTGTATTTTTACTATTCACCTGAAAATTAAAGAATTTCATAAAATTACCAAAAAATCACCCTAAACATTTGTAGATGTGTAGAACCAAAAATGAACTCCATTTTTCAAAAATAATTTTCTAAATATGATTAATTTAATATTTAATTAAATCGCAATTTTCTTGAAAAATAAAAATTTTAAATTTAAAACTGGTTTTCTAACACTTTGAAAAATTACTTAAGGTCACATAAAATTATCTTAGAATAAAAATATTAATTTGTTGATACATTTTTGAAACTAAATTTTCATTGAAATTATTAAATTAATCATAAAATTATAATTAAATATTCCTAACTTATAAAAATACCAACACCTTATTAATAATTTTTAAAATATTTATTTGCTTATAGTATGATATAATTATACCATATTGTCACATATAAAAAGATGAATTTTATTTATAATTTCATTAGGTAGATTAATATTACATTGGTTATTTCACTATTTATAAGGGTCGCATTACTATTCTAAATGTCATGTTACTATTGCTTTATATTCCTTAACTTATAAAGATACCTTTTATTTCACTTATTCTTCAATTATAGAGTTTGTATTGTGTTCTAAAAGTAATCTTTTGTGATTATACTATAAGACATAATTATAATAATGGAATTTACATTAATAAAACTTTGGGTTGTTTCAGATATCATTAGATTTTGATAAATGGAAAATTTAAGAACAATTGTCATCAATAAATTTCCATATGTTTAAGTTCTAAATTAAAATATAATAAGAATTTCTCAACTAGATGATGATTTATTTTCTACTGATTTTTCTAACAATGCTTCTTCTATTTTTAAAGATAAACGACTTAAGTTTATATCACCTAGAACTAAAAATGTTTATACATTATAAAATAAATGAATTTTAACGCCCCGGCCCCAATTACTTAGAGTCGGTGCATTATTACATAACATTGGCATGATACAAGGAATCATGTCCCAAAAGTCCAATCAGTTTAGTAGCCTTGGAAGTATTAGATACATTCATATGTTTTACATTACATCATGAAATAAAAAAATCAACAACATTTTATCCCCTTTTGAACATACTTATATACTTATTCTATTCTTTCAGGTCAACCATAAAATATCTCTTCACATCCTGGGAAAAATAAAATATAGAAATGGGTGACCTCAGATTCTTAGTAAGTATAACAATATATCGGAAACTTTCATAAATAAGCATAAACATTTAAGGTAATGTATAAGACTAAAACAAAATACTTTTAAACTTAAACTTCAAAATAATATGGAAAAGATAAAATAAAATAATTCCATTTACTTAATCACATGGATATTCTACTAGTCGAATAATCACTTGAAATATCAATAGCCACTTTCATAATGATGGAAAGCATAATGTCAGACTTTATAACCAAATAGTAAAGGCCTTGTGCCAAGACTACAAATAATATTTTTTCAAGGACTTGTTCCAAGACACTAGTTTGTCTCATGAGACCTACCGATGCATTGAGGAGCTATATCAGGCTCCACCTGTCACTTAATAAGTCCAATGTATTCCCCATATGAAAATTTTTAAACATAATATAAATATTCATATTCAAACTAGCATAAGAAATGTCAATAATTTATCCATAAACCATGAATGGTGTAAAAATAACACATCCACAGTCGAACATATCACAAACCCTTTAATAAAATATGGAAGTTTTGTATCATAACAAATCAACTTCAAATAAGCTTAAAATCCATCAAAGGATGTTGACATAGACGAAATCAAAACTTTTTTAGAGAAATATCTCTTTCTATTTTGAAATAATTTAAAAGTCATATAATTATAAATTAAAAAATTTATTTTGAAAATATTCTTATAATCTTATATAGGAATATTTGACGATGATATAATGATAGAAAATAGCCACACCCTCCATATAAGATAAAAAAGACATTCTTACCTTAATTTTGTTAAAAAGGTGATAAAGTACCTTGTTTGGAAAACAACGGAAAGATTCCTTTCAAAAAATATATGGTAAAATAAGGGTATAAATGACTTTAAACAATATTATAGTAAATTGTAAAAATGTTTTGAATTACATTTTAAAAAAAACACGGATGTGGATGATAAAGAGGTCCCAGTAGATACTTACGTAAAAATAACCTCGGATAATAAATAGATTGTGAAATTAACCCTTACCATGTACATTTCCTTAGTCAATGGTATTTTAATCTCCTATATAATAGTTAAAACATTGTTATTAAATTATAAAATAACTATATACATAAATATGATATCATATATGATCCCTTAATATTTCTGTGTTAATAATATTTCAGTAGTATCATCATTTCGGATGTTAACTGATCAGTTTTCCTCTATATGCTCAGTTACGTAAGCCATATTTTTTATGGATATGATGTGTTTTATTATTATCCAGAATAATATTAAGTTCTTAAACATTATTTTTAATCATAAAATGGAAATTATTCTTGAATTATTACGATGGGTAATGAATCTCATCGCGTTTGTGGAGACGTTAATCTGTATGTACGCAAGAGCGACAATATCATTATATTGATGGTGAAATCGTATGTAATTGGATGGAATATCATATATAAAGAATAATTAACATGTTATATTTATTATTTACATCACTTATACTCATTATTATACCCATACAAATAATGAAGTGTTTGAATAACAAACTGCATCACGACGTGGAGACGGTAAGTTGTACATACGCATGTATGGTGACTTTTTCATTAATATGATGGATAGAATAGTGAATATGGTTGTAAAATTTTTATAATAACATCAAATTATATAGAAGATACTGGATTTATTATTTTAGAATGGAACCAACAAAGAAATATGAAGTGGAAGAAGAAAAGAACTTGAAAGATGGTGGTGAAATTATTACCTCTTCTTCAGATGTTTCCTTTTGTGTTGATCAAAAGGGCTCCTTAGGTTGGATTTCTGATCAAAATAAGGCCTCTAGGTTGAAGTTAGGGAAATTGGGAGGATATTTGGGGATCCATTGGGTGAGAAAAATGGCTTTGGAGGTGTTATTTTGAGAGAAGGGGAAGTTCCCTTTTATAAGAGAGGTGAGGGGCACCTTAGGAAAAGATTGAAATGTTATTTTATAATAAAATAATTTTTGGCTTCTAATGGCTCCAAAATGATTTATTTAGAGTATAAGGTGGGTATGGGTCTAAAAACTCTCAACCAATAGGTTTTATATAGGTTTGGGTCACCATGTTAACATTATCTTTTAGATTTAACACTTAGTTAAATAGTATAACTTTTACAATGTATTCTTCTATTATTATAATAATTGGTTAATAAACTTACTATAAAATGTGAAACGAACCTCAAGTGGTTCATTAATGATATACCTATCATTATATAAGTTATTTGGCAGAACCTTAAATTTTTAGGACTATTATATAATTTAATAATATAATATTTGTTTTAAAAACTCATTTATGTCAATTTTGACACTCTTTAGTATATGGTTTTTGTGAAAGTCATCACAACTTGATTACTTCTAAAAAAATACATTGAATAAACCCTAACATGTCATATTCACCTATAAAATTATTGGATGTCATAAAAACTTTGAAATTATATTTATTTTAATATTTATAATACTATTTATTTGATTATTTCATTAATAAGGTAATTACTGCATCACCATTGTGTCATAAATAAATTTAATTATTTAATTTATAAAAAAATTATAAATAAAATAATGTATTAAATATTTTTACATTTCTAATTAGTATTTATATTCAAAATGATAACCTATATAACCCCATTTAAAAAAAGTTTTACTAAAATATATATGTTTATTTCATTTTTGTATTTACTTTAAATTATTTAATATAAAGTGTCATTATCACTCTCAAGTGGCTCCATGGGGTCCCAAAATCGACCCAAGGATGACCATGGTCAGACGTGTATCAACCAATAGGAATAGGACACATGTTAGGATAATTTAATATTATTATACTATTATTTTTTACCCTTATTTACTGGATTTACCCTTTAACCATAGTAAGTAAAATATTTATCAAAGTAATTATTCATAATGTCTAAAAATAAAAGTTACCTATTTACAAAATTTGTACCTCATGATTCCAAATATGTAATCTATTTTTCTAAATTCAAAACACATAAGTGGAAGAAATTAATTTAAAATTAAAACCTATTGTCAAAACAAAAAACGTGTTTTTAAGAAAAATAATAACTATCAAAATATTGACACTTATTTATGTCCAGTTTAAGTGTGAAATTACAAATAATGACATAAATTATATTAAATGATAAAAATATAATTTAATGATACTTTAAAACCACTCATATGTATAATTTAACACTGTAAATTATTTTGATTAAAAAATTTGTTTTTAATTAAAATTTATTATTTTTCACAATTCATAAAAATTTGAAATTTTTCAGAAAAGTACCAAAAATTCACCCTAATCTAATTTCAATATTAAAAATTCAAAAATGAAGACCATTTTCAAAAATAAAATTTACAAAATTTTAAAAAGTGGTTATTATAATGAATAACGGTTAGTTTGATTGGTCGTGGTGTGTTAAAACTCCAAGTTGCGTACAAAGCAAGCTATTGCATTATTCAAAGGGAAAAATACCATGGAATACTGGGGTGTTACATGAATCCTTGATACGGAATAGGATACTTGGACACTGTAATCTATTTTTCTTATTTTAAGTTATCTAAGAATCATTTATTTTCAAATCTGTCCATTCTTAATTATGATGAGAATAGAATTTGTGATGCATGCTAATTAGGAAAGCAACATAAGTCATATTTTAAATATATTAACCCAGTTTCTACTTAAAACCAAATAAAAATAATCCAAATGGATTTTTTTGGGTCATAGAGAATAGTAAGATTGGATGGATGATTCTTTTATTTTGTTTTTTGATGATTTTTCTAAACTTACCTGGGTTTATTTCTTAAAATTTAAAAGGGAAGAATTTTCTATTTTTTGTGAGTTTTTGAAAAATTGTTTAAAATAAAAAAAAATCAAAAAATCATTAAGAAGTGATCATGGATGAGAGTTTTAGAATCAATAGTTTAATTCTTTTTACTCAAATTATGGTATTAAACATACTTTATCTCTTTTAAGAACACCTCAACATAATGGAATTGTAGAAATAATAAATAAGACTATTAAAGAAATAAGGAGGACTGTGTTGAATGAATATAGTCTTCCTACCACTTTTTGGGAAAAATATTTTCATACAGCTTTCCATATCATGAATAATATTTTAATAATTCCTTTTTTTAAATATACCCAATGAGTTATGAAATAACAAAAAACCTAAAGTTGGACACTTTAATGTTTTTTGGTGCAAGGTGAATATCTTGAACACAAAGTAAAATAATGGTAAGTTTTATCCAATGGATGATGCAGGAATATTTATTGGATATTATACTACCTATTAATATTTTAGAGTGTTTAATAAATATTCAAGGATAGTTGAAGAATATTTTCATTTGAAGTTTTTTGAAATTTATCCACTTGATCACAACAAAAATCAAATATATGAAGTTACTTATTTTTTGAATAACTTTAGAATTGACTCTTTTAAAGATATTTTTTAAACAAAATTATAATATAGTCAGAATCAATCATGTTAAGAAGAAGATGAAACTAAGGAACCTAAAAGTTTTCTATATAAACATCCTAGAACCTTAAAGGATTATCCTTTAGAGACTATTATATTACACTTCGATGAAGGATTCGGGACTAGAGGGTGTGTAAGCAACCTAGCTAAGTTATCTGCCTTCTTATCCTAGTTTGAACCTAAGACTTTAAAAGAAGACTTAGAAGATGGAAGTTGTATGATATATATGAAGGAAGAACAAAACCATTTTAAGAGAAATTAATATTGAGGATTATTTTATAGTCCCTCAAATCATCCAGTGGTAGGAACCAAGTGGTTTTTTATAAATAATCAATATGATCAATGTATATTCACTTGTAATAAGGATATTATGGTTGATAAGGGTTACAACTTTAAGGAAGGAATGGATAATAAAGAAATATTTTCCTCTATTTCTAGGATATAATCCATTATAATCCTATTGTCTTATGCATATCATATGAATTTTAAATTATACCATATTGATGTCAAATATTATTTTTAATATTTTTATTTAGTGGAGGAAGTATATGCTGAGAAACCTCAACGTTTAAAAAAACCTCAATAACTAAATTCTATTTTTAAACTTATTAAAGTTCCTTTTAACCTTAAATAAGAACCGAAAGCTTAGTATGAAAGATTGAGTTCTTTAATTTTGAAAAAAAATAGTGGGGTTATCATATCCTACTCTCTTTAAGAAAAACTATTCTTTTGATATTTTATTATTTAAAATCTATATAGATGATGATATTTTTGTTTCAACTAATCAAAATATTTATAATTATTTAATACAACTTATAAAAAAATAATTTGAAATGAGAACGATGGAATAATTAAATTTCTTTCTTGGTTTTTAAATTTATCAAAAAGAATTTTGGAAATGTTTTTAATCAAAGAAAATATATTATTGATTTATTAAAAAAATTTGTACTTGAAAATAGTAATTCATATGAAACTCCCATGTGTACTAATTTAAAACTTTATTTAGATAAAACTAGAAAACTTGGGGCAATAATTTATACAGAGACATGATTATAAGTTTATTAAATATTACTTCTAATAGACCAAACATTATGTTTTTTGTTTGTATTTTTGTAAGATTTAAATAAAAACCAAAGGAATCTCATCTTACTTTTTTTAAAACTATTCTTGGATATTTAAAAGTAATTGTTTTTCTCTCTTTACTTTATTAAAAACTTCTGGTTTTGATTTAATCTCAAATTTAGATGCTGCCTTTAGATGGTGTATATTAGATATAAAAACCACTTTCAGTACTTTTCACTTTATAAAAATGTCTATCATTTACAAGTCTAGTAAAATGATACATTTTTTAAAAATTTTAGTTGATGAACCAAAATATATATCTTCATGATGTTTCTATGAATAAGTGTTATTGATGAAACACACTCTTCTAAACTTTAAACTTAAATTCAATCATATTTCAATTTTATTTGATAATAATAGTGCTACTAATATTTCTAAACGTCATATGAGTTACTCTAGGTCTAATAATATTGATCTTAAACATCATTTTATAAGAGATCATATCCATAAAGAGAATATATATTTACAATTTGTAAATATTGAGTATCAACTTGTAGATATTTTCACTAAATCACTTCCCACTGAAAGTTTTAATTTTATTCAAGGGGAGTTATGATTATTTAATTTTAATTAAATCCATTAAAATTTTTTAATATTTATTTAGTTTCTTGATTTTATTTTCTATCAAAAATTATTTTTATTTATTTATTTTCTATTAATTATTTGGTTTATAAATTTTTTAGTTTGAAATTTTTAGTTACATATATTATTTTATATGAAATTTTCTTTTCATTTTCAAAAATACCAAATGATTACACTACAAATTTGGTTCAAGTAACCAAAATATCACATTAAACCATCAAATTAAAAACCCTTCTCTCTCATACATTTTATCTTGCACCCTTTTAAACCTCTAATCCCTCAATCTCTCTAGAACAATTATTTTAAAACCCTCAAAATTTTTAATTATATCCATGGAAAAGATAAAGAGAACTGACAGAGTTGGAATAAGTATCTTAAAGAGGTTGAGTTCATCCAGTTATAAAATAAAATTACTTCAAGGGAAGTTATTATACTTTGAATGGATCTTCCATGTGAATCTACTGTTAAAAAAATAAGTGATCTTTCAAGGACTTGAGTATATTTTTTATATAGGAAATATAGAATATGTTTTTCAAAAGGAAGTGAAATAATTTTATTAGCATGTGTAGTTAAATTTCATATATATATAGGATATTATATCTTTAAATGTTAATGGCAAAAAAAATCTATTTTTTTTAGTTTTCATGGCCTATATTTTAAAATGCCCCCACAAATGTGTGTTTTAATTTAGTTTAAGAATGATTGGAGAAATTTTCATAAGACAACAGACATTATTTTTTTTTATAACATCACATATTAATAATATGTTTGTGAAGGATTTATAGGTGAACTAAATGTTTTTTTCCAAGTTCATTGAAACTTCTATAGTGTCGATGATGGAAGTGCTTGAAAAAATCCTCTTCCAATATATGTATGTGACGATTTTTTTGTTGAGTGACATCAAATTGAATTTCATTATATATATGATGAATTATATGAATTTCTATTTTGATAGGTATGAAAATACATCCTTATATCTAAGTAAAATATTATTTTCTCTTGTTCTATATAAGAGAGGTGTGATTGGTGACATTCAAACAGTATTGAGACATTATTATTGTAATATTCTATCTATTAAATCACCGAGAAAATTTGGATTTTATAGGGATAGAAAAATGGTAACATGATCCCTATTGATGTAGAGTAAGAATAACAATATAGAGTGCATACTTAGGGGAGAAAAGAAATTTTATGTTTTCTACTTCTGTGAGGAGTAGTACAGAAGAAGTAGGTGAATCTCTTTTTGAGGGAGCTAGAGTACCTTAATTGGTTGGAGGTCTAGAAGACTCTTCTTTTGGTGCTTCCAAAATTCCTATTATTAATTGGATAAGAAAATTATTGTCAGATAATATCTTTACTAGGATAGGGGTAGTTTTTCAATTCCCTAAATCTTTTAAGGATCCTTCTACTGAAGACATTGGAGTTGTTCTAGTTCAGATGCCCCCAAATAAGGGAAGATCCTATTGAGAAGGTTACAGATATTGAGGTTAAAGAAGTTTATCAATAAGTTTCTAATACTAGGTAAATGCTATAAGATTTTGGTTTAGAAATATATGATAAAATTTTCTTAGGATAAAAGAACAACTGGTTGTGTAAACTCATTCTGAGGAGCTTGTGAGTACTCTTGAAGTTGCTACAATAACTAAGCTAAATGAAGATCAGTCAGTTTATCTTGAAAAAAGGTCCTTAGAGAGGATAACTGAAGAGGTTTATGAAGGAAGATAAGTTCTTGGTGAATTTTCTAGTGATGAATTTTAAGTTCAATTATTTCAATTGCTAAAGGTTACAGGGCCTTCTGTAAGGCCAAAGAAAAGTTCATCAACAACTAAAGATAAGATGAATTTTGAGGATTACACTCATAAATTTTCTTTGGTTGTAGTTGAAAACTTTAATAATATGAAAGATTAATTTGTAAGATTATAAGTAAAGCTAGAGGTTGATCGTAAGTCGTATGAAGATCTGAAAAAATAAATCTATTTCTATAATGGATTTTGAATCTATTTAGAATCAGTTTCAAATATTGAAAGAAAATTAAATCTTCGAGAGTGATTTTAATGGTTTTAAAATAGAGATGGTTGATTAGATAAAACATATCATAAGTGAAAGTGCTTCCAAGTCATATTTTTTAGACTTTAAAAAGTTTTTTCAAGTCAATTTGAATCTATAAAACCCATTTTTAGCCAGGAAAGAGATTCTACATACAGAGGTCAGAGACCTATAGATGTGTTGAGAATGTTGGACCTTATTTTTTTTAATTTATATGTTATGGATAAAAGAGTTAAAATCCATTAGTGTTCCCTTACAAAATTTGAATAAATAAATAAAAAGATCTTATTGAAAAGTTAACTTCAACAAAGCCAGGTGTTTGAATTTTGGTTTCCTAGATTAGGGAAATGATTGATAAATATCTCTAGTCTATAAATACTATTCATAATTTTCTAAAGGTGAACAAGGTGGAGGTACTCAAGATGTTCCAATAGTCAAGGCTATTGATGAAGGAATGGTCAGGGCCAATGAATCATAATTTTCTGATGTTGATGGATGAATAAAAGGTTGTTCATCATACTGTTCTTGATTCCCTGACCACAGATTATTCTTTTAATGAACCTAAACCCTATTCTAATCTTACACTTTATCATATTTAAACTATTGAACTAAACTTTCATTGAAATCTTGGAGTATCTATGTAAATAAATTTTCTTTCTTATATTTTTTTCTATTATCTTTTTTCTCTATTTACTATTTGATGTATCTTTCCATTTCATAACCTATTCATTCTTTGGATATATTTATCTTTGGATTAAAAATAATATTCACTTGTGTTTTGTGCTACATTGAATTATTTTTCATCTATTTCTATACTTTCATTTTGATTTCAAAAAAAGGGAGATATTTGGATAAATACAACATTCTATTATTTGATATGATTTAATTAATATCTACTTGATTATTATTTAAAACCTATGTTTTTTGGTTTATATTTATATTGGTTTTTTGTCATTAAAAATGGGGATATTATGGGGCATATGAATATTCACCCAAAAACTTCATTTGATTTATAATTTAATTTTATGCTAACAAGAACCCTCATTTGTTTTACTAATGAAGTTACTTTAAGTGAATTTCATGATTATATTTACTGAAATAATTATTATTATATTATTCGAAACTATGTAAGTAATTCAGTTGAAGTTTTTATTTTCTAATCATTTTGGATGTTTTTAAATAAGTTAGGAATCATGGTTCATATCCCTTCTTTGAAGGTAAATGCTAAGTTTGGGAACTTAACATTGGATATGGATTGGTACTTTTTCTACCTTAAATTTGGACTGAACGTTAGGATTGGGAACCTAAATTTTGTGAAGAACCCAACATTTTAGGATCTAATTTGTGGTTAGTTAACGGAATGTTTGTAATTAATGGTACATTGTAAACCATCATTTTGAACATTCCATACACATAGTAATCCCTAAGTTAAAGTAGTTTTCTATGGAATTTTAATTCTAGATATTTTCGGATATTTTAAAAATTGTTTCTATGGAATAAATAACTCATTAAAATTTATTTGAATTGATTCAAATTTATTTAATAATGTATTAAATTGTTCCTTTTACAAATATTAGTTATGATTTTCAATGATCATTTAAATTAAAATTTCAAATGCACTTTATTTTTTAAATATTGTGATTTATATTAATATAATTCCAGTTCTTCTTGACCATAATCAAATCACATTTATTATTTATTCTCAATGGTTTTTATATTTAAAAATATAGGTTTATATAGAAGTTTCACATATAAATAACATTAATATATCCTATCTAAGAATAAAATCTATTTGAAGAAAAACTCTATTTTTATAAAGTTTCACAAGATGAATCTATTTATCATTTCATTAGGACGTTTTATAAATATTTTTGATGATGTTGTTATTCCTATCTATTGATAATAGTTTATAGTTCATTGAAGATTTTCATAGGACTACACTTTGGATACATGCATGTTTCAATCTGATATTGTGTTTCTATTATACTGCTTCAAAGTTATTTCTACTATTTTTTTGATTTCTAGATTTTTATCTAAAACAATTCATATATTCTTTAAGATGACTAATTAGTGAAGTCTATCCAATTTTCCTTTTAATATCTCTTCATTTGTCAGCAATGAAAGAAATTGTGTGTTGAACCTATTATTCAAAAATCATCCTATCTTTTCTTTTGGAGTTTCAATTTCCCATAATAAGTTTTTCATCTATGGTTCCATATAAAATAACTATAAGGCTATGTAATAGCCTTGTTTTAAGGTTTCAACTACCTAAACTTAGTTATAGAGTTCATCAATAAATGGAACTATTTAGTAAAAATCACCAGGCTCAAGGAGAGATCTTTGTTGTAGTGGATTGGTGGATTTTTGTGCCCTGAACCACTATAAAATTTGTTTTTTATTCTTATTTATTTATCTATTAATCTATTTTAATAAAAGAATCTTACATCACATTAAAAATCACACAGGGTGATTAATTTTTAATTATAAAAGTGTCTTTAAAAGGAAACAATTCACCCCCTCCCCTATTATGGTTTCACATTTATTCCAACTAAGAGCCCCCAAAAAGGTTCCAAGCCTCAGGGGAAGACACCTCCCTACTTCATCATCCACCATAGAAGGCCAACTCAATTGGTCTTGGAAAGGGACACACCTCATAACACTATCAACACACCCAAAATAGTGTGACAATATTCCCAGTAATTAAAGGCACACTAAACCTTAAACTATATTTCTATTTCCAGAACTATCCCCGACATGTAGGGTGAGTAACTATGACTCTTAAATAATTCCTTGAATGGGATCTCATGATACACCAATATTACCTGAGCACGTATCCATCAGCTCCCAACGCTTACAAAACATTAATGGGGAGTCCATTCTTCATCCAACCAGTGGAAAAGGTAGGATCCTAGCATCCCAAACATAATGAAATAGATAGAAAAATTCCTTCTCTCTTATTGTGCAAAAGAATGTGCCTCATGCGCCCTTAGTTTTTCAAATCATTTCAATCATTGCTTTGTCGGATGCCCCAGCTCAGGTGGTTATCTCATCACTTTCGACCATCGATCCTGGCCCTCCTCCTGCTGTCACTGAGCCTTCTCTACCTCTGGAGTTCCCCAAATCCCTCCCTTGGCTCCGTCGACCCGATCTATCTTTTAGGGAAGCTTTATATAGCTCTTCTCTTGGACCCCTCTAGGATTTCTTCCTGGATGTTTTCCCAGTTTCTCCACTGGTGTTGAGATATGGCTCTTACCTCTCTCTTAAGGTTCTATCTATGGAATTTTAGGAAGCATTTTTTATCTCAAGTGGATCCTCCTGGTGTGTTTTGGATATGAGAAGCCTCCCCTTATAGTCTTTTGATGGTTTGTGTACTCCTGATGTCTACAAGACATATCTAGGATATTTTTTATGCATCGTAATTCCTTTTGTTTGGTCCTAGATTTGGAGGTAGATTTTGTGCATGTTTGGTACAAAGCTCCCCGGTTATTGGGTTTCTAGTGCTTCAACCTAGCTCAGTGGTCACTATATATACACAAAGTGAAGTAGATCCCCTGTGTTATTTTTAGATTCTCCATCCAATTATTTCCATGCCTTTCTATAATGAGGGCTTCCTTAAGGAAATTGGAGACTCCCTTGGTGGGTTTATTTGTATAGACGACTGCACCAGTTGCTGTGAGTATATGATGGTGGCACATATATTTGTTGAACTTGACATCCCTCTTCCTCTCTCGAACAGTATTACTTTGAAGGTATAAGACTTGGTGGTCTGGAATCAAGATATCGTCTAAACTATGTTCCCCATAAATTTATCCTCCTATCTTCTCCATGGAAACTCGATGCAAGCATACAGAAAATGGTGCTATGGTGTCCTTCTTCAAGTCCATAGGGATATCCAAAGCAAGGTATCTCCCCTACACTCACCTGAAGTATTTGAACCTAATCCATTCTAGGAATCCCCCAAGCACCGAATATATCATAGTCAGTGCCTCCAGCCCTAGCATGCAAGCCCCTCCCCTTCCCCCTTCATTCTATGATGATCCTTCCTATTAGAATTTAGTGCCTCATACACTGATGTCTCCCTCTTCCTAGCCTACTAACTTCATTTCCTCTTACTATATCCCTTTACATATTCTTTCAGTGAGTTTCCTACTATAAATCTTCTTGATTTACCCATTAAAACCCCTAAAACCTCTTTAATTTTCCCCTCACCCCCCTACATTGGGGCAATCTTCTAGTTATCCTACAGATGGGCAGGAGGTAGCAGTTCATGAGCCCTATCCATCCCCTACCAAGGCTATTTACTCAAAGGAAACCTCCAAATTAGCCCGGTTTAAAGGATTAGATATACTAGCACCCCTAGTTCATGGAAAGCAAGGATCATCCCCCATTTCTCCTCCAAGTGTGGGGAGAGGTAATACCCTCAAGATGCTCTCATCCTTGAGCCTGTCCCCAATAGATCCATCTACACTGAGTCCTGGTATATACACATGAGTGAGATTGAGATATATTTGGAAGTTTTATTCCTCCCATCGAAAATAGATTTAGGATATTGGGGTCAAAGATGGACCACTTTATATTTAATGTTACCCATGCTCATTTGGAACTCCTGTGGCCTTGGGGCATGTGTGAAGACTGACTTCATCGCTTTGTAGATCAAGAATAAAAAGACTCTCAGAGTCGTAGTCCTTGAACACAAGAAAAATATGGGTAGAATTAATGATTTGTTTCATTAAATCAAGCTTCATGTATCCATGTACATGGACCCGATCAACTATCATATTTGGATCTTTTAAAACAAGAAGATTTTGGTCGATTTGATACAAGCATGTGGCCAGTTCATCACTGTGAAAGAAACTAAGTGTGTGGAAATATTTTGTGTTTCCTTTGTTTATGGAAGTAATGATTCTTAATGGAGGGAATTTTTTGGGCAAGACCTTAGTGCTTTTTATCCTGAGGATCTTCTGTCCAACATGGGTGGATATTTTAATGTCATTACAGACCTAGATGAGAAGAAAGGAAGAGTTATTTTCCCCCCAAAAGGCTATCTTGAATTTCATACAATTCATGGCTACTAAAGGTCTTATAGATATGGGTTACTCTAGTGATTTCTTCACATGGTGCAATAACAAAATAGGAAGTAAGTGATGTTGGAGATGGCTCGATCGATGCATAGACAACATCATTGTTATCTCCATGTTTTTGAATGCTAAGGTAATGTACCTGGTTCGCAGTATTTTGGACAACTCACTATTGATGGTCTTTTTTTCTCCAAAATAGGATAATCAGGAGTAGTTTAGATACTATCACCAATGGCATTTTATTCCCAGTTACTAGAAGATTGTTAGTGAGCTTTGGGGAGAGCTGACTTAAGGCCATACATGGGTAGTTGTTCATAATAAGCAGCAGTGGATTAAGCACGGGCCACATATGTGTGCCAAGGATATCCCTACTCTTAACTAGGACATGGAGGATTTCAAACAAGATATTGATCGACTGGAAACATTCTTGGAGGAGGTTTGGAATGATATGGTGTTTGAAGACCTCTCTAACAAGAATAACTTCTTGGAAAAAATGATTCTCAAATAGAAACATATAGAATGAGAGAGATCCAAAATAAAATGGTTGCATGAGGGTGAAAAAACACTTCATATTTCTACACTTTCATTAAGGAAAAGAGACTTCCAATTAAACCCAATATAATGCTTGAGGATGGAACATACATGGATGATAGAGATATAGTTTGGGGTACAGTGCACACGTTCTTAAAGGATCTTCTTGTTGGCCGGAATACGAGAAAGCCTAATGGATATTTGAGAGTTGGTGTAGAGATTTGGGAAGAAATCCCCATCCTTGTTTCCAACCAGAACAATGATCATCTAGAGGGGATCCTGGATGAGGAAGAAATCTATACTGATATGATGAATCTCTACCATGAGAGTGTGTGGGTCATGATACTATCTTAGGATTATTTTATAGATGCTCATGGGAGGTGCTCAATGGAGATATTATTTTAGTTATTAAGGAAATATTTTATGTAGGAAGCCTCCCATGTGTCTCATGTTCTATGGTGTTGGTGCTCATCCCAAAGTTTAAGGACCCCTTATCCCTCATGTACTATAGACCAGTGAGCATGTGAAATTTTACCTATAAGATCCAAGAGAGTATCATCAATATGAGGTTATCCATGAAAATTCCTTGGTGGATATTCATTGAACAACATGTATTTGTGAAGGGTTTCTCCATTTATAAAGTTATATCTTTGTTATAAGAAATTTTGAGAGGCGTCAATATCAAGGGTCATGGATCCCACATGGCTATCAAACTAGATATGAATAAGGCATATAATAGGATTGAATGGGGTTTCATAAATAGAGTGCTTACGGGCATGGGGCTCTCTCCCTAGGACTTGGAACTCATCTTTATATGTTTCATCTCCTCATGTATATAAGCTTCTTTCATGGTGAGGACTCACAATTTCTTCAATGCGACTTCAGGATTATGGAAGGTAGATCCAATATCACCGAGTATCTTCATTCTTATGCAGGATACTCTCTGTCGACTCATCAATAGAGGCTTATCTGATAGTTAAATACTCCATTATCAAAGTAAAATGAACCTCCCTCTAATATCCCACCTAATGTTTGTAGCTGACACCATCATCTTCACTAATGGAGGTAGGATCTTTGTTCGAGGATCAACAAGATCCTTGAGGATTATTGCTAATGGAGTGGATAGGTTATCAATAAATCCAAAATCAACCTCTATATATACAACAAATGTTCCTATAGTAGGATTTCTTCTCTATGCATCAAACTGGATATATAGTGAGGCTCCTTCCCAATGGAGTACCTCAGCACCCCTATATCCTTAGGCAGACATTGAATATGATACTTTGATCATATAGTGAGCAAGATAATGGGCTACATACATAACTAGAATAATAACTTATTATCTTTTGGGGAACATATTTCCTTGGTTAATAGTGTCCTATCATCCATACCCATACATGATTTGTCTTCCACCATAGTGTCGAAAGGTGTCATTAGTACCATCGATAAGATTTTGGACAGTTTCATTTGGGATGCTCTTTCTGAATGAAAGAGGCACTGGGTCTCTTGGGGTATAATGGAAAGGACCATCCATGATGGGGGATTAATGTGAGGATTATCAATAATAAGATACAATACATTCATGAGAAACTAACATGGGAGATTATTGAATAAAGAATGATATGGGGGAAGACCACGCCCCACAATTGTGCTAGTATTCTGAAAACTTCTTGCACCCTTGTCTCTCCCTTGTGGTCCATGATTTCCCCCTAATCTTGATCCTCTAATATAATTCAAAATGTATAGTAGGGGAGGGTAACATCCTCTTCTGGAAACACAATTGGAAAGGCTCTATTATTGGCTTCACAGGGTGCCATGCTCCAACAATTTCTTTTAAGGATGTGAGTCTCTATTAAAAGTTTATCAGGGAAGTTTTGCAAAAGAACCAACAAGACATAATTGATTCAATTCTCATAAACTCAAAAACAGAAAAGTGTTTGTTAACTTTTTCCTCCTATAATACTTTCAATACCGGGGACTTACAAAGGATATCGTCCTTTCAAGATCATCAGGATAGTTGGAATGGCATTGTTTGGTGCAATGGGGTACCATCAAAATACAACTTTCTCACTTTGAGAATTCAAAAACAAGTATTACCAACCTATGATAACATCAAGAAGGTGGGAATCAATATGGTATCCAAATTCCACTACCGTAATAAATATCAGGCGGAAAGAACGAACCATCTCTTCTTTAAAGGTGACTAGGCTCATGCTATCTGGATGTGATTTGGTGATTTTACTACTTTATCCTCTCATGATAATTTTAATGCTCCTTTCTTGGAAATATGGTTAAATGGTTTGGATGATTTGGATATGGAAATGAGGGTGAGATCCATTGTTTTGGGTTTTAGATTTTGGTGCCTATGGCAGGCTAGAAATTAGGCCATGTATGAAGTATCTCTTCCTACATTGAGGTCTATCATTTTGAGAACTATAAACCTATTGAGGTACATTATCACTCTCATAAAAAACTTGTAAGAAACTCATTCACATAGGTTGTTGCAGGTTTTCTCTGCTCTGATTCAACCCTCCATCAATATACCATAGGGACATTGGGTTTGTTGGCACCCCCCCCCCCCAACACAGGATACAAGCTAAATAAAGACTGGTCATGTAAATTGGGCAATATGCATGGGGGAGATGTTTTTGACTCCTTGGGGAGAATTGTTCTTTCCTTCACTACATCCTATGGTAATGGAATCTCTATACAGGCTGAGGCCAAATCAATTCTCATCGGGCTAACTGATCACAACTATGAGAATCTCGAGCTCACTCATGTTGAAACTGACTCCTTGATCTTTCATGACTCCGTGCATGAAAAAAGGATCCACCCCATGGTTAATAAAATACATTTTCAATAAATACAGAGCCCTCCTCAATAATAACATCCACATAGCCTTTACTTAGAGATAGGGTAATAAGGCTGAGGATCACCTTGCATATCTAGTGGATCATGGATCCAGCATTACGTTTCTTCATAATATCAATTAATTGAATCTTGAGGGGGTCAATTTGATGAGAGGTTATTCCCTTAGTCTTCATTACTTTAGGCCTCCCTAATCCCTGGTTTCTCCCAGTTTCTTTGTTCTTATTTTCCTTGAATGAAAATATGATGTTGGAGGAGGGGCATCCCAAACATGGTTTAAGGTGGAAGGAAATAATTTAAAAAATAGTTACCACTACCAAAACTCTATCTACACTAAAAGGAAATATGATATGAAAACAACTTAAGCATTATGACCTCTACAAGCCTATCCACACATGAAACATCCACTTTGGTCGATCATCGTCATCACTAAACCATGAAAACTGTTATCATCATAGGGGACCCACACCTCACTATAATTCACACACTAATCAAGGTAGCACCTACCCATTCATGTGTGTGAATGGGGAGAGGAAAAATATTTTAGGGTAATTTAATACCATTAAATTAATTAAATGAAATACCCCTCAAATTGCCTTGACCTGTGCCTAGAACCCAAACAAAAATTATACCTCACTTAGGTTAAACCCATCATTTTGGGTTCAACCACAGTGCTTTAATTTTAACATAATGCTTCATTTAGGAGATATAAACATTCAAACTCAGTAGAATAAATAATATTTATTTAATAGATTTTAAATACCTTGAACAAAATGTTTATCTTTTAATCTCACAAAATCTCTTTCCAAGGGTAAAATCCACACTCTGGAATCAATGGAACCATTAGATTTTTTTTGAGATCATTTGATAGATAAAAATTACAATTTTAAACTTTAAAAAGGCTTGGGGATCCAAAACTCCAAAAATGATATAAGTATGTTGTGTAGGGAAAATATGGATCATTACATTCTATACAACTTGAGGGTTTTTTCCTTAAAAAACAAAAAAACCATAGAGACTCAATAAGAATCCCATAGTTAATCCCATGCAAAAAAACAGGTACAACACCATGTGAGGGCCTCCATCTTTGAAGGTTTTCCAAAAGTAGGGATCCCAAACAGATCTCATTAGGGAACACATTCCTTCCCAAATCACAATTAGGGACTAATACATATGAGTTTCTCTTTCCTTAGTGTTTCCACTCAACCCCAACCAATCAAAAGGGGAACTTTCCACCAAAACACAACTTTCCTTGAGAAAACTAACCAAGGCTTCCCACCAACAGCCTTTATCCTCTTAAGGGGTAACTTGTAATGACCCCAAGCATGTAAGTTATCCACAAACAAAATGTACCTATTGGGTATCAGTTTTTCACCAAGGCACTTTCTGGGGTGTCACACTCACCACCTTAAATAGAGGCAATTCCAAGACTATCTTTCAGTGAAAATCAAATTGTAGTAACATACACCCTTGGGTGCCTCAATAGGATCACCACACCACATCATGAGAGCCCATAACTAATCCTTCTATGTAGAATCCAAGCACACACATCAGTTATTATTGGTTAAAGGTATTAGGGTAACAACAACCCTATCATTCTTCCCTCATGAATGATTATATGGATGCCACATATGTACCATTGTCCCCAATTGGTTCCTCGTACAATGTAGATGAACCGATCCATCTACTCTAGAAACCAAATTCAGTGCTTAATTGATTTTAAACTCTCATAACCAAACTAGAAAAAATGTATGGAATACCCACATCCACTGAGAATCCATAGATAATATTCACAAAAAATCATAAGTCTCACTACCTAAAGGGGTTCATAAACAAGAAAATTAATGGTTAGTTGGCCTGATACTCATGAATATTTCACTTTCATGGTAAAATTCATCCTTTTACAAGTAAAAATAAAATCTCAATTATAAGTTAATCATAATTAATTATTCATGTGGATTCATCTATTGACAACCATAAAACAGAAACATAGCACGACCTCTAATTTAGTACCTTGAAATCCCTCAAAGTAGGCCATTTCCAAGGACTTATTGATCGGTTCCTTACACAGATTGGAGACATAACTAAGGAAAATTAAAAAATTTCCTTCTCCTATAGTTGAAGGTTTGATCCTCCAAAAAATATTGTTTGAAAAACCAAACTGAGAACCCCATGAAGGAACTTGAATAAGCCTTCTAGGGCTAACCCCATTCACCATCTAGGCCCCCCTCCTGATAATGTGGACCATTATCTAACCACCAAAACAAAACACACCACAAAACACTATCTACTCACCTGAACTAGATTCAAGGGTGGTCTCCAATCGCCATTAAAATGCTACTATGTCTCACCCAACTATGGAAGAAACCCTAGGGAACTCCCTGCCAAAATATTCTCTCACCATCTATAGAAATGAGGATAAACTACCACTACTAAGTAATACCTCTAGTATCACTACACGGGTATAGAGTCCCTATAAGGTTCTCTAACACCCTCATGAGAATTGTATCAATGAAGTTAGATAATGTGTGGGTATAGATAAACACACACATCCCAACAAAAGTTCATAGGTCATACCTAAACCTCAAGGATCACTAATTAGTCCATCTATAACTCTCACTATGAATAAATTATCACAATTATCATCATCTAACATCCACTAACCATCTATGAGACAAGGTATTGACATAAAGGATACCACATATGCTCGAGGGGAGCACACATATAGACATAGTTATCAAGCCTATAATCTAACTCTCCATACTCATCGCTCTCCACTCAGATGAGAATGTTGGGTAGTATCACCTGAATCATGGATCATCATAGGGAACACTCTTGGTCAAGATATCATGACTAAAAATTACATCGATCCAAACTCCCATCGATCAATGATCTATGGTGTTGGGCATGTACCTATTCAAGTGTATATAAACAAATCAAGGGAGTGTTGACCTTGCTAATGGTGGACCTCCCACCCTAAATTGTGGTATAGGTACCATTCTTAGAAGAATCATTCCCCATATTTCATCGAACGCCAACTTTTACTAGTGGAGGAATCATTCCCTATTTCATAGGAGGGTATTGAATCCTCTGTAGGATATAGGATTCACACCTCATTGGGAATGATGGAGTACTGACCCCGTGTTTGAACAGAACATATATCAATTGAGGTGAAAACCTTCCCCTCCCATGGAGGACCCACACCCTTCCCGGTAGGGGAGTACTAACATGCATGGATAAAGAACCAAATTTGACCTAATTACAAACATCTTCATTTTTAAATAGAGAACTTTTTCTTGGAATAGCAAGGGATTACTGATGTTATTACAGTTTAGGGTACCTACAACTTGTCAAAATAATGGAATAATAAACCCATGCTCGAATAGAGGACATGATCCCAATGAATGGTAGTCCAAGAAACTATACCTATGAGGGAGTACCAAACTCCACAACCTCATTTAAGGGAGTCTCACTTCATTGAGAGACACATTATCTGAGGGAGTACTAACCCTATTGGTCAGAGTATAGTACTCAAGAGGGGGTGAATTGATTATCTATTCAAAATTTTTGTTTAAAAAGTATTCTCAAAAGGGTTCCCCAATAAAGTTAAATATAGCCCATTCAATCAAGGTTACACTGTTATGAAAGTTTGACTATTTAAATAACTTCTTAGAAGATTTATTAATTCTCAGTAATCTTAATATTAGTTATTAACATTACTTTTTAAGCTATTATAATAAGGAAAAACAATTATAAATTATTTACAAGATTAACTATCAAAGTAAATTTAGTGATTTCTAGATTAAATAGTAAAACAAAGACAATTAAAATAAACAGAACAGCGAATGTAAAACAAGTGGTTTAGCCTCAAGCCGAGACCTAATCCACTCCACTTGGTGATCACCTGTCACCAAGCAGTTTATATAAATAAACTTGATACATAGCCTATATCGGGCTCTACAATAGTACACAAGACTGTCCAGGTCACACGACCTCTTCTATAGTTCTTTGTGGGTATGAACTAATAGGTTACACACAACCTCATCCACATTTATCCATGGGAATATATGGGTGTAAAAATATGTAAGAGAAAGGATATCTTGTATCCTTCAGTTTGATCCAGGAGATAGTGCGTGTTTAATGCAGACACAAACACTACTTAAAAGATAATAAAAATAATACACAACAGAGTAAAAATGATATGATAAGGTTAGAAGTTCTCTGAGTGTTTGTTTATGTAGCTCTATACTTCTGAGATGAAACTGATTTATAAATTTAGTCCTCTCATGGAAATCAGAGTAGTGTAAGTCAGCTAGATCTGGCTCGTGTTCTTCATGGTATTGTCAATGTGAAGATGTGCTCGACAAGTCTGATATATGGTGTCGAGTTTTTTTATTCAAGAATGCTTCGTGTGTTATATAGGAATGTTGAGTTTCATGTGTTGGTTCTTTTATCAGGAAATCTCATGTGTACTTCATTATTACACTCTATATTGTTTATGGGATTCACTTCTCTTTAAATCTTGGTGTTCATGTATTAGAGCCAATAGAATGCATGTATTCTGCACCTCATACCTCATACTATAAGATTATATGTGTAAAAAGAAACATTAATTATGTCAATTCATTTAAAATATTTAAATATGACCATTAGAAATTAAATTGAGAAACGACAAAACAGAATAAGAGACGATGTCATAGTCTTTCTGTAAACAGTGTCTCTATAAAATGGTGTCTCCTTGAAATAGTGTCTGGATGGTCACAGTGTCTAGATGGTTAGGGTGTCTGGATGGTCATGGTGTCTAGATGGTTAGAGTGTCTGGATGGTCACAGTGTCTGGATGGTTACGGTGTCTAGATGGTTACAATGTATGGGTGGTTAAGGTGTCTTGATGGTTATGATGTCTGGATGGTTATGGTGTCCGGATGGTTATAATGTCTGGATGGTTACGGTGTCTGGATGGTTATGGTGTTTGAATGATTATGGTGTCTAGATGGTTATGGTGTCTGGATGGTTTTCTAGAAAAGCACAACCGGTGGCAGACTCACGGTTTCTCAGACTTAGCCAAATATCTGTATACAGACTTAAACAGTGATATTCATAAAATGGTTTAAAATTAGTCATTCATAAAAGAAATCATTATGAAGTAAATTAAATATAGTATACAATAATTAAACTTAATTTATATCAATTAAGATCTTGGATAGGTGTATTTAAAGAATAAAGATAATAATAATTTGTACACATGATTTGAGATAGATTCACTACTGGAAATTTAGGCTTTAGCCACGGTTTCAAACCACGGCTATAGGTTATAGCCATGGTTCAATTAACCATGGCTGGTATTGGCGTGGCTATAGGACAACTCCTACAGCCACAGTTTCAAACCATGGATAAAGCCTATAGCCACGGTTCAAACTGTGGCTATAGGTCTATAGCTGCGGTTTCAAACCGTGGCTAAAGCATTGTAGCCACAGTTTCAAACCGTGGGACAAGGTAAAACTCAAACAAGCCTTATATCCAGGCTTAGAAACCGTGGCTATAGATCAAAGTTCAATAAAAAAACACAGTAGGCCTGCAGGCCTGCCAGTCCCCCCTGCCCCCTGCTAGTCCCCCTGTCAGTCCCCCCTGCCCCCTACCCCCCTGCTAGTCCCCCCTGCCCCCTGCGAGTTGCCCCCTCCTGCCACCCCCCTACCCCCCGCCACCCCCTGCTAGTCCCCCCCCCCTGCCAGTCCCCCCCTGCACCCTGATAGGCCCCCTGCTAGTCCCCTGCTAGTCCCCCTGCTAGTCCCCCTGCCAGTCCCCCCTGCCCCCTGCCACCCCCTGCTAGTCCCCCATGACCCTGCTAGTCCCCCCTGCCACCCCCCTGCCAGTCCCCCATACTAGTCCCCCTGCCAGCCCCCCCCCCCCTCCCCCACCCCCCTGCCCCCTTCCAGTCCCCCTTTCCCCCTGCTAGTCCCCCTGCCCCCTGCTAGTCCTCCCCTGCCAGTCCCCCCTGCACCCTGCTAGGCCCCCTTCCAGTCCCCTGCTAGTCCCACCTGCCCCCTACTAGTCCCCCCTACCACCCCCCTGCCAGTCCCCCCTGTTAGTCCCCCTACCAGCCCCCCCCCCCCCCTGCCCCCTGCCAGCCCCGCTGCTAGTCCCCCCTTCCCCCTGCTAGTCCCCCATACCCCCTACTATTCCCCCCTGCCGGTCCCCCCTGCACCCTGCTAGGCCCCCTTCCAGTTCTATGCTAGTCACCCTGCCCCCTGATAGTCCCCCTGCCAGTCCCCCCTGCCCCCTGCCACCCCCCATGCCAGTCCCCCCTGCCCCCTACTAGTCCCCCTGCCCCTTCTAGTCCCCCTACCTAGACACCCCTTGTTGTACATATGTTGGAGTTTTTCAAAGTAGTAACACATCATAATCCTGTTAGAGTACTAGAAGGTTTTCTTAGGTGGGCCAAATAGACTATGGATGAGCAGCACTTGGTTTTTGGAATGGTTAATAAAGGCCATAGTTGGGATGCCATTACAGTTGGGCTATCTATGATGAAACTGTTTGGTTTTACACAGGATTTTGGTGGAAGAAAGGACATAAGGGTTCAAGAAGCACTACACTAGAAGGAGATCCTACATGTTCCAGATAATTCTATTATGGAGGGAGAGAAGGATATTGCAGTTATATCCAACAACCGTCTTAAAGATGAAATGAGACAATATGATGTTTGGAATGAAGAGTGCAAACCAATGGCGGTGGTGACGACGATGCTGGTGATGGAAGAAACAATGGTTTACTTGATGAATATGAAGTTTTCTCATGAGTTGAGACTCTTTGAAGCATGTGCAATCAACCAGGAAACGATTTTTGTTAGCGGTTTCTGGATATTCACCTTGAGGACAAGGTGGGTTTTTGTAAGGGTGGAAGTGCTAGGAGTGTGGATGTGTGGATGTAAGTTGTGCTTGGTAGGGATGTCCTTATGTGGGTGTGGCTGGTGGGATGTCCTAAGGGAAACATTGTCTTTTACTTTTATTAGTTACTAGGGGTTGGTAATAGTAGGTAGGGGTGGATGGTTGTTGGGTTGGGGTATTAAATAATGGAGTGGCTAGAAGTTGATCCTTGGGAGGTCTGGGAGGCCCTTTGAGAAGTGTTCTTTCTAGGAGAAGTTATTCTCTTCCCTCTTCATTTTTCTTTTCATTTTTTTCTTCTTAGTTTGTTGTTAACTCTGTTCCAATTACTTCTACTGGATATAATAACTTCTGCCATATTTTTGTTCTCTTCTTCCTACCTAATCAGTACCATTGTTAGGAAAGAGTCCTAACACTATTCGAAAGGTGTATTTTTATCACTCATTTAAGTAATATTCTCTAGAAAGATATATGTAACTATTTTTTTAGAATCAGAATGTACTTTTCATTAAGTGTTGTGAAATGTAGTTGAGGATAGTTTAGTTCGCTCATTTGTCTAATGTTTTCAGAAGTGGAATGAACATCGAACTAGCTAAAGCACTCATTAAAGATCCAATTATCAAACCATGGTTATACCAGTTATTATTAAAATAATATATTTTTAAAAATATATATCATTAAAATTTAAAATATTTATTTTCATTATTGGAGTCGGTGTTTCACATCAGACATGAGTGTTTTGTCATCTTTATATTTCCCTATAAATAAGCTCCAAGGCCTCTCTTAAGAGGTATCTTGGGTACTGGTTCACCTCTCTTATAATTATACATGGTATCAAATGGGGTTTTATAAAAGAACCCTTAGTAAGACCGGTTCCCTGATATCACATGATAAATGATCAGTGGGAGAAACAGCAGAAAACTAGGAAGTTTGTTAAGTTGTGCGAGAGTGGGTCTCAGATGGCTTACTACATAGGTCCAGTCCATATGATGTTTGGAGCTGCATTTTTATCATCTTACATGTTGTGATTGAACCAATTATTAAAGATTTATTTTTCCATTTTTATCCTTTGATGGAAGTAATAATGTCTTATGTTGTTCTTGTATAAAATATACCTATGCAGGTCTAACTCGTATGCAGGGAGGGATCATTTTCATGCTGATTGTTGTAAATGGACCCAAGATTGGAGATCCAATCAGACCCAAATATCCTATAATGAAAGAAATATAGCCGCATGAAGTTCTTGAATGGCAAACTATCTATACAAGTCTTCCCCATACATAGAGAGGGGAATTGTTCCCATTAATTATTATAGCTGGACACGAGATTGGAGATTTGGGTGTCACTCTATATCCTATGATAACATAAATAAATCCACATATAGTTCTTGAATGGGAAACTATCTATGTAGGTCTGACCCGTATGTAGAGGGGGATATTGTTCCTATTGATTTTTACAGCTGGACCAAGGATGGGAGCTCCATGCATCACTACATATTGTGTGATGACTGGATTCAAACCACACATAGTTCTTCAAAAACCATGTAGTTTAATGTCATGCATAATGGATGTAGGTTCCACAGCATGAAAATGAAATATTGTGGCTGGACCCAAGACAATAGATATGGGTGTCACTATGTATCATGTCATGGGAGAATTAAACCCACATGAAGTTCATGAACAGGTTGTTCCCTATATAGGTCTGGCCCAATGTAGAGTTTTCCACATATAGCTATTTATAGAGAAGGAAACTAGACTTCAGTGGGAAAAAATAGCTCAGTTTTGTGTACGGTGTCTCTTGGGTAGTAGTTCACATGGCGGTATGGTAGGCCCATAAATCATGTAGGAGCTTGTCCATCTATGAATTATTCTATTTTTCAACCATCTTCTACTACTTATTCGATAGAGACTTATTGGAGGCCTGAATCTGTCCATTTGTTGCAACATGATAGTGGTATGAGTGGTTAGTGATAGGTGTTCAAGTCAGAGAGAGAAGAAAAACAAGAGTTTCTGTTGATTTCTACTACAATAACGAGCAGAATTTACAGTAGGAAAAAAGAATAACAGTTGAAGAAAGGACTCCTCGGGGTCGCACCGCGAGGCTGATGGCCACTGTACCTGTATCTGCACAGCCGATCCGTTTTCTAAAAAACAATATCCCCCTTTTATTATTCCCCCTTCCAAAAAAATCTCACAACATCCTACTTTTCAGCATCTGTTGGATTCTATTAGTTAGACTCAATGGTATACTCCTGGTACACTTTCTATACATATCTATTGAAGAAGTTGGTCTCATTTTCCATATTGTAGAAGGATTTTTTTCTTTTGGTCCATCCTGAAGCGTAAATCTCTATTACTAATGCCAAATTTATTCCCTTCCAACTCGTTGTATCTGGAGGGTCCCATTTTGAAGATAATAAATTATGGGCACCTGTCATCTAGGGGTGGATATCGGTTCATCAGGAACTAGGGAAGTTTTGATCTGATTTATTTCCTCCATGTCATAGATGATGATATATGAGACCATCCTTTGATGCGTAATGTGGTAGAAAACCTCATACTGATCAGGGTCAGCTAAAACTACGATTTCATTAGACATTACATCAGTAAAATCATTTTTTGATAGGGTACAAGATACAATGTGGGTTCAAAATGGAAATCTTCCATCAATCTTCAAACATAGCCAGTGAGAGGGTCCAATTCATCCTTTCTTATTGCATATTCATCATCATATATTTTATCACTAGCTTTGAATCTCCTATGATATTTAGGAAGTCTATTTTCAGCTATAGTGCCAGTTCCAAGATAGAAATTAGGGCTTCATATTCTATCTAATTATTTGTTCATCCACCAGATAGTGAGAAAGATTATAGAAAAATTACTTTGTCTAGAGAAAGTAATACAATCCATGGACATACACATATAATCTTTGGGTTCTCCATACTTTTTTTGATAGGACTCTGGGAGGCAGAAAAAAATACATATCCTGTGTTCGGGGAGGTTCATGGGAATGGAAAACCTTCTAATCTAGAAGTTTTATTTATAGTAGTATACTTTCTTGGGAAGGATGTGCCATGAGGAAATTAGATAGGGTCTTCCCTTTCAATAACTTATGTGATATGAACTGGATATCATGTTGTCTTAAAGTGACTGATCATAGGGAAAAATTCCCAGTCAACATAGGGCAGCTAAGGATGTACTTGAGCGGGTTAATACGAGTGACCAGGTGAAGTTTGTAAGGATACAAGTAAAGCCTCATATTTTAATTGGTAGGATGAGTGTGAGGTAGTTTTTCTCAACATCATAATATTGTGTCTTAGTACCTAACATCATTTTACTAATGTAATAGACACTTGTTTCACTCTCCTCATCATTCTTATGTGCAATGAGAACACTGAGAAATCAATTTATGAAGGCCACAAATAAGATGAGTGGAATTCCTTCCACCAATGGAATCAATACTAGTCAGTGCAGTAAGTATTTATTTATAATATCAAAGGCTTCCTAGAATTCCTCATCGAAATGTAAGGTGACTCCCTTCTTCATTAACATGGTGAAGCATAGAGACATGTCATCCAGGTTAGCTATGAAGTTATAAATGTAAGAAAGGTTCCCCTAGAGCCCCCTCAATTCTTTAATAATATGAGGGAGTGAAATTGATAAAACTGAACTTGTTTTTTTATATTCAAACTCAATTTCATGGTATCACACCACAAATCTATCGAATTTCCCTAGCGTTACCCTGAAAACTCATTTTACCAGATTCATGTTTAGGTTGTGATACTGCAACTTTTTAAATATTGTTTCAAGATCTTTGAAATAATCACATCTCTATTTATATTTGATAACCATGTCATTAACAAAATCATTCATCTATTCTTTCTAAGAAGGTATTAATGATAAAATTTGTGTAGTGTTGGTATGTAGTGTCATCATTATTTAATCCAAAGGGCATAAACTAAATGGTGCGATATGGATTGTAGGTGGATGGTGTGGGCTCGAATGCAGGTGGAAGGGGGCTTGAATGATGGTGGAAGGGGGCTGGTTTCAGGTGCTGGGGGGGATGGTGCGGGCTGATTTGAAGGTGGCATGGGGGCTGTTGCGGGCTGGAATGTTGGTGGAAGCGGGCTGAAATGAAGGTGGAAGGGGGCTAGTGTGGGCTGGATGTGGCAAGAGCAGGTCCAAACCGCGGCGTGACCGCGGCGTGACCGCGGCGTGACCACGGCGTGACGGCGGCGTGACGGCGGCGTGACTGCAGCGTGTTAGCCCGGTCCAGCGACATCCGCGGGGCAGCATCTTCCACATAGTTTCAAATAGGATGATATGGATGGCATGAGAGGATGTTTTCTCAGAATATTTAAAGAAATAAATTATAATCTATGATGACTAGAGGATTGGATGACCCATGATATACCTAAGTCGGTGAGGTTTGGAGATCTAGCAATGTGTAGGAATACCTAGAAGAATACCCCATGGGATCAGGAAAATCAAAGGTTACATAACATGTAATCTAACATTACTGGTACTGTGGGACCCCTAGGCTGTGGAACTGGGCTTTTGGTTGGATTTAAATATCACATGTCATGTGACATGGTCACACATCATGGGACCCATCTTAAAAGTCTAACGTCACTTAAAGAGTGTCTTGGTTCAAACAACCGTTTTAATAAAAAGTGGGAAACCCCCTATAGGGATATAAAAAGGGTCAAGTACGATGTGTGATTTATGACTAACAACGACATCAAGTATAAGGAAAACATCAATGCGATAATGTTAAGCAAGGTATACCACTGTGAGTTTTCGCAGATAGCACACCTCCGTTAGAGGGGTTTTATTACAAAACCATGACTTATCTATCAAACGAAACAATTATCTTAACTAACACTTATTCAAGAATTTCAATTTAATATAAACATGAAAAATTAAGAAGGCAACTAAATGCAATTTAAAACATTCTTGAAATAAATAGACTAGTAGAGGGACCCTACCTCAACCTCAAGGCACGTTTGCTTTTGATGACGACAAATCGAATCTTCCTTTTTTCCGCTTGCATGCATATGAAACTTAACATATATATATAAGGACACCTAGCCCCTATGTACATATTAGCATGGAAAAATATGCACAAGGGGGTCCTTAGATATATGTTTATACTTGCATATACCCCTTTACACTTACACGCGTATGCATTTTTCATATCTATATATAAGCACACCTAGCCCCAATATATATATTCCTAAAACCGATGAAGAGTGACTATTATAATCTTCATAAGCTCATCAGTAAGGTGACTATTATAAGTTTGGGGGCTTTTATAAGTTCCATTGTTTCTCTAAATTAGTTGGTGCTTATACATAGAAGTGAAGGATTATTTATATACTAACTCTGAATGTGTGAATATATTATAGAGGAGATCCAAGCCTAGAAATATTGATTTAAATATTGACATCTCTAAAGATTTTGACACTCTTAGCTAGGATTTCACTTTTTAAGTACTTGACAATTTTGGTTTCTCAACCATATTTATTAAGCTTATTCAAGACCTTATCTACAAATCAAGACTCTCTTTCATTATTAGTGGGTCTCACAAAAGATATTTCGGTCATACCCAATGGGTGAGATAGGGGGATTCTCCCTCAACTTTTTTATTTGGAATTATCAGGGATTAACATATAAAATTACTCCTAAAAGCTACAGATTATGGGGCTTTATCACCCATTAAGTCCACTATAAAGATAAGAGCACCCACCCACTTGTTTTATGTTGATGAAATTCTAATTTTTTTTTCAAAATGCTAACTGATCACTTTCTTTCATCAAGGGGATTTTTGAGCATTATGAATCTGTCTCAAGACAAGCCATTAGTTGGAGGAAATCTAATATTTATTGTAGCAAGGAAATGCATGTTTCTAGGAGGAATCAAATTGCTAAATTCTTGGGAGTTATAGATGGAAAAATTCCTTTTACCTGGATAGCTTAACAAGTTTAGAAAGAACTTCATCTTGTCATCAAAATTTATTTTAATATGGACGATATGGAAAAACATTATTCTTATGGATGATCAAATTTATTTATTTGATCTTTATATTACCTCAATTTTCTTGATCTATATGAATCCCCAAGATGATTTTCATCATTTCTTTCTGAAATGTCACATATGAAATGATGATTTCCCGAGAATGCATGAATTCAATAAGATGAGGTCTAGTGAATTGCAATGTTCTTCACCTCCATATGTTCCACCAAACATCATCTACTTGTCCATCAATTGTCCCTTTCTCACCTAAAACTCAAAAAGGTAATTAACCTAAATCTGGGAGGAGAGGGGGGAGGTGAAAGATATGACAAGAACACATTTTTCATGCATCATCATGTGTTAAAATCAAATATATGACATCCCATTTAAATTGAGTTTGGTAAAACTTATTGAAAAGAACTTCCAACACTTATCACCTATGATACATTCTTCTGTATAAGTATTTCTAGATTACTTACTGAAAAATATTTTTGCGTCGCTTATTTAAGGCTCTGTTTGAGAACAAATCTGAAACAGTTTACAACACTTATTTCTTGTGATTAACAGTTTGAGAAATTGAACAAACGCCGCTTATTTTTTTCACTCTATCACTCAACCTTAACTAAGTGTAAAAGATGTACCCTTCTTCGTGAATAACACACCATATAGAAGGGATGATGATGATACCCACCAAACAGTTGACTAAAATTCAAGGGTTGGGTTAAGTGATACTTGAATATATTTATTTCCCACAAACCCCACCCCAAAGAATCATACATTGGGTTGGATTTATTCCTTTATGGTGTAGTGACCGCGGCGTGACCGCGGTGTGTTGGCCCGGTCCAGCGACATCCGCGGGGCAGCATCTTCCAGCCAGGAGCGAAGGGATCGGGAGGAGGCTGGAATGCGGGTGGAAGGGGGCTGGTTGCAGGTGCTGGGGGGATGGTGTGGGCTGACTCGAAGGTGGAAGGGGGGCTATTGCGGGCTGGAATGGTGGTGGTAGTGGGCTGAAATGAAGTTGGAAGGGGGCTATTGTGGGTTGGATGTGGCTGGAGCAAGGACAAATCACGGCATTACCGTGGCATGACTGCGGCGTGACCGCAGCGTGTTGGCCCGGTCCAGCAACATCTACAGGGTAGCATCTTCCGTCCATGAGCGAAGGGAGCTGTAACGTCCCGAGTCCGGATCCCCTCCACTGGTGCCCCGTACCTGGTTCGCCACATGACCTCAAGCGCATTTCCCCGAACTCCAGAGGCTGCCGACTAGCAGCGAGGGCCTTGGTGAGTCGGTGGGGAAACTATGCCCTCATTCGGTAAGGTATACAAGGTAAGAAACAACAATAAACAGCGGAAGCAGTAAACAACATGCATAACAACAGAAACCAAACAGCGGAAGAAATGCAGATATATAACAATGATGAAAATAATGCAGTAGGTACAAGTATCTATGGAAAACAGCAAACACAAAAACGTGCTGGAATACAACTGAAACCAAGTGCAAAAGAAAAACAAATAAAGCTCCTTAGCATCGCGAGCCACGGCTCGGTCCCATGCTCCCCAGCTCCTGGTACAGTCAAGATCCTGAAGTACAAGGGCGCTTTCCCTTGTCTATACCTGCAGTAACATAGTCTACTTGGGCCCAAAATCATGGCCCAAACAGGGTGTGAGATACAATCCCAGTAGGAAACCACCCAAAGATCTATGCCTAACAGTCAATGAATACATGGCAGTACTAAAACAAGAAACAGTAACCATAAAAGCGCAAAACAGCTACAATCCACAGCTCTAACAAGTAAGGCACACAAGTGAGCAGTCAATAACAAGAAGTAAACAGGTAACCCTCTGGGTAGCTCTCACAGTCTAACCCCTATGGTTCAACCTCTAAGAACTAGCAACCCTCTGGGAGGCACACACAGTCTCACCCCTCAGGTTCAGCTACGTAATTAAGTAGACTCTCTGGGGAAGCACTCACTGTAAATTCCCTCTATAGTCTCGTATCATGCTAAAGGCTCTCTAGGGAAGCACTCAACATCAATTCCCCATGTGGCCCGCATCGTAGTTAAAAGACTCTTTGGAGAAGCCCTTCCATCAATTCTCCACTTGGTCTCACATCGTGATTTAAAAGACACTCTGGGGAATCCCTTCCGTCAATTCTCCCTTTGGTCTGATACTCTAGGTTCTCACAGTCCTGAGTAAATAAACATGCTCAGCACATGTATATCGTCCACGTAAACCTCAAGAACTACTTGGCTATCAACTAAGGCTCAACAGCAAAATTAAAACAATAGTCCAAAGTCCTACAACTAGGTTTGGAAAAGAAAACTGAGCACAAAAAAAATACTCTAATCACAAGCAATAACCTCTACTAAAGCAATCAAGCAAAGCAGGCAAGTAGCAAGGGAAAAATAGGAAACACGCAATACCCCGTTCAAGGGTATTAGTGGAATTTGAACATAATATTCATCAACTTTCAACCGAGAGGCACAAACCACCTACCTCGATCCGAGGAGATCGATATACGTGAACCTCGACGACAGATTCCCCTTAGAACGACGTAGATCTGAGAAAACTCACAAAATGTTCATCCCACGATAACTTGGAAACGAGGAGGAATAAAAAAACAACGCTAAAGCAGAAGGAAGAACTCACCGCTGTGATTCCAACGCAACTGCCCGTTCTCGAATCGAAGAATGGATGGTGAGGCGGTCATCTGTCGAAGATCCGGCTGTACGGTCGGTCCTGGACGGTCGAAAACTGAAGAAGAAGATGAATATGGGGGTTAGACGTGACCCCGATCCGTTTAACCGAAAAAAAAGTACATGGCGTTTACTTTTGGAGTACACGGCGTGTACTTCGAATTTTCCGTACTCCAAAATAACCGGCCTTCACCTCATCCTTACACACCGTGTGTGTGGCCCGGACACTGCCAGCACACGGCTTCGAGCCGGGGAAAGAGTACATGGTGTGTACTCAGAAAGTATACGGCGTGTACTTCTGAATTTCCAGAAAATTCATTTTTCTCAAAAACTCCAGAAAAAGGGAAAACATACCTGAAAAGAGATCTGGGTTCTTACAAACTTACCCCTTAAAGAAATTCATCCTCGAATTTCCTTAACGAGGCGGAGAAGGAGAAACCCTGATCAGCTCCAGCCACTACGATCGTACATCGGCCTCCCTCTCCCAGGTCTCGTCCTGTACTCGCCCGTGCTGCCATAGCACTCGTACCAAAGGAACAGACCGCCCGTGGAGAACCTTCGTACTACGATCGACAATCCGGATAGGATGCTCCTCGAACGACGCATCTGCTTCAAGCTAGACTTCCTCGGGCTGAAAGACGTGATACGGGTCTGAAAAGTAGCGTCGGATCTGAGAGACGTGGAAGACGTCGTGCATGGCCCGATACCTCTAAGGTAGCTGCAACCGATAGGCAACCAGCCCCACTCTCTCCAAGACCTCAAACGGCCTGATGTACCGCGGTGAAAGCTTACCCTGTCTCTGAATCCTCTTGTTCCCCAACCTCGGTGTGACACATAGGAAAACCTGATCACTGACCTTGAACTCCAGAGGTCATCTCCGCTGATCAGCAAAAGACTTCTGTCGAGACTGCGCTGTAGCCATCCTCTTCTGAATCAGCTCTATCTGCTCTGAAGTCTCTTGAACAAGACGAGGTCCTAGTAAAGCTTCCTCTCCTGCCTTCATCCAGCATAAGGGTGATCGGCATGGCCTACCGTACAAATCCTTGTATGGCACCATCTGAATGGTCGCCTGGAAACTATTGTTGTAGGCAAACTTCACCAGAGGAATATGCTTCTCCCAAGAACCGCCAAAGTCAAGGATGCAAGATCGGAGCATATCCTCAAGCACCTGGATCGTGCACTCGGACTGCCCATTAGTCTGGGGATGGTATGTTGTACTCAAAAGTACCTATGTACCCAAGGCCTTCTGAAGTCCCTGCCAGAACCGAGAGGTGAAGTGCGCATCTCTGTCTGAAACAATAGAGCGCAGAACTCCATGCAGACGCACAATATCTCGAGTGTAAAGTTGCCCCAGATCATTGACACTGAAGGTCTCCTTGATCGGCAAGAAGTTAGAAACCTTCATAAGTCTGTCGACGACAACCCAAACAGCATTGTTCCCTCAGGGTGATCTCGGCAACCTGATCACTAAGTCCATCGCAACATTGTTCCACTTCCACTCTGAAATGGGTAACTGCTGTAAAAGGCCTACTGGTCACTGATTCTCTGCTTTCACCTGCTGACAAGTAGAACACCTCAAGACAAAACCAGAAACATTCTTTTTCATACCAGGCCACCAGTATTGGCGATGAAGGTCCCGATACATCTTGGTGATGCCAGGATGAACTGCCCAAACAGAGGAGTAGAAATCCTGCATCAGCTCCTCGTGTATGTCTGCTGGCACCCATACGCGTACCTGGAAGCGCAAGATCTCATCCTCACCCACTGTCCATCCAGAAAGAGGGTCCCCTCATGACACACTCTCTCAAAGGACTAAGCCTTCTGAGTCTGATAGTTGCCTCATCTGTACCCGATCAAGTAGTGTGGAGGTAACAACTACAGAAGATAGAAAAGTCTGTCCCCGTCTGTCGTGCACCTCCAGATGCATCTCAGATAACAGATCCATCAGCTGCCACTCACTACTGGACTCTTGAACTTCCTGAATTTGAGTTCTCCTACTCAACTCATCAGCCACAGCGTTGCCCTTTCCCGGCGTATAGGTGAGTTCGAAATCAAAAGACTGAAGATACTCAACCCACCTGCGCTGGCTCAGATTCAGATAACGCTGAGTGAAGATATACTTAAGACTCTTGTGGTCAGTGAAGACCACAAAGTGCTCTCCCAGAAGATTGTGTCTCCAACAGCGTAAGGCATGAACAACAGCTTCCAACTCTAGATCGTGCGTAGGGTAGTTCCTCTCATGTGGCCTCAACTGCCGAGACCCATACACAACGACTCCATCTCCCTGCATAAGCATAGCTCCCAACCCGATACCCGAAGAATCACAGTAAACAGTGTAGCTCCTGCCTGGCTCTGGCAAGACTAGTATCGGTGCTGACGTCAACCTCCCTTTCAGCTCCTGAAAGGCTGACTCACAAGAATCTGACCATAAGAACCTCTCCCCCTTCTTGGTCAGACCTGTCAAAGGTGCTGTTAGACGAGAAAAGTCCAGAATGAAGCGTCTGTAGTATCCAGCCAGCCCTAGGAGACTCTGCACCTTAAAGACGTTCTTCGGTTGCTCCCACGAAACTACAGCTCTCACTTTCTCTAGGTCCACTGATACTCCTGCCTCTGAGATGACGTGGCCCAAGAATTGAATCTGATCCATCCAAAAGTGTCACTTTGAGAGTTTAGCATAAAGTCGATGCTCTCTCAATGTACTCAGAATGATCTCAAGATTTGTGGCATGGTTGTGTCGAGTGTGAGAGTACACCAAGATATTGTCCATGAAGACCATGACAAAGGAGTCCAAGTAAGTATGGAACACTCGGTTCATTAGTGCCATAAAAACTGCAGGCGCATTCGTGAGGCTGAACGGAATGACCGTATACTCATATAGACCATACCTACTCCTGAAGGCTGTCAGAGGTATATCTGATGGTATAACACGCAACTGATGATAACCGGACATCAAGTCAATCTTCGAGAACACCTGGGCTCCTAGAATCTGATCGAAAAGGTCATCGATCCGCGGCAAGGGATATCGGTTCTTGACCGTCAACTGGTTCAGCTTCCGATAATCCACACAAAGCCGAAGGGTACCGTCTGCCTTCTTCGCAAACAGAACAGGCGAACCCCACAGAGAAGTACTGGGTCGAATGAAACCCTTAGCCTGTAGCTCCTCCAACTGCTTCTTGAGCTCCTGCAACTCAGGTGTCGCCATCCTATATAGAGGAATGGACACCGGTGCCTCTCCTGGCACGAGCTCAATAGAGAATTCTACCTCATGCTCCAGAGGAAAACCTGAAAAGTCATCTAGAAAGACATACCTGAAGCGATCCACCATTGGAGGAAAGTCCAACTGTGGCATCCCCTGATCATCCAGATAAAGACTAGCAATCTAGGATGTCACCCCTCCTAGCCCAAGATGCTCGAGACCCGCCCGACTCTCCCTAATGTCCCATTCGCCTCTATGAAGGAAAGATTCACCTTCTGGTGAAATGAAACTGACTCTGCGGTGATAACAGTCAACGACTGCTTGAAAGGGAATCAACCAGTCCATGCCGAGAATGAAATCATATCCTGTAATCTCCAAGACATAGAGATCCCATAAGAAGCGATACCCTGAAACCTCGAGAGGGCACTCTCTACACTGGCGTACACTAGATGTCCTCGTCCCCAAGGGTGTGTCTAGTGTCAACGAGTTAGCAGAAGAAAAGATGCAGAGTCCAAGGCTCTCCATAACAGCAACAGAGATAAAGCTATGCATAGCACCAGTATCGAAAAGGGATGAAGATAAAACTGAGTCTACTAAAATCGTACCTCGAATAGTAGAAGGTTCGGAATCCTGCTCATGATAAGTATACTCCACGGCAAAAGACTGGCATGTACCATGGCCATGTGCCCCTGGCTGACCACTCTGAGCTGAACCGCCCTGCTGGTGCTGAGGAACTAGTGGCTGACCGCCACAGCCTCGACCTCCGCCTCGGCCCGAACGGCCGGAAGAACTCCAGTTCCCTAACTGGTGAGAAACTGGTGGTGCTTCCCCTGAACGAGGAGTCATGGAAGAACCCTGATCACCTGCTGCTAGTGAGAAAACCTGGCAGAAAAGCTGAAGGTGACCCATCTTGCCGCAAGATCGGTACTCCATGGGGTCTCTCTGGAACTATGGCCTCGTGTGCCCTGTCCGACCACACTGGTAGCATGTCACCTGGCTTCCTGATGATGCGTCTCGCTTCCTCGAATCACCTCGCGTAGGCTCCCTACGGTGCTTCTTGCTATCATCCGAAGGAAAGCTAGCTCTGGAAGTAGAACTGCCCTGGCTCGCAGCTCCAGAGTCTCTCAGATTGTGTTCCACAATCAGTACCTGATTGACGATGGAAGTCAGCTGGAATATGTTCACCTGCGAGTGGATCTCCCGCCTGAGTCCATCCTCAAACATCCTCGCCAAGAACACCCCACTCCCATCCCGAAGGGGTGTAAAATGATGCAGCTCAGTGAAACAAGAGGAATACTCCATGACAGATAGAGTACCCTTCTCTATGTTCACGAACTCCCGGGCTCGATCGGCCCTCAGGGTCTCTGGGTAAAAGTAGTCATAGAACACGCGCTGGAAATCCTCCCAAGTCATAGCCTGCTGCTGACCCGCCTGTGAGATCACGTCCCACCACCTCTTGGCGGAGTCTTGGAGCATGTAGGTGGCGAGCTTGACCCACCTCTTTGGAGGCGTCTCCAGGTGCTCAAATATAGTCAGTATGGCTTCCAGCCATGACTCTGCAGCCTGAGGTCCTCCCTCCCCCAAGAACGTGGGAGGATGCTGCTGCTGAAAGACCCGCATCAAGTCTGCCATAGACAAGGTAGGAGGCGGTGCTTCCTGGAAGGCCTTCATCATCCTCATGAAACCTTCCATGAACTGTGCATCGGCGCCTGCAACTGGTACGACAACCGGTGCCAAGGCTGGCTCGGCTGGGGGATCGACAGGAAGTTCTCGATCAGCCCTATCTAGCGTCTGATCACTGCCTGATGACAGATGTATGACCGGAGGACGTCTTGGAGGCATAGCTCTGAAAGATCAAAAGCACACCTTAGATCAGGAAACAAGGACAGAGAACACAAGGGTACGAAACGGGAACAGGGGAAGAAAAACACACATGAGTGCAAAACACGACTACACGGCGTGTCTTTTGAAACCACTGACATGGGTGTGTACCCCTGCCCTACAAGTCGTGTATACCACAAACTACATGGCATGTTGACCCCCACACATGGCATGTACTTGAAACTATTCCCCGGCCCGAGTCTCCTTACACGGCTAACCCACACGGTCCGACTCAACCTGAGACTACACGGCGTGTTCGAAACAAACACGGTGTGCACTAGACAAGGCTTCGGTGGTCCGTGTTGTTGAGTACACGGCCGTCTACATGGCTGGACCATACACGGCATGCTCTGAACAAGCACGACATGCATGGGCGAAGGCAACACTGTCCCGTGTTGTTCGTGACACGGCCGGGTACATGGGAAAGACTACACGGCGTGTTCTGAACAAACACGGCGTGTGGAAAGGAAGGTCACGTTGGCCCGTGTTGGTCGTGACACGGCCGGGTACCTGGACAGGACTACACGGCATGTTCCCTATGGACACGGCGTGTTCTACCCGAGCTTCCCCGACCCGTGTTGTTAGTGACACGACCGGGTACACCGCTCCAAACTCACACAGCGTGTACCATTGGTACATGGAGTGTTCTCGAAGTTACTCCCACGACAACGTGTTCTGCTCACATGGTCAGTGACACGGCCTGAAAACTACACAGCATGTATCCAAAAAGTACACGCCGTGTATTCTAGGTTTTTCTGGGCAGTAGCTCAGAAACTGCACAGAATTCCAGAAACACAAAAAAAAAGGAAGAGATTCCAAATTCTGATCCGTGAGGGCCCATAACACCTCCAGAACCAAAATTTGTTTTTCATTTCAAGCAAGAAATAGAACAACAGTTTTCTAACATAGCAGTATAGAATCTATCAAGAAACTATCACAACAACATGCATAATCTACACAAAGTCTATCACAATAGCATGCAATCGCTAATGCACCCTAGATGGCATGGAAAGAATGCATGACGTGCGATTTATACAAGTGCCTATATGATGCATGAGATGGAATACCCTCATCTCATCGGGTTGAGACAGAAATAGAACTGAAATATCAAAACAATAACTGCACAAGTCATGTGAATCACTCTAGGTGAAAACATATCAACCATAAACTCAAAACCAGCAAACTACAATTAACGAGGTAGTATGGCCTTTCCCTGTACACGGGTTAGCTACTCCCGAGCACAACTTAATACCAAGTACCGAATCCGTCCTATCCCTGGCTAAAGTCTCCATAAAATAAAGCAAGATAAAATAACTCCTTTGATACCACTTTGTAACGTCCCGAGTCCGGATCCCCTCCACTGGTGCCCCATACCCGGTTCACCACATGACATCAAGCACGTTTCCCCGAACGCCAGAGGTTGCCGACTAGCAGAGAGGGCCTTGGTGAGTCGGTGGGGAAACTATGCCCTCATTTAGTAAGGTATACAAGGTAAGAAACAATAATAAACAGTGGAAGCAGTAAACAACATGCATAACAACAGAAACCAAACAGCGGAAGCAATGCAGATATATAACAATAATGACAATAATGCAGTAGGTACAAGTATCTATGGAAAACAGCAAACACAACAACGTTCTGGAATACAACTGAAACCAAGTGCAAAAGAAAAACAAAGAAAGCTCCTCAGCATCGCGAGCCACAGCTCGGTCCCATGCTCCCCAGCTCCTGGTGCAGTCAAGATCCTGAAGTAGAAGGGCGCTTTCCCTTGTCTATACCTGCAGTAACATAGTCTACTTGGGCCCAAAAGCATGGACCAAACAGGGTGTGAGATACAATCCCAATAGGAAACCACCCAAAGATCTGTGCCTAATAGTCAATTAATACATGGCAGTACTAAAACAAGAAGAAGTAACCAGAAAAGCACAAAACAGCTACAATCCACAGCTCTAACAAGTAAGGCACACAAGTGAGCAGTCAACAACAAGAAGTAAACAGGTAACCCTCTGGGTAGCTCTCACAATATAACCCCTATAGTTCAACCTCTAAGAACTAGCAACCCTCTGGGAGGCACACACAGTCTCACCCCTCTAGTTCAGCTACATAATTAAGCAGACTCTCTAGAGAAGCACTCACCGTCAATTCCCCCTATAGTCTCGTATCATGCTAAAGGCTCTCTGGGGAAGCACTCAACGTCAATTCCCCCTGTGGACCGCGTCGTAGTTAAAAGACTCTCTGGAGAAGCCCTTCCGTCAATTCTACACTTGGTCTCGCATCGTGATTTAAAAGACACTCTGGAAAATCCCTTCCGTCAATTCTCCCTTTGGTTTGCTACTCTAGTTTCTCACAGTCCTGAGTAACTAAACATGCTCAGCACGTGTATATCATCCAAGTAAACATCAAGAACTACTTGGCTATCAACTAAGGCTCAACAGTAAAAGTAAAAAAACAGTCCAAAATCCTACAAATAGGCATGGCAAAGCAAACTGAGCACAAAAAAATACTCTAATCACAAGAAATAACCTCTACTAAAGCAATCAAGCAAAGCAGGCAAGTAGCAAGGGCAAAACAGGAAACACGCAATACCCCATTCAAGGGTATTGGTGGAATTTGCACATAATATTCATCAACTATCAACTGAGAGGCACAAACCACCTACCTTGATCCGAGGAGATCGATATACGTGAACCTCGACGACAGATTACCCTTAGAATGACGTAGATCTGAGAAAACGCACAAAATGTTCATCCCATGATAACTTGGAAACAAGGAGGAATCAAGAAACAAGGCTAAAGCAGAAAGAAGAACTCACGGCTGCGATTCCAACGCAACTGCCCATGCTTGAATCGGAGAACGGATGGTGAGGCGGTCGTCCGTCAAAGATCCGGTTGTACGGTCACTCCCGGATGGTCGAAAACTTAAGAAGAAGATGAATATGGGGGTTAGATGTGACCCTGGTCCGTTTAACGAAAAAAATAAAGTACACGGTGTGTACTTTTGGAGTACACGGCGTGTACTTTGAATTTTCCGTACTCCGAAATAACCGGCCTCCACCTCAGCCTTACACACCGTGTGTGTGGCCCAGACATGGCCTGCACACGGCTTCGAGCCGGGGAAAGATTACACGGCGTGTACTCAGAAAGTACACGGCGTGTACTTCTGAAATTTCCAGAAAATTCATTTTTCTCAAAAACTCCAGAAAAAGGGAAAACATACCTGAAAAGAGATCCGGGTTTTTACAGGAGCGAGAGGAGGCTGGAATGCTAGTGGAAGGGGGCAGGTTGTAGGTGCTGGGGGGATGGTGCGGGCTGATTTGAAGGTTACAGGGGGCTTTTTTGGGCTAGAATGCTGGTGGCAGTGGGCTGAAAGACTCAAACCAAATCTAAACATGATAAAAATAACTATCATTACTCTTTGGTTTAGAAGACAGCGCACCTTCGTTGGAGGGGTTTTATTATAAAAGCATGGCATTGCTTTATCACACAATTCATTTAATTATATTTAACATTTATTCTAAAACTCATTTAGCACAAATCAAATGCAATAATTTAAGCAACTAGATCAACATAACTATAACTGTGAGTTTTCGCAGACAGTGCACCTCCGTTGGAGGGGTTTTATTATAAAAACATGACTTTATTTATCAAATGAAACAATTATATTAAAGAACACTTATTCAAGATATTCAATTCAATATAATTAAGTAGAATTAAGAAAGCTAAATTCAATTTAAATCATTCTTGAATTAAATAGGCTAGAAGAGGGATCCTACCTCAAGGTGGAACCAAATCGTCCACTTCAGCTCTTTGAGATTTCTAACTAAAATTTGATGCTCCCCCACTGGGTATACGCACCTTCACACACATGCAAGGACACCTAGCCCCTATGCACACACCCGCATAGCCATGAGCATGTGCAAGGGGATCCTTGCACATATGCTTATATGCATATACCAGTATCCACTCACCTGCATATGCATTTATATATATATACATGGGAACACATAGCCCCATACGTGCATAATCACTGCCATGGTTGACTATACACGTAACGGGGGAACCCACATACATATACTTTCTTACCTATGCACACACAGGCGAGTCTCCGTTAACTTGGCTACTCGAAACCAACGGGCAGGGATCAACGCACTACACAAAGGATATTAGGAACATTAAAACACATAAACGATGCTACATAACCCGTGAGGAACCAACCAATGGCATTAAATCCTTACCTCGATTGGGAGAACCAAATCTACCCGAACCAACACAAAATGATCCAACGCCCTACTGAAAACATAATATGGAGTCAAAAACATAGAAATCCCTAAAATACATGAGGTGAGAGAACATATTAAAATAGTATGCATTAGATAATACTTTATAATTTAATAAAATATGGTTACCCATTCAACTATATGTGAATCCAAAAAGAACAACACATTTATCCATAACCAATTTCCCTTTCAAATGCATCATGAACATATTAAAACAGTATGCATTAGATAACATTTTCATTTGCAAATTACAACACTCCATTCACGTGACAACTGCATCCACAATGCATCAATGGTATGAATAATTCTTCACATAAAATATTCTTAACATTTTTATGAGCTCCAAATGATTTCACATAGAATATGATATTCTTTATGAAACTAGAAACACGTCATATATTTTTCACCTAAATCGCAAAGAAATAATGTTCTCGTGGTATCTTTTATGTGAAATTCCAATGATTTATATCTACAAACACTACAATGATAACTATTTTTATGTTTTGAGAAAACCAAAATCAATCATATATCACAGTTTGATATTGATTTTCATGAATTATTATTTGGGGGGGTTCCTACGGTTTCTAAAAAACGTAGGAAAATATTGTCTAATGTAATCTATTCCCAACGGTTTAATGAAACTGTTGGGAAAACACATCAAATTATTACTTAAACCAACAGTTTTTTTTCAAACCGTTGGTATGCAGGTGTTGGTATAAGTGGGATTTACACTAGTGAATGTAATTTAAAATATCATATTCAATCTAGCTATTTACAAGTGAATTTATGCAATGTGGTAGTGGAATCAACCCACCAAAAGGAGGACAGATTGGAGGATCCAAATCTATCTTTATAAGATATAATTAAAAAAGTGGACATAATGGCCTGGATTTTTAAAAGAAAAGATGTTAAATCCATACCAATAACAACTAGTGGTATCATACAAAATATGATTTGTTGAAATTAATATCAAGCCATGATTTAATGAAAGCAATCTATTGTAAATAGAAGGGCATATTTGGAGAAACCTAATCATGAAGAAATGGGGGAGTTAGAGGTGGATTGTAGTGGTTATTCAACCTTATCTAAGATTAAAGAAACCTATAGAGACTAACTACACCCCCCCCCCCTGCCCCACCCCCCTTGCCCCACTGCCCCACCCCCTCCCCCTGCCCTGCAGACCTCCCCACTCCACCCTGCCCCCTCTACCCACCCCTCCCCCCTGCCCCCTACCCTGTAGACCTCCACCATGCCCCCTGCCCCCTACCCCCTGCCCTGCAGACCTCCACCCTGCCCCCTGCCCCCCTCCACCCTTCCCCCTCTGCCCTGCCCCCTACCCCCGGCCCCCCTCCACCCTTCCCCCTGCCCCCCCCCCCCCCCCTCCACCTTGCCCCCTCCGCCCATCCCTCTGCCCCCTGCCCCCTACCCCCTAACCCTGCCCCCTACCCCCTACCCCCTCCCCCCTGCCCCCTTGTCCCCCTGCCTGACAGACCTACAGACCTGCCCCCTACCCCCCTGCTCCCTGATTTGGCAGTTTTCCATGGATTTCCTTATTCCTCCATAGAATCAGCCACAAGAGGCATGCTCAAGTCCTTCCCACCCTGTTCCTACTTATCTTAAGGATTTATATCCTTCTCATCCCATTATTGTACAACAGGAATAGAGATTTTATTAGCTAGCATTAAAATGCTTCCGACCTTGCCCTTCTCCTTTTGAGCCTCCTTGAGAATTTTATCGGGGATACTCAGTGAGTCTACCCCTGGTACCAAGGACTGACTTTCCACATTCTTAGTAGTTTTGAAACTCACTGTTTCCTTTACTTCATGTTTTGAATAAACAGATGCGTTGGTGCCTAGCACAACTTTCTTTTTTATAGCAACAGGAACAATATATTTAGCAGCCAACTTGAAGTTACTTATAACCTTCCCTCGAGTTTTTTTAGTGTCCACCAAATAGCTTTCCCTGTTGTAAAAAACACTTATGAATCTAACATAGAGAATAAATGGCCTCCCACTGTTGTCATATCTAACTGAGGGTTACCACCAAACCCTTTACCACTGCCTAGATTATCCTCATCAATTGGAATAGCCAAAGTTGCTTGATTCGCTTTCTTTTTCCTTATATCCAACTTATCATTCAAAAAAGAAGTAGATTTATATTTACCTTTAGAATTATATTCCTGAAAATCATCCAAAATAGAAGTGTTTTCACCAACCAAGGTTGACTACTTCACCCACTTACCTATTTTCTTACCATCCACCGGTGTTAGTACATCAGAGTTTCCAAGACTAGGTTCCACTACCTCATTGGGAACATTCACTGTATCTAGCTCAGTTCCCAGTGAACACATGTTGAAATATGAACCTATTCTGTATCCATGGGGGAAGTAGATTCATCTTTACCTCTAAATGAAACACCATTTTTCTTCTGTTTCCTCTGTATTGAGTAATAAAGTGTTCTTATTACCTTTACTATCTCCAGAATTCATAAAATCTTCCTCTTGGAGATCCGCTGTATCCACCTTAGTTTCATTATCTAAGAACCATGGATCTTGAGTCCTAAGCTCTCCAACATCTTGGGTAGTATCATTACATGATTTTCTCTTTGAAATCTGATCCTCCCGACCAACCTCAACTGATTTAAATGTAGTTTCCTTATCTATAAAAATTTTCATTGGTTGATTAACGACCACCGTAGTAGGAAAGGAGATTCCATAACCTTTACCCTGTTTGTCTCTCCACATAAAATTCCCAACCTAATGAATTTCAAGCTCCTTATCTAGGATTTCCCCATCCTTGGTAGCAAAATCATTCACAGGTACTTTAAAATTACATTGATCAATCAGATGACCAATCTTCTTGTAATTGAAAAATCTTATATTTCTACAACACATCTCACTCTAGTTCCCAATGTAGTTAAACTTACTGAAAAATTCAGGTAACCTTTCAAACTCAGATGATAATTCAAGCTTATAACCATTAACAACAAGGAAAATAGTTTCAATGAGAGGAAAACATAAATCAACCTCAACAGAAAATCTTACAAAATGACCATATCAAGCACGCTTAGTCTCCCCCATTGAATTTATAGGAATTCCCACAACTGGTTCACTACCCCAAAGGATTTGATAATTCCAAAAAAACCAACTTAAACCCTGAAAGTGAATCCGAGTTTGAATAATTAAATTCTTAACCGAAGCTAGATCAAAGAGAGGATCCCAATCTTGAAACCTCAATATTCTAGGTTTGAGGGAGACAAAATTGAAGCCCCGTGTTCTTGATTTTAATTCATCCTATGGGGAGAAGAGGAAAAATCCCCTACCAATCGACACCAAGCACCATCCACCGAAGCCCAAAATCTAATGGAACCGCTTTAGGAGATCTTCAATTTTTCATGGGTTATTATTCTGCTACAACATTAAACATCCACGAATTAAATGCTGCATTCTTCTAAAAGCTCTTCAAGAATTTTAGTGTTCGGCTCAATAAAATATAAAGTACCACTTCTCATAATTCTTTTATTTTATGAATCAGAACTATCTCTAAGGTTAAAAAATATCTATCCGAGCATAAGAGAGATGGTTATCCTTTAAATCATCTCGAACATTCACATTACAAGGATCCTTCACATCATGATTCACTGGACTATCTTCATCCAAACCCAAAGGCACTTGAATCATGCCATGTCCAGCATCAACCTTCCTCAAAATCTCTAATGAAATCCTCCTCTGGATTGAAGTGGCACTCCAACGGGAAAGCCATCAATCGAGGGCATGGGTGAGCATGTCGAGCGATAGTGCAGGTGAGCGCGGGGAGAGCATGGTCATGCATGGGGTGTGGCATGTACAAGGAATAGGAAGGGGCATTGGTGAGGGCAACTCAGGTACATGACAGCCCCACTGGGGGCTACTCGACCTAGGCCTTGGTTTCATGGGCAGGGGCACATCATTTGACCCCCATGGAAGCTTGTGCTGAGAAATCTATAAATTATGGACTTTGTGCCATAAGGACTTCAAGAAATCTCATCTAGGGGCCTTTGGTAAGCCATCATCTAAGCCTTCGAGACATTTAAAATTCTTATAAATAGTTCCAACTAGATTGACAATGCTGATTTGGAGGGATGAGGCTTGATCCACCAATGTACCAAAGTGTGTGTGTGCTTGTGTTTGTAATTACCCCAATTGAGGAGGATTTCATTGGACTATTATGAGATTACATCAGGCAAGATGTCTTCAGGATTTCTTTGGCCTGTTATTTGGACCATTCTCAAGATGTAATGAAATTTCTATGTCAGAATCCTCAGGCATCATCATCGGCCACATTTCATAAAGGAAAAATGGGTTATATTATCTCTAAATATTGATTAAAGCTAAAGATGTAACCTGTTTTAAATGACCAAATTATCGTGAGAACCTATAAGGATCAAAAGGATCTAAAATGGTTACTCCATCTATAAAATCATCCAAAATCCCATCTCACAACAAGATAATGTATGAAATTTATTCCGAATTCCCTCTAGCATTATCTACCACTGCACCAAAATGTGTTGAATGAGGAATGAACCCAAAATGGGAAACATCCTTTAACAAATAAATAGGACCATTGAGTCATTAATTGAAAAAGAACAAGACCATCAACCATAGCTACATCTACATCCAGTATTAGTTTAAGATTCAAGAATGAATAGAATAAATCAAAGAAATTTTCAAATACCTTGATGATAGGGCGTGGGGGGTGTCGACCTTGGCGTCCGGGGTGTTTAGGGTTGTGGGGGAGAGCCGTCGGGAAGGAAGGGAGGAGGTGGGTAGGCCGCTCGGAGCATCTTCGATAGAGGAGGAGGATCGTGGGGAAGAGGGTCGCGGCGTGGAGGCATCGTGGGTATTGAGGGCTGTTGGTGAGGAGGTGTCGGGAAGGAAGAGAAAAGGTGGGACCGCTGCGTCGGAGGAGATTAATCGAGGTGGCCGCATGAAAGGAGGATCCCGAGAGGTGGAGTGGCCGCGTCTGAGCCGGTCGGGGCAGCGTTGAAGCTATGTCGGGGTAGCGTCCGAGAAGGAGAATCGCGGTGAAGTGGGGTGGCCGCATCGGAGGCACGTCGTCAGAGGAGGTGGGGAGTCCACGTCAGAGCAGCGATGGCGGGGAAGTGGAGTGGTCGCGCCAGAGGACGACGATCGTGGGGAGTTTGGGTGGCCCGTCGGAGGAGGAGGATCGCGGAACGTCAGGGAGAAGAGTCGGGAGGAGGAGGGGCGTTAGGAGGAGGGGCGTGAGAGGGTTACGGTAAATTGGAGAGTGGGGGTGGGTTAATTTCCATGGACAACGAAATTGTCATGGCCGTACGCAGGATATAGCCACAGTTCCTATTGTATTTGGGTATAGCTCTATGGTGGTAGCTCTAAATTCTAGTAGTGATTACACAGGATTAACAAGTTTTATATAATGTATATGATTTTTGATCATTAAAACATTATTAATACATGAGGATTACAAAAATATCCCCCTTTTTGATGATCACAAATCATGTGAGTGAGAGATTTATTCTAAGGTAATGTGTCTCTTCTTTAATGTGCATTTAGTGCATATAGAATACATATTTGTCCCCCTTTTGGGATTATCAAAAAGAGTAAATAAGAAATATACAATAAAGGCGCACAATGCATTAGATAAATAAAAAGGGTTATTAAAAACAGTAAGGAATAAGACTACATAAAACATCCCTATCAAAAGATAGTAAACATTTTTCTTCAACACTGCCTTGTTTTCTCTTTTCCCTTAGCAACATCATCATAAGAAGAAGCCATAGGAGCAGTGGTAGAAGTAGAAGAAGGGATTGAACCAGTGGATAGAGAAGGTAAATGGAGTCCTTCAAAAACATAAGGGGAAAAGGTAGGTTCAGTAAAAGACTGAGAAAACTGTTGATCAAGTATTACAGGCCTAATCTGACTCAGGGCTTGAGAGACAGACATAGATGTAGAGACTAGGGAAGAGGATGAGAAGGTAGGAAAACCAAATCTCAGGGGTGAAACTGCAAGAGAGACAATGAAAGTACTCTGAACATTAAGATAAGGAATTAAAATATTGATGAAGTCAATAATTATTCCACCACCATACTACATATATTTCTCAAATTCATCCTTGGTTTCCATAAACTTACCCAAAAAAGAAGTAAAATCTTTGAGCTTTTGGAATTTAGTTTTGAAAGCTTGAGTTACAGGAGGGATCCGCAGATTTTCCACAAGATACTTGACATGGTTTGTCATGTCATTCTTAGATAATATCTTATTGAATTAGAATTCCACTTTCTTAGAAATTTTTTACTGAGCATCATTAGTAATATTGTAATGGATGTGCACCAAATCATAAACTTTGTCATCGTTCTTCATAACTTCAAATAGAGATTATTTATCAAAGCCACTAAGAATATATTGAAGTTCTTCCCTGACAACTGCTCGAAGTAGATCACTATCTAAAGAAGGTTGAGATGATTTTCCAGTAGTACAAGAAGTAGTGACAGATGAGGTAAGGGATTTCAGTTGGTTTAGAAATTTCTGGAGACATCCATTATACTCATCAGTTAACTTGTTAAGTCCAATAACAAGCTCATGCATATCTTGAACAATCTGCTTGTTTCTTTCTGATACATTCTCAACTAAGGAAGTTAAATGAGGTTGAATCAGTGAGGCAACTTTTTGTGGGGTCTCACTAACAATAGTAGGTTCTGGTCTTAAGGTTATCATTCTCTGCATTTCTTCAACCATACCTCTTAAAGTTTTTAATTCATCATTGAGTAGTTTATTCTCAACTCTGACTTCTTGAATATCATGAATCATCTTGGGTTGAATCTTCCATAAGACTTTTTCCAACAATAGTGAAGCATCTCTTTCACTTAGATTGGTTATAGGAACTGGTTGGGTATTCATGAGTTTCTCAACTCCATCCAGCAGGGTAGCTCCAAAATATTTCAGATCATCCTTATTCACCAAGGTGGGAGGTTCGTATGAAGGCATGGAAATAGGAACTGAGACAGGCTCAGGTTCCTTTGTAGATACAAGATCAGAAACTGATTTCAACTGAAACATAGTAGATAGATCAAGACTTTTGATTGAGACTTCTTATGAATCAGACACATCAAAATAACTGGGAAATTTATACCATGTATCTATTGAGATTGGATCAACTGGATTAGAGACTTCAACAGATTCCATATTGGGGGGATGCTCCCCCTCAACAGGTGCATCTTTCTCAGGACTAAGAGGTTTAGGTCCTTGATCTATTTCCACAAATTCATCCCTTATTTCCTCATCCATTTTCTTTCGATCCAATTGAAAGTCTTGCTCTATTCTCTCTTCAGTAAAAGGAATAACATCAGGAACAACTTGTTCCTCTAGGAGTTCCTCAATTTTAGCTTCTTGCGCAATAGGAATATCTTATTCTATATATTCTTCTGCAATATTCTTTCCACTTACCTTAATAACAGAATCTTCTTTTAAGGTAAGTTATTCTTCTAGATCAATAACTTTTTCAGTAATAGGAACTTCCTTTTCAAATAAGACTTGAGGAGAATGTGTACTTATTTCCTCATCAAGAACAATTTATTTTGAAGGTACAATAGCCTCTTCTTCTTCTTTCTTATCAGAATACTCAACAAGTTCATCTAACTCCAAATCAGGATCAGAGACATCCTTAGGTCTTGAAGGGTGTTCCACCGGATTAAAAGTTTCATAAATTCTGTCATTATCTTCCACCCAAGACTTCCTCCATAGATTCCAATTCATTTTTATTCTCTTTACAATAACTTTTTAAAGACATAACTCATAATCATTAATGGATTCTTCATTTATTCCAACCAATCCCTTTGCAGGAAGCATAGCTAAGATAAACCTAGAATAAAACTGAGAGGTTGAATTGGAGGTGGTTTTAATCAATTCACACATATGGTGTATGGCATACTTAAAATGATTGATCTTATTTCCATTATTCATGAGATGTATCAAAAATACATCCTGATACTTGAGTACAGAAAAACCACATTTTTTGGGGCAAACCAAATTCTGAACAAACTTAAACAAGAGTTTTGATTCTCCATCCAACTCAGCAGCTATGGCTCTTCGCATTGTTTCATTTCAAGTTAAACTTCCCAAAACCTTTTCCAAAAAAAAAATTTCACTTGGAGGTGGAGGACTTCTCTAGTAGTCCTCACAAATACATTTATGAGGTATCCTAAGGCATGAATCTCATAACATTGAATAAAACATGTATCTCTGGCCATTGATCCAACTTCGCACAACATAGTCATCTTCTAAATCAAAAGAGAATTGAATATACTGGTAAAACTGGGAAACCAGCTTCGGATAAATAGGACTATCTTCTTTTGTAACTCAATCTACCCAGCCTTGCTCTATTAGCACTTTCAACACCAAATAATTACTTGATAGAAGCCACTGAGTTCATATCTCCTTTTCAGGTACTACTATTATGTTCACTAGATTATGGTTCATAGGACCCTTGGGTTCTAACATCGGTGTTATCTTCAACTTCTTCTTTGAACTGTGCTTCTCAGGAGTTGACGACAAAGGTTGTTTCATCATGGGAATTCACTAAAGGTTTGAGATAGAGGGGGGTTGAAAGAGGGGTAATAGTTTGAGAGAAGTGAAGAGAGCTCGAGTGAAGAACGAGTGAAACTTATTTTATTTTATCATTTAGGGATATCAAGCATCACAAGATAAAAAGCGTGGGAAAGTAAAAAAACAATATATTACCATGATACGGGTTATAATTTATAAATAAAATAATAAATAATCTATATGGTGAGACCATAATCAATTTTCATGGTGAGACAGTAACAAGTGTTCACGACAAGATAGTAAGTGTCGGACAGTAACCAAGAAATGGTAACTGTGAGATCATAAACATGAAACAGAAAGTCTTGAGATAGTAAAACTATAGAACTGTTAAAGTTAAATAATAATCTCAAGATAGTGACTTGTGAAATCGTAAAGTGTGAAATAGTAAGATATGAAGTAGTAAGATATGAAATAGTAAGATATGAAACAGTAAGATATGAAACAGAAAGATATAAAACAGTAAGATGTGAAATAGTAAGATATGAAACAGTAAGATATGAAATAGTAATATATGAAATAGTAAGATAACTACTTGAGATTTATCATACCCAATTCATGTATGATGTAATCTATTCTTTCAGAGTTTAATGGTTTGGTGAATATATCATCAAGCTGATATTCAGTTTCAATGAATTCCAAAGTGATTTCACCTTTTTGATAAAGATCTCTCAAAAAGTGATGTCTTACATCAATATCCTTTGTCCTAGACTGTGAAACTGGATTTTTTGAGATGTTAATAGCACTTTTTTTGTCACAATTTATAGGTACAAGCCTGAATTGATATCCATAATCTAGTAATGTGTGTTTCATCCATAAAATCTATACACAACAACTGTTAGCAGCTATGTATTTAGCTTCTACATTAGATAATGAAATAGATATTTGTTTTTACTACACCATGATACTAGTGACTTGCCTAAAAAGTGACATGTTCCAGAGGTGATTTTTCTATCTAACTTCCAACCACAAAAGTTAGCATCTGAATAACTCACTAACTCAAATGATTATCCTCTCGGATAGAACAGTCCTAGATTGAGTGTACGCTTGAGGTATTTGAAAATTATCTTAACAACATTTAAATGAGATTCCTTCAGTTTTTATGGAAAATGAGCACACATACACACACCAAACATAATGCCAGGTCGACTAGTAGTTAAGTAGAGTAAACTTTCAATCATTCCTCTATAAGTGTTTTAATCAACAAATTTTCCATCTTTATCAAAATCCAACTTACAAGAAGTACTCATTGGAGTGTCACTAATTTTAGTGTTATCCAATCCAAAATGTTTTATAAGATCTTTTTTATATTTTATTTGGTTTAAAATAATATCATCATTATTTTAAAAGATTTGAAATCCAAGAAAGAATTTGAGTTCACCCATTAAACTCATTTCAAATTCATTTTTCCTCATTTTAGAAAATTCAATACATAAAGAATTTTTTGAAGATCCAAAGATAATGTTATCTAAATAAATGTTAACTTATAAAAAATCATTGGAAATTCATTTTATAAAAATAGTAGGATCAACTATTCCTTTTGAAAAAACTTTGGAAATAAGAAAATTACTTAATCTATCATATCAAGCTCTTGGAGATTATTTTAAACCGTATAAATCTTTTGGTGATTTAAAAATATGATTTGGAAAATGAGGGTTGTAAAACTAGGGGGTTGCTCAATGAAGACATCCTCAGCTATGTAACCATATCGAAATTCACTTTTGACATCCATTTGATATAGTTTGAAAATCATATGTGCTGCATAAGCAAGCATAATTCTGATGGCTTCAAGTCTAGATACTGGTGTAAAGGTCTCTTCATAGTCAATTCCTTATTCTTGACTATAGCATTATGTAACCAACCTAGCCTTGTTTCTAACTATATTACAAGATATATATAACTTATTTATAAATACTCATTTAGTGCCTATGGTGAATGTGTCTTTGGGTCTTTCAACAAGATTCCAAACATTATTCCTTTCAAACTGATTAAGTTCTTCTTGCATAGACATCACCCAAAATTCATTATTGATAGCATCATTAATGTTTTTAGGTTTAAGTTTTGATAAGAAGACTTGATGTTCAACCTGATTTCTAAGAGAAGCTCTAGTTTGAGTTTCTTTTTCAAGGTCTCCTACAACATCATCTAAAGGATGGTTATTTAGAGTTTTAACAGCTCTAGAAAAAGAAGGACTGGTGATTTCAGGTTCTTTAATAGGATCTGGTTCATTGTGGCCAAAATCTAAATAATTTCTATAACTGTAAGTTTTCACATATTCCTTTATAGGAGGATGGTTAGAGGGTTTTGAATTAATTTCAAATTTTGATACATCATCCTCCAGATTCTCTAGAGTAGTCTTAGGCTCATGTAGATCTGTTTCATCAAATTTGACATGGAAATATTCTTCCACACATTTAGTTCTTTTATTAAATACTCTATATGATTTTATAGAAATTGAATATCCTAAGAATATTCCTTCATCACTCTTGGATGAAAAATTTTCAATATTTTCCTTAGTATTAAGGATATAGATATTGCAACCGAATACTTTAAAGTAGCTAACTTTGGGTTTTCTATAGTTCCACAACTCATATGGAGTTCTTTTAAGGATAGGTAGAATCAATAATCTATTGATTATATAGCATGTTGTATTTATAGCTTCAGCCCAAAAGTAAATAGGTATGTCATATTCACTAAGCATGGTTGTAGAAATCTCTTGTAGGGTTCTATTTCTTCTTTCTACAACTTTTTGTTGAGGTGTTCTAGGGGCAGAGAAATTATGAATATAGCCATTTTGTGAGAAAAAGGATTCAAAATCTTTATTTTCAAACTCACAAACATTATCACTTCTTAAGGACTTAATTTTATGTCGAATAATATTTTCTATTGTTTTGGAATATTTGGTAAAATGAGAGCAGGTTTCACGTTTGTGAGCCAAAAAGAAGGTCAAAGTATATCTAGAAAAGTCGTCTACAAGAACATAAACATAGTGATTCCAATTTAAACTATAAACTCTATATGGTCTAAATAAATCCATGTGAACCAATTCTAGAGGTTGAGAAGTTGACACTTCTTTCTTTGGTTTGAAGTAAATTTTGTGTTTCTTTCATTTTTGACAAGGATTACACACTTTATCATTTGGAAACTCAAGTTTGGGTAGGTATTTGACTAAGATTTTTCTAGTTAACTTTCTAAGGGAGTGGGTGTTATAGTGTCTTAGTCTTCTATGTGAAATCCAGGAATATTTGTGAAACAAACTTAAACATGAATCATTTTGAGAAGCAAAAGAATGAAATTTAACAGAATATACATTTTCATTTCTTAATGCAGAAAATATTAATTCATTTTTATAATTAAAAACATTGCGCGCATCATTTTCAAATTTAACATGAAATCCATCATCACATAAATGTGAAATACTAAGCAAATTATTTTTCAATCCAACAACAAATATCACTTTAGAAATCAAAATTGAGTTAGAGTTACCGATTTGACCAAGGCAAATAATCTTTCCTTTGGCATTGTCACTAAAGGTGACATGTCCTCCATTAATTTTTATTAAGTTCTTGAAGCATGAGTATTCTCCTGTAATGTGTCTTGAACAACCATTTTCCAAGTACCATATGCTTTTACAGGAACTCTTTAAGTCTATTTCCTATACAATAGTCAAATGAAAACAGATTTTGGTACCCACACTTGTTTGGGTCTAGTAATATTAGTGACTAGTGCCTTAGGAACCCATATCTACCATATAGGTTTCCTATAAGAATTATGTAAAGTATTTTAAAAATAAAATCTATTTTTTCCAGAAAAGCTTGATACAGTAGAGAGTGTGTCATAACTTGAACTAGTTGAATGTTTTCTTGAACTGGGAGTAGAGCTGTGTGTCCTAGATTTAGAAACAAAATTAGTCCTTCCAAAAAATATTTTACCAGGTTGATAGCCAATTACAGTAGTATACTTAGGAGCAATCTGTTTACCTAGAATTTGTACCAAGGTATCCTTACCATTAGTAAACCTTTCAATATCCTTTTTAAATTTCTCATTAGATAGTTTTAGTTCATTTTTCTCTTTCAGTAATTGAGCATTTTTCTCCCTTTCTATAGTGAGTTTAGTTTTAACAGTTAAGGTAAGAGCATGATGTTTCTTTAAAGACTTGTATTTATCTTTTAGTTCATTGAATGTCTCTTCAAAAATATTATAGTATTCAAACATTTCCTCATTTGACATATTTTTAGAGTCACTATCATCTTTAGAATAGTATGAATTGTGTACAGGTGATTTCAGTGTTACCTCATATATGTTTTTCATAAAACACATATTGACTTTGTTAGCCTGTTCATCATGTGAAAATTCTGAGTCACTTGAACTATCCTCAGAGGCACTCCATGTTTTTTCATTTCCTTTTTATACTTTCTATATTTGTCCTCATATTTCTTTTTGTACTTGATCATGGGATAGTCAGCCTTGATATGTCCTTTTCTTTTACATTCATAGCAGACAATCTCATCAGAATTGTCACTTCTTTTTCAATCTTTCTTCCAAATTCCTTTTTGATCATATCTTCCCTTGAAGTTAGGATTTCGGAAAAAGTTCTTCTTCTTTAAAATCTCTTAAACCTTATGGAAAATTGAGTCATCTCCTCATCACTGTCAGGCAAAGATTGTTCACTACTAGAAATTTCTATAGAAACTTCCAATTTCCCTTTTTCTTTGTGTTTAGAGGTGGTGTTATTGAACACAACAAATTTTATTCTAGGTTCATCCTCATATTCCTTATTGACTTTCAGCTCCTCTTCATACATCATTAGTTTTCTAGTGAGTTATTTTACAGGTAGCTTGCTGATGTCGCATGACTCTCTAATAGAGACAGAGGATCCTCTCCATATGTTAGGTAGGCATCTAAGAATCCTCATAATCTATTCTTTAGCAGTGACTTCCCTTCCAAGAGAAATCATTGTGTTGAAAATTTCATTGAACTTGAGATACATGTCAAAAATAGGCTCATCAGGTTTCATTTTAAATTTATCATATTTAATATTATAAGTATTGAGTCTCATTTCTTTTACACTAGAAGTTCCTTCATGTGAAACAGACAAAGTGTCCCAAATTTCATGGGTAGTTTTACATGCAGATATTTTATTAAATTCATCATCTCCTAAAAAGAAGTATAAAGTATTCATAGATTTGTAATTGTTATTATAGTCAGTTTTGTTAGGTTCATCCCAAGTGATTCTATCAGTAGCAGGAATCTTATATTTATCTATAATTGAAGACCAGATTTCAAAGCTCATACTTTTTAAATGCATTTTCATTTTAATTTTCCATTGAGCATAATTGGTTCCAGTAAATAATGGTGGTTTGTTTATTGCAGAACCTTCCAATCTATTATCTATAAAAAATAAATACTTTAAAATATCTATAAATTTATAATTAATATAAATTGACAGATCTTTAAAGTACAACTAAAATCACAGTTGAATTGGGTCAAAAACAGAGTCTTAATAGGCTTAACAAGCACTCCTCTAATACCAAATGTTGGTCAGAGTAGAGTACTCGAGAGGGGGGTGAATTGAGTATCTATTCAAAATTTATTTTTAAAAAGTATTCTTAAAAGGGTTCCCCAATAAAGTTAAATATAGCCCATTCAATCAAGGTTATACTGTTATGAAAGTTTGACTGTTTAAATAACTTCTTAGAAGATTTATTAATTCTCAGTAATCTTAATATTAGTTATTAACATTACTTTTGAAGCTATTATAATAAAGAAAAACAACTATAACTTATTTCCAATATTAACTATCAAAGAAAATTTAGTGATTTCTGGATTAAACAGTAAAATAGAGACAACTAAAATAAAGAACATAGAGGATATAAAACAAGTGGTTCAGTCTCAATATGAGACCTAATCCACTCCACTTGGTGATCACCGAACACCAAGAAGTTTATATAAATAAAATTGATACACAATCTGTATCGGGATTTATAATAGTACACAATATTGTCCAGGTCACACGACCACTTCCACAGTTCTTCGTGGGTATGAGCTAACAGGCTACACAAGACCTCTTCTACACTTATTTGTGGGAATACACAGGCGTAACAAGATGTAATAGAAAGGATATATTATATCTTTCAGTTCGATCCAGGAGACAGTTCATGTTTAATACATACACACACACAGCTCAAAATATAAGAAAAATAATACACAATAGAGTAGAAATGTGGAGATAAGGTTATAAGTGCTCTGAGTGTTAGTCTATGCCGCTCTAGACTTCTAAGATGAAACTAATGTAGAAATAGAATCCTCTCATAGAAAACAGAGTATCATAAGTCAGCTAGATCTCACTCGTTTTCTTCATGGTATTTTCAATGTGAATATGTGCTTGATGAGTCTGATCTATAGTGTCCAGTTTTTTTATTCAAGAATGATTCGTGTGTTCTTCAGGAATGTTGAGTTGCATGGGTCAGTTCTTTTATCAGGAAAGCTCGTGTGTACTTCGTTATTATGCTCTATATTGTTTCTCGACCACACTTCTCTTTTATTCTTGGAGTTCATGTATTGGAACTAATAGGATGCATGTATTCTGCACCTCATACCTCATACTGTCAGATGATATTGTTAGGATGGTATGTGACTGAGTATGATATACTCTATAATACCAAATGTAGGATCGAAATAAGAATGAGATTCTCAGATACAAGAGGGGGGTGAATTGTACCTTTTAAAAATTCCTTTAAAAAATTTTTAGGATGGTTATGTTTAACAAGGTTAAACAAGATAATTCACAAGACCTCTATAAGTTTTCAAAGATGAAGATTTTACCTTAAATCGTATATAATCTAAATAAATCAAAGTACGAGTAAGGAAGTATAAGAAAGTTATACTTTCCTTAACAATACAAAATAAAGTGGAAAAACAAAGTATTAAAACTACAAGTAACAAGTATAAACTCTTTTAACCCAAAGAAAAGGGTATCCAACAACCTTGGATAAAGGTCCCTTGATTAATAATTTCAAGAAAGTATGCCTTACCCACACTAGGGTAATCCCTCAATATGAAGATCGGAGTATGTATTTATATCCCCACAAGCCCTCAACTATTAGGTAGTAGGCACCCCTGTCTTCCTCAAAAAGGAAGCCATCAACTTCAAGACGTTGGAACCTCTGTCTTCCTATCCCCAGAAGCCCTCGATTGTACATAGCAACAATCGGAGTCACACAAATAAAATCTGCACAAGGCAAAGTTTGAACAATCCGTTCAAACTTTCTACATGAATATTTAGATTTGATAAGAGTCGCTCTCTCTAGAAATCACTTCAGGAAGTTCTGAGCACAAAATTCCAAAAAGTCCTGAGCATGTTCAAATGAGATCCTATTTATAGGTGAAGCTCCAATGGTCGGCTCCCACCTCCAACAGTCATATTCTTCCTTGAATTTCAGAGGGACCTGTACACGTGTCACTCAAACAATTGTTAGTTAATAACTGAAAGCACGCCATCATTTTGTAATAGAACAAATGTAAGCATAACTAAACTGATATTCAGAATGGAGTAGAAAATTAAAGTTCGGAATGGAAAAGGTTAAAGTTCAGAATGGAAGTAAAAAATAAATTCAAAGTCTATAAACTTAAGAATATTTGGATTCTGTTTTGTAAGAATTCAGAACCTGAATTCTGTAGAAATCTAGAGCCTGGATTTTAAGGAAATTTGGAGTCTGATTTCACTAGAATTCGGAACCAGAACTTACAAATTTCGGAGTCTAAGTTCATGAGAATTCGGAGTCAGACCTAATCAGAGTTCGGAGTCTGATTTCAGAGAACTCGGAGTCAGAACTTAGAGGAGTTTGTAATCAGAATTTGTAGTGGAACTTTATGAGAGTTCATATCCAGAATTCATAGTGGAACTTCATGAGAGTTCGTATCCAGAATTTAGAGTGGAACTTCATGAGAGTTCGTATCCAGAATTCAGAGTGGAACTTCATTAGAGTTCGTATCCAGAATTCGGAGTTGAACTTCATTAGAGTTTGTATCTAGAATTCAGATCCTAAAACCGAATGCTTCATGTCTAAGTATTATACGATTCTGAGGTTTTAGATATGAATCCTATTTTTACACTTAAGAAAAATATTGATATGAAAAATGAAAACAATTTAGGGGTAAATTTCCTTTGGGAAGGAAATTTTCCTTATGGAAGTAAAACAGGGGTAAAATGAAATTTTCCTTAATAAAAGGTGTTTGTGATTTTCAAAACAAGAGGAAGGGTAAATTCATAAGGAAACCGTGATGACTTATCAATCTCCCCTATTAATGAAGGAATGGAAAAATTCATAAGGAAAACCTTATTGACTCAAAAATCTCCCCCTTTTTGGAAAACACAAACATCCTTACAAAAAAGAATGTAATGACTTAGAATAAATTTCTAAAGTTGTAATTAAAGCTTATCTCCCTTTGTTTATGATCAATGGTGAATACGACTAACTCCCCCCTTAGGCTTTGAAACTATAAGGATCGTATTCTAGATTTTCGGAATGAGAGATTTCATTTGAATGAAGAATTCGTAATGAGAACTCCCCCTTACTTAAGGATAGTTCTTCTTAACCTAGAAATTTTTCTTCTACATTTTGAGTTCATTTTCCTTTTCCCACTTTGTGATTTTCAAAAAGAATTTGAGGGAATGGAAAAAAAAATAAAGTACCTGAAACATTAGTAATACATACAAACAATACAAACAACCAAAGTTTTCATTAAGATTGAAAGGATTTTTACAAGGAAAAATACAACAAAAGATCGGATTGGTCTATTTGTCTTATTTTTCCTTGGGGATTAGCTTCTTCAGAAGGGTTTTCAGCTTCTTTAAGTCTTTGTGGTCTTCCTTAGCTTGCTTCTCCAAAATAGTGATCCTTTATTCTTGAGATTTCTGAGCCTCAGACTAAGCCTTAAGAACTTCATCGTGCTTTACAAGCTTCTCTTCGATATCAATTCGGAGATCTCTTGCCCATTTCCGGCTTTGAGCAATAGAGTTAAGCTTTCCATTCAGATCCTTCACTTGTTGATTCAGAGTATTTTGCTCAAGGTTCAGCTTTTCCTGAAGATTCTTCATCTTGGAATCCTTGGTATCAAAAGATTCTTTCACATCATTCTGAAAGGTATCAAGCTCTATCAAATCCTCATCAATTTTCTTTGACCATAAAGACATTTTGATGCAAGATTTTCTGTGGACCACATAATTGATAAGAAAATTTTTATTTTCAGCCTCAATCTTCACACATTTATCCATCACCATGGATACGGATTCTAACTTCTGATTTAAGTTGTGCTGAAGCATCTGGAAGCTGGAGTCTATTGTATGAAAGATCGGAATTGTATCCACCAATTTCTTCAGAGACTCAACAACAAAATTGTGTCCCAGTGCAGATGACTCTGAATCCAACATCTTTCTAGGTGAATGTTCTTCTTCAATTTCCACAAGCTTTATTTTAGAAGAGCCTCCAACTTTCTTTTTCCTTGTGATATCTTTCATTGGGGTGTCCATAAGCACTTGCTTACCCTTATCAACTTTTGTAATGGATTCCTCATCAGGAGATTCTTCCTCACTTTTAGATAGTTGAACTATCTTGTCTTCATTAGGTTTTTCCTTCTCTACTCCTTCCTCAAGAAAGTGATTTTCATAGCTTTCTTCCTCAGATAATTCATTCTCCTTTTCTTCCTCCTTGTCTTTATCTTTCTTACCATCTTTCTCATCTCCCTTTCTCAGAGTGAAAAGCTTTGAGGACTCAGCCTCAGATGTTCGGAGTGGTAATCTTTCTGATGGATTTTCCTTTTCTTGATAATCTTCAACTTTTTTAATCAGATCATCTAAATCACCACTATCTTCTTCTTCTTTTTCTTCTACTTCCTCTTCTTTTTGTACTTCTTCAACAACTTCTTCTTCTACATATTCAACAACTTCTTTCTCTTTTGATTTTTCTAGAGTGACAAAATTCTTCCCCAGAGTTTCAGGTAAACTTTCAACCAGGAAAGACTCCGGAATGGGAATATTCTCAGAGGCTATTTTAGTGGCTTTCAAGAGAGATTGTACAACTTCAGCCACAGAAATTTTCTTCTTCATCTTCTTGTCTTTTTCTATCTTCTCAAGATATTCAGCAGTCTTCTCTCTTAAAGACTTGGCTTCAGCAGGGTCTAATCCAAACTGAGGTTCCCCTTCTTTCTTCTTCTCCTTATTTTCCCTCCACTTCGCAACCACCTCATCTGGATACTCTTTCTGTTTCTTCATTTTGGGAGGTGCGGGTTGAGCTTCCTTAGCTTTAGAGGTTTTATCTCTCTCCTCCACTTCCTTTATCTTCCTTTTCTTTCTGGCCTTCTTGGATGGTTCACCTTTCTCTACATTTTTTGGAACAGCTTGTGTGTCCTCCTATGGCAGATCATAGAACTCACCTGTCTATTTTCAAAAACCAACTTTCATCCACTTTAAGGTGTCATCACTAATCAGCATCACCTTGAAATTTCTTGATTTGGAGGTGAAAGAAACCTTGAAAGAATCAAGACACTGAATAATAAGCTTGGAGAGAAGAGAAGGATACATAATAATTTGAGCTTTCAAATTCCCATTCTTGATGTTGTGAACCGTAATAAGCATCTGCCTCATCAGATTGATCTTTCTTAGATTTACCAAGAAATCCAAGATGTAAATATCACTTTTCTTTAAGTTATCCTTGTCACCTCTTCTTGGTATGAAAAACCCTTGAACCCACAACTATAAAATCTGGTTGTTGGTAGATAGTTGGGAAATCTTTATTGTTTTGTCATCTTTGAGCCCAAGTCATTCCATAGCCTTTGCCTTGCTGAAACTTCCTTGCACATCCGGTAGCTAATGGGAGAAAAATTTGGCTTCTTCATCACATGAGAGTCCCACCAAGCTCGTATCCTTGGTGTAAGAAAGCTTGTAAGTCTTACCATATCTCTTAAAGGAGAACTTTTCTCTGCCATATTCTTCATAGAAGGAAACATACTCATAAAATTCTATATGGAAATCTGTATAAACAACATCCTGATCCCCTGGCTTCGATACACAGAAATCTTCCCATCCATTGAGCTTAATATTCTTAGAAATAAGAGAATAATACTTACTAAAAAAGTTCAGATGGACCATCCTTTCCTTGTAGACTAACCAACTTAAAATTGGCTTTATATTAGACATTTCTTGAGAAGTGGATTCTACAGACATTTAGAATGGAGGAGCACTGAAAGATTTAGAACGGTCTTAAGAAGGAAGGGAATAATTTCAAAATGCGAGAGCTTGAAATCGATGTGGGACAACCATCGGGGTCCCCTTTATATAGGCGATGGTGATGACCTTTCAACTTCCAAAACCAATCTAACAGTTGAAAAACTCTCTGATCTGATCTGACAGTTTAAGACATACCCGCAAGGAAATCTTGAATCCGGTCTTTTGATGTTTTAAAAACATACGGATTTAAGAAGAAATGAATCTGAAAAATTTTAAAAATGAAGTAAATTACCAGTAAGTAAAAGTGACTACGAAAACTTAAGTAAGGAAGTCATACCTTTCGAATTGGCTAGGAAGATTATTCATAATAGGTGATATTCTTCTTGAAGAAAATTTGACTACGAAAAACTCACTACGAAAAACTTAAGAAGAAAAGATTTTATTGCAAAAACTTTGAGTACCAAAACACAATTACGAAAATTATGAGTATCGAAATTCCCACTACGAAAATTCTCATTACGAAAATTTATATTATGAAAATTTCCTTTATGAAAATTTCCCGTACAGAAATTTCCATTATGAAAATTTTCTTTACGAAAAATTTCCATTCTGAAAATTTTCATTTCAAAAAACTTTATCACAAGAAATATGAAAAACTACATTACGAAAGACTTAAAAAAAATTCATTTCAAAAAAATTGACAAACTTCATAACAGATGTACTCCCCCTATGAAAAGGAGTTTATTAATGTAAGGATATTGGTTCAACAAGAAGTTAATTAAGGAAGATTACCTTACGTTTATCATTCCTAAATTCTGTTTAATGTATTCAAATCTATCGGAGGGTAAAGATTTTGTGAAAATGTCATCAAGTTGATCTTGTGTTCCGATAAACGGAAGAATGATATCTCCTTTTATTTTGACAATCTTTTCAAAATTTGTTTTTGTTACCAGTCATATATCGGGAACATCAACTATCCATGTACCATGTATTTTTGTTGGTACTTTCCCTATTTTCCTGAAAATAAAAAAAAAGTTAGGTTTTCAGAATCCAGACTTGCTTAGATCCGGGAATTTCAGAAAGTAAAATTTTGGGTACCCACATCTTCTTAGAAAAATAAGCCTTATGAAATCTGAAGGATTGGGCTTTGTTTAAGGAACAATTCTTTTCCCAGTGACCACCACACTGAAATTTAGTACATAATGGGGCACTTTGAGAAACAAAGTAGTTGTTACTAAAAATTGGTTTAGAACTTGTGTAACCAAAACAAGAAGTATTCTTTCAAGGTAGAATTTGTGAATACATTTTATCAAAATTTTCCTTACCTAGGGTAAAGTTTAACAAACACTTCCTCAAAGAAAATATTTCATATTTGAGTTTTATAACAAGGTTCTTGTCTTCAAAAACATCTGATTTTGAACTAGATCTAGGCTTGAAAACATTTTTCTTAGAAATTAAATTTTCTAGATCTTTAGAAAGTTTATTCTTCTCAGAATTTACTTCCACAAGATTTTTTGAAATACTTTCAAAATCCTCATTTTTTATCAATATCTTTATAAAGATCTGATATTTCCTTAGTAATAACAATATTCCTAGAATTTTCCTTATCGAGTTTTTTCATGAGTTTTGAACTCTCATTTTCAAGAAGTTTGGAAAACCTAGAAACTTCTTCATAGGTAGGTAAAGTATTATCTTCATCAAAAGAGGATTATTCATCCGAAGAGTTATAATATTTACTATCATTACGATTCAAAGAAACATTGGTCATAGATTTTTCATTGTGTACCTTATCCATAAAGCAATGATTATCAATAGGTAGCCTGGCTAAAAGACCAAGATTCTTCTGTCCAGAATATTCATAATCCGAAGATTTATCTGAGGAGTCTCCACCACAAGCACTCCATGTGTCGTTGTCTTTCAACACTTTCTTAGCTTTGGAATTGTAATACCTTTTTCTATTTTTCTTAGAATGACTTTCTTTTCTTTCTTTTCTCTTGAGCATAGGACAATCAGGTCTTATGTGTCCATCTCTCTTCCATTCATAGAATGTAACTTCAGAATCTTTCTTGTCTTTCCTTTCCTTCTTCTTGTATTTATATTGAAAGTTCCTCTATCTGGCTATCTTGTTCATCCTTCAAGCAAGATTTGCTGAGGACTCACTTAAACTAGATTCGGAATGGATAGCAACTTTCTTAGATCTGGATCTAGTAACTCTCCCAGGAGTTTTAGCTTTCATGTGATTTGAAGTTGTAGTAAAAGCGACACTACCATTTCCATTCTTCTTCTTCATAATGTCAGCATCTCTCTTCATTTTAGTCTCATGCTGAAGAAGAGTTCCAAACCGCTCATCAAGAGTAATCTGAGTGACCTTTCTATTCTCATCAATTGCATTCCTTTTAGATTTCCACTCATTTGGCATGATGTTGATGATCTTGTCAACAAGGGCTTCATCGTCTAATCCTTTTTCACCCATTGATTTTAAACTATTCACTATAGTCATGAATCTTTGTTGTACTTTTCATATGGGTTCACCATAAGGAAAACTAAAACCATGATATTCAACTCTAAGCATGGCTCTTCTAGTCTCAATCTCTTTGGATGTGCCAAAATGTGTAACTTCAAGCTTCTTCCATATAAATTTAGTTGTTTCACAGGAAGAAATTTGGCTATATATGTTCCTAGTCATTAAACAAATCAAAGTATTGTGTACCTTATAGTTGAGTTGGTATTCATGCTCTTTCTTAATTTGTAAAGGCACTTACTTCTTTATCAAGAATCTTGCATCCACCAGAAAGCATAACAAAATTTTCAACCCCAGTGTTGATAATGAAAGTCTTTATGCGATCTCTCCAATATTCATAATCATTACCATCAAAGATTGGTGGTCTGGTTGGATTTAGATTGTCTATGGAACCAATATTGATTCCTTCCATATTTAATAAAATTATTTCCAAAAAAAATTGTTAGTAGAAAAATTTTGTAAACAAGGAAAATATTTTCAGCAAGAAAATATAGAATAAGAGTATCTCTACGAAAAAGTGAATATGAACTATAAGTCCGAAAAAACAGATTCCAAAAAATATGAATCCGGAAGTATGAATCTGAATGTTCAATTCTGAGAAATATAAGGGAGAAGATAAAACTTATGAATCTAATCGTGAGATTAATTCAGATGGAACCAATCCTTTGATACCAATTGTTATATTGGTATAGGGTTTGAGTTCACCTGCTCTGATACCAATTGTTATATTGGTACAGGGTACGAGTTCACCCCCTTTGATACCAATTTTTTGGATGGTATGTGACTGAGTATGATATACTCTATAATACCAAACGTAGGATCAAAATAATAATGAGATTCTCATATACAAGAGGGGGTGAATTGTACCTTTTAAAAATTCCCTTAGGAAATTTTTAGGATGGTTATGTTTAACAAGATTAAACAAGATAATTCACAATACCTCTATAAGTTTTCAAAGATTTAGATTCTACCTTAAAGCGTACAGAATCTAACTAAATCAGAGTATGAGTAAGGAAGTATAAGAAAGTTATACTTTCCTTAACAATACAAAATATAGTGGAAAAACAAAGTAGTAAAACTATAAGTAACATGTATAAACTCTTTTAACCCAAAGAGAAGGGTATCCAACAACCTTGGATAAAGGTCCCTTGATTTATACTTTCAAGAAATTATGTCTTAGCCACACCAGGGTAATCCCTCGATACGAAGATCGGATTCTATCTTGTTATCCCTGCAAGCCCTCAACTATCAAGTAGTCGGCACCTCTGTCTTCCTCAGCAAGGAAGCCCTCAACTTCAAGGCATTGGAACCTTTGTCTTCCTATCCCCAAAAGCCCTCGATTGTACACAGCAACAATTGGAGTCGCACGAAGCAAATATGCACAAGGAAATGTTTAAACAAGCTGTTAAAACTTTCTGCACGAAGCATGAGAGTTTATAAGAGCCCCTCTCTCTAGAAATCACTTCAAGAAGTTCTGAGCACCAAAATTCCTCCTAAGCATGTTCAAATGAGCTCCTATTTATAGGTGAATCTCTAACGGTCGGCTCCCTCCTCCAACGGTCATATTATTCCTTGAATTTCAGAGGGATTTGTACACCTGTCACTCAAAAAATGTTTAGTTAATAACTGAAAGCACAACATCGTTTTTTAATATAAAAATGTAAGCGTAATTAAACTGATATTCGGAATGGAGTAGAAAATGAAAGTTCGGAATGGAAAAGGTTAAAGTTTGGAATGGAAGTAAAAAATAAATTCGGAGTCTATAACTTAAGAATATTCAGATTCTGTTTTGTAAGAATTCAGAACCTGAATTCTATAGATATCCAGAGTCTGAATTTCAAGGAAATTCATAGTCTGATTTCACTAGAATTTGGAACCAGAACTTACAAAGTTTGGAGTCTAAGTTCATGAGAATTAGGAGTCAGACCTCATCAGAGTTCGGAGTCTGAATTCATAGAACTCGGAGTCAAAACATAGAGGGGTTCGTAATCAGAATTTAGAGTGGAACTTTATGAGAGATTCGTATCCAGAATTCGGAGTTGAACTTCATGAGAGTTCGTATCCAGAATTTGGAGTGGAACTTCATGAGAGTTCATATCTAGAATTTGGAGTGGAACTTCATGAGATTTTGTATCCAGAATTCAGAGTTGAACTTCATTAGAGTTCGTATCCAGAATTCGGATCCTAAAACAGAATGCTTCATGTCTAAGTATTATACGATTCCGAGGTTTCAGATATGAATCCGATTTTTACACTTAAGAAAAATATTGATATGAACAATGAAAACAAGGTAGTGGTAAATTTCCTTTGGGAAGGATATTTTCCTTATGGAAGTAAAACAGGGGTAAAATTAAATTTTCCTTAAGAAAAGGTGTTTGTGATTTTCAAGATAAGAGGAATGGTAAAGTCATAAGGAAACCTTGATGACTTATCAATCTCCCCCGTGAATGAAGGAATGGAAAAAGTCATAAGGAAAACTGTATTGACTCAACAGATATGACTACAAAGAAACATTAATTATGTTAGTACATTTAAAAGCTTCAAATATGACTGTCATAAATTAAATTGAAAAACAACAAAACAGATTAAGAGACGGTGTCACGGTTTGTCTGTAAACTGTGTCTCCAGGAAACGATGTCTCCTTGAAATGGTGTCTGGATGGTCATGATTTATGGATGGTTATGGTGTATGGATGGTCATGGTGTCTAGATATTTATAGTGTATGGATGGTTATGGTGCTTGGATGGTTACAGTGTCTGGATGGTTACAGTGTCCGGATGGTTACGATGTTTGGATGGTTACGGTGTCTAGATGGTTACGGTGTCTAGATAGTTACGGTGTATGGATGGTTACGGTGTCTGGATGGTTATGGTTTTTTGATGGTTAAAGTGTCTGGATGGTTGTAGTGTCTGCATGGTTTTCCAAAAAAGCACAACCGGTGGTAGACTCGCGGTTTCTCAGACTTATCCAAATATCTGTATACAGACTTAAACAGTGATATTCATAAAATGGTTTAGACTTATTCATTCATCAAATAAATAATTTTGAAGTAAATTAAATATAGTATACAATAATTAAACTTATTTTATATCAATTAATATCTTGGATAGGTGTATTTAAATCATAAATATACTAATAATTTGTACACATGATTTGAGATAGATTACATAGGATTAACAGGATTTACAGAATGTATATGATTTGTGATCATTAAAACATGATTAACACATGAGTAGTCCAACAAACCTCATTGGAGGATCTCATTCCTCATCTAAGACCTTTATATATAGGGAATATTAATTCCACAAAAATAGTATCTTGTTCCTCAATCTAAGATGGGGGGTACCGACCCTATTTGAAAATGGCATCGACCATTAGAAAAATTTGAGAGAACTACTCTTGGAAAGACCACATGCATGCAAGTAGTCTTCAGGCTCTCATTATCTATATATGTTTCAACTTTCACCATTATAAAAAGTATTTTTGTGAGTGAAATCAACATCTTTATTTCATGGTGTGAACATTATAATAGGACGTCATTCCATAAAAATCAACAAATGTACGGACCACTACATTATGCATGGACCTACCAAACTATACATTGTGGCCAATATTATAATCACTCAAGTTTGTCATCGAGATTATCAGGTCCCTTATATATAAATGCATTGTTTGTTACATCCTATATGGTTTCCCTGGTATGAAAATAAAACCTAATCACTTTTAGCATCGACACCCCTCATATCCCAAACCAAACTCAGAAGACACCTATATGACCCATCAAGGGACCATTTGTACTAGTGTAAAGCCAAGAGTGACACCCCAATCCTACCACCAATATGCCAAGGGCTAGTGACTAGCACTAAGAATTCATAACAAACATATGGGAGGCCTTATCCGAAATGTCCTATAGAAGATATAATACACCAATACAATAAGAATAACCACATCCATTCCAGATATACAAGTCTATTTGGAAAGTAAAAATATACATGTACACCTCCCAATCTATTATAAGCATAGGGTTATCACATCAAGTCATCTACAGTCCGAACTCTATTAGCTCCAGACTCTCTTCGAAGACACTGAGATCTAGCTCGATAGTGCTAGTTATAAAAGGACATGAACTAGTATTCCATATATATAGAAACAACATTTGTGAGACCGAGACCTATGAATTGGTGAGTATAAAAAATCTGAATGGGTTTCCCCAAAAAAAGGCAATGTGGATGAAGATCATCACTCAATAAGTTTTGAACCATATGACTGTCCAAATCAACCTAAGGGAACACCAACTCATAGAAAAGAAATCACTCAACTCTCATATATGATTTCCATCATCTCAAGTAAGTGGAAATTGGGTAAAACATAAACTACCACTCATCTTCACCATGGAAACACTCTAAATAGGTTTCAAGCCTCAAGGGAAGACACTTCCCTAGTTCATTATCCACCATATAAGACTAACTAAATCAATTTGGGAAAGGAAAACACCTCACAACATCATCAACACACCCTAGGGAATCTGGTGAGACTCTCAGTCAATGAAAGAACACTTAACCATGAACTAAATTTTCCTCACTAGAACCGTTGCTGATATGTGTGGAATGTATCTATAACTATGACATAATTCCCTAAAGAAGGCCTCATGCCACTCTAATATCACCAAATTACATGACCGAAAGCACCCAACACCCACAATACATTCAAGGGGAGTCCATTATTTGGTCAACTAGTGGAAAAGGTGGGATCTCAATATCTCAGATGCACTCAAAGGAGAAAGGAAACAATTTATGGATGATTAACCACTACCAAAACTCACACCACTATTGAAGGAAAAATAAGAAGAAAATAATTGAAACATCTCATGATCCTCAATACTCTACAAGTAAAAACCATATATATAGTTAAACCATAATCATAACAAAAACATAAAAACCATAATCATCACAAGGGACCTATGCCTTACCGAAAAACACACACCAAATAAGGGAGTACCGACCCCGAACATGAATCTTTCACTGATGAAACAACCGCTATCAACACAGAGCCAACATTGCCACTACATTGGAATTCACTCCCCATAGTAAAGATGAGAGACTAGATATGAAGATTAACTATCACCATTTTTTAAGTAATATCATGCACCTCATAAGTGGGGGCTTTGAGAGATCATGGTCTAGCATGGAGGACCCATGCCCTACCCATTAATGGGATGCTGACTCCATCAACTAAAAGGAACTACTCACTCATAAACCTTTCAAATAGGCTTGGGAAAATTATTGGATTCCTGAACCCAAACCACTTGAATAGTATAGGAACCAACTCTGATGGTCTGGTGAATGGGGCCATTGAGAACACTTTGTTAACATCATTCTATTTTCCTCAATCAGAACATGAGATGTAACTCGAAAGAGAACATACATCATTCATCAGAATAAAGAATAGCCATATAAGTGGTCTCAACCAAAGAGAAAATTCCAAACTCATACATACTATGAATACAAATCCACATACACCAATACCAACATTGAGTTATATAGGGAGAATAATAGATTACTCCATGAGTCTTGCACCTATATAAGCCCGATTGGACCACTCTATTGTGAAGAGGGTATTGGTCACGCCTGGAAAAATATCGGTGTACGTGACCCTCCATCCTCTAAGTTACCCAAAGTCTTTAACAAATATTTAAGGTTACTAGTCTACGAAGATGCACGAGGGTCCCATACCTGGTGTCTGATTTCATTATGGAAAGTTTATATCCCTCACACTTATTATCCTCTCTCATCTAAACCTTTTCATCATCGCCAAGGGATTAAGATCTATAAATAATCCCAAATAATCCTCACAATAACCTTTAATAATGTATAGGACCCCACCATCATGTTATACATGGAAAGATACTTATAATGGACTGCTCACTTCTCCAAATCAAACTCCAGGATGAGAAAACAAACCAAACCTAACCAAGGAGTCAGTGTGTGGCATGTACTGAGAGTACACAGTGTGTCCACCCAAATTCTTCCTATGGACATGTACCTTAGTTTGAACTATCATATACTTCCCAAGTATACAGCATTCCATAATAACTTGTGAGGTGTGGGATACATGGGTTCCTTGTTGTGTACCCCTAACCCAGGTCATGTCATGTAACCAAACATGGAATGTACTTATACACACAGTGTCCCACACATGGGGTGTCTAGCCATGTACAGGGCTACACCCAATGTCATGTATTAAAGGGTATTACATGGTGTGTTCACATACCTAGAAAACTATATAGACATTTTCTCTAACCTAAAATGCATCGACCAACTATAGGATGTGTGTTATTTGGATCACATGGCGTGTAGTTGGAATTTCCAAATGAAGTCTACATGTAATTAACCCAAATCACCCAAAACACCCAAGAATCGATCTAAAACTGTTCATGGGACAAAACATAGTAAAATATAGATGAAAAAAATATGGATTCAAAAATAGGATAAAAAATGAGGTCAAATTGAAATAACAAACCCTACCTCATAGTGGATTGTCGGACATTCAAGATCACATGCCTCTGCTTCCTGATCCATAATCACAACACCATGATCCATACCTTTGATCACCTTAGAATAGAATTTTCTTGATTTCCTCTCTCCCTCTCTTATTTTCATAGTGACATAAACCAAGGGGATAAGGGTCTCCCTTTATGCATGAATGGGGAGAGGAAAAAGGGGTAGGGTAATTTAATATTCAAAAATTAATTAAATGAAATACTCATTAAATGGGAATAACCTAGGACTAGAACCTGAAGGTAAATTATACCTCACCTAGGTAAAATCCTTCATTCCAAGTTCAACTACAGAGTCATAATTTTAAAATGAAGCTTTATTTTGGAGATATCAACATTCAAACCTATGGGAATAAATAATATTTATTTAATAAATATTAAATATCCGAAATAAAACCCTCAACTCATAATCTCACCAAATTTTATCCCAAGGGTAAAATAGACATTCTAAAATTAAAGGAACCATTAGATAAAAATTATAAGGTCATTTAATAGATATAAATTTCTATTTTCCCTTTGAAAGGGGATAATGCTCTGGAATTCTGAAATGATCAAAGTCTCGCATATGGGGAAACACCATATCTTTACAAAACCAATTTTTTCTTTATTTTATTAAATTTATCTCATATGAATGTTTATAATTGAGTTTTATAGAGTGTGTGTATTTTTTGTTTGACTTGGTGTGGTGAGTACAGTGTTTGAACTTTCTATCTTCTGATAAATCAGGTTCACAGAGAAACATCTGACTTGTGGAGCATCTAAAGCATGGTTTCCTTCTATATAGAGCATATAAAGAAGTGTGTATAGGGGATTGGTGGTGTGGTTATATCCATACAACCTCAAGGGGTATTAAATTAAGATTATAAGGATAGATACATTTTGAATATATAATTCAATTTTGAATTATTTTATTGTCTTATTATCACATTGAAATTAATTTTTTGCCTAATTTATTATAGATTCTTTGAGAAAATAATTGTTATGGGAAGAAACCCAACATGATAAAAATAAATTTTGGTAATTAAAGTAACATTGATACTTTTTTCTTTTAAGATTAAATTCTAATGTATCTTAGTTTTAGTATGTTCATTTAGTCATAAAGAATAAAAAAATATTAAAGACAGAATTAACTAAAGTTTATCTAGTGGATGTCAATTACTTGAAAATATTATAATTGAATCATTCAATATTATTTACAAATAAATAGAATCACACTTTTATAAAAATCATACTCTGGAATTAATTTAATATTTTTATTTATTTATAATAAATTCAAGATTTTTAGGAATTTGTTTGTTTTCATAACATTATTTTAAATTGATGGTTTAAAAGAGAAAAAAATGATAATTTTCCATATTTTGGAACTTGTAAAGATTTTATTTCCATTTGGATCAAAGTTTTATTTTAAACTACACTATTACATCTTATTAGTTTTAGTTAAAAGTTTTGAGAGATACAAATTGGAAATTTTTAACACCATCAATTAGAATTAACAATGCTTTTATATGGGTTAATAATAATAATTATATTTATTTTTTTTGTTATTGATATTATTTTTGTTGTCATTATATAATATGATTCGAGGTATAAGTATAAGGAAACAACATAAGCACACATGTTCCCGCTACCTCTAATCAGACCAAGATAACATCCCCGCCAAGGAGATGACTTACTAGAGGTAGCTATAGACCCACAAACCAAGCCTCAATTGAAACACACCCCCTCAATCTACTGTTATAGTACAGTACAGTTCCAAACTATAGTTGTTGCTATAGTTCCTACAATAGTATTGCTACAGTGTCCCCACCACAGTCAGAGCTACAACGCACCTACTATAGTAAGATACTACAGTTTCACTCCAATGCCCATCTGTAGTACCTGAATAGTGACTTAGTAAATATATCATAGTTGGGTCTTGAACTCAAGTCTCTAGGATATGTAATCTATAATAATAAATTTGGAGAGACTCAAACTTGAGACCTCTTTGAGTCCCTTGAAGGATACGACCAAAAGCATTGTGCCTATAGAACAATAATAATTTTTATTGGGTAAAGGAAATTACAAACCAAAAACAACATGCACACTCATACACCATAGTGGATAAATCCTCAACACACTCATCGCCCTTTCGATACACCCACCCAGTGACACCAGCATGTCTACATGTTGTTCTGACTACCAATCATATCGTGTTGATAATATAAATTTATATATATTTTTGGATAAATTTATTTAATATCCATTTATGATTTATTCGATAATTCATTTGGTTTTGGTTAGTTTTTTTAGTAAATAAGAACTCAACTATCAAAAGATAAGCTACTATAAATTTAGAAAATTCAAACATTACATGTCATGAAAACTTTTCACGACATGAATTCCTCGAGTGCAGGACCCCTATAAGTTGAAGTCTAAACCTTCAAACATATACAAAACATAAATAATCTAATTTAATTAAATATAGGATGTAAATTATTTACACATTGTGAAAAATTGAAAATTTTACACCTTCTGAAGATTCAAGCCAAGAAATCTAGAGAGATACAATATTTCTGGAGATTTTTATAGATCAGAGTACATGACATGAATTAATATACACATCATGAAGGTATTAGAGGATAACTAATTTAAATTAATTTAATTATGTGAAACATTTACATGTCATGAGTCTCATGGGTCTATAAATATTAAACTCTCAATGATGGAAATATAGATGGTAATATTTTCTTTCTTTCTTCTCCACTTCCTCCCTTGTAACTTTCCAAACCTATTTTTGTTCCATTATTTATTTTATTTTCTATTTCTTTTTCTACTATACATTATTCTAAGTATTTTGTTTTAATTGTTCATGTTTCAATTTTTGTTCAATTCCAACTACTATTTCAAATCCCAATTTTGTGTTCTCTTTATTGTTCCTTCATTCATGTAAGTGTTTGATTGGTTTTAAATTTATTTAATCATGAATTTCTATAGTCTAAAGTGTTTGATTATTATTTCAAGAATGTTTCTATTTTATGTTCTATATAATATCATTGTTATCATGTGTGGTTAATCCACTAGGGTTAGGGGTTGTGAGGTTTTTTAATACTTAATGAATCCCTAAATCAAAACTTGGGTAACCTTGTGGATAATAATTAGGATAAAAATTCATGTTAAACATATTTTTCTACACAACATTGATCTATGTAATTGAAATAGAAGGGCCCTAACCTAGTTGGATAAGGTTATGACCAATAGCTTGTGACACTTTCTACCTTTGAATACAATCCTTATACACATGGGTTATTGACTACCTCTAAAACAAAGAGTAGTTTTCTACTTGGGTTGATCCAATTAGTTAACTAAAACTAGTTGTTGATTTTTCAACTACTTCATAGCTTAATCCATACACTACTAGAATTTTAGCCTATTTCCATGGACCTATAACCACAGGTAATAAGAACTGTGCCTATAGTAAATTTATTGTCATTGACTTTTCCAAGAAGTGGTTGTTTCCCACCTGAACTCCACAATTCACTCTAACCCTTTTGCCACTCCTTGAGACCCTCCTCCCCCATCTTTACTGTGATCCTCCTCCTCATCGCGCCCCTTATTCTCCTCCCCACCCTCCTTAACTGACTCCTCACATGCCTTATCCTTTTCACAACCCTCCGACAAAGTATCCACCCCACCCTCTCTACTAACACTGCTTCGAAGCGGACTCCCCACCTGCTCCTCCAACATGGATATGACGCTACTCTGACACAGACTCACTATCTCCTCCTCTTATGTACCTCTGATGCAGCCACCCCTCTACATCGCGATCCTCCTTCTCTGATGTGGCGCTAACATGGCTCAGACGCAGCCACCCCACCTTCAAACTAGTTCCATATTTTGATTTCCAAGATTTGGTAACCATGAAAGGTATGGATTTCATGCATTCTTCATCTTTCTTTTGACTTTAAATTGGGTTTCTAACTTTATGAAGAAGTTAAAATTATCTCTATTATGATGGATCAATTTTATTAGGCAATTCTAACTAAGTTTTCCCTATTGTGAAGAATTCCTATAGAACATTCTTTTGATTCTTCTTGTTTGGAGGCGCTATTTTTTAGTAGGTGTCTTGGAACATAAATTCACTGGTGATTTCTCTTTGTATCTCAATAGCTCTTATCTAGGAAGCAATTTCATCCATATGCTGGGAGTGTGTCCAAAGTTTTTTCACCTTTTACCCAAAATTTCAATAGAATCCACATTACCCCTTTTAGGTAACCTCCTATTAAATTTGGAATATTTATCTAAGATTAATTCTATAAAACCAATTCTTCTATTTCATTCTTGAATTTATTCAATTCTTATTGATTTAATATTTATTCCTTCTGTTTTTATTTATTCTAAATTTATCAATATTACATCTTATTTAAGACTATCATGTTGAGAGTATTTTTATCATTCTAAAAAAAATCAATAATCATTACAAATTATTTTCAATAATCTGAATCTTATCCCCATGCACCCTACTTTTATCTTTTTGAAAATTATCAATATCCTTAGTTTTATTTTCTTTGATTTCCAACTGACCATCTTTGGAATTTATAGTGGTTTTACATCATTCTTCCATTATAGGGATATTCTTTATTGATATCCTCTTTATCTCAACTTTTTTAGCAATTTTTTTATAAAATGATTCTTTATCCAATGAAGACTTTTCATCAACAATGGATAAATATTATTCCTCAACTTCAACAACTTGTGTGAGTTTTTATATTTAAAACTTGTTATCCAAATATTTCTCCTTGTTTTAAGATTCTAATTCTATTTGTGCGTGTTCATTATATAATCCATTTATATGCCCAAATATTTTGGTGGAAACTTCAATAGTAACTTTATTTAAATAATAAATTACTTTAGAGTAGATAAATTTAATTGATTTTATTTTTTCAAGAGGATTATTTTTAATAGATTCAATAGATGAACTACTAATTTTATTACCATAATTTAGTGGTGTATACTCTTTCACTTCAAAAATATTTTTTATATTATTTTCCTCTCTATTCTCATTTTTTTCAATTTTTTCCCCAAAACCTCAGTTTTTTCTTTGATAGGTATGGAAAATTAACTTACAGCTAAGGCATTTCTTAAATCCCTAAATTCATAAACTTTATATAAAGATGATAAAAAAACTAGGAAAAATATATATCCATCCATTAGTAACTTGGATTTCTCAAATAATAATTATGGTACCTAGGTTTATGTGCAGACACCTAAAGGGGGTGAATAAGGATGACTTGTTTTACAAATTCTTTTATATATAAAATTTTACCCTTTAAAAATTATCTCACTAATTGAATCCCTATTACTTATTAAGATATAAGTGGATCTTCTTCTATTTTACCCTTTAAAAATTATCTCAATGTTCACATCTTATCACTTTCTTTCCACTTCCCTTTTTAATATTCAACTTTTTCTTGAAAAAAATTTCATAGGGAGTTATATATGAGTTGTATTATATGAGGCATTGATTATAAATTATTCCATCCATTTTTATGGCTTACAACTAATAGTATCTTATGGTATCGTGCTCTATCAACATGTCACTAGCCATATCAAATAATATCATATTATTCCTCTCATATACTCTATTTTACTATGGTGTGTATGGAACATTGAATTCATGTGTAACTCAATTATTCTTTAGATATTCAATGAAAAAAATGTTATCTTGTTAACTTCTATTTTGGGAACTTCGTTTCTTTAATTTCAACATTTTTCTTCCCAACTAGTTTTCTAAATATTTTAAATATTTCCAAGTCCTACAGCTTTCATGTCATAAATATGATGTATGTCATTCATGTGAAATCATATTACAATGTGTTGAAATATCTTTCTCCACTTATTTAATTCATATTCATAAGAACACACACATTGGAGTGATTCATCTCTAGAGGTTTTCATGTTTGGATTACACCTCCCTTATAGAAGTCAGATTCTAACCTATGAACCTATTGGAAAGCTTGAAAATATATTATTTAAAATGATTTAACAAGTTCAATGGTTGGAGGAATATATCTTGGAGTAAAATAAACCATTAATGGAGTACTTATAATTTTATTTTTGTGAAATTATTTTTTAATATCTCTTGCATAAAGGATTTATATTGATGAAGTGAAGACTAGATATTCAAGGATAGTGGGTCTCATTAAATACTCTAATTTAGTATTTACATGCTACTAAGGGACTTAAAAACTTACTGAAGGAGTTTTAATTATTTTTAAATTCTCTTAATTATTTAGAGTAGTTATAAGATTATTCTAAAGCTTTGATAATGACCAAGGTTGATTTGAGGAAGTTGTAGAGTTATCTGAAGAGGTCTGGAATTTCAGGAAGAGAAGTAGAAAAATGAAAAAAGCACGAAGTCTACTATGACCATAAGACTTTTCAAGTTCCAAAATGAGACTTTCATCAAGTTTATATCTTTATAAGTTAAATAATATGACTTCATGTCTAGTGTATGACATAGTGAGGTAGTTTGTTTGACTTTCCTACCAAGTGTATGACTTTGGATGTCCTGTTGTGTGACTCTAGAAGTCCCCATATAAGACTTTTATCATGTGTTGTATAAATTCGAAGTCCCATAAGACTTATACTGTATGAATTTGATTCACTAAGTATGACTTTAAACTATAATTTATGACCCTGATAGATCCCATGTATGACTTTCCAGTCTATGCATAGGACTTCTACTAGTTCTACATAAGACGCCCGTTCTGTAAAAAACATCAACACTTTTTATAATTGTGCGGATTATACTATATGAAAACAATTTTTTTATAATTTATATTATTTATAGGAAATCATATAAGATGATTATTATGATGTTTGATCGATTTTAAAACATCATGAATCTATTATTACCAGTGATAATATCTTGAGTTTCAATAATATCAAGTAAAAAAGCTTCTTGATAAAAAAATAACAAAAAACATCATGAGTTTTTATGAATAATATTGATGAGGTTGATTCGATTCATGGTTTATTCATCATTGGTTAAATCATTGTGATTTGATCTGAATGAGTGAATTAGAATTTGATCATAATAATTAATTCAAATAAGATCAAATCTAACCGATATGAAAGGATAGTAATTTACTCTATCCTGAGATGAAAATTCAAGATTTCATAAAATCTGGAAATGCAGTGTGTCAATGCAAGTTATATACTTCATGGTTGCAAAATTCACAAAATATTTGTGATTAAAGTTTTAAATGTGAAAAAATATGGGATAAGTTATTATTTTGTTTAGAATCTCATTTTGAGATCTATATAAGTTTTTATGCGAAGCTCTTAAGAAATGAAAAAAGATATCCTCACTGCAAGATGTTGTTATATTTTTATAAAACCTAAGAAGAGTGTTTTATGTGAAGATACTATGGATGTATTTTTGGAAGATAAGAAAAATAAATCCTACTGGAGTGAAAGTTAGATTTTTCATCCATAGGAATTGATAAGAAAAATAAAAGGGATATTTTTATAAATAAACTAGAGACATGTAGTTCATGAGATAGTGAACAAAAAACCATGTGTTACCCTTGTTAAGTGATATGTATGATCATGGGTTGATTTTTTTTCTTTTCATGTATCTCCTAAGATATATCTATTTTTAGAAATATGAAAATGGAATCTAGAAAATTTTTTGGGAACATGAATAGAAATATCATGTGAGCCTCTCAATACAACCAGAGTTTTCTAGAATAATATACATTGTTTGAGAAAAGAAGTGAGTTTCAATATAGAAGTTAGTGATCCAAGAGCACCTGTAACTCTCAAATAGAACTAATAGAGAACCGAGAGATAACCTCTTGAGGAAGAAGAAGAGTGTGTTGAGTTAACTAAATCTATTTAATAAGAAGAAAAATAAAATATAATATAATTTTTTGATGGAATGATTCATTGTGTATTGAAGAATAAGAAGAAGAAGAAGAAAGGAAGAAGAAGCAGACCAATGACGTGATACTTGTTGTGAGAAAGTGCATACCTAAATTTCATTATTTCAAATTCCTTGAAACATTATAAGATTTATTTTAATTCATTATTACTCACTATATAAGATTTTTTGTGGCTTCATTCTTGAAGACTGAGTTGAGAGTTTCCAATAATAAAATTCTAAAAAAATAGAATCTAGGTAGTAAAGTGGAGTCTAAGTTTCATAAGTAGTTCTTGAAGACTTAAAAGTAATCAAAGACTCTCTATTATTAAATAAGGATATTAGTTTGGGATGTAGGAACTTCCCTAGACATCTTGGTGATCTAGTTCAAGCAGATGAAGGAAACAAAGATCAATAGGTGTGATATCTGTTTGAATAAGTGCAGTGTGATGTTGTGTCTGATCACTTTTATAATATAGTGATACCTAACCTAAGTAGTATAGTGATACCAGTTTTAGAATGATAGTTGTACAATCCATTGTATCATTAATGTTCATATTTATGGTGGTAAATATGTGACTTGAGCATCCCAATAATAGTATGGATTGGGTTTCCCAAGAGGGTCTAAATCTTATAAAAAGACATATTCTATACTTAAATTTCTATATTTCACTTCATATAGGTATAATATATGTTAAACAAGAAAATATACATATTTATTAACTAGAAACATAGGTTAATGTTTCAAAGGGGTTGAAAAGTTAAAAGAATAAATTTGAATTTGGTAAAAATTGACCACATCTGATTCACCCCCCCTCCCCCCAGGTGTGTCTGCACGAGTCTAATAGTATTAAAAATTGGTATTAAGGAGGTGATTCGTGAATTTGAATATCTCTACAATGTTTTGATAGATTTCAAAGATACTCAATTGTAAATAAAGTAAAATAAGATAAGATATATTGAAAACCAGTTGTAAGAGGAAAATGGAATACATTAGGATAAACATAAAAATCTAAATAAATAGTTGGAAGATAGGTTGATATCATCATATAAGGTTGAGAATAATTCTATTAATATGAGGTTCCCTGGTTATTTCAAGAGAGAAATGGGTTTCAAATATAAAGGGAGAAATATGGAACCAAGAAAGGAGTCAATTAAATAAATGGAATCCATCCAAGATATAGATGGTCAGATTGGATTAGTTCTTGACAATTCTAGTGTGGTGTTTGAAAGGGATCCAAAAAAGTGTACTATAAAGACTGTTGAAAGTGTGTGTGGAAGGGAAACATAGTCCAAATTTTTAATAATTTATTACATAGATTCTGTAACAATAATAATTTTTGAAAGATAAAAGGAAAGAACCAATTATCACATGTTCAGAAATAGTTTCTACAAATAAGGGATACACAATCAAGGAAAAGGAAGATCATGCACCAAAATATTGTCTAATAATATTAACAAAATGGTTTGAAAAATCCAAGAGAATTGAGTAAGAATAAAAGAATGAAAATTTTATACTTTATAAAATTGATAAACCTATATAAACTAAGAATAAAGATGAATTCCATAAGAATAACATGCTGAAAATGAGGTTTCAATCTAGAAAATCAAGAAGGACATCGGAATGAAGAGTTTTAGGATTTTTATACATTCAAGGAACAAATTTTATAGTTTAATAACAATGTCTCACCCCTATTTTTCGCATTTAAGTGTAGATGGAAGTTTACTTTATTCCCAAATTTTTGTGATTTTTGATTTTTGAATAGGAAATTGAAGGTGATGTTTGAAAAATAAAGAGCTTATTCCCATATCTATTATCGGGTTGTTCATCAAAGCTTAAATCATTATGATTTGAGTTTAATGAGTGAGTTAGAATATGATATCCATTATTCATTAAAAGGATATAAAAGTTGATTGAGATAGAAAGATACGGATTTACTATTGCCTAAGATGAAAATTATATATTTTATTAAATATAAAATACAGTGTATCTATTTAGGATTTTTTCTTCATGATCTCAAACATCTCAAAATATTTTTTATTTGATATTGGAGGCTACTACAGGGGGTGGGGATACTTCAGGGGGAGGGGGGCTGTGTAGGGGTGTCGGGGAGGGAGTGGGAGGTGGGGGTTGTAGGGGGAGGGGGTTGTCCTACTACTGGGAGGTGGTCTATATAGGGGGTGGGGGAGGAGGAGGATACTGTAGGGGGAGGGGTGATACAGTAAGGGAGAGGGGGTGTTGTGTGTAAGTGAAGATACTACAGGGGGAGTCTAATTAGGGGGTGGGGGAGAATATAGGGGAAGGGGAGAGGGTTGTGTGTAGATGGGGCTACTACAGGGGGAGGTGGGGGCTGTGTAGGGGGGAGGGGGTTATGCTAATATAGGGGGAGGGGTTTTTTAGGGGGAGGGGGCTACTGCAGGGGGTGGGATGTGTATGGCTTCATGTGGGGATACTGTAGGAGGGGCTATGCAGGGGAGGTGTTGGGGAGGGGTGTGAGGTGGGGGCTACAGGGGGAGGGGGTTATTCTACTGTAGGGGGGAGGGGGGTTGTGCAGTGGGGTGGGGGAGGGGGCTACTGTAGGTGGATTTGGGGTTGTGTAAGGGGGAGGGGTGTTGTGCATGGGGGTGGGGAAGGGGTTCTGCATAGTACAACACGAGTATGAGCTAGCAACACGTAATATTGTTACAGGGTTCCCCCCCCCCCCATTTGAGTTACTATTCTACACATTTAATTCTTATTCCTTGTTTGACCCTTCAAATATTAAAAAAAATAGTTACTTCCTTTGATGTGTAATAACCAATGAATTGATGTTAAAATGTATTTTTATGAAGGACTGCCCACAAAAGAGTAAGTTTGATCATCTGACAATGGATTCATGTATGATTTATCATGTACAGCTGACACATTGATCACATATATATAAGAAGTCGTTATATCTCATTTCCTTTCCTGTTATTTCATTATAGGTGGTCCTTATGATGAGTATGGTTCTATCCACCAACATCTAAGATAGTGATTTCAATATTGGATTTTGGTAGGGTTTATTCCGTTTTTATTCTTTGCCCAAATTTTAATTAGGGGTTTTTTTTAATAATTGGGTTCCTTATATTTTTGTAGTGCATTTTTTAGATCTTGTTGTGGTGGATTCGAGTCATTGTTGATGAAGGATTGCATGTTTATACATAGTTAGTCATATACATATATAAGTTACCCCTTTATATATATTCACTCATGGTAGTATGAATATATATATATTGGGGCTAGGTGTGCTTATATATATATCTGAAAAATGCATACATGTGTAAGTGTAGAGTGGTATATGCAAGTATAAACATATATCTAAGGACCCCCTTGTGTATATTTGACCATGAAAATATATACATAGGGTATATTTGTCCTTATATATATGTGAAGTTTCATATGCGTGCAAGCGGAAAAAAAGAAATATTTGAGTTTTCATCGTCAAAAGAAGCACGCCTTGGGGTTGAGGTAAGTTCCCTATACATAAACCTTTAATTTGAATTCTATAATTTCCTGATTGTTTTAAAAAATTGTTTCCATAATTTCTTGATTATTTTAAAAAATTATTTTATAATAACCGCTAGCTTTTTCAAGGTAGAATTTAATAAGAATATATAGCTTCTAAGTTTATTGGCTAATAAAATAAAACTATGGTGACATTTTATCAGATGATTTGAATCTACATATACCTTTTAAAACAAAAGGATTAGCACCTAACCATAAGAATAGAAATTTATTTTTACTTGTCTATTTGAGATATGATACATGTATCTCAACATATATCTTGTTCGTGTTACTTTCTCCTATTTTATTAGAAAATAAAGAAAATACATGTCATTAAACAATAATTTTTTAAAATATCCTACCCTTTGAGAAATCCCTTCCAAAATTATCATTACAGGGACCTTATATTCTAGTTTTAGATCCTTTATAATAATCTTTATGATTGTATGGGATTAAAATGGATTGAATATAGCATCCAATGTAACAAACAACTCTTCATTATTTGTATTAGTAATAAACATGAATCTCCCTTCATGTGGTCAGTAGAAAATTTTAGCCAAATCATTAGGAAATGAAATTTCCTTCACTTTAGATATGACAGTATCCTCATTTTTTAGAAAACATGAAGTGGGTATTCTTATAAAAATCGAAAAATGACATGAGTTAAGATACTCCTCCTAGTGACATAAATGAAAATTTTTGGGATATTTTCCTTGGAAACTCATAATTCCTAGAGTCATGATACTAATATTGGTAGCCTAAAATTCATTAGGTCAAGGTATAATTTTTGGAAGTCAAAAATGCATTAAGATGGGAAGTTTTTCTTGGAATTCCAAATTCCCTAAGCTAAGATACTTCTTTTGGAAACCATAAAACCTTGATTTGAGAATCTCCACAAAGAAAATTCTCATTGGGTATTTGGTACTTGTTTCTTCAACTTATTATCCAATTCCATAGTAGTGACATATTGAACCTGAAATTTTAGGCTCTATGTCCAAAGGATCAACAACACCAATAGTAACCACTAAATCTTGATCTATCAACCTATTGATGAGTTGTTCCATGAAAATAATCATTATTCTAATAAGTAACCGTAACAGATCATAGTTCATGGTCAACTGGTAAGATGTCCAAGGTGCAGGGGGAAAGGGGTGTGTAGGGGGGTGAAGGGGAGCGGGCATGGGTAGGAGGTGTTCCAGGGGAAGGGGGAGGGGGGTCTACTAGGTTTTGTTTCAAGGGGCAGGGGGAGGGTGCAGGGGGTGCATGGGTTGTGCAGGGGAGGGGAAAGGGGTGTGTTGGGTTCTTTTGCAAGGGGTAGGAGGAGGATGAAGGGGGTCTGCAGGGGGGTTTCATGGGGGTGCATGGAGTGTGTAGGGGGTTCATGGGGTTAATGGGGTGTATAGGGGGTGTGCAGGGGGTGCATGGGGTGGGAAGGGGGTGGGGTGGGCGGGGGGTGTGTGGGTGGGGGTAGGGGGTAGGGATGTGATGGGGGTGGGGGGAGGGGGTGTGCTGGGTTTTGTTGCAAGGGGAAGGGGGAGGGTGTAGGGGGAGTGCAAGGGGTGTGTATGGGGGTGTGCTGGGGATCATATAGGGGAAGGGGAGGATGTTCTAGGTTTTGTTTCAAGGGGTAGGGGGACGGTGCAAGGGGTGTGCAAGGGTGCATGGTTATGTTTCCCTATAAATGGTATAGTATCACCAAAACATGAATCATTCACAATATCTCCAACACCATAAAAAGGGATCAAACTTCAACCCTGGTAGATTTCTTTCATCATGATATTGGGTAAAGAAAACATCTACTAGAATATCATTATACCATATAGAAAACTAAACACGAGAATCATCGTCTGGTTAGTGGGAAACCTAACCCGATGGAAAACATAAGTCTCAAACTCTATTTAATCCTCCAAAACCTGATAAACAGGATCACCTTGAATCCAACAAATGTTTTCACTAACACGCATGCAACACAGTCAAATTACAGGGTTTAATCAGTGAGATCTACCATCCTCTCCACATAAAGGAAAACCAAATCAGAAAACAATATGGAATCAATCCTAAATATTTGAGTCACAGATACCTCCTAAAAAAATCCTGGAATTGGAGCCTTATTGCTCTTCTCATCAATATAAATAATATCAAATACTAGAATTGTCATGTAAATAGCCTACCACTATATCTGGTATAGATGTAAATGGAAAGATTTCTTTTTTTATAAGATAAATGCATGGTTACTAGAAAAAATTTGGGTGATCTAACATAAAAAGGAAATGATAACCAAAACTAACCATTATATGATGAATTTAGTATCCTGATTATACCATGTAACCAGTGTTATAGGGTTCTTATTGATCAATATATTATCAGAGTTCTTATGAATGGATACATTGGCCATCAAACCATTATCAGGTGGTATGATAAACCAACAATTAACCCCTTAACACCATTTCCTTTAGTTTCCAAAACCAATCCTAATATAAACATAAAATCTAAACTATATACCTAGGAATAAAACTACATTGATAATATTCTAACATGACCCAATACACTAGGACTCAACTTAAGTATGTGATGAGTTGGGTGTTCCACCTTGAGACTTCCTCTCAATTCTGTAGAAACTTTGTTTTTTTATGGTCGGGGGGATTTGAAGAAACATGCAACCAATTTTTTCTAGAATGCATAGGCTATTGCCATAGTTCCAAACCATGGCTATAGGTATTTCATGACTCAGGATTATTCCATGGTTTTCAAACCATGGTTATAGGGTTGTTTCCAAGGTTTTAAACCATGTCTATAGCCCTATAGATATAGTCTAAATCGTCGTTATATGGCTATAGCTACGATTTGAAACAGTGGCTATAGGTTTTTCCCTATATCCATGCCAATACCAACCATGGTTTACAAAACTATGTCTATAACCTATTGTCACGATTTTTGGTCCTATATCCATGATTTCAATCTATGGATATAGCCTTATTTTGTAGTTGTGATAGGACTATCCTAAGCTAGATTTAGGAATACCATTTTCAAAATCCCCAAAATTTTCATTGATCCCTTTCTTTCTACTATTTTGAAACCAAAATATATAAGAATTTGATAACCAAACCTATGTGAGTCATGTGAGAAATCCATATTCCAATTTATAATCCCTTGGTTACCATTTTACTAGCTTTTCCCTATGGGCTCAACCCCTTAAATTTTCTATGATATGCCATTGTAGCTAGTTTATTTTTTAGTAAAATATAAATATTTAATCTAATCAATTCCCACGTAGAATCAATGATGTTGTATGGGCTGGTCAAATTTTGGTGTCATTGTTGAGGACAACTGTTACTTGGATAGAGTGACTATCGAAGAGAACTTGGGATTACCTAACACCTTATTTTATCTTTCTTCTTTGTTTTTACAATTTTCAAACACTAACTAGCACCTACATCCATTTCATTCTACTAGTGCATGTGCCATGGTCGTTTGACTCATTCTTGGATCCTGGATACACAATAATTTCTTACTTTTGACCCTAATATTGAAAGATACCTTTCTATATGTAGATTATCCTTCATGGATGAGCATCACAATCTCGCACCACCTAACCTTCCAAATTTATAACATGTTCTACTTGAAAAATAAGGAGAGCGACTATTACTGTAGGTGTATGCCATCATGGACTACAGATTTCCATCCATTAGTGGTTATGCACCCAGAATCGTTTATCCTCCTATCTAGGTTCATGAATAAGAAATTAAACCTGGACTCATTCACATGAACCAGAATCTGGGAAAATTTTGTGGAATTTAGAGCAAAGATCCACATGAGAATATTTTTAGTTTCTTAGAATTTTTTGACACCTTTTGAAGTCTATTTGTGTCTTATAACATGATCGAGATTGAAGTTTTCCCTTTTTACTTGTGTGAAAAAGCTAAGGATTGGCTAAAAATTCAAGCTTCCAAGCCCATTATGACTTGGTAAAATTTAACCAAAAAATTTATAAAAATATTTTCCACCCATACAAACCTATAATCTTAGAAACAGGATCCATAACATCTCCCAAGAGGATATATAGTCAACTTGAAAATATTCGAATCATTTTAAGGAACTAACCCAGAAATACCCACATGACAGACTTGATGTTTGACTATAGCTTCAAAAAATTTACCAAAGACTCTAACTAGTTGCACGTATAGTAGTGGACACCACCTCTAATAGATAACTCATTCTCAATATGCCAAAAGTCTGTAGAGTACTTTTAGATGAAATTTCCTATAATTCCAATTTGTGTGTCATGATACATCCCTAAGGGGCCTATACCATGACTACCACAAACCTGCCTCCAATAGGCCAAGGGCTGGTGACTAGCACAGAGTAGGTATATCACACTAATGGGAGGAATTGGCATAAATTACCTATACGCACGCATGCATCTCCAAGACACAAATTCTGAAATGTAAAAACACTAAGTAAAAAAATGGATGTAAACCACTATAACCCAAAACTAGAGTATAATAGTGAAAGTTATGAAAAGTAAACAGGGCTAGAATACAAGCTCACCAAAAAAATCTATAAATAAGTTCCTGAAACTCATCAGTAGAAAACCCTACCTGATCCAACATAAAGTTAAGGTATAGGGGAAACTTTCTGAAGTTGTAGGGACACCACGGTCTATCTGAAATCACAAGGATCTATCCAGTATTGTTCCTCCCTGGACTCTGTCAAAAGGCTTCTCATCTGCATAAGACATGACATATGTAAGTAAATACTATATAGGGGTGACTATAACAATACTCAGTAGGACACTCTGAAACCATGAATCAATACAAGAAGGAATTATACAGTCATCTCTACACAAGTATATTTTTACAGAACATATAACAATAATATCTGGATATACCCAAACCAAGAAACATAGTTGAGAGGTAAGTGATCACACCAGAATTCACTATTTCATTTTCACCCTTACAACATTGTGCTAAACTTGTTTTATATTGAAAGTTATAAAAATAATAACAAATTTAATTCCATGTTTGGATCAGTTATTTTGTGTTTATCACTGTTAAAAATGTCAATGTTACTTTTTTAGTGATTCCATTGTAGGAGGAGGTGATTTGGAGGACCCATGATGATGTCCAAGAAAAATGGGCAAAACTGTGCAATATCCATGCACACCAGTGGACTCATCCGCGCACTTCCCCTGAATTTTTCATCCTAATGGGCTGAAATTTTGTGTTATGGTCCAAAATTCATTGGGATACATGTCATAAGAAGTAACACAAGACTCATTCAACCATCTAGTGGCCCAATTGACCTGATCTGTCCAGCATACTGAATCTACACGAAGTCAAAATTGGTGTACTATGATCTGTCCATATCTCACACTACACTTATCCAAATGGTGCCAAACTTTCAGTGGAGACATTAAATAGGTGGGGGAACAACATTTTTATTTTCTATAAAGTGAGATAATGTTTTCTAGATATCTAAACCCATGTGACAAGTGGTTTTAAGAAATTTGTGTGCTCAAAACCACCTTCTCATTTTCCTATAAATTGGCAACTTGGGCTCCCCATTTGTAAGTTCGGCCAGGAGGAAAAGATCTGGTATTTTTAAGACCCAAAGGTGTCCTCTCATAATTCAATGAGTTGTGGAATCCCCTATTCTCATAGGGGGCTCAAGGATGAAGGCGAAGTTCTACATGAGCTTCCTCCTCCTCCCGATGTCGAGCTAAACGGTGGACGGTCATTTCGAGGGAGCTACACACACTTGGGAGGGAGTTCTAGAACTTCTTATTCTACTGGTTTTGTAAAAACATTTTGATAAATATTTCCATTATTTCTTATATTGACATTATTATCCTTTGATTTCATTTTTATTGTTAAAATTAAGTGAAACACTTTTTATTTCAACACCGATTGGGTTGAGATTTCAAGTGGGAATATTGGGTTGTTCTGATTAGACAAGACAAGAGTCCTATTTATCTCAAACATACATAATATTTTAGTATGCTCTTTTATCATTTCTTATCTATTCTTGATACCCAAACCTTTACCACACGATTGTTGTGTCAAGGTGTGGTTCTTTGAGCATCGTTTAAGAGGCAAGAGGGAAGCTGAGATCTTGACAACCCTCAACCAAAGGATTCCATTAAAACATGTGTATTTTCCAGCATGATAAACTCATCAAGATGTGTAGTGAACTTGAAATGATCTCCTTATCTCAAAATTCTAAAACACCAATTTTATTTATCAACTATTAAACTCTTTAAATCAAGTCATTTTCTTTAAACTGTTTTAAAACCACCCCTCTTTTAGTACTTGTTATTAAAAATGCACACTCTAAACCCACAAAATCTCTTTGAGAGATGACCTAGGATATTACCTAGACTATAAATCAACCTTAAAATCATAATAAATTTTATATGTCATGACAGGGTGGTCAAATTTTGGTGTCGTTTCCAAGGATCACTTTGGTTTTTAGTGCGTGTTTTTTATAAGGTTTTTGTAATTTTTTTGAATATTTATTTGTTTTCCCTTATAACTTTTTAATACCTTTTTGTTATGATCTATTTTTTGTGTAGGTTTGGTGCATGAATCGTTCTACTCCGAGATATTTATCACCTTTTGAACCCGAACTGGAGAGGACCCTATATCGACGACACTGAGACACATAAGACAACACTTTGAAGGAGGACACACCACACATATAGATATGAGTCCGTAAGGGGATTTCGGCACTATGGTTTCCCCCGCTGCCGCCTTCATCCTCCCTATGGTGGATCTGCTATGAACTCTTTTGGTGTTCTCTGTTTCGTTTTTGCAGTTTACCCTCCTACTATGGTTTCAAGCTCGGACTCTGTGGCGCTTCGGTTCACGATACTGGGGCGTAAGACCGGTTTGCGATGAGGTAGCTTTGTTCGCAGGCTCAGTATTTGGAGCGTTTGAGGGATCACGGTTTCTGGTGGCATAATTTCATATTGGTTTGTCAAATCTTGAGGTTTGTGGTCATGATACGAAGGATTGTATGCTTTGAAGGCTCATCGTGGTCTTCTCTGGTTGGGCTGTTGGCGGCGAAGGGATATGTTTGGTTGATCTATCACGTCTGGGCAAGGTGATGGGTGATCTCTCTTAACCATTTTCTTCTTTCTCATTTTTGGATTCACCTGTTGCTATTGATTCAATTCTTGCGGTTTTGTGTTGGTTTTATTTGGATGAATCTCTTTTGGAATCTCGTTGTTTTGTGTTGCGAGACGGTTGGCTATGCTTCTCCAGCCTACTAGTATTCATGATTTGATTGTTGGCCCTATATTTCAGCTTTGGTCCTACTCGTTATGAATCTATTTTCCTAGGATTTTCTCTTTGGAAGTACTTATGATGGTTTGAAGTGGGAAGAACTCATGACGGAAGGGGATTTGTGGTGATTTCTGGTTTTTCGACTTTGGCATGTCGTGTTTCCTCGCTGAAATCGACATCTAAGGCAGCATGTTGCTTTTTAAATTTTGGATTTCTCTGAGGTGGGTGGATGTAATAGGCTTCCTTGTTAGCAATGTTTCTATATTGGTGAATCAGGTAGAATTTTGGGGATGTTGGATTGCATTTTTTGTGATTTCTTGAGTGTTTTCTTGGATGGTGGTTGTTGATTGTTTGGATGGTTTGAGTTTTTCAGGTGGGGAGTTTGTAATACGGGACCTGACTTCATGCAACAGACTCCAGAGGGGGTTCTAGATCTAGTGGTTCATCTTTGAATGGTTTTTTGGATTTGGTTTTTTGATAGGGAATGGCGTCAGCCATCAAATCGAGCCTGTGCTTTGACACAGGACATTTGATTTCTGGACAACCTTGTAATGTTGGAACGCTACATCATGTTCAAATGCTGGGAGGGGTTGTACTATGATGTCTTTCTAGTTTTACTCTTTCAATCTTTCAAGTGGTTTTCCTTTTTCAATGATTTCTTTCTTGTGTTTTCACCCCCTTCATCCCTTAAAAAGGGGTTTTGTCTTTTATAATAAAAAAAATTGAAGGTCTTCGGGTCGTTGGAGGACACACCACACATTGAAACTCTTACTCACCCTTCAACTTCTTCTGGAACTGACATCAAAACTAAAATAAACTTGTATAAAATGGATGAAAATAGTATAACACTAAATAAACTAACCTCACCTGATGTTGATATTAAATCCACATACATTCAAAAGAAAGATGAGGCACCCAATTTTAAACTAAAATCTGGTTTAATTCATCTATTACCAAGATTCCATGGACTTCCTAGAGAAGATCCACACAAGCACTTAAAAGAATTTCATACTTTTTGTTCAATATTAAAACATGATAATTTGGATGAGGAAGAAGTAAAGCTTAGAGCATTCCCATTTTATTTATAAGACACTGCAAAATACTGGATTTACTATGTAAATTCACCAATTAGAGGATGGGTGGACATGAAATGCCTTTTTCATGAAAAATATTTCCCCACCTCTCGAACTGCAACTATAAGGAAATAGATTTGTGGTATAAGGAAATCACAAGGGAAAGAATTACATGAATATTGGGAACACATTAAAATGTTATGTTCAAGTTTCCCACACCACCAAATAAGTGATCAAATTTTAATTCAATATTTTTTGGAAGGTTTAATTAATATTGATAGAAACATGATTGATGATGCTGCAGGTAGTGCGCTGGTAGATAAGACCCCAATTTCTACAAGAACCCTGATTGATAACATGGCACAGAACCCTAAACAATTTGGTACAAGGTTCAATGTACCCATTCGAGGTGTCCATGAGGTGAAAAGTACTGAATTTGAGAGGAAGGTGGACACGAAGTTCGAAGAGTTAAGTACCCTTCTTCACAACTTTCTCTTTCCAAAGGGAAATCCCAATCTCCTCCTCCCATCCATTGTGGAATATGTTCTTCTAACACCCACTACTCTGACCAATGCCCCCAATTGAGAGAAACTTCTGAGATCTGTGAGGCAATCTTTCTAGGCTGCCCCTATAAGCAACCCTTTAGGCAAGAACCTTACTATCCATCCAACCTTGGGTGGAAATAAAACCAAGCCTATAGGAAAGGGGGTATTCAAACTAGCCCCATCAACCATGGAACCAACAAGTTCAGAGTATTCATCCACCACCACCACCCAGAAATCCCCAACCACCCCAAAGTCCTTTCCAACAAACCCCTCCAAAACCTGAGCCTAGCCTAGAAGATATCATGAAACAAATGGCTTCCAACAATATCCAATTCCAACAAACCACTCAGGAATCCATACAAGACATCAAAATTCAATTAGGCCAATTAGCTAACTCGGTGGGGGAAATTCAAAGTCACGAGTCAGGTAAGGTACCTTCTCAGCCAGTAGTTAACCCTAGGGATAAGGGAAATGTTAGTTCTATCACCCTTAAGAGTAGAACAAACCTTAAAAACCAAATGAATCCTCCATTAGATTCATCCCCTCCTGAGGAAACCACCATCCCAACCATTTAAAATGTTCCAAATGTTGAAAAATCATGTCTTGAGAGAATCCCTTCCAAAGGAAAGAGTGTGTATGTCGATGAGGCTTCTATCCCAACCATTCTTCTTCCATTTCCCCAAAGGGACACCCAACCTAGGAAACAAAAGGAAACTGAACTAGATAAATAAATATGTAACACCCCAAGCTTCCACGGTATGTTTCCCTTTGAATAATACAACGGCTTGTGTTGTACGCAACTTTGAGTTCAAACACACCACAACCAATCAAACTAGCCGTTATGAATAGTAATACCCACTTTTTAAAATTTTATCAATTTTATCTTTCAAAATGGACTTCATTTTTGGGTTTGAAATATTGAAATTAGCTTAGGGTAAATTTTGGTATTTTTCTGAAAACTTTCAATTTTTGATGAATAGTGAAAAACACTGAGTTATTGTTCAAAATAGACTTTTTATTTAAATAATTATTTATTTTTTTAAAATTTATTTTAGGTCAAAATAGGTAAATAATACCTATATAATTTTAATGTAATTAATTGGAGTCAGTTTATAATAATTTTAGATATATAAAAATTTCATTGAACTTTTTACCGTCTTTTACTCACCTCCTAGGAGCATTTGCAAATTTGTATAAAAATTAATTTTATCGCTTCTCTCAGTTGAATTTCAAAAATCTGAGAGACACGGTTGATATTATTAAGTAAAATGTGGTTCAATAAGATGAAAAAAAAATTGGTGAATAGTAACTTTTCACTTTTATTTACCACAGTTAAAAGTAAATGGGGTAATTAAGGGTTAAAATGATATTAATATTACCATAAAACATGTCCTAATTATATTGGATAAGAGTAATTAGACCAAAAACAACCTTATGAATAAAATATGATCCTTTATGTCCACATGGATTAGATTAGTACATTTATTATTATTTAATTCAAAGTAGAGTTAAAAGTATTAAATTCAAAGTATAATAACTAAACCATTTTTAATATAGGGTTACACATAAGATAAATTAAACTATAAACATTAATTAGAAAGATAAAAATATTTCATACATAATGGTATTTTACTTATAATTTTTATACGTTAAATAATTAAATTTATTTATGACACAATGATGATGCAGTAATTACCATATTAATGAATGATTAAAATAATTGATATTATAAATATCCAAATAAATCTAATTTAATACTTTTAATGAATTACACTAATTTTATAGGTTAATATTACATGTTAGGGTTGACTAAATGTATTTATTTCGAAGTAATAAAGTTTTTAGGACTTTAACAAAAATCAATTATTAAATAATGTCAAAATTGACATAAATGAGTTTTTAAAACAAATACAATATAATCGGTTGATATAATAATCCTAAAAGTCTAAGGTTCAGACAAAAGACTTATATAATGATATTTTTATCATTAATGAACCACTTGGTGTTATCTTGTAAGTTTATAGTAAGTTTATTTACCATATAATATAAAAATACAAAGAGACATAGTAAATGTCAAACTATTTAACTAAGAGTTAAATCTAAAAGATAAAGTTAATATAGTGACCCAAACCTATATAAAACCTATTGGTTGAGGGTTTTTTGACCCATCCCCACATTATCCTAGAAATAAATCATTTTGGAGCCATTATAAATAGAAAATTATTTTATTATAAAATAATATTTCAATCTTTTCCTAAGGTGCCCCTCACCCCTCTTATAAAAGGGCACTACCCTTCTCTCAAATTAACACCTTCAAAGCCATTTGTATCAGTAAAACCCTGCCCAAATATCCTCAAAACTATCCTCCCTTAATTATAGAGTCCTTCCTTCAGTCATAAATCCAACCTATGGAGCCCTTTTGATCAAATCAAAAGGAAGAACCTGAAGAAGAGGTAAATATTTCATCACCTCTTTCAAGTTCTTTTCTTCTTCCACTTCCTATTTCTTTGTTGTTTTCATTATAAAATAATAACTCCATTATCTTCTATATAATGTGATGTTATTATAAAAATGTTATAACCATATTCATTATTCTATCCATCCTATAAATGACAAAGTCACTATATGTGTGTGCGTACGGATTACTGTTTCCAAGTCATGGTGTAGTTTGTTATTAAAACACTTTATCATTTCGATGGGTATAATAATTAGTATAAATGATGAAAATAATAAATATAACATGATAATTATTCTTTATTTATGATATTCCATCCAATTATGTAATATTTTAATATCAAAAGAATGATATTGTTGCTCGTGCATACGTACGGATTACCGTCTCCACGAACGTGATGAGATTCATTCCCCATCGTATCCATTCAAGACTAACTTTCATTTGATTATTAAAAATAATTTTTAAAGACTTAATATCATTCTTAATATGAATAAGATACATCCTATCCATAACAAACATTACTTATGTAATAAAGCATATAAATTAAAACGAATCAGTTAACACCAGAAACGATGATACTACTGAAATATCATTAACAAAGCAATATTAGAAGATCATATATGATATCATATTAATGTATATGGTTATGGTATAATTTCATAATAATTATTTCACCATTATACAGGAGGTTAACCTACCATCGACCAAGGAAAAGTACAAGTTAAGGGTTAATTCTAAAATTTATTTATTATCTGAGGTTGTTTATACGTAACTATCTATTGGGACATCTTTATCATCCACATACATGTATCTTAAAAATGTTTTTAAAAACATTTTTACTATTTCCTAGACTATGGTTTAAATACATTTATACCCTTGTTTGACCTTCGATGTTTGGAAAGGAATCTTTCTGTCGTTTTCTAAACAAGGTACTTTATGACCTTTTGAAAAAATTAAGGTAAGAATGTTTTTTTAACTTTTAAAGTGGGTGAGGCTATATTACTCCATTATAACATCGTTGAAGCTTCACTTACAAGCTTATAAGAATATTTTAAAAATAAATGTTTTCTTTCATAATTATGTAACTTTAAATGATTTCAAAAAAAATAATGAGATATTTCTCTCAAACAGTTTTGATTTCATCTATGTCAATTTCCTTTAATAGATTTTAATCTTATTTGAAGTTGATTTATTATGATACAAATATTCCATTTTGAATTGAAGGTTTTGTGATATGTTTGAGTGTGGATGTTTTATTTTTCTACCATTCATGGTTTATGGATAAAGTATTGACATTTCGTATTCTATTTTCAATAAGAATGTTTATGTTATGTTTAAAACTTTTCATATGAGGAATGCATTGGACTTAGTAAGTGATGGGTGGAGCCCTCTATAGATCCTCGATGCATAGGTAGGTCTCATGAGACAAACTAGTGTCTTGGAACAAGGCCTTGACAAAATCTTATTTGTATTCTTGGCACAAGGCCTTGAATATGTGGTTATGAAGTCTGGAATTATGCATTCCATCATTATGAAAGTGACTATTGATATTGAATGTGATTATTTTACTAGTAGAATATACATGTGAGTAAGTAAATGGAATTATTTTGATTTATATTTTCCATATTATGATGAAATTTATGTTGAAAAGTATTTTGTTTTAGTTTTATACATTACCTTAAATGTTTATGCTTATTTATGAAAGTTTCCGCTATATTGTTATCCTTTCTGATCATCTGATCTCACCCCTTTCTATGTTTTATTTTTTACAGGAGGCGAAGAAGTATATTATGACAAACCTATAGGGATAGTCTATAGGATCTCAGTTTTTTATATGGAAATAATTTTGTTGTAGTTTTCCATTTTATGATGTAATTTAAACCTTATGAATGTATCTAGTACTTCCAAGGATACTAAACTAATCAGTCTTTTGAGACTTGATTTTTTGTGATCATGCCAATGATACATAATAATGCACTGACTCTGGGATTCTGGGGTCGTGACATTACAAAATATTAGAAACATTCAAAAAAGTGCAGGTAATCATCTTCTTGATTGATTCTATGAAACAAATTCCAAGATATGCAAAGTTTTTGAAGGATATGTGTACACACCGAAGACGAATTCATGGAGATGAGAAGGTGAGCTTGTGGAGGAATTTTTCAGCATTAATAGATCCATCACTTCCCACCAAGTTCAATTATCCTGGAATATTCTCAATTCCATGCACCATAGGGGAGTATTCTTTTTCTAATGCTATGCTTGATTTAATAGCTTCTATAAATGTGATACCTCACTTCATTTACTCTACATTACAGGTCAGGGAACTAAAGACCAATGGAACTATTGTTCTACTAGAAAACAGGAGTACCGCACACCCCTCTTGTGTGTTAGAGTATGTTCTTGTGAGGGTTAAAATTTTAATTTTTCCTGCTAACTTTTATGTGCTTAAAATAGAGTATGATAAGATGAATGGACATGCCCCGATTATATTGGGTAGACCCTTCTAGAAAACTTCCAAAACTAAAATTAATGTCCACAATGGTACATTATCTATGGATTTTGGTGGTGACATTGTCTACTTAAATATCCTTGATTCTATGAAGCACCCCTTAGAATAACATTCCTCTCTCTCAGTAAATTCATTTGATGTACTCCCTTCTTCTGAAAATACATCTTTTCATTCCCTCGATCCCCTTTCTGAGTGTTCATCCTTGATTGAAATTCTAGGTAATGAATCATGCATTGATTTTTGTATTGGTATTGAAAAGTTTCATGCATGTTTATTAATTGATAATTTCTTGAACCCTGAGGATCCAATGACCATCGATGATACTACTAAGCTTGTAAAAGATCATTCCTCATATGAGGATGATACCATGGAGTAGTTAAATGATATTAGTGATCTCTCACTTTCACACACACTCCCATAAATCCAAAATACTCCCAAATTGGAACTTAAGAAACTGCCTCAAGATTTAATATATTCATATCTTGAGAATGGACACAAGTTTCCTATCATCATTTCTAGTTCACTCCCTCCTAAACATGAATTGTGACTTCTTGAACTTTTGAGGTAGTATAAACAATCTTTGGGATGGAAACTTTCTTACATTCCTAGTATTATCCCATAAATTTGCACACATCATATTTTATTAAATTATGAGGCTAAAACAGTGAGGCAGGAACAATGTCGGTTGAACCCAAACCTCCTAAAAGTTGTGAAAAAGGAGGTAACAAAATTATTGGTTGTTGGAATCATTTACCCAATCTCTGATAGCCAATGGGTCAGTCCCGTTCAATTAGTTCCTAAAAAAACTGGACTTACAACAATCAAAAATGAAAATAATGAATTGTTTCCAACTCGTGTGCAGAATAGTTGGTGTGTCTGCATAGACTATTTCTAACTAAACCAACACACTAGGAAGAACCATTTACCTTTTCCATTCATTAAACAAATTCTAGAGAGGCTAGCGGGTAAGTTCCACTACTGTTTCCTTGATGGGTATTCTGGATACTTTCAAATCCATATTGACCCTGAGGACCAAGAAAAGATGACCTTCACTTGCCCCATTGGCACATTTGCCTAAAGAAGGATTCCATTTGGTCTGTACAATGCTCCAGGTACTTTCCAGCGATGTATGGTTAGCATTTTTTTTCATTACCTAGAGAATTGCATGGAAGTATTCATGGATGATTTCACTATTTATGGATTTACTTTTGATGAATGTTTGAGTAGTATTGCTTTAGTCCAACATCATTGTATTGAAAAGAATCTTTTATTAAATTATGAGAAATGTCATTTCATGGTGTGACAAGGTATAGTTTTGGGACATGTCATTTTCAGGGATGGTATCCAAATAGATAAATCAAAAGTGGATGTCATTTATTCCCAACCATTACCCAAAAATGTAAGGGATGTGCGGTATTTCCTAGGTCATGCTAGATTTTACCATCATTTCATTCATGACTTTAGTAAAATTGCACTCCCCCTATCCCGGTTACTCAAAAAAAATGAATTCCTTAATTATAATGAATGTGAGGAATCTTTTAATAAGTTAAAATGGAGTCTCAAATCACCCCCGGTAATCCAACCACCTCGGTGGTATTTACCATTTGAGCTCATGTATGAAACCTCAAACTATGAAATTGGGGAAGTCCTATCACAAAGGGTCAATTGAGATCCACATGTCATTGCCTATACCTCACGTACTTTACACCCTACCCAAGAAAACTACACCACAACTAAAAAATAATTTCTTTCCATTGTGTTTGCCTTGGATAAATTTAGGTCATATCTTTTAGGATATAAATTCATTATGTTCTCAGACCATGCATCCCTCTGGTATCTCCTTAAGAAACTGGAAGCCAAAACACATCTCATTCACTGGTTGCTTCTCCTTCAGCAATTCAATTTAGAAATTAGAGATAAAAAAAAAGGAGTAGGGAATGTGGTGGCTGACCATATCAGTAGGATTCACCCATCCTCAGACATTGAATCATCCCCATATATTCCCAAAAATAACATGTTTCCTGATGACAAACTGTACCTAGTGTAAGATGTTGTTCCTTTGTATGCTAAAATTATAAATTATTTGGTAGCATCTTGCATTCCTATAGATTTCAATAAAAACCAGGATGACCGTCTAAAACATGAGTCCCGTTGGTACATTTGGGATGACCCCTACCTTTGGAACACATTTTATGATCAATTCCTCGGGAATTGTGTTCCCAATAGTGAGTTTTAGTCTTTCCTTAGATTTTTCCACACTCTTACTTGTGGGGGCCAACTTAGTCCCCAACGGAATGCTCGCAAGATCCTTGATTATGGTCTCTTTTGGACAACACTTTTTCAGGATGCCCATGAATTTTTCAAATATTGTCCTCATTGTTAAATAATAGGGAATGTACCTAAAATAAATGAAATGCCACAACAACCATTTCTTTTTCATGACATTTTTTATATTTGGGGTATTGACTTTATGGGGCCATTTCCCAATTCCTTTGGTAACTTGTACATTCTTCTGGTAGTTTATTACGTGTCAAAATGGGTAAAGGAATGAGCTACAAGGAATGATGATTCTAAGGTAGTTGTAGAATTTTATAGAACCCAAATATTCTGTAGGTTTGGCTTACCTAGGTTCATCATCAGTGACCAGGGTTATTATTTCTACAACCGAATAATGCAATCACTTGTGTGTTGGTATGGGTCTGGTCATAGAGTGTCCACTACATATCACTCGAAAACCAATGGTCAAGATGAGGTGTCAAATAGAGAGGTAAAATAGATTCTTGAAAAAATTGTTCAACCCAATAGAAAATATTGGAGTCTTCAACTTGATGATTCATTATGTCCTACCATACTTCTTTCAAAACTCCCATCAAAATGTCACCCTTTTAGCTTGTGTTTGGAAAGAGTTGTCACTTGCCTATTGAGATTGAGCACCAGGTCTACTAGGCCATAAAACAATGAAATTATAATATTTCTAGTGCAGGTTCTCAAAGGAAGATACAGATTTAGGAGCTAGAGTAAATGATAAGAGATGCATATAAAAAATCCAGGATTTTTAAGGAGAAAACCAAGGATTCCCATGATCGTATCATCCTTCATCATCAGTTACACATTGGGAAGAAGGTCCTCCTTTATAATTCAAGGATGAATTTTCATCCAGGTAAGCTTTATTCCCACTGGTTTGGACCATACACTATTACTAACTTCTCTCTATTTGGTGTTGTCTTAGTTCAAAATGGAGAAACCAAGCAAACCTTCACATTCAATGGGCAGCGGCTGAAGCACTTCCATGAATCCATTTCGAAGTCCCTGATGGAGGAACTCCATGTTCAAGAAGAAATCTATGAATGAAACTCACTAGGTTTTATCCTTCCTTTCCGCATTCTGTTTTATTATAGTGAGGACACTACAAACTTTAGGTGTGGGGGATGGGTATATTCCAGGGTTAGTTAGGAATTTTCATCATCTTTCTTTTTTTCTATTTTTAGCTTGTCAAATTGTATTGTTACTTTACCCCTTCCCTCCCCCTCACTTTTGTGTCAGAATATTACTTTGTTCCCACCTTATCATGGAAACTGATGCATATTTAATCATGGAAGTTATTGAAAATTATTGTGGAATGTCCGTATTTAATTTTTTTTAACATTCAAAAAAATATGATGAAATGTGCATTTTAGAAAGAATTCAATACTGTGGTATGACTTTATTTTAAAATTTAGTTCTTTTTTGATGATATAAATGGTTGTATCATTTTCAAACCTTTGAGAAGAATGGAGCCTTTTTTTGTGAATAGTTTGAGGGGAAATTATGTCACTTAATCTCTCCACATATTTTTGTACCCAACCATGAAATGTGAAAATTTATTAATTAATGGAAGGTAAATATAAGTTAGGTTGATTTTTCTCTACTTTCCAAAATCATTTTTCCATACATTTGTTCCTTATCTGATCTATTTCATTACTGTACTAGATTGACCTATGTGGGTGTACATGTTATCTGATTGTTGTATGCCCTCAAAAAAAACAAAAAAAAGGGTTGTATATTGGGCAGGTCAAAAACAACCCTTCCTATACTTTTTATCTTGTTATAACTATTAAAATTAGTGTCGTGAGGAGATCAAATAGGGTTTGGGAGAAGAGTGTGAGATTTATTCCAAGTGCAACTTTTGAAAAATTAATAAATGAGGGGAGTGATGAAATGTACTGCATAGGGGGATATCTAGGTTGGGAGATTATGGTTTGACTTCTGGGAATGCTTAAGTAAGTGGGTCTTGAAATGTGATTGCAAAGGATGTGGGGCAAGTTCAATGGAAAGGATCTTGTAAGTAGACAATTATTAAAATAACTTATATTTACTCGATAAAAAGTGGAAAAAATAGCATAAAATGGTTTTCACACACACACATAGAGAATTAGTGACATGATTAACTTTTGAATTATTTTCTTTTATTGGTATCATGCATCTCTTAGAATTTCATTTGGATACAATTTTTGAGATGTCTTTTTCCATGATCACTGAGAATATCTCCTCAGTGTGATTTTTGCTTTGATCACATTTCTATCAGGAATTAAATTTTTATTGAATGTTAAATATTTATGAAGTTGGAAATATCTACATGAATAATTTTTGGAATTATGACTTTTCCTATGAGTGAAAATGTTTAGGTGTGAGGGTGTGATCGCACCATGACCCACTATTTCATTTTCACCCTTAAACCACTGTGCTAAACTTGTTTTATATTGAAAGTCATAAAAATAATAACAAATTGCATTCCATGTTTGAATAATTTATTTTTTTTATCACATTTAAAAAGTTAAATGTTACTTTTTTTTGATGATTTCATTGCAGGAGAAGGTGATTTGGAGGACCCATGTTGATGTCCAAGAAAAATGGGTCAAACTGCGCAAGATCCATGCACACCAGTGGAATCATCCGCGCACTAATCCTGAAAAGTGTATTAAAATGGGCTGAAATTTTGTGGGATGGTCCAAAATTCATTGGGATACATTTCAAAGGAAGGAACCCAAGACTCATTTGGCAATATGGTTTCCCAACAGACCTGATTTTTTTAGCACACCGAATCTGCACGATGTTAAAAGTGGTGTGCAATGATCTGTCCATATCTCACGCTCCACTTGTATAAATGGTGACAAATTTTCATTTTTGATAGTAAATATGTGGGGATACAATTTTTTTATTTTCTCAAAAGCAAGATAATGTTGTCTGAAGGTTGAAATCCATGTGACAAGTGGTTTTAAGAAATTTGTGTGCTCAAAACCACCTTCCCATTTTTTTATAAAATGGAACCTTGGGCTCCCCATTTGTAACTTTGGCAAGGATTCAAAGCTCTGGTATTTTGGAGATAAAAAGGATTCCTATAATCATCAAAGGAGTTCTGGAGACCCCTATCCTTATAGGGGGATCAAGGATGAAGGAAAAGTTCCACCCGAGCTTCCTCCACCTCCGGATGTCGATCTAAACGGTGGACGGTCATTTCGAGGGAGCTACACACACTTGAGAGGGAGTTATAGCACTTGTTATTATACTAGTTTTGTGTAATTTGTGTGCTAAATATTTCACTTATTTATTATCTTAACATGATTCTCCTTTGATTTCATTTCTATTGTTAAAATTAAGTGAAACACTTTTTATTTCAACACTGATTGGGTTGAGATTTCGAGTGGGAATCTTGGGTTGTTCTGATTGGAAAAGACAAGAGGCCTATTTATCTCACACATACATAAGATTTCAGTATTCTTTGGTAGAATTTATACTCTATTCTTGATACCCAAACCTTGACAACACTATTTTTTTGTCAAGGGGTGGTTTTTTGAGCATCGTTTAATAGGAAAGATAGAAGTTGAGATCTTGACAACCCTCAACCAAAGGATTCCATTAAACCATGTGTATTTTTCAGAATGATGAAATCAAAAATATGTGTAGTGAACTTGAAATAATCTACTTTCTCAAAATTCTAAAACACCACTTTTATTTATCAACTACTAAACTCTTTAAATCAAGTCATTTTCTTTAAACTGTTTTAAAAGCACCCCTCTTTTAGTACTTCTTATTGAAAATGAACACTCAAAACCCATGAATTCTCCTTGAGAGATGACCTACGGTCTTCCCTACACTGTAAATTAACCTTAAAATCATAATCAATTTGACATGTCATGACAGTGCAGTCAGTAAGCCACAGCTACCACATACCACCACTAGGGATTCTGTCTGAATATTCCATGAAGCACACATCTGGGAGAACACACTCCTCAGTCTGATCACACTAATGATGTCTATCTGAGAAGTACTATTCTTCAAGAACCTCCATGAGAGAGAGATACACTAACAGATCTGAAGAGAAATATGATACATCAAAAGAGGATCACAGTCAAGGCCATGGGGTGATACCAATAACTCCATCTAAATTAACCTGCTAAGTATAGGATCGATTCCAAGTGAAGTTGGTCACATAAATACTGAAGACTCTACCTAGGTCACGAAGAATTAATAGAATATATTCTCTAAGCCTATAGGGGGATTCCAACAACTCTATACTGGAAGTCCTACTAAAGGATCATACTCCTGTGAGTAGGAAATGATACCAACAAACCTTTAAAAAAATTATAAAGGGAATGAACCCTAATGAAACTCATCCAAGATACGGTGGACGAGAGAATCAATCCACATAGGGTTGGAGGGTTCACGGTGAGTAGTGGTTACACCCTATGCATCCCTTGACCTCGGGTACTACCCATGTATATGTCATGTGTCATTGGAAATACATCTGTATTAAAACACACCATTGGTCTCAAAAGGACTATATCAGCATCAAGGTCCCAACACTATAGACGTCACATCAAATGGATGTACAGTTTGAAAGATATGGTCATTTTAGAGAAGAGGCTCTACCCGGGTCTGGTCTAGATATGACCCAACCCACTAGCTGACCCAACTCGGTCTGGGCAACCCGACTTGACTAGGCCTATTGGGCCCGGTCCAATCTACATGCACATGGCCCACCTCTTCTGTGTGTCCTCTATGTCATTGTGGTTCCACAATGCGTCCCATACGGTCGTCTAATCGCGTCTACGTGTGCCTCGTGTGCTCCGCCTACCCTTGGCCCCACCACCCCCGCAAACCCCTTCAACAGCCGAGTCGTGTTCCACACTGCTACCACCTCCCATGCGGCACTGATGCGCTATGCCTCCGTGTGCCATTGGCCGCCGACACCACCTGTGCAGACATCCAGTCCTCTTTCAGTGGTTCTTTTTTTGAAATGGGGCCACTTCCATGATCCAAGTCATGAGCTACATCGAACCGTCCTTTGTTCCATATTTCCAGAAATCTGAGTGTCTGATTGCATTCAGAGCCTCCTGGAAATTTGATCCACAACCAAAAGGGTCCCACGGTGAAGAATGCCAAGAATGGGGGAAGTGAAAAGTGACAAGAACACCCTTAGAACAAAACTCAGTCTTTTTTCATATCATCCTAAATTCATTCATGTTAGAAATATCAAGAATACATAGACAAATCTCTAACAATCAAACCCTAATAATAATCCTGCAAGAATATGCTCATCTTGCATGACTGATGAACCGCGGATCAACCTATTCGTTGGTTGGTCCATGTTCAACATTGAATTCAGAAATAGGGAAAATAAATCTAAATAACACACCTGACCTCGGGGTTGGATCGTTTGCTAAAGAGGATCAATCGTCACGTCACTGCCATTGGTGAGATCCTTCAAAACATTGTATGTTGATCTCTAATCTGCAATCTCATCATCATTCACCATTTTTTTCTCAAAAGGTCCTCCTCTATGTCTTAGAGGAATTCCAGGGTTATGGTGATGACCCATAATTCCCTAAAAAAGGCCTATTAAAAGGAAAATGTAACTGCGTCGAATAAAATGTTTTTTTATTAAAAAATTTTTATTCCTGTTGTGTCCAAAAAATATCTTTCACATCTGAACCATGTTAGCCAATTTTAGGCACTTTATAGGGAACATCCACTGCTCAGAACACAAAATTGCCCTCAAATTTCTTATATGGAAACCCATTTGGAAGTTATTCCACTTTTTTAGGAAAACTTCTTGTGCATGCTATTTAAATTTCAGTATTTTTTAAAACATTTATTCAGGGTATACCGGACCTTAGAATAACATGTTGTCTTAGTGAATAGTCTCGAAATAATTCCTTCTAATATTTAAAAATAATACATGGAAAAATATGATACATTAAATTCTCCTCACCTTAGGGATTTGCATCCCCAAAAATACAAAACAAAAGGCTACTCAAAAATATGTGGGTACTGCGTATGAATCTGAGCCTCCCACTCCCACATGTTCTCTTGAAGATTCTCATTCTCCCATTAGATACACACCAAGGGAATAGATCTCCCATGAAGTATCATCTCCTTCCAATCCTCGATCTCCATCAGGTACTCCACAAAAGTCCTCCCATCCTCATTGTCCAGTTCGCCCCAGTCGATAATGTGCAATGGGTCATACACCTACCTCCTTAGTTGCAACACATGGAAGACATAATGTAACTGATGTAACTATAGAGGTAGATCTAGGTGGTATGTCACCTCTCTAACTCTACGTAGTATCTGGAAAGGGATAATGAACCTCCGAGATAACTTTTCTCCCTATCCAAATCTTTGTAACCCGTGTTGAGGTGACTCCCAAAGGAACACATAGTCCCCCTCCTTGAACTCCAAATGTCTCCATCTCTTGTCATAATACAACTTATGCAGGCTATGTGAAGTCTTCATCTGCTCATGGATGATTTGCACCTTCTCAGTAGTAGATCTCACCAACTCCAGTCCCATGAGTGCTGACTCTCCTAGGTCAGTACAGCAAAGTGGTAACCTATAAGGTCACCCTTACAGAGCCTCGAATGGTTATATGCCAACAGTGGAGTGGTATTTTTTGATGTACACAAACTCCACCAGTCGTAGGTGGTCCTCCTAACTATGATAGAAGTTCAAGATACAATCCTGAATCATGTCCTCTAGAACCTAAATGGTCATCTCCATCTGTCCATCCATCTGGGGATGAAATTTCATGATCAAGCATAACTAAGTCCCAAATTCCTCATGCAATCCCTTCCACAATAGAGATGTGAAACAAGAATCATGATCTTAAACAATCATCGATTTCACTCCATGAATCTGAACTATCTCCTGCACATAGAGGTGTCCCAAACTCTCTATTAAACTCTATTCCCAGATGTCTAGGAAGTGGGATGACTTGGTGATCCAGTCAACGATCACCCATATAAAATTGTGTCCCCTAGATGTATGTGGTAAACCCATCATGAATTCCATCGATATCTCATCCCACTTACACTCTGGCACCTCAAGGGGTTGAGCCAAACCCACTAGAACCAGGTGCTCAGCCTTCACTTGCTGACAAGTGAGACATTGAGAAATGAACTCCACAACTCCCTTCTTTATTTAGAGCCACCAAAACTGGTTTTAGAGGTCTTGGTACATCTTTTACACAATTGGATGTACTGATAAAGGGGATATATGAAACTCCCTCAAAACCTCCTCCCGCAATTCCACTGGTATAACTATGCATCCTCTAAAAATAATGGCGTGCTCCCCACCTTTCGAATATCTATCAGGAGCATGTCCTGTGGATAACTGAGCATGTAGAGTCTCGCAGTCGGTATCCCCAAGTTGTGCCTCCCTGACTCGCTGTAATATTTTAGGGGTAACAACCATCGAATGGAGGTAAGATCCCCTATATACATCCATATAGGATAAATACAACAAGTCCAACTACTCTGATGCCTTGTTTAGCAATTGTGGCTTGATCTCTTACTGAGAGAATTTTCCACCATGTTCTCCCTCCCAGGAGTGTAGACAATCTCAAATTCATAATCCTGGAGAAACTATATCCAACGCCTCTGCCTCAAGTTTGAATCCTTATGAGAAAAGATATATTTGAGACTCTTTTGATCAGAGTAGATGATAAACTACTCACCCATCAGGTAGTTTCTCCACATATTCAACATTAAGACTACCGCTTCCAACTCAAGATCATGGTTCATGTAGTTCTTCTCATGCGGTCTCAACTGGTGTGAAACATAGGAAAAAATGTTTTCCTCTACATAAGGATGAAACAAATCCCTATTCATGATGCATCGTAGAACACTACGTTCTCGAAACCCTCCTCCTGCAATCTCAAGATCAGGGCGCTAATCAAACTCTGCCTCAACTATTGGAAAGCCTGTTGACACTTCTCCATCCAAACAAAAGGATTCCCCTTTTGGTTCAAAGTTGTCATAGGTGGTGATATCATGGAGAAATCATAGATGAATATCTATTATTATCCTTCCAACCTAATTAATCTTTGCACCTCTTTCACTCTCCAAGGTAGTTTCCATGCTAACATTGCCTCAACCTTGGTCGAGTTCACTACCACTCCATCTGATGAGATAATGTGTCCCAGAAAGTGGACCGCCAAAATCTAGAACTGGTACTTTGAGATTTTCCCATAAAGCTTGTACTCTTGTAGCATGTCCATAACCATCCTTAAGTGTCTCATGTGCTCCTCCTCGGACTCCAAGTACACAAGGATATCAATGATAAAGACTACCATGAACGAGTCTAAGTAGGGTTGGAATATATAGTTCATGAGTCCCATGAACACTTATGTGGGGTTCATCACACCAAAGGGAATCACCAAGTTCTCATAATGACTATAGTGGCATTATAATTTCATCTACGGTATATCCTCATCTCGTACTCACATCTAGTGATATCCTAATTGAAGGTTAACCATTGAGAACCATCATGCCCCTCTCAACTGGTCAAAGAGTTTATCGATCCTTGGTAGTGGATACTTGTTCTTCACGTTCACCTAGTTCAAGTATTGGTAATCTACACACAACCTCAAGATCCTATATGCCTTTTTTGGAAAACAATACTGGGACCGCCCAGGGTTAAACATTGGGTCTCACGAAGCCTTTCCTTTGCAAATCCTCCACCTTCACCCACACTCATAAAGCTCTACGGTAGCCATCTGATATGCTAGTGAGGATAACGGTTCCATCTCAGGGTGTAAGTTGATGTTGAATTCAATATCTTGGTGTGGAGATAATTCTCAAACATTTTCTGGGAAGATGTCCTCGTACTCTGCCACTACTGCTGGGAATTGGAAACTCATAACATCTACTACACCGAGAGTCAAGCTAGCCAAGTGATGAGTGATTGGTTGTGCCCTCCTACGCATGAGTTCATCCTGTACTACCTGGGTTTCCTTTTCACCAACAAAGTAAAACCATATTCCATAACTACAGACACATTTCACATTTCCCCTAAAACAGTCAATCTGAGTATGGACTGAAGATAACCAATCTATACCAAGAATGAAATTGTAAGGCCTCAGCAATTCCACCAAGAGGTTCCAGTTGAAACTCTCACCTCCAAAGGTAAGGTTGTACAATTTTCATAGATGTGTGATCATCAAGTCTCTAGATGTCTCTAAGTATAAGGGTCGAATCAAAGGTTCTACAAGAATCTCAAGGTCTCATAAAAGATATGTGGTGAGAAAGGAATGACAAGTACCTATGTCTATCAGTATAGAAGCTAGAGTATAAAAGATAAATATTGTACCTTGAGTAATCCTTGGATCCCCTAGGTCATAAGCCTCAATCGCATGAATTTGTCCCAGTCCCTGTCCTCCAACTCCCTGATCCTGGTGCAAACCACCTGGTGGTGGTGGTGATAGCAAGTTGAAACTTTGATCTAACTAAGATCACATGATTTTGGTATTAGGGAAATGAATTATCATTACTGTGGATGAGTATTTCATTTTCTTCATATGTTCTCATACATTTTCATAGTTGTACATGATGTATATATTTATTCAACCTGTATATTTATTGATACTTTTTATCTAAATGAGAAAATGTAGTTTTTTCTTGGTGTTCCATCCACCATTTCCTAGTAAACAACACAACAATTTGGAAAATCTCGAGTGAGATGTCCCCTAACATCACATGAGTATCATTGCCTCTATCTATGATGATTGGATCCACCCTATGAACCATGAACTATAGATCCTCTATCCTGGGAACTCCTTATAAAACATCTCCCATGTTCAGATCCCTAAGACTAACATCAGCCCTCTACTGTTGATGTCTCTACACCTGCCCGTCCACTATGACTTTCATCGGTTGTCTCTACTCAGCCAAGAAGATCTCGACCAAAAAATCCTGCTCAAGCACCCCATCATAAGTAGGGATGATCAAAGGGTTAATGATAGCTCAGATGTCTCTACACATACCTTGCATGAAGGTCCGATCCCAGAATTATTGATCCCTGACCATATTCATCGAGTACCAGGAAAGGTTGGTAAACCTTGATAAATAATCAGCTACCATCATACTTACCTACTGAAGCTGAAGAAGATCATGTATGCACACAACTCTCAGCGTAACTGGTGAGAACTCCTATATAAAGAGGCACTCGAACTCTGTCTACGAGAGCATCACCTCATCATGAGTCTTGGTAGCCAAACTCCACCATCATTCTATTAAGACCTATAGAAGTCTAGCTTCCAGGACTACCATCTAATCTACTGGTGTCCTAAATAGACATAAAACTCAGGTCACCACCTCAAGATTGTCCTCAGTCGCCTGAGGGTCGGGCTTGGCTTAGAACCTGAGGAGTCTCTATCTCTGAAACTCATAGAGCACACTCATCTTGTGCTCCTCATTTGTTGGTACTGTAAGTACCATGGCCTGCTCCATAGGTGGTGGTATAGCTAGTGCACCACCTAGAGGTAACATTTGAGAAATTGGTCTATTTACTGAAGCCTAATAACTTAGGGGATCATCCTCATGATTGAACTTCTAAATTATAGTTGGTATGTGTCACAGAGGCATCCTTTAAGAAACAAGATGTACCACAGTCAATGGGTATATCTGGATAGATAACTCAAAAAGGATATGGAAACCACAATTCATTCCTATATGAAACATGTATAATTATTTTCCCTACAATCTGTGTTCTCATGTGCTGAGTCAAAAATTAGGTTATCATGGTCTTGGTGTATGGATACATCGACCGCCGCACCAACACTAGAGTCCCTATCTTGAAATATGAACTCAAAACACTCAACACTATTGACCAAAACCAATCTCATAGACTCTTAGTCTTAAGGTAGAACTGACCTCCTATGATACCACTCTATCATGACCCATCCTAGAGGGGCCCGTTTCATGACTACCCCAAGTCCACCTCCAATAGGTCACATGATGGGGACTAGTACTGAGTAGGCATGTCACACTAATGGGATGTATTAGCCTAAATTACCTATACGCACGAATGCATCTCCAAGCCACAAATACTAAAATTTAAAAAAAACTAATTAAAAAATGCATACAAAGCACTATAACCCACAACCAAAGTACAACAATGAAATTGCTGGAAAGTAAACAGCACTAGAATATAATCCCTCCAAAAAGAAAGTCTGTAAATAAGTTCCCAAAACTCATCCATAGAAAACCCTACCTGATCTAACTTGAAGTAAAGGTAATGGGGCTACTGTCTGAATTCGTAGAGACACTGCGGTCTATCTAATCTCACAAGGCGTTGTCTGGTCCTGGTCCACCTTGGACTTTGTCAAAATGCTTCTCGTCTACACAAGACATGACACGTTCGGGAAAAGCCCGTATAGGGGTGAGTATAAAAATACTCAGTAGAACACCCTGAAACCAAAACGTAATACACAAAGGAAATATACAGTCAGATCTACACAAGTATATATCTACATAACATATAACAAGAATATCCACATACACCCAAACCAATACATGTAGTCGATAGTTAAGCCACAACTATTGTACACCGCCATTAGGGATTCAGTTTGAATATTCAATGAAGCACACATCTATGAGAACACACTCTTGAGTCTGATAGCACTAATGAAATCTATCAGAGAAGTATTGTTTTTTGGTAACCTCCATGAGAGAGATATTCTCATAGATCTAAAGACAGATCTAATACATTATAGGATAATCATGTCTACGTCCATGGGGTGATACCAACAACTCCATCTATATTAACCTTCTAATTATAGGATTGATGCTTGGATCATTTGGTCACATCAATACCAAATACTCTACCTAGGGCACAAATAAGGAATAGAGTATCTACTTTGGTCCTCTCAAGGAATTCCAAAAAATCTATCCTAGATGTCCTACTAAAGGGATCGTACTCTTGTGATTAAGAAACGATACCAAAAAACCATCAAGGAAATTATAAAGGGAATGATCCTTAATGAAACTCATCCAAGAAATGTTGTACAAGAGAATCAATATGCATAGGAATAGAGGCTGAATGGTGATTAGTGGTCACACATGCCACGTCCCTTAACCCTAGGTACTACCTATGTAAATGGCCCATGTCACTGGAAATAAGTTCATGTTAAAACTCACCATTGGTCTCAAAAGGTCCATCTCAATGTTAGGGTCCCAACACCATAGATGGAACATCAAACGGACATACAGTTTGAAAAAAAAATTAGGGAATAGGTTTGACCTAAGTCCACTCTGGATCTAACCCAACCCATCATTCGAACCGACCTGGTCTGATCAACCTAACCTGACCTGGACTACTAAGCATGGCCCAGCTCCCCTGGTCTGGACCACATGCACGCCGGACAGTCGGTCCACAACATACAGTCTACACTAGCTATATTCCCCCTGGTCACCACAGTGACGCACTACATCCCATGCAGTCGGCCCACTGTGTTTGTGCATGCCCTGCATGCTCCACCTGCCCACGGTCTCACCGTTGGCTCATTCCCCTTCCATGGATGAGCCACATTACCTATGGTTTCCACCTTATACATGGATAAAGTAACGTTGGTCATCCTTTGGTTCTATGTTTTCCAAAATGGGTCCACTTCTGTGATCTTCGGGTCCTGAGCTACATCGATCTGGACTTCGTTCCATCTTTCTAACAATCTGGGGCTCTGATTGCCTTCGAATTCTCCCAGAAATTCGAGTTATGTCCAAGAGGGTCCAACGGCAAAGAACTCCACGAACATGGGAAAATAAAATCACTAAGAACACCTGAGGAATAAAATTAGGCCTTTTTTCTAATCCTTGATTTGTTCAAGTTATAAAGATCAATAAAACATAGGCAAATCTCTAACAATCATACCCCGATAATAATCCCACAAAAATATTTTCATCCTGCAAGAATGATGAACCACATATCAACATTTTCATTGGTTGGTTTGTATTCATCATTGAATTTAGAAATAGGGAACAAAAATCCAAATAACACATCTTATTTCGAGATTAGATCATTTTATGAAGATTATCGATCGTCACATCGATTCCATTTGTGAGATCCATCAAAACAACCTTCATCGATCTCCTATCTGCAATCCCATAATTGTTCGCCAATGCTTTATCTAGTGGTACTCCTCCTCATCTCAGAGGAATTCAAAGGTTATGGTGATAATCTTGAATACCACAAAAAAGGACTATTAAAAGGAAAATGTTGTTGCGTCGAATAAAATATATTTTTTTATTAAAATATTTTTATTCTTATTGTGTCCAAAAACTATCTTTCACAACTAACCCACATCATTCGATGTTAGGCCCTTCCTAGGGTAAAGTTGTTGCTCTGAATGCAATGATTCCCTAGGATTTCTGATCCAGGAACGAATTTGGAAGTTATTCCACTTTTTCCAGAAAACTGTTCATGCATGCTACCTAAAGTTTAATATTTTACAAACATTTATTCCGATCACACTAGGCCTCAGAATCGCACATCGTCTCAGTTCCTGGTCTTGAAATAATTCCATATAATATTTAAAAATAATACATAGAAAAATAAGAGACATTACATTGTGGTAGAGAAACCAAGGACCGCCTCAATGTGGAACTCATTAGGTGAAAGGGAATACCTTCCTTTCATCCCAAGTTAAATCCCTTGCAAAGAAGATTAAAACTTTTCAGCTACCTTATCTTCCACTGCCACCTACTTCACCTGTTATTAAAATCTAGGAATGTGAGATGTGTGTAGGCACACACCCATATCAAGACTATAGGGAAAGAATAGAATAGATCCAAAATAAAGATTGTAATTACATAAATTACAATAAAAAACCAACAATTTCAATAACCCCAACAATACCAGCAGCCTAATTATCAACAAAGACCAACTCAATATCCATAGAAAAAAAATCAAGGTTACTACCAAAAGAGGAGTGGTCAAGAAACACCAAAATAATAGGGACCACTTGGGTACCCACCTCAGAATCGAGTTCCTCAGTCTCAATTAAAATTTTCTCAATAATCTTTTCCCCCTAGAGCTCAAACATTTCTACCCTAACAACAGTTTCAGTAATATCCATCAAGGTAGCAACAATAAGCCCTGCCTCAACAATCAAATCTTGAAAACCTACTCACCGCATTTTTTCATAAAGAATATCATAGGATGACCACCCAAGAAACTAATACGTAGAATCAAAGGGATTCCCTTTGAAATATTGAGCACCAAGTGGGACAAATATCCATGACTCTATCAGACCGATTACTAGGTACATTTCCCAATAATACCAAGACACATCCTATAGGGGAGGCTAAAGTTGTGGTACTTAGGAGTGTAAAATCACCAAAATTTTAGAATCCATGATTAGGTGAGGAAAATAATCTAGAACAACCTGAAATATTTTGCACAATAATTAGAAAATAAAGTGATGATATCACACAAAAAATGGTCAAGAAAGAAATATAGAGTCATAACCAACTAAAAAAAGATCATATACATGAGAATCCTAAAAAGGAAGATGTATGTGTGGCACTTCCACCATACAAACCCCCTATTCCCTTTCCAGATAGAATAAAACAAGGAAAGATAGAGGGGAAATACAAAAAATATATATATTTTTAAGTAGTTACACATCAATATACCCTTTGCAAAGCCCATTGTTCATATGCCTACTTATGAAAAATTCTTAAAAGATTTTTTCTCCAATAAAAAGAAAATTGAAGACCTAGGAGTTATCTACTTGAATGAAAAATTCTCCATGGTTATTTAGTGTAATCTCCCACAAAATATGTGAGACCTCTGAAGCTTTTCAATTCCTTGCACTATCGAAATGTCTGAATTTAGAAAATCTTTTTGCAACCTCGTTGCAAGTATCAATATCATGCTTATGAGAATCTTTTGAAAATTATGGCTCGAATATTTGAAACCAACAATATTTCCACTTCAAATTACTAATTTATTATTCAAGTAACCTTGAGGACTTCTCAAGGAAATTTTAGTCAAGGTTGGTAAATTCATTTTTCCTAATGATTTTGTTATCTTGGATATGGAGGAAGAAAAAGATAATCCCATCAATATAGGAATACCATTTATCATCACTATAAAGGAATTGATTGATGTGAATTAAGGAAGGATGTATTTTAAACTCAATGATGAATAAGTAGTGTTTGACTTAGTGAAATCCACCAGACAAGGTGGTTATTCATTTGATTATCAAGCCATATTTATGATCGATGAGGAAGATGATTACATGACCATTGAGGGTGATAGAGAGGCCATATCTTCTAATAAAGTTGAGTATAGTGATTATGAGAAAATGTATTATAGTGAACCTCTAAAGAGGTATATCATTCCACCATTAATACCCTCAATCATAAAGCCACCAACATTAAAATTTAAGCCCTTACAAAACACAGTAAAGTACTCATTTTTAGAAACTATAGCTACACTCCCAGTTATCATAAATTTAGATTTGAATCAAGTGTAAAAAGAAAAATTAATTGAAGTCCCAAAAATGAATAAAAACTCAATTTCATGGGGTGTGGATAGTGTCAAGGGTATCATTCCCATGATTTTTACCCATATAATTATGTTATGAAAAGGTGTTAAACCAAAACATCATCCCCAAAGGAAACTCATTTCATCGATGAAAGAGTTATTCAAGAAGGAAGTATTAAAGATTCTCGATACTAGTATAACATTTTTTATCTATAATAGTGAGTGGGTGATCCCCTAGCAATTTATCTTGAATAAAGGTTTATTAACTGTTTTTAAAAACAATTAAGGTGATTTAATCTCAACTTGAACCATTACTGGATGGAGAGTATGTGTTGACTATAGAAATATCAATATGGTGACTTGAAAATACCATTTTATGCTCGAATTCTTGGATCAGATGTTGGAGAGACTAGTTGAGCATGAATTCTATAATTTTTTGGATAGATATTCTAGATAAAATTAAATTGTAGTCAACCCAATAGATTTTTCAAAAACCACATTCACATGTCCTTCCGAACCTTCACCTATCAAATAATGTCATTTGGAATTTACAATTTTCTAAAGAAATTTCAACTATGAATGATAAGAATTTTCCATGATATGGAAGAGAAGTTTTTACATTTTTTTATGGATAATTTATCTATATACTAATGATCTTTTGAAGTCTTCCTAAGAAATCTGAAGTTATTTCTGTAGCAATGTGAAGAGAATTTACTAGTGTTAAACTGGGAAAAATACATTTTATGGTCCAAGGATGCATAGTGCTTAGATATAAAATATCTAATCATGTCATGGATTTTGATCCTAAAAAATTAAGGTGGTTACATATTTATATGAACCCATGAAAGTTAAATGTATAATGAGTTTTTTGGGCCATGCTGGATTCTATCGCCACTTCATCCAAGAATTTCCAAGAATATCCCACCCATTGACACGTACATTTTCTAAGAACACCCCATTCAATTTCAAAAAATAGTGTTGGAAAGAATTCAATACTTTGAAAAATATCATGGTGGCCACTCTTATCATTGTTTCACCTGTGTAGGATAAGGACTTTGAACTAATATGTGATGTCAATGATCTCGTTGTGGGTGATATTTTAGGAAAATGGTTTGGAAACCTCTTTCACCTCATATATTATGCCATACATAGCCTAAATAAATCTCAGATAAATTATATGACCATAGAAAATGAGCTACTCGTAGTGGTCTTTACTTTTGACAAATTTCACTCATACCTCATGATTTCTAAAGTGGTGGTGTATACAAATCATGCAGCATTGAAATACCTATTAAGAAAAAATAATTCCAAAATATGGCTAATAAGGTGGATCCTATTGTTACAATAATTCTATATAGGCATAAAAGACACAAAAGGAAGTTAAAATTTCATTGATGGACACTTATCTAGACTTCCACTTCCAAGTATTTAGGATGATTAAAATATTAGTATTAAGGATGATTTTTCTAATGAAACACGTTTTAGTATAAATATGTAAGCACTACCATCGTTTTATGATATTGTGAACTATCGTTTTATAATATCTCTTTACCCACACTTCTCTTACCAAAATAGGAAAAAAAATTGGTCAATGCTTCATGCTATTACTGGGGTGATCTGCTATTATTTAAGCATTGTATTGATTGCTTGATGAGATGTTGCATCCCAGAGGATGAAATTCAAAGCGTGCTCAAAATGTATCATATGTATAAAGTTAGAGTACATAATAGGAATAAACTCACCATGGATAAGATCCTATAGAGTATACTATTCTATCCAACACTCTATCAATATGTGAGGAGTTTTGTTCTGATTTGTGATTGATGACAGTGAAAAGGCACCATTGGAAAATGAAATGAAATTCCCCAAAACCATATCCTTGAATTTTAAATCTTCAATGTATGGGGAATTGATTTTATGGGCCTATTACCAAATTCTTATAGGAATTATTACATCCTAGTATGTGTGGACTATGTTTCGAAGTTGGTAGAATCTAAATCCACCACTCATAAAATAGCCAATGTGGTCATGGTATTTTTATGAAAAAACAACTTCTCTAGATTTGGGTTTCCTTGATTACTCATTATTAATCATGGAATTTACTTTAAAAATACTTTTTTCAAAGGCATTCTTGAAAAATATAGAATTTGATATAACATTTGAACTCCATACCACTCGAAAACTAATGGGAAAGTTGAATTGTCTAATTAGAAGATCAAAAAAATTCTAGAAAAGATAGTGAGTACATGTATGAAAGATTAGAGTCTTAGATTGGATGATGCAATTTGGGCGTATCGCATAGTGTATAAAACACCCATTGGAACTAATCCATTCTGAATTGTTTACAAGAATCCTTTTCACCTAATGGTGGAATTAGAGAATCACTCTTATTGTGCAATCAAAAAAAACATGGATGCTCAAAAATTTAGGCAACAAAGATTACTATAAATGGATGAGTTAGAAGAAATTAAAAGGGAAGCTTATTAAAATGCCAAAATTTATAAAAATGAATAAATGGCATGATGAACTCATTTCATGATGGTTTTTCACACTAGAGGACAACATTCTATTATTCAATTCCCATCAAAGGTATTCCCTAGGAAACTGAAATCCTAATGGTTGGGACCTTTTGAAGTTGTTAAAATTTTTCCCTATGGGATTATTGAAATCCATATAGGTGAAGGGACGCCCTTTAAGATTAATGGTCAAAGATTAAAAATTTATCAAGAACAATTTTATGAAGGGCGTGTTCTTTCTTTAAAATTAATTTGAAATAAAGTTTATCTAACTCTTGATGTTAAATGAAGTGATAACTGGGAAGAAACATAGAATTGGTTCTATATGTTAGAATAGATTTTTTTAAGTTTAAGAAGGTTCGGTAACCCAAGAAATAGGTTGTAGGTTCTTGGCCAAAATATTTCAAATTAGCTTAATTCATGTTGTGTGAACTTTACACAATGCGAATATGTTGGGGCCAGAAAATTTTGTTTTAAAAATTTATCACATCATGAAATCCATACAAGATGTGAAAACCTCATGACATATTTATAATCCATGAGTCTAAGTCTCACGAGCTCCGTGATTCCCCCCCTCCCCCACAAAAAATCAGCCTTCCCCTATCCCATGCATACTCCCACATATTCCCCTCCTCCTCCTTCTTATTCCTCTCCCATTTGAGCCTCCAACTAGTTCCCTTACATCCTATTAATTATCATTCCCACTGTTATAATGGCCTGCACAAAGACCATTAGTGACTCTTTCTCCAAACATGTGGACCATCATGAATACCCTCCTCTACCTAAACACCTAGTGTTGGATCCTCCACCACCATCAGATCCTTCCCCTTCATAATTTATACCAGGTTCTTCTACTCCCATAGACTCTGAAGAATCATGGTCTTCTTCTATTCAGTCATAGGGATCTACCTCACACCCACACCTAAATCCCCTCTAATAACTTTCTGCACTTGAGCAGCAGGTTCACATATTCCATCTTCAATCCAATCCCATGAGGACCAACAAGACTCTTTACATGGACATCCTTGAGAAGATACTCATACACTAGGAAGTCCTGGACTTCATTGGACACATGTAGCTATCTATCATTGCTCGGGTATGAGATGAGACATAATGGGAGCTCTTCCTTTAGTTCCTAACCACTTTTGAGTTTTCCATCATGAATGTTACTTTCAGACTAAGAGGTCAGCCATGGTATCTCACATTAGGTGAGTTTGTGGTTGGACTGGAAATATATTCTTAAGACTTTGTTGCTTCTCCGGTCTTTCTAACCTTGCGGCTAGAACTAAGAAACACGGATGTGGTGAGGAGTTGGGCATTGATAACCCATGACCCTAGAGAATTTATGATCCACGTATGATGAAGATCATCTAGTTTTAGAGTGCTGCCTTGTGGTTTATACATCGAGCTCCAGCCCATGCTTGGATAAAAAATGGAGATGATCATGGGATCATCATCCAGATAGAGGTTATCATATTATCCTCTACCATGGGTGGCCCTACCATCAACATGTATTTCTATTTTTCACTCCATTACAAAGGCCAGGCGAGGAGGTCTCAGGTTACCTTGATGGGGGCATCTTTGTCACTCATCTTGCACGTCGTCTGAGAGTTTTCAACATCGCTCATCCCCTTACATATCTGGGGCATATAGAGTACATTGATCTCTTATTGATCAGAATATGGAGATTCTATAAATGATAAGGGATACTAAACTTGGGACCTTGAGTATTTGGAGATTGTTGTTGAGGCCCTAGAACATCATGCTCCATCCCCACCTTCTCCTGCTGCTAAGGCACATATACCTCTTAACATATCCCATGCTTCCTACAGCACTCCACCACCCAACATTACACCACCCCCTTCACATTCTGTACCTAGACCACCATTCATCTCATACATATGGTCAATTCTCTAGTGTATTTTAGAGAACTATAGATGTATTTTCCTTCATCTCAGTATCCCCTTCACCGATCCCTCCCAGTTTACCACTATTTTCCCACCACCAACCACTGCATCTACCCACCCACCACCATTTTTCATAGACCCAACTCCTACTATTCCCACCCCATCATCCACCACTATCGAGCTTCCCCCATAGCTCACAAAACCTACTACCCATTAGGAATTTTTAGTGGAGTAGGATCAATAGGGTAAGGGCCCCACCTTACCTTCTTCCTCTATGGTTCCCTTCATCAATCCAACTTTCATGCATTCATCACCAGTATAGATCATCACCTTCCCTCCACCTACGATTACCAAGATAGCTTCCAGAACCACATAACCTTCTATAGTGGTTGATCCACTTTCCCCCACCTCCATGGTTTCCATAGATATAGTGGGTCAGATTCAGAAACCCACTATTTAGGAGGAGACATCTGATGCTTATAGCAGTGAGTCTACCTACACTATTTAGTCTTTCCCATGTATACCCTTCCCCCATTTTACTCTTTATTGGGTGTATTTTTATACTCACATTATTCTCTATTCCAAGTTGTATCATCTATTATATCTAATGGATGATATTTGATTCTTTCCTACATATCTTATATATATTCTCATTCTTACTTAAGCATTTATTTAGCTATGTCTTGATCTACTACAACTCCTATAGTTATAAATGAGTCTATTAGACTACCATATAGCCCATCACATGAGGTATTTTCTCAAGTATCTGACATATAGGGACAAATCCAAGAGCTTCATCTCCATACTATATATGAGTCTTCCCCACGACATGAATGTATGCTCCAGTTACCTCATGAGATCTTAGGTCGACCCATTATTGAGGTGGTAAAACCCACCAAGAACACACATAAGCTCAAGGATATAGTTACCAATTTCTATAAGAGGTAGCAGATAGCTAATATGATGGACCCCTCCACTTTATCCTTATCCATCAGTCTAGATGATTAAATCATGTTATCACTTTATGGGAGAAAACCCATGTTTTTTGGGTCGTTAGGATTTTTCATTTATTTTTATATGTTTTTGTTCATAGTTCCTTTATGTATGCATTGTACTATTATCATCTAACTGTGATATGCACTTCTGTTTATTTCTTCATAATTTGTACACTTACTACCTTACTGCTTTAATTTTGGCCATATCATGTGCGTTGATTGATTATCTAGTGCAGGTATGTTTCTTTCTAACAATTTTTGCAGGAAATCATGTGTGCCTTTGATATCCAACATTTTCTCCCATGGAATGACCTTAATTATAGGTATATCTTAATTCCCTACTTTAAATTCATAATTTCCATCTCCAATATATTTGTACTACTATTTTTATCCCTCCTATTTCCCTTTCCAAAATAGTGTGGATGCTTTTTCATTTTAAGTATGGGGGATACATTCTTGAGCTTTATTGTATGTACACCTAGATTATTGTTTATTTTCATTAGTATATGAGACATTTTTCATTTAAATAATTCTTTAACCTGAAATCTCATTGCACCCATTTAAATAAAATAAAAGGTTTGGTTGGAAAATATCAAAATCAATTTTTATTCCGGTTTATAATTTTATCATGATTGTTGAGTTGAGTAATTTACTTATAATTCTTGTATCCTAAAAAAAATTTGATTCACTTATTACTAGTTGTTATGACCTGAGTGATTCCCTAGTTTTGTATTTCCATTCTTGAGAGGATTATGGACCTACATTGTCATATTGTTTTCCAAGCATATTTCTTAAGTGATACTTGGGGCATGTAAACCCATGAAAATTTGAATTGGAATCTTATCAATGTCATGAATGAATAAATACACTATTAAAATTATTGGGTCAATATTTATTAATCTATTTATCCTAAAAATCGAATGTACATTTATCCTTCTTAAGACCTTAGATTCCATGAATGACCTTGTTATGATTGAGCTATGTTAAAAGCCCATTTTATCCCTTCCTACCTTAAGTATTGATATAGTTTCATGATTTTTAGTTGAATAAGTATGGAGTAGATAGTCATTACTGATGGACGTGAGATGCTTACTACTAAGAATAAGTACGATGAAATTTTCACATGATCTTCTGGAAGTGGTCCATGCTTCTTCTAATGTACCATTCATGATTATCTTGTTTAAAAATAATAATAATAATAAATAAATAAATAATATGGGTTGTGTGTTAGGAAGGTCAAACATCACTATTTCCAGACTAATGAATCTTATGATGGATTATATGTGTTTAGGTGATGGATGTAAGATATGGCCTAGACATAACTTTCAAAAAATAAAAAGAGAAGAAATAGGATACTTTTTTTATAGTTTTATGACACATCCATGAACCTACCCTAAGCTTTTTAGAGTGTAAAGATGATCCTTTTTGGAAGATATTTTTTATTGAATTATTCCTAATGATCATGTATTATACTTGATATTTTTCCCTCCTTTTGATCTTTATTTTTATCATCCACCCACCTACCCTCAACCATATAGTCATTTGATCCTTATTTATAAAGCTCTCATGATTAATTGTGTGTTTATATTTATGGAGTGGAGATGTTAGAAAAAATTCATGCCTATGGTTAGGAACATGTATTTAAGGGATGAGAAAAAATTCAATTTCATTTTACCTTGAGTGGTAAGAGAAAATTCATGGTGAGGTAAATTGAAATATGGGCATATCTTATAAGGAAAAGTTAGAAAATTTTAATTAAATAAATAAAGGATCTAAATAAAGAACTTAACCATGAGGCATGACTGGTTTTCTCAACAAGAGTGATTCTGGAGGACTTGATTTTTCTACTAACACTTAGATTTTTTTTCTTGGTTTCAATTCATGTTTATTGTTTAAAAATTATTTCCTCTGGAATCCTTATTGATATACTTTCTTGATTGAGGGCAAGTAATTGTTCATGTGTAGGGAAATTTGATAATAGTAATTTATATATATATATTGGATACATTTATTTAATATATATGCATGATTTATTCATAAATTCATTGGGTTTTTGTAGGTTTTTTCAAAAAATAGGAACTCAATTATCAAAATAGGATCTATTATAAATTCATAAAATTTAGACATTACTGGTCAGGAAACTTGTTCACAACATAAAATCTTCAAGTACATTACCCCTACAAGCTGATATCTAGCCTGTGAGACTAGTACAAGTCATGAATAATCCAACCAATTCATTACACAATTTTAATGCTTTAAATGATGTGAAATATTCAAAATTACAAAAATGTTGAAGACTCAAACTGTGAAATCTAGGGAGATACAAGTTTTATGAATATTTTTTTGGATCTAAGTCCATAATATGAATTACTTTACAGGTCATGAAGGTCTCGAAGGAGAAATAATTTAAAAGAATTTCATGATGTGAAACCTTTACACATCATGAGTATTTTGGTTCTATAAATATTTAGTGCTCAATGACCAAAATATGGATGACTGTATTTTTCTTCTTTTTTATATGCTTCCTCCCTTGCATCTTTACAAACCTATTTTTGTTCCATTTTTTCTTTGATTTTCTATTCCTTTTTCTGTTGCACGTCATTCCAGGTATTTTGGATTGATTTTTCATGTTTCAATTTCTATTCAATTCCAATTTTTATTTCAAACCCCAATTGTTGCATTCCCTTTCTTGTTCCATTATTCAAGTAAGTGTTTGATTGGTTTTAAATTGATTTAATTGTGAATTATTCTAGTTTAAAGTGTTTAATTATTATGACAATCATGTTTCTAGTTTCTTTTCCATATAATATCATTTTTATAATTCAATGATAATCCTATAGGGTTAGGGTTTTATTTTAGGGGTTGTTTTAAACTTAATGAATCCCTTAATCAAAACTTGGGTAACCCTTTATTTAGTAATTAGGTTAAGATTTCATGTTAATCACATTCTGCTACACAACCCTGATATAGGGAATTGTGATATATGAACCCTGACCTAGTTGGAGTTGAGAAGGTCAAGACCCATAGCCTATTATGATTTCTTCGTTTGAAGACAATCCTTATGCACCTGGGTTTTCAACTACCTCTAGATCAAAGAGTAGTTTCTAGCTTGGGTAGATCCCATTAGTTTGAACAAAATAAATTGGGTTTTTTCACATTGCTTCATAGCCTAATCCATAAGACTATCACATGATATATTTAGTAGAACCTTTTTTATCAACCCTAAAATTGACTATGATCCCTCACTTTCTCCTTTTTTTTAAAAACTATATAAGAATTAAATAACCAAACATGTGAGAGACATGTGAGGAATTCATCTACCAGGTTCTATTCACTATGTAACTAGTTTGCCAACTTTTCTCTGTGGGTTTGACCCTATACTTCTGTTATGTTGTACCTTTTTAGTTAGTGTAGTTTGAGGAAAATATAAATATAAAATCTGATCAATTCCCTTGTGGAATCAATGACGATGTGTAGGCCTATCATGTGTCATCTACCTAGTTACCTAGGTAGTAGTGTCACTATTCTGCATGACACACCACCCCTACCAGTAACTGCCACATCATATTTGCCATATTCATGTCGTGGTAGCGCACCACTCTAACACACCTTGTAAATATGATTTGTTAGAGGGATGGATGATAAAATCCAACACACTCATTACTCTTTCAAGCCATCCACCCAGTAATGCCTGTGTGTTCCATGTCACACCACCTACCAAGTCACATTGTATTTACTATTGTGAACCACTATGATGGATCAAAAGCCCTATGTGTAACATTGTGACCAGCTATACACAAAAATGGTGCCTCAAGATGGTAAACTATGTTGCCTCAAGCGCACCACCCCATATTCTAGAGGTTGTTGACTAGAAGTGAGGGTCCAGTGATGGTATGGTGGGGAGACTACACCCTCATGATTAGAGTAACACAGTAGTACATAATAAATAAATCAGCATTGAAAATAGTATAAAATAAATGAAGACAGAAACTATAGCCTAAAAATTCTAAATATAATACAACCATGAATGAACATGTTATGAAATAAGTATAAAAATTCAGACATACAATAGATATATACAGCATGGTTACACTAACTAAGGAATAATAAGTAAATAAATAACTCAAACTCCAAAAGGAATCCCAAGTACATGCTCATATGTTAATCCTTAGTTCCCCTATCTAGTCATATTACATAATGAAAATATCATAGAGCACAATCCAAATACCTAAAAATGAATCCATGAGGTCTTTTCAGGTAGCCTGGTTCAATGGAGGGTTGAACATGGTGTGAGATATACTCTATAGGCCACCACCAATGGTGTCTAATGAAGTCTTTTCCATTAATATAAAATAATGTTTTTATAGGTATATCAAGGTAAGCAGTGTGGTAAATGTAAAAGAAAACGTTTTGGCTCAGGTTCCTCAAGGACACCTAGCTGACCATACCTGCTTCAGCCTAAGATAGAATATCTCTAAACATATTCCTTCATGTATATATATTCATATTATTAAGCATATATATATATATATACAGATATACATTCACTAGTGAGGACCCATGGCTTAGTTCCCATAAGTCCACATAATAATAATATAATAAGACTTAATTTTTAGTAAGGGACGTCATGCCCAATGATCTTAGATGAATGATAATTAGGGATTCCATTACCAAGGACATTATACCCATGAATCATAATGTAAGGGATGCCATTCTCAAGGAATCTATACCTGAGTATCATAATTTAAGGGATTCCATTCCCTCGGATTCCATGCCCAGTATCATAATGTAGGGGACTCCATGCCCAGGGAATATATGCCCAGGGACTCCTTGCCCATGAATCATAGTGTAAGGGAAGTCATGCCCAAGGATTTTATGCCTAAGTATTATAATGTAAGGGACACCCTGCCTAGGGATTCCATGATCATGAATCATGATATAAGGTACCCCATTCCCATGAATCATAATATAACAATATAAATAATCCATGTTAGTAAGCACTCCATTTTATTATTCAATAATAAATAATAAAGAGGCCATGTCCATGAGAATTTCATATCACAATTCAAGTGTACAATTTGTTCCATTCCATTTAAGTAGTTTAGAAGTCCATGGGAAGGTCCATGACATTTATAAATTTCCTTTAATTCAACTAACCATGTTAAAAAGAGGGGTTAACTCAATAATAAGAAGGAATCAATCAAGGGATAAGAGGTTTAAACAAACCTTTTAACATTTTAATATATATATATATATATATATTCTAAGGATTAAATTAAGAATAAAGCATTATCTTAAGTATCCTTTCATGGTCAAGTGTAACACCTTGCCATGTCAAATACTTGTATTAAATAATTTATTAACATCATTTGAATGTTTCATTAGTAAATTTCAAGTCCAATACACCTAAGGGGTAATCAAACACGAGCTAGAAATTATAAACTATTAACATTGAATCGAACCCGCCTTAAATAGTAGTTTGAATTGGGGGAAAACCTATATATATACAATGATTCTAAGAATTGATCTAATTAATGATCTTGACATTTAATTTTAAGGCATTTCATAATTTATGAGCAGAACATGGAGAGTCCAGTGTGTGATACAATGGAAATATTGTATAAATGATGCTACGTTAAGGGAAAGACATATAGACCACATGCCTCTTGGTTAGGATGCAATACTGCAAAATAGGTCTTTAACAACATTGTTATTTATTAGCGCTAGAAGAAAATGATGATAAAAGGCATATTTATCAGCACTAAAGAAATCACTGATAAATTTATCCTTTTATCAATGCTTTTATTTTATTGCTGATAAAGGTTATCCTTTATCAGCACTTTATTTTTAGTGCTGATAAAGGTTATCCTTTATCTGTGCTTTATTTTTAACGCTGATAAAGGGTATGCTTTATCAGTGCTTTATGTTTAGTGCTGATAAATATTTCTTTCATCGACACATTTTTAGCACTAATAAAATGAAATAATTAAATAAATTAAAAATAAAAAATGTGTTTATTAAAAAAATATTAAAAATTTTATAAATTAAATAATTATTGATGAAAATAATTGATTGATTATACATTATTAAATATTAAACATTTTATTAATTAGATAATTATGATAATTAATGTTATTAAATTATATATATTAAATATATAGATATATATTAATGTATATAAATAAGATTTATATATTACAAAATATTTATGCACTTTACATTAAATTATCTTATATTTATTGAATTGTAGTATATAATTAAGAATTAATATGAATTAAAAATATTGACTAAATGCATAGTACTCAACATATAATTGAATGTAATTTGATTTTTCAATTTAATATAGATCAAATGTGTGTTGTATTGATTTCACATATATGTAATTAATGTATTTTTATATACAATATACACATAGAGAGAACTTATCCATTTTTTTAATATTGTTAAAGTGTACCTATATTCTTAATTTATTTAATTTCACTCATTTTGTACATATATGCATGCACTCAAAATTAGATATTCGTTCATAATGTTAAAAATATATTTGTAAAAAAATATTTATAAATAAATATATTTATAAATGTACATTCACTATATTTATACAATTATATATTTATGCAAATATATATTTATAATTATAAATAAATAAACATTTTTTTAAAAGTATTTATATAATTATAAATAAAAAATTGTGTATATTTAAATAATTATTAAATTTATAATAAATTTACTCAAATAATGAATATATTTACTATATTTATATTTATATATATTTATTAAATATAAATATATATAATTATATGAATAATATTTTTAAAAAATATTTCTATAATTATATATAAATAATTATCAAATTATAATAAATATATTTAAAAAGGAATATATTTACTATGTTTATATTTATATATATTTATTAAGTATTTAAAAATATTTACTATTTTTTATTTATAATTATAATTATAAATCCTTTAACAGCGCTTTAGTAATAAGCACCGATAAAAGAATCTTTATCAGCGCTTTTTTCGTGCTGATAAAGATGAGGATTTATCAACGTTTTTTTTTGTGCTGATAAAGATGAGGATTTATCAGTGCTAAAAAAAAGCACTGATAAAATGAAATTTTATCAGTGCTATAAGTTTAGAGCTAATAAAGATTGGTTTTATCAGTGTATATTGGTAAGCGCTGATAAAAGTGTCCTGATCAATTTTAAAAACCCTAACCGTTTGCAAACCCGTCGTGATATAGAATTTTTCTGTGGAAGACACCCGTTATCGGTGCTCCTCCTTGGTGAATCAAAGTTTGAATCACACCACTCGACTACCTCTGAACTTCTTGTCTGACATCTGAAGAGGGTCTCAGATTTTTTTCAATCTAGTGAGGTTGGCATTCTGATTTTCTTTGTGTATTTTTTGTTTTGTTTTTGATTTTTTCTTTTACAATTTGTTTATGATCTGTTTTTTATAATTTGTTGTTTATGATTTATTTTTGATCTATTGTTTAGGGAATGATTTGTGGTATGTTGTTTATATTGACTACTGATGTATGATTTGTTGTTTATATCTGACATTGAACCTTTGATTTATTCATTGTTGTTTTACTGCTATGTTTTATGTCTTCTTATTAAATATTTTTTATATATGTATATAAATGTGTATAAATTTTCATGCATATTCTTGTTTATTGACAATTTATTTGAGGTACATTGGTGATTACCTAATGATTATATATATATTGACACCTTTCAAGGACACCTCAGTGGACATGCAACTTCTGATGCTATTTTTTAGGAACCAAGTTAATGGAGTGATGTATGTTCCTCTATTGGTTATATGTATCATAGGATCTAGTTTCTCTTAGAATTCACTATGGTCTTCAGTTTTCTTTTGGATCAGATCAGGCTATCCCCAGTTAAGCACATGAGGTTTTATCACATCAAGCCTTTACTTTGGAATCACTATGGTGCCTTTAGTTCACGTTATGTTTTAATATCAGGTTTTTATCTATTTGATATTTCTTATAGACTATAAGTGAGTAATTTTTTATAATGGTGTGACATGTATGTGTGTCTATATAGATATTGCATCATTTATTTCCATACTTTTTTGTCTAACAGGTATGCCTATATCAGGTAATGATGATTTTGGGTTTTCATGTCCATTGACCCCATCGGTCATTCTAGAATTTTGTTCGACCTCCGGTCCTAATTGTTTCTATTTGGGGGGGACCACCTCCCATTTATGGTTTTTTACACCCAAAGTTTAAACCATCCTTTAGTGACTTTGAGGCATGTTAGAGGTCATAAGATGATCTGACCTAGTGTTGTTTGGGTAATTCAGGCTAGGGTCATTACACTATCCATCTTACGATTTACACCTATAAAGTTTAGTGATAATATCATTTATTATTTGCCTTTATCTCCCTCTATTTTTTTAAATTCAAACATCCCTTATTATTGTATTTGGAATATATAGGCCTTCAGATATTCTAGTAGAAATGATCCATATTTTCCTTATTAGAATTGTCTATAACTTTGACTTTTGATAATGAATATCTTATGCGTATTTATTTATATATTGTATAAAATAAATCTTTTATGAACCCAATAGGATGGATATGAACCAAAAATGGATGTAAACTAATCGTTTGACAAATTAATATGAAGATGGAGTAAAAGAGTTCATCAAGTTTACAAGAGAGCATGCATACGGCCCTTCTAAAATCCTTTATTTGTGTTTACGTTGTTGTCATTCAAGAAAAATTAGTCTGGAATAGTTGTAATAACGTTTGATTTGTCATGTAATATATCAAAGATATAAATTTTAGACTAAACATGAGGAAAAACTTAATTTGGACATCTATTGGGATGATACTATAGTTTATGAATCATTTGATATGAATACATTTGTAAAAGATGATGGAGATCACATATAAGAAATGAAAATGGAAATTGAATATGACCTTAGTTATTATACAAAGTTGTTTGAGGATTTAAATAGTTGTTCCAAGAAACCATTGTATACCGTTTGTACTAAATACACAACATTATCAGCTATATTGAAGTTATATAATTTGAAAGCTGGCAACGGATGGAGTGACACCAGCTTTACAGAACTACTTGGTCTTCTGAAATATATGATGCCATAATAAAATTAACTACCATTATGAACATATGATGTTAAAGGAATGTTACGTTCAATGGAAATGATCTATAAAAAATACATGCTTGCCCAAATGATTTCATATTGTTTCACAAGGACCGTGAATCACTCATCAAATGCCCTAAGTGTGGCGTAGATCGATACAAGAAAAATGAATCAAGTCCTTCAAAATATGTATGGTACTTTCCTATCATTACATGGTTTAGAAGACTATATGGATGTCATAAAATCACAATAAAATTAACATGTCATTTAGATACAAGAATTAAAGATGGGAACCTATTTCATCCAGTAGATTCTCCTCAGTGGAAGAAAATTGATTATGAGTTTCCATAATTTGAAGATAAGTTGAGAAACTTTCATCTTACATTATCTATAGATGGAATAAATCATTTTGGTGTACATAGTAGTACTCACAGTACATGTCCCATCATGATGGTAAATTATAACTTGCTACCATGGTTATGTATGAAGCGCAAATACATTATGTTGTCTTTGCTTATATATAGACCAAAGCAACCCAGTAATGATATTGATGTCTATTTGGATCCATTGATCAAAGATCTGAAAATGATGTGGGATACAAGTGTTACAATGTATGATGCTCATAAAAGTGAAGAATTCACATTGATTTCCATATTGTATGGAACAATAAATGACTTCCCTGGTTATGGATATTTGTCAAGCTATAACATTAAAGGCATGTTAGGGTATCCTATTTGTGAAAAATTCACATACTCAGTTTGGTTGAAACATTCCTCAAAGACAGTGTTTTTTGGACATCAAAAATTTTTACCTCGACAACATAAATACTGATCCTATATGATATCATTTTATGGGGATATAAAACAAGGTACAACACTATCTATAGTAATAGGTGATCAACTATAAAAAAATTAAAAAATATTGACACTATTTTTGGTAAACCATTTTCGAAAAACATTACATAAATCAAGTTAGAAGAAGAGATCAATTTTATTTAAATTTCTATATTGGAATTTTTTATATGTAATACATTTTATTGATGTCATGCATGTAGAAAAAAATATATTTTATAGTTTTATTGGAATGTTACTAAATATTATGGAAAAATGAACAGTGGCATCAAGGCTAGGTTGGACTTGATTGAAATGGGGATAAGGGAAGATTTGGCACTAGTGAAGGGTAAAAGGTGAAATTTTCTTCCTCCAGCATCTTACACTCTATCCAAATAGGAAAAATTGTAATTTTTCCTTTTCCTTATGAGTGTAAAAGTTCCACAAGGGTATTCATCAGATATCAAGAATGTCATGTCGATGGCTAATTTGAAGTTACAAGGACAAAAATCACATGACTATCATGTTTTGGTGTAAGATTTAATGCATGTTTCTTTCCATTGTATTCTACATCAAAATTTATAACATACATTAACCAGACTTTGCTTATTTTCTAAAGCCATATGTAGTAAATTTGTAGACCCAGTGAAGTTTTCCATCGTGAATAAGGAGTCTTCAATCATATTATGTGAATTTTAAATTTTCTTTCGACCATCATTCTTTGATATAATGGTCCACCTGATGGTTCACTTTGTCAGATAGTTTCACTATGTGGTCCTATCCAATATAGTTGGATTTACCCCATTGAACGGTATATGAAGATTTTGAAAGGGTATGCTAAGAATCGAAGTTGACCAGAAGGTTGTATTGAAGAATGATATATTGTTGAATAATCTATTGAATTCTATACTAATTTCCTATCAAATGTTGAAAGCATCAGTCTCCCAAAGTCTCGTCACAGTGATCACCTTATAGGCGAAGGGATTTCTGGAAGAGATGTTACAATTAAATTGACAGAGTGGGAGAAGGCACATCTTTACATATTACTTAATAGTGAGGATTTTGATCCATACATTTAAGCCCAAAAATAAATTCTTATATATTTGAATCTATCAAGGGTTAAAATATAGATATCAGATACACATAATCAATAGTTTATAGGAAGGTTCAGAGATCAAATCTATAAGGAGTTATTTGAAAATCCAAATTTAATTGTCAAATGACTTCAACGGCTAGCCAGAGGACAGAATGAAAATGTTATATCTTATACTGGTCTTGTAATCAATGGTTATACATTCTATACAAAAGAGCATGATGACTTCAGTATGATGAAAAACAGTGGTGTTAAGCTTGTGGATGAAGTGATGCGCATATTTGGCTCCAAGGATAGAAATTCAATTTATGAAAATATGCCATATTTTAGCATTATCGAATAGATATAAAAGTTAGATTATACAAAATTTCAAGTGATGCTTTTCCATTGTAAATGGGTAGACAATATAAATGGAGTGAAAGTTGATGAAATGGGACTTGTGAAGGTGAATTTTAGTGTAGAAGGGGGAAAATGGGTCATTCATAATGGAATCACAAGTAGTGAAATTATTTTATGTCTCTAATTCAATAAACAAGATTTGGTTGATTGTACCACTATAGACTAAAACAAATGTTAAGTCAGATGAAAATCCAATTGAGGATGACCCTTCCATTGGGATATAAAAATCAGTTCATGTTGGTCTGAGTGTAGACAATGTTTTGTACATTAAAGGGGACCATAATGAGGGGATTTTGATTCTAGAAAGAGGAACCAAATCCTTGAAACCTTAAAAAAGTAAATAGAGGTCAATGAGAAGGTAAAAGTTTTTTTTAATATATTATGTTTTTCCACATAATATTATATTTTATCTACTGCATTAACATAATCTAAATTAAATATTTGACTATTCATGAAGATAATGTCTTTTATGCATGATGATTTAACCAAAACCTCATAAGAACAAACTATAATTATGGAAACCCTTTGGATAGATGCAAAGGTAATGTTATGATATACTTTCTTTATTTTACTAAAAAATTATATAATAGAATGTTGATTTTATTTTCATTATTCCTTGTATAGTTTTTTTTATTTTAGAAGATTCTTATCTATGTGTCATGCCTTTCCAAGAAGAGAAACGACGTTGTCTCCGCTCAATCACAGAGGTAATCTTGATGTTTTCAGAGTAAAATAATTATCCATAGAATTAATGTATTTTTTTTAAAGGAAAATCCATATGGCCTAAATAAATCAAAAGGTTACAAAAGTCGAAAGGTATAAAGAGTACATTTTCCACAATTAAAAATCAAAACCAAATCATTTGGAATGGCAGAGTAGAAGATGTTGGTGCCTTCAATTACTCCTTTATTAGAAAGGAAGTCTGCAAGTTGATTCACCTCACGATATGTATGAGTGATACTGTATGTCATGGAGGCAAGGATTTTTAAGCATTTCATCCATTTATTCATGTACCTCCAGGAAAGATGAAGTTGATTCTTCCAAACAGCTTGAACAATGTTGGTCGAATCACACTCGAACCAGACCTTGTTCAAGTTATTCTTCTGAGCATGATCAACTAATTTTATAAAATCGTACATTTCATCTTCAATTACAGTGGCTTCTCCACAAGGACCATATTCACCTCCCAGGAAGTCTCCATTATGATATCTGAAGGCAAAGTCGTACCCCGCAGGGTCGTGGTTTCCTCTTGAAGCACCATCTAAATTGCATTTAATCCAGTTAATAAAGGGAGGATTCTAGAAAACTTCAATGGTAGAAAGAGGTTTGGGAAAATTACCTTTAACTTGAAGTTTGTTCAAAATGATAATATCATTGAATGAATTAGAGCATTTACCTTTATATTGGAAGTTTTCATTCTGAACCATCAGGAGGATCTTTTGAATGGAAGAGTTGTGAATAATGATTTTCCCTCCATGAAAAGCCTTATTTATTCTATTCCAAATGATATGAAAATTTTTGGCCCAAGAAACAAGGAAAAGAATTTGTACCTGGTTGGAGAACTGAATGGCAAGGATGTATTGCCCCCATTGGGTAATGTTCTTGTTTTTAATCTGATGCAACTCAAAGAAATCGAAAATATAATTCCACATTGTAGTAAAGGTATTACAAGAGATAAAAAGGTGGTTAACATCTTCATGATGTTGAAGGCAGAGGGGGCATCTGAAACAAAAGGATATACCTACCTGCTGGAGGTTCTCCTCAAGAGGGAGTTTACCAAAGTGAAGTCTCCAAAGAAGAGTGAAGTGGGAAGGAATCAGACATGTTTTTTTAAATTATCCATGAAAGTTCTATCAGCATGGGTGAGATGATTGTAGTAAGCTTTTGAATTTAATCATCCATCTGTAGAAGGTTCCTAAACAAGAATATTATTATCTTATAGAAAATCATAGTTTTTATCTATTTGAGAAATGTTATTGGGGAGAAGATGTTGTGTTTCCAATTGCTGCTTAATAGAAGAGTTTAGGTCCATATTGGAATTAGTAGTATAAATTTGATCAATTAGGAGACTTCCAGACCAATTTTGATTTTAAAATTTAAGAGAGGAGCAAGAATTAATAGACCATCTGGCATTATTGTTTATATCTAGGAATATTTTTTTATGTCTGGACCAGATGGAGGATTGTAGATAGGTTATCTTACCATTAACAAGATTTTTAAAAAACCGATCTCTCAAAAATCTAAGGAAATTATCATGTTGATTAATGAGATGCCAGATGAATTGGGCAAGAAGAGACTGATTGAAAAATTTTAGGTTTTTAATTCCCAAGCCTCCTTTTGAGAGGGGTAAACAACATGTTTTCCGGGAGACAGTGAAAATCTTTTTTTAATTGTGATACCGCTCCACACAAAGTTTCTCATCATAGTGTTCAGGTTTTTAATAACAGCAGAAGGCTAAGAGTAGACCATGAAAGAGTAGACAAGTTTGGCAATGACCACATGTTTAACAAGGCAGATGCGACCAGCCATTAAGAGGGTTTTACCTTTCCTGGAAGAGAGAGTCTTTCTAACTTTGTTGACAGCATCAAAAAAGTAAGAGGCTCTTGGTCTTCCAAGGAAGAGAGGCGCTACTAGGTAGTTGAAAGGAAATCTACCATCTTGGATACCCAGGTAATTTATAAGATCATGTTTTCTAGAGTTAGAAATATTTTTACCAAAGAAAATGAAGGATTTATTCCAATTGATTTCTTGTCCAGAGACCGACTCATAGTGACGAAGACAATTCTTAAAGTTCTATATATTATTTTTGTGGCCTTGAGTGAAAATGATAATGTCATCAGCAAAGACAATATGATAGGGATCTGAGATACCTATAGAGGCTTTGATAGTAATAAGCTCACCCGTAGAGACCATTTGGGTGAGCAACCTACTAAGATAGTCCTTAGCAATGGAAAAGATAATGGCTGAGAGGGGATCACCCTACCTGACACCCCTGGAACATTTAAAGTATCCTTATGGGGACCTGTTAACAAGAATGGATATATTAGTAGAGCTAAGAAGATCTTTAACCCACTACATGAACTTGGTGTGAAATCCAAACTCAAGGAGAATTCGACTTATGAAGTTCCATTCCACTGTGTCAAAGGCCTTTTTAATGTCAAGTTTAAGGGCAATATTACCTTCCCTAGTAGTTTTCTACAAAATATTGATATACTCAGAAGAATTTAGGAGGCAATGTTGGATTTTCCTACCTTTGATATAACCAAACTGATTCCAAGAGATAATATTCTTGGAAATATCAGCTAGCCGGATATCCAGGATCTTGGTGATGATCTTATAGATGGTATTGACCAGAGCAATAGGTCTGAATTGTGAAAGTTCACTATCATTTTCAACCTTAGGTATGAGAGTTAAAAATTGAGAATTGAAACAATGACTAATAGAACTGTCTTTAAAAAAATTCTTAACCAACTTACAAACATCACTTTGGATCACATTCTAGTGTTCTTGAAATAAGTGATTATTGAAATTTTCCAGACCTGGAGAGCTATCCTTATTATGGCTAAATACAGCTTTCTGAATTTCACAATCAAGGGGAGTAGCAATCAGATTCAGATTATCATCATTGGTGACTAATCTGGGAATAATTCCCCATTTAATTTTCCCGGTTGTTTCAGCAGCATTAAAAAGGTTCATGTAATAAGACACGATGTGATTTGTAAGCATAGGCCTAGTGTCAAGAATATTATTTCCATCCCTAAGTAGATATAGTGGTCTATTAGTTTTTCTAACCCTCTACAGGGTATTGAAAAACTTAGTATTACGGTCACCATCATTAAGCCATTGTACCTTAAAGAGATTTTTCTTTATATTATCCCTAAGATTAATCAGGTTAACCAGATTAGAGGCTATGTGATTCTCTTTTTAAGGGTATCTAGTGAAATCATCGTGAGTATTAGACTGCTGCAAAGCATGCAGGGAGTTTTCCAAAGTTTCAATCTACTGATCTATAAAGGATAACTTCTTCTTGCTCTAGAGTTTTAAATTGATTTTGAGAGTTTTTAGTTTGGTAATGAAATCGAGAGGGTTATTATCTTGGTTGTTGGAAGTCCAAGAGTCATTGACAATCTGAGAACATTCATTAATAGAGGACCAAGCATTATTGAATCTAAAAGTAATATGGAGAGAATCCTTTTTATTAATAAAAGTAGTCAGGATAGGGTGGTGGTCAGAATTATATTTGGCTAAGGTGACATGGGAAATATGATTCCATAAAGTAAGAGTTTTTTCATTCCCAAAGGCTTGGTCAATTTTTCTAGCCCTCATACCATTAAGATTTCTACGATACAAAGTGTATTTGGCACCGATCAGGTCAAATTCAAATAGATTAGAAGATTCAACACAGGATCTGAAATCTCTCATAGAGATGGAACTATACATGTGTCCAAGATTTTCATCTCCATTGATAATGGAGTTGAAGTCACCCATGAGGATACATGGGTCCTTGATTGAAGTAGATAAGACTTGAATCTGAGCCCAGAGAGTTCTTCGAGTGATGTAGTAATTAGAGGCATAAACAAAGGAATAGAAAAAAAACTTTCCACAAGTAAGATAATCTATAGGTGATGATTTGCTCATCTGTCTTGACAACCAAAGGTCGGTCAATAATATTGTTGGCAAACACACAGATTCTATCTTTAGAGTTTGTGTCCTGAACAAGACAGAGAAGAGTATAACCATATTTGTCAAGGGGATTTTGATTATTAAGATAGTTGGTTTTAGGTTCTGATATACCAAAAATTATAGGTTTATGCTTATTAACCATGATCCATAGGGAACCAAGTTTGCTAGGGTTTCCAAGACCCTGGCAGTTCCAGAATAAGATTTTTAACATTTATTATGAGTGGGAGCAGTTCCTCCCTTCCCTTTTCATTCAGATATTCTCAAATATAGCTTGATATTACTGTTAGAGTAAGTATATTGGGTTAGAGTGTTGGTGGGTACTATTAGACTTGGGTCTTCCACTCTCTCAACTGAGTTGATGTTCAGTTGGACAACAATAGGAGACTGGGGACCTTTTTTATCCTGAACTGGGGTGTTAAGGGAAAGGTGAGGTACAGTGTGTTGAATACTAACTATAGGAGTGCTATTCAGATCAATCACATTATCTGATAACTCGGGGAATATGAAATCTAAGGTGGCTTCCTCAGATTGGAGATCAAGGAGGGAAAACATATCATCAGCCACTTTTGTTTGAAAGGTTTCCATTTCTTCTGTGGTACTATCTATTATAGTGGATGCATCATCTAAGTGAGGATCCCTACCATTATAAAGGTTCTCTTCATCAACTATATCGGCCCATTTTTGGCTGGTTTCGGACTATGAATCTCATGTGACAATTTTGGAAATTTCCTTAGAGGAATTTTTGACATACACTTTAGTGTTCACTGGGTTTCTTTTTGGGACTACTCTAGGGACTGTAGGAATAGATTTGGAATATTTTTTAACAGCCCTAAAATTTTCTAAATCATGGACAATTAATCAATAGTGTTTTTAAAATCTAGGTAAGTTTTAAAATTCAAAGGAGATATCAAATATGTGACCATTAGCATCAAGAGAAACATGATCCTAGGGAGGGAGTTCTAAATCAATTTCAATCAAGAGTCGAGCGAATAAACCCATATCCCCACTTATGGTACGTTGGTCAATTCTAATGGGATTTCCTATGCCCGAGGAAAGATCATTAAGTATTTTTGGATGCTAGTAGGTCCATGGCAAGCCATGAATTCTATCCCAGACTTGTGCTTGAGTAAATATATTAAATTTTGGATCCCATTTGGATAATCTTAATAATCCAAGTTTCAGATTTAACAAACCACTCTTCCAAATAGATAAATAATCTTGATTTCTTTGTAAGATAATATGAAATTAGCCCTTTCCAATTGGTTTCAGTCACCAGGCCGAGAATTTCTAGCAATAAGATATTCAATATTTGAGATTCAGGTTACTCCACGGTTTCTCTCCTCTTTTGTATATGATTCGACCCAGCACTAGGTATTTGCAGTAGTCAAGGCATTGTTTAATTGCATATTTTTCGGTGATAAATGTGATTGAACCTTCTCCTGATCTCTTGATTATCGGAGGTTGAAAAACACTTCCAACATATGTAGGGTTTCTAGTTAGGGCATCCGCAAAAGAAATAACTTTGTGGGGAGGTGATAAAATAGCTTCGGTTATCTCATTTTCTCGAGGTTTTAGTAGGAATGATCTCTCCCACTCTGGATTGAAGGAATCCATGAGGTTTTCATTCATAGAATTAATTTATTGTTTCATATTTATGTTTAATTTATTTCTTTTTATTATTACACACATAATAATTGTTTTATTATACAAGTGGATTATTTTGTTCGATTTGGGGTTCTACGTCCAACTTTCATGCTCCTTCTCCCTTAAAACATGTTCACCCCTACAGTGGTTCATTTATCAATTTATTTCAAGTTACATCCACTGCCTTTGTAGGAAGAGTAACATTGCTTCCTCTACTCAATTGCAGAGGTAATCTTTATGTTTTCACAGTAAAATAATTGTCCATAGAATTAATGTATTGTTTCATATGTATGTTTAATTTATTTCTTTTTAGTATTATACACATAATAATTTATTTATTATACAGGTGGATTTTTTTGTTCGAGTTTGGGTGCTCTATCCAACATTCATCCTCCTTCTCCATTAAAATATTTTCACCCCTACAGTGATGCATTTATCACTTTCTTTCAAGTTACCTCCAATGCCTTATTTGGAAGAGCAACAACACTACCTAAGCTCAATTACAGAGGTAATATTGATGTTTGAATAGTAAAATCATTGTTCACAGAATTAATGTATTGTTTCATATATATGTTTTATTTATTTATTTTTATTATTACTCACATAATAATTTCTTTCTTATACAGGTGTATTCTTTGGTTCAAGTTTGGGTACTCTATCCATCTTTCATCCCTTTCTACACCAAAACATCCACAGAATTCTTCTCTCACAAAACATTTCAATCCTGTATTGTTGAAATTTATCACTTTCTTTCAAGTTCCCTCTACTACTCAATCATAGAGGTAATATTGATATTTTCATGGTAAAATCATTGTCTATAGAATTAATATATTATTTCATATTTATGTTTAATTTATTTCTCTTTAGTATTACTCATAATAATTTTTTTCTTATACAGGTGGATTCTTTTTTTCGAGTTGAGGTGGTTTGTTCGAAACTACTCATGAAATGTTGGAAATTCAACAAAGAAAGTCAATGGAAATCATGGTAACATTAATAGTTAGGATTATTTTTTAATGTATGTAATAATTTTTATTTTTGTAATTGTATAAACCAAAATGTCTATAATATAGTGTTTTTTCTGGTATTTGTGCTGTAAATTTCATTTAATATAAATTCTGTATTGGGAATTGTTTTTGTTAAAATATGATGTGTTTCTATTGTGTTTTTGGTGCTGCAGTGTTCTATTACAGCACACTATAGTGGTGTTGTAGTGTGTTGTAACATTATACTGCAATATTTTCCTTTATCAGCACTTTTAAAAGCATTTATAAAAAACACATTTATCAATGCTGATAAAGGGTTCCTTTAGCGGTGCTAAATTCAAGCATTGATAAATGGGTCTTTTATCAACATTTTTTTAGAGCTGATAAATAACCCCTTATTAGTGCTGTTTCAGGGTTGATAAAAGCCCTGGGATTTTAACATCTCTCATGTTGTCAGCACTTTTCTAGTGCTGATAAAGGTCATTTCTAGCGCTATTAAAGAACAATTTTGTATTAGTGATGGTCCACTCATCCAATATCAATCCTTGATTTAAGTCAAAATTATAGAAATTTGAATATTAGACAACCACCCTAAAAATAGGGTGAATTAGCTCGCATGAAGATAACATAAGAGGCATGAGGAGTTGTATAATTACATATATTCTTCTAATACACCTGACAGTGTTCGATTCAGAGCTAAAATGAGATATATCTAGCAAAATGGGGAAGAGGAAGAGGTAGGCATGTGTGGGGGACCTCCTAGTCGAATAGAGGAGGAAAAAGGAGGAACCCTTAAAGGGCCAGAGGGAGAAAATGTCATATTTTTTCCTTTAATGAGGAATATGATTTGGATAACCATGCACCAACCATGTAGTTAACACTTCCCAAGAGTCATACCCTGCATGATTTGGCCGCATGGTTTGGGATAAATGTGCGTCAACCATGCGGTGCTACTGGTTAAGTGGCACTAACCATGTGGCTAGGATCGCAGTTTGGAAAATTTTTCACAACCCATACGCCCACTTATACAATTTATTATAGACATTATACACGTATGTAAAACCCACCTTGAATAATTTAAAAAACTATATGAAACCCCTTGCATGGCTGAATGGTTTCTTCTGAGGGGGTACACGATTTAAAAAACCATGTGCCCTATCTGTTTCTCCTTGATTGCGAGTTTTTGGAGCTCAACACTCCTAAAAATCATCCAAAATTCCAAGACACCTCTTGGGACTTAAAGCTTATCCAAAAACAAAACTTTTAATTTTTACAATTCTCAGATTTATATTCTGAATCTAAATTCAATATTTGGATCATCTACCAATCATAAATCTAAATTTCCTTAGAACTTTCAACCTGATCCAAAAACATGGGACCTTACAATATCCCCCCCTTGGAACTTATCATCCCCGAGAATCCTTAGGGAACAACAGAAACATCTCTCGACCTAAAAGGGTTGGGAAATTCTGCTTAGATTCCCACATTGCATTTCCCATTCCCAACACATCTTCAAGTGCTACCTTAAACACCTAGTACCTAAGACACTAAACTCTAAAAAATGCTCAAATTAAAATCCAAAACACTAAGAAAGAACATACCCAAGCTCTTCTAACCTGATACATGATCACATCATCATCTATTTTCACCATATTTTCTATGGAGGTTCCCACTATAAAATCTAGTCTTAAACAAACAATTCCAAACCATGTTACTTCCACCATCATAATTTCTTATGGAAACATGTCTTGATTGTTCTAATGACACTCCTAAAATTTTTATCATATTACACACAATGAAAGTACCATTGTTCATATATTTTATTGTAACAATCAAACTCTTATTGACCAAACTCATAATAGTCGCACCATTTTTCCCTTGAAAAGTCTTGGCTGACCTTTAGAATGCATATATCATATACCAACGTCATACTAAATGTGGTTTCCTATCAACTACATGAAAATTATAGAGGAAGTCAAGTCGAACCGCCTATGGTCGACTAATTCCGAGAATGATCATCTTAAACTACTAACACATCATTTAAAACTGATCTCAAAATCATTTATCCCAAGGCGTATCGAGATTATCCCAAGCACACTCATGAATCTTTTACCCAACTTCTAATGATGTCTCTTAACTGAACTATCTCTTGATAAAAATTTATCATCATTTTATAACACCAGTAATTATATTATCCCAATCCTGTATCCATGGATTGTCAGAAGGTACTCCAGGATTAACATCTCCATCTAGATTTCACCCAAATCCATAATCAAACTCATACCGGGAATTTATTTAGGATTACAAAATTATAATAATTCTATTTATTTAATGTTATACGTCTGCCAAGATGAGCGTCCAACAACTAATCCCAAGATTTCATGACCCTTCTCACATGAGGGTCACCCACTAGCGACCAATGTCCCACTCCCCGCCTTAGTAGAATCCTAATCATCTCCCCAATGAAAGGATTATCTGGTTAGAATAGCCCATTACTAGATATAATGGATGTCATGACTAATATAAGAACTCGTTCATCCTGAACGCTAATGTAAATGTCACTCATGACTCGTTTCTACTTCTTAAGAATAGTTCCCACGGTGAACACTGAATTGAATCATAACAAGGTTCATCACCCTCAAATATCCAATGGTGTACTATACACCATATGGATTTCCTTCGAGATGCTACTTAATAACAACTCTCAAATAGTTCTTCCATCAACTCATAAAATCTATTTTCTTAGATAGCTTAGTATACAACCAACACTTTCTTAGGGTAATCAGGGTGATGTGAAGATATTGGTCATGATCACCTCTAACATTGAGTGTACCAAGATTTCATCAACATGTGTGTATAGATCCTCTTGAGCCACACTCACATAAAATAGGGATATATTCTATTGTACTAACTCCAGACAACATGTCTCCCAACAATGTGTGTCCAGGTCCATTCATGGGTGAACTGTCTCATGTCACCCAGCCCATTCCATGTAATCCCTCATCACCAAGAAGTTCCTTTTAATTTTACCCAAATATTCATGTTTCCAATCCATAAGCTTCACTTCTTTGAAACCATCAGTCCTTGCCTCACACCCGACCATTCACCATTGTTGAATTTGAAACAGTTACCATGCATAATCAGTGTGAACTGACTTATCATTTAAAATAGGTGTACTATCTTGTACCACCTAGTTCGAGACCCAACTAACATTCTCAAGAGTCATCTATCAACAAGGTCTAACTTATCATGCTACACAACACATTAGTTTCCATTAATTCGTAAGTTCCCTTACAAATCCTCTTCAAAATCGAGCATCTGACCTATGCCATAATTTATTGAATGACCACCCACCATGTGGCATCGTTTCTGAGAAGAAATATTCAAACGTGCAACCACTACTAGTCAACTTGGCTAGGTACACAAATAGTCATACCCATTGAAACTAGTTTCGATAAACAAGTACTCAGGGTGCTTTTCAAAAGAAAATTCATCACCATGCCTAATTCTAAATACTTGATCACCTACTGTGCATTGGTCTAGAAATGATCCTAAAATGAATCTTACCATAAAAAGCAAAACAAAGTTTTGGACCTACCTCTTTCATAGGTTTTCCTTAATAGAACAATGTGATTGAACTACTAGGGTCTGATTCAAAGTGAGGGAATCTAGTTCTGTCTACCTAGCCCTGAGGTATATAGCATGAGAACCACATACCATTTATGGGCATCAGTTACATTGTGTCTAATGCACCCATAAACACACTTTTTAGGACTAAAAGGGTTCTAGATACCATGATAGGGGGTGAATTAAGGTATAGATATTCTTTTCCAACTTATTATTCCTTCCCCATTAGATATTGACCTCTTTGTTATAAGGGTAAATTCTTTTACACATAAGTGTTTATGTAGACCATATTCTTTTCTTATTTATATAGTGATGATTCTTTGAATGTAATGAAGAGAAGCAAGCAGGTAGACATAGAAATTTTTACTTGGTCCACCCCCACTAGGCTATGTCCAAGGTGCACACAACGGTGATATGTTGATGTACCAAATCTACTAAAGCTCACTGCCAATTTACAATGTTCATGCTAGATCACTTATATTCCTAGGCTCATTGCCTTTACAAAGTTTAGGGTTAGCTCACTGCTTTCCCAAGGGTCACTCCCTATGTGTCTCTCTCTAGCTCACTGCAGGTGGAGAGGATCATCTTCTTTCTCTTCCTTTTCTCACAACTCTAAAAAGGATCCACTCAAATTTTATGGACTTTTAGGTCCCTTCATTATCTCTAAGGAATACCTCCTTCACTATATGTAGATGCTCTATTGAATTCCAATTTTCATCCACTAATGAATACGCCTTTTACCATAGGTGTAATGAGAAATATTCCAACTTTCTTGCAACCCTAGAATGACCAGAGCACTTCTCCAAGCCTGGCGCATAAGTGTCGCACAACCACTTATGCAACACACCCTTCTCAAACTCAGAACTTTGGAGACTCACACCTTTTTATGCCCAAACTAATATTGGCGCACAACTATTAAATGACGGGAAACTTCTGAATATGTTTATACTTGCGATCTCAAACCACCACTTGCATGCCCAAACCACCAGCGCGACTGGAGATCTAAAATTCTCTAAGTTTTGAGATTCATCCTAAATTAAGATAGGTATACCTCTATTTATAGTCATTTTTGGCACCCTGAGCACCACGTGCATGTTTCTTCACGGCGTGTAAGCCCAGCCGCCTAAGTCTTGGTTGCCTTAGTCACCATGCGCACCCAAACCAAAACTTAGGTGCCACTCTTTCCTTTCTGTATTTTGATGTTATGATCTTGAAAACATATGGTGCGCAACTTTCCAAGCCTCCAAGAAATTGGTGCGCAAGTCCCTTTTCCAAAAACATGTTTTCCCATTTCCCGATTTTGGGGCCCAAAAATTTGGCAAACACTAAAAAACGGTGCCACCTTATATCTGTTAATTTTGTACCACCTCTAGATCTTCCATTATTTTTTCATAGTTCTTTGTCAACATGTATTTTTAACAACATCCCTAGAACTTTTCAATTAACTATAAGTACATGCTTTGTCAACAAATACAACCAACCCAAAAATGATGCAATGTTGCCTTAAGGGATTTTTTCCCAACAATCTCCCCCTTTTGGGTTTGTTGAAAACTCTTCTCAAAATGATTATCTACACTTTGATACCTAACTAAATCTCCTTCCATAATCTACCATCATTCTCCTCTTATGATTTAGATAGCGATCAAAGATTTACTCACCACATACTCTAAGCCCACATGAGCAATGCTCAGTATGAGAAACAAGAGTAGTATGAAAATTTCATCAATGAATAACTTCATTTATGACACCAATTTTTGATACCATACTGATACCCATAAACTGATTTCATCAAGAACCTTAGATGTCATGATATCTAATCTTTGATTAATCAATTCAAGCATCGTCATATTTTCTAATCCAACTCCTTCACTTCACAACTCTTGAGATGTCCAAGCTAAGCTCTGAATGATCACGTAGAACACTAAAGGATTCTCACCTATCTTGTTTCTCCCCATATCTCACTACTACACCTATAAACTTCTCCTTATGTCTTGACTAAGACATTTTCTCCCACTTTGAACATGCACATTTTATCCCCCTTTATCAATGAAACTAAAGGTCACTCCTTTGTGGTCTACAACAGGGTAAAATATAGATCATTACATTAGGGAAAAACTCTTAATACCTCAAGGAGAGGGGATTTATACATCCACACACTTTCAAGTGTGGGGAGTTGACTAAACTCCTAGATCCATTAGATGCCTCTCAAACACTCCCTTAGTTAAGCCCTTCATCAGAATATCAGCAACCTGTAGCTCTGTAGGAACATATTCTAACTTTACTAACCCTTTCTCTACCTTCTCCTTAATAAAATGATATTTGATTTCAATGTTCTTGGTCTTAAAATTATTGATAGGATTTTTGATAATATTTATAGCACTTGAGTTATCACACTAAATTCTAATCGTAGACTGCACTGTCACACCCATGTCATCAAGTTGTTGGTTCATCCACAATAATTTTGCACATGCTTGCGTGGCGGCAATATACTCAGCTTTTGTGGTGCTCAAAGAAATGAAATATTATTTCTTGATCAACCAAGAAATAAAAAATCCACCAAGATAAAAATCATATCCTAACATTGACTTCCTTTCATCTTCTGAACCAGCCCAATATGCATCTGTATATCCCAAAATCTTTGGCTGAGATTTGTCACTATACATTAAGCTGAAATCAATCGTTCCCTTGATATAATGAAGTATTATTTTCACTAAAAGCATTGGATTTCCTTGGGATTACTTTTATATCTCTCTTCTTGGCATGTGGAGAATACAATGTCAGGCCTTGTCGTGGTCAAGTACAGTAAAATTCTAATAATTTTCTTGTATTTTGTGATATTAACTGCCTTGCCTTCATCATCTTTTGAAAGTTTCACCCAGGTAGCAACCAGAGTCTTTATTTCCGTATAATTTTCCATCCCAAATCTCCTTAGAACCTCCTTGGAATATTTGTATTGATAGATAAATGTGTCATTCTTTCCTTGTGTTACCTATAAACCAAGGAAAAACATCAGCTCACCGATCATAGATATTTCGAACTCATGTTTCATGAATTCAGAAAATTGTATGCACTGTGCTTCATCTTATCTTACAAAAATTATATCATCAACATATAACAGCACCATCATCCTTTTATTACTATCATTGTTCACATATAAACTGTAATCAACTCCACCATGTTGGAAACCAAGATTATTCAAAAATTGATCTAGCCTTGAATACAATGCTCTTGGTGATTGATTCAACCCATACAATGTAACGCCCCGACCCCAGTTACCCAGAGTCGGTGCATTATTTTAATACATTGTCATGATTACAAGGAATCAATTCCCGAAGGACCGATCGGTTTAGTAGTCTTGGAAAATAGATTACATACATGAATGTTACATTATACTTTATAACATACAACACAACATAAGTAATCCTTTATGAACTCCATTATTCCATTAGCTTAACCCTATATCAATCAAAATGAACTTTTTGGAATCCTGGGAAAAATAAAACATAGAAAGGGGTGAGCTCAAATGCTCAGTAAGGGTAAGCAATACAGCAGAAGATAACATAAATATTAAGCATGGTGAATAATTGAAACCAATGCCTTTACCAATAATAAACAATAATACTTTTATGGCAGCAATATGAGTTGAGTAAATAATGCCATAATAAAACATAATCATGGGTATTCTACTAGTCGAATAACCACATGAACCATCAATATTATTTTCATAATGAGGGAAATTATAATGCCATACATTCTAAAACATTTTGTCAAGGCCTCGGCCAAGACGTCTAAAAATGATTAAGGCCTCGGCCAAAACCATATATCAAATTGGAAAAGGGCCTCATCTAATTCCACATCTAGTTGTCTCATGAGACCTACCGATGCATCGAGGAGCTATAGCGGTCTCCACTCGTAACTTACTATGTCCAATACATTCTACATATAAAAATGTTGAAAAATAACATAAACATTCATATTAGAACTAGCATACGAAATGTCAATACTTTAACCATAAACCATGAATGGTATAAAAATAGAACATCCATAGTCAAACATATCATAACTCATTCAATACAATATGGAATATTGTATTATAATAAATCAACCTCAATCAAAAATAATATCCAGTAAAGGATGCTGACATAGTTGAAAATGATGAGTAACAATTTTTGATAGAAACAACCTTTTTGTAAAATCATTTAAAAGTAACACATTTATAAAGGAAGTAATTTAAAAGATAATTTTGAATCAAATTATCCCATACCACTTTGAAACTTTTTAAAAGAATTATCATTTCAAAACATTCATGTCCATATAAATAAATCTGTAAAATCATTTTGAAAACATGGACATTAATTAAAAATATTTAAAAAGATAAATCTTTAAAACATTTAAAATTCTGATCTTGATAAAGAGTACCTTTAAAAAATCCTTAAAATATTCATTTTGAAATAATTTTTATGAAAAATGGACATGGATGACAAAAATTTCCCAGTAAATACATACACATAAACAATCTCGGATAATAATGAGATTGGGGAATTAACCCTTACCAATTTGGTAACTTACAAAACATACACCCCATGAAAGAAGTATCATACAATGAATATGTAAATACACATAAATTAAAGTTTATTACACAATGAATACAATTATGGGAAGTATATACACCACACAAAAGGTAATAGTGGCAATGTGGCATGAATCTCATGGAAATAAGGAGTGAGATGAAAACCCCTTACCTTGCACTTTCTTTTAGTCAAGGGTACGTTTCACTTCCTGTATGAAGACCGTAGTATGTTATTAAATTATACCAGAACCATATTAATATTTATGATATCACACATTATTCATTTATGACTTTACACTACCCATTAATAATAATTTCCATGTTAAATTAACATTTCGGATAATAATCGCTTTCTTTATCGTACGTTTATTAACTTGTTACTCTTGATTGTATCACTTAGATAATGATTTAAATACTTCCAGAATATAAAAAATTATTTATATATCATGTATATTTTGAATATAAATATGTATAATAGACATATATATGAAATGGAAAACACCGTTTATGAAGACGGTAGTCTCTACGTACGCTTAAACGATGTTTCCGTTTTCATATCGTATTGAATGGAACTAAGTGAATAAGATATATGTATGTACATAAATAAAAATATATATATAAATATATATACCTCTTGTAGCATTATTATGTCATATATTACAAACTTATTAGTAATATATTTTTATTATCGTCGATGAATGGTGGACTTGGAAATGAATCTCATCGCATCGTGGAGACGGTAATCCGTACGTACGCACGATCGAAAATATCATTCTTTTGATTTTAAAATAATATATAATTGTATGTTATATCATATATAAAGAATCATTATCATGTTATATTTATTATTTACATCAATTACACATCATTATTATACCCATCCAAATAATAATGCATTGAATAACAATTACACCCTGACGTAGAGACGGTAAGCCGTACGTACGCACGTATGGTGACATGTCATTCAAAGGATGGATAGAATAATGAATACAGTTGTAAAATATCACAGTATATAGAAGATACTGTAGTTATTAGTATAGAATGGAAATAACAAATAAATAAGAAGTGAAAGAAGAAAGGAACTTGAAAGAGGGTGGTGAAAACATTACCTCTTTTTCGGGTTCTTCCTTTTGATTTGATCAAAAGTGCTCCTTAGGTTGGCTTTCTGATCAAACTAAGGCCTCTAGGTTGAAGTGAGGATAGTTGAGAGAATATTTGGGCAGGGTTTGGACGAACCAAAAGGCTTTGAATGTATGAATAAATGGTTAGAAGTGGTGTCCTTTTATAAGGGGGAGGAGGGGCTCTTTAGAAAAAACTTAAAGTATTAATTTAAAAAAAATTCATATTCGGTTTCTAATGGCTCCAAAGTGGATTATTCAAAGTCTAAGGTGGGTATGGGTAGAAATACATTCAACCAATAGGTTTTAGACAGGTTTGGATCACATTATTAACCTTATATTTTAGTTTTAACCCTTAGTTAATTAGTTTGACATTTACCATGTCTCTTTGTATTTTTATATTATATGGTTAATAAACTTACTATAGATTTCCAAGCGACCCCCAAGTGGTCCATTAATGATTCACCTATCATGATATAATTTCTTTGTCCGAACCTTATATTTTTAGGAATAGAATATGAATTAATCTTATAATATTTGTTTTAAAAATTAATTTATGTCAATTTTGACACTATTTGATATTTTGTTTTTGTGAAAGTCATCCCAGCTTGATTACTTCGAACAAGATACATTGAATCAGCTCTAACATGTCATAGTCACCTAGAAAATTCGTGGATGTCATAAAAACTTCAAAATTATATTTATTTTAATATTTATAATACCATTTATTTGATTCTTTCATTAATAAGGTAATTACCGCATCATCATTGTGTCATAAATAAATTTAATTATATAATGTATAAAAATTATAAATAAAATACCATGATGTAGGAAATCATTTTATCTTTCACATGAATATTTATAGTAGAATTTATCTTATGTATAACCCTATATTAAAAATGTTTTATTTAATAAACTTTGAATTTAACACTTTTAACTCTTCTTTAAATTAAATAATAATAAATGTCCTAATCTAATCCAAGTGGACCTAAAGGGTCATATTTTATTCCTAAGGTTTTTTTTGGTCGAATTACACTTATCCAATAGAATTAGGACATGTGTTAGGGTAACAATAATATCATTTTTACCCTTAATTACTCTATCTACTTTTAACCGTGGTAAATAAAAGTAAAAAGTTACTATTCACCAAAAAAATATTTTACTCTTATTGAACAATATTTTACTCCTTGATATTAACTTTTTCTCTTGGATTTTCTAAATTCAACTCACAGAAGCGGTAAAATTAAGTTTTATGTGAATTTACAAATTCTCCTAGGAGGTGGATAAAAGACGGTGAAAAGTTCAATAAAATTTTTATATATCTGAAATTATTATAAACTAACTCTAATTAATTAAATTGAACTTATATATGTATTATTTATCTCTTTTGACCTAAAATAAATTTAAATAAAAATTCGGTTTTAAACTATAACTCAGTGTTTTTCACTATTCATCAAAAATTAAAAGTTTTCAGAAAAATACCAAAAATTTACCGTAGGCTAATTTAGATATTCCAAATCCAAAAATGATTTCTATTTTACCAAATTCAAAACATAAACTTTTAATTTATTAATTTAAAATTAATTTCCGTTGTCAAAACAAAAAGCGTGTTTTTAAGAAACAATATTTATCAAAAGATTGACACTTGTTTATGTCCAATTTCAAAGTGAAATTACTTCTAATGACCAACATTGGATTAAATGGTAAAAATATAATCTAATTGTACTCTCAAACCATTCATATGTATAGTTGAACACTATAAATTATTTTGATTAAAAAAGTTGTTTTCAGTTAAAATATAGTATTTTTCACTATTCACCCAAATATGAAAGTTATCAGAAAAACACCAAAAATTTATTGAAACTAAATTCTTATATCCCGATTCTAATGAAGAAGTTTATTTTGTCAAATTGAATATATAAAAGTTTAAAATATTGGAATTAAAGAAGGTTCGCCATTAAAAGGCGGTAAAATTTCATTTTTTGAAAAATGCTTCTTTTATATGAAAAAAATGTATTTATTCTTACATTATGTCTAAGAAACTCAAAATATGGATTCTAAAATTATAAGGATTATATAAAGTTTAAAATTCAGTTAATACTATTCATAACCGCTTTTGAACGGCTAGTTTGGTAAGTCGTGGTGCGCTTGAACTCAGTGTTGCGTGTAGTGCAACTTATTGAATTACTTTGAAAATATAACGTACTATGAAATCTTGAGGTGTTACATTCTTAACTCCTTCAATAAATTGCCTCCTCGCAATTTGAAATTGTTCTTTGAAAATAAAAGGTTGAAAATAGAAAATACATTTGTGGGAAACCCCACATCAGAAATTGGGTTAAAAAAATTTAGTTTTAATAAGAGAAAATATATATATATATATATATATGTGTGTGTGTGTGTGTGTGTGTGTGTGTGTGTGTGTATGTATACTTGATAAGTAGAGTTTCATCTTTCAACTAATTCCTACCACAAACTCATCTTTCACTCCAAATGATTTCAAAAAAAATTCTATTTATCCAAATCGTATAAGGATCCAAAAATAATGAATTTATAATTCATTTGTGAGACTATTTAAAAAAACAAAATTATACAAACCAGTACATCACGTATTCCAGTCATAGGTGATGCACCTTTTTCACTCTTCGGTTGCACGTTCGAGTCTCGTGGCCTTGTCGGACGCGACCAGTTGTCGCCCGACCTCTGGGCTGTCCTTTTATAACAATCCAAAAATAACCTTAACGATAGTATCCAATTTCAAACTTAACTCATTCCAACCTTTAGACTTATCCAAAATACTTATATCCAAACTCTCAGTCCAAAATTTATAAGGAAGTTAAACACAATGAAGATCCTTTTTTCAGGTAATAACATGTGAACGCCTTCATCATGTATTCTTTTAAAGCACCACAACATCCTCAATTACCATAAAACCTTATTGATTTTATTCATGCTCCCTTATTCCTTATAGAATACTGGATATAATCCTTCTATCCAAAAATGTTGTAAAATCCAACAATGATAGAATATACAAATCATTAATCAGTTTCAAGGAAGTCAAGAATATCCAATATAATTTATCCAAATCAACCATCTCTTATTCCAAAATCACTACCTCATTATCAGGACCATATTAAGGATTACCTTTCCTTTAACCTTGTGTTTTCTAAAAATTGTAGCTTACTATTAATTCACTTTTCTTAGAACCATATAATCTCAAATCCTCAATAAAATAGTACTATAGTACAATCTTTATTTATCTCCATAATTCATATAACCAGTATATTGTTGATACAACACTCAAATGAAATAATTATATATTAACAACATAAGAACACTAGTCATTCCTCTTCACATGAGGTTGTATCATAACTTGATTATTATCCAATAGAATCACTTAACGTATACTCTGATTACTGAGACATTGATTCACATAGTGTCCCAATGCCTTGCAGATGAAGCGTTGTACATTTGAAAAAAAATTATTACCCTTGAAATCACGTACTTGGTGTCCTTTTTCTCCACACTTATAACAAATTCTCATTCCCTTCAAGAATTTACCATGGTTATTCTTTCCACAGTTATCACATATGGGAAAATCCTTCTTTTCCCTCTTCCCTTTATCCATCTTTCTCTATTCCATCCTTTTCTTGTCTTACTTCCCTTCAAATCCATAGGACTCGGAGAATTATTTACTTATCTTATTAACACATGATACTATTTCTTCGTATGTTCAGAATACATGGGAGACTACTTCCCTTATAAATGTTGTCTTAATACTATGAAATATATAATCCTTCTTACTCTTTGGATCATACGTATTGTTGGAGTTCACATTCCTTCTATTGGGTGATATTTCTATACAATGGCATACACTAGATTAGTTTATGAATTGTAATTCATAATTCCAAACATGTAAAATACCTAACGTAAATTGAACAATTTATGGATATAATCCATAATCACAAAATTGTTTTCTTTGAGGAGGTATATACTCATAAACCCTTCATAGTGGTTTGTAAAGAAAATGAGAATTATCCTGAGCATATCCCCCGGGAGTGTCATAACCAAGAGTGCAGCAAGGCCCGTTGTCGTGCACCAGTTCCCATTCGAGTCTAGCTCAAAGCGTTGTTTTTAGGTTTTACCCCTAGTTACATCTGTTTCAGAGCCGCCTCTACCTGATCGTATCCAGACAGGGATGTATTTGCTTAGAAAACTCACAAAATCTCTAATTACCAAAATTCTAGGAAGTTCTTCTATACTAATCCTCAAAGCCTATCTTAGGGTAATATTCTCTAATCAGAGTTTATATAAATATAGTTTCCAAGGTTATTGCTAAACTTCCTCTGATACCAACTGTAATGCCCCGACCCCAGTTACCCAGAGTTGGTGCATTATTTTAATACATTGGCATGATTACAAGGAATCAAGTCCTAAAGGACCGATCGGTTTATCAGTCTTGGAAAATAGATTACATACATGAATGTTACATTATACTTTATAACATACAACACAACATAAGTAATCCTTTATGAACTCCATTATTCCCTTAGCTTAACCCTGCATATCAATCAAAATGCACTTCTTGGAATTCTGGGAAAAATAAAACACAGAAATGGGTGAGCTCAAATGCTCAGTAAGGGTAAGCAATACAGCGGAAGATAACATAAATATTAATCATGGTGAATAATTTAAACCAATGCCTTTACCAATAATAAACATGAATAATTTTATGGCAGCAATATGAGATGAGTAAATAATGCCATAATAAAATATAATCATGGGTGTTCTACTAGTCTAATGACCACATGAAGCATCAATATTATTTTCATAATGAGGGAATGTATAATGCCAGACATTCTAAAACATTTTTTCAAGGCCTCGGCCAAGATGTCTAAAAATGATTAAGGCCTAGGCCAAAACCATATATCAAATTGGGAAAGGGACTCAAACAATTCCACGTCTAGTTGTCTCATGAGACCAAACGATGCATCGAGGAGATATAGCGGGCTCCACCCGTCACTTACAATGTCCAATACATTCCTCATATGAAAAGGATGAAACATAATATAAACATCTATATTAGAACTATCATACAAAATGTCAATACTTTAACCATAAACCATGAATGGTATAAAAATAGAACATCCACAGTCAAACATGTCATAACTCATTCAATACAACATGGAATATTTTATTATAATAAATCAACCTCAATCAAAAATAATATCCAGTAAAGGATGTTGACATAGTTTAAAATGATGAGTAAAACTTTTTGAGAGAAACATCCTTTTTGTAAAATCATTTAAAAGTCACACATTTATAAAGGAAGTAATTTAAAATAGATTTTTGAATCAAAGTGTCCCATACCACTTTGAAACTTTTGAAAAGAATTATCATTTTAAAACATTCATGTCCATATAAATAAATCCTTAAAATCATTTTGAAAACATGCACATTAATTAAAAAGATTTAGAAAGATAAATCTTTAAAACATTTAAAATTCTGATCTTGATAAAGAGTACCTTTCAAAAATCCTTAAAATATTCATTTTGAAATCATTTTTATGAAAAATGGACATGTATGATAAAAATTTCCCAGTAAATACTTACACATAAACAATCTTGGATAATAATGAGATTGAGGAAAATACTCTTACCAATTTGGTAACTTACAAAACATACACCCCATGAAAGAAGTATCATACAATTAATATGTAAATACACATAAATTAAAGTGTATTACACAATGAATACAATTATGGGAAGTACATACACCACACAAAAGGTAATAGTGGCAATATGGCATGAATCTCATGGGAATAAGGAGTGAGATGAAAACCCCTTACCTTGCACTTTCTTTTAGTAGAGGGTACGTTTAACCTCTTATATGAAGACCGTAGTATGTTATTAAATTATACCAGAACCATATTAATATTTATGATATCATAAATTATTCATTTATGACTTTACACTACCCATTAATAATAATTTCCATGTTAAATTAACATTTCGGATAATAATCGCTTTCTTTATCGTACGTGTTTTAACTTGTTACTCTTGATTGTATCACTTAGATATTGATTTAAATACTTCCAGAATATAAAACGTTATTTATATATCATTTATATTTAGAATATAAATATTTATAATAGACATATATATGAAATGGAAAACACCGTTTATGGAGACGGTAGTCCGTACGTACGCTTAAACGTTGTTTCTGTTTTCATGTCGTATTGAACGGAACTAAGTGAATAAGATATATGTATGTACATAAATACATATATATATATATATAAATATATATATATATATATCCAGTAGAATTATTATGTCATATATTACATACTTATTAGTAATATATTTTTATAATCATTGATGAATGGTGGACTTGGAAATGAATCTCATCGCGTCGTGGAGACGGTAATCCGTATGTACGCATGAGCGAAAATATCATTCTTTTGATATTAAAATAATTTATAATTGGATGTTATATCATATATAAAGAATAATTATCATGTTATATTTTTTATTTACATCAATTACACATCATTATTATACCCATCTAAATAATAATGTATTGAATAACAATTACACCATGACGTGGAGACAGTAAGTCGTACGTACGCACGTATGGTGACTAGTAATTAAAAGGATAGATTGAATAATGAATATGGTTGTAACATATCACAGTATATAGAAGATACTGAATTTATTAGTTTAGAATGTAAATAACAAAGAAATAAGAAGTGGAAGAAGAAATGAACTTGAAAGAGGGTGATGAAAACATTACCTCTTTTTCGGGTTATTTCTTTTGATTTGATAAAAATGGCTCCTTAGGTTGGCTTTATGATCAAACTAAGGCCTATGTGTTGAATTGAGGATAGTTTAGAGAATATTTGGGTAGGTTTTGTCTGAACCAAAAGGCTTTGAGGGTATGAATAATTGGTTAGAAGTAGTGTCCTTTTATAAGGGGGAGGAGGGGCTCTTTAGAAAAAACTTAAAGTATTAATTTATAATAAATTCATATTCAGTTTATAATTGCTCCAAAGTGGATTATTAAAATTAGAGGGTGGATATGGGTCTAAATCCACTCAACCAATATGTTTTATACAGGTTTGGGTCAAATTATTAACCTTATCTTTTAGTTTTAACCCTTAGTTAATTAGTTTGACATTTACCGTGTCTCTTTGTATTTTTATATTATATGGTTAATAAACTTACTATAAACATACAATAGACCCCCAAGTGTTCCATTAATGATTCACCTATCATGATATAAGTCCTTTGGCCTAACTTTATATTTTTAGGAATAGAATATCAATTAATCATATAATATGTGTTTTAAATATTAATTTATGTCAATTTTGACACTATTTGATATTTTGTTTTTGTGAAAGTCATCACAACTTGATTACTTCGAAAAAGATACATTGAATCAGCCCTAACATGTCATAGTCACCTAGAAAATTCATTTATGTCATAAAAACTTCGAAATTATATTTATTTTAATATTTATAATACCATTTATTTGATTCTTTCATTAATAAGGTAATTACTGCATCATCATTGTGTCATAAATAAATTTAATTATTTAATGTCTAAAAATTATAAATAAAATACCATAATATAGGAAATCTTTTTATATTTATAATGAATATTTATAGTCGAATTTATCTTATGTATAACCCTATATTAAAAATGGTTTAGTTAATAAACTTTGAATTCAACACTTTTAACTCTTCTTTAAATTAAATAATAGTAAATGTCCTAATCTAATTCAAGTGGACCAAAAGGGTCATTTTTTATTCCTAAGGTTTTTTTTGGTCTAATTACACTTATTCAATATAATTAGTACATGTGTTAGGATAAGAATAATATCATTTTTACCCTTAATTACCCTATCTACTTTTAACCGTGGTAAATAAAAGTAAAAAGTTATTATTCACCAAAAATTATTTTCTTCTTATTGAACCACATTTTACTCCTTGATATTAACTGTGTGTCTAATATTTTCTAAATTAAACTCACATAAGCGGTAAAATTAGGTTTTATGTGAATTTACAAATTCTCCTAGGAGGTGGGTAAAAGACGGTGAAAAGTTCAATAAAATTTTTATATATCTAAAATTATTATAAACTGAATCTAATGAATTAAATTGAACTTATATAGGTATTATGTATCTATTTTGACCTAAAATAAATTAAAATAAAATAAATAATTATTTAACTAAAAATTCGGTTTTAAACTATAACTCAGTTTTTTTCACTATTCATCAAAAATTAAAAGTTTTCATAAAAATACCAAAAATTTACCCTAGGATAATTTCGATATTACAAATCTTAAAATGATGTCTATTTTACCAAATTCAAAACATAGAAGTTTCATTTATTAATTTAAATTAATTCCAGTTGTCAAAAGAAAAAGCGTGTTTTTAAGAAACAATAACTATCAAAAGATTGACACTTGTTTATGTCCAATTTCAAAGTGAAATTACTTCCAATGGACAACATTAGATTAAATGGTAAAAATATAATCTAATTATACTTACAAACCATTCATATGTATAGTTTAACACTATTAATTATTTTTATTAGAAAATTTGTTTTCAGTTAAAATATAGTATTTTTCACTATTCGCCCAAATATGAAAGTTATCAAAAAAACACCAAAAATTTATTGAAACTAAATTATTATATCCCGGTTATAATGAAGAAGTTTATTTTTTCAAATTTAATATATAAAAGTTTAAAATATTGGATTTAAAAAGGGTTCTCCATTAAAAGGCGGTAAAATTGCATTTTTTGAAAAATGCTTCTTTTATATGAAAAAAATGTATTTGTTCTTACATTATGTCTAAGAAACTCAAAATATGGATTCTAAAATTATAAGGATTATATAAAGTTCAAAATTCTGTTAATATTATTCATAACCGCTTTTGAACGGCTAGTTTGGTAATTCGTGGTGTGATTGAACTCAATGTTGCGTGTAGTGCAACTTATTGAATTACTTTGAAAATATAACGTACTATGAAATCTTGGGGTGTTACATACAAATACTTCTTTAGCCGATACGCTTTGTTCTCATCTTCATGAATGAGAAAACCATATGGCTGATCAATATACACTTCTTCTTCTAGAACCCCATTCAAAAATGATGACTTGACATCCATCTGGAACACTTTGAACTTCTGTTGCACTGCAATGGACAAGAATAATCTGATTGTTTCCAGCCTTTCCACAGGTGAAAATATCTCATCAACATCAATACCCTCTATCTAGGAGTATCCTTTACACACGATATGTGATTTTTTTCGAATCACAACACCATCTTCATTCATTTTGTTGCAAAAGATCCATTTTTTCCCGATGACATTATTATCTCCCGGCCTCAAAACAATCTCCAAAGTCTAATTCTTCTCAATATAGTCTAGTTATTCATTCATCACCTGAACCCAGTTTTCATCTTCAGATGTATCAGCAAAACAATTAGGTTCCACTTGAGATAAAATAGATGTCTACTGCAGTGACTTCATTCTTCTTATCTGAACTGGTGCTTTCTGATCATCAATGATATTCTACCTATTAATTTAGGCTCATCTCTGGCTTCTTTGCAGATACATACTTGACTTCTTCTTGTTCATCATCAGTATCTTCTTCTGAGTCAGCATTTGCTACTTCTATTCCCCCTATGTTACTTTTCCCTTCATCACTTTCATCAAGAAATTGTTCACTGTACTGTTGAGTATTCTGTTTATTTTCTACGATAGTGACATCATTTCTCTCAACTACTTTTATCATCTCCTTATTGAAAAATTGTTGATATTATCTCATAGCTTCTTGGTATCCTGAAAATATTCAGCTGATACCATAATGTTAGAACAAAATAGATGAGAATGAAATACATGAATGTTGCTTCTTTTCCCACAATATGTCTTCTCTTGATGGACAACTAAAACCTAAACTGGGTCATCCAATTATTTCTTTCATAACTCTTGCATCTAATTATGATATTGAATGCTCCCCCTATGTTATTCAACACTTTCTGTTGTTAGGCCCACTGTTTATACCCACAAACATTCTTCTTCTCCTGTATCATTTCTTCACATGTGACTATGGGTTTGAGAAACTTCTCCAGATCAATTATATCAATGAGATCTTCATTGGGTGAATTCAGCTCTTAAAAATGACCCATCAACAAAACCTCTAATTCTACTGAGTTGGAACTCGATGTAGGAAATAAGAGATAGAGTTAATAACACCATCACTATCCATTGTACACAATTACTTACTTTTATATTCAATTCTGATAACTGATTTGAATCATTTGGCATTCTGGAGAACATCACTTCACCGCTTTGCATCTCTTAATGACACTTCCCCTTAGATTGTATCTCCCCATGAACCTAAAACACTAGAACATAAATTAACAGCATTTAAATGCATAGGGATAGGGAAATTTCTAGAATCCTCAAGAAGAGGATTGTGGTTGATCCTGATGGTCAACCCTTTGATTCTTTCTTGCAAAGAATCGCACTCTTTTCTTGCTTGGTCTAACTACCTAGCCAATTTCAACTATTCTGGCCATATGACCAGGAATTCTTTACCCCCATTCTAAGTCTTCTTCTGATATTTAGATTCTAGATGATTGTCCTTTTCACAATTTTGTAATTAATACCATTAGTATATATTTCCTTCCTTGATGCTCCACCAATATGCCATTTTTCACGACTCTTTCTTTGAGAAGGAATCTTTCCACTAGTTATCTACTCTTTCTTCTTCCTCCATTGGATTATTCTTTCTCTTGCCTTCACTTATCAGTATGTGAAATGACATGTGAATCTTCCAGGATATTCTTTAGTCGTATTTATTTTATCAATTTTTATATTCACGCCACCTTTTCTTGTTGGGGTTGAGTCTTCCACTGACTTTACATTCTTCTTAATTATACTGGGGGAATATCCTCCCTTTCTCTTCTAGGATTTTCCAAATCCATTCTAGGGATTTTTTTGTGAGTTTAACAGAGGAGGTGATTAATACACCTTTTGTTGAGCTCCTTGTGATTCCACTGAGACTCTAAACATATTTTTCATCTTACTATGTTGTCTTCCAGTATATACTTCTTTATTGTACATTTCATGTGTTGAGTATATCCTTTTGGATTCCTTTTCATTTCCTTCATTATTCTTGCTACAATGTCTTGCAAAATGTCCATGATCAGAACATATAAAATATCTTCCATTAAAGGCATACCTCATATCATCATTTCTCAATTGAGATGTTGATGCAGCTTGAGTTCTTCTTCTGACATTGATCTCCTGAGATTCCTAACACATACTCATGGTGTGCCCCATTCTTCTACAATAGAAGCACTTCATGGATAATTTCTTCTGAGAGACTCTTCTTTCATATTTCTCATGAATCTTCTTCTTATTCTCATATTTAGAAAAATTTCAATATTCACAGCATGAAATATATTTCAAAGACTCTAAATAAAAGCTTGATGTGTGGATATGAATCCCACAGAAATAGAACATGTTGTCACTAATTCTTGTAAATTTCCACTTAGGTCTATTTCCAACACCTAAAGAATTTTCTCTATTTTTAGAACTGTTCATAGCACTCTTTATGTCATGCACAGAAATGGATTCATCTAATCCAATACTAGTTTTTTTCAAACTATATGGTATTTGAGATTAGAAAATATTATGTTTTTTCTCTTCAGAAATATCATATTTGTTTTTCATTTTATCATCACTTGTCGAAGGATAATCAAATAGTAAGTGCAAGGCATCCTTCATTTTAGGCTTTCCTTTGGTATTGAATTTCTCCACTTCTTTCTTCACTAACTCTATATCTTCTTCCAACTTTTTAATCTTCATATCCCTTGATTCAAGTTGAGCATTGAGTTCTCTCTCAAGATTATTCTTTCTACTCATCAATCCTCTAACTCATGTGTGAGCTTATCCACCATGTTACATTGCTCATTTAATTTTAATTTTTTTTGAGAAATCGAATCATCATAGCATGCGTTATACTATTTTAGTCTTTGATTCTCCTGAACTAGTTTAGTTAGCTGTGCAGCATGATCATCATTTTTTGCTTTAAAATTATGAATGTTATTTGAGTTCAAATTATTTCCCTTATCATTATCTTTTTATTTCTCTCTCTTTGAATACATATCTTATAATTCTTCAATTTGGGAATCATTCTTCTCTCTTAGGTCAGTATCCACATCAATAAGCCTTTGATTTAAGCCTCTTAGCTTATTGACCTCAATTTCTTGTACTTGGAACCAGATACCTTTAGATTTAACTTCTTCATCCAGTTTTTGATCCAATTCCTTTGTCATGTTGACATCATCTACTGGTGGTCGTTCTGAAACTTCTTCATCATCATTAGTGTCAGCATCACTTTTAATTTAAAGTACTTCACTTGTTCCTAAATCATTATTGAGTGAATCTATCTTTTACCTGTCTGATTCATCCAAGCCTTCCTTCAGAAATATGTTTGATTCCTTTAGTTGCATCACACTTTTTCTATAAACACTTCCACACTAAGGAATACCATCTGACTTTTGATTCTTCTTTGATGTTTTTTCCTTTACCATGGAACATCAAGATATGAGCAGACTGAATCTTTAACCACAAAAATTGACTAAACCAAGTCATAGAAAAAAAATCTGGTAAAATTAACATATCCTCTATTACTGATTTTGAGGGCCAAAAGGGGCCTAGATACCCTGAGATGGGGGTGAATTAGGGTATAGATATTCTTTTCCAACTTATTCTTCCTATCCCACTAGATCTTGACCTCTTTGTTATAAGGGTCACTTTGTTTGCACATAAGTTTTTATGAAGACAATATTCTTTTCTTCTTTATTTGGTGATGATTCTTTAAATTCAATGCAGAGAAGCAAGTAGGCAAACACATATATTTTTACTTGGTTCACCCTCACTGGGCTACGTCCAAGGAGTATACAACGGCGATGTTCTGAAGTACCAAATCAACTAAAGCTCACTACCAATTTACAATATTTAGGCTAGATCACTTCTATGCCTAGGATCACTTCCTTTACAAAGTTTAGGGTTAGCTCACTACTTTCCCAAGGATCACTCCCTATGTGTCTCTCTATAGATCACTATAGGCGGAGAGGATCACCTTCTTCCTCTTCCTTTTCTCACTGATCTGGAAAGTATCCATTCACAGTTTATATAGTTGTATGTCCCTTTATTATCTATAATTAGTGCATCCTCCACTATATTTAGATGCTTTGTTGAAGTCCAATTTTCATCCACTGATGAATACCCCTTTTAATGCAGGTGTACTAGGAAATATTTTAACTTTTGTGCAACCCAAGAATGATCGGCGCGCTTCTCCAAGCCGGGCATGCAAGTGTTCCACAACCACTTTCATGACACACCCTTCTCAAACTCAAAACTTATGAGACTCACACTCTTTTATTCCCAAACCAATATTGGCGTGCAACTATCAATTGGGGCACAACTTCTGAATATCTTTATACTTGCGCGCTCAAACCACCACTTGCGCTCCCAAACCAACTGCGCGACTGGATCTTGAAAACTCTCTAAGTGTTGAGCTTCATCCTAAATGAGAAGGGTTTTCCCTCTATTTATAGACATTTTTGTCACCCTAAGTGCCGCAAGCAAGTTTCCTCCCAGCGCACAAGTCCAGCCGCCTAAGTCTTGATCGCCCTAGTCACCTTCGCACCCAAACCAAAACTTGGGTGCCACTATTTCCTTTTCCATATTTTGATGTTCTAATCTTAATAAACATATGGCGTATTACTTTACAAGCCTCCAAGAAACTGGTGCACAAGTCCATTTTCCAGAAACATGTTTCCCCATTTCCCGATTTTGAGGCCCACAAATTTTGCAAACACTGAAAAATGGCACCACCTTATATCTGTTCTTTTTGTACCACCTCTAGATCTTCTATTCTTTTTTAATGGTTCTTTGTAAACATGGATTGTTAATAACATCTCTAGAACTTTCCAATTCACCATGAATATCTGCTTCGTCAGCAAACACAACCAACCCAAAAATGATGCAATGTTACCTTGAGGAATTTTTTCCCAACAACCCTGTTAGAAGAGGTTATACTAAAACAGGTAAGAAAGCATAAACCTACATGGGTCAGAATATATCATCATAAGTATAATATAATCACTAACTAAACATCAGGCTACCAGGACCTGATTATTACTAAGCATCCAAATAGGGGAGAGCTTATTTAAAGGTTAAAAACCTAATGTAAAGAATAAAGGGATTAAACTTAGTGGTATCCACATACGATAATACCCCCTCAAGGTTTAACTTAATAGACAACCACTTGTCTATGTGAGTTATTTTTTTATCAACAAAAGGTTATACCCAGTTCAACTGGACCAAATGAACAACACTCACTGTGCTTAGAAACTCGACTCAGTGATCTACCAATTTCTAATCTCCAAGGGAACTACTAAATTACTAACCCTTAATTTTAACAGAAGGCATCAACTTTATAAACTAGAGTCTGCCTAAAAGGTTACTAGGCTTGACCACCTATCCTTTAGGTTTAAGTAGAAATGGGACATAAGGTAACTAAGACCTATGGGAAACATTCATGTTCTCACTTAAAGTAATTATAAAGTTATCCCCTACACGAGGGTTCAATCTATAACACCTATAAAGGTTCATTTTAAGGCATTTAATAGATTCTCATTCATTATGAAATTTGATGCAACTCATATGAAAGGTATTTAAAGTACCAATCTTTAAGACCAACTATACTAAGTACTTTATTTAACTGATTTCATAAGGCATTAGGTTAATATCTCATAATTTTCTTTTTAACCCATCATTTAATCTACCCATAAGGTTTTCACAACTGATCTTGATTAATGAAAATGTCAATTTACAATCTATAGAGGAAAACACTCTTTAGTTTGTAATTGTAATTTTAATTAACTGATGCCTCATAATAATGAATATCAAAACTAGATAATGTATTTTTTATCAATTAAGTGGACTAGTCAAGATGCCACCATGCGTTTATATGTAATACCATATAAGTGGTTGTGGACACTTTAAATAACCATCCCATTAGCATAAGCATACCCCCAAGGGGTTAAGTACTATGGAATATAAAGATTTATGTGACCCATGATGGTCCCAACTTGTCAACCATTTCCCAATTTATGGAGTCGACACTCTATAAATTACAATTGGAATCCCATTTAAATTAAACCCATAATAGTTATTTCATTCAAGATTTAACAAGACCTTCATGGGTTTATATCATAAACAGCATTCCCTAACTAACCTACTTGGGCCCAATTGTGCATTTAGGGATTCAGTCATACAAGTCATCATTCCCAAGTAATAGAGGTGTTAGCCTTCATAAAGGCAACCTTTTCTTGTATAAATTACAATTCAGCATATATATATATATAAGCATCATGGTTCAGTTAGATGAATTACCATTCCCAAATTATACTGGTACTTGTCTTTATAAGTTTCAATTGGAATTCATGTAACTACAACCAAGTTTTTTTATCTATGGTCTTAGAATATAACAAGTTCATATGTTATGGTTCAATTATATGGGTCATCATTGTCCAATTTATAAAGGCCCACACACTTTATAAATTGAACAATTGGATCCCATTTAATTGAAACCAGAGATGTTTCAACCCATGCATCTAATGGTTCATGGATCAAACATGTCACAATTGGTTAATTAAGGTTTCATCATCAAGCTATATGGGAAAATACTATTTTGGTTTATGTATAAACTTTAAGAACCAATTGATCTTATCATTATATTATATAGAATGTTATCACATAAGAAAGGAATGCAAGGCATGTAGAAAGAAACCAGAGAAGAATTTTATATAGAAAAACATACTGAATAATCACACAATCATGTTATAGGACTAAGCATACTAATAAATCAAACAAGGCACATCTATCAAGTATTAAGCAGTTAAGAAACGAAACCTACATGGCATGGCATATGCATGGCATATCAATCTCTATGTGCCTATAATGATGCATGTAAAAAATCTTTTTTCCCATATCAGGCCAAGGGTGGGAATCCATAATTCAGTAAATCAATAACCAGCAGAAGTACAATAATCACCTGAGTTGAAATAATAATCAACACTAATATAGAACATCATAAACACTATTCCCATCCCTCGCGACTTGGCCTTTCCCTCATGTGTGGGTTGTCCGGACCCAGAAACAAGTTATTTACCAAGTTCGGACACATTACTAGTCTCTTTTCTACCATCCTAAAAAAGTAAAACAAAAGAAAAAGAAAACTATGATACCACTTTATAACATCCCAACCCATAATCCACTAAAATGGTTCCCCGAGCTGATTTGTTATGTGACCTCAAGCGCATCTCCCCATACATCAGAGGCTGCTGAATAGCAGCGAAGGTCCAATGATGGTACAATGTGGAGACTATACCTTCATGATTAGAGTAGCATAGTGGTACATAATAAATAAATCAATAGTGGTAATAGTATAAAAGAAATGCAGTGGGAAACTATAACCTAGCAATGCCAAATATAATACAACCATGCATGAACATGCTATAATATAAATATAGATAGACAGGCATACAATAAATACATACAATAGGGATACAATGAAAAGAGAATAATAAATAAATAAAAGGCTCCAACTTCGGAAGGTAGCTCAAGTACATGCTCAGCCAATACTCCTGATCTTCCCTATCCAGACCTAGTCCATAATGAAAACAACACAAAGCACAATCTAGAGACCTAAACCTGTAGCCATGAGGTATGTTCAGGTACCCTAATGAAATGGTGGCCCAAACAGGGTGTGATATATACTTAGTAGGTCACCACCAACGGTGTCTAATGTAATGTAGTCCATGAATATAAAATAAAGTAGTGTGCAGTTATATCAAGTTAAGCAATGCAATAAATGTAAAATAAAATCTATCAACTCAGGTTCCTCAAGGACACCTAGCTGACCATACCTTCTTCTCCCTAAGCTGAAATATCCCTGAACATGTTTCGTCATGTATATACATAAATATGATTCAGTAGGTACATGTTCACATATATACATGCATTAGCGAGGACTCGTGGCTTAGTGCCCAAGCATACACATAATAATAATAATAATATAATAAGTTTCCCATTTAAATAAGGGACGACATGCCCAACGATCTCAGATAAATGATAATCAGGGACACCATGTTCATGAATCATAATTAAGGGATGTCATGCTCGAATATCATAATGTAATGTACGTCATGCCCAGTGAAGCCATGCCCGAGTATCATGATGCAAGGGATGTTATGTCCAGGGATGTCATTCCCATTAATCATAATGTAAGAGACATCATGCCCAAGGACACCATGATCAAGTCTAATAATGTAAGGGACGTTATGCCCATTAAACATAATTTAAGGGAAACCATGTCTAGGGATTTCATTCCCATGAATCATAATATAATAATACAAATAGACCATGTTAGTAAGCATGTCATTTTACTATTCAAGTGTAAATAATAAAGAGGTCATGCCCATGAGCATGTCATATTACAATTCAAGTTTACAGTTTGGGCCATTCCATTTAAGTAGTTAAGAAGGTCATGGGAAGTTCCATTCCATTTACATATTTCCTTTAATTCAACTAGCCATGTCAATTAAAAAAAGGGGTTAACTCAATAATAAGAAGGAAGCAATCAAGGGCCAAGAGGTTTAACCAAACCTTTCAACATTTTAATATATATATTACAAGGATTCAATTAAGAGTCAAGAATTATCTTTAATATCATGTCACGTCAAAGTGTAACTCCTTTCCCTGTCAAATACATGTCTTAAACAATTCATTAACTTTTTCTGAATGCTTCATTAGCAAATTCCAAGTCCAACACAACCAAAGGGTGATTTAACATAAACTGAAACAATAAACTATTAACATTAAATCAAACCCACCTTAAATGGTGGTTCGAATTGGGGCTACAACCTCTATCTATACAATTGTTCTAAGAAGGGATCTAATACATGGTCTATACACTTCATTTTAAATCATTTCATAATTTATGAGCAACGCACAGAAAGTCCGACGTGTGGCGCAACGACAATATTGTATTAACGACGCAACTTTAAGGGAAAGACATATAGACCGCCTACCTCTTTCTTAGAACGGTCCACTCATCCAATATTGATCTTTGATTCGCACCAAGATGAGAGAAATTGGAAGATTAAACAAACAACTTGAAAAATAGAGCAAATTAGCTCACACGAAGATAGCACCAAAAGTGAGAAGAGAAATTGAAATAAGATGCATGATGTCACGAACCGAATCTGGTCACCACCAAACCCGGACCCAAACCCAGCCCGTGACAAGGCCCAAAGGGATTTCCTGATCCCCACGGGTTGGAGAAAGTGCCCAGGTATCATATAATGATAATTGGAAACGATTTACCTGATTTTATAAACATTAAACAACAAACAAACTCAATAAAACAAATATGGATTTTTCAAATAAAACTGTCTTTTACAAAATTTCAGAACTAAATTACATAAGTTAAAACTATGTTTAAAGACCACTACAAAGTTACAAAACCAAATAAGGACGGCCCAAGAACCTCCACATGGCAAGAGGCACCTCCCTTAATCCATCCCCAAAAGACTTCACAACCATGGACCTGTTAGAAACCTGAACCACTAGCACTAAAAACTATACCCAACCTGCGACAACAAAAATAACCAAGTATACTTACACACAAGGGTGTAAGTAGGGTGTGATCCAATTCTTAGTAGGATACCACCACTAAGATATTCCATGTGATAAACATCTAAAGACGAAAAGTATGCAAGTTTTCGAAAACATGAAATGCTAGTTACAATTTCTAAAAGATGCAACATTAAATAAAAACAGTTTTCAAGTGGGATAATTTAAAGAATAAACACTTTTAAAATGAATAGCAAAGCTACTGAATTTCCCAGACACTCATACCGTATGCCGACGGTAAGCACAAAATATCTAGTGAGCACAAGCAATGGGAAATAACCCCTAGACACTAGCTAGTTGTGGGTCCCAGGTACCTCGTATCTCGGTGAGAGTAACCATCACAAATATCTATTATCATGCACGAGCCACTAGTAGGGAACATACCCATAACATAGTGGTCCCCAATCATCATCATCATCATATTTTAGTTAGAGTTGTAAGCGTCAATCTTTCTAAGTGAAACTGATGCCAAACCCCACGGATTCACTAGCATACTAGTACACGTCCACCCACCTAGATACCCGGGTTTTCCCTTTGTGCTCAAACAAGTTCAACAAGTCAATGAATATACTTTTTACATGAAAATATCATTTCCAAATCATAAATTTACCAAACAGACCACATGTATACAACAAAAGTCACAAAATTCCACTTTTCATTCAAAATGATTTTGAAATCCGACTCACACCAAAATAGCCCACAACACTTTTCACATTTCTTTAACACTTCCACAAATCCATTAAACAATTTTATAAAACCATTCCAATATATTAAAACTCTCATAATAGACCACTCAATGGTTATATAATACCCTTTTTACCTTCAAAATCATTTTATCATCAAACTTACACGAAACAGCCCACAAACAAGTTTCGCTCCAACATCACAATTTAATAAAACATTTCAGAATTTTAAAAAACATTATAAAAATGTTTGACATCTTAAAACATCAATTCACCTTTAAAAACACCATAATAGGTGAACACACATACCAAACAGTACATATGAACCCTTTTCCCACTTTGTTTAACCAACTAAAACATTTATAATTTTCATAAAAAAACCCCAAGTGTTGTAAATATGTCTTGCACACAAAACTCATTTCAAACCCCCAATTTAAGACCAAAAACCATACCAATTCCTATCCAAAACATAATTGGAATACATAGAGACATTTATAAAACCATTTTCAAGTTTTATAAAATCACCTTGAATAATACTACAAATGATCCAAATGAAAACACATATTTTCATAAAATACTCTCAAGAAGTATAACAATGTTTTACACATAAAACCTATTCAAAAACCCTATTTTTAAGCCCACATGACACTAATACATTACCAAACCAGAATTGTAAGGCCAAAAAATATTTAGTAAACCAATTCCATATGTTATAAAATACACCCAAATAATACCCCATGAGTTACACACAAAAACACCCAATTTCAAGTTAAAATGCAACTATAAAATTAAACACTTATCCAAATTAATCATAAACAGTTTTCACACTACACCTAACATATGAGGAATATGAAAATTGAATAAATACAGCAAGCTAACTCATCAATAATTGTTTACACATGGAACCACCTACCAAAAGTGTCGAATCCCTCAAAACTTGGTGCGAAACATCAACTGCACCACCGCCGCACCACAAGGAAGATAAATCCAGCCCTAGAACACAATATTTGACCAAAAATAAACCAAATCAAACCCTAGGTTCGAACCCTAACTTATGGACATTCTATAAATTCATGAAATAGGGTGGAAACCCTAAGGAGAAGGGAGGAATTGGAGAGAGAAACACTTACCAAAAATAATCTTGAAGGAAACGACCCAAAATCCACCAGTATCTGAATTTTAAGACATCCAACCATTAATGGGATGTTCTCAAAAGGATTAAGATATCATTTAGGAACTGGAATGGGGGGTAATAGTAAAAATAGAGGGAGTTATGAAAGGATCAATTTACCTCTACAAATCTGGGCGATTTTTGAAATCCAGATACGTTTCGACCACTTTCGCGACTCTATTGAGCTCCAAATTGTGGGAGGAGGGAATGGGGGCGCGGATTAGGTAAGTGGACTCAAGTGAGAGTTGGAATCACAAAAAAAACTCAAATATTTAAGGATATATTAAATAATTAAAATTTATTTTTAATGTAGAAAATGGGCTTTCGGGTAGGCCCAATCCCTTAAATAAAAACCCATATCCACCATGATTATGGATTCCTAAATGGTCCAAATTAATATGGTGTTGTTAATAGGTCAGGGGATGACAATTATGAATTGGAATGGATAAAAATTGTTTAAAAATGAAGGAGTTTTAAAGGAATAAAAATTTAATTTTAAATCTGGAATTGGGCTCACGGTTTGGCCCAATTCATGAAAACTCACTTATTCCTCCATAAATGCTTGGAAAACCCTCAAAACAAAGAATGAATGAAATTAAATGGAATTTAAATTTAAGATAATTCATTTGTGTGAAAATTATACCCACCATGAAAACTTTTCGCCCTGAAAAGTGACATCAAGGTCAAAGTAACAACCAAACCCAAATGAGAAACCAAGAGGTACTCCCTTGTCAGGTTTCACCCCCAAAGGCCAAAACACCTCCAGTGATCAATTAATTAATTATTACTCTCACAACCAAAACATACACCACAATCCTGAAATAATCAATCACATTCATACTTTATCCCAAAATAAAACTCCTTAAACATTATCCAAAAAAGACGCAATCAATTCACCGAAACGAACAACAACATCGAACAAGGTTACACTTACCTTGCTATAAATAAACCATTGGGCACTATCCAATCTCAACGTTTACCCAATGAAGATGTAGATAGCTTGATAGCTCTGAAGAAGAATACCTACCACCAAGCCAATTCCATGGATAAGTCTGATTTACTGGTACGAGGGAACAAAAATAGGCTCCCCACCATAGGAGACAACGTATATTTTTTTCCCGAGACAGAATCAGAACACTAACAGGGAGAGGCCTGAATGGACTCCCTTGTACAAAGGGTATACTTCCATCAGAAATTTACAAAATAACTTATATAATACTTATATTGGGTCTCCCCTCCATAGGAACCAACCATCTTAACCAACCAACATGGGCCGGTATAGAAAGACCCCAAAATTTAAAGAGTTGGGACGACCAAAAAGTTAGTCTGCACGGTTTGGGAAACCATGCACTAACAGTGGGGATCCTTCTACCTACATGGTTTTCTGGGGTATGGTCACTACTAACCAAGCACAAACCATGTTCTCAACCTGTCTATCCAAACTTCAAACCTTTCTCCAAAGACTCAATGGAAACCAAAGGGGGAGGGAATAACATTGGGTGATGACATGGGTACAAGGCCCACCAACTATTTCCACCGAACAGGAACAACAGAAGAAAGATGATGACACCATAGGTTTAAACTCTTCCTATCATTCATACTGAGGATAGGACTTTTTACAAGGGTTTAAATGAACTTGTGATTTCCCCTGACTACGAGCCAGCTTCTCTCCGAGATCTATGGCTGGAGCTCAAACGATTGAAGCGTCTTTGGCCTCGCAGTTAGGCTTTGGAAACCCCCTGAACGAGAATTATTTATTCGGTGAAACCAAAAACTAAACTGCAATCCCTGATAAGTTTTCCAAGATATAACACATTCCAAACATACTTTACCCTAATCTGATATTTCACTGAAACAAGGGTTTAGAAGATGCACACACATCACACCTTGTTTGTTTGGACAACAGAAGTAAAGAACACCTATACTCACCTTCCTCTAAAATGGAATATTTTTAAGTTTTTTCAAAGGATACATTCTCCCAACATAATAGAGACTCTCAAATAATTTTCTAACTTTCACCTTTACGGTCAATCGAGCACATGACATCATAAGTCATCACTGAACATGACCATTGCGACTGATATAAACAGTGCATGGAGAGGGACCTTATACAACATCCCCAAACAACACAAAATTATAGAAAGTGGCCACAGTATCCCATCGTGACCATATTTCCCACACTGGTGGTTTAACATCAACTCATGCTTCAAAGAAATTGTGAAGAACCCAGAGGCCCTCTTAGACACCATCGAGACACTCATCCACACTAACAACCCTAGACCACTTCCAACTTCGACAAATTAGGAAACTTAAGAAACTAAGGTCTCTTTAAACATTACACGAGCACTCTCCCTCTATAAAAGGATCTAAAAATAAAATAAAGGAATAGGTGTAGACTCAATCAACAATTATCGATAAAAGATTCCTTATATTGATCAACTGGAGGATTTTTCCAATGGCGAAACAATCCGGGTTGCACTTCAGTTATGCATTAAACCTTAATGGGGGCGTACCTTATCCAATGAGAGAACCCAAGGACCCAACCAAGCTGGTCCATTGGTCAAAACAAGCCATAAAACAGATCCAAACACATGAAGGGAACCACCATAAAGGTGTCCTGAAACATATCTCAAAGGAGACTACTAACTGGTCCCTCTACCAAGCTTACCAACCAAACATAAACCAAAAACACATTTCAAACAGGAGGGGTTCTTGGACTCAAAACATCCCACAACATCAACATTTTCCAAAAACACATAATATAAGCCAGCCCAAATAATTCATCAAGACATCATGTTTTTATTTAAAAACATTTCTTGAAAACAAATGGTTCAGCGGTTAGCGTATCCGCCAATGGTACCCCATAGGCCTTACACATGCATGTTTTTGTGCCACACTGGGCACCCTCCTCATATCCATCCCAACACTCATCCAGTCATGCCATAAACTATCCATCATCCCATATAACCCCATGCATGTGTTTTCTTATGGAAATACCAGAGGTTAAAAAAATCTTTCCACTTTTCAAAACCAAAATGGTAAACCAACACATCCTTTTTCTCAAAACCACTAACCACGAGATCAAAATACCAACTCACATCTTAAAAAAACTTTTCATAAAGACACAACCATTTTGAAAAGAACTCACTTTAAAGATATTCACATCAATTTCAAAACATCTCATCCCATTAAAACACCCTTTGATTGTTTAGAAAACTCTATTGGAAACACTTTCCAAAACCAACATCAATATAGTTCCTGCTTTGAAAATAGGTTTAAGCGCACTATTTTCCATTTCAAAAAAAATCTGAAAATTTAGTTCCACCATTTCATTAACCAAACCATTCCTTAATTATTTGAAAATCATTTCACAAAAACTTTACGCTTCTTAAAACCAAGTCACTTTAAAACCAAAGTTCCAAGATTTCAAAACTAAAGAAAACAAGACAATGCGAGAGGAAACTAGTTTCAGTTGGTGACTTGAACATATGGTTGGCTACCATATTCCAATCACTTTACTGTCACAGAGAGTGTTCTAGGGGAGATCCCTGACTCCGCATGGCTTTTCAGGCTCTGCGAGCTCACTGAGACCATTAACCCAACTCTCTTTTCATTTCCCCTAACCATCATCAAACCAAGAAAACCAAAGGACATAGATAAATCCTTAATTCCCCCTAGAAACTTGAATCCTTCCATGAGGTGTGGTGATCAGGCACACTACCCATAACTAGAATACCAAGTCCCTACAATCATAACTCCATACTATCCTGACTCTTCCCCAAATAACATGACCCAAAGAGTTAACCTGAACCTCCCTCTCATACCATTTTGTCACGAACCGAATCTGGTCGCCACCAAACCCGGCCCCAAACCCAGCCCGTGATAAGGCCCGAAGGGCGTTCCCGATCATCACGAGCTAGCACAAGTGCTCGGGTATCATATAATGAGAATTGGGAATGATTTACCCGATTTTATAAACATTAAACAAAAAACAAACTCAATAAAACAAATATGGATTTTTCAACTAAAACCGTCTTTTACAAAATTTCAGAACTGAATTACATAAGTTAAAACTATTTTTAAAGACCATTACAAAGTTAAAAAACCAAATAAGTACATCCCAAGAACCTCCACATGTCAAGAGGCACCTCCCTTAAGCCATCCCCATAAGACTTCACCACCAAGGACCAACTAGAAACCCGAACTACTAGCACTAAAAACTGTATCCAACCTGCGACAACAAAAATAACCAAGTCTACTTACACCCAAGGGTGTAAGTAGGGTGTGATCCAATGCTCAGTAGGATACCACCACTAATATATTCCATGTGATAAACATCTAAAGATGAAAAGCATGCAAGTTTTCAAAAACATAAAATGCTAGTTACAATTTCTAAAAGATGAAACATTAAATAAAAACAGTTTTCAGGTGGGATAATTTAAAGAATAAACACTTTTAAAATGAATACCAAATCTACTGAATTTTCTAGACACTCATACCGTATGCCGACAGTAATCACAAAAAATCTAGTGAGCACAAGCAATGGGAAATAACCCCTAGACACTAGCTAGTTGTGGGTCCCAGGTACCTCGTATCTCGGTGAGAGTAACCATCACAAATATCTATTCTAATGCACGAGCCACTAGTAGGTAACATACCCATAAACTAGTGTTCCCCAATCATCATTGTTTAGTTAGAGTTGTAAGTGTCAATCTTGCTAAGTGAAATTGAGGCCAAACCCCACGGATTCACTAGCATACTAGTACACGTCCACCCACCAAGATACTCGGGTTTTCCCTTTGTGATCAAACAAGTTCAACAAGTCAATGAATATACTTTTCACATGAAAATATCATTTCCATATCATAAATTTACCAAACATCCCACATGTATACAACAAAAGTCACAAAATTCCACTTTTCATTCAAAATGATTTTGAAATCCAACTCACACCAAAATAGCCCACAACACTTTTCATATTTCTTTAACACTTCCAAAAATCCATTAAACAATTTTATAAAACCATTACAATATATTAAAACTCTCATAACAGCTCACTCAATGGTTACATAATACCCTTTTTACCTTCAAAATCATTTTATCATCAAACTTACACGAAACAACCTACAAACAAGTTTCGCTCCAACATCACAATTTAATAAAACATTTCAAAAATTTACAAAACATTCTAAAAATGTTTTACATCTTAAAACATCACTTCACCTTTCAAAACAACATAATAGGTGAACACAAATACCAAACAGTACATATGCACCCTTTTCCCACTTTGTTTAACCAACTAAAACATTTACAATTTTCATAAAAAGAACCCAAGTGTTGTAAATATGTCTTACACACAAAACTCATTTCAAAACCCCAATTTAAGACCAAAAACATACCAATTCCAATCTAAAACAAAATTTGAAGCCCTAGAGACATTTATAATACCACTTTCAAGTTTTATAAAATCACCTTGAATAATACTACAAATGATCCAAATGAACACACATTTTTATAAAATACTCTCGAGAAGTATAACAATGTTTTACACATAAAACCTATTCAAAAACCCTCTTTTTAGGCCCACATGACACTAATACGTTACCAAACCAGAATTGGCAGGCCAAAAAATATTTAGTAAACCAATTCCATATGTTATAAAATGCACCCAAATAATACCCCATGAGTTACACACGAAAACACCCAATTTCAAGTTAAAATGCATCTATAAAATTAAACACTTATCCAAATTAATCATAAACAGTTTTTTCACCACACCTAACATATTAGGAATATGAAAAATGAATAAATACAGAAATATAACTCATCAATAATTGTTTACACATGGAACTACCTACCGAAAGTGTCGAATCCCTCAAAACTTGGTGCGAAACATCAACTGCACCACCGCCGCACCACAAGGAAGATAAATCCAGCCCTAGAACACAATATTTGACCAAAAATACACCTAATAAAACCCTAGGTTCGAACCATAACTTCTATAAAATCTATAAATTCATGAAATAGGGTGGAAACCCTAAGGAGAAGGGAGGAATTAGAGAGAGAAACACTTACCTAAAACAATCTTGAAGGAAACGACCCAAAATCCACCAGTATCTGGATTTTAAAACATCCAACCATTCATGGGAGGTTCGAACAAGGATTAAGATATCATGTAGGAACTGGAATGGGGGAAAAGACTAAAAATAGAGGGAGTTATGAAAGGATCAATTTACCTCTCCAAATCTGGGAGATTTCTGAAATCCAGATAAGTTTAGACCACTTTTGCGACTCTATTGAGCTCCAAATTGTGGGAGCAGAGAATGGGGGCGTGCCTTAGGTAAGTGGTCTTGGGTGAGAGTTGGAATCACTGAAAAAACGCAAATATTGAAGGTGATATTAAATAATTAAAATTTATTTTTAATGCAGAAAATGGGCTTTCGGGCAGGGCCAATCCCTTAAATAAAAACCCATATCCACCATGATTATGGATTCCTAAATGGTCCAAATTAATATGGTGGTGTTAATAGGTCGGGGGATGACAATTAAAAATTATAATGGATGAAAATTTTTTAAAAATGAAGGAGTTATAAAGGAATAAAAATTTAATTTTAAATCTGGAATTGGGCTCACGGTTTGGCTCAATTCATGAAAACTCACCCATTCCTCCATAAAAGCTTGGGAAACCCTCAAAATAAAGAATGAATGGAAATTAAATGGAATTTAACTTTAAAATAAGTCATTTATGTGAAACATGAGGAGTCTTAGACTTATCGATATGCTTCCAACGCACCTGAAGATGTATGATACATATAGCGACCCGAGCCTTTTACATATAACATTTCATTATTTTAAGCATAATTAATCATCAGAGTACAAGCTAAGGATTATTAAGTATAGTGTCTTGGAAGACTATATACATATAACATAAAACATGGGACTAAAAAAACTTCTTTATTTAATCTCTATAAAAATATTATAACTTCCTTTGAGCTCTTACAACTGCATAGGGTACCCTGGGGAACACATGAACAAAGGGATGAGCTAAAAATGCCCAGTAGGGAAATGAACATAAGGATGCATCTCAAGCACATGAGTTAAGAGGCATGACATAATGATATCCAAATCATGAAACTTATGAAATCATTTAATATAAGCATGGGATCATATAAAAATGGAATCATATAAATTTGGAAAAATCATAAATCATATCTTTAGTATGGGTCAATGCTAACCGCTAATCCTATTTCCCATTTCAATACGGGTCAAGGCTAACCGCGAATCCTGTTTCACATCGCATCTCATGAGACTTATCCTTACCCAATGAATTGGAGCGCTATCTGGGCGCACCCATCTCAACATATTCATGAATATTCTTTCCACATAAATAATCTTTCCACATAAATAATCATATGTAATCAACCATACATAAACATAAGGTTACCCATGGAAAGAATTGGGTACCACAATCATGACATAAAATATAACCAATGGGCGTATCACGAAAGTGTCCATGAAAGGAAGGGATTAGAACATACATGGACATTCATAGGTTAAAATAGGCATATAACATGGTAAGTGGTGTCAAATATAAGTGACAACAGATTAGAAATGTAATTTAGAAACATTAGCATTAAAACATTTTTGTGCGGTTTTAAGGAAAACACTCTAGAGCTTTTCAAATAGAAAAGAGGACATTATTTTATATAAAACCAGGATTGAACAAAGAAGGTTTTCATAATAAAAATACTTATTATATATATATATAATGGTGTTTTAAAACATAGGATAGAGTGCACTTGAAATTTGGGTAAAAATTTGGGAAGTCCCCTTAAAACGGGTTGGCTTATCGGAAAGTTCTAAGGAGGGAATCTTTCAAAATCATATATATCCCCGAAAGAATATGATGAAAGGGTCTTGATATAAGAATATTGTAAAAATAACCAGAATTCATAATACTCACATAGATAGATAAGATAACACCATTTTGAAAGAAAGATAAGGCAACTTGAAAGAACAAAGAAGGTTTGGGTGGAATTCGTTACGATTTTATCAGCATGGTGTCGGGTGTGATCAAGAGGGATTGATGAGAGAGAAATGGGGTTTCTCATCACTTATAAATCCATAAGGAAGTATTGGGGAGGTTCTTAGACATATCCCATCCTTTTCTAGTACACATATAAAGGCATATTATAGAGGAAAATCTTGAATAAGAGAGAAAAGGAGAAGATCCCTTACCTTAAATCTGTTGGTGTTCTCCACTTGTTATAAATGACCTGAATAAAAAAATTAGGCTTATTAATTAATAAGTAAGAAACCACTTCTATATGTGATTTACTTATTATAACCCTTTTTATTTCATTAAAATCCTTTTTGATTAGTTATAAGGTTCAGTTTCATTGTTCGGGCTTTTTGTTTACTTGGCTTTAAAAGATCGGTTCACTTATATTCAAGTTTGGATTATAAGCAAGATGAAAGTGGTTGTCCAGAATTGAAGTTATATCCTTTAGTTAATATCCAGTAGATTACATGGTTTTAGTTTTAATTAGGTTACTTAGAGTGATGTTGAATTATTACATATATAACCTTAGTGATAACCATCTTTGATAAACGATGGATTTGATTACGAAGAACATGTTTTGATTTAAAATTTAATACCATTTGTACAAAAGGATTACAGAACCAAAAATAGGATATATTAAATGTATAATAATCTGGTTCAACCATATCAAAAATGGTTTCATGACCTGAATTAAAGATAACATTTGAAATTGATAAATCGTTGTCCTTGAATGTGCTAAATTATCACATCTCAAACGGTGCTTTCATTTATTTCAAAAAAATGGGATGGGAAAGGAGAGAAGATAATGAAATATACCATTAGCATGAAAACATTAGTACATGTATGTTACTGGATTTATCATACTATTATGGTGAAGGGAGTTTATGAAAGAAATAAAAAGAAAAGAACTTAAAAGAAAATAAGAAATCGGGAAGAGGAATTTTACCTCTTGAGACTTCCTCCTTTGAGAACCTCTTAAGGGGAGAGGTTTTGGTATTTTGAGGAGGCTAAGAGATTTTTTACGTGGGGGAGGACCTTGGGGAGAGATTTGGGCAGAATAATGGCACGGCACAAGGCTTGAGAGGAGTGGAGAGAAGAGGGAGTGAAGGGGATTTTTATAGTGGAGGAGAGGAGGGATTTCATAATATAATAATCATTAATGTATTATTTCTTCCCAAGACAAATAATAGTAAGTATTACATGACCAAGAATAGTAAATGGGTCATTTGAATCCAAACCAAGGGTGGTGATATCATCCATGATGCTAGGAATATTCTATTTATCTTATAATGTACATATATGATAAATTATCATATTTTACTATTCATCAAAAATTCAAGTATTTCAGAAAAAATCTCAAAAATTTACCCCAACCATTTTTCGATGTGTAGAATCCAAAAATGAAGTCCATTTTTCAAAATCAATTTTCTAAATATGATTATTTTAATATTTAATTAAATTCATAATTTATTATCAAAAACCAGATTTAAAACATGCATTAACTCATTCTAAAACATAGGTATATTGTACATACAATTTGAATATTATTTTTATACTATCATAGGTGAGGTCACTATTAATTAGGGTATATAACTATTCATAAGGGTATGTTACTATTCATTAGGGTAGGTTACTATTCACCAAAAATTATTTTTGTTTTATTAGACTCCAAAAAACATCTTGAACACAACTGTGTATGTCAGATTTTCAAAATTCCAAACACAGAAGTGAAAAACTTATGTTTAAATTTCACTTATCACTTCATAGTTCATTATTATGTGATTTTATTCCATTTTTATAAGAAGGAAATTTCCATTAAAAACATTGGGTCGTTACATTCTTCTCCCCTTAAGAAATTTCACCCTCGAAATTTCATTTTACATTCTAGGCCAAAAACAGATGTGGGTATTTCTCCTTTATTGCTTCTTCCAATTCCCATGTTTCTTCCTCAAACTTATGGTTCCTCTACAACACTTTGACAAGATGGGTTGTCTTGTTGCGTGTAACCTTATCTCTCCGATCCAGAATCTTTACTGGCTGCTCCTCATAGAAGAGATCATCTTCCAGCTGCACCACGTATGAGCTTAGTACATGTGAGGGATCAGGTATGTACTTCCTCAAGAGTGATACGTGGAAAACATCATGAACTTGAGCCATATTCGGTGGAAGTGCAAGCCGATAGGCCACGACTCCTATGCGGTCAGGGATCTCAAAGGGGTCGATGTACCTGGGACTTAACTTCCCTTTCTTCCCAAACCTCATGACCTTCTTCCATGGAGATATGCGTAGAAATACCATGTCTCCAACTTTGAACTCAATGTCACGTCGACGGTTATCTGCATAACTCTTTTGTTGACTTTGGGCAGCCTTGATATGCTACCAAATGGTTTTAACCTTCTCCACCATTTCTTCAACCATTTCAGGTCCTAGCAGCTTACGCCCACTGACTTCATCCCAACATGCCGGTGTTTTTCACCTTTTCCCATAAAGGGCTTCATATGGTGCCATTTGGATGCTCGAGTGGAAACTATTATTGTATGAGAACTCAACCAATGTGATATGCTGATCCCAATCACCTTTGAATTCAAGAGAGCATGTTATTAGCATATCTTTAAGCGTTTGAATAGTCCTTTCAGATTGGCCATCAGTTTGGGGGTGATAGGTCATGCTGAAATTTAATTTAGAACTCAAATCATGTTGAAGACTCCTCCAGAATTTAGATGTGAACCCTGGATCGCAGTCAGAGACAATTGAGAGTGGAACACTGTGCAGTCTCACCACTTCCTTCACATATATCTTTGCAATTTTTTCAAGCGAGAGATCTTCCCGAATAGCGATGAAATGGGATGTCTTGGTGAGTCGGTCAACCACAAGCCATATCGCATTATTTCCCTTCGACGTCTTCGGGAGACCCGTGACAAAGTCCATAGTAACATTTTCCCATTTCCACATGGGTATAGGCAATGGATGCATCATACCTTTGGAATTTTGTCACTCATCTTTAAATTTCTGGCATACCAAGCACCTTGATATATATTCCGCAATCTTCTTCTTCATTTTATCCCACTAGAAGTGTTCTCGGAGATCACGATACATTTTGGTACTCCCAAGATGGATATAGAAGGTTGAGATATGTGCATCATTCAATAGATCCTTCTTTATCTCTGGATTAGATGGTACATATAATCGTGTCCCAAATCTTACAGCTCCTTCCTCGTCAATTTTGAAATCATAGGATTTCCCATTTTTAACAGCTTCCACCCTTTTATGAATTTCCACATCCTTTCTTTGAGAAACCTTCATTTTCTCCAAGAGGGATGGTTGAGCAATCATTTGAGAAAGGATTAATGATGTTCCTACCTTAATTATTCTTATGTCCATCCTTTGTAAATATAAGAAGATCGTATCCTTTTCAATTCTCATCATTGATAAAGATGCAGTATCTTTTCTACTTAGAGCATCTGCCACCTTGTTTGCCTTACCGGGATGGTAGTGGATTGAGCAATCATAATCCTTGATGAGCTCTATCCATCTTAGTTGGTGCATATTAAGCTATTTCTGTGTGAATATATATTTGAGACTCTTGTGGTCAGTATATATCTCACATTTTTTCCCATAGAGATAATGCCGCTAGATTTTTAACACAAAGATCACAACGGTCAACTCCAGATCATGTGTGGGATAGTTTTTCTCATGGATTTTCAGCTGCCTTGAGGCATAGGCTATCACTTTATCATTTTTTATTAGCACACAGCCTAAGCCTTTCTTAGAATCATCACTATACACCATAAAGATTTCTCCACTTGACGGGAGTGTGAGTATAGACGTAGTGATAAGCCTCTTTTTTAACTCCTTGAAACAGTCTTCACATTCCTGTGTCCAGACAAACTTTACTCCCTTCTGTGTCAGCTTGGTCATTGGGTTTGACTATTGTGAAAAGTTCTTCACAAATCATCGATAATACCCAGCTAGACCTAAAGAGCTACGAATCTCCGTTACAGAAGTTGGCCTCGGCCACTCTTCAATTGCCTTCATCTTGGAAGGGTCCACAGATATCCCTTTCCTGGTGATAACATGCCCCAAGAATGATATTTCTTCCATCCAGAACTCACATTTACTGTACTTTGCATACAAATTCTCCTTTTGCAAACTCTTTAACACAGTTTCTAAATGCTCCTCATGTTCCTGCTTGATCTTGGAGTATATCAGAATATCATCAATAAAGACCACCACAAATTTTTCGAGGTAATCTCTAAAGACTCTATTCATTAAATCCATGAAAATTGTTGGAGAATTAGTGAGTCTAAAGGGAATCACTATGAACTCATAGTGTCCATACATCGTTCGAAATTCAGTCTTTGGAATATCTTTCTTCCTCACCTTTAGTTGGTGATATCCCGACCGAAGGTCCACCTTAGAGAAATAACTGGCCCCATGAAGCTGATCAAACAAGTCATCTATCCGTGGAAGGGGATACTTGTTCTTTATAGTTATTTTATTGGGCTCACGATAATCAATGCAGAGGCGCATTGATTCATCATTCTTCTTGACGAAGAGGACTGGAGCACCCCACGGTGAAGCACTCAGGTGTATAAAACCCTTCTCCATATTCTCTTGTAACTGCTTCTTTAGCTCTTCCAGCTCTACGGTGGCCATTCTGTAAGGTTTATTTGAGATTGGCAGAGATCCAGGGATAATTTCAATTGAGAACTCAACCTCTCGGTTAAGGGGAAGACCAAGAAACTCTTCAGGGAATACATTAGTGTAATCCCTCACGATGGGCATGTCTTCAAGAAATATCCTCTCCTTTGTCTCAATCATTTGAGCAAGGTATGCATGCTCATAAGGAAGCAATATCCAAACTTGAGATGAAGATTATAAAGTAGACTCATCTTCCTCATTTCACTTGTAAAGAATCGGAGGATGCTTTGGGATGTGAAGAGTAATCTCCCTTTCCCGGCAGTTGATGTTGGCCTTGTACAAATATAGCCAATCCATGCCCAAGATAGCGTCAAACTCCACTAAAGGAAGTATGACAAGATTTGCTGGGAGGTTCAGTCCACAAACATTAACCGGGGAGGAGTTATAAACCATGGATGCAATAATTTCCCCATTATCTGTTCTCACAGATAACTTTTCCTCCAAATTTTGAGGTGGTGTTTGAATAGTTCTACTAAAATTGCAAGATATGAAAGAATGCGTAGAATCAGAATCAAATAGTATGTTCACTATTCTTGAATGAATAATAAGCGTACCTGTCACCACATCGTTTTCTGGATCCACCTCAGCAGTAGTGATAACATAAGCCCTTCTTTGTTGCCTTGGAGGTTTTTGTTGATTTCCTCCTACAACCCTTAGCTTAGGGCAATTGTTCACATAATGCCCAAACTCCTTGCAGTTATAACACTGCACTGTAGGCTGAGTGTTGATCTGAACCTTCCTTTCTTCTTCAACATTAGCAGGATTTTTCATACCCCTTTGGCAATTCTTGGCTAGATGACCAAACTTTCCGCATTTAAAGAAATTCTTTGTTCCCTTCAGACAGTTACCAGGATGCTTCTTCCCACAATTTTTGTAAAGGAGAAAGTTGGGATTATTTCCATCATGGGATTTGTTTGATGGACCACCCATGTTGTTTTCTATCTTTCACTTCTTGTCACTGGGCCCATGAGACCACTGAGAGTCTTCAATCTCTATTTCAACCTTGAGGGCACAACGGACAATGTCCTCATAACTGTCAAAGTCTCAAATTGCCAACGCTTTTCGTAGACTCGGCTTTATTCCGATAAAGAACGATCCACCTTGCTTTCGGTGTTTATGAAAAAGCCAGAGGAGTACCTTGAAATCCTTGTAAAGTTTGATTCATATGCCACGATGGACTCATCTTCCTTCTGTATGAGTCCAAGGAACTCTCTTTCTATCTTGAGACGGAGGGTTCGAGGAAAATATTTGTTGAAAAACATCCTCTTGAATTCCTCTCATTCTATGGAATCAATTTCCTCTTGGGACTTCATATTCTTGATCAGTGTCCACCACTGATCAGCTTCCCCATCAAAACGATAGACTGCCAGTACAACTTTCTCTTCTTCCGAGCACTGGAGGACAGAGAAAATCTTTTCAATGGAGTTAATCCATTGTTCTGCGAGGAGGGGATCAGAAGACCCGCTAAACATAGGAGGCATTTGCCGCATGAAGGATTCTACGAAAACTTGCTCTTTCCTTGGAGGAGGGGGACGTTCCACCTGATTCAAGTTATTATTCAAAGCTCAAGCCAGCTGAGCAAGTACTTCCATGAAGTTTTGAGCACCCACTTTTGTCACATCAGGCATGTCATTAGGGAAATCATCACATTGCCTATCACATTGGTTGTTGGAACGTGTTCTTCTATTTCCCTCCATTAACTAAGAAAAAGAACGTATAATTAGAGGTCTTGAATACTTAGCTATTGTGCATAAAATGGAAACTTTGAACATTAAAAGAAAAACTTATAAAGAAGAAGTGCATCCTAACTTGTGATTCCTTAGGTTTATATCTAGGTTATCCTCGATCTATTTCATAACTTATATTCTTATGGGGTTTTTATTCTTAATAATGGTTTGTACTAAGCTCATGAATCTACCGAAGCATATCCCCCAGGAGTGTCGTAACCAAGAGTGCATCAAGGCCCGTTATCATGCACTAGTTCCCGTTCGAGTCTAGCTCAAAGCGGTGTTTTTGGTTTTTACCCCTAGATACATCTGTGCCAGAGCCGCCTCTACCAGCTCGTATCCAGACATGGATGTATTTTCTTAATAAACCACTTACTCTATACTCACCAAAATTTAGGACTTTTTCCTTATACTTAGTCTCATCTTTAAGGTTCTCACTAAGGTGCTCTATTCCTAATCTCCAAAAATAACTAGACCATCCTCTGATACCAACTATAGCGACCCGAGCCTTTTACATATAACATTTCATTATTTTAAGCATAATTAATCATCAAAGTACAAGACAAGGATCGTTAAGTCTAGTGTCTTAGAAGACTAAGTACATATAACATAAAACATGGGACTAAAAAAACTTCTTTATTTAATCTCCATAAAAAGCTTCTAACTTCCTTTGAGCTCTTACATATACATAGGGTACCCTGGGGAACACATGAACAAAGGGATGAGCTAAAAATACCCCATAAGGAAATGAACATAAGGATACATCTCAAGCACATGAGTTAAGAGGCATGACATAATGATATCCAAAGAATGAAACTTATGAAATCATTTAATATAAGCATGGGATCATATAAACATGGAATCATATAAATGTGTCAGAATCATAAATCATATCTTTAGTATTGTTCAAGGATAACAGCCAATCCCGTTTCCCATTTTAGTATGGGTCAAGGCTAACCGTCAATCCCGTTTCACATCACATCTCATTAGACTTATCCTTACCCAATGCATTGGAGCGCTATTTGGGTGCACCCATCTTAGAATATTCATGAATATTCTTGCCACATAAATAATCTTTCCACATAAATAATCACACATAATCAACCATACATAAACATAAGGTTACCCATGGAAAGAATTGGGTATCACAATCATGACATAAAACATAACCAATGGGCATATCACGAAAGTGTCTATGAAAGGAAGGGATTAGAACATACATGGACATTCATAGGGTAAAATAGGCATATAACATGGTAAGTGGTGTAAAATTGAAGTGACAGCATATTAGAAATGTAATTTAGAAACATTAACATTAAAACATTTTTGTGCGGTTTTAAGGAAAACACTCTAGATCTTTTCAAATAGAAAACAAAACATTCTTTTATATAAAACCAAGATTGAACCAAGAAGGTTTTTGTAATAAAAATACTGATTTTATATATATACAATGGTGTTTTAAAACATAGGATAGAGTGCACTTGAAATTTGGGTAAAATTTTGGGAAGTCCCCTTAAAATAGGTTGGCTTATCAGAAAGTTCTGAAGAGGGAATCTTTCAAAATCATGTATATCCCCGAAAGAATATGATGAAAGGGTACTGATATAAGAATCTTGTACAACTAACCATAAGTCATAAGACTCAAATTGATAGATAAGATAACACCATTTTGAAAGAAAGATAAGGCAACTCGAAAGAACAAAGAAGGTTCGGGTGGAATTCGTTACGATTTTATCGGCATAGTGTCGGGTGTGACCAAGAGCGATTGATGAGAGAGAAATGGGGTTTCTCATCACTTATAAATCCAGAAGGAAGTATTGGGGAGGTTCTTAGACATACCCCATCCTTTTCTAGTACTCATATAAAGGCATAGTATAGAGGACAATCTTGATTAAGAGAGAAAAGGAGAGGATCCCTTTCCTTAAATCTGTTGGTGTTCTCCACTTGTTATAAATGACCTGAATAAACAAATTAGGCTTATTAATTAACAAGTCCAGAACCTATTATATATTTAATTTACTTATTATAACCATTTTTAGTTCATTCAAGTCCTTTTTGATTAGTTATAAGGTTCAGTTTCATTGTTCGGGCTTGTTTGTTTACTTGGCTTTAAAAGATCGATTCACTTATATTCAAGTTTGGATTATAAGAAAGATAAAAGTGGTTGTCTAGAATTGAAGTTATATACTTTAGTTCATATACAGGATATTACATGGTTTTATTTTTAATTAGGTTACTTAGAGTGATGTTGAATTATTACATATATAACCTTAGTGATAACCATCTTTGTTAAACAATGGATTTGATTACGAAGAACATGTTTTGCTTTAAAATTTAATACCATTTGTACAAAAGGATTACAGAACCAAAAATAGGATATATTAAATGTATAATAATCTGGTTCAACCATAGCACAAATGGTTTCATGACCAGAATTAAATATATAGAAATTGATAAACCATTGTCCTTGAATGTGCTAAATTAGCACATCTCAAACAGTGCTTTCATTTCTTTCAAATAAAAGGGTGGGGAAAGGAGAGAAGATAATGAAATATACCATTAGCATGAAAACATTCCAGTACATGTATGTTACTGGATCTATCATACTATTATGGTTAAGGGAGGTTAGGAAAGAAATAAAAAGAAAAGGACTTAAAAGAAAAAAGAAATCGGGAAGAGGAATTTTACCTCTTGAGACTTCCTCCTTTGAGAACCTCTTCAGGGGAGAGGTTTTGGTATTTTGAGGAGGATAAGAGCTTTTGGATGTGGGGGAGGACCTTGGGGAGAGATTTGGGCAGAATAATGGCAAGGTACAAGGCTTGAAAGGAGTGCAGAGAAGAGGGAGTGAAGGGGGTTTTTATAGTGGAGGAGAGGAGGGATTTCATAATATAATAATCATTAATTTATTATTTCTTCCCAAGAAAAAGAATAGTAACTATTCCATGACCAAGAATAGTAAATGGGTCATGTGAATCCGAACCAAGGGTGGTGACATCAGCCATGATGCTAGGAATAGTCTATTTATCTTATAATGTACATATCTGGTAAATTATCATATTTTACTATTCATCAAAAATTCAAGTATTTCAGAAAAAAATCTCAAAAATTCACCCCAACCATTTTTTGACGTGTAGAATCCAAAAATGAAGTCCATTTTTCCAAATCAATTTTATAAATATGATTATTTTAATATTTAATTAAATTCATAATTTATTATCAAAAACCAGATTTAAAACATACATTAACTCATTCTAAAACATAGGTATATTGTACTTCCAACTTGAATATTATTTTTATACTATCATAGGTGAGGTTACTATTAATTAAGGTATATCAATATTCATAAGGGTATGTTACTATTCATTAGGGTAGGTCACTATTCACCAAAAATTATTTTTGTTTTATTAGACTCCAAAAAACATCTTGAACACAACCGTGTATGTCGGATTTTAAAAATTCCAAACACAGAAGTGAAAAACTTATGTTTAAAGGTAACTTATCACTTAGTAGTTCATTATTATGTAATTTTATGCAATATTTATAAGAAGGGAATTTCCATTAAAAACATTGGGTCGTTACAATGCAGAGCTCAGATGAGGGAGACCCACCAAAAGGGAGAAGAGAAGGTGGTGGGCATGCATGGGGGACCTCATGGTTGAATGGTGGATGAAAAGGGGGAACCCATAAAGGTTCATAGTGCAAAATCATCATTTTTCCTCCTTTAATGTGGTGCATGGTTAAATCGCACCATTTAGCTAACTGTTCTCCAACCATGCAACTCACACTGCCCAAGAGCCATACCCCCACACGGTTTGGCCGCATTGTTTGGGCTAACTGTGTGTCAACTGTGATGTGTTATTGGTTAAGTGGCACTAAGTATGCGGCTAGGCGCACAGTTTAACAAACCATGCGTAGTTTGTGTTCCCACATTTGTAATTTACTGCATACATTTTGCACAGTCATGCACCCCACCTTGCATAGTTTAACTAATCTTGCAACACCCCTTGTAGGGTCACACGATTTCTCCATAGGGGTTGCACTGTTTAAACAAACAGTGTGTCCAATCTGATTCTCTCGGAAAGCGAGTTTTGGGAGCCCAGTGCTCCCAAAACTCATACAAACTTTCAATACATCTCTAAGACCTAAAACCTCATCCAAAAAACAACACTTTTAAGTGCTACAATGCTCGTATTTACATTTCGAAACTAAATTTAAGATTTGACATGTCCACCAATCAGAAATCCAAATTCATTTAGAACTTTCAAACCGGTCAAAAAACACGGGACCTTGCATTGTGGCCTGGAGGCATTTGATGGCCCGGAGACCCTATGGTCTTAAAGCCCAAATATGTGGCATGAAAACCAATTTCGAATGAATATTATCATTGCTACAATACTAACTACAGTACTACACTGTTATGGAGCTGCTCGAGGATTGCATTAATTCACCTTTGCTCGGAATTGATCTCGGGTTTCATGTAGGATTACAGAGTGATTTTACCATTCAGGCAAGGTACCAACTGTGTCGTGCCAATAATGATAATAATAATAATAATTTTATTACATTCAAGGGTAGAATGGGGAAATACATAGAAACTCACATGACCAAAAAGACTCGAACTCATGACCTTCTTGAAACCCTGTTGAGATGCAACCACTAGGCTATGACTCTAGGGTCATAATAGTAATAGTAATAGTAATGATGATAATGGTGATGATCATAATAATAATAATAATTTATTGAAGTCTTGGATGTTACAAGAAACTAAACAACACACTCATGTTTTGTCAAGGACAGATCACACCCCCTTCCAAGTGTTGAATTGCTCTGTAACTTTCCCATTATAATTTTAATTGTCTAAAGAGCCCTTCGTCTTGGCCCAAAGACTCCCTATGTATGTTTTGTGGTGCATTAATGAGTACCTGGGTCGGCACCCCTTCATGTGTCATCGCCCTGCATCATTTGCATACATCCAAGGTTTTAGACCCCATTGAGGGGATTTACAAGCCGTAATAATAAAACACTTGGTATCACTAACGATGTGGATGTGTTCAAGATAATTATCTCAAAAGGTGCACGGTAAAAATACAACTTTACCCTTCGGTGTTTTTTTTGTGATAGGATAATTTACACCATTAAAATAATTAGGTGGGCATGTGGTCGTGTATTTTGTAAATATGTTGTAGTCAACTCCATTTAATTATATATCTGTGTTGTGAGTATTAAATTGCGGTCGTGTACATTTTTAATAAAAAAATGATAAACTAAAAAATATTAAAATATTTTATATTTTTAAACACTTGATAGTTCAAACAACAATGATTCGCAATTCGGAATGAGAAGATTTCTTTTAACCTGTCTCGTGACTTATGTAAATTATTGGATGTTTTTATAATACTATATTATTTAACTTTGTAATAAGTGGGAATAAACGTTTTATGATATGTGTCGCGCGTAATTACGACAGTGCCCATGAATACGTGTGGAAAATATTGTACGTTCAATGGGAGCATCCACTTGATCTGACGGTTCAGATTTGCATCTTAAATATTTTTTACATTATTACAGCGTCACTATTGGTTTCCAATATAAACAGTCAATTGAATTTTATACTATTAAATTGCATTTGAGTTTATAGTAGGAATGCGTACTATATTTTTGCACCGGGACAATCCATTGATGGTGAATAACTAGCTGAATTTTTCACTATAAAATATTGAGTTCGATTTTACACTATAAAATCACACTGAGTTTATAGTGGAAATTTGAATCGTAAATTTTAACTACAAATGGAATATGTAGTAGATAATCCAATTGAAAATGAAAATACATTCTCCCGGACCACTCTAAAATGATACAACCACTTAATGTCACAAATTGACTCGGATAACCTGTCTAAATGGTACCCGAATCTGTTTTGATACGGTCTAAAGAGCGTTCTCAATCCCCACAGGATGACAACTAGCGCATGTGCATCAAAACAAACAAGAAAGAACAATTTCACCATAATAAGAACCCATCAAGACAAAGCAACTAATATAAAACAATAAACAGTTGATATGTCAAACACTCCACAAGAGAGAAAGTACCACAAGAAAACAAATACACTTCTAAAAAATGGGGTACATCAACCAAAGTCGTCATGTAAAACCATCAAGACAACAACCCAGAATCTTCATGCAACGAGTGAATCACATGCTCCACCGGTCACCGCCAACTCCCCAAGTCTCGCTAAGTACACCCACAACCTTCGAGTGATGTTTTTCCTTTTCCTATACCTAGTATAAGAAAATCTACAAGCGTCTGGAAGCAAATGTAGGGTGTGAACAACAAAGCCAAATAGGATCTCTCCAAGCATTTCATAATCAATTTATAACAAATAAACCAAATTTTCTAAATTTTAAATAAAACATGGCATGTAAATCTTTTCACAGTTCAAATCAAAACTTTCTTTATAAAACATTTCAATGGCTAATATAAATCAAGTTTCAAAGTGAATTTTCACCAAATCAGGAAGATATAAACATCTTTATCCAAAACATGCATGGATAAGAATTTCTATCAAAACAGGCATGATTAAATCATTTCAATCAATCATCACCACGTATAAATCATTTACAATCATAGCACCATGGTTAAGAGTCTCGAGGTTAGGTTAGTATAGGGATTATCACACATCTCAGTGAATATAAGGCTCTAGGTGTGCACACACTCCCTAGGTCCCAAGCCTAGGGGGAATATGAGAGAATCCAAAAGAATAAACTTCACGCCCTCAAGATAGTCTAGTTCACATTGTCATCATCAAACTATTTTCAGGTAGAGCTAATAAATGCCTAGTGCGTGTTCTTCCCAACTAACTACCTAGGCTCTCATGTGCTTTAAGGGATCAATCAATCATATAAGGGGATATCAAACATTTCATTCAATCTAAAATCATACAATCAATCATTTCAAATCACCACCAAGTTCAAGTTCCAAAACATGCCATTCCATATGAAAAACCAACATCAATTGTTTTTATCAAAACTCATGCCTTTCATTTCAAATCATCTCTTTATAAATAATAAAACATTTCATGCCTTTTAATATCATCAAAATCATGCTTTAAATCATTCATTTCAAATCAAAATCATTTTCTTGAAATCAACACTTAATTTCGAAAGTCATTGTCAAGGGATTTCATCATACACACCATCCCATTTCAAATCATTTTTCAAGTGACTCAAAGATTTAGAAAACAATTGGAAAACCAATTTAAAATAAACATGCATCAAATGTTTCAATTGATAGAGATTTCCTTACCAAACAACTTACCTCAATCAAAATCAACAAAAACCAACACATGATCAGCCAATGGAGGGTCGAAATTCTATGATCAATCAAAGAAGAATCCTAGAAACACAATTCATTAAGTCAAGATCTGAATCCATCAACGACATGAGGATTCACCACTCTCAAAGTAAATATCAAAACCCCCTTCCAAGGGTTGACCCACTCTATAACCAGCTCATTGCAATTTTAATAGTTCGAAGACCCCTTCGTCTTGGCACAAAGGCCCCCTACCTACTTTATGCACTGCGTTAACGCATACCTGAGTCATCACCTCTACCTGCATAATTTACATACACCCAACGTTAAAATCCTATCAAACCTCGTTGAGGTAATTTATATGTCATAGTAGTAGTAATAGTAGTGGTGGTGGTGGTAGTATTATTATGATTATGATTATTATTATTATTATTAGTATTAGTAATAGTAGTAGTTGTTGTTGTTTTAAAGACCTTATCCTCAGTAGCTCAGGATTAGTGGTTACTTTATTACATTGGTACTAAGTACAAGTGATCGCATCCCAAAGGATCGAATAGTTTAGTAGTTTTGGTAAACTAAATACAAACATAGGTATTACATTACAACTTGAAATAAAACAAATCATAATAACTCTATCAGAAACACCCCTATTCTCCTAGATTATCACTGCATGTCAATCATAATATACATCTTGGAATTCTGTGGAAAAATAAAACATAAGAAAGTGGTGAGCTCAAATGCTTAGTAAGGGTAATCATACAACAGAAACTATCATAAATAAACATAAATAATAAGGAAAGGTCAATACCGTTAAAACATAATCTTGAGCATAATATAGTAGGAAGAAAATCTAATCAAATAATCTCATATAAATAATCACATGAGAATGAAACATAACCATGGATATTCTATTAGCCATATAATCACATGGATTATCAATAACTAATCTCATAACAAGAGATTGCATAATGCGGGACATCATAAACATACCGTCAAAGCTTCGGCCAAGACACCATACATAATTGGGTAAAACGTTGGCCAATACCCTAACTAGTTTGTCTCATGAGGTCTACCGATGAATTGAGAGGCTATAGTATGCTCCACCATTTACTTACTAAGTCCAATGCATTCCTAATATGAAAGAGGTGAAACATAATCAACATATACATTCATATTGAAACTATCATATGAAATAACTTTCCCCAAGCAATAAACATAATCATAAACCATCCAGTATAATATGATGAATGGTATCAAAATAGCACATCCATAGTCAAACTAATCATAAACAATTTAATAAAACATAGTAGATGATATCATAATATATCAAACTCAATTAAATATAATATCCAACAAAGGTTGTTAACACAGATGAAAATACTCTAATAATATCATCGAGAAATTCTTGAGAGAAATACCGCTTGGCTTGGAAATCATTTATTTAAAAAGTTTCTCTATTAGAAGAGAAAAAAATTTATTTGAAAATAATCTTGTAAACTTGTAAATGATTACTCAATATATTAAGGTTTCATGAAAGTGGTAAAATCTTCTCATGTCATATATGTTTTAAAAAAACATTCCTTTTTAATTTTGAAAAAAAAACATTTAAAAGAGTAATTTTAAAAGAAAGTGAGAGCGTTAACCAAATGAATCGATTATGTTTATCAACTGTAAATCCACATAAAACAATTTAAAATATAATATAATATAATAAAAATTTGTTTCACACATAATCATAGCATTACATAATCAATGGAGTATAATTTTAACTCAAAAAATGGAAGTTGGGTTAAGAATTCCCTTACAACTTTGTAATCAATCGAATCGTATGCCCCATAAAATTAATGATCATAAAATGAAACATTGAATGTAATGAATATAAATAGATTCATGATATGATATATTAAAGGGAATTATATACACCACACACAAGAAATAAGGGTTGAATAAGGAATATATCTCACGGAAGTAAATGTGAGACGAGAAATCCTTACCTTATGTCTGAAAGTGCTCTGCACGTGTACTTAATGTCCTAGATAATCAAATTAGATTCATTATTTACTTAATTAATAAAATATTAAAAATATATTCGATTTATTATAATTTTATTAAGTTCTTTTATGTCCATTTCAATGATTTATAATGTTTAATTTTGTTTTTCTAAGAGCGTTCATTTCATGGTTTTATGGTCGGTTCCCTTGAGTATAAATATGTGAGTTCTTGTAAAATGGGAATACATTCTCCATAAATGAAATTATACAATATTAATGAAATTAAAAAAGTTTAAATGGTATCACATATTATTTGGTTATATGGTATGAGGATGACTCATTAGATAAAATGTTGATGAAAATGTCTTAATTTATTTTGACGGTTTTTACGACCATCACGAACTTGTGTCATTTTATTTAATATTATGTTTATATATTGGTTACAAAACATAATAGAAATTATAATATGTATATTAAAATATTATTTAACCTTAATAATGGTTTTATTATTATCTTTAAGGCGGTAATGGAAAATGAAAAATCGTCATCCACGAAGGTGATGAATTGACACATCAGAGGCTATGTTTTAATTTTTAAAATAAAAGGAGAGGAGAAGAAATTTGATGATGGATAATACATTAGCACAATAAAATTATAGTATATATATGATACTGGAGTTACCATGCCACTTTTTATAGGGTATGTGAGGATAGGATAATAAAATAAATTAAATTAAAAGATAAAGCAGAAGGATTTTACCTCTTGAATAACATATCTGTGGGAACCTCCTTAAGACACTTTGATTTGGTCTTTTGGTAGGACCAATAGGTCTTGGATGTGGGGAATAATATTGGGAATGGAATTAGGTATAAGTTAGACAAGATTAAAGGCTTATGAGGTGTGAGGAGAATGGGTGGTGAAGGGTGATATTTATAGGGGTGGAAAGGGGTGTTTATTTTATTTTTTTATTTTATTCATTTATTTATTATTTCGGCTCAACACTATCAATAGTGTTGATTCTTGTGACTAAGTAAAATAAATAGTGTATGTGAGTTTGAACTAATGGTTTCTTACATCATAAATGACTTAAAAATTCATGTATTTAACTTATAAGTTAAATACTATAAATTAACATATTTCACTATTCATAAATAATTCAACTATTTTAGAAAAATCTCCAAAATTCACCCAATCCATTTTTCAATGTGTATATTTAAAAAATGATCTCCATTTTATGAAAATAATTTCATAAATATAAGAAATTTTAATTTTAAATAAAATCACCATTTATTAAAAAAATATTGATTTTAAGATTATAACCGATTTTACGAAATATTGAAAAATTAATTATGGTCTCATAAAATTATATTATAATTATAATGAACTAAAATATTAATTTAAGAATCTATTTTATGAAAATAATTTTTATTTTAAATCATTATATTAATTATAAATTTATAATTAAACATTTACATTTAGCAAAAATACCAACACTTAATTTATTATTTTTAAAATATTTATTTACTTATTCCATGATATAAATATATCATATTTTCATTTGTAAGATACCTACATTTTATTTATACTTTCATAGGTGAGATTATTATTATAATGGCTAGATTACTATTCCTAACAATAACATTACTATTCCAACGATCATGTTAATACTTAATAGTATATCATGATTCGTTAAAGCTCGGTGTGAAACGTAACCTATTGAATAAATTGAATTTATTTAAGAAGATAAATACCATAAAATATTGGGGTGTTTCATTCTCTCATCCTTAAAATATTTCATCCTCAAAATTTTTAGAATGTCGCCTCATAAAAAAATTTGGGTAGTTCATCATCATAACTTCCTCTGGTTCCCACATCGCCACTTCTATTTTATGATTTTTCCAAAGTACCTTTACCATCCCAGTTTTTGGGTTCCTCAACGCCTATTCTCTAGTGTCCAAAATTTGGATAGGATATTTATAGTAAGATAAATAAGATTCCAATTGTATTTCTTCATAAGTTAAAACATGTGTTGGGTCTAGAATGTTCTTTCTTAACAAAGAGATGTGGAACACATCATGTACTTTAGAAAGGATAGGTGGAATTTTCAAAAAATAATCCACAACTCCAATTCTCTACAAAAATTCAAAAGGTCCAATGTACTTAGGGCTCAATTTTCCATTCATTCCAAATCTTATAACACCCTTCCATGGAGATACCTTCAAGAAAACATGATCTCCCACTTGAAACTACAAATATTTCCTCCAGTTATCACCATAGCTATTTTACCTACTTTGAGGTGCTTTGATATAAGTTTGAATAGTCTTTACCTTTTCTATTGTTTTCTCCACAAGTTATAGGCCTACAAGTTTCCTTTCACCATCTTCATCCCAACAAGTTGGTGTGAAACGTCTCTTATCATATAATGCTTCATACAGTGCCATTTGAATACTTGAATGAAAACTATTATTATAGGAAAATTCTACCAAAGGTAAATAATGATCCCACATACCTTGAAAGTCAATTGATCATGATCTCAACATGTCTTATAATGTTTGAATAGTCCTTTCAGACTTCCCATCTATTTGAGGATGATAAACATTACTCAAACAAATCTTAGTATCCAAAGTCTTATGAAGAGTCTTCCATAATTTTGATGTAAAATTGGGATTTCAATCAAACACGATTGATATAGGTACTCCATGAAGTCTAAAAGCTTCATTAATATATATTCGTGCAAGGTGATCCGGTGGAAAATCATCCCTTATAGAGAAGAAATGTGAAGATTTGGTAAGTCAATAAAAAATTACCCATATTGCATCATTATTTCTTAGATTCTTTGGTAATAAATTGAAAAAATCCACAGTAATATCATCCCATTTCCATGTAGGAATAGGTAGAGGTTTCATGACTCCTCTAGGATGTTGTCTTTCAGCCCTAATCTATTGAAAAACTAAACATATTAATACATAATCTACAATTTCCCACATCATATTATCCCACCAAAAATATTCCTTCAAATATCTATACATATTAGTTCTACCTTGGTGTATAGAGAAATTTGATCTATGAGCATCATCCAATAATTATATTTTTAGATTAAGTATATAGGGAACACAAAGGCTCTTCCCAAATTCCAAATTCTATCTTTATATACGAATTCTACCAATTCCCATCATTCACAACTTTAATTTTATTTTGAAAATTCTCATCTTCATACTTAGAAATTTTTATCTTTTCCAATAAATATGGGTTAGAAACCATTTGAAAATGTAGCGATGTTTCACCTTTATTTATAATTCCCATGTCCATCTTTACTAGATCCATATACACATAATCCCCATCAATCCTCATTTTGTTCAGAACTCCATAATCCTTCCTACTCAATGCATCAGCTACCTTATTTTCCTTCCTTGTGTGGTAATGTATCGAACAATATTAATCCTTGATTACCTCAAGTCATCAACTTTGCCTCATGTCGAGTTATTTATGTAAGAAGATATATTTCAAAATCTTATGATCTGTATATATCTCACATCTTTCACCATATAGACAGCGTCTCCATATCTTCAGAGAAAATATTACAGTTGATTACTCAAGATCATGAGTTGGATAATTATATTCATTAGTTTTTCACTACCTTGATGCATAGGTAATAACTATATCATTCTGCATAAGAACACAATCAAGTCCTTTCTTCAATGCATCACTATAAAACAAAAATCCACTATTTCCCAATGGCAGAGTCAAGACCGGATAATTCACTAATATCCTATTAAATTCTTCAAATAATTCTTCACATTACTTTGTCCAAATAAACTTAACCACTTTGAGAGTAAGATTGTTTAATGGGTTAGATAATCGGGAAAATTTTTAATAAAAAACCGATAGTAAAATGTTAAACCAATTAAACTGCATACCTCAGTTATATTCATTGGTGTAGTCCATTCCTAGGTTGCCTTTTTCTTTACAAGATCAACTGAGATTTCATCCTTGGATATAATATGTCTAAGAAAAGAAACTGTTTCAATCATAATACACACTTGCTAAACTTCCCATATAACTATTTTCATCTAAGAGTCTCCAGAACAATTCACAAGTGGTTCTCATGGTTATCATAGATTTTGGAGTACAACAAGATAACATCAATAAATACCAAAAAAATTATCAAGATATTACTTGAATACTCTGTTCATTAGATCCATAAAAACTAAGGGTGAATTAGTTAGTCCAAATGGTATTACCATTAACTCTTAATGTCCATACCTTGTTTGAAACACTATCTTTGGAATATCTTCCTTATTTACACACAATTGATGATATCTAGAACAAAGATCAATCTTTGAAAAATATTGAGCTCCATGAAGATGGCCAAATAATTCATCAATTCAAGACAAAAGATACTTGTTCTTTATTGTAATAACATTGATCTCCCTATAGTCAATTCACAACCTCATAGATCTATCTTTCTTCTTAATGAAAAGAACAATAGATCCCCAAGTGGAAAAAATATGGCATATAAATCCTTTATCACTCAATTCCTTTAGTTGTTTCTATAACTCTATTAACTCCACTGTGTCCATTCTATAAGGTGTCTTTGATATAGGTCTTGCATCAGAGATTAAATCAATAGAAAACTCAACTTCTCACTCTAGAGTATGTACAAGTAATTATTATGAAAATACATCAATGTATTACTATATAATAGGTATATCCTCAATTTTAATATCACCTTTTCCATCAGTAGGTTTTATATGCTATTCTTCTACAAGAATCTCATTTAGAAGAGCAACTGGAGGTAGATATAGATATGACTCAAATGATGAAGTCTCCCCTTTAAAGACAAAAAATTCCATATCATCATTATGAATCATAATTTCCTTATCTTTATAATAAAATTTTGCATTATATTTTGAAATCCAATCCATAACAAGGATTGTATCAAAATCAACCATAGGTATGATAATAAAATTCTCAATTATAGTACATTTATGTGTCATAATAGGAACTTCTTAATACATCTTTATTGTAATAATTTTTACACTAGGATTTTTTACCAATAACTCCCTTGTTAAGGTGAATTGAAAATATCTATTTTTTATAGAAAACCAAGAAGATATAAAAGAATGTGATGATCTAGAATCAAATAAATATTTTTCTAAATTTTAGGAGATGATTAAAGTACCTGCAACCACATAATTAGAAACTTCAACCTCAGCTGTTGTGACTGCATAAGCATAGCCTTATTACCTTGGCCTTTTTTGGGGAAATTTTTCTTGATTTCTAGGAAAATCATGTTTATAGTGTCTCATATCTTAGATCTGAAGCATTACACATTGCCAAATTCTTTCTTTCCCATGCAATCACGGTCCTAGTAGACTTTTTCTCCACACTTGTAACAAACTCTTATTCCTAATAAGCATTTTCCATGATGTTTATTTCCACATTTATTACAAGTTGGAAATTTTATTCTTCCCTTATTCCCTTTTTCCTTATTTCCTTTTCCAGAGTACTCAACAACCCTCTTCTTATCTTGCTTCCCTTCGAAGCCATATGGCCTGGAAAATTATTTCTCCATCTTGATGGCACATGATATTATATCCTAATATGATGAGAATGTTTGGGAGATTATTTTCTATTATAGAATTAGATTAATACCATTAAATAAATGGCCGATATTTCTATTTGGATTACATATTTAGTTCGCAACATGCCTTTCTAACTATGTAAATTTGGATTCATAGTGAGCAATGTTTTCATCCTCTTTCTATCTCAGACTCAATAACTGTCTCTCCATATCTTCTCACTGTTCGTGAGGGAAATAATTTTCCAATAAAATTTCTTTAAAATCCTTCCATTACATATTTTAAATTTCTTCCTCCTCCTTTTTGTTTTGAATTAATGACCACCATTTATCCACATCTCCTAAGAGATAATAAACTTTCATGATAACCTTATCCCTTTTGTTACTTCCTAAAGTGAGAAATATCTTCTCTAAGGAACTTATCCATTTCTCAGATAAAAATGTGTCTGTAGTACCATTGAATGATGTAGGTTATTATTTCATGATGTAGCCTAACATTTTTACACTGCATTTTGGATCAGGCTACTCTATGCGAGTAAGGTTATTGATCATAACCTGAGTCAATTGTACAAGTATGGTTATAATTTGTTTAACTCTAGTTGAAAATCTGGATCCAACATCATTATCTTGTATAGAAGGGAAATACCTACATAGAATATGTGCGTTGATATGGTTTCCATTCCTTACAATAGGCACCATTTCTAAACAATAGACTACACTATTTTAGATTATGAAAATTTGAAACTAGTGAAACACTTAAAAAATTTATGTATAACTAATCTCAAAACCAAAATATTGGTTGCCTTGATAATATTATCAAAGGAAGTTATAGGTTTATATTTCCCTAATCTATGTTTTCCTAAATCTAGCTTCTAAAGTTTCTATTAAACTTCCTCTGATACCAACTATAAAGACCCCGACCCCATTAGTCTGGAGTTAGTGCCTTACTTTATTACATTGGTACTAAGTACAAGTGATCACATCCCAAATGAACAAATAGTTTAGTATATTTAGTAAAATAGATACAAAAATAAGTATTAAATTACAACTTTAAATAAAATACAACATAATAAATTCATTGGAAACACCCATATTCTCCTAGATTATCCCTGCATGTCAATCATAATATATATCTTGGAATCCTGGGGGAAAATAAAACATAAGAAAGGGGTGATCTCATATGATCAATAAGGGTAAGAATATAATATAAGATATCATAAATAAACATAATCAATAAGGAATGGTGAATTACATTAAAACATAATCTTGATCATAATATGGAAGGAATAAAAGATGATCAAATAATCCCATATAAATAAGAACATTCTAGAATACCACTCAAGGTGGAAATCATATAAACTGTAAACTAAAAAAAATATAACATCATTTCCCACCCACGGTAACTTGGTCCATCCCTCATACATGGGGTTTTAAGAACCCAAGTACATGTTATAAACCCAGTTCCAACAACACCTAGTCTCTTTTCTACCATAACCCAAATAGTAAGACGAGTAGAAAAGAAAAGAAAAACCAATCTTGATCTCATTAGTGTAAAGCCTTACAATACCACTAAATCCCAGTCAAGAACTCCTCTGATACCACTTTTAACGTCCCCGACCCGATTAGCCACCAGAATAGTGCTATTGAGCTGGGTGCTACTGGCCTTAGCAGCACCTCTCTATAAGCCAAAGACTGCCAACCAGCAGTGAGGATGTAAAAGAGTAAAAGTGGGGATACTAAACCATTATAGGAATGATATAATAGTGGTATGAGGAATATATAACATGTAGTGGAAAGATAAAGACTTAGTAGACAAAACAAGACCCACCAAAGGCAGAAGCACAATCAATATCAAGCAATAGAGGAAACAACAACAGAAATAAAGATAAGGAAACCAAACATACCACTTGTAGTAATTTAAAATTGACCATGCATTCATAACAGGTCATATATATCAATATAAAAAATGAGGGTCACCCATGTATTACCACAGTAGCTACATACATATAAGAATACGAGATGGAAATTTAAACAAAAGGAAAAATTCATATGAGGTAGGAACCTCAAGGTCCCCTGCCTTCCATCCATGCCAACTCAACTAGGATCCAACTCCTAAGCTCGAACCCTTATCTGAACATAAAAACATAAAGTTTAAACGCATCCTGAAGGGACCATGCACAATGTGAGAATGATTCTCAATATGGTACCACCCAAGTGTGAATACCCAACATAAGTGTTTAAGCAGGTGAAGTATAACAACAGTAAAGAATCACATGTATAAAAAATAAGCACGAGATTCCCCAGGGATCAATAGCCACCAGGAATCCATCACATCCCTTGTCCAACTCTAGAATCCCTAGATAAAAGAGGATCCTTGGACCATGGCCCAAGGTACCCCTAATGTCCACAAGCTAGGTAAACCCTCACATTCCACCTCAAATAAGTAATCTGGAACCATGTGCCTCCTGACATATCGTGTCTCAACAAATCACTCACATATCGAAGGAATGCCCAAGAAAATAGAACTTTGGTCCCTCAAACCCCTGCTCGAAATCACTCATTGGATCAAATCCCGATGTCTGGAGGCATAATAATATATGTTCTTAAATAAAAATCATTATCGGGTCATAGTATGACATCCCGAGAAACGAAGATCTTCATCCTCCAAAAATTTTCTAGGCCCAATTGGCTCAATACAGTGATCCTAAAACCCCAAATTATAGCCTCAGTGCTATCATATAATGACTCCTCACCTTCCTCATGGATTTCTATGGAAAGAACCTGCAATATAAATTCCTAATCTGCACTACTGGGGGGCTCTACCCACATGAGTGTTCAAAACCACCTCATCTCTAAGTCAACATATGTGAACATGATGCCAATCAATGCTTTGGCCATCACAGGTGAGAAAAAATAACAAATTTAGTACCTAATCCACATCTAATAAGCACCTCATACCCCTATGACCATGTCCCTAAAGTATGATGGTCATGCCATCTAATATCATCATGGTCCATGCCCGTAACCTGATGTCCTCGCTGCCTCAACTAACGTCCATTACACCCAACCGATGGTCAACACCACCCAAGTAATCCGATTCAAGTCCAACCAGATGACCACAACACCTCAATCCCGATGGCCATGCCATCCCAATTCCTCAATCCAATCTCGTCATGACCACATGGGTCTCAACAGTATATCACAAGAATCATATATAAACAATTCACTTCAAATAAACAATTAAATTTAATATGATTGAATCATACAATTTAAATGAACATATCAATTCAATACAATTGAATTGAATAACTCAAATTCAACTAACCAACCCAACTTAAGAAAAAAACGATTCAATTTAAATGTTCAACCTAAAATTAAATCAATAAATCACCCCTTTCTAACTACCCAAGGTGGTCAACGACCTCTAACTTGACCTCACACATTTAAATATGGCTAGGGCATGCCCAACAATGCCCCATAAAGTCATATGGTCAATTTAATATCAAGCATCGGGGTCTTGCTCAATTACACAATGGCGTGATAAAATTTACACCCCTAATCGACCAAGAAAACACAAATAAAATGTATGAATCACCTACCTTATACTCATAGACTTTGTAATGTATGGTATTAGCCTATAAATCGAAGTGGTTTGGAAGAAATTGATGATTCCATCAAACAATCTCAAAATAGGGTAAAATAACTCAAATAGATTTAGCACTCCGTGAGGAAAGAGAAAAGGAGAATAGAAGCTATGGTGAGGAAAGCCTTGCCGCTACAATTCTAATGCACCCAACAAATCTAAAAACAGAGCACCGATGAAGGAGATAAGTAAATCCTTAGGAGGAGAGGAGGAGGAGGATTTCCTCCAACTGCTGCGTGATCCATGAATGAAGAAGGGGAGGAGAAGGAGAAAGAGGAAAAATAAAGGGGAAAAACCAAATTTCAACCCTTTTTAAAGGCCACACATTTAGCTTTCATAGTTTTCTAAACCGTGCACAAACAGTGAATGCTACAATGCATAGGTACTACCTATATGACACTACCCATGCGACTTGTTGCATGATTTTCTCTAACAATGCACAAATTGCACGGAATCCATCTACAAAAACTGTATACATGGCCACATGGTTGTGCAACTTACCCAAATTTTTTTTTCCAAACTATGATCAAGGAAAAAACAAGGTGCACAATTAGCTCGAAGAGGCTGCACGGTTTACTCGTAACTATGCACATTGACCTACAACTCCTAAAATAGGCCTTCGGGAATCTGATGCACCTGAAACCCTTTTGAACACCCAAGGCACTCTCCAAGACTCTAAAAACATTTAAAAACATGATATTGGGTTGATGAAACTCTCAGAATTGAGTTTTGATGATCAGAAAAGAATTCGGTATACCCACTAATTCAAAAATTTAAAAAGGGATAGGTTTTCGACCCAATTCAAAAATCCAAGATGTTACAATCTCCCCACCTTAACATATCTCATCCTTGATCTATAGATCAAATCATGGAGATAGTACCTAATATACCCATCCCATTAAAAACAACCCCAACTACCCCGATCTTGAGGTTACAAGTCAACTGCTTTAAGTGGGGCTTCCCACATTAGGAGTGACGTACCCCGATCTCTTTCCAAACAAAACTCAAAGAAAAAAACTAATCCATTGACCATGTACTAGACTCAAGGTCCTACCATGACACATAATCACTCCTACACCTCATCAGTTGCTTTCGTGTCATGATCGACACCCATCTAAATCCTTCACCACATCAGTGCCTACCTCATTCCCATGTCACACATTGAACCATCAAGGGTATGCATCTCAATAAACTCTCAAAACAATCCTGGTGCCTCACACCTCAATCAAGTCCCAAATCTAATGATGCCCAAATGCCAACACACATCAATTAACCTACATCCCCTCGATGCCTCGATGCCAAGCATCTCAAAAATCCTGCACCCAATGGTGCTCTCATACAAAACCCAATGCCACACACCTCATATATATATATATATATATATATATATATATCACATTCTTGAGATGGTTCCAACCTATTAAAAAACACTTGGTTAGTCCATTTACATCTCTCGTGAACCTCGTGCAACCAAAAAAATACATTCCTCAATAGTCTATTCCAAATAAAAACAAAAGCAATGGTTATTCCCACGATGTGCCTCTGACCATCGTCGGATTACCAACCTGCTCATCCCCTAGAAGCTCCATGAAATACACCTGGACTGAAGCCTAACTTCCTAAAGTCCAACCTCCCTATGGTGTTTCACCAACCACCAGACACTGACCCCACTAGCAGGTCTCGCTGTCTTTTCCATGACCTCCACGTGCACTTGAAACTTAGCTACCATCACTTGGTACCAATCCCTAACCGATCTTAGACTCCTAATTCTACCGCGATCCATGACTTCCAGCTATCCAAGAAAAATTATTGCAGAATCTATCAATATTACTAACATTCCCACATGCCCAAAACTTATTTGGAGGCCACTCACACTAATTCCATACATGTCCTAGTTTCCTTCACTAGAGAAAAACCGTCGAAGACCCACTATTAGGTGCTCAAGCTAAGTTCTTGACCTGAATGCTCTGATGGAACTCATCTCAGTCTCAATTCCTTCCATCTGAAACATTGCCACTAAAATCACCTAAAGCTACTACTCAGCTCGAGTACAACATATCCGTCAAGTTACCCTCAGCTATGAGCGTCTGGTTCACCACCTCTAAGAATGAGGCCAAATTAAATATATTTACCTGAACCCAAATGGAATGCCATAAAACATCCTCAAATAACCTCACCCTTGAGGTTCCAACACTCGCTATAATGAGTGAAAAATGAGGAAATTTAGTGAATGTCACTGCATATTCCACAAAGTACATTTCTCCCTACTAAAGGCTCAAGAACCCCCGAACTCTCTCTGCCATCAGCATCTCTGGGAAGAAGTTCTCAAAGAACTTGTCTTCAAAGTCTTTTTAGTCCAGCCCCTCACATATGCCTTCCTACACCTACATATATCACCAGTGATTAGTTGGTCCTCCGATCATGTACATGGATAGTTTTACCCTCCACCCTGGAGGTGTCTTTAGCTACTCAAAGATCATCTTTATTAACTCAATCCAATTCTCAGTCACCTGTAGACCAAAATCACCCTAAAAAAGAAGTGGGTGCTATGACTGGAACTCTTGAGTGAAATACGCCATAGATTTATCTACTCCCTGAGATACCAGATTGATAACCTAGATAGCATGAACTAGGATAGATCTGAGCTGCTCTTCAAGCCACAACCCAAAATCAATCAACTCTAGAAACTTCTCCACCTGCCCTGGAACTTTTTCCCAAGATTGTACAGGTGGCTCATGCTCTTCCTGACCCTCAAGGGCCTCAACCTGCTCATACTTCTATGGCACTGATCCATCACCCAATGGATGCTCCATCCGATCCATCTAGGAGGAATCCCACTAAATATCATACATGTTCAGACATCCTATATATCATTTATATATAAAACACATATAGGGAAAGTAGTAACAGGAAGCACATCCTCACTACCCTATCATTTCCTATCAGAACCACGTCTCATGGAATCCTGACCTCATTCCCCCTTACCCACCCTCAACAGAGCCAAGTATCAAATATACCCCAGGCCATGCCCATCCTAACAAACCACATCTCCTTAAACTGATAACATCATCACCCAATTTGGTGATCAAAATCACCCCAAGCCACAGTACCATCTTTCTTCTATAAAATCCCGACCCATATAACATAGCACAAGTAATTTTATATCACATGCACACATATAAATTGTAAACTCAAAAAAATAGAACAACATTTACCACCCATGGTAATTTGGTCTTTCCCTTATACATGAGGCTGAAGACACCCATGTACAAGCTATAAACCCAGTTCTAACAACACCTAGTCTCTAGTTTACCATAACCCAAATAGTAAGACCATCAGAAAATAAATGAAAAATAAATCTCAATCTCATGAGTATCTGGCCTCACGCTAAAATTAAATCCCATTCAAGAACTACTCTGATACCACTTGTGGCATTCACGACCCGATTAGCCAACCGAATAGTGTTATCAGGCCTGGTTCCACTAGCCTTAGGCACACCTACCTATACACCAAAAGCTGCTGACTAGAAGTAAGGTTGTAAAAGAGTAACAAAAGGGAGACTAAGACCTCAATGGAATGATATAATAGTGGTATGAGGAATAAATAACATGCAACAGAAAGATAAATACTTAAAAGACTCGAATCAGACCTACAGAAGGTGGAATCATAGCCAATATCAAGCAATAGTGGATGAATGAATGAACATAAGTAGAAAAAATAAAGATGAGGAAACTAAATATACCACCTGTAGCAATTTAAAATAAAGCATGCATTTGTAACTGGTCATACATATCAATATAAAAAATAATGGTCACCCATGAATGACCATAATAGCTACATAAATATAATCATGTTGATACAGAATGATAAAGAAAAGGAAAACTCCAGTTGAGGCAGGAACCTCAAGGTCCCTTGCCTTCCCTCCATGCCAACTCAACTAGGATCTAGATCTTAAGCCCAACCCCTTACATAAATGTAAAAACATAAAGTTTACATGTGTCCCAAAGGGACCATGTAGGGTGTGAGAATGAGTATCAGTAGGGTACCATCCAAGTGTGCATACCCAATATAATCGTTTAAGTAGGTGTGATATAACAACATTAAATAAAAACGTGCATAAAAAATAAGCACGGGCTTCCCGGTGCCCAAAAGCCACCAGGAATCCATCACCTGCCTCGACCAATGCTAGAATCCCTAGAGAGGAGAGGATCCTTGGACCATGGACCAAGGTACCCTTTATGTCCACTACCAGGTGAAACATCAAGTTCCACATCAAATAAGTAATTCGGAACCCTGTGCCTCCTGACACCTTGTGATTCAACAAATCGCTAACATCCCAGAGGCATGCCCAAGAAAATTGAACCATTTTCTCTTAGACCCCTACTCGAAATCACTTATTATCTCGAAGCCTGGTGTTCAGAGGCACAACAATGTCTATCCTCAAATAAAAATCACTTTCAACTCATAGCATGGCATCTTGAGGAACAATGATCTCCATCCTCACAAAATAGTATAGGATCAATGGCCTCTATACGGTGAGCCTCAACCCCCAACCAATAGCCACAACACTATCATTTAAAGGATCCTCAACTTCCTCGTGACTTTCTATAGAAAACACCCCCAAAAAAATACTAAGCCACACTATCAGGGGCCTTTAGCCAAATGAGTGGTTAAAACCACCTCATCACTAAGTCAACTTATGTGCAAAAGACTTCAGTTGGCGCTTTGGCCATCATAAGTGAGCAAAAATCACTAATATAGTACCTAATTAACATCCAAACAACACCTCATGCCCCCATGACCATGTCACTCAAGTCTAATGGCCATGCCATCCAATATCATCCTAGTCCATGCCCACAACCAGATGGTCTCGCCGCCTCAACCAACATCCATGATGCCCAACCAATGGTTACCACCACCCAAGTAATCATAGCTAATTCCAACCAGATGACCATGTCACCTCAATCTTGATGGCCATGCCATCCCAATTCCTCAGGCCAAGCCCGTGACAACCGGATGAGTCTCTACAGTATATCACAAGAATCATATATAAATAATTCACTTCAAATAAACAATTCAATTTAATATGATTGAATTGTAAAATTTAAATAAACATATCAATTCAATATAATTGAATTGAATAACTCAAATTTAAATAACCAACCTAAATTAAGGAAAACAAAACAATTCAATTTAAAAGGAAACCCTCAAATTAAATCAGGAACTCACCTCAGACTAACTACCCAAGGTGGTCAATGACCTCTAACCCGACCTAACATGTATAAATATGAATAGGTAATGCCCAAATACACCCCAGAAGGTAATACGGTCAATTTAATATCAAGCATGAGGGTTTTACTCAATTACTCAACGACGCACTAAAAGACACACCCACAAATCGACCGCAAAAACACAATTAAAGGTATGAAACACCTACCTTTGACTCATAAACTTAGGAACATTAGGTATTAGACTCTAACTCGAAGTGGTTTGGAAGAAATTGATGATTCCATCGAATGCCCTAAAAATAGGGTAAAATGGATCAAACGGATTTAGCACTCCATGAGGCGATAACAAAGGAGAAGAGAAGCTAGTGTGAAGAAAGCCTTATCGCTAAAGTTCCAACACACCTGATGGATCTAAAAATTGAGCACTAATGAATGAGATAGGGCAATCTCTAGAAGGAGAGGAGGAGGAGGATTTCCTCCTACTGCTGCGCAACTCGTGAATGAAGAAAAAGAAAGAGGAAAAATAAAGAAACATTCAAAATTAACTTTTCACCCTTATTAAAGGCCACATGGTTAGCTCGCATGGTTTTCCAAACTATTCACAAACAATGCGGGCTACATTGTATAGGTACTTTCTATATGGCACTACCTATGCAGCTTTCCACACAATTTTCTCTAACCATGCACAAACCATGCAGAATACATATTCAAAAACTAAAGACAAGGTCGCACGACTATGCGCCTTTCCCCATATGGGTTTCCAAACCATCCTCAAGGAAAAAACAAGGTACACAGTTAGTTGGTAGAGGCAGCATGGTTTACCCTAAACCATGTTCCTTGACCTTAAACTTCCCAAACAGAACTTTGACGCACCCAAAACCCTTCCAAACACCTTAAGAACTCTCCAAGATTAAAAAATCATCCAAAAACATGACATTGGGCTGATGAAAGTCTCATAATTGAGTTCTTATGATTGAAAAAGAATTCATTATACCCAATATTCAAAAATTCAAAATAGAAGAGGTTTTCAACCTGATTCAAAAACCTGATACGTTACACCCCAGTATCCAAATTCGGTGTCTTACTTTATTAAATTGGTATTAATTATAAGAAATCACATACCAAAGGACCTAATAGTTTAGTATCTTTGATAAACTAGATACAAATATAAGTATTACATTACAACTTGAAATGAAATACAACATAATAACTTCATTGGAAACACCCATATTCTCTTAGATTATCCCTGCATGTCAATCATAATATACTTCTTGGCATCTGAGGGAAAATAAAACATGAGAAATGGATTATATCATATGATCATTAAGGGTAATTATATAGCTAAATCTATCATAAATAGATATAAACAATAAGTAATAGTGAATTCCCTTAAAACATAATCTTGAGCATAATATGACAAGAATAAAAGATGATTAAATAATCCCATATAAATAATCACATGGAAATGAAACTTAGACATGGATATAACTAGTCGAATAGTCACACAAATTATCAACAAATAATCTCATAATTAAGTAATGCATAATGTGGTACATCATAAACATACTATCAAGTCTTAGACTAAGATACCATACATAATTGGGTAAGACACCAGCCAATACCTAAACTAGTTTTTCTCATGAGACCTAATGATGTATCGAGGAGCTATAGCAGGACCCACCAATCAATTAATAATTCCAATTCATTACTCATATGAAATGGGTGAAACAAAATCAACATATACATTCATATTTAAACTATTATATTAAATAACTTTCCTCAAACAATAAACATTATCATAAACCAAATATGATGAATGGTATCAAAATAGAACATCCATAGTCAAAATAACCACAAAAAATTTAATAAAACACGGTAGATGGTATCATAATAGATTAACCTCAATTAATCATAAGATCCAACAAAGGTTGTTTACATATATGAAAATACTATAATAAAATCATTGAGAAATTCTTGAGAGAAATAACACTTTGATTTGAAATTATTTATTTAAAGTGATACTCAATTAGAAGAGAAATTTTTTTCTTTGAAGATAACCTTGTAAATTTTTAAAGGATTCCCCAAGACATTAAGGTGTTATGAAAGTGGGAAAATTCACTTGTGTTGTATAAGTTAAAAAAACATTCCTTTTAAATTTTGAAAAAAACATTTAAAATGGTATTTTTAAAATAAAGTGTAAGCATTAACCAAATAAATATATTAGGTGCATCATATGTAAATATACAAAAAAACAAGTGAAAATACAACATAATATGATCAAAATATATTTCACACATAATCATATCATGACTTAATCAATGGAGTAGACTTTTAACTTAAATAATGGAATTTGGGTTAAGAATTCCCTTACCACTTTGTAATCAATCAAATTATATTCTCTATAAAATTAATGATTATAAAATGAAACATTTAATTACATGAAGATAAATAGATTCACAATATTATATATTAAAGGTCTGTATTTACACCACATAAAATAAATAAGGTTTGAATAATGAATATATCTCACAGAAGTAAAAGTGATACGAGAAACCCTTACCTTATGTGTGAAAGTGTTCTACACTTGTACTTAATGTACTGGATAATCAAATTAGATTAATTAATTATTTAATTAAGAACCTATTCAAAATATATTTTATTTTTTATAATTTTATTAAGTTTATTTATTACCATTTTTATGAGTTATAATGTTTAATTTCTTTGTTTCATAAGTGTTTGTTTCAAGGTTTTATGGTCAGTTCCATTGAGTATAAATATGGGTGTTCTTGTAAAATGGGAATAAATTATCTAGAAGTGAAATTATTTATCATTAATGAACTTATATAAGTTTAAATGTTATAATATTTCATTTGGTTTTATGTTATGAGGATGATTCATTAGATACAATGTTGATGAAAATGTCTTAATTTATTTTGGCGGTTTTTACGACCAACACAAAATTGTGTCATTTTATTTAATATTATGTTTATGTATTGGTTACAGAACATGATATAACTTATAATATGTATATTAAAATATTATTTAACCATAATAATGTTTTTATGATGATCCTTGAAGGCGGTAATGGAAAATGAAAACTCATCGTCTATGAAGGCGGTGAATCGACACATCACAGACGATGTATTTATTTTTTAAATTAAAGGATAGGAGAAGGGATTTGATAATGGATAATTCATTATCATAATAAAAGTATATTATATATATGATGTTGTATTTACCATGACACTTTGGATAGGGTAGGTGAGGAGAGGTTAAGAAAATAAAAGAAATTAAAAGAGAAGGAAGAAGGATTTTACCTTTTGAATATCATCTCCTTGGAAACCTCCTTAAAACACTTGGATTTGGTCTTTTGGTAAGAATAGTTGATCTTGGACATGGGTAAAAGGATTGGGAAGTTAATTGGGTATAATTTAAACAAACTTAAAGTATTATAAAGTGTTAGTATAAGGGGTGGTGAAGGGTGGTATTTATAGTGGAGGAGAGGGGCATTTTTTGATTATTTTATTCATTTATTAATTATTTTTTCTCAAGACTATCAACAGTGTTGATTATTATGACTAAGTACAATAACTAGTTCATGTGAGTTCTAAATAATGGGTTATTAAACTAGCAATGAAACAATAATTCATGTATTTAACCTATAATATTAAATACCGTAAATTATCGTATTTCACTATTCATAAAAAATTCATATATTTTAGAAAAATACCTAAAAATAAACCTAACCATTTTTCAATGAGTAGATTAAAAAAATTTAAACCATTTTATGAAAATAATTTTCTAAATATGAGAAATTTAATTTTTAAATAAAACCATCATTTATTTGAAAAATACCGATTTTAATATTATAACGGATTTTACGACACTTTAAAATTTTAATTATGGTCTCATAAAATTATCTTATAATTATAATAAAACAAAGTTTTATTTTATGAATATATTTTGTGAAAATAAATTTTCTTTTAAATCATTTTATTAATTATAAAAAATTAATTAAACATTTACATTTCACAAAAATAACGACACTTAATTTATAGTTTTTAAAATATTTATTTACTTATTCCATGTTATAAATATATCATATATTTATTTATGAGATATATTAAATTTATTTATAATTTCATAGGTTTGGTTATTATTCTAATGGCCAGATTACTAATCCCAATGGTCACATTACTATTCCAATGATCATGTTAATATCTAATAGTATATCACAATTCATTTAAGTTTGGTGTGAAACATAAGTTATAGAATAAATTAAATTTATTTAAGAAGATACATAATGTAAAATATTAGGGTGTTACCGTAGTAGTGGTAGTAATAATAACAATAATCATCATCATCATCATCATTATTATTATTATTATTATAATATGAGTCCAGATTCCCTAGTATCACAAACCATGATGGTACATTCAAAGTACAATTATCCTCTTGGTATAATTTTTCCTTGGATGGTGAAGTTGTATTTTTTTGTGCATTTTTTCGAAAAATTACAATGGAATATTTATAGTGTAAATTTTCCATTATAATTTTCTCAAAAGGTAGATAATAAAAATACAACTTATTATATATATATATATAGATTAATAGTGGTGAACTCTTCCATACTCATGACATCACCTCCTTCAACTATTTCCCTCCAAAATATCCCCCCTAATTCCTTTGACCAATTATATCATCCACTCTCCCAATTCTCCCTCCTGTCTCATTTTTTCACGCCCTATATCCCATATTCTCCACCTCCCCTCCTCTAGGACCTCACATTAGGCTCCATCTCTCATCCCATCCACTACATCCCGACCTCTCTATTCCAGTTTTTTACTCCTCAACTCCCATCCTCTCTGACACCCCTCCTCACCACCCTAACATTGGTCTCACTCACTCAATATCCATCTCGTATATATCATAAATCACCTCCCTCACAAATCACAAATCACCAGACATAGTTGAGAAATATAATAATATCCAATATCCTTCTCTTCCAGTTATACCATATGATCACCCCTAAATTTCTAAATCCCTAATTGTACTTCCCTCTCCTATGTGTATATTTTTGGTTATTAACCCCATCCACAATTGGTGGGTTTCTATTCTATGTTCAATGATATAGGAAACCATATCTCTAAAACCCTAAAATACTTTCCTCTCCAAATGAAAATTTCTATGAACCTATAATTCCTCTATTCAACATTGCACTCATTATCCATAATCCATGATACTAACTTCATTTTGTGAATCACAAACTATATTTATCTTTCCTATGTGTAGTTTATTTAATTTATATGTTCACATGATTTCTCTTTTTAAAATTAAATATGTGAGAATAGATTTTCTTATTTTTTTATGTTATGTACAATTTTATATTAATATATTTATCATTTTTTCATGTTTTAATTTTTATAATGTTATTTTCTATATATATTATCATGTTATATAAATTATTTAAAAACTTTTTATTGAAACTATATTCTATGGTTTAATAAATTTATTCATTCAAGAAAAACAAATGTTCTTTGTATATATTTTATGTTTTGTGATTTTATTTTACATGTTATGTTTTTCAATTTTTTTCATTCTGTGTTTCTTTTATTATACATTCTAAAATCATTGGTGTCTCTTAATACACTATCTTAATTGTAGCCCATCTCACCAAACCAAATAAGACTTTCTCTATGTGTTTTTTATATTATGATTTTATTTCAAGTACTAATCTCCTTTCAAATGTATCTATTTGGAATAAATCCTACAAATGTTCTTTCATTATCAATTTTTTTTCTTATAAAATCTATTATAAAGTTTTTAAGTATCCAATGGTCTTTGAATTAGTATTCTTAATTTTTCATGTGTTTACTAATGTTTTCATGTAATTAAGAACTGCTAGACTTTTCCCTTTTTAAGAAAATGATGATTATGATTTTTTTACTTCAAAATGCATGAAATATTTTAAAATTTCCAATTTGTTTTTTTATCATTTATTTTCTTTTCCAAAAAAAAAGAATTTTTTTTAAAAACATGTTTTTTGGTCTACAAGCTATGATAAAATATGGAAAAATTAATAACCTATTATTATTGAGTCACATGTATTTTTTTTTATTATTGATTTTATGCACATATTAATCATGTAATAATTTCTACATTTTTGAACTATTTTTTTATATTTTCATTGATAGATACATCACTTGGGTAGTAAATTTTTTATTTTTTCATTTTCCACTATAATTTCCTACACTTGTTATGAATTTTATACTTTTTTCATTTTCAAACCCATGTTTTTATATTGTTTAAAGTGGTAGGTGATGTAATGATCCAGAAATTCCAACCTGTTACTTTGTGAGAATTCTAGTGTTGGAGGTGTCTGGGGGTTGTTCCGAGGGAGTTTTGGGGTGAAGGATGAGTTTGAGCTAAGAAAATCATCCGAAAGTAGTCCTACAACATAGAGCCTTGGATATGTCATGGAAGAGAGGTAGCTATGGCTTGGGGAGGTCAACTAGATCATAGAGGTTTGGGAGGAGGTTTTTGGTTCCACTACCATTTTTGGCATAGCTAAGATATGGAGACCTTGGTTGTGGTGTAGAGTCTCAGGGGTGAGTTTCCAATGGTTCTTCCATTTTTGTCATGGTAGTTACATGGAGCAAGGCTGTGGCATAAAACTTTCTTGGTAAATAGGTTTTATGATGTGGTCCTTCCTACTATGTTGTGGTCTTTTTTCCTATTTTATCAGATCTTCAATATAGATATAACCATGTTTTTTGGAAGTAACTTTGATCTTATAGGATGCAGCATAGTCCCTACCCTTTACACCACAATCTTATCCTTTTCAGAAGTCCTACAACATGGTGAAGGGGGATGTTCCATGGTCTTATATTTTGCAGACTACCTATAAATTCTAAACCCCCCTCAAAACCTTCCACTTTTCTAACTTATCTCTCATTTATTGGGAGAACCAAGTGCATCCATGAAAGGAATTTCACCCCCCTTTCAGTGGATTTCAACCCCATCCTTTGGGGATTGATCTATTTTTTAGAAAGTTACCTTCTTCCTTACTCCCAATTTTTCTTCTAGTTATTCATCTAGGGATGATTTTTGTTAGGAAATCATTGAGTTCTTATGATTTTTTTTTGTAATAATATGTTGTGGGGTGTTTTTTTATAGTGATCAATGTTTTATCCTTCATTGAGGTTCTTGGTCGTGTAATTACTCTTGATTAAACCTTATCCAATGAAACATAAAGATTTTTTTTGAATTTGGGTATCCTTCATATCTCTTCTAGTTGTAAATGAAGGAAGGATCATGATTTTGTTTATCTTTGGTAAGATAGTACAAACTATCCTAATAAATATAATGAAATGTTTTAACTGAAATTAAAAGTAAATGGAAAATAATCACATGTTTTACAACCTTTTATTATTGTTTATATTGAGAATATGATTGGTGATACGTCGTTAAAAATCTTGGTTGTTGGGAGCCTTTGTTTGTGCTAAAATTATTATATTCTATGGAACTATTGATGTGTGATTGTTGTAATATCACCTTAAATAGAATTGGATAATCACTTATATCTAGATAAAGAATTGGATACCCATGAAAATTCTGGATTTTTTAATAATACCCTTAAAAAGTAAAGTGTAATGTGATGAGAATCCCCTTGTTAAATTTAAAATAAGTTTATGAATATGTTATGTGATTTAAGGTTATGTTTTGTAGTGGTGATGTGTGGGAAATATGTTATATAGTGTGGTTGTGATGTGGGGAGGGTATGGTGAGATGTGGGCATGGTATGTGGCTGTTTTGATGAGGAGGTGGATGTGGCTACAAAAAAGTGTCAATACGGGGCTCGTTGGCTTGAGAAGGATGGGATGTTGTTTTTGTTATGTTGTACTAGTTTTTTGGTAGTAATGGAATTAATTTTATGATTATTAATTTAAATAAATGGTCAAGATAATAAATGCGATGGTTAAATGAAATGGGTTAGTAAATGGGGGATTCTAAAAATTGGCTTAATTTGAAAAAAAGGTGGAATGTGGTTTATATCTTGTGACTTATTTATGTGGTGTTATTCATTTATAGGTGGAAGTGAAAGTGGAAGATGTTGTGAAGCTCGGTGGTGATATGGTTATTTGGTTGGTGCTCTTGTTGTGAAACCATATGTTAGGATTGTGTATGGATATTTATAAATATTTTGTATATTCCTTGTGATTTCTATATTCACCCAACCCATGTAGAGCACCATGTGTCAACAACCAAATGTTTTTTAGGGTGTTTTTTCCAACATCCCAGTGGGAGGATGGCTGGATAACTACCCCCTCATTCCCACCCTCTACCAGGAGAGTTTGATATGCATGGGTCGTGATGGTCAGAAGTCAAAATTACACTTGTGGTGGTTGTTTGATGAGATGATGAGGTGTTTATGGTGGGGGTCGTTCATTGTAGGAAGGGGGAATGAGGTTGATGTACTTAATGTTCACAATACCATAATATTTTGTTTATGAATATGACTATGATGTGTTGGCCTAGGTGTCTTCAGGAGAGGTGTGGATGTGATGTGATGACCTAGGTTTCTTTGAGTAAGATGTGATGTGATGGCCTATTTCACATGGGGTGATTGGAAAGAAGTGATTCCCTAGGTGTATTCATGTAGGGTTATTATAAAGAAGTTATGGGAGTTCCATGATGTACGAAATTGGGTTGTGAGAGTATAAAATCAGTGGGAAAGTGGTGTGTGGTACCCTTTTTACCAATATACTTCTTATTATTTTATTACACTTTGATACATCATTTGGAGAGTGTGCCATGGCTAGGATGACATTGGTTAGTTAACCTATTCAGGTGTTGTTGGATCTATTTTTTTCTCATTGGTGCTACTTTCACATGTTTATGGGAGTCTTTGGGTGTGATTCTACTAAGTATACTTATATGATCACCATAAATATATTCAAATTATTTTTAGTTTTATAGGAGTACTAAACATACCATGCAAGACATTACTATCTCATACCTTTAGACTGTTGTTGTGTCACTTCCTTAGCATTTCTTTTGTGTATTTATTTAGAGACTTTTATCTTATTCTATTTTATTTATACATGCATTGCAGGATGGTTTTGGTTACTTAATTTTTATGTAATTTCATGGAGTTTATTTTGTTTGATTTATCCTATCCATTGATCATATTTTATAAAGGGTAATTCCTCCCATTGGCGATATTTTATACCCTCGGTGCTAATCACCAACCTGGGGCCTACTTGAGGTGGTACTTGAGGGTCATTATCTCTCTTCCTTCATTACCAACTCATGAGGGGTACCTTTGGAGAGAGGGGGTCATGATCGAGTGGTTTTAGAGGAAGGATTAGGGAGAAGATGGAGTTTAGAGTTAATAATATTAAGAATTTCATGGGTCGGTGAGGAAAAAATGTCATTTGATCTTGGTGTGTGACATAGTCTGCGGAATACTGACTATGATATAGGATTTTAGGGCCCACCATGATCCTATGCAAGGACACTACCTACTGAATGACCAAGTGAGGTGGCACCACTTCCAAGGTAGAGACCTACGGGAGGTACATGCATCATGATTGGCTTGTGTTATTGTTTGAATTGGGTGGTTTTGGGGAAGTTAAAAATAATTAAATGAATATTAATAAAATTAAATACTACTAGACTGAGAAAATCCCAGAAACCCTTTCAAATATGGCTCTTAGTTTTCATCAAAATATGGTTCAGGCAATTGGGGTTCAGTGGGATGATCCAGTTGACTACCGGAGGGTTAACTCAGTTGAGGAGGAGGATCATTGGTAGAGGTAATTACAAGCCTTTTAGTGGAATGCATTGGAAAATTATGAGATAAGATTGTCTGATCTAGAGATAGAGAGTTGGTTGAAGGATCTTGATATCATCTTCAATTTGACTGGCCCAGGTGTAGTACTGGGTCCTGCTAGCAGTTATTCATATAAGGGGAGCTATGTGTCAGTGGTGGACATTGAACATTGGTGAGTGGAAGGAGGCATGTGTTTCATGGGCCAACTTCTATAAGAAGTTCCAAGTGGAGTTTCTTTTTTCAACTATGAAGGTAGTGAATAGGCAGGAGCTACTCTCTCTTCCATAGAGGATCATGTTTGTATGGGATATGGGAGTCAAGTTCAAGGATCTTTTTCATCCCCTTGATCTTTTCCCTGATGAGTAGTCTCAAGTATGGATTCTTAAGGATGCACTCTAACCTTCAATCCAGTAATTAGTTACTCCATTTACATTTCCAACATATTTGGAGGTTTAGAAGAAGCCAGAGGTGCTTGAGTGTATACACTCACACTAAGGCTTATCCTGAGTGGGGAACCATAATTGTTTCATAAGGAGAATATTTTTTAGTAGCAAATCTTAAGATCCAATACCTTAGAGGATTCTTCTAATTGGAGGTTGACCTCAATATATTCCTTTCTTTTCTTATAGGATTAGTGGTTTTTGTGCTTTTCCTAGGGACCTTGGGCTAGTTTTCTTTATCTATGAGGGTTGTGGCCATCACTAGAATCAGTTCTTAATGGTTATTTAAGATTAGTATGGTGGAGGTGTCCTAGTTCAATGTTAGCCTAAGTATCATCCACCGGTGAGGTTGTTTGAGTATCTGGGGCATCAAGATAATGTTCCATTGAGAGAATATGGGGAAAGAAAATGGTGACCTCAGGATGTTCCTTGTGTTCAAGTACCTCGACCTAAGTGTTTCCATAGAGGCGGCTGACATCAAAGAGGCAGAAGGGTTGGGCATGGTCAGCTGCATGTAGTGTAGCTATAAATACCAATGTCTAGATATTGTTCAAAGCATGATAAACTTATCATATAACCTTGTTTAATTAAGGGGATCCACACTCCTTTGTTATACCTATTATAGTCTATTCTCTATGGGTAGATTTAGAGAGGCATCCCATTCCTCTAGTGTTGAATAAACCATTTGAAGTTCAGACCATCTTGTTTGATGTGTTTCAGGGGTGTAAAATGATGATGGGGCCACATCATTCATGTAAGGATATTTTCTTACTACTGATGCAGTCGTACGATGTCATTCTGAACACCGAATAGTTGTATTCTATGTGTGCTATTATCGAATATAAATAGAGGAAATTTGTGTTCTCATATGTGTATTTTTAACATGTAGTTTTTTTTGTAGGGTTATCAGTTGGTAAATAGACATGTGGATCCCCTTCTTTTCTTAATAGATTAGTGGTCTCTAGAATCAGTTGATATTGGAATGGTGGAGGTTCCTAGGGTTATTGGGGAGTATCTAGATGCTTTTCTTGAATAAGTTGTAACACTAACCCCTTGATGTGATATCAATTTCAAGATAGATTTATAAACCAATGCTCTCTGATTTCAATGTATCAATATCATATGAAGCCCTCATATATGTGATAGTGGAGAATTTAGATATATGATATGATGTAGAAGGGTTTCATATAACCAAGTGTTTTGTCATGGGGTGCTTCAATGTTATTCTCCAAGAAAGAGGATGGTGGTATAAGGTTGTGTATAGACTAAAAAAAGTTTAATCAGGAGACAATCAAGAATCACTACCCTCTTCTGAGAATCAATGACTTTTTTGACCAATTGAGGGAAGCTAGTTGGTTTTATAAGATCAATATGTGGTTTGGATATCACCATTTAAGGGTGAAAAATGATGATATCCTGAATAATTCCTTCATATGTAGGTATGGGAACTCCAATTTCATGGTTATGTTGTTAGGTGTCATAAATTCACTAGTTGTGTTCATGGTGCACATGAACTCCATGTTCCAAGAGACCATAGACCAATTTTTAGTCATGTTCACCGATGAAATATTTACCTACTCAAAGTCATAGGGGAGCATGTTGATTATCTCAAATATATCTTATAGGTTCTTTGACACAACCAAATCTATGGAAAGTTGTCTAAGTATAAGTTTTGTACATGATAGGTACATTTCCTTAGGCACATTGTGTCCCAACAGGGTGTGTCTGTGGACCTATTAAAGGTTGAGTTAGTTTTTTATTTGGTAGCACCCAAGAATGTGGTTGATATTTACAACTTCCTTAGTCTTGTGGACTATTTCCAAATGTCTGTGTCCAATTTATCATAAATTACAGCCACATTGAAGGCTCTGACCAGGAAGGACCATCATTTTATCTGTACTAATCAGTTTTAGGTAGTATTATACTAATTGAAAGGAAAATTGATCAGTGATCCAATGCTCTAATAACCAGAGGAAGGGGAGGTGTTTGAGGTGTTTTGCGAGGCTTCTCATCTAGGTTTATGATGAATCTTAATGTAGTAGAAAGTGGTGATCCCTTATGGGTCTAGGCAGTTATTTCCCCATAATAAAAATTATGCCATCCATTATCTGGATCTAATAGTAGTTGTGTTTGAACTAAATTTGAGGTGAAATTATCTCATCAAATAGTGATTTTTGGTCTTTATAGATCACAAGAGCATGAGGTGTATCTTTTCTCCATATGAACTGAATCTATAGTAATGGATGTGGGTTGGGTTTCTTTAGGATTATGACTTTGAGATCTCTTAAACCTTAGGGAATGGTAATGTTGTGGATAAATCTTTGATTAGGAAGTTATGAAAGGATGTTGTGTAGGAGTCCAGATATTCTCAAAGGGTGATAGAGGATTTGGAATCCTTTCACTTAGATACAAGGGTGGCTAATGGTGGAGGTTTCATGTTTCAGATAATAGTATAGTATTCCCTAATTTGGAAAGTAGAGGAGTCTCAGTGGGTAGACTTAGAGGAATAGGTGATGTGTGATCATGTTATCCATGGTGATGCTTTGGAGGGATATTTAGAGGATGTTTAGAATTGAATGTAGTTTTATGGGAGGTTGTTTTTTTATAGATATTCATGATGGATTCCTTTATGAGTTTCATATATCACGTTTATAGGCACACCCAATAGTCTCTAATATGTACCATGTATTTAGGAAGTAGTTTTGCATGCCCAAGATGAAACATGTAATGGTGGAGTTTGTGGATCAATATCTATTTTTCCAGTAGGTAAATAAATAACATTGTGTCCCTGGAGGTTTTTTTCAAACCTTAGATGTTACAAAGTAGAAATTATATGACATCTTTACGGAATTCATCACATGATTACCCCGAGATTAGGGAGGATGTGAAACTATCTAGGTAATCATGGATCAATTGAAAAAATCATCTCACTTCCTAGCGATCAAATATTCAAACATCATTGATGTTTTGTAAAGGAGGTATATGGATGAGGTGTTATGGTTTCGAGGAGTTTCATGATCCATTATCTCATAATCAGGACACACATTTTACCTTGTGGGTATAGAGAGGATTGTAGCATGATTTTTGCACTTAGTTGTTCTTAAACACTTTTTTCCACCCTTATATAGATGGATAGGCAGAGTGAACTATCCAAATGATGGATGATATTTTGCAGATGTGTATCTTGGACTTCAGTGGATATTTCATAAATAACTTTTCATTTTTTAGTTTTATTATAAAATAATTTATCAATCATCAATCAACATGACCCCATTTGAGGCGTTGTATGGGGATTTTTGTCATTCTACATTTTTATAGGGATGATGTTGGAGAGTTATCAGTTCTCTATCCTGATGTGGTGAAAAGCATGAGAGAGAAGGATCAGGTTGTTCATGAGAGGATGAAAGTATCACAATACTGGTATAAGTCTTATTTAAATTTTAAGAGGAGGACCTTGTAGTTTGAGGTTGGGGAATATGTGTCCTTAAAGGTTCCCCTCAACATGGGCAGTAGAGTTTTGGTAGGGGGAGTAAGATCTTAACTCAATTTGTTGTCCCTTTAGAGGTGTTGGGGTGTGGTGGATTATTGGTTGGAAAATCACCATGACTAAACTAGATTCACAACGTCTTCCATGTCTCTCAACTTCATCAATATATTTATGATGAATCCCATGTCATTGAATGAGGAAAGTTGGATATCGATGATGATGTGACATTTATGGAGTGGAAAGTGGAGAACTTAGATCATCGGGAGAAGGTGCTACATGGATGGACCATTCCTTTAGTTCGTGTTTCTCAGAGGCAAGGTATCCTAGAAGATAGTACTTTGGACAATGAGGCACAGATTCATTCATAGTGCTTAGAGTTATTTTAATCTTTGTCTTGTTTTTATTTTCCATTCTGATGTGACATTTGGATCATACTGATATATGAGATTTGTTTTTCCTTATTGTAATTATTATTGAAGCTTAAATCATATTAAGAAGGGAAAACCTTATTCCTAATCAATACACATTATACTTTGACATGTTTTAAATTGGTTTTGTTAAGTCAATGTCACCCAAAGAAAATAATATCTTGATGTGGAAGGTTGAATTCCTTGATTTTTGTTCTTGGGTAAGTGTTGTGTGTTGGTTGTGGTAGTTGTTATCTTGGGCTTTGTGGAGGTTGAGATGGTGGTGTGTATGGTTATGTGTATTAGTGGTGGCTTGTGGCTGACATAAATTTTGTGGTGGTGTGGTTGTGTGGGATGTTTTGTGAGTATTTTCTGATGGGTTTGGGGTGTTTGGTTAGTGGTGGTGTTCAGTTGAGATGCGATCCTTGAGTGGTATCATATGGGATGATTGTTTGGACCTTTTTCTCTCTTTTACTTTTGGGTTTTGTTTTGATTCTTGAGGGTTATAACAATTTGATAGGTATCTGATGTAATGGAATGGACATTCCAACCCATTACTTTATGATAATTCTTGTGGTGGAGGTGTATGAGGGATATTCTTAGGGATATGTGGGGTGAAGGAGGAGTTGAAATGGAGAAAATAAGCTAAAAGGATTTATGCATCTTGGATCCTTGGAAATGTTGTGGAAGAGAGGTATCTGCAGTGTGGATAGTTTGGATGTGATGTAGAGGCTTGGGAGGAGATTTTTGGTGTCACTGCCATTTTTATAATAGTTGTGACATGGATAACCTTACTACAGTGCAGAGTCCCAAGGGTGGGTTTTTAGTGGTTATGCCATTTTTGGCATGGTTTCACCATGGAGTGGGGACACAGTGTAGGCCTTTCTTTGTGAATGGGTTCTGTAACGTGGTGTTTCCCACTACATCTTGGTCCCTTCTCCTAATTTATCAGATCTATGGTGTGGAGATATCCATTTTTTTATAAAGAGATTCGAATAGCTAGGTTGTAGTGTGGTATCCACCCTTTACTCTATAGGCTTCTCCTTTTTAGTAGTCTTATTGTATGTTGAAGGTGGCTGCTTTGTGGTCTTATGTTTTTTATACTACCTATAAATTCTAAAACTCTCTCAAAACCTACCACTTTTCCAACTTGTCTCTTATTTCTTAAGTGACCCAAGTGAGTCTTTCGGAATCCTTTCAATCGACTTTCAATTGATTTTATCCCATCCTTGTGAGATCGATACATGGAGGTTTTTGGAAAGTCTCCTTTTTTCCCTTCTCCTAGTTTTTCTTCCACTTATTCATTTAAGGATGGATACTATTAGAGAATAATTGGTGTTTTATGATATTTGGTAAGAATATTTTTTGGGGTGTTTTTTAGGGTAATCAAGGTGTTCTCCTTCATTGAGGTTCTTGGTGGTGGTTTTCCTCTTGATTCAAACTTGTGAAGCAAATTATGAAGATTTGTTTGAGGTAGGGGATCCTTCATATCTCTTCTATTTGTACATGTTTTGGGATCATGATTTTGTTTATATTTGGTAAGATAGTATGAACCATGATAATAAATATAATGAAATGGTTTAAATGAAATAGAATTGGAAGGGGAAATAATTGCATGTTTTAAATCCTTTTGTTACTGTTGATATTGAGAATATTCTTATTGATGCATCATTGAAAAACATGTATGTTGGGGGCCTTTTTTTATGATAAAATTATTATGTGCTTTAGAACCTGTGATATGTGATTATTGTAATATCACCTTAAATGGAATTGGATAATCACTTATATCCAGATAAAGAATCGGTTTCCCCTAAAAAAAAATTTTGAGTAAGAATACCCTTAAAAAGTAAAGTGGAGTATAATGATAATCCCCTTGTTAAATCTAAAATAATTTTGTGATTATGTGATGTCTTTTTATGACCCATACCATCAGGGTCTGACCCATGACTCCCTAAGCCCGCCTCCAATAGGCCAGGGGCCGGTGACCAGCACTGAGTAGGCATATCCCACAAATGGGAGACATTATCCTAAAGTACATGTACACATGCACACATCTTTAAGACCAAACATTACTAAAATGTAAAACAAACTGAAACCAATGCATGCATATATATATAATCCCACAACCAGAGTATGATAGTAAAGTATTAAAAGATGAAAAGGGTCCAAATACAAGCCCAACCAAAAAATGTAAAGAGTACAACCTGGTCCAGGGGTGAGGACTATGATCAAATGAAAACTTCTAGAAAACACCTCAGTTTGTCTATCTCAAGCTATGCTCCACCTGCTCTACATCCTCTCGAGACACCATCAAAAGAGTCATCATCTGCATAAGACATGACACGTGTGGGAAGATCCCATATAGGGGTGAGTATAACAATACCTAGTAGGACACACTAAAAACACTAAACATGAATCACCAAGAATAGTTAGCTCCATACAAGATATAACAATCAATGTATAAAATAAATACCCTGATATACTCAGGAATGACACTGTGCCACTAGGTGATCACAACCAACTATTAGCCACATGATTATTCTCAAAGCAACACTTGTTCCATGATAATCCACTACATGATTCATGTTATCATTAGCAATTCTCAATCAAGAGGTCAAGATCATTAGGCCCCTCCCAAGAAAGCTCACCGGTCTTAGAGTAACTTGATACACAGATAGGGGTTCATGCCCAGAATGACTAGAGGACACCACAAACCCAATTTGGATCAACTTTCTACATAGGGGATCATATTCGAAAGATTCCACAAACCCTAATAATACATCCTTATAGATGGAGGATCAATTCCCTTCTTAAAGAGGTCATACTGATTCAAAAAACCTCACCTAGGGCATAATATGATAGAGGATCACTCTCTAGTATCATAGAGGGATGGCACAAACTCTATCCCAAAATCATCCTCCAAAGGGGATCATAATCCTATGATTTAGATGTAATGTTGCACTATAACTTTGAGGGAATAGACCAAGGGGACACACTCAACCAAGACTGGTCCAAACTAAAGAAAAAAAGGGCTACAAACACCCATAAATGGGGTACACGATGTGTACTAAGGGTACACAGTTTGTCAAGCTATCCTCAGGTCTACTCAGTTGGTAAAGCCTCACACATCATGTTAATATCAAAATATATGAAATGTAGGAATAGTAAATAGTGTGTAGATATCACCCATCACCCACTTGTATATTGTTGGCCTCATCAGTGTACCATTGGTCATGCCCACATACCAACCTATGTACACCTGGTCATGTCTGTGTACACCTAGCCATGTATGTGTCTAAGTTCATGGTGTTCCACTGGCCATATACTTCTAGTTATTTTCATGTACTTTTTGAAGTACATGTCGAGCCGTAATGGAGGGTTCACATGGCGTGTGACCATACTACACGATTTGTGATACTTAACTCCAGTTGAAACCCTAGTGTCATAGCCAAGGGTCCCACAAAACGTGTAATTCCAGATTACGCACCTTGTTGATCCAGATTTTCCAAAATCCATGGTTCCTCTTCCATGTTGTCTACTGCATCGCTGCAGCCACTGTCCTCACCAAAATCTATATATCTGGGGTCAGCCAAGACTCTCGTCGCCAGAGATCATAGATCCAGGCTTTGAATCATCTCCAAAAAGATCCACTCAATCCATCCATAGTTTCACCATACGCCACTTAGGAAAAAATTCTACTGGTATGATCTTGTTCATTCTCAATTAAACCACCATCATTTTCAATCCTCCAATCTCAACCTCCATTGTAAGTCATACCCACGGTATTGATCCATTGCACTGAAGAACAGTCACACAACAATCAAATATCAAGTAATCGTCAAACAATGAGACAAAAGAAATACCCATGATGAACGTATGAAAAAATAGGGGAGAAACCAGAAGCCACAAGATGTTGGGAATGATTATCATCCTTTTTTTGTTTAGACTCAATCCATTTTTTTATAATTGACAAATGAAGAGGGACAATCACAATGAAAAAAATATAAATTCCATAAATTTAAATCTACCAATGATATGAGTATCAATCTTATACATGGAAATGATATGTGTTCATCTAGGATTATAGAAATTGATGGAAAACATAGAATCAAAAATCCTACCTAGAGTTTGGATCATTCGTTGATGAAGAATGGTTGTGTTTCCATTTTTGATGAAATCCACAAACTCCATTGGTGCAACGATCCTCAATCCAGTCTTGATATGTCGTTTTTCTCCAAGGATGCTCTCCTCCAGTGGGTTCTAGGTCTCCGGAGTTTAGAATCCAACCCTATCCCAAAACCCATAACCACTTATTTATAAACAAAATCATTCATTGTGTTGAATAAAATAAATTAATTCAATTTATTAATTTATTTTATTAATTTTGTGTTGGTGATGAATTTTCAACAAAACCTCACACCGATAAAGGTTATGTCATGTCTAGGGTGAAACCCATGTTCTAATATCATTGGTTCCCTTGGATTTCTTATTTGGGTCCCTGTTTGAGAGTTATTCTACTTTTTTATTCAAACTATGTGCATGTGTTATTCAATATATTTAATATATTTTAAACATTTATTCTGGTCACACCAGGCCTCAGAATCGCACGTCATATCAACTCTTGGACTCAAAAATAATCCACATCATATCTAAAAATAATACAAAGAAAATATGCATCATTAAATTCTCCACACCTTAGTTATTTTCATCCAAAAAAGAGAAAAACTTACTCAAAAGATGAGGGTACTGGGCTCGAATCTAGGTCTCTCACTCCAAGGTTCTCTCCTGAGGATTCTCATACTGCCACGAGACACACACTAAGGGAATCAATCACTCGTGAAGTATCTTCTCCTATTGATCCTCTATCTACACCAGATACTCAGCAAAGGTAGCTCCATCCTTGATTTCCATCTCACCCCAATCAATAATATATGACAGGTTTCATACATATATCCTCATCTATGACATGTGAAATACGTCGTGTACTAGGTCCAACTGTAATGATAGAGATAAGCGGTATGCTACCTCATCAAATTTATGAAGTATCTTGAAATGAATAATGAATATTATAGATAAATTTCCACCCCATAAAAATCTAAGCAATCCATGTCATGGTGATACCCTCAGGAACACATGGTATCCCTCCTCAAACTTCATAGGTCTCCATAATTGGTCCACATAAGACTTATAACAGCTCTTTTTAGTCCTCATCTACACATTCTATTTAGTATCTTATACCAACTCTAAGACCATGATTGATGACTTTCTTGGATCATTCCAACAAAGTGGTAACCTGTAGGATTACTTGTACAAATCCTTGAATGGTTCCATACCAATGGTGGAATGGTAGAAGTTGTTGTTCATAAACTCCACTAGGGGTAGATGATCCACCAAATTATGAGCAAAGTCTAATATTAAAGCCTACAACATATCCTTAAAAACCTAAATGGTCCACTTATTCTGGTCATCAGTCTAGGGTTGAAATGCTATGCTCAAGCATAACTGAGCCATGAATTCCTCCTACAATCATCTTTATAATCATGACATGAAGAAAGCACCACAATCTGAAACAATCAGCAAGGTATCTCTATGTATTCAAACTATCTCCTACATATAGAGGCATCCCAATATCACTACTAAAATCTTCTCTCGAATAACTAGGAATTGGGATGACTTGGTGAGTTGGTCTATGATCACCCATATGGCATCATGTCCCCTGGATGTGCATGATAACCTCATCAAAAATTCTATGCATATCCCACCCACCTCAACTTTAGAACCTTAAGGGGTTGATCTAAACCCACTGGAACCTGGTGATCAGCCTTCACCTACTGACAAGTGAGGCATCAAGAGATAAATTTTGCAACTCCCTTGTTCATGCTTGTCCACCAAAATTAACATCATAGGTCCTGGTACATATTTTCCACACACCACCAAATGGGATGTATGAAACTGTTGTATCACCTCCTCCCAAAATGTAAAAGGTACCATTTTCACTCCTTTGAAAAGGATAGTGTTATCCCCACCCTTCATAATATCCATCAGGTTCCCATTCATTGGATATATGATTATGTAAGGTCTCATAGTCGGTATCTTTATGGTAAGAATCCCTAAAATTTTATAAAAATAGTGGGGGTAATAACCATCATCTGAAGATATGAATCACCTTCCTTGTTTACTAAGGAAAATTACAACAAGGAAACTACCTTGACGCCTTGACCATTAATAGAGAAAAAGATATCCTACTGAGAGCATCTACCACCATGTTCCCCTTCCCATGAGTATAGAAAATATAAAATTCATAGTCCTGTAGGAACTATATACATATTCAATACCTCAAGTTAATATCCTTCTGTGAGAAGATATACTTGAGACTCTTGTTGTTAGAGTAAAAGATAAACCACTCACCCATTAGATAGGTCACCACATCTTTAGTGTGAAGACTACCACTACTAGCTTAAGATCATGGGTTACATAGTTCTACTCATGTGGTATCAAACAATGTGAGATGCAGGAAATGACCGCCTACCTCTACATCATAACACAATGAATCCCAGTCCCTGATGCATCATATAACACTACGTACTTGACTCCCTCCTATGAAAATCTCAAGATGGGATCACTCTTAAACCTCTGGATCAGCTCCAAAAAGAACTAACCTTTATTTCCACATGAGAGGATTCTCTTTATGGGTCAAATCTTTCAAGGGTGCTTCCACTCTAGAGAAATCAGTTACAAATCTCTGATAGTACCCTACCAACCCAAGGAAACTCTGCACCTTGGTAACATTCTTGGGTGTCCCCTAATAAAACAATGCCTCAACCTTCATCGGTTCCACTGCTACTTTTTCCTATGAGATGGCATGTCCCAAGAAGTGGACCTCTATAATCCAAAACTGACACTTTTAGAGCTTACCACAAAGATGGTGCTATCAGAGTGTGTCTAGGACCATCGTCAAGTGTCTCACATGCTCCTCCTCGAACGTCGAGTACACTAGGATGTAATTGATGAAGACCACCACAAAATAGTCTAATAAGGTATGGAATATCCAATTCATGAGTCCCATGAACACTACTGGGGAATTTTTCATGTTGAACAACATCCCCAAGTACTCATAATGACCATAGTGACATTTTAATGTCATCTTTGTTATATCCTCATCCCGTACTCGTAGCTAGTGATAACTTGACCTGAGCTCAGTCTTTGAGAACCATTGTACCCCTATAAACTAATCAAATAGGTCATAAATCCTTGGTTGTGGATACTTATTCTTTATGGTCACCTAGTTTAAGAACCAATAATCCACACATAACCTCAAGCTCTCATCTGCCTTGTTAGAGAATAATACAGGGACTATCTAGTGGGAAACACCAGGTCTCACAAATCCCTTATACTACAAATCCTTAAACTATAACCTAATATAATGAAGCTCTATAGAATCCATCTGATATTATAGTGTAGATATTAGGGTCATACTGGGGTGTAAGTTGATGTCAAAGTCTAGCTCTCTATATGAAGGTAAACCTGGTACATCCTCAGGAAAGACACCCTCATACTCTACCACCATCATAGGAAAGTGATAGCCCAAAGAATCTACTGCTCCAAGAGTCATTCTAGACAAATGGTGAGTAATCAGTTTCACTCTCTTATGTCTGAGCTCATCCTACTCTGAAAAGGTTTTCTTTTCAAACATAAGGGAAAACCCTTTATCATCACTGCATCCTCCTCCTAAAACAGCCAATATGGGCATGAACTATGGATAACCATTCCATACCTAAGATTACATCATAAGGCCTCATTGATTCTATAAATATATCCCATAAAAAATTCTCACCACTAATATTTAGGTCACACTATTGACACAAGTGCGCAATCGCTAAGTCACTGCATGTTGGAGTCTCTAACCACAAGGGTCGAGCCAATGGATCAACTAAAATCTCTAAGCCTCAAACTAGAGAAGTGATAATGAAGGAATGACTCACACTCATGTCTATAAATATTGAATATAAAGTATAAAGGACATAGATAAAACCTTGTATCATCCCTAAATCCTTAGGGTCATAGGCCTCCATAGCCTACAACTAGCCTCTTCACTAGACTCCAACTCCCTGAGCCTATTGTGGACCACCTAGGAATAGTGGTGGTAATAAGATGAACCTATGACCACCTCCTACTGCTCTGATAGCCCATCTTCCATGTCTTACACCCTATGGAACACCCTTCTCCTACCTCTATATCTATCTCGGTGGTTCCTCAGCCATCTCCTTATCAGTTGTATGATAGGTCACACAATCCCAATCTAGATGCCCAAACTATTTTAATAGAAACACTACCTCTCCCTTGGATTATTTGAGCCATCCTAAAATCCCTACACCACTGACTCTGTACCAGGATTACCTCCTGAAGTTTCTAGCACACTTAGATCCCTGCGACTGTTGTCGTCCACCTGCACTGAGGTCTCAACTCCTGGGTGCCCGCTACAAGCACCCAATGTTGGTGATTTCTCTCCCATGATACTATCCACCACCAAGGCCTAATCAAGCACCTTGGACAAGGTGTGAACAAAAATGGATACAAATGAAGCCCTAATATACCAAATAAATCCCTAATCAAAGGTATATTATCTGAAGAATGGACCCCAAACCATATCCATGGAGTATCGTGATAGATCAGTAAACCTCATTGAGTACTCCTCTATGGAAAAACTACCCTATTGTAGATGAAGAAGCTCCTGAGTGCATATTGATCACAAAGTGTCCAGATAGAGTCTGACTTGGATTGATATTTCTTGTCATTTGAATGAGTCATTAAGCTCCACCATCACCCATAAGATCCCTGAAGAAGACTTACCACGAGTACCTCCATATAATCTGTGGGTTTCCTCACAAGGTGGAAAATGAAAGTGACCGAATCTAGCTAGTACTCAGCCACCTAGGGTTTTGGATCACCACAAAACCTTGGAGGTATCTACCTATGGAACTCATGAAGAATTATCAACCTACATGCATACTCTTCTAGAACTACCATTTCTAGCTACTTCTCAATGGGTGGTGATATAGATGGTAAACCACCTAGAGGTGTTATCTCCAGTAAATAACCCTATATCGATGCCTCATAACTTAGTGAATCATCATCACGATCATGCAATGGAATCCTAGTTGGTTATATGCATGGAGGTATATTGAAATAGAACAAGATTTACCATGGTAAAAGAGTATATTTGGGGATCTGAATCAAGAAGTATGTGGGAAATATAACCCATTACTATATGATGCATGTACCAAATTTTTTCCTACAAACAATGTTTACATGTACTAAGTTGAAAGGCAGGTGATCAGAGTCCTAGTGCATGGATATGTTGGACTTTGCACCAACTCTCGAGTCTCTATATAGAAATATTGACACATATTACTAAACACCATTGCCCAAAACATACTCACTAGATCTGGTCCTATGTTAGAATCAACCCCTCTGATACTATTGTGTCATGACCCGACCCACTCGGGTTCAAACTGTGACTCCCCAAGCCCGCCTCCAATAAGTCAGGGGATGGTGACCAGTGCTGAGTAGGCATATCCCACAGATGGGAGGAATTATCCTAAAGTACTTGTACACATGAACACATATCCAATCCCACACAATATTGAAATGTAAAACAAATGGAAACCAATGCATGCATACATCTGTAATCCCACAACTAGAGTACAACAATAAAGTATTGAAAGAGGAAAAGAGGAAAAATACATTCCAAAAAAGAAACTATAAAGATTCCAACATTCTCCAAGGGAGAGGAATACAATCAAATGTAAACTTTCAAAAAACACATCGCTCTGTCTTGGTCAAGCTACTCTCCACCTGCTCTGCAACCTCCTGGGGAACCATCAAAAGATAAATCATATACATAATACATGACAAGTATGGATAGAGCCCATGAAAGGGTGAGTATAACAATACCCAATAGGAAACCTCGAAAACACTAAACACAAAGAAACAAGTGTAGTCATATCAATACAAGATATAATAATCAATGTATAATAGAAACACCCAGATATACTCAGGAAGGGTATTGCACCACCAGGCAGTCATAACCAACTAAAAACCACAATATTATTCTTGAAGCAATGCTCATTATGGGAGAATCCACTCTACGAGTCATGATATCCCCATATATGCTCAATCAAAAGGTCAAGATCATTGGTCCCTGCTAAACAAATATCATTGGTCTCAGAAGACCCTAATACTTAGATAGAGGGTCATGCCTAGAATTGTTGAGGGACACCATGAACCCAATTTGGATCAACCCGCTACCCCGATAAAGAAATATCACTAGTCTCAGAAGACCCTAATACTTATATAGAGGGTCATGCCTAGAATTGCTGGGGGACACCATGAACCCAATTTGGATCAAACCTCTATGTAGGGGATTATATGCCAATGATTCCACGAATCCTACTGATACAACCTTCTAGATAGATGATAGACACCCTACTCAAGGAGGTTATGATAATTCCACAAACCCCACCTAGGGTATAAATATGATAGAGGATCACTCTACAGTCTCACAAAGGGACACCAAGAACTCTATATGAGACTCATCCTCAAGAGGTGGTCATAATCTTGTGATATGTATGTAATGTAACACTATAACCTCAAGGGAATGGACTAAGGGAAAACAATCAACCAATACTATTCCATACTAAAGACACAAAGGGATAAAAACACCCTAAAATGGGGTACATGACATGTAAAAGGGTTACACAGTGTGTCTAGATATCATCATGTGTACTTTTGTGGTAAAGCCTCACACAAAATGTAAATATCCAAATAAATGGTGTGTAAGAATAGTACATGGATTATAGAGATCACCCAACACCTTCCTGTGTGCCACTAGCCCTATACATGTACCACTGGTTATGCCCATGTACCAACCAGTGTACACCTAGACATGACCATGTACACATGGTTGTGTCCATGTTCGATTACATGGCATGCCAATGGTCGTGTACTTCAGAACATATCTATGTAATTTCTGAAATACATGCCAAGACATCATGGTGGGGTCACATGGTGTGTGACCATGTCACACGACATGTGATACTTAACTCCTACCAAAACCCTAGTTCTATAGCCAAGGGTTCTTACATGGAATGTAACACCATATTACACATCATGTTGATCAAGATTTTCCAAAATACCTGGTTCCTCTTCTGTATCGTCCGATGTGTCTCCTGATCCACCATCCTCACCAGAATCTATAGATCTATGTTCATCCAAGCCTCTTGTCATTAGATATAGTAGATCTGATCTTTGAATATTCTCAAAAAAACATATGATTGATCCATCTGTAGCTGCACTATATGTCATTTGAGAAAAAATCCCACTAGTCCTGGATCAATCCTCCTTGATTCATCCACCCTCATTGCCAATCCTTCAATAGAAACCTCCATTGAAATCCATACCCACGGTATTAATTCGTTGCACTGAAGAACAGTTGCATAGTGATTAAATACCAGTTAATCATCAAATCCCATGTTAAAAGTAATACCTGTAATGAACATACAAAGAAACAGGGGAGAAAATAAAAAGCTACAAGATGTGAGGAATGATTCTCAACCTTTGTTTGTTCAGCCTCAATGCATTTTCATTGAATTGAAAAACAAATATGGATAATCACAATGAAAACAATATAAATTCCATCAATTTAAATTTACCGATAATGCATGTATCAATTTTCTTCATATAATTAAAGAATGGGATAAAAAACAAAGTATCAAATATCCTACTTAGAGTTTGGATCATTCGTTGATAAAGAACGATTGTGTTTCCATCATTGACAAAATCCATGAACTCTGTTGGTGCAACGATACTCAATCCAGCCTGATCCATCATTATTCACCAAGGATTATCTCCTATAATGGTTTTTAGGTTGCTAGGGTTTAGTGGACAATGCTGGACCAAAACTCATAACTGCGTATTTATAAACAAAATCAGTTGCTGTATTGAATAAAATAAATTAATTAAATTTATTAAATTATTTTATTAAGTCTATACCCATGATGAATTTTCCAAAAACAGCTCGTGCTGACAATGGTTTTGTCATGCCTAGGGTAAAACCCACATTCTAAACCCATTGGTGCCCTCAAATTTCTAATCTCAACCCCCCATTTGGGAGTTATTTCACCTTTTGAGGAAAACTTCATGTGCATGTTTTATAATATATTTCAAACATTTATTCTAGGCACACTGAGCCTCAGAATCACATGTTTTCTCAACCCCTTTCCTAAAAATTAATCTATATAATATTCAAAAATAATACACATAGAATCCAATTCATTATATGTGTGATTATGATTTGTGGTGGTTATGTGTGGTTGTGATGTCTGGGACGAATGTGTTGTTGTGTATATGTGATGTGGAGCTGATGTGATGAGATGTGGGAATGGTATGTGGTTGTTGTGATGAGGAGATGGTTGTGGCTATGAAAAGGTAGAAATGTGAGGCTTTTTGGATTGGTAAGGATGTATTGTACTCACATGTTTTGATAATCCCTAATCATGTTTTGATAATCCCAAATCTTGTTTTCATTTAAGTGAGAACCATGTTTTCATTCTATGCTAATTATGTTTCATTAATGCTTCCTGTTTCTAAAGAGTAATATTCATATACTCTCAATCTCACTGCTTGATTAGTTAAGCTTACAATGCATAATTTATCTAAATACAAGGTCACCGATACAGGGTCACCGATATAGGGTCACCGATACAAAGGTCACTGATACAAGGTCACTAGTACAAAGGTCACTGATACAAGGTCATCAGTACAAAGGCCACTCATACAAAGGTCACTAATACAAAGTCCACTGATACAAAGGTCACTGATACAAAGGTCCCTGATAAAAAGGTCATCGATACAAGGTTACTGATACATGGTCACCGTTACAAGGTCACCGATACAAGCCTACTGTTGAAGGTCACCGCTGAAGGTTAACGAGGGAAGGTTATAGTTGTAGGTTGCCGATGTGAACCTGCTGTTGAAGCTTACCAATGTGAAGGATACCGTTACCAATATACTGATAGCCTTACTATTTCAAATTCCTGATATTTTTCTAACGGTCATATTTTCTAACTTTAATGCTACTGACTTAATTAATATTTGTTGCAGACATATCTGGAGACCATATCTTGATAGTACGAGGTACGAGAAATATTGCACATGATTTACATACTCCTATTTTCAGACCTCAAATACAAAAGAAAAAGACCAAAGAAAATGAAGATATATATAGGGGCACAGAGAAAAACAAAAGGAAGAGTCTGGTGTCGAGAAGCTAAATGAATTACTGAAGAACAAGAAGAAGAACACTCCTGCACATATACTGAAAATGAAAAATCTTCACGAATATATTTTTGAAGAACATATTCAGGATTGTACTATTGTGGTTAAAAGAACCCTTGTACCAAGAAGTTGAACATCTCAGTACCTAGAAGCCAGTACTGAAAGTTGTGACACTCTTTTTTTGGAGTAAACTTGTAGAGAAGAACAAAACAATCATTTCCTAAAACTTCAAGAAGTCTAGATCTGATATTCAAACACACAGAGCATTCTAAACTCCATCCTAATTTCTCTGGCTCTACTGTGTTTCTTATTTTACATTTTCTGAGCAGTGTGTGTTTGTTACACACACACTGTCTCATGTGCTTTAATTGGGGGATACTGAAAATCTCCACTCAAAACTCTCTCACCTTTGTTCCCATGTAAAACTGTGGAAGAGACTGTGTGTGGTCTGTGTTGTTTGTATTTCCCACGAAGAATAGTGGTAGAGGGTGTGAACCCTAGACAGTTTGTGAAAACTTTTATAAAGCCCAATACAGGCTATGTATCAAGCTTATTGCTAATATAAAATTCTTGGTGGCAGGTGATCACCAAGTGGAGAGGATTAGGTCTCGGATTGAGACTGAAACTCTTGTTTATACTGATGTGCTAATCCTAATATACTCTATTTTATTTTATCCACTGCTTATATTTTTCAAATACAGAAAACTTTTTTTACATTCACTTTGCAAGTTAGTTTTGGTTAGTGTGTATATATTCTTAATTTAGTAAACCTGTTTCAGAAGTTGAATTAGTAATTTAATTGATTCAACTGAGGACTAATCAACCTTAGAGAAACTTGTTGATCAATTAAACATTTATATCTCTACTGCATTAATTGACTGGGCTGTTTTGAATTGGGGGATTTTTATCATAAATTTTTTTAACAGAAATTTTTTTTGGAACTTAATTCACCCCCCTCCACTTGAGATTCCACTCCGACCAACATTTGGTATCAAAGGTTCTTATTTTTAATTGTTCAAATTATTTTCAACTTTGATTTTAGTTGTATCTTAAATATCTTAAAATTTCTGTCATATCTAAATTTTCAGTTCTTTAAATTCTAAGTAACTATGAAAACTAGAGTTGAGGGTGATGCTTCTAATAGACCTCCTTTCTTTAACAGTAATAACTATGCTCAGTTGAAATTAAAAATGAAAATGTATGTAGAGAGCATGGGACCTGAAATCTAGGATACAATTGAAGAACAACATGTATTGCCTGCTATTACTAGGTACACACGGTCTCAGTTGACAAAAGCTACATATAATAATAATTGTAAAGCAATGAATGCCTTTTACTATTCTCTAGGTGATGATGAATTCAATAGAATATCTTCTTGTAAAACTACATATGAAATTTGGGATACTTTAGCTGTTTCTCATGAGGGAACAACCAATGTTAAAGAAATGAGATAAAATACGTACACTATTAAATATGATAATTTTAAAATGAAGTCTGATGAACCTATCTCTGAAATGTATCTCAGGTTCAATGAAATAGTGAACACCATGAGTCTGCTTGGAAGACCAATGGATAGCAAGGACCAAATCATGAGACTTCTTCGATGCCTACTTGACAGATGGATGGGAACTTCTGTTTCTATTCGAGAATCTTGTGACATAAGCAAGATACCAGTAAAGGAACTAATTGTAAAGCTTATGATATATGAAGAAGAGACTAAGGTGAATCAATAAGTAGATGAATAAACAAGAAAGAAGTCAGTATCATTCAAGAATACTACCTAAAAGAGAAAAGACAAAGAAAAAGTTCAAGTTCCTCTAGACAGTTCCACTAGTGAAGAGTCAGATTTAGAAAATGATGAGGAGACGGCTCATCTAGAAAGAAGGTTCAAAAAGTTCTATCGAAAGAATAAATTATTTAGGAAGTTAAAATACAATGGAAATTATGATAGTAAAGGGCAATGGAAGAAAGATAGAAAATTGAATGTCAATTCAAATGAAATAATCTACTATGAGTGCAAACAAAAAGTTCATGTGAATGTAGACTTCCCCAAGCTAAAATTTAAGAAGAATTATAAAGATAAGGGCAAGGGTTATAAAAAGGCTATGAAAGATACTTGTATTGCTTTAGAAGACAACTCCACTGGATCTGATGCTTTGGATAGTGAATAGAACAATCATACCAACTTATGTTTCATGATAGAAACATCTGAGGTAACACTTAATTCTCCTATACATAATGCCAATTATTCTGGGAATAAGAGTGAGTCACATAATGATGAATATATGACTAAGGATAAACTATTTGAATAATTTTAAATGATTTAGGATACATTTAATGATATCAAATACAAATATAAATCAATAAAGAGACATTATGATTTAAATGAAAATTATAAGTCTGATTTGGATATTGAAAAAGAAAAATGTGCCCAGCTGTTAAAAGAAAACACTGAACTCAAATTATCAAATGAACAACTAAAGAGAGATCTTTAGAAGTTTACTACAGGTAGAGATACCGTAACTCAGTTTCTAGGAAAATAGATTGCCCCAAAATATACAACTGGTCTAGGATATCAACCAGGACAGAGAAGAATCATTAAAACTAAATTTATTCCAAAATCTGGACAATTCACAGCTAGTTCAAGTTCTGGACTATTTCTTGAAAAAAAAATTCTCTAAAGGACCAAAAAAAGTGTTTATGTCTCAAAATATATTTGATGATTATAGGAAACCTATAAAGAAAATATGGTTTCCCAAAATTTTACTTGCTAACCTCTCTGGACCCAAGAAAATCTGGGTACCGAAGTTACCCCATGCCTAACCTATTTTGTAGGGAAGCTACCTAAAGAGTTCCTGTAAGACCTTTTGGTACTTGGATAGTGGATATTCAAGACATATGACAGGAGATTATTCTTGCTTCAAGAGCCTAATCAAAGTTTATGGTGCACATGTAACTTTTGGTGACAATGCAAAGGGAAAAATCGTCGGCTTAGGCACGATTGGTAACCCTAATAAAATATTAATTTCCAAAGTAATTTTTGTTGATGAATTAAAGTACAATTTACTCATCATGTCTCAGTTGTGTGATGATGGTTTTAATGTCAAGTTTGAAAATGATGCATGTAATGTTTTTAATTCTAAAAATGATTTAATATTTACTGTTCTTAGAAATGAGAATGTATATGTTGTTGATTTAGATTCTTTAGCTAATCAAAATGCTTCTTGATTAAATGCATTTCATAATGAATCCTGGTTGTGGCATAGAATACTAGGACACTACATTGTGCACTCACTTAAGAAACTGATTAGGAATGGTTTGGTCAGAGACCTACCTAAATTGGAGTTTCCTCTAAACAAAGTGTGTAATCCTTTTCAAAAGGGAAAACAACACAAATTTTCTTTCAAACCAAAGAAATAAGTTTCTACTTCTTAACCGCTTGAGTTGGTTCACACAGATTTGTTTAGACCATCAATAGTTTCAAGTTTAAATGGGAAGCACTATGTTTATGTTCTTGTAGATGATTTTTCTAGGTACAATTGGGTATACTTTTTGGCTCACAAAAGTGAAGTGTGTTCTTATTTTATCAAATACTCCAATTCTATAGAAAATATTAGTGGACTTAGAATTAAGACCTTGATAAGTGATCATGGCTGTGAGTTTGAAAATCAAGAGTTTGAATCTTGTTGCTCACACAATGGCTATAATCACAATTTCTATGATCCTAGAACACCTCAACAAAATTAATTCATAGAAATAAGAAATATGAGACTTCAATAGATTACCTAAACTATGCTTATTGTGTATAATCTACATATTTATTTTTGGGTTGAAGCTATAAATACAGTTTGTTATACCATTAATAGAGTCTTGATTAGACCTGTTCTTAAGAAGACCCCTTATGAACTTTGGAAAAATAGTAATGATAAGGTTAACTAATTCAGAGTTTTTGGCTGCAAAGTCTTTATTCTTAACACTAACGACAATCTTGACAAGTTTTCCTCCAAAAGTGATGAAGGAATTTTCTTAGGTTACTCAATCTTGAGTAAATCCTATAGAGTATTCAATAAGAAAACCAAATGTGTGGAAGAGTTAGTTCATGTAAAATTTGATGAGACTGATCCACATGAACCCAAAACCTCTCTTGAATATCTTGAGGAAGATATGTCAATTATGGGCCTTAATGATAATGATAGTGAACATCCTGTAAAAGTAACCAGTTCTGGGAATCTTCCAGAATCTACACCTGTTGAGTCTGAACCTATAAACAACCATGAGGAGTCTAGTTAAACTCTTTCTAGAGGTATTAGAACTCTCAATAATCATCTTTTAGATATTGTAGTAGGTAATTTAAATATAGGAACACAAACTAGATCTTCTCTGAGAAACCAGGTTGAACATCAAGCTTTTCTTTCACAGCTTGAACCCAAAAATATTAATGATGCTATCAATGATGAATTTTAGGTGATGTCTATGGAAGAAGAATTAAATCAATTTGAAAGAAACAAAGTTTGGGAACTAGTTGAAAGACCTAAGGACACTTTGACAATAGGCACTAAAAGGTTTTTTAGGAACAAAGTTGATAAGTCTGGAAATATAGTTTGAAATAAAGTTAGGTTAGTTGCACAAGGATATAGTCAAGAGGAAGGAATAGACTATGAGGAGACCTTTGCACCTATATCTAGGTTAGAGTCCATTAGGATAATACTTTCTTATGCAGCTCATCTAAATTTTAAACTTTATCAAATGGATGTTAAAAGTGATTTTATAAATGGGTACATAGTTGAGGATGTGTTTATTGAACAACCCCCTAGTTTTACAAAACCCCATTTTCCAAATCATGTTTTTAAACTTTCAAAAGATTTATACGGTTTAAAGCAAGCTCTAAGAGCTTGGTATGATAGGCTCAGCTCTTTTCTTAGTTCAAAAAGCTTTACTAAAGGAATAGCTGATCCTACTCTCTTCATTAAAAAAATTTCCAAAGATGTTTTTATAGTACAAATTTATGTAGATGATATAATTTTTGGATCTTCTAAAAATTATTTATGTACTGATTTTTTCAAAAATAATGAAAAATGAATTTGAAATGAGTTTAATGGGAAAACTTAAATTTTTCCTTGGATTTCTGATTTTTCAAAATAAATATGGTATTGTTTTAAATCAAAGTAAATATGTTAAGGATCTTTTAAAATGTTTTAGTTTGGATGTTAGTAAAGGTAGTGATACACCTATGAGTACCACTTGTAAGTTTGATGCAGATGAAGCTGGAGAACCAGTGGATCAAACCACCTACAGAGGTATAATAGGGAGTCTGCTCTATCTTACTGCTAGCAGACCTGACATTATGTCCAGTGTATGCATGTGTGCTCTCTTTCAATCTAATCCCAAAGAATATCATTTAAATGTTGTCAAAAGGATTTTGAAATATCTCAAGTATAATATAAATTTAGGACTATTTTATCCAAGAGGACAATCATTTGATTTAATAAGTTATTCGGATGCTGAATTTTCTGGTTGCAAGTTAGATAGAAAAATCACCTCTGGAACATGTAACATTTTGGGCAAGTCACTAGTATCATGGTGTAGTAAGAAAAAAAATTATGTTTCATTATCTACTGCTGAAACTGAATATATAGCTGTTGGTAGTTGTTGTGCTCAAATTATGTGGATGAAACATACTTTACTAGACTATGGATATCATTTCAAACATTTCTCTTTAAACTATGAAAACACAAGTTCTATTAACATTTCTAAAAATCTAGTATCTCATGCTAGGACAAAGCATATTGATGTAATACATCACTTCTTGAGATATCATTATCAAAGAGGTGATATCACTCTTGAATTCATTAGCACTGAATATCAATTGGCTGATATATTCCCAAAGACCTTGAATTCTGAGAGGTTAAACTACATCAAACATGAGTTAGGTATGATAAACCGTTAGACCTTACTGATAGGACCTCACCGTTAGACCTTACCGATAGGACCTCACTATTGGACCTTATAGATAGGACCTCACCATTAGACCTTACCGATAGGACCTCTCCGTTAGACCATACCGATAGGACCTCACCATTAGACCTTACCGATAGGACCTCACCGTTAGACCTTACCAATAGGATCTCACCGTTAGACCTTACCGATAGGACCTCACTGTTAGACTTTACCGATAGGAACTCACCGTTAGACCTTACTGATAGGACCTCACTGTTAGACCTTACCGATAGGACCTCACCGTTAGACCTTACCGATATGACCTCACTGTTAGACCTTACCAATAGGACCTCACCATTAGACCTTACCGATAGGACCTCACCATTAGACCTCACTGATACCTCCTTACCGATAGATGACTTGAATCTGGGACTTTACGTTTTTGTGCTTTCAGCCAGAATCTGAATGTTTTCTGCATATTACTTATTTTATCTCTTTTATTTTTTGATCCCTAAATGATAAAATTAAAACACGGATCACTTATCAATCCACATCAAACCTTCTCCCGAACCGTTTGCTCCCCAATATCAGAACCTAAACCTCTACTGAAACCTTGAAACTCTCCAGATCGATGGAAAGAGTCAAATGGATGTCGGTTGCTGATGAAGGAGGTGCACTTGATCCTAAGAGACCTAGAGACGAGTCGAGTAGTGGAAGCCAGAAAGTGGAAAAGGTGCTAAACCTTCATTTATCCAAGAGGTAAATAGTAGTTGAGAAGGAGTTAGGTTCAGAGTGGCTGTTGTCGAGCCAGTCGTTAGTACTTAAGGCACTGGAATCTCAGGGCTGGGTTGAATGTTTTGTAAACAATAATGGACCCTATTACCTGAAGTTAGTGAAGGAATTTTATGAGTACCTCAAGTTCGAGAAGTATAAGGATGAGCATTGAATGATTTCCAGAGTAAATGGAGTATGTGTGGGCTTCTCCTGTGCTGAATGGGATGAATTCTTGAGGGTTCCACATGAAGGGATTTTTTATTTTTACTCAAAATTGTTTCCTCCCACTAGTGAGTTCTTCTTCTATGAAGAAGAATTAGCTGAACTGACATGGAATGGAATTCCTAGGAAAGTCATTACTGCTAAAATGGTAGGAGAAGATAAGATTCTTTTCAAGTTTATTCAACATGTTTTAAGTCCCCGAAGAGGGAACTTTGCAACCTTAAAGTATCAAGATATCTTTCTCTTGTATCTGTTAAATAATGAACAGAAGATCAACTTATGTAGGCTATTGATGATTCAACTAGAATATATGACCAAGCCTAGTTCCAAATCCAATGCCATATTCCATGCTAAGATGATATCTCTTATGTTGAAATTAAAAGGATTTGATGGAGATAAGGAGGAAACTGTTGTTGTGCAAGATAACCATTGCATCACCAAAGTGATCTAGAAGATGATGAAGATTAACTGGAATCCATGGCTGAGGAGATGGGTGAATGATGAGGCTAAGGTGTATGAATAGTTTAATCTTGTGACTCATCCTACTAGGCCTAAGAATATGAGATATCCTAGTCTTAAGACTGGTGAAGTTGAGCCTACTTATTCAGATGAAGAAGAAGAGGAAGCTGATGTTGTGCAAGAAAGAGAGGATTCTCCTATATATGACAGGAGTGACCCTGACCTTCCCTCCAATCCTCACATGAATACTGTATCCTTTGGTGAGCCTATCCCACCAAAGAGATTGCCTAGAAGGGAGACTACCTTAAGGGACAGTGATAAAGAAACCAGTGAAGAAGAAGGAGCTGAAAATGTCTTAAGAGAAGTTAGAGATACCTCATATGGGGATGAGGACTCTGAATCAAGTCATGACAACTTTGAGACAACTACTGGTGAAAATGAATAGGAACTTCTAAGTCTTAGTCCTTTGATAGGACACACAGAAAGGGTAGAAAGTATATATGAAGAGTTTGCTGATTCAGTTGAAGCTGTACTTGTTCTAGAAGTTGTTGAAGACTCTTTTGAGGAAGTGGAAGTGGACCTTCCTATTTATGAGGTTGATCAAGGAGGTCAGATGGAGATAGATGTGGTTGTTCAAGATAATTATCCAAGTGAGGGGGAGGAACCTATTATTACAGGATCAGTTGTTGTTTCTCATGAGATAGAGGACTGGACAGAAGCTCCTGGCTTTGTGGCTTTAGGCCTAGATTATGGAGACTCTGAAGATGTATAGCCTATCAGAAGCCCTCCAGTTCCTACTATCTCAGAAACAAAAATTGTGCAGCCAGTGGTTTTGTTACCTCTAGACTATGTAAAGAAGGATGAATTGGATTCTTTTAATTCAGAACTGAAGAGGTATATTGATGAGAAAAACACTGACATAACAAGAACATTAGCTCACAATGAAGAACTCATGACATCTTCAGTGGAAAGGATAGTCTCTACCTCTCACTCAGCTATGTTACATGAGGTCAAGGAATGTCAAAATCAGGTAAGAACTTTTGCAGAATCTATGGAATCAGTGAAACAGTCTATTTCCACCTTAGATGTATATATGGCTTCAAGATCTTAGGTGGACAGAGACCTTAGATATGCTAAAATTGTGGTTCAGCAAATGGTCATAGTGGTTGAGGATTTTAAGAAGTCTATGGAAATACATTTCAAAGGCCAAGATGATGATGCAAAGAGGCTGATCAGTGGGATGACCAAATCATTTAAAGAGACTGTGGATTTCTATATGGAACCTCTAGGTGCATCTGCTTCCACTTTAACCTCTCCTCCAGTTGACATTGAAGCTTTCAGGACCGTTGTTAGAGAGGAAGTGGAAAATTTCTCCAATTCTAATACCTCAGACTCTCATGTCATTTCCATCACCTGGGAAATTCAAAACCTTGTTGGAAATTATTTAAGGGAAGATGCTCAAGATCAGAAGTCCATCAAGTAACTATTTAACTTTTATTACAAAAGGGTATACACTAAGCATCAGATGGATGTCCACTTCAAGTTACTTTTGAAAAATTTGAGAATCCCTCCTGTCACTTAGGCATTTAAGGATCAAGTGAGCAAGCTTCGGAGCTCACTATTGCTTTGGAAAAATTCATGGAGAATAAGGATTATTTTATTTCTACTATGGAAAGAGGGGGAAGCATTATTATGGACTTCAGGAATATTCTCTTGCCTTTCATCCATGTGGATCGCACTCCCATCATTATTCTGTTAGGACCAATAGAGGCCTATATACCCTGAGAGGGGGGGTGAATCAGGGTAAGGATATTCTTTTTCAAAAAAAATCCTACCCCACTGGATCTTGACCTCTTTACTACAAGGGTCACTTTGTTTGCACTTGTGTGTTTATTGTGATCGCGTATTTCCTTCTTTGTCTGATGATGATGCTTTAAATGCAATGCAGTGAAGTAAGCAGGCAGACACAGAGATTTTTACTTGGTTCACCCTCACTGGGCTACGTCTAAGGAGCATACGTCGACAAGTTTTTGGTCATACCAAATTCTATTATTCTTCACTAGATGTGGATACAAGGGTTCAGGAACATTCACTCTGTCCCAGGATTACTGCCTTTACAAGGTTTAGGGTCAGATCACTACTTTCCCAAGGGTCACTCCCTATTTCTCTCTCTGGCTCATTGCCGGTGGAGAGGATCACCTTCTTCCTCTTTCTTTTCTCAATGCTCTGGAAGGAATCCACTCACAGTTTATAGACTTGTAGGTATCTTCATTATCTCTAATGAATGCATCCTCTATTGTATGTAGATGTTCTTTTGAAGTCCAACTTTCACCCGTAGATGAATTTCTCTTCGCACTGAAGGTATCGGGCAATCTTCTAGCCTTCATGCAGCCCTGAATAACCACCTTGAATCAACTTTACATGGTGAACAGGTCTAACTCGGTGCGCAAGTATCGGCGCACAGGTCACAACTGGCGCGGAAGTCACTTCAAACACTTGCGTGACACAATCTTCTGCAACTCCAAACCTGCGCGACTCAACCCATTTTATGCCCAAACCAATATTGGTGCGCAACAACCAACCATCGCGCAACTTCAAACACTGGCGCGCAAGTCCACCTGCACAACCACACACCACTTGCGCGACCACCACACCAGCGCGACGGGAGCTCTGATTTTTCAAAGTGTTGAACTCCGTTTAAAACGAGGAGAGGTGGTCCTGTATTTATAAGCATTTAGTCAACCTACGCGGTGGCTCACAAGTCTCCCCGCAAGTCCCGGCGTGTAGGTTTCCTTCCCTGCAAGACACCTACGCGACCCTATTTCCTTTTCCATATTTCGAATATCTGATCTTGAAAAACATATGGCACGCATATTTCCAACCCTCCTAGGCACCGGTTCGCAGGTCCTTTCATGGTGTGCATGTCACCTGCGCGACCACACCAATACCTGCATGACCCTCTTTCCTTTGCTATATTTTGACCTTTTGATCTTGAAAAACATTAGGTGTGGAAGTTTCCTCTCCTTCAAGTACATGGCGTGCAAGTCCCTTTTCCAAAAACCACTTTTCCTCATTTGTCGATTTTTAGGCCCAAAAATTTGGCAAACACTAGAAAACGGCACCACATTGTATCTGTTCTTTTTGTACCGCCTCCAGATCATCCATTCCTTTGTCAACGTTCTTGAATCAAACATGGATCGTTGACCATAGCTCTTGAACTCGACATTCCACCATGAAATCCCCTTTGTCAAAAAATTTGTATGTCATTGTTTTTCTTTGTCAACAATCACCACACAGATGTCCACTTTGTCAACAAACACAATCACCTCAAAAATGATTCAATGATACCTTGAGGGATTTTTTCCCAACATGTTCTCCTATTTTTCCTACTTCTTCAGCAGCCTCAGGTTCTACCAGTACTGCTCTATTGATGACTCCTGCCCAAGCCATTAGAATTTTGACCCCAATGATTCCTCAAAGATCTACTCACTATAGGTTTATTGATGCCTCAGGGTCTGCTCCTCCTACACTAGTTACTACCATCCCTCATCCTGAGTGTTTATATGTGTTTGTATATGTTATGACCTAAATTTAGTGTTCTCCATAATATTTGTGTATGCTCACATCACTGATGACATTATCAGATGTGTTTAACCTTGATTCAAAACTCTTAAATCTAAAGATTCAATGACATGATTTGTGATTATCAAAAAGGGGGATATTGTTGGACTCACCTATTTTGATAATCCCAAATCATGTTTTGATAATCCCAAATCTTTTTTTCATTTAAGTGAGAACCATGTTTTCATTTTAGGCTAATTATATTTCATTAAATATTCCTGTTTATATAGAGTAATATTCATATACTCTCAATCTCACTGCTTGATTGGTTAAGTTTACAGTGCAGAATTTATCTAAATACAAGGTCACCGATACAAGGTCACCGATACAGGGTCACCGATACAAAATTTACCGATACAAGGTCACTGGTACAAAGTTCACCGATAAAAGGTCACTGGTACAAAGGTCACCGATACAAAGGTCACTGATACAATGGTCACTGGTACAAAGGTCACCGATATAAGTTACTGATACATGGTCACCGTTACAAGGTCACCGATGCAAGACTACTATTGAAGGTCACCGCTGAAGGTTACCGATGGAAGGTTACATTTTTAGGTTGTCGATGTGCACCTTCTGTTGAAGCCTACCAATGTGAAGGCTATTGTTACCAGTCTATCAATACCCTTACTTTTTCAAATTCCTGATATTTTTCTAACGGTCATATTTTCTAACTCTAATGATTCTGACTTAATTAATATTTGTTTTAGACATATCTATAGACCATATCTTGACAATATGAGGTACGATAAAGATTGCATGTGATGTATGTACGCCTATTGTCAGACCTCAAATACTAAAGAAAAAGACCAAACAAAATGAAGATATATATAGGGGCATAGAAAAAACAAAAGGAAGAGTCTAGTGTCAAGAAGATGGATGCATTACTGAAGAACAAGAAGAAGAACACTCCAACGCATATACTAAAAATACAAAAGCTTCACAAATATCTTTTTGAATAATATATTCAGGGTTGTAATGTTTTGGTTAAAATAGTACTTGTACCAAGAAGTTGAATATCTCATCACCTAGAAGCCTGTAATGAATTTGTGACACTCTGTTTTTGGAGTCAACTTATAGAGAAGAAAAAAACAATCATTTCCTCAAACTCCAAGAAGTCCAGAGCTTATATTCAAACACACAGAGCATTCTAAACTCCATCCTAATTTCTCTGACCCTACTATGTTTCTTATTTTACATTTTCTGAGCAGTGTGTGTTTGCTAAACACACACTGTCTCCTGTTGGAACTCAATTCATTTTTATACATTGCCACAATCCATGCCTTTACCTAATGACCCCTCCCATAATTTTTATGATGTTGATGTTATGCTCACCCCATGTTATATTATTTCCTATTCCTATATATCTTCTTAATGGTCTTATATCTCACCCTTTTTTATGTATATCCTTAGGTGACTACTTGTACTAAGGAGAATTCAAGATCCAATAAGAAGCTAGAGAAGAAGGAATTAAATAAATGTTTATGCTTTATGTTGTAAATTCCATGTATGGTCCTAGTTTTCCCAAGAAACTAAACCATTGGATCCTCTTTGTGTAATTTTTTTATGTTTTTTATCATTAAAATGATGTAAAACTAATGTAAGAAAAGCAGGGTCGCTATAGTTGGTATCAGAGGCAAGGTTTAGTTAATTTGGGAATTAGGATCAGTAAACCCTAGAGAAAACCTCTTGTATGAGACTAAGTAAAAATATTCACACAAGAAGATTTGATAAATATATGGATCACATAATATATGCTTTTAGAATAAATTTTACAAATGAACAAGTTATTTTATTCATGACTTGTGGACTTATGTTTTGTTCTAACCATTTCTATTTTAGAAAATGGTGGGAACTAGGAGAAACCAGGCCAACAAACCATGTGAGGGCCAATGCAATGATTTCCCAAATGACATCCCCAATGATTTGGGAGGTGGAGTTAAAAACTTCATGGAAATTATTACCCATATGTCTCAGGTCATGAACAATAACCTGAATAATGAGGAACAACCTCCTTCACCTAAGAGGGAGAAACTGGATATCGAGTGTTTTATGTGGCAACGACCACCGACCTTTAGTGGATCTTTTAATCCACTAGTTGTGGAATAGTGGGTCAACTCCATGGAAAGATATTTTCTGTTCTTCACTATTCTGAGATAGAGAAGATGATTTTGTCTGTTTATCGTCTAGATAGAGAGGACGATCAATGGTGGGCTTTGATTAAAAACACCAAGCTAGCTGATAAAATTGAAGATATGGAATGGGAAGACTTTAAGATCGTTTTTCTTAACAATTATTTCCCAATAACTCTTCATAAAAATATAGAGAGAGAATTCATGGAGATCAAGAAAAAGGAAGGAGAATCTTTCATGGCCTACAAAGATAATTTCACAAGTCTTGTAAGGTACACTTAGGGTTTTTTTATAAAAAATGATAGAAAAATTTATAGATTATTTAGTAGGTTAAAACCACACATTCGAAAGGCTCTTACAATTAAAGACATTGAGAGTTATGAAGAATTTGTTCTATGTGATCTCAAAATAGAGATAAAGTTTGTAGAATTGTCCTATGGCTATGGTGATAAGAAACGAAAGGTGGAGTTTCAAGCTGGAGGATCTAATGATAAAGGAGGGAAGAAAACTCAACCGCCCACATGCTAAAAATGTAGGAAGAAGCATCATGAGAATGGCCTCAAAGGGATGGGGAAATGTTTCAACTACAGTAGAGAACTCCACCAAGCTCTTGAATGTCGAAAATATATGAGAAGGCAAGATAATGTGGTGGAAGAAAGGAAATCACCACCCATGGTCCAATGCTACAACTGTAGGGAGAAAGATCTCTATGCAATCCAGTATACTAAACTTCGAGCCCTCAAGGGTAATTAGTGTTAGTAGACACCAAATCCAAAAGAACAAGGGAAGTCTTATGCCATCACTAATGTGTAAGTTGAGTAAGAAAATAAAGATAAACAAGGTACACTTCTTGTTCATTCAAAAATGGAAAAATTATTATTTGATTCTGGTTCTACGCATTCTTTTATATCTTGAAAGTTTGATAGATCTATAGAATCGAGACCCCAAAACCTTGAAGTAGAGATATTTTTAAAAACACCAAATGGTGAAATAATTTCCACCCAAGTATTGGACTCTTCTCCTATTGGTGTATGTGGGAATATTATTCCAACGAATATCATGATACTTCCCTTGGTGTAATTCAATGCTATAATGGGAATGGATTGGATCTTGTTATATAGAGAACATATCAATTGTTGGGAAAAGTAAATATATTTTCATATTTTGAACCATCCTATGCTCCTCTATAAATTCAAGGAAGATCATGAATATCCTTTGAAAAATCCATCAATGGTGTGGGTGTTGATTCCCTGTGAAGAGGCATACCTCGCTCAAATGGTTGAGTCAAAGGAAAGCGTCAACCTAGAGGAAATTCCCATCATAAGGGAATATGGTGATGTATTTCCTAAAGAGTTACCCAGACTTCACCTGGATCATGAGGTGGATTTCTTTATATAAATCATACCCGGAGCCACTCCTATCTCAAAGTGTCCTATAGAATGGATATAATCAAATTGGAGGTGTTAAATAAGTAACTACAAGAGCATTTGGATAGAGGTTTCATATGCCATAGTGAATCACATTAGGGTGTGCCAGTGTTCTTAGTAAAGAAGAAGGATGGATCAATGCGGCTGTGTATCGATTATCAGAAACTCAACAAGATCACCATAAAAAAAAGTATTCTCTTATAAGGATAGATGACTTGTTTGATCAACTATGTAGAGCTTAGTACTTCTCAAAGGTGGATCTTCATTCTGGATATCATCAGTTAAAGGTGAAGAAGGAATATATTCAGAAGACTACCATTTTGTACAAGGTATGGGCACTATGAGTTTCTGGTGATTCCATTTGGACTTAATAATGACCTTTAAATCTTCATGGATTTGATTAATAGAGTCTTCAGACATTACCTCGACAAATTTGTGGTAGTGTTTATTGATAATATTCTCATCTACTCCAAGAGAAAGGAGGAACATAAATAACATCTAAGAATTGTGTTGGTGACATTGATAAAGGAGAAGTTGTATGAAAATTTCATTAAGTGTGACTTTTGGATGAAGCAAGTCATGTTCTTGGGACATGTGATCACAAGTGAGGGAATTTCTATAGACCCTTCTAAAACAAAGGCAGTTGAGGAATGACCCAAACCCTCTAGTGTCACATAAATCTATAGTTTTCTTTGATTAGCTGGGTAATACAAAGTTTTTGTGAAAAAATTATCACGATTGTCAATCTCGCTAACTAAGTTAACAAGGAAAGGGGTAAAGTATTTATGGACGGAAGAATTTGAGGAAAGCTTCAATGAGCTAAAGAGAAGGATGATCACTGCACCTGTACTCACATTACTGAAAAGTGGGGAAAGTTTTGTGATATAAAATGATGCTTTGAAGAAAGTCTTGGGTTGTATACTCATGAAAAATGATAATGTGATATCCTACACCTCATGAAAATTGAAGATCCATGAGAAGAACTACCCGACGCATGATCTGAAGATTACAGCAGTGATTATTGCCTTGAAAATCTAGTGGCACTACCTCTATGGTGAGAAGTGTGACATATATACTAATCACAAGATTCTAAAGTATATATTCACACAAAAGGATCTCAACATTAATAAAATGATATGGTTAGATCTAATCAAGGAATGTGATCCCTCTATTCAACATCATTCTGGAAAGAAGAACATGGTAGCTAATGCTCTAAGAATAAAAGAACCAGCTACTCTATCCAAGATGTAGATTGAGAAAAAACCCTATCTTCATGGATATGAAAAGGATGTATTTGTAAATCATAATGGTAGGGAATAAATCCTACCTTGCCCAAATTATTTCCCAACCATCTATCCAAGAGAAGATTACAGTGGCAAAAAGGTACGATCTAGAGTTACAAAATAAGGTGAATGCAGTAAAGGAAGGGAAGCTGTAATAGTTCCATATCGACAATGATGGTGTGATTCAGTTTGGAATTGCGGCTTTGTGTGCCATCATCACCCGGGATAAAGAAAGAGTAATTGGAAAATTCATATAGCTCAACATTCTCTATCCATACTTGTAACACCAAGATGTACCGATATATTTGAGAACACTTATGGTGAGATAACATGAAGAAGGATATTTCAGAATATATCTCAAGGTACTTGGTATGTCAGAAAGTTAAAGTAGAGTGACAAAATTCTAAAGTGATGATGCAACCATTGCCTATACCCATGTGGAAATGAGAAAAAATCATTACAGAATTTTTCATGGGTCTCCCAAAGACATCCAAGGGGAATAATATGATATGGGTTGTGGTTGACTGACTCACCAAGACTGTCCACTTTATCACTATTCGGGAAGATCTCTCACTTAAACAACTTGAAATGATATATGTGAAGGAAATAGTAAGACTGCATGGTGTTCTAATCTCGATTGTCTCTAATCATGATCTGAATTTCACATCTAAATTCTTTAGGAGTCTTCAACATGCTTTGAGTATTGAATTAAATTTTAGCATGGCCTATGACCCCCAAATTAATGGCCAATCTGAAAGGACAATTTAGATGCTCAAAGATATTCTAAGAGGCTATTTTTTAGAATTCAAAGGTGTATGGGATCATTATATACCATTGGTTGAGTTATCATACAACAATATCTTCCACTCGAGTATTCAGATGGCTCCATATGAAGCTCTATATGGAAAGCGATGTAAAACTCAAACCTGTTGGGATGAAGTTGGAGAAAGAAAGCTACTTGGATCTGATCTTGTGCAGGAGATTATAGAGAAGGTTCAAGTCATTCAAAAACATATCAAAGTTTCTCAGAGTAGGAAAAAGAGCTATGCTGAAAACTATAGAAGGTACTTGGAGTTTGACATTGGAGATAAATTCTTCCTCTGAATATCACCATGGAAGGGAGTCATGCGGTTTGGAAAGAAAGGGAAACTAAGCCCAAGGTACATTGGCCCCTTTGATATCTTTGACCACATAGGAGTCGTGGCCTATCGACTTGAACTTCCACTTAATATAGTTAAAGTTCATTATGTGTTTCACATATCACTCTTAAGGAAGTACAAACCATATCCCTCACATGTACTAAACTCATAGTTGGTACAGCTGGAAGATGATCTCTCTTATGAGGAGCAACCAGTAAAGATTTTGGACCAGAGAGATAAGCCTCTACGCAACAAGACATCCCATCTTGTCAAAGTGTTTTGGAAGAACCATAAGTATTAAGAAGAAACTTGGGAACCAAAGGATGCGATGAAGGAGAAGTTCCCTCTCCTATTTATGTAAAACAAAATTTTGAGGGTGAAATTTCAAAGGAGGGGATGAATATAACGACCCAAACTTTTATCAATTAAATTTATACCTTATTATAGTAATGTATTAATCATGTAAAATCACATTAGGAAACACAATGCCACATCATGATTAAATGAACTATTATGTGACCTTTAAACATAAATTTGTCACTTCTCTATTTTGAATTTTGAAAATCCGCCATACACTGTTGCGATCAGTAAGATGTTTCGAGTTTGATAGGAAAAACTTAATTTTTGGAAAACAATAACCCATCCTTATGAATATTAATATGACCCTTATGAATATTAAATCTTCCAAAAGAATAATAACCTCACCCATTAATGTATAAATAAATTTTAGGCATCTTAGAAGTGACAAAATGACCATAGTAAAAGTGTTATTATTTTTATAAGTCATAAATATTTAATTACAATTTTATCATTAATTTAATAATTTAAAAGAAAATTTATTTTTATAAAATGAGTTCATAAATTAATATTTTGATGTATTATGATTATAATATAATTTTATGAGATCTTTATTAATTTTTCAAAGTGTTAGAAAAGTAGTTTTAATTTTAAAATTTGTAATTTTCAAGTAAATTATGATTTTAATTAAAAAATAAATTAATCATATTTAAAAAATTATTTTTGAAAAATGGAGTTCATTTTTGGATTCTACACATCGAAAAATGTTTAGGGTGAATTTTTTGATTTTCTTTGAAATACTTGAATTTTTTATGAATAGTGAAATACTATAATTTACAAAATAAGCTAAATACGTTAATTATAGAGTCATGGATGATGTTATACTGATGTAAGACCAATTGGTTTTGAACTCACATGATAATGTTACTATATTTAGTCATGTAATCATCATCATTTCGTGTCTTGTAAAGGAATAATAAATTAATGAATATAGTATTGTGAAAACCCCTCTCCCCACCACAATAAATACCACACCTCACACCTTCATTTCTTCAAACCTATCAAGATACAAGCCTTGTCCAAATTCTGCCCAAAGTTCTTCCTTATCCCCTCCCCCATATCCATCAACCCTTGGTCTGATAAAAATACCAAAACCTCTTCCCTAAAGAGTCTCCCAAAGAAGATATATTCAAGATGTAATTTCTCTCTATTTTCTTTGAATTTCCTTTCAAATTTCATTTTTTTCTTATCTTATCCTCAAATTCTATTATCAAAATGTCATCATAACTCCATTATGATTAATATACTGGTATTATATCATGTTAATGGAAGATTATTCATTATACTCCTCCCTCTCTCTCTCTGTTTATAAAAATGAAATCATTGCCCATGATGTGTTAATTTACCTACATCATGGGCGATGCACTTAAATTTCCCTTCAAATACTTCAAGGATGCCAATAAACCCATTAAATTGTTGAGAAAAGATTGTAATATTTATTTTTTAACCCCTTTTATGTTCTGGAAACAACTTTTATTCATAATAAAAATTGATAAAACAAACATATTCATTGTGATCCAAAAACCGCCCAAATTAACCTAAAACGATGATCATTAAATTTTAACTAATGAATTATCCACATGGTATATAAAATAATTCATTAAAATGTCATTTTAACTCATATAATATCATTAATAACATGTAATATCAGTTATTGATGTTTATCCATGTTCTACATGAACTTCCATTCATGTGTAGAAGTGAACCATTCATGAATACTAAGAAAAAGAACACTCCCAAACAATGGATTTAAACTCTATAAATCATAAAAAGGCCCATAAAAGAACTTAATGAAACAAAAATAAACCATATTCATGTGTAAAAGGTTCTTTAATTTCTAATTAATTAATATAATGTCATTATACAAGACATTAAAGTGAAGAAAGTGTTCGGATACAAGGTAAGGGGAATTCTCGAACCCAACTTTCTTTCTTCGAGTTTTCCTTCTTTCACTCCATTTTCAGTATGTTTATTCCTTAAAAATAATTTCTTCATAATTATATTACCTTTTCTGGGATATAAATATTTTACACTAGAGTTTATGTTAGACATAATGTTTTCTAGGAGAACTCTTCTTTCAAAAACACACCTTTTACTTCTCACTCAAGGTTGATGATTCTTGTATCAAGTATGATATTCCCTCTTTCATTTGGGAACCCAAAGTTTTTTAATGCATGATTATAAAATTAAACCCATTCCCTTCCATGGGTTACTATATGTTCAAGATTGATATATGTTCTTTGTGGCATGCATGATAATGTAAATGTTGTGATGTGACGGGTGCGCCTGGAATTATATAGCGCAATGTAAATGTTATGATGTGACGAATACACACGGAATTATATAGCGCACCAATGCATTGGGTAATGTGAAGAAACTCATGAGTAAAGTAAAATATTTCTGATCATGATGCTATATTTTTTTCAAAACTATGAGTGGTAGTTGACCACTAAGACATGATGTTTCATTTTTCCACATTGCTAGAATCCATGCCTTTACCTAATGATCTCTCTCCTGATTTTTATGATGATGATGTTATGATCACCCTGTGTTATATTGTTTCATGTTTCTATCTATCATATTAATAGGATTTTAACTCACCCATTTTTTATGTATATCCTCATGTGACTACTTGTACTAAGGAGAAGTCAAGATCCAATAAGAATCTAGAGAAGAAGGAATTAAATAAATGTTTATGCTTTATGTTGTAAATGTTATGTATGGTCCTAGTTTTCCCAAGACACTAAACCTTTGTATTTTCTTTGTGTAATTTTTTTATGTTGTTTATCATTAAAATTATGTAAAACTAATGTAAGAAAAGAAGGTTCACTATAGTTGTGTAAGTGGTTGATGTTGTGAGGCTCGGTAGAAATGTGGTGGGTTGGTTGGTAAAATTATTGTGAACCCATAGGTTGAGATTGTGTGTGGCTATATATAAATACATTTTATGTTCCTTGTGATTTCTATATTCACCCTATCTATTTCAAGCACCATGTTATGACAACCAAATGCATTTTGGGGTGTTTTTTCCAACATCCTAGTGGGAGGATATTCATCTGGCTACCCCTATTTCCCACTCTCACTTACAAGAAAGTTTGATATTCATGGGATGTGATGGATCGAAGTCAAAAATGCACTAGTGGTGTTTTTTATGATATTATGAGGTGGTTATGGTGGGGTTCGTTCATGGTATGATGGGGGAATGAGGTTGATGTCCTTTATGTTCATAATACCCTACTACTCTAGTTGTGATTGTGGATGTGATGTGTTATCTCAAGTGACTTATAGAGAGGTGTGGATGTGATGTGATGGCCCAGATGTCTTTGGGTGAGATGTGATGTGATGATATGTGATGTCTAGTTTCATTTAGGGTGATTGGCATGAGGTGATAGCTTGGGTGTATTTGGTCAGGGTTTCTATACAAAATATATGGGAGTTACAGGACATATGAAACTGGTGTGTAAGAGAAGAAAATCATTGGTAAAGTAGTGCAGGGTATCCTTTTTATTGATATGATTCTTATTATGTTATTATACCTAGATGTTTCATTTGAATAGCGTGACATGGTAAGGATGAGATTGGTTAGTTGGCATGTTTAGGTGCTATTGGTTCTCCTATTTTCTCATTGGTGCATCAGTATCTTCCTTTCACATGTGCAAAAGAGAATTTAGGTGTGATCATAGTGAGTATACTTGTATTCTCACTCTACATATATACAAACTATTTTTTAGGTTTCCAGGAGGACTATGAAAACTATTCTGGACATTACTAGCTCAAAAATTTTGTTTGTTTATGTGTCGCTACCTTATATTTTCTTTTGGGTGTATATTTAGATACTTTTATCTATATTTGTTGTATTTATAAATGCATTGTGGGATGGTTTTTTTTACTCTAGTTTTATTTTATTTCCTGTAGTTTCTTGTGGTTGATGTATCCTATCTCATGATGCCATTTTATAAAGGGTAACGCCTCCTCTTGGTGAGATTTTATACCCTTGGTGCTAGTCACCAACTGAGGGATTACTAGAGGTGGGACTCAGGGGTTCATTATCTGTATTCCTTCATTTTCGTTCCATGAGGGGTGACTTTGGATGGAGAGGGTCATGATATAGTGGTATTATAGGTAGTTTGGAGGATATGATGAAGTTTAGAGTTTAGAATAATGAATAGTTCTTGGGTCGGTAAGGAAACGACGTCATTTGATCATGGTGTGTGACATAGTCTAAGGAATATCAGCCAAAACATGGAATTTTAGGTCCCTCTATGATTCGATATAAGGAATGTAGACCTACAAACTGATCAAGTAAGGTGGTTCCACTATCAGGGTAGATATCTAGGGGAGGTACATTCATCATGATTGACTTGTGTTCTTATTTGAATTGGGTGGTTTTGGAGAAGTTAAAAAGAATTAAATGAATCTTAATAAAATTACCTATTATTAGGATTATTAAATACTTATTTCTATTTCAAATATGTATCCCAATCATCATCTATGTGTATTTTATGCAGTAGATGTTTAGCATGATGATTTGGTTAACCGTTGGAGGGTCGACCAAGTTGAGGAGGATGATTAGTGGTGAAGGGAGTTGTGTAGATTTCAGTGTTAGGATTTTTCAAAGTATAAGGGAAGTGTCTATGATCTAGATATATAGAGATGGTTTAAGGATATTGAGAACATATTCAGTTTGATATATTCCCTGACAAAGTACTAGGTCTTACTAGTAGTCAGTTAGATGTGAGGAGTTATGCCTCAGTGATGGACGTTGTACCTTGGTGAGAAGAAAGAGGTATATTTTTTGTGGGTTAACTTCTAAAAGGAGTTATAAGTGGAGTTTAATTTTTTTGACTATGAAAGAAGTAAAGAGTTAGTATCTTATATCTCTTATATAGGGGAGCATGTATGTGTGGGACCTAGGAATCAATTTCAAGGATATTTTTTGTTTTTACCATGATCTGTCTCCCAATGAGGAGTCCCAAGAATAATTTCTTGAGGAGGAACTCTACCCTTATATCTAGTATGCAGTTACTCCATTTAAAATTTCAATGTATTTATATATTTGAAAAAATGTGGAGGTGGTAAAAAATATACACTCATGAGGAGGTTTACCACAAGAGCGGAACCATAAGATTTCCATAAGGAGAAGAGTTTTCATCATCAGGTCTTAGGTGCCAGGTCCATCGAGGTTTTGAATAACAGGGGGTTGATCTCTGTAGAATGAGGAAACCCCCTTCGCCTCCTTACCTCAAAGTGAGGAGGAGGCGTTCTTTTATAATTAATGATAAACTCCACATCGGACCACAAGTCTGATGTGGGATACAGACTCCAATACTCCCCCTCAAGCTAGGTGTACCTAGCTTGGACACATAATGAAAAGAAATCAACAAAACAGATTCTAACACTCCCCCTCAAGCTGGACAATCCCAGCTTGATGACAAAACAAGACGAAATAAAAAAAAGCTGCAAAAGGCTGCTACTCCCCCTCACGATCAAAGCTCCTCCGTAGGATGATGGATGGATGATGTTGCGGGCGCAGCAGAAGAAACCACTCAGATCGGCTGGTTGACGGAGCGCCAGGAATGTCGCACTATTGGGGACAGTCTATTAAACGCCAGAAAATCCAAACTAGCACCGGGAAAACCGCACTTGTGGGGCCGGCGATGGGAGGCGGGGACTCCGCATAAATAGTTGCGGGACTAGCGGCGCCAGCGGGTCCAAATACTAGGTGGTCGAGCTGCTGCGCCAGCGAATGGACGTGCCGGTGGACAGAGATGCGGCTGCCGGGAGTCTTCGGAAGATGCCGGCGAGGCGGGGATGCCGCAGGAGGTGTCAGAGAGCCGAAACTGAAGTTGGGCAGCCGCAGGGAGAAACTGGAGCTGGCTGGCTGCCGGAAGAGAAGTGCAGGAGGAGGCCGGCGCGGGAGCAGGAGGCCGGGAGGCGGCGCTGGAAGCCGGAGGAGGCCGCTGGCGTAGAGGGGCCGGCAAGGGTGGAGGCCAGTTTCTAGAGTCTGGATGCTGGAGGAGCCGGCAGGAAGAGAGGCCGGCAGAACTGGAGGCGTCGTCAGAAAGGAAATCCATCGGGAAGGGATCGCTGGCAGGGCTGGTGCACTGGATCTGGATAGGAGATCGCCGGATCTGGCCAGATCTGGCCGAAAATCACCGAATCTGGACGGAGTATCCTGGATCAGGCTGGAGCTGGCCGGAGCTGTCCGGATCTGGCCGGAAAATCCGGGAAGGGCTGGGAGGGCGCGCGGAGGGCCGAGGGCGCTACGGCGTGAAGGGAGGGCCGCCGTGAGGGAGTTCCGCCGGGAGGGAGGGCTGCCGGGTAGGAGTGTGGCCGAGATTGAGGGAGGGGGTGACGCGGGGAGCCTGGACGCCGGGGAGCTGGGAGCCGAGCTAGGCAGGAGGGCCGCTGGGGAGCCGGGAGCCGCACCAGGCAGAAGGGCCGCCGGGGATCCACGCCAGGCAGGAGAGCCGCCGGGAGGGAGGACCGGCAGGAGCAACGGAGGGGGGGGATATTTGGATTAGAGCCGCCACCCCCCAGACGGGGAAACCCTAAAGGAAGGGAAAAAAATTTAGGAGGGAGGGTCGGGAGTAAATCCCTCTGATACCATGTAGAATGAGGAAACCCCCTTCACCTCCTTACCTCAAAGTGAGGAGGAGGCGTTCGTTTATAATGAATGATAAACTCCACATCTGACCACAAGTCCGATGTGGGATACAGACTCCAATAATCTCTATATCTCCCTTTATAGCCTTCTAGGTCCAATGGTTTCTGTGATTTTTCTAGGGGCCTTTGAAAAATTTTCTTTGTTTGTGGGGGTCATGGAAATTATCATAATGAGTTTCCAATGGTTCTTTGATATCAGTATGGTAGATGTGGCCTAGTTAAGTATCATCCTTAGAAACAAAATCTAGTGACGTCATTACAATAGTAGGAGCATCAGACTTATGTTCCACTAAGAGGATAAGAGGCAGATAAAGGGAGAGCTCAAGATTTTCCTTATGTTTAGGGACATTAACCTAATAATTTCCATGGAGGTGGCCTTTAGCAGATATGAAGAGGGTCTTGGCATGGTCAGCTGCATGTAATGGAGGTGAAAGCACCAGAGGTTCTAGAAATCATTTGAGGTATGATAAACTTTTCATATAACCTTTTTTACACATTGTTTAATTCAAGATATTTTTAATCCTTTATTACACCCTCTCTAGTCAATTCTCTAGGACTTCACATAAAGAAACTTCATGTTACCCTAGTTTTGATTGTACCAGTTTAATTCCAGACATGCTTGTTTGATGTGTGTTGGGGGTGTAGACTGATTATGGGGCCACATCGGTCATGTGAGGTTCTTTTATTTCTATAGATGCATCCATAAAATTTCATTATCAGTATCCAATGATTATATTTCATGCATGATATTATCAAATGCATCCAGAGGAGAGTCATGTTCTCAAATATGGATGGCTAGCATGAAGTTTTTTGTTGGTGAGTAGAGTTATCAGTTGGGTAGTAGATGTATGGATCCACTTATTTCATTGATGTATGAGTTTTATATTGAATAATTCAACACTAGAATGCTGAATATTCCCATGATTTTGGGAAGTTTCTAGATGTTTTTTTCTGAAGAGTTTGTGATATTACCCCCTTGATGTGATATTGAGTTCAGGATAGATTTTTAACCCAATACTTCCCCAATTTTGATGGATCCTTATCAGATGAAACCCTCAGAGTTAAGAGAGTTTAGGATTTAGATAGATGATCTTATGTGGAAGGGTTTTATCTAGCCCAGTGTATCATCATGTGGTGCTAAAATGTTATTCTCTAAGAGGTTGGGTGGTATTCTAAGGTTGTGTATAGACAACCATAGCTTGAATCAAGTGATGATCAATAATATCTACCCTATTCAAAATATCTCTAGTTTTTTTTGAAAAATTGATGGGATATAGTTGGTTTTATAAGATCAATGTATGGTCTGGATATCACAAGTTGGGGGTGAAAGAGGATGATGTCTTGAAGTCTTTCTTCAGATACAGGTATAAGCACTTTGAGTTCTCAGTCATGTCATTTGGTGTCACAAACGCACTAGCTATGTTCATGGGGCTCATGAAATCCATGTACTAAGAGTCATTATACCATTTTTTAGTTATTTTCATCGATGAAATCTTGATATACTTGAAGTTAGGGGAGGAACATATCGATCATCTTCGATCTATCTTGTAGGTTCTTCGATGCCACCGGCTCTATAGAAAGTTGTACAGGTGTAATTTTTGGACATGAGAGATGAATTTCCATGGCCATGTGGTGTCCTAGTAGGGTGTGTTCATAGAACCATAGAAGGATGAGGTAGTTGTTTCTTGGGAAAGACCTAATAATTTGGAAGAGTCTCATAGTTTCCTTGATCTTGTAGGCTATTATTGGAGTTTTGTGTCCAATTTCTCATGGATTTTGGCCCTGTTGACAACTCTGACCTGGAAGGGAAAGGATTTTATCTATATTGATCAGTGTTAGGCATATTTTGACTATTGGAAAGGGAAATTTATCAGTGATCTAGTGTTATAGTTTCCAAAGTAAGTGTTGGAATTTAAGGTGTTTTGCGATGCTTCTTGTTTGGGTTTGCTATGTATCTTAATGTAGTAGAAATAAGTGTTCTCTTATGGGTCTAGAATGTTACTCCCATATAAGAATAACTATTCCATCCATGATCTGAAGCTAGGAGTGGTTGTTTTGAGATGAATTTTTGGAAATATTATATCATCGAAGAGTCCTTTATAGTCTTTATGGGTCATAAGAGCTTGAGATATATCTTTTCTCCAAGTGAATTGAATATATGGAAATGAAGGTGCGTAAATTTTTTTCTAAGTTTTCATTTTGAGATATCCTACACCTTGGGAAAGGAAAATGTCATGGCTAATGCTTTGAGCAAAAATTTGCAAAAGGATTTTGTTCAGGAGTCTGAAGATTCTTGAAGGGTGATAAAGGAGTTAGAATCCTTGCACTTAGATGTAAGTGTGGATGATGGTGGAGGTTTCTTATGTGAGATAAAAATGAAATCTTTCCTCATATGGCAGGAAGAGGAGTCTCATTGGGGAGACTCAGAGGCAGAGGTGATGTTTTATCTTGTTGGACATGGTGATGATCTAGAGGGATGTTTAGAGGATGGTCATAACTAGATGTTGCTTCAAGGGAGTTTGTTTATTTCGCTAGTGATGCATGAGGTATTACTTCATGAGTTTCATATATCACATTTATCTGTGCACCCAAGAGTGTCTAAGATATACCGTGGCTTAAGGATGAAATCTTGGTATCCTGATATAAAATGGGTATTGGTATATTTTATGCATTGGTGTCTAGTTTTCTAGCACATAAAAGCAGAACATTGTGTCCCTAGAGATTTATTGCATCCCTTAGATATTTTTGAGTGGAAATGGGGTCACAACTCGATGGAATTTGTCATAGGATTACCCTGATATTAGGGAGGGCGTGATTCTATTTAGGTGATCATGGATCATTTGATGAAATTATCTCACTTCCTAGCGATCAAGGAATTGGGTGTTATGGATGTTTTGGTAAGGAGGTATGTGGATGAGGCGGTGTGGTGGCATGGAATTCCAAGGTCCATTTTCTTAGAATCAGGATATAAGTTTTTCCTATAAAGTCTGGAGTGGGTTGATGTAGTCTTTTGGCACTCATTTACAACTCAAAACTAATTTCCATCCTCATATGGATGGACATACAGAGCATACTATCCAAATACTGTAGGATATTTTGCGAGCATATATCTTGGACTTTGGAAGATCTTAGGCAAAGAACCTTTATTTGGCATATTTTTATTATAAAAATAACCATCACTCATCAATCGACATAACCCCATTTGAGGATTTATATGGGAAGCCATGTTGTTCTCTGTAACACCCTAAGCTTTAATGAATTTTTTTTATTAAATTTAATTTCTTTGATAGCTTGTGTTACACGCAAGAGTGATTCTAAAACAAACCATGAAATATTATTATTATGGAATTTATAACCAATCTGTTAAATTGAAATGAATGAATAGTATTAACTAAATTATAAAACATATAATTTTTTTACTCATTTATAATGTATTAATTGATTCTATGTAAATAAGCACTTGATTTTTAGTAAATTCATTTCATTCTTCAAAAATATTTTTTCTTAAAAAATAGGTTTTCTTCTTTTTTATGAGTAAATATTAAAATTAATTTCAAGAAATTTTAGAAAATTTATCTAGAAAAATAAATGTTTCATTTTTTAATTCATCCTTTAAAAATTATCTTAGGGTGTTTTTTTTTTGATAATTTTCATAAAATAATTTTTTCAATGAATAATGAAAAATATCAATTTTTATAAAACATTCATTTTCCTTATATAAAAAATTATCTTTATGATTTGAATTTGATATAAAATTAAACTAAGTTTTATTTAGTTGTATATAATCTAATTAATTAAAGTTTAATTATCCTTATTCCTTATTTTGGTATAACTACTTCTTTGGGATTAAAAACACATTTTTCAAGAAAACTGTTTTTCGATGCATTTTACGGGAATCATTTTAAATTAAATTAAGCTTATTCCATGAGTTGAATCTTTAAAAATGGATTCCATTTTTTTAATCATTGATTCCAAAGGTTTTAAATATATAACTTTTTTATATGAATAGTAACTATAGTAATTTTATTACCACGATAAGGGTAAATCAGGTAGTTTATGTTAAAACTAAAATGATAAAGACTATTAAATGAGTTAATTTCTTCTATAATCATCCAATGTTCAGTTATATGACCTTTTTTGGCCATTTAGATGATATTATGACCTTTATAGTATTTTATTTTAAGAAAAGTCAAAAATGCCACACTCTTGTTTTTAAAAACTATATTATTTTTAATATTGGTTTAACCAAAGTAAATACTCAAATATAAATATTATTTTGAAATATAAAATATTTATCTTAATGATGATAATTTATTTTTTATTTTTAGTGAAAAAATAATTACCTTAAATGATTACACAACGCTGATAGAGTAATTATTCAATTAATAGAAAAATCAAATAAATGATATCAAAAATATTAAAAGTTTTATAACTTGAGATAATAAAGGTGACACACAAATTTTATAGATTAAAATGACATTTTTGTTAAGTGTTAAAATAATTTTTTCTAATTATAAGTTTTTTCATGATGTTATTAAAGTCAAAGTAATGAATAGTGTGAAAATTGATAATAATGCAATGTTATGAAAATAATGTTTTATTAAATTATTTAATAATCATAAAAACATTAAATAAGGACAAATAAGATAATATATTGTTTAAAATGTCATACCCTATTCATTTATAGGCTATTTAGAAGCATTTAGCTCTAGAATTGTCTTATTATATTTTATTTTTTTGAGAAATTCCAAAAGTGCCCCTCACCTCAATTATAAAAGGTAACCTACTCCCCAACTTATTTACACCACGTTGAGCCTTATATATATATACCATAACATATAAAATTATATTATTAACTTCCTTAGTCACATTTTATAGATTCTGGTCATTCCAAAAGACCAACCCTAGGGCCCTTTAGATTAGATCAAAAGGAGTTGTTACCAAGAATAGGTAATCGCCTAAACCGATCTATTTATTTTTTTTTATTTTATTTACCTCCTATAAATATTTGAAATTTATAATAAAATAATAAATTCATTTTACTCAATATTATGAAATTTTATTATGATTATTAAAACACCCTTATACACCCTCTTTCTCATCAACCATGAAGTGAAAGTATTCCTCTTGTGTGCGTACAGCTTACCGTCTCCACATAGCGATACAATTAATTTTTCATCACCATATTTTATATATGAGTATTATGATAGGTTTAATGTTTATATATTATATTTATAAAATCATTATAATTATTAAATGATAATACCATATCTGTATTCTTACCTTCCAAATTATTGAGAAACTATAATATCACTCGTGCGTACGTGTGGACTACCACCCCCACAAAGCGATGTGATTCATTTTTCATTTCTATTTTACTTAGATGGAAGTAAGGATGGATTTTATTAATATATATGATTTATAATAATGATTCTGTAAATTATAATTAATATTTACCTTTATTTTGTTTCATCCATCAAAAAATAAAAGCAGCGTTCATGTGTACGTACGACATATTGTCTCCATGAATGGAGTTATTCATTTTCTATCTCTAAATCTTATAGATTAATCTATATATATATATATAATGAATATATATGATATTTTTATCATTTTTAATACTATTTATATTATTTAACCATGATCAAAGTTCAAGTACCAAAACTACCGATCCAAAACATACGTGAAAAACAAAGTAGATATCACCCAAAATAGTGATTTTAATAATGAATTAATAACAAATTGGTAAAAAAGGATATAATTAAATCATATATGGTATGATATATATTATTATGGTTCTTTAATATATTTATAATAAATCTATATTTATAATATATAATTTTCCAACATGTATGAAGGAATTCGGACTTAAGGTAAGGGATTTTCATCTCACTTTTATTTATGTGGGACATATGCCTTATACACTTCATGTTTCTTTTGTGTGGTATATATATTTACCAGGAATGTATTTTATGATTATTCTAATGAAAAATATTATAAATACATATCCATCTAAATTTATTTCTTTCATGAGGCTTGTGATTCAAAATTTATCAAAGTAGTAAGGGTTTATTTCACAATCTCATTATTATTCAGGATTATTTATTTTAAGCATCATATGAGGAATATTTATCTTCCATATCCTTGATTTCTAAAAAAATTCAAAAATGGTTTTAATATTCTCTTTTAATTTTTTGAAATCCTTTTTCCCCATGTTTGAATTTTTACAAAATGGTTTTAAAGGAATCTTTTTATCATTTTCCAAATGAGATGATTCATGGATTTTCTAATAAAAATATGGATGGAATATTTTTTAAAATTATACAATATGTGAAGATTTTACCATTTTCATGATTCCTAGATTATTTTAATATTCCTTTATAATTTTACAAGTTTATTTTCAAAGAAAATGTTTTCATTTATAAGTGCGTAGCTTTTTAAAAGAGAATTGATTTTAAAATGGTCAAGTTATTTACCTCAAGAATTATTCCAAGTAATATTTCAAAATAATTTTTCCATATAAGATGAAATAATGTAATAATACTTAAGATTTATTGGTAATATCATCCAAGTATACCATCCTTATTCTTTTTGTGGATGGTTTACATTTTTGGTGAAAATCTGTTGATGAAAACTGTTCCCTTTTCCACGGGTTTTACTTTGATGAAATATTTATGAAATTTGTTTCTTTTCATGAGTTATAAGAGGATGAATGTTTTATGATATTTTGGAACACATATTTTTTATTTTATTTATGTGAGTTTTGGTTCATATATCTCCCTCCAATTCATAGGGTAAATATGGATAACTCTTGAGGTAAAAATGTTATGCGCGAACCTGATTTCATGTTCACAATTTTATGAATGATCTAATTTTCATGTCCATAAGTTTATGCATGGAACTATATTTCATGTCCATAATTTTATGAATGAACCTATATTTATTGTCTATAAGTTCATAAGTGGACTTATTTTCATGTCCATAAATTTTTGTGAGGGCTTGATTTCATGTACTTAAATTAATGAGTGAGCTTGTTTCTATTTATACATGATCACAAAATTATAAGTTTATACCATAATTCCATGACTTATGTCAATATTATACTCTCATGGCTTATGTTATATGATTATTTTATTATTAATTTCTTAATAACTTCCAATATTTATTCCATGACTCAATATTAAGATCTATGATATTCAGGGTGTAGATTTAAAATGTTAAGCTCATGTTCTCACACCCTTATGCTCATGTTATGATTATGTGATCATTGATATCTCCCTTGGTTACCCTTACTGATCATATTATCTCACCATTTATTATGTTTCCTTTCCCTATGTTATGAAGAAAGGTTTTAGAAATTGTGTGTCTAATAAGGGTTCTAGTATTGAAGAACTTAGGGAAATATGATATAGATCATTTAAGAACCAGTTTTTTATGTGTACAAGTTTACAAAGGCACTAGGCTTATATGATTTTGGAATGGATCAAAATTTTATGTAATGAATATTCATATACTTAGATGTAATATCTATGTATGAAAAGTCTGGGTCGCTACAGTTGGAATCAGATCAAGGTTTAGTTAACCTTTGGAAACTATGATGAGAAAACTTTAGTAATAACCCTAGGGATAGATCTAAGAATATGATAACTTCATAAATTTTATGATAATGGATGACCTAGGTTAAACCTAAGGTGTCATAGATTAAAAATAATGTGCCTTTATTTAAACATCCAATGAATCATGTTTCATGATTACGGGTTTTTTCACTATGATTATCATTACTCACACTATGATTTTTTATTTTAGTCAATGGCCGGTACCCAAAGTAATCATGTGAACAATGAATGTGATGGATAATGAAATGACAATACTCATGATAAATCGAATGAATTAAGATCTAGGATAAAATATCTTGAGATTATTCTCACTCAACTCTCTCAAGCTATTGGTGGAAATATGGGTCGTGTTTAACTTTTGAATGCACCAAAGAGGGAGAAACATGTTATTGAATATATTTTTAAACAATGACCACCATCCTTTTATGGGTATTCTGATCCAATAGTTGATGAGAAATGGATCAAGGTTATGGAAAATATATTTTTCATTCTTCAGTGATCATACCATGAAAAATTTTTCCTAGAAGTTTGTTGTTTTGATGGAAAAACATATCATTGGTGGAGCCTTATTAAGAATATGAGGAAAGAGGAGGAAATTATCTCTATGGTATGGGATGAGTTTAAGGGAATATTTTTTAGTAAAAACTTCCCTTATATTCTCTGTACAAAAATGGAGAAGGAATTTCTTGATCTTGAGAAGGAGGATGATAAATTCATTGGTACCTATGAGGTATATTTTAGAAGACTTTCAATGTATTCTTTAGGTTTAATCATCATCCCTGAAAGAAAAAATAATCAATTATTTAGTGGTTTGAAACCATGTCTCTAAAAGGAATTATAAATAAGAGACTTTGGAAGCTATTAATAAATCGTTCGATGTGTACTAAAAGTGGAAATATAAGTAGAAACCCTTAAGGTTCTGGTGATAATAAAATAAAGTTAGAGGTTTATGGAAACTCCAGTGGTTTTTCACATGGAGGGAAGAAAAAGTTTCAAGATCCAACTTTAAAAAAAATGTGGGAAGGATCACTTAGGTAAATTCCTAAAAGGAATAAGAAAATGTTTCAAGTGTGGGAATCCTGGCCATCGAGAAAAAGTATGTTGGAGTGATTTAAAGAGTCAAACCAATGAAATGAATAGAGATCAAGTTAAAAAAAATAAATCACTCTCACTTTAGTGCTATAAATGAAAATATATTGGGCACTGTGAGAATAAATTCCCTAATCCCATGGCTATTGAATATAGTAATCCACAAAAACCTCTGAAGTCAAAGGAAAAAAGGAAATCTTATGCTATTACAACAGTTAAAGTGAATCTTGATAGTTAGGGAATACTTATACTCCACTCTAGAATATGTGATTGCATGTTGATGTTTGTATGAATAATACCTATAAAATATTATCCTTTAGTTAAGTTTGATGTGATTATGAGAATTTATTAGCTCTCCCTACACATATTCCATATATATTTATATAATAAAAAGATCATATTTTATATTCTAAATCAACCTATGATAATCTATCAATGCAATGATAAACCCAAACCTCTAATGGTAATATTTTTTGGCTAATATAAGATCTTATTTAAATAATAAAGGTTGAATTATCTTTTAGAAGTATATATTATTGTGACCTTTAGGGAAATGATTTGTACACCTTTGGAGAATATATAATCAAGGTATATAAATTTTGGTATGAGACTTTATAAATAATTAAAATTATTTATATTTTTATCATGGAAGGATATGAGATAAAATTATTTTTTGGTTTTTAATATGGTTGGTAATATTTTCGAGGAGTCTTAAGGTTAACTACTTGTGGAATGGAAAAATTTTAAAATTTTGATATTATTGTTTGAGGTTAAAGTATGATTTATCATATCATATACTAACTATTTTGATTTTGGTAAATATTTAAAGGCCGAAGGAATAAATTATGGGTCTTATGATTCATTAAAATTGCTTTAGTAATGAAAAATTCATCTCAAATATCCATTTCCTAGAGTAAGAGATTAGGTGGAAATAGATCGAATCACAACTAAAGGATGGGATTATTATTACAACATAGAAAGAAATCAAGTAAGTTTATTTTCTCAAGTGTTTTATCTAGATTGTAAAAATAATCCCTCAACTTTAGGAAAAGAACCTTGAAATGAAAATATTATCCATTTACTTTTCTTATCGATAAATCAATGGTATTTTAACCTATCATAGATTTACAATATTGTAATGGTTAACTTTATCCTGAATATGATCTCTATCACTCTCTATTAGTCTTTAAGAGTTAGGTTTTTCTTCCATATCCTTGTTTTCACTTCCCACCTATGTTCTCCTATTTGGAAACCTAGTAATGTGTTATTACAGATGACCTTCATACTTTCTTTTCCCTATTTTAGGAGAAAGTTTTATTAACCCTTTTTACGATGTGGGTTTTCATAAAGGAATTTTCAAATTTCAAACCTTTGATTACCAAGAATGAGTCCAAATTATGAGGACACAATTTATTAAAGGTGGGATAATGTAACACCTTGATATTTTATAAAATATTTTTTCCCATTAAATTTAATTACTTTGATAGCTTGTGTTACACATAAGACTGAGTCTAAAACCAACTGTGAAGTATTATTATTATGGAATTTATAACCAAGATGTTAAATTGGAAGGAATGAATTGAATTAACTGAATTATGAAACATATAATGGTCCTACTCATTACTAATATATTAATTGATTATTTTTAAATAATAACTTGATTTTTAGTTAAAGTTATTTTATTCTTCAAAAATATATTCCCTTAAAAAATGGGTTTTCTTTCTTTTTATGAGTAATTATTAAAATTAATTTATGAAAATTTTATAAATTTTATATAGAAAAATAAATTTCATTTTTTAATTCATCCTGTCAAAATTATCTTAGGTTGGTTTTTTGATAATTTCTTTAAAAGATTAATTAGTGAAAAATACCGATTTTTATAAAACTGTCATTTTCATTATATTAAAAGGTATCTTTTTTATTTAAATTTAATTATATTTTAATGTATTTGGGGTTTGTCTTAGCGGTAAGCACCCTGTAATACTGCATCAAAGGATGGGGGTTTAAAACCCTTTGGATGTGGGTTACTATAGCAGAATTGAAACGGTACTGTAGCAGACTATAGCACTGGTGAAACTGTAGCATCGACAACAATTTAGTGGTGTAGGGAAGTATAGTAGGGACTGTAGTGGTGGAGGTACTTTATCATCCTGGGTAAGGGCCTTTGGGCTAAACATATGGGCCTTCATGGCCATTTAATGGGCTTTAATGCTCATTGGCCCTATGGGTCATGTAATGGGTCTCCTCTACCCCAAAAAAAGAGGTTATTTAATTTATTTAAATAATAAATATGGTTCATCTCAAACTTTAAAAAAATACATTTTAATTATCCTTATACATTATTTTGGTATAAGTACTTTTTTGGGATTAAAAACACATTTTTCAAGAAAACAATTTTTCATTTTGTTTTACAGGATTAATTTTAAATTAAATTCTAAAAATTATGTGATTTGAATCTTGAAAAATATATTTCATATTTTTAATCAATGGTTATAAGTTTTTTAGATAGTTTTTATTTATTTTTTATTAATATGAATTGTAACTATAATGATTTTATTACCACAATAAGGGTAAATTGGGTAATTTAGGTTAAAAATAAAAATGATAAGGACTATTAAATGACACCAAAACTTGAATAAATTTTATTTTATGAGTTAATTTATAATATAATCATCAAATTTTCGGTTATATGACCTTTTGTGTCCATTTGAATGATATTATGATCTTTATAATATTTTATTTCAAGAAAAGCCAAAAATGTCACACTCTTATTTTTAATAACTATATTATTTTTAATATGGGGTTAAAAAAAGTATATGTTAGACTATATATATTATTTTGAAATATAAAATATTTATCTTCATCATAACAATTTATTTTTAACTTTTAATGAATAAATAATTACCTTAAATGCTTACACAACGTTGAAAGGGTAATTATTCAATTAATGAAAAAATAAAATAAATGATATTAAAAATATTAAGTATTATAATTTGAGATATTTAAGGTGATCCATAAATTTTATATATTACCATGACATTTTGGAGATGTGTTAAAATAATTGGTTTGAATTATAAGTGTTTTTATGATGTTATTAAATTCAATGCATTTAATAATGTCAAAATTAATAATAATGATATTTTATATAAATAATATTTTATTTAATTATTTAAAAATAATAAAAATATTAAATAAGAACAAATAGGATAATATATGGTCTAAAATTTCATCCCCTGTGCATTTATAGTCTATTTGGAAGCATTTGTTTCCAAAATAAACTTATTGTATTTTTTTCTTTTGAGAAACTCCAAAAGTACCCCTCATCTCAATTATAAAAGGGAACCACCTCCCTCACTTATTTACACCACATTGAGACTTATAGAGTAACCATTCCCTATCAAATTATCTTCTAAAATTTCTTAGTCACATTTTATAGGTTCTGGTCTTTCCAAAATACCAACCCTAGATCCCTTTAGAGGAGATCTAAAGGAGTCGTTTCCAAGAAGAGGTAATTGCCTAAACTAATCTCTTTCTTTTTCTACTTTTCTTTAATTCCTCTAAATATATGATATTTGTCATAAAATAATAACTTCAGTATCATTAATATTATTAAATGTTATTATTATTATGAAAATGTGAATATACACCCTCTTTCCCATCAAAAAAGAAGTGAAAGTATCACTCGTGCATACGTACGACTTACCATCTCCACATAGCGATAAAATTATTTTTTCATCAGCATATTTTATGGATGGTTTTTATGATGGGTTTAATGTTTATATATGATATTTATAACATAATTATACTTATTAAATTATAATATTATATCTACCTTATTACCTCTCAAACCATTGGAAAATGATAACATCGATCATGTGTACATGTGGACTATCACCTCCACGAAGTGATGTGATTCATTTTTTGTTTCTATTTTATATGGATAGTAATAAGGATGGATTTTATGAATATATATGATGTGTAATAATTATTTTTTCTAGGTTAAAAAATCTAAATGGACTCAATTTGGGGATTCAATGTGGTATATTGCACAAATGGAAGGTGTAGAGCATCTCAGCAGAAGTCAACAACTCTAGAGTTGCAGGTCTCTATGGAAAGCCATTACTGTCATGGTAGAAAATGATGATCCACGTCACAGGATCCCCATTGGTGGTTGATGATATCAACTTTATGATGGCGAGGGGTAGGGTGACAGTGAGGGGCCTATGAGGACCAACATGATGGGCCACAAAAGCAGCAAGATTCGTGCAGTGATAGTGGTGGTTTCCTCTATTGAGTGTCAAGAAGATTATAAGGGAGAAATAATTAGTGGAGTGAGCAGTAGTGATGGTGCAATGGATGATCAAGTAGGGGTTGTGACAATTTATGACCATCCTAATGGGCAGTGGGTAATGGGCATAAGTGATGTGAGGCATTAGGATAGGGGTTTGTGGAATACACAGAAGACCTAAAAAAATAAAGTTCAAGTCTTAGGATAATATTTGGACCTATGGGTAAGTTTTTTTCATGGGATTTCATATCCCATGGGCCAACGGGCCATGTAATGGGTTACCTCTGACCAAAATAATAAGGGGGTTTGTTTGGTTCAATAGGTGTGGGGGGATTCCCCCTACATGTTAAAAAATAATTATTATATAAATTTGAATTATTATTTACCATTATTTCATTCTATCCATCAAAAAATGAAAAAAACATTGATGTGTACGTATGATCGACCATCTCCATGAATGATGTAATTCATTTTCTATCTCTAACTATTATAGATTACTCGATCTATATATATATATAAATATATATAATGAATATATATAATATTTATATCATTATTAAAATTCTAGAGATGATGGAACCATGATAAAAGTACAAGGACCAAAACTACCAAACCAAAACATACATGAAAAATGAAGCAGATATCACCCATAACAATGATTTTAATAAAGAATTGATAATAAACAGGTAAAAAATGTTATAAATAAATCATATATAGTATGATATATATGAGTATATTTCATTAATATATGTATAATAAATATATATTTATTATACAGTAGGTTTCAATATGTATAAAGGAAGTCGGACCAAAGCTAAGAGATTTGTGTCTCACTTTTATTTCTATAGGAATATGTCTTATACACAACATGTTTATTTTGTGTGATATATATACTACCCATGAATTTATTTTTTGATTATTCTTAAGAAAATTATGGTAAATACATATCCATATAAATTTATTTCTTTCATGGGGCTTATGATTCAAAAGTTACCAAAGTGGTAAGGGTTTATTTCACAATCTCATCATTATTCAAGATTATTTATTTTTAAGTATGAAATGAGGAATATTTCTCTTACATGTCTATGTTTTCTAAAAATGTTTTCAAAAATAGTTTTACTATTATACTATAATTTTTTTAAATCATTTTTACCCATGTTTAAATTTTTACAAAACAGTTTGAAAAAATATATTTTTTTTCGTTTTCCAAATAAGGTACTTTGTAACTTTTCTGAAAAAAAATCAAAGGAATTTTTTTTAACTTATAAATCATGATTGGATTTTTCCACTATCATGATTTCTAAATAATTTTAATATTACTATATAATTTTATAAGTTTATTTTTAAAGAAATTTTTTCATTTATAAGTGTGCAGATTTTTAAAAGGGAAGTGATTTTAAAATGGAAAATTTATTTACCTCATGAATTATTCCAAGTGATATTTCAAAATAATTTTTCATTATAAGATGAAATCATTTAATGATACTTAATATTTTATTGGGGATATGATCCAAGGATACCAACCTTATTCTTTTTTTGGATGGTTTATGTTTATGATGATAAGATTTTGATGAAACCTCTTCCCTTTTCCATGGGTTATACTTCGATGAAATGTTTATGAAATTAACTTCTTTTCATGTGTTCTAATATGGTGACTATTTTATGATATTTTGGAAAACATATGTATTATTTTCTTTATTTGATGGGTGGGAACTATATCTTCCTTCGATTCATTGGGTAAAGATGGATAACCCATGAGGTAAAAATGTTTGGCGTGAACCTGATTTCATGTTCGGAATTTTATGCATTGATATGGTTTTCATGTCCATAATTTTATGAGTATATTTCGATTTCGTGTACCTAAGTTTATTATTAGAACAAAATTTTATGTCTATAATATCATGAGTGGACCTGGTTTCATGTCCATAAATTTATATGAGGTCTTGATTTCATGTCCTTAACTTAACGAGTGAACCTGTTTCTATTTATAAATGTTCACAAAGTTATAATTTTATACCACAATTATTTGTCTTAATTCTATGTTATTCTCTCATTGATTATGTTTTTTTATTCTTTTATTATTCATATCTTATAAATTTTCAATCTTTATTCCATGACTCAAGATTATTATCTATGATATGTAGGGTGTAGATTTCAAATGTTAAGCTAATGTTATCACAAACTTATGCTCATGTTAGGATTATGTGATCATTGATATATCCCTTTTTTTATCCTTAATGGGAATCTGATCTCACCATCTCTTATGTTTCATTTCCCTAGGTTATGTAAAAAGGTTTTAGAAATGATGTGTCTAAGAAGGGTGCTGGTTATGAAGAACTTATTTGGAGACGATATAGATCATTTATGAACCAGTTTTTTATGTGTCCAAGTTTCCAAAGGCACTAAACCTATATGATTATGGAATATATAGAAATTTTGTGTAATTAATATTCATATAATTATATTTAATATTTATGTATGAAAATTTTGTGCCTTTACATTCTTCGTTGTGCTGGGTTGAGTTTGGGGAGTCTTCATTTCTCGGTCTGAATGTGGTGTAAAGCATGAAAGAGAAGGTTCAGGTTGTTCATGAGAGGATGAAAGAAGTGAAGGAATGGCAGAAGTCTTATTCCAATTATAATATTAGGCCATTAGAGTTCAATGTTGGAGACCATGTGTTCTTAAAGGTTTCCCCTCAATGTGGGCAGTGGAGGTTTGGTAGGGGGTATAACAACCTTGTTCTTTATTACACATTAATTCATGATTTATTACATAAAAGTAAACATAATACAACCCAAAAATATTTATATATTTTATTTTGGAATTCAATACACAACATAAAATCTTAAACATGATATATAACAACATTATTGAAAACTTCATCAACATGCTTTTAATATTCCATGGCTTTTAAAACTGTATGGTATAACCCGGGGATAAACATAAGAAAGGGGTGAGATATAAAGCTCATTAAGGGAATAAATATGGAATAAGGTGATACATATTAGACAATAGTAATATATATGGGTCATAAAAATATTAGTAATAATAAACATGAACAATGATACACGATATAGCATGATAATCATAACATGGGAAATGTGGAAAAAACTTAAAACACTACATCATAAGCATAGGTCAAGGCTAAAACACTAAGACTTCATGGTGTAAAAAGTCCCATAAAGGAATTAGGTTCTCTAACTATCCCAACATGAAGTCTCGTGAGACTAAATATTACCCAATTCATTGGAGCACTATATAATTATGGGCTCACCTGTCACTTTTATTTCATTCCCATGCTTAAGTGTTCCATATAGATCATACAACATGGATTCATTCATCATAATATTTTATTCCACAATCAAGGAGTTTAGAATAAATACATTTAAGTCCCAATTAAAATAGGTATAAGAGTATAAAGGTGAATACCCTTGATAATAAATGGGTATGGTATTCACTACACAATTGTTTTGGCATGGAAAATCACGGTGAAATTTCGGCAGCATAACGACGTCACATAAAAATTCATAAAATGGGATGATGATAGAGAAAGGTTTCTCTCATCATTTTTAAGTCAATAGGATAGTAATTTTGATATTTAATAACATATTTAATCTTAATTAAATGAAGATAAAATACATAAGGTAAGGAAGATAATTGAATAAAGAGGAGAAAGGAAAATATCCCTTACTAAATTCTAAAAAGGTAACGAGTGTGCATAAAGGTTCATGGGATGGATTAATAAGAGTGACAGGGGTATATAATCATATATAAATAAAATTTACCATAATTTGGATATAAAATAACATATCCCAACAATAAAAAATTGAAATTGAGAGACATAATAGAAAATAGGTGCTTGAATTGAAATGAGAAGAGAGAAATTCCTTACTTGAGTGTATGGATTAAAATACTTAGGAGGGGATTATTGAGAGATTGGGGCGCATTTTTAGGACTATATAGAGTGTATTTAAGAGTATTTATGTTCTATAATTATTTTTAGTGATGATAAATGGGATATTGTGTGGATTTATATAGGAAAAGATGTGGATTTCTTTAGTATTTAGGTTTTGGACTCTATATAATAAAATAATCAAAACCAAAAACCATCCCATGGTTTTTACCCATGTTTTATAACAAATGGAATTTGTTTTCATTATTTTATAGGTATGAGGTATTAAATTAATAAAACAATACCCTTGCTTATGTGAAGGTGAGTCAAACTCTTAAAGAAATGGTTTTAGAACCTTAAAATATATTAATGGTTTTGAAGGATTCGTAAGAGATTTATAAAATTAATAAAATAAACATAAAATATAATTATTTAAAAGGTAAAAAATATATTTGGTTGTGTATACCCTTTAGAGTATTTATTACATCATTTTTGGGTCACTATAATTTCATAATACACAAAGTATATTTATACAGTATTTAATTTTTACCTAAAAATTTGACTATCTCGGAAAATTATAAAATATTTACCATTGGATAATTTCAATGTTATGATTAAAAAAATATTCATTTTATCTAAATAACTTTATAAATATGTTCATTTCCAATTTTAAAATATTAATCAACATTTATTGAGAAATGTTGGGTTTTTTGACAATAACAGTTTTTTAACCCTTATAAAAAATTACATTTGACTTTATAAAATTATATTATAATTTATATTAAATAAGAATTATTTAATGATAATATTTTATTTAAATATTATTTATATAAAAAACTCATTAATTCATCAAAATTAATTCCTTAATTGAATTTAAATATTACCCAAAAATACTATTTGTGTTTTATTATGTCAAAATAAAAATAATTTATAAAGTAACCATAACAGGATGAAAATATATTCATCATTCTATAAAAAATCGTGTAAATACTCATAATTATAGGTTCTTGATACATATCACTTTAATATACCAAAAAATTCCCTTAGAGTAAGGTGCGTGATGGCGATACTTTCATGAGGTGGTTCGGTGTACATGGTTTGGGTCGTGATCTCGATGAGCTTGAACTTCTCCCATAAATGGTTTCACTCATGATTAAGTTGTTGGATCTCAACTTGGGATTAGTCAAGTGAAAATCCTAGTGATGTTATCTCCCTTGTAAGCTTTGATAAATGGGCTTCATAGGGTACGATCCTACGGGTTGAGGCCATCACTACCCTTGTATATGTCAATTGGATTTCTTAAAACCCTATATTTATACTAATCATGTGATCACTGTTCAGTAGCTATATTATCAATGGTAATGATACTTAACATTCTTTTATATACAATTGTAAATAAAAGTGTGTGTGTTTTTTATAACCATATTACATAATACGAAATTTAAATAAATCAAAAGGGGAACTTTATTTATAACAGTTTGGGTTGTTACAAGGGGAGTAAGCTCTTGCCTCTATTTTTTTGGTCTTTCAAGGTCTCAAGGTGCATTGGCGAGGTGGATTATTGGTTGACACTTCTTCCATGACTGTACTAGATTCACGACATATTCCTTATCTCTTAGACCTATCGGTATCTTCATGACGAATCTCATATCATTAACTATGTAGAGTTGGATATCGAGGATGATGAAACATTTATGAAGTAGTTGGTAGAGATCTGGGATTTTCAGGAGAATGTGTTTCATGGATGGAAAATTCATTTTATTTTTGTGTTGTGGAATCATGGTATCCTATAGGAAACTACTTGGGAGCATAAGGCATGAATGCATGCATAGTTCCCAAATTTTTTTTGAGCTTTGTCTTGCTTTTATTTTACTTATTGATGTGATGTTTGGATCTTTTTTATTGATGAGATGTGGTTTTTTCCTTTTTGTGATGTGTGTTGCAGCTTCAAGCATATAAAGTAGGGAAAACCTAATTCCTAATCAATATGTGTTATACTTTGACACATTTTAAAACCATATGAATGAGTCAGTCTCTCCCAAAGTGGATAACATCTTGATATGGAAGGTGTATTTCCTCGAGTTCTGTGCTTAGGATAGTGTTGTATGTTGGTTGTGGTAGTTGTTAGCTTGGGTTGTGTGGAGATTGAGATGGTGGTGTAGATGGTTATGTGAAAAGGTGGTGGATTGTGGTTGATGTAAAATGTTTTGGTGGTGTGGTTATATTGGTTGTTTTGTGAGCATGTTTGACTGGGTCTGGTGTGTGTGTTTAGTGGTGGTGTTAAGTTGTGTTGAGATCCTTGAGAGGTATCTCATGGTATGGTTATTTGGACCCTCTTTCCTTTTTGAGTTTTTTTATTATCGGGGGTGAGAATAGTTTGAGAGGTATCTGATGTAATGTTTTGAAACTTTTGACCCATTAATTTGTGATAATTCAAGTGGTGGAAGTATTTTGGGGGACTTCTAAGGGATTTGTGGGGTGAAGGATGAGTTTCAGTTGAGAAAATCAATTAAAATAAGTCTTGTAGTGTTGAGACTTGTATGCTTCATGGAAGAGATAAAGTTGTGTCATGGAGAGGGTGGTTGTTTAGTAGAGGTTCGGGAGAAGGTTTTTAGTGCCACTGTCATTTTTGGAATAGTTGTGACATGGAGACCCTGGCTATAGCGTGGAGTCACGAGGGTGATTTTTCAACGGTTCTTCCATTTTTGGAATGGTTGTACCATGAAGCAGGTTTGTGGCATAGACTGTTCTTAGTGAATGGGTTCTATAACATGGTCATTCCCACTATGTCATGGTCCCTTCTCCAGTTTTATTGGATCTTTGGTGTGGAGATATCCATGTTTTTTGGAAGGTTCTTTGACTAGATAGGTTGTGTCATGGTCCCTACACTTTGCGCCATAGTCTTATCCTTTTCAACAGTCCTGTAGTGTGCTAAAGAGGGTTGTGTCACGGTCTTATGTTTTTCATACTACTTATAAACTCTAAAACCCCCTCAAATGCTACCACTTTACCTAATTATCTCTCATTTTTTAGGAAATCCAAGTGTGTCCTTGGGATACCTTTCAACCCCCTTTCAGTGGATTTCAACCTCATCCTTATTGGATCGAACTGTGGTGGTTTTGGGTGAGTTCCCTTCTCCCATTATCCTAGTTTTTCTTATAGTTCTTCATCTAGGATGGCTGCTATCAAGGAATCGTTAGTTTTCTGTGGTGATTTGGTAAGAAGATGTTTTGGGGTGTTGTGTTTAAGGTGATCAAGGTGTTATCCTTTGTTGAGGTTCTTGGTGGTGACCTTCCTCTTGATTCAACATTGTGCAACGAATCAGAAAGCTTTGTTTGAGGTAGGGGATCCTTCATCTCTCTTTTAGTGTTACATGCATGTGGGATCAATATTTTGTTTATCATTGGGAAGATATTATGCACTATCCTAATAAAGATAATGAAATGGTTTAATTTAAATTTAATGGTATGGGTAATGAGTTTTATGTTTTAAATCCTTTCGTTATTATTGATATTGAGAATATTCTTATTGATGCATCAATAAAAATCATGGCTATTGGGATCATTTGTTTTTGTTGAAATTTTTATGTTTTTTGTATCCCTTGATGTGTTATTATTGTGATATCAACTTAAATGAAATTGGATAATCACTTATATCCGACTAAAGAATTGGTTTCCTAGATAAATTATGGTTTGTGTGAGAATAACCTTGAATGGTAAAGTGGAATGCGATGAGAATCCCCTTGTTAAATCTAAAATAATTTTTCGAATATTTGATGTGTTGGTTATGTTGTGTGGTGGGGATGTGTGGTTGTGATGTTTGGAGTAGATGCGCTATGGTGTGGTTGTGATGTGGTGCGTATGTGGTGAGATGTGGTCATGGTATGTGGATGTTGTGATGAGGAAGTGGGTTTGGCTATGAAAATGTGGAAATATGGGGCTTGTTAGCTTGGGAAGGATGGTTTTTTTTGTGTTGTGCTAGTTTCCTGATAGTAATGGAATCAATTTTATTGTAATGAATCAAAATAAATGGGATGGATAATAAATGGGATGGGTAAATTAAATGGGTTCGTAAATGGGGATTTTTGGAAATTGGATTAATTTGAAAAGAAAGGTGTAATGTAGTTTTTGGATTGTGGTTTTTTTTCGTGGTGTTATGAATTTAGAGTTGGCATAAAAAGTGGTGGACGTTGCGATGCTCAGTGGTGATGTGGTGAATTAGTTCGTACTCTTGTTTTGAACCCATAGTTTGGGCTTGTGTGTGGATTTATATAAATACATTGTATATTTCTTCTGATTTCTATATTCACCCCACCCAGGTTGGGCACCAAGTGCTGAAAAAAAATTGAGGTGTTTTTTTCAAATATTTCGATGGGGGATAGATTGATCGATACCCCCACTTTCTTGGTCTCTCTTCCAGGCAAGTTTGATATGCATAGGTTGTGCTGGTTAGAATCCAAAAGTGCACTATTGGTGATTTTTTTATGAGATGATGAGGTGGATATAGTGGGGTATGTGCATAGTAGGAGGGGGTGAGGTCGATGTATTTCATGTTCACGATATCCTATTACTATGGTTATGGTTATAGATGTGATGTGTTGGTCCAGGTGTCTTTGAGTGAGGTATGGATGTGATGTTATGATCCAGGTCTCTTCAGGTGAGGTGACAAGTGATGATATGTGGTGTTGAGTTTCATGTGGGGTGATTGGCATGATGTGATGGCCCTGACGTGTTCAAAAGGGGTTACTATATAGAAAATATGGGAGTTCCAATATGTACAACATTGGGGTGTGAGAGTGTAAAATCAACGGGAAAGTGGTGTGGGGCACCCTTTTCATTGATATGCTTATTATTATGTTATTATACTTGGATGTGTTATTTGGAGAGCGTTCTATAGTGAGGATGGGGTTGGTTAGTTAATTGTTTAGGTGGAGTTGGTTTTATTGTTTTCTCAATGGTGTATTAGTATACTTCTTTCACATGTACACGGGATAATTTGGATGTGATCTTACCAATTATACTTGTATGCTCACTCTATGAATGTACAAACTATTTTTCAGGTTTCTAAGAGGATGACACGGACTGTTTTGGACATTTCTAGCTCGAAGCTTTAGACTGTTGTCATGTCACTGCCTTATATTTTCTTTTGGGTATTTATTTGGAGACTTTTAATATGTATCTATTTTATTTTTACATGCATTGAGGGATGGTTTTGGTTACTTAATTTTTATGTTATGTCATGGAGTTTCTTATGATTGAATTATCATATCTTCCAATCCTATTTTATAGAGGGAAATTCCTCCCATTAGTGAGATTTTTTACCTTCAACATTATTTGTCAATCGAGGTCTGTTTGAGGTGGGACTCGGGGGTCATTATCTCTCTTCCTTCATTAGTGGCCCAGGAGGGGCACCTTTGGAGGGAGGGGGTTGTGATAGGTGCGTCATGTGGGAATTCTTTTATTGGGTATGAGAATGAAAGATTGATGATGTGTGCTTATGAGGTAATCATATAGTGTCTTAATTAAAATTAGTTTTCTAGGTTTTCTTATACTTTATGATTCCTAAGCAAGCTTTCATAAGTACCTCAATGAAAAGTATTTTTGGATATTAATTTATATGGACTATCATCACCATGTTATATTTTTCATCATTAACTACATTTTTTTTCAATTTATTGTTGCTGAAATTTTAGGGTACATTAGTGATGGATTTAAAAAGCCCACTATATCTCTAATTTTAAAAAATAATTATAGTTTTATTTTTAATACACAGAATGTGTAATATATGACTAATTCATCTCTATAAAAATCCTTTATTTTATATAAAATGTCTTCCTTCTATAAAAAAACATTGTAAACAATTTATTACATTCTTGAAATTATATTTTTTATTTCTACATGTTTTTATTTTAATTTTTTCCACTTGATCCTACTAAAGAAATATTGTCCTATTCATCTCTCTAGGATGAGTTAACATAATATTTACAATAATATAATTTTTTTGATGCATTGATGAATTAATAGATTCAAATTATGTGGTCATGTCATTGATAATGTATTTACTTCTATAAAAAATGTTTCATTTTATGATTACTGCATTGAAGGTGTTTGTAAATGGTTTTAAACTTGGAAGAGGGGTATATATCGAGGTTTTAAAAGAAGACCATGATGATTTGGTCATTTTATAATTTCCAATTTATGCACAATTTACACTATTTGGATTTGATTTCACTTATTTTGAAGTTATCATTCAGAATAAGGTTCTTGGAGAAAATTTAATAGGTAATGAATTGAGAATATGTATTATTATAATGCTTTTTGATTTCTTTACTTTCTTTGTGTTTATTTTCACAGTGTTATATATCTTTATATATATACATACATATATCTAATATTAAATGTTTTCAATGTTATTGTTTCATTGTTTATGTCTATTCAATAGGATAAACATTAAATTATTTAAAAATATCTTTTCTTTTACAGTATCTGATGCTTAATGATCTGATTGAATGCCTTTAATAAAAAAAATTTATATAATTATGAAATTTCAAAATAAGTACAATTTTTTCACCTTTAATGTATATTCACTTTTAACATGCATTCAATTTGTATGATTCGACATAATTGTCATGACCCACCTTCTTCAAGATGAGGGAAGGGACAACAAGGTGCCATGACCTTCCTTCGTAAAGATGAAGGAGAGATAACAAACCCTGAGTCCATCCTCTAGTAGGCCCCAAGGTGGCGACTAGTACCAAGGGTAGGAAAAAATTCACACAAGATGGGAAACATTACCCTTTTAATGAAAACAAAATCAAGAGATGAGATGGTAAATTCCAAACAACTCCAAACATTTTATAAGAAGAAGAAATAGAAAAACTAACTCAGACATTTTTTAAACAAAACTATCGCACAGTACAACAAAAACTCCAAAGTAAAGTTCCAAAAACAAGTCTAAGTAGCAACACAACAACTATCCAGATGTCCAAGCTAGTAAGGTATAGCACAGTCCTCAAAGTCCTCCTAGAAACCTGAAAAGAGTTTTATATATTTAGGGTGAGCATACAAGTATACTCGGTAGGAAAAACCTAATTCACACGTTCATAAGTGGTAGAACATACTAATACCCCTATGAGAAAATAGTAGAACCTCAAAAGCACCTAACAAGGAATATTAACCACCCCAGCCTCACCAAGGCACACTCACCAAATAACACAATTCAAGTAAGTAATAATGTAATCATATCGATATTTGGGTACCTCGCACCACTTCCCACAGGTTAGCAGCTCACCCCTAACGGTGACTGTCCTACCGCTACCACTATTCCACATGCCCCACTCTCAAAACCTAACCACACACACCTGGGACACAAACCACATCACATCTGACCCATAGAGACCTATTCCACAACCACATCACATCCTTCCCACAAACACCTAGGCCGCAACCACAACATGTCTCGCCCGAAAACACCTAAGCCTCATCCTGAAGACACCTGGGAAATAAACCACCTCCCACACAACCAGTACCATATATCTAGTAACAAATCCCAATCCATTATAGTTTATCTAAAGAATCTTAGGCGATAAATTCCTAGAAGAGGGAGCAGGGGAGCCAATATCTAGCCATCCATCCTCCCACTGGGATGTTGGGAAAGACACCCTCCACCATAAGAATTGGGGATTTTTCCACGTAGTTCTCAACATGGGTGGGGTGAGTATAAAAAAATCATGGAACTACAAGGTTATAAATATAGGTAAACAAAGACTCAGCCCAACCTATGAGTTTCCAAACAAACAACCAGCCCGCACAACTGCCCTTGCTGCTACCCCTACATGCACAACCACACAAACAGCCACAACCAAAACATAAACCCACCCCTTTCTTTTAGCATTCTATCATTCTTTATTGATAAGTTCACTTATTTAATTTCAAAACTACCCAATAAACTACCAAATGAAACCATACCCAACACATTCAACAATACAACCAGATTTCAGTCCCACTACATAACACTACTCAACAACCATAACACAACCCAGATGCAGTTCCACTGCTCTACAAGTTCATCCATTCCACAATTAATCAATATCTCAACCTGATATTCCATCACACCTCCTTCACCACCTCATACACAATTCCACAATAACTACCACCAAAACTATAGCCCCACTGCATGAACATACCACACCAAGCTCACAGAACCAACCCCTCTATCCACCCCTGTACTCACAACCATGCTACCAATAGCAGCACCATACAACCAACACAAGGCACAAAACCAAAAAAAACATAGCACACAACCACACCAACAATCCAAGTGTATTCAGATTTATCCAACAAGGGTTCTTTAATTCCACTTTGATAAATAGGGGTGATCACAAAACAAGTTTGATCCTGGGGTATCCTTTTCATTTAATCGGTTATACGTGATTAATCAGATTAATATTTACAATAATTATTCACAAGATATTGAGGGTGTGAAAATAAGGACCACCAATGACCATGATTCTCAGAATCCACACAGCTAGAACAAACCATAATAAGAAATCAAGGATAACACATAAAAAAAAGATCAACTTCATCATCTTCCCTGCCCCTATTTATAACTAAGGCAACCAGAAGATTATATCATAAAACCCTTAATAATTGGTTTCAACTGTAATTAAGAGGAGACATGATTATACCCACCCCACATGATACACAAAAAAATGAGAGACAAAGGAAAATACCTACTTGGAACAATAGGTGACCAATTATTCTTCCTTGCACAAAAACAAAGGGTCATGCGAGCAATAAGAAGGACTCCAAGGGAAAACTGAACGGGCTGCCACGACATAGGGGTGCGACTCCTTGGGGAAGAAAATATTTGGGCACACCAAGAGAAAAAGGAAAACATATTGGGAAGAAAAGACCTCGTCTTAGATGGGCCAGATCCTATATCAACAGAAGGAAACGGTTCCAAGGGCCATTAAAGTCGTATCGTGGTCAAGACCACGCAGCTTGGTTGTTTTGAGGTCTCAGGAGTGTTAGGATATTAAGATATAATTAATATCCTTTTAAACTCACTTGGAAATTCTGAAACAATGTTTTAAACTTGGTTTACATCAAATAAAACATAATAGGGGTGAAACTGGAAAAGGGAAACTAGAAATCACTCACCATTGGGCGAGTCACCGTTTGTTGAGCTATCATTCGATGAGTCACCATTTAGTAAGCTACCATTCGGTGAGGCATCGTTTGGTGAGCTACCATTCTATTAGCTACTATTCGATTAGTCATTGTTCGATGATTCACCATTTGGTGAGTCATCGTTGGAAAACTGAAAACTGGAAAACTATTGGAATGAGTTACGGTGACTCCCCAAAACACCTCCAATACTAAATTTTCACAAATTAATGGACCATAGAAGTCCAATCCATTATACTAGATACCTCTCAAACTATTCTCTCCCTCAATAATTTAAAACCAAACCCAGGATAAAGATGGGTCCAAATAACCACCTCGTAAGATACCTCTCAAGGATCTTTCCATACTTGAAACATCACTATGATTTAGACACCCTGAGGTCCAACGATAAACCATATTGTGTTCTTTGAAAGTTGAATTGAAACCTCAACATACAATAACACCTCCTCTGACATCCACTACCATGAACATCCACATAAACACAAAAGGTTTCACTTTATGGACACATGGATCGTGGAATTATTTCCTCCATGTAAAGATATTATCTACTTTGGGAGGAACTGACTCACCTGCATGGGTTTAATCGCATCCGCATTAATGCGTCTTGATTAGGGATCAGGTCCTCCCATTTCTACATTTAGGGAATCTTTTTCACAGATTAGGGAATAGGTAAAAAAACTCATCATATAGAAAATAGGGTTTAAGCATTACATCATAAAGAAAATCAAAAAAGAAAAACTCAAAACAGCTCTAGGTACTCGGCACACATATACACCTCTCACTCCCAATTACTCTCCCCGAGGCCACTATGCCTCCACAATACATGGACAAAGGGAATGGTCCATCTATACATCACCATCTTCTAACAATCCTGAATCTATACTAGTCGTTCCTCGAACATCACATCATCCTCGATATCCAACCCTCCCCAATCAATGATGTGGGAGTCATCGTGTAGATACCAAAAAATTTGGGAGAAGTAGAAGATGTCATGGATTCTCTATAACTGTGGTGGTAGTGCCAGCTGGTATGCCACCTATCCAACTCATCCCAATACCTCAAAAGTCCTGATGAACCTGGGAGAGATCTTTCTCCTCCTACCAAACCTCTGCTACCCATGTCGAGGGGAAACCTTCAAGAACATGTGGTCTCTAAACTCAAACTCCAAGGGCCTCCTCCTATGAATGGCATGCTACTTTTTCCGATCATGCGATACCTTCATCCTCTCATAGACAAGCTTCACCTTTTCTGTCATACTCTACATCATGTCTAAACCAAGAAAAATTGCCTCCCCAACATCCGTCCAACATAAAGGTGAATGAAACGGGCTCCCATACAAGGCCTTGAATAGATCCATACCAATGGAAGAGTGATATATATTGTTGTAATAAAACTCTACCAAAGGAAAATGTAAAACCCAAGACTGACCAAAGTCTAAGACGCAAGCTCACAGCATGTCCTCCAACATATGGATGGTCCTCTATGTCTGCCCATCTGTTTGAGGGTGGAAAGAAGTGCTGAGACATAATTGAGTGCCAAAATCATGTTTTAATCCCCTCCAGACTCATGAGGTAAACCATGCATCCTGATTAGGGACAATGGATCTTGGAACCCCATGCGTCCACACCACCACATCCGCATACCTCCTCGCCAAGGTATCCACTGCGCTCGACTCCTTGATCGCTAATAAGTGAGATGACTTTGTCAGTCGATCCACCACTACCCAGATAGCATCATAGCCTCCCTAAGACCTGGGTAGCCCTGTGAAAAAATCCATCAATATTTACTCTCACTTCCACTTGGGTACATTTAAGGGCTGCATCAAACCACTGGGAACACGGTGCTTAACCTTCACCTATTGAAACACTATGAACTTTTCCACAAAATCCGTCACTCTCTGCTTCATCCCAGGCCACCAAAACTATTCCCTCAACCCTCAATACACACTTTAAACTCCTGGGTGTAGCACCAGGGGTGATCTATGGAACTCACGGAGAACTCCCTTATGCATCACCACTGGGAAAAATAGCTTCCCACAGAACAAAATATGATTTTGACCATCTTCTGACCATCCCTTCAGAGCATTACCCTAGTCAACACGATCGCGCACCACCTCTGCCTCTGAGTCTCTCCACTGAGACTCCTCTACCTACACATCAGAGAATACTGCACTGTTATCTGAAACAGAAAACTTCTACCACTATCCATCCCTACATCTAGGTGCAAGGCAGTCAACTCCTCCATCACCCTCCAAGTGTTTGCAGATTCCCAAAATACCTCTCTCTATGACTTCTTGCTCAAGGAATCAGCCAAAATTTTCCCCTTACCTGAGGTGTAAGAGATATCTAAGTCATAGTTCTTTAGAAACTCCATCCACCTCCACTTCCACAATTTCAGGTCCCACTGGGAGAAGATGTACCTCAAGCTCTTGTGGCCCATGAAAACCACAAAGCGCTCTGTAATGAGGTAGTTTCATTACGACTTTAGTGAAAACACAGTCGTTGCAAGATCCATATCATGGGTGGAATAGTTGTGTTCATGGGGATGCAACTTCCTAGACTCATAAGAGATCACTCCTCACTATTGCATCAGTACGCATCCCAATCCTAGACCGGAAGCATCATAGAACACCTCGAACATCACAACCTCCTCTGGAAATTGGAGCACTGACTAAGTTTCCTTTCAGGTAGCTGAAACCTACCTGACACTACTTGCTCCACACAAAGGCCTGGTCCTTTCAAGTTAGAGTCATCAACAGAGCTGTTAGTTGATAGAAATCAGGTACAAATCTCTGGTAATAGCCTACAAAACTGAGAAAACTGTGAACCTATGCCACATTCTTGGGTGATTCCCATTAAACAACTGCCTCAACCTTCGACAGTTCTAGTGCCACACCCTAATTAGACACCACATTTCCAAGGAAGTGGACCTCCCATGTCCAAAACTTGGATTTGGAAAAATTTCCGTAGAGTTGGTGGTGTCGAAGGACTTATAGGATAGTCCTGAGATGCTTGGCATGATCTTCCTCTAACTTAAAGAAGATCAAAATATTGTCGATGAAAACAAAAATGAACCAATCTAGGAATTCATGGAATACAAATTTCACGAGCCCCATGAACACAGCTGGTGCGTTCATAACACTGAACAACATGACCGCGAACTTGAAGTGCCCATATCTTCACTTGAAAGTAGTATTCAGGATATCACCCTCCTTCACCCTCAACTGGTGCTACCCAGACTATAGATCGATCTTAGAGAACCAACCTTCTCCCCTCATCTAGTCAAAAATATCATTTATCCTCAAGAGAGGGTAATGGTTATTGATCGTCACTTGATTCATCCTCCTGTAGTCTATACATAGCATCAAACCACCATATTCCTTCTTCGCAAATAAAATAGTAGCACCCCACGATGACATGTTGGGCGGGTAAATCCCTTATTCGTAAAATCTTTAATTTGAATCTGTAACTCCTGTAACTCAGAACGCACCATCTGATAAGAAGCCATCAAAATCGGACGAGCACCAGGTTGAAATTTCATCCTGAACTCAACATCACGTTGAGGGGGTAGAGTCACAACCTCCTTGGGAAAGACATCCAAGAACTCACTAACAACTATAGGAACCCCCAACATCTCAGCATCCACTGACTCCATTGACAGCTCGGCCAATAATGAAAGAAGAGGATCCACACGCCGGCTGCCCACCTGACAACTCTACTCGCCAAATAAAGCTACATGATAAACGTCTATATCAAAAAACACAAATCTTATCTAGAATTATTCAATAACATAATGCACCAAAAAAACATTTGATTCCAAGGATGACATCATACAACTACATATATAGTAGAAAAAGGTCCTCGGTTGACTAATGTGGCCCCAACATCAGTCTACATCCCTAACAAACATTAAACAAGTTGGTCTAACCTCTAACTGGAATACTCAACACTAGGAGAAAAAAAAATATCTCTATGTCTATTTCAAAATCATGGGATAGATTGGGTGAAACGAAGGAGTAAGAAGCTCCTGAATCAAACAAAGTACAAGCAAGAATACTAAACAAACTGATCAGACCTCAGATGATCTATGGTCCTGGTGGAACAGCTACCTCTGCAGTGTGTAACTACCCATCCCTAGATCCTCTACCCCTTGGATATCAACCCCCCCAACCATGCCTGGGTCGAGGTACCTAAGGATATCCCTGAGGTTAGACTACACCTGCACCGTTTCCCCTCGGTGGAGTAGAAGCCTGATGTCCCTACTACTGGAAGGGCATGGATGGAAACTGCTACTGTGGAAGGCACTGAACCTGCCCACCTCCACCATATTGAGATCGAACTAGGCATTGAATCTGAGGGTACCCACAACATCCACAAAAAAACACCTCATCCCCATGCTCATAGGGAAAGGATGATGACTAGAAGGTTGGAACTGGAACTGCTAGGGTCGGCTCCCTCCTGGATGAAACCTGGAAGGCCCTGATGTTGGAGACCTGCTACTGATAGAATTTCCCTTTAAAGAACTCGTTTGGATCCACTCTCATGGTAAACCTCCTCATGAGTGCATCCATTCCACTACCTCAGCCTTATTCTAAACCTCTAAGTATGTTGGTCGGGTGAAGGGAGTAACTGTGTACTGGATGGAAGGATGGAGTGACTCCTCTAAGTATCTCGCACAAGACTCCTCATCTAGAAAAAATCTGAAGCAAAGAGAAGTAGATCCATGAACTTGATCCCCATATCCCATACTGACATACTCCCCTGCTAGAGGGAGAGTAACTCTTACCTCTTCTCAGCCTTCATGGTTGAAGAAAGGAATTCCGCCTGAAACTCCATCTCAAAATCAACCCATAAAACATCAGTCTCCTTACTCTCTCTGAGGTAAAGAGTCCAACACTGATGCACTACTCCCCTCATCTGGATCACCGCCAGAGGAACCTAGTACTTTTTCAGAGCCCGAATCAAGATGAAAGTGATCACCAGATCCTCAATCCAACTCTCTATCTCTATATCGGAAATATTGACTTTGTACTTTCCCAGAGTTTGCCACTGGAAAGCATGAAGCATATTATACCATTGGTTTTCCTCCTCCTCTGGATCAAAACTCCACCGATCAGCCGGATAGGCCTACTGAGCCTCCACTACTCGTACCAAATGCGGATGATGATCGGGTGCTATAACTGAAAAGTAAACATGGAACTTCTAAGCCTAAGTAGTATGGAATTTTATTTAGAAATTATTTTAACTCATTGTTTACTTTAATTTCCCAAAAAAACACCCAAACCAACCAAGAACATAATTCATCATGATGCATGTACCTTCTCTAGGGTCTCTACTCTACAAATAGTATAGCCTCACTTGGTCTTTCAATAAGCTCATATTCCTTGCATCAGATCATGGGGGGCCCTAAAATCCCATGTCTTATACAGTCTTCACTAGCCTATGTCACGTACCAAGATCTCCTAACACTACTGTCCTATTATTCCATGCAGTCCTCATTGTGCCTAACTCCGAACTCTATCCTATATTTCAACCATCACCTCTGATACCATTCCATCATGACCTTACTTCTTCAAGATTAGGGAAGGGAAAACAAGGTATCATGACCTTCCTTCATCAAGATTAAGGAGAGATAATGACCCCCCCCCCCCCCCCGAGTCCCATCTCCAGTAGACCTCGGGGTGGCGACTAGCACCAAGGGTAGGTAAAAATTCACACAAGATCTGAGGCATTACCCTTTTTAATGAAAACAAGATCGGGAGATAATATGGTAAATCCCAAACAACTCCAAACATTTTATAAGAATAAGAAAATGAAAAACCAACCCATGCATGTTTTAAAAAAACTACCACGCAATACAACAAAAACTCCAAAGTAACAAAAACAAGTATAAGAAGCAACACAACAACTATCCCGACACCCAAGCTAGTAAGGTCCAGCACAGTCCTCAATGTCCTCCTAGAAACTTGAAAAGAGTTTTATATACATAGGGTGAGCATGCAAGTATACTCATTAGGAAAAACCTAAGTCACTCATGCACAAGTGGGAGAACATACTAATGCCCCTATAAAAAAATAGTAGAACCTCAAAAACACCTAACAAGGAATATTAACCACCCCAACCTCACCAAGGCATACTCACCAAATAACAAAATTCAAGTAAGTAATAATATAAGCACATAGATATTTGGATACCCTACACCACTTCCCACTGGTTAATTGCTCATCCCTAACAATGAATGTCCTGGATCTACCACTCTTCCACAAGCCCCACTATCACAACCTTCCCACACACATCTAGGCCACAAACCATATCACATCCGGCCCACAGACACCTGGGCCACAACCACATCACATCTATCCCACAAACACCTAGGCCACAACCACAACTTGTCTCGCCTGAAAACACCTGGGCCTCATCCTGAAGACACGTGAGAGACAAACCACCTCTCACACAACCAGTACCATAGATCTGGTAACAAACCTCAATCCATTATAGCCTGCCCAAAGAGTATTTTTAAGAACCCTTTTTTGGCTACAAAGGACTTTGGAATATTCTTGATATTATTCTAGAGCAGCGCCCTCAGACGGCGTGCGATTCCGAGCCCCGGAGTGGTTGAAATTAAATTTTCAGTGCGTTCACACTGGGAACGCCAAATAAATGGGATAACTCCAAAACTGAGTTTCAAATTAGAAATCTGAGTATACGGATGGGTCCGGAATGGGGTTTTTACCCTAATAACGACATAAAACATGTCGGCACGGGACGTTTGGACCCCTCGCTCGCTTTCAGAATGTTAAACGGATAAATTAAATAATTAATTTATTCGTTTAACGACTTAACTCAAGTATCTCTTAAACGGTGGCTCGGATTGGAAAACCAAGGGAACCGTTGAGTTTGGAGCATTCCGTTTACCCTAGGAGGGGTATAAGTTTTGCGGGTGCAGGCCGTCAGTGAAAAATGGCCCCAGGGGCATTTTCGTAATTTGGCAGCATCGGGCGCTAAGTTTAATAACTTTTGAATGGGGCCTTGGATTGAAATTCCAAGACCGCCGTTGTTCTTGGGAAGTGGTGTTTGGCCTAGGGGGTGCTTAATCTCGACCCCGCCGGAAGTTCGGGTTCGGGCCGACAGGCGGGTGGTTAAGTGTGTTTCTATTTAAACACTTAACCCCCCCCCCCTCTCCTCCTTTGGCCATCTCCTAGCAGGAGCTCTCCCAAGGAAGAAGCTCCACTCCATCCTCTCCTCCACCTCTCCATCAAGGCACGAAAACTCCGACGGACGTGCGACGAAGCTCCGGGCAAAGCCCAACAGGTAGGATTTGTCGTTTTCGTTTTATTCTCCCCGCACCTATTTTGAGTCTGATTAATCACCTCGAATTGCTGTTGGATTTTCAAAAAAAGCCCATAATATTGTAGTATAATTTATGAGCTACCCAATGAATCTTTTGGATTGAAAATACAAGTTTGGAGGTGACCGCGGTTGTTCGCCGAAATCCGCAGGTTTTTGGAGCTTCCTGGCCGGATTTGGGAATTCCGATGGCGGCGGCTCGGCGTTCAGCGGAGGAGGAGGCCGCGGAGCATCGCTGTGGAGCGGAGGCCGGCGGAGGCGGGTCTTCAGTGGAGGAGGTGGTCAGGCTAGCGCGGAGGTCGGCGCTGGGGGCGAGCGGCCAGGGCAGCCTGGCAACGGCGAGGGCGAGGCTGAGCTCGCCGGCCGCGACAGAGAACCGGGGTCGCGGCGCGCGACCCCACTGGGGAGACAACTGTCACGACCCGTCCTCGGGGCCCGTGCCGTGACTACCCCAAGCCCGCCTTCCATAGGCCAGGGGCTAGAGACTAGCACCAAGGCGTAAATCTTGGTAAAAAGGGAAGGCATTGCCTTTGTAAAGTAAACAAACACCACAGAGCAAGAAAGCAGTAGAAGTAAACTCTAAGTAAAAACCGAGTACAACAGTAAGTGCGAAAAAGTAAGTGGGCCAGTATACAAACACAAACTGAAAATAAAGTACAACTAGAAGGGAAAAACATCAACTGAAAAGTAAATCCGAAACACTGAGATGTACACTGGAAATCCCACCTGAAGGGTGAGTACAGATAGCCTCCTCTGCTCCACGGGTCCAGCCGTCCGCTCCGAGTACGTCCCGCCCAGTGGTCCACCTCCAGGTACCGTCCTGCTCCGCAAGCCTCAACCACGATCAACGTTGTCCGTCGTCTGCAACCAACACAACGTAGTGCGGGCATAGCCCGTGTAGGGGTGAGTATAAGCTACTCAGTAGGGACCCGGAGACCCCCGTAGGTCTCCCAGAATCCACAAAGGAAAATCCACAAAGGAAGGATACAATTACGAGGTAACATCCGACACTACTTAGGTATATGCCCATACATATACCTAAGTCATCAATTCTCGTTCGGCTCCAATATCCGAGCCCAAGTACAACCCAGACCACATAGGAAAGCAAAACGTAATCCACACAGGATAGCTCAACACAATCCACAAAGGAAAGCAAAATGTAATCCACACAGGATAGCACAACACAATCCACAAAGGAAAGCAAAATAGGATTCAGCTCACACAGGTATACTTCTTCGTATGACGATAGAGATGATCAGATATTTCCAATGATTCATCTAAGTCATCAGACCCACAAAGGATCGATAGGTACTAACCCCCGCAATGAACCACAAAGGATCTGACCCACAAAGGATCGATAGGTAACTAACCCCCACAAAGACCCACACAGGATCTGTAGGCGCTGGATCACACAGAACCGCTGAGCGCTGACCCACACAGGATCAGACCCACACATGATCGGTAGCACTGATCCACGTAGGATCACTGAGTGTTGTAGTCGTCGCCGTCGAATCCACTGAGGATCTCTGTACAGTCGTCGTCGTCGTCACAGTCGCAAATGCAGCCAGCTCTAGGGTTCCCGCACACAGCAAGCTCGTTAGGGAGGGTCTGCTCCACGAGCCGAGAGGCTGATACATCAACTGACACATAGTCTAGAGTTGATGTATCCAAAAGTTCCGTATCGTCAACAGGAACTCAACGTCGCAGACGGCGCGTCAATCGGACGCCCGGTCTGAGAGTTATTGGCTTTTCCGTCCCAGGGGCCCGGTTGGTTTTTAAGTCAAAACCAACCCGATCGTACTCTACCTGCATCCAAACCTCGGGCGGAGTAAGCCAAAATATCCGTCTCACTAAGAGGAATCCAACCAAGTCGACGGCATGTCAATCGGACGTCCAGAACTCAAGTTATAAGCATTTCTGCTCCGAGGGCCCGGTTGGTTTCGTGTACGAACCAACCCGGCCGGATCCAAAGTTCTCCTAAACCTTGAGTGCAATATACCGAAACGACCGTCTCGATCCAAGGATCGCATCGCCGCTGACGGCGCGTCGATCGGAGGTCTGTAGCCCGAGATATGGGCAAAAGACCGAAAAGGGTCCGAAAACGGGGGTTTCGGGCCCGGACCGACCCGGCCCGAGACCCCCTGGGTCGGCCCAAAACGGGTCGACCTGACCCGGGTCCGGGTCGGCCTGGCTGGCGCGGCCCGGCCCGGCGCACTGGCGCGCGTCGCCAGCTGGCTCGGCCGAACAGCTGAGTCGTTCAGTTTGCAGGGGGGCTGCCCCCCCCCCCCCCGTGTTTTGTAACTGCGGCCCCCCTTAATGGGGGCCGCTAGCTGGCCGGCCGGGGGTTTGAACCCCCGGCTTCCCTCCTGTCCGGCCGGCCCGCCCCGGCCGGCCGGTTTCTGCAGCCACGGGACCGGTGACGGCCGGTCCCCTCCCTGCTCCGACGTCGGCGGCCCGTTTCCGGCCGCCGGTCCTCCTCCGACGCCGGCGGCCCATTTCCGGCCACCGTTTTCCACGCTCCGCCGCGGCCTTCATTCGTCCGGTGGGGCGCAACGGCACCGCACCCCTCCGCCGCGGCCCCTCTCCGGCCGCAGTGCTTTTGCGGTTCTCTGGCGCGGCGCGACGGCAGCGCGACTTGGTTCATATTTTTTAAAACGCGGCGCGTCGGCATTGCGCTTTCTTGTCGTTCGTTCCCACACGGTGCGATGGCACCGCGTCACTTCCCGTCGTACCGCAACAACAAGAAAAATAAAAGGAAGGGGGTCGGTCGTGTTTGTGAGGTCCGGCCTCCTCCCGTTAATTGATAGCATGGGGTCCAATTATACGTGGATAATGAACGGGAGTAAATCACGAAAAGAAATCGCATAAACCCCTACCTCGTGCGAGCTTGAACGGAGGTTCATCGAACGAGTATTCGTCGCGGGAAGAGACGTCGTGAAAGAAGACGTTGACGGCGTCGCGTAATCGGTTTCCGAGAACTCGGCGTTCTTCGTCGGAGACCGATGTGTTCTTCACGTTCTTCGTCGAAGACGAAGAAGTTCCTCAAGTTCCTTGGCTTTTCTCCCAAAGTTCACACAACAAGGTTCCAACCACAAATAAAATAAGTTCATCTCTTATTTTATTAACATAACATAAACTTTTGAATTTCAAGAGTTTGAATTAATTCCACTTAATTAATTCATGACAAGTTGTCATCCATAATGGTGAGTTGAGGGGGTTTAAGAATGTGAAGGGGTTGGGTTCGTGTGGGCCCCACCACCCTCATAACCTCCCTTGGGAAGTTGGGTAGTTACCCAACTTCCACCCCAATCTTAAACCACTTAATGTAAAAATAAAATTATTGCATAAATTTTATTTTACCTTCCCCATAAATTAACAACTTCTCTTGTGTAAACGCAACTCCGGAAATGGTGTTCCTAAGCAATTACCGGCGTTGCGGTTCCATCGGTGCCCTCGGAATTCGATTCCGAGCACCAGTTCAAAAGTTAGAATTTCCCGCTCATTCGTTCACTGAACGTACCTGAGCTAAACTTCGGATAGAAATTCCGGGCACACCGGGCCTCAGAATCAAGTGCCGTCAGAAACCGCGTTCATGTAAAATCCCAAAGAAAATTAAGAAAAAAATTTCCTTGAATTTTACGGGTCTTTACAACAACGACCCGCGTCGGGTGGGTCTTCGCACGGCAGACCGAACGGCCCTCAGGGCCGGTCTGAGCATGGACCGCTGGTCCACGGTAGGCCCGCGTGGCTAAATCGAGGGCTGGCGCTGCGAACCGGACCTGTCCAGGTCGGGCAGACCGGCCGGTCCAGGCTGGTGCAGCCCAAGGGGATTTGTCCCCTCGATTTCGGACGCACGTATTTACCGCTACGGGTGTCCGATTTGCATGTCGTCTGCGGTAGTGGAACCGTATCGACGAGACGGACTTTTTGAGATGGTTTTGGGAATTTTTAACTTCCGAAACGAGGGGCCTTGTAGGCGCGAGGCGTCTTTAAGTGAATTGACGTTTTTCCAGGGGATCTTGTTTTGGATAGCACAGACGCGTCCGACGTCCGTTTTGAGCGCCGTCAGTGGCGTTGCGACCCTGGGATTGAGCCGGAGTTTTCCAGTGTGGTTTCGGGAATTGAAACCAGAGTTGAGACATGAGACCCATGGTCCATCTTTTGAATTGCGAGCAGCGTTTAGCGACTTTCTCATCAGGCGTCTGTTCGGGGCGTGCGAGCAGTCGATTCTGGATTTTTTTCCGAGGGGATTACAATGGTGCAATCCGCCCGCTCTAATTCGGCACGATGGTGCGGGCTCCACAAGGGTCGTTTGGGCGTTGACGGTGATGTTCCATCTCTATCACCGGACGACCGTTTTGGACAAGTTAATAGTCCACCTTGTGTACTTTCTCAAGAGGATCGCAACGGTGCGATCCGTTCGTTGTGTTTCGAGATCGGGATGCGGGTCCCACGTAGCACCGCTCGTGTGCGATGCGCCGGGATGCATCTTTTTCTCTGGATATCCATTCCACACAAGTAAGCAGTCAATTTGATGTGTTTTTCTGAGAGCATTGTGATGGTGCAGTTCGCCCGACCTTTTTCGGGGACGTGGTGTGGGTCCCACCCGACCTGGCTGCTGTGAATGGTACCTTTTCACCGGGTGTCAGTTTCGGGCGATTGAGTAGTCAATCCCGTGTGTTTTTCTGAGGGGATAACAGTGGTGTGATCCGTTTGTTCAGTTTTGGGATCTTGAGGTGGGCCCCACTCGGGTTGGTTACGGTGAATAGTTTCTTTTTCACCGGTTGATCGTTTCGGGCGAGTAAGTAGTCTATCTCACGTGTTTTTCCATGAGGATTACAATGGTGTAATCTGTTTAGGCGAGCGGAGCCTCTTACGTGATCTTATTAAATTTGGAAATATGAAAGGTGTTCGAGTGGTGGTTCTTCTTGCCGTGTTCGAAAGAGAACCCTTGGCATTAGATCACGTGCACTCTCGTGTGAGTGAAGTAATGCTTAAAGATATGTGGTTGGTTGTGTCTCAGCCATTGAGGTGCCAGGTTGTAGTTGTTATGTTACGCCTTCGCGTTGACATTGGGGGCTGTGTGCATGTTAGCCTTTGGGCTTGAGACGTGGCATACTCGGGGAGTATGGGAGAACGCTGGGAGGTACATGTGGTTGTTTGTACCTGAGAACGTTTGTGCGCTTGGTTGGGGTTGACTTGGGGTCATATGTTGTGTGGGCCCCAGGTGCGTGCCGTGTTTTGGTTTACATACTTTTGACCTCTCGCGACGTAGAGGGTTCCTCCGTTCTCGTCTTTTGACTAGAACGGTTGAGTTTTCCCTAGGATCTGTTCTCTTTTGGTTTAGACCAGCAGGGTTGAGTGGTTTCCCCTGGTTTTGTTCTGGAGTTGGGTGGTTGTGCGATACCCACTCCGAGTTCTGTTGGCCAGTGTTTTACCATCTAGTAGAATTGGCCAGAGTAGATCCAGGTTTACCCTCCAGCGGGGCTGGGCAGTGGGTTACTCATTGGCTTCTTCAGGTTTACCCTCCAGCGAGGTAGGGCAGTGGGTTGCTCATTTACCTCTCAGGGTTTACCCTCCAGCAGAGACTGAGCAGTGGGTCACCCGACAACTCTTGAGGTTCTACCCTCCAGCAGGGGAGGGCAGTGGGTCGCCTGTCGTTTTGTTCCAGGTCTACCCTCCAGCAGGGCTGGGCAGTGGGTCACCTGTCGTTTTGTTCCGGGTCTACCCTCCAGCAGGGTTGGGCAGTGGGTCACCTGTCAACTTATTCTGGGTCTACCCTCCAGCAGGGCTGGGCAGTGGGTCGCATAATGATGTATTAGGGTTTACCCTCCAGTAGGGCTGGGCAGTGGGTCACCCGATATCTTACTATGAATTTCCCTCCAGTAGGGCTGGGCAGTGGGTCACTCGTTGGTATCTCAGACTCAGTCCTTTATACTAGGATATTCTGTGGCTTTACTCCCTGACTACTGGAGAGGGACCATTGTTCGTATGGGTCAGTGATGTGACAGCTTTGACTTTGATCAGACCTCTAGAATGTGGGACAGTAACGAGGTGTGGGGTGACTTAACCTGAACTCTCAAGTACGAGGGGCACTTTCCCCACCGAGATGCGTCCTTGCGACGCGACCTAAAACCGTGTGGGTGAGTTAGTTCCACCCAAAGTGGATAGTGTCGAGGTGCGGTGATTTGAGCCCTTGACTTGCAGTTTGGGGCAGACGTGTGGGACGTTGGGCATCGACGATGGTGTTTGCTTCTGGGACTGTTGGTGACTCACTTTCTTGGGCTGAGCTACGGGATAAAGATCCCATTAAGACCTTGTTTGGGCTTCTTATTGAGCATATGTATATGTATATACCTTTTTCTAGTACCCACTTCCTGGGTTTGGTTACTCTCCTTCCAGGAGAGGCGAAGACGCTTGGGGTATGCCACGTGCTTTCCGTGTCTAGCTTCTTGTGGTTGGACGAGTCTACTCTCCTGCTATAGGTAGCAAAGACTCGACAATAAGTTCATCTTCTCACCGTTTCCAGCTCCTTATGTCTGGACGAGTCTACCTTCTTTCCTCTTGTTGGGTTGAGCTAGACTCTTTACTATAATCTTTACTGCACTCTCATTTTTACCTCTCTACTTTCCATGTTCGATCTACTGCTCACCCGTCGGTACCTCCTTTGTTTCTCCCTTGAGCCTTCGGGGTACCCTACTAAGTATTTTTATACTCACCCCTTCTTGGGATTTGCCCGCACTTGGTGTTCCCTTGCAGATGATGGATAGGTTGGTCATGACTTCAGGGAATCTTAAAAGTTCAGGAGCGTAGACCGTGTGCAGTGGTCGTAGTCAGGATCCAGGTAGGGGACTCTCCCATGTGTTTGTTTTTTTTGTTTACCTGTTTCCAGGTTGTGGCACTTTACTGGTTGGGCGTGTGTTTTTCCCTTTTTCCTTTTCAGTTTACTTTTAGCACTTGCTTTGTACTGTTAGAGGTCGATGCACTTTTGTGGTTTATTTATAGCAGTTGTTACTTTACTTTTTTTCTTTTACTCTGCACTTTTGCATTGAGTGTGCTGTGTGTGTGTGTACTGGTACTTAGTCAAAGGCCTCCCCGAGTTGTTGTGCCTTCAGTGCTGGTCGCCAGCCCCTGGCCTATGGAGGCGGGCTTGGGGTAGTCGCGACTCGAGCCCAGGTAGGGTCAGGTCCTGACAAAGTGGTATCAGAGGTGGTTCGTTCCTTGGGATGATGTTTGGACGTCCCTAAAATAAAAGGAATTGGTTTGGATTTAGGGAAATAGTGTTAACATGTCTCGAGAGCGGCTCTCAGGTTAGGGAGTCCAGTGATGGTGCGGCGGTCGATGTATCCATTCACCAGGACCTTGACAACCCGCTTGTCGACTCAACATGCTGAGACACTCGTTGCAAGTAAAATTGGTTTGTGCATCACATAGGATTGAGTCTTTGACTATCCTTCTTGAGTCAGCTCCCCATCATTGTTGTTGTTGTGATATACATACATGCTCATCTAACCGTAGCACTCCTTGATAATATTCAGGATGTCTCCGTGAAGTCAACCAGCCAGGATACCAGCTTTGGTTTGTGACGACGACCCTGTGAGAAATGAGGCCACAGTCCAGGACCCATCATGTGATCCCCTTTCTCCAGGTGGGTCGGTAGTAGCACCCCCACCTGGTGAGCAGCAGGAATCTTCAGTAGAGCAGACTGAGCTTGAGCGCAGGTTGAGCGCGCTCCGCGAGTTCCAGTGGCAGGGACCGCTGAGGTTCAGTGGTGAGCCAGACCCTCAGGCAGTAGAGGTTTGTCTAGAGATAGTGGTTCGCCTTTTTAGGATTGTGCTGACGTCGGCAGATCTTATGGTGGCTTTGGCAGCCAACCTTTTTCGTGGAGCAGCTTGGTGTTGGTGGAGTCTGGTGACTCAGTTTCTTGACGAGTCGTTGCTTTCGTGGGGTGACTTTCAGTTGTTGTTTCATGAGGAGTTTTTCCCCTCCTTCTTACACTCTGTTTGGATTCAGGAGCTCCTGCAGTTTCAGCAGGGAGGGATGATGGTGGCCGAGTACGCGCCTAGTTTCGCAGACCATGCACTCTTTTACCTGGACTTGGTCCATGACGGCAACTTCCAAGCGTGGAAGTTTGAGAAGGGTCTTCGCTGAGAGATTAGTTTTGTCAATGTACCCTTGGGCATTTACACATATATCGGGGTGCTAGAGCAGGCGCTGGTGACAGAGAGATTCCTGTCACGTTCTAGAGTTGGTGGTGGCAGCAGACACGTTGGAGCCGAGACGTTTGCCGCAACCAGCGGGCATCGGCAAGCAGGACCTCGACACAGGTGTTTTTCCAATAACTGGACTCAGGGGCATGGTCGTACACCATAGTGGATCCGGAGGGCACCAGTGTAGCCCATAGAGTTGGTTCTATGCTTGCGATGGGCGAGGTCACCTGGCGTGGGACTGCCCGACCAGGCATGCGGAGAGCTTCGGGCAGGCAGCAGGTGCACCACCACGACAGAGGCAGCACCAATATCGGAGTAGTACCCAGAGATGTGGTGCTAGCAGAGGATCAGGAGGAGCTAGAAGTGGAGGACGACCTTACGAGATCTTCCCACCTCCACCAGGCGGTCCACGTCAGGCCCCGGGAGCTAACAGTTGGGACTGCGAACAGTCGCGAGCTTTGGATGTCTACAATCCTGCAGAGCATGAGGTGATAAGAGGTATGCTCTACATCTCTTCTACTTTTTGCAGTAGAATTTTTAGACTTTGTGTGTGAAATTCTTTTCTCCCTGCTTCGTGTTTGAGTTGTTACCAGGGTGGTGCGGGGCGTCGGTGTAACCCTGTGTTGGTAAGGTAAAAAGGCGTAGGACCTTTTCTTTGGTCGATGGTGTTGACTCCTTCGCTTCCGAGCATGTAAGACAGTCTTGGTCGAGGGACATCGATTGTGAAGCTTTTCATGACCAGATATCCTTGGGTGTTTCACCATATGGATATTCTGAAGGAGAGAATCACTGGGCTTTGTCCCAGGTCCAAGCGGTGATTCTAGTCATGGCGGGCGACGTAGGGAGTTTGGTTGGGGAGTTGAGCTACCCCCGAGAGCCTTCGGGTCATTTGAGACCGTGCGAAGGGATGACGAGGTTCCCTACCGCCTTTCCCTAACCCCAAAGTCTGGAGTGGGTGCATGACGTCTCCCATGTGGTTTACGTGAAGAGATGGATGCATGGTTCTATGCACGTCATCGGTGAGAGCAGACCTCGCATGAACAGATCAAATCCTTTGCTCTGTGTGCGGTGACGTGGAGCTGTGCAAGAGTTCTTCTGGATACAAGAGAGCCAGGTGTGGGCTTAGTACCCTGAGTTGTTCCCTATTTTTGCTTTTTGGGGATGAAAATCTTGAAGGAGGGAATGATGTAAAAACCCTATTTTTGGCTACAAAGGACTTTGGAATATTCTTGATATTATTCCAGAGCAGCGTCCTCAGATGGCGTGCGATTCTGAGCCCCGGAGTGGCCAGAATTAAATTTTTAGTGCATTCACACTCGGAACGCCAAATAAATGGGATAACTCTAAAACGGAGTTTTGGATCAGAAATCTGAGTGTACGGATGGGTTCAAAATGGGTTGTTTACCCCAGTAACGACATAAAACATGTCAGCGTAGGACGTTTGGACCCCTCGCTCGCTTTCGGAACGTTAAACGGATAAATTAAATAATTAATTTATTCATTTAATGGCTTAACTCAAGTATATCTTAAATGGTGGCTTGGATTAGAAAACTGAGGGCACCGTTGAGTTTGGAGCGTTCCGTTTACCCTAGGAGGGGTATAAGTTTTGCGGGCGCATGCTGTCAGTGAAAAATGGCCCCAGGGGTGTTTTCGTAATTTGGCGGCCTCGGGCGCTAAGTTTAATAACTTTTGAACGGGGCCTCGGATTGAAATTAAAAGACCGCCTTTGTGCTCTGGAGGTGGTGGTTGGCCTAGGGGTTGCTTAATCTCGACCCCACCGGAAGTTCGGGTTCGGGCCGACGGGCGGGTGGTTAAGTGTGTTTCTATTTAAACACTTAACCCCCCCCCCCCCCCTCTCTCCTCCTTTTTCCATCTCCTGGCAGGAGCTCTCCCAAGGAAGAATATCATACTCCATCCTCTCCTCCACCTCTCTGATGAGGCACGACAACTCCAGCGGACGTGCGGCGAAGCTCCGCGCAAAGCCCAACATGTAGGATTTTTCGTTTTCGTTTTATTCTCCCCGCACCTACTTTGAGCCCGATTAATCACGTCGAATTGCTGTTGGATTTTCAAAAAAATCCCATAATATTTTAGTATAATTTATGAGCTACCCAACGCATCTTTCAGATTGAAAATCCGAGTTCGGAGGTGACCGTGGTTGTTCGCCGAAATCCGCGGGTTTTTGGAGCTTCCCGGCCGGATTTGGGGATTCCGGTGGCGGCGGCTCAGTGTTCAGCGGAGGAGGCGGCCGCGGGGCGTCGCGGTGGAGCGGAGGCTGGGGGACGCGGGTCTTCAGCGGAGGAGGTGATCGTGCGATCACGGAGGTCGGCACTGGGGGCGAGCGGCCAGGGCGGCCTGGCGACGGCGAGGCCGAGCTCGCCGGCCGCGACGGAGAACCGGGGTCGCGGCGCGCGACCCCGCTGGGGAGACAACGACCCGCGTCGCGCGGGTCTTCGCGCGGCGGACCGACCGGCCCTCCTGGCCGGTCTGAGCGTGGACCGCTGGTCCACGGCCGGCCCGCGCGGCTAAGCCGTGGGCCGGCGCTGCGAGCCGGACTGGTCGACGCAAACCGGTCCAGGCCGGTCCAGCCCAAGGGGATTTGTCCCCTTGATTTCGGACGCCCGTATTTACCGCTATGGGTGTCCGATTTGCATGTCGTCTGCGGTAGTGGAACCGTATCGATGAGACGGACTTCTTGAGATGGTTTTGGGAATTTTTAATTCCCGAAATGAGGGGCCTCGGAGGTGCGACGCGTCTTTAAGTGAATTGACGTTTTTTTGGGGGATCTTGTTTTGGACGGCGCGGACGCGTCCGACATCCGTTTTGAGCGCCGTCAGTGGCGTTGCGACCCTGGCATTGAGCCGGAGTTTTCCAGTGTAGTTTCAGGCATTGAAACCGGAGTTGAGGTGTGGGCCCCATGGCCCGTCTTTTGAGCTGCGAGCAGCGTTTAACGACTTTCTCATCGGGCGTCCGTTCGGGGCGTGCGAGTAGTCAATTCTGGATGTTTTTCCAAGGGGATTGCAATGGTGCAATCTGCCCGCCCTAATTCGGCACGATGGTGTGGTCCCCATGAGGGTCGTTTGGGCATTGACGGTGATGTTCCATCTCTATCATCGGGCGACCGTTTTGGACAAGTGAATAGTCCACCTTGTGTACTTTTTCGAGAGGATCGCAACGGTGCGATCCGTTCGTTGTGTTTCGGGACCGGGATGCGGGTCCCACGTAGCACCGCTCGTGTGCGGTGTGTCGGGATGCATCTTTTTCTCCAGATTATCATTCCATGCAAGTAAGTAGTCAATTTGACGTGTTTTTTCGAGAGCACTGCGATGGCGCAGTGCGCCCGACCTTTTTTGGGGACGTGGTGTGGGTCCCACCTGACCTGGCTGCGGTGAATAGTACATTTTCACCGGGTGTCCGTTTCAGGCGATTGAGTAGTCAATCCCGTGTGTTTTTTCGAGGGGATCACAGTGGTGTGATCCGTTTGTTTAGTTTCGGGATCTTGTGGTGGGCCCCACTTGGGTTGGTTACAGTGAATAGTTCATTTTTCACCGTTTGACTGTTTCGGGCGAGTAAGTAGTTTATCTCGCGTGTTTTTTCATAAGGATTACAATGGTGTAATATGTTCAGGCAAGCGGAGCCTCTTACGTGATCTTATTAAATGTGGAAATATGAAAGGTGCTCCAGTGGAGGTTCTTCTTGCCGTGTTCGGAAGCGAACCATTGTCGTGAGATCACGTGCACTCTCGTGTGAGTAAAGTAATGCTTAAAGATATGTGGTTGGATGTGCCTCAACCATTGAGGTGACAGGTTGGAGTTGTTACGTTATGCCTTCGCTTTGACGTTGGGTGTCGTGTGCATGTTAGCCTTTGGGCTGGAGACGTGGCATACTCGGGGAGTATGCGAGAACGCTGGGAGGTACATGTGGTTATTTGTACCTGAGAACGTTTGTGCGCTTGGTTGGGGTTGACTTGGGTCCATACGTCGTGTGGACCCCAGGTGCGTGTCATGTTCTGATTTACGTACTTTTGACCTCTCACGACATAGAGGGTTCCTCGGTTCTCGTTTGTTGACCAGCAGGGTTGAGTTTTCCCCTGGTTCTATTCTCGTTTGGTTTAGACCAGCAAGGTTGAGTGGTTTCTCCTGGTTTTGCTCTGGAGTTGGGTGGTTGCGCGATACGCACTCCGAGTTCTGTTGGATAGTGTTTTACCAACCAATAGAATTGGCCAGAGCAGATCCAGGTTTACCCTCTAGCAAGGCTGGGCAGTGGGTTACTCATTGGCTTCTTCGGGTTTAACCTCCAGCGAGGCTGGGCAGTGGGTTACTCATTTACCTCTCAGGGTTTACCCTCCAGCAGAGACTGGGTAGTGGGTCACCCAACGACTCTTGAGGGTCTACCCTCCACTAGGGCTGGGTAGTGGGTCGCCTATCGTTTTGTTCCAGTTCTACCCTCCAGCAGGGCTGGGCAGTGGGTCACCTGTCGTTTTGTTCTGGGTCTACCCTCCATCAGGGCTGGGTAGTAGGTCGCATGTCGACTTATTCTGGGTCTACCCTCCAGCAGGGTTGGGCAGTGGGTCTCCTGATGATGTATTAGGGTTTACCCTCCCGCAGTGCTGGGCAGTGGGTCACCCGATATCTTACAATGAATTTCCCTCCAATAGGGTTGGGCAGTGGGTCGCCCGTTGGTATCTCAGACTCAGTCCTTTATACTAGGATAGTTTGTGGCTTTACTCCGTGACTACCGGAGCGAGACCCTTGTTCGTATGGGTTAGTAATGTGACATCTTTGACTTTGATCAGACCTCTCGAATGTGGGACAGTGAAGAGGTGTGGGGTGACTTAACCCGAACTCTCAAGTACGAGGGGTGCTTTTCCCACTGAGACGGGTCCTTGCGACACGACCTAAAACCATGTGGGCGAGTCAGTGTCGCCCAAAGCGGATAGTGTCGAGGTGCGGTGATTTGATCCCTTGACTTGCAGTTCGGGGCAGACGTGTGGGATGCTGGGCATCGACGATGGTGTTTACTTATGGGACTATTGGTGACTCACTTTCTTGGGATGAGCTATGGGATGGAGATCCCCTTACGACCTTGTTCGGGCTTCTTATTGAGCATATGTATATGTATATACCTTGTTCTAGTACCCACTTCATGGGTTTGGTTACTCTCCTTCCAGGAGAGGCGAAGACGTGCGGGGTATGCCACGTGATTTCCGTGTCTAGCTTCTCGTGGTTGGACGAGTCTACTCTCCTCCTATAGTTAGCGAATACTCGATGAGAAGTTCATCTTCTCACCATTTCTAGCTCCTTGTGTCTGTAAGAGTCTACCTTCTTTCCTCTTGTTGGGTTGAGCTGGACTCTTTACTGTAATTTTTACTGCACTCTCAGTTGTCCCTCTCTACTTTCCCTGTTCGATCTACTGCTCACCCGTCGGTACCTCCTTTGTTGCTCCCTCGAGCCTTTGGGGTATCCTACTAAGTATTTTTATACTCACCCCTACTTGGGCTTTGCCCGCACTTGTTGTGACCTTGAAGACGATGGACAGGTTGGTCGTGACTTCAGCGGAGCTTAGGAGTTCGGGAGCGTGGACCGCGTACGGTGGTCGTAGTCAAACTCCAAGTGGGGGACTCTCCCAGGTGTTTTTTTTACCTGTTCCCAGGTTGTGGCACTTTTCTGGTTGGGCATGTGTTTTTCCCTTTTTCCTTTTCAGTTTACTTTCAGCACTTTCTTTGTACTGTTAGAGGTCGATGAACTTTTGTGGTTTATTTATAGTAGTTGGTACTTTACTTTTTTTCTTTTACTCTACACTTTTGCATAGAGTGTGTTGCGTGTGTGTGTGTACAGGTACTTAGGAAAAGGCCTCCCTGAGTTGTTGTGCCTTCGGCGCTGGTCGCCAGCCCCTGGCCTATGGAGACGGGCTTGGGGTAGTCGCGGCTCGAGCCCGAGTAGGGTCGGGTCGTGACAGTATTGGGCAATAAATGCCTAGAAGAGGGAGCAGGGGAGCCAATAACTAGTCATTCATCCTCCCATCAGGATGTTGGGAACGACACCCTCTCCCATAAAAATGGGGGTATTTGGCATGTTGTGCTAAAAATGGGTGGGTATGTATAGAAAACACAAGGAAATATAAGTTTATACATATAGGTAAACAAACACTCATCCAAACCTACGGGTTTACAAACAAACAAACAGCCCGCACAACTGTCCTTGATGCTACCCCTACATGCATAGCCACACAGACAGGCACAACCAAAACATAAACTCACCCCTTTCATTTAACATTATGTCATTCTTTATTGAGAAGTTCACTTATTTCATTTCAACACTACTCGGGCAACTACCAACCACATCCATACCCAACACATGTTGAAATTGGGTTCCCTATAGCCAACTTGTTTTGTACTTTGATTACCGCTACATGTATTTAGTTTTTTATAATACATGTGTTTATCTTTCCATAATAGTGTATATAGTTCTGCATCCACTTTTTTATGGCAATGTCCTTAGATTACATGTCACATCAAAGGGTTATAGTAGATCCCAGACTATAATGTGAACCCTGAGATGCCATGACAGTAATCTTAAACTAACGTCCTATGGTCTAGTTACATCATTTCAGAAAAACACAGATGATGTGTGACCATCAGGTGTTGGGGGCTCATAAGCATTGAGACTTCTTCTCATGAATTTCACACTTAATGATCTCTAGTAGTTGAGATCATGAGGACAGGCCTTCATAATAGGAACACCACATGTTTTAGGTGTCATTGGTCGTTTCTATCTATGGACATGTGTAATGGTCTTTAGACTTGAGATCAATGTCAATAGATGTTATTTAATTACGTACATTTGATGCAAGGCAAAAACCATGGCGACAAAGTCATGGTGAGGTAGTTTGTATCGGGTACTTCATTAATGGCATGGCATTAATTGAATGATCGAGAAAGGATTTGTCACTTCTGAGTTTAGGAAGAGATATCTTGGGCCTAGTTGATTAGGATGGTTGCACCTTCATTAAATCCATGGCCATGGTAGTGGAAGGTAAGACCGTTCGGACAAATCAAAAAACAAAATAAAGAAAAATAAAGAATGATGACACTAGTATGCATTCTGTTTTATTGAGATATTGATGACGAAGAGATTATATTACACGGACCGTGTTCGTAGGAAGGTAGTCATTGCTTTGACTTTTACTTATCTCTATAGGGGCCTCGATGGGTTGCTAGACCTTTCTCTAGGTCGGTGGATATTATTCACTGCTATTGAGGTAAGTGCCTAGAGGGTCACACACAATAGCGCCTTGAGAATCCGCCCTATTCTGGGAATAGGAATATAGAACTTGGTGGGCCCTGCCAAAGTGTCCGAGCACTATCCAAGTTCTATGGATCACCAAAGAATAAATAAATTCATTAATTATTTAAGTTTAAAATAATTCGTTGAATTTATTTATAACATGTATTTACAAGTTATATAGTAAATACAAGTATTGATATTATTCGAATGGATTTTAATATCCTAGGTTCGTTTAATATTAGCAGGAGGTGTGAGTCGAGGTAAAGACTCAAATTTATCATGTAATATATTTATGTACTACAAGTAATTGATAAATTATAAATATTATTTATGGAATAATTTTATTTGTCATAAATAATTATTTATAACACTTATATAGCTGACGTCTATTACACGAGGGCCAGGAATCCATACTGTGTGTTTTAAACACTCCCTATATAAGTGAGAGAGAGGCTCTCCCATGTTAACTATTCTTGTGTTGGGATTGAGAGCTTCTCTCTCCTCCTGGAATCTAGAGAGAGAGTCTCTCAAGCGAAGGAAGATCTTCAAGTTCGTTCATCATGGATTAAAGGATCTTGCCTTGTGGTGATCGTCGTTGCGCTGAAGTGAGCGTTGAATATCCGTGCTAGCACCCGGATCTTGACGAACAGCGTGCGAGCAGATTCGAGAGGTGTGTGTGGATGATCTAGAGGGCTTCAACATCGGAGTCTTTGAGCAATGATCATCGGAGTCCTGCGGAAAACTTGCACACGTCAATTCCGAACTAGGTACTTGTTCGGTTTATTTTTGTGCTTTGTTTAAACCTTGCGAGATCCTCGGACCAAACCAGGACAAGATCACCTGAGTTGATAGGGCTATGTCACTCCGGTGATGCGGAAATTTTTAAATTCCCAGCCCACCAGCTTCCGTTGCGCCGTCCCGGTACCCTATAGTGGTGTCAAAAGGATCGCAAGTTTTTTCTAAGTCAAAAAAATTAAGAGGCATTAAATTTAAATGCGGGGTGTTTAAACGGTTCATTTGGATCTGACCGCACATCGTTTCATTTTCAAATGATCAAGCTATGATCATTTAATAAATTTAATCGGATCGACATCGTAGTTTATTTTTTCTCGTTTATTTGATGTTAATATCAATCATTATTGTAACGGACCGGAGAGGTCCGGTCCATTCTTATCCCTTTTATTTAAAAAAAAGGGGGTGGAATTTTGTCTAGGGACAAAATTAAGAAAAAGCAGAAGACCCTTTGGGCTCTCCTCTTTCATGTGGCGCACAAGGAGGCTGCACCCTAAGGGTGAAACCCTAGCCAGCGCCACACCTCCTTGGACCGCCGCCCCTACTCGGACCGCACCTCCCCGACCGGCCCCGGACCTCCTCCTTGTGTCGCGCCGGACCGCCGCCTTGCGCCGCCTCAGACTGAGCTGCGTCGGACCGCCGCCCCGAGCCATGCCAAACCACCTGGATGCACCGCTCCCGAATCCCAGTCGTCGGACCTCCGCCTCGGACCGAGTTGCATTGGATCGCCGCCCCGAGCCACGTCGGACCGCCTCATCATGCCGCTCCCGAACACCGGCTACCAGACCTCCTACTCGTGTATGCCGAGCCCCGCACCGGCTGCCGCCGGTACCTGCTACGCCGGACCAGGCCTCCACCAGTCTAGGCCGTGCCGGACTGGGCCGCCGCCTCGCTGGAGCAGTGGGCTGCCGGCCATGCGGCTGGCCAGAATGCTCCCCGGCCTCCTCCTGCTCCCTTCCAACCTCGCCGGAAGCTACTGCCGCCGCGGGAGTCACTGGACCGCGTGGTCACACTGCGGCCATGCCACGGTCACACCGCGGTCACGCCATGGTCAAGCCACGGTAATGCCGTAATTGGCTCTACTCCAGGACAACACCCAGCGGCGGCTCGCAGTCCTGTTGGACTCTTCCCCGGATAGAGGTAACTCTACTTTAAATTAATTTTAGTTAATTTAGTTTTTTAAATTAAATTAATTAGAATTAATTTGGGGGTTTAAATTTATTTTAATCCGAAATATTAATTTAATTTAAGATTAAAATTAAATTAATGGTTTAATTTAATTTTTATAATTAAAATTAAATTAAACAAATGGAACCGATAAATAAATTATTTGAATTTAATAAAATTCATTTAATTTATTAGAACACCCTCGCACTATTTAAATTTATTGCAGTTTAATTTTCTTGCGCATATTTTACCCCGAATGGTCTTGAGCAAGCGACTGAACTGTGTATGTCTTGTATTTATTTATTTATTTAATTATTTATTCAATGCGTGCGATGTTTGTAATAATTAATTAGATAAATGATGGTCTTTGAATCGTCCTTTTAATTTCAAATATGTATAAGGGTCTGCGTATCCAATGCACAAGATATAATTTGTACCTCTAGACCTCATCACCTGCGCGTGAGTATATTTGTAATTAAATGATGATCCGAGACGCAGACCCCGCCAAGATGAGGTGGTAAACTAGACGGGAGCCAAGAGCATTACACTGAGATAGTTGCGACGTGAGTCAAGTCACGACTCAGGTATGGATGCCCCTAGGTCAAGATTGATCCGTTATGGATTGATCTTTAAAGAATGCTCAAGACCAGTCAGATTGCATGATTTACTTTATGCATAGTTTATTATTTTATGCGTCTGCATGATTATTGCATGATCACATAGAATAGTAAACAAGATAAAATGCATAAATATGTGACAAATTATATTCTATTTCATGTTCAGTTGTGAGCACAACAACCCAGTTTGAACATAATAAATAGAAAAGGATTATATTTGTCAATAAATATTAAAAATCCCTCAAAGATATATTAAGTCTAAAAGCCTTCCATTTCTCACATATAAACAAAACCGGATGTTTGGGGTGTTTGTTAGCCATAGTTGAGAGTGCCTCTTACTACCAGGGCATTTTCATGAGAGAAATTGGTCGACTTAACTAAATTGAATAGTCAAGGATTATCCTTAGCTAACTTGCTATCACTTTAGAGTCAAGATGTTAAGGGAATCAAGTTTAGATTCCAAAAGCTGGGACTTTACTCAACAACACAAGGAACCACAAGAACAAGTGGTTGGCCAGTCTAGTGCCTACCTTGAAACCCTCCAAGTAGTGGCGTAGCCCTAGCTTGTAGACTACGAGGGTGGTTTCGAGGATCCTTTCCACTAGAATACTCAAGCGATGAAGTATTCTGAATCTAATAGTGATGGTTATTAAGGTTCGCTAAAATAGTGGGAGGCATTAAAATGATATAATAATTTATTAATCATAAATTTCAAAAGGTAATCAAGACAAAGTAATAACTGCTAAATGTTTATCTGATGTAGATTTAAAATGGAAATCACCAACACCACAAGTAATTTATCATTACGATCGATCTTGGATAAAGAAAATATCATGGCCGGTAATAACTTCCAGGAGTGGTAAAGGTGCTTACGCATAGTACTACGCCAAGAAAGGAAGTTATATGTGTTGGAATCCCCAATTCCTACTGAACCTCCTCAGGGAGCAAGTAAGGTGGAAAAAGATAAATGGAGAAAGCATGTAGACGATGCGCTTGATGTACAATGCATCATGTTGTCATCCATGTCCATCCAATTGCAAAAAATACATGAGGATGAGGACGCCTACAAGATGCTTTCACATCTCTAAGAACTATATGAGGAGTGGGACAGACAAGAAAGGTATGAGATCTCAAGTGCACTTTATAAGTGCAGGCTAGCAGAAGGGCACCAAGCCGGTCCTCACATACTCAAGATGATTGGGTATATTGAGAGGCTTGAAGCCCTTGGGTTTAAACCAAGAACTAGCATTGGATTTCATTCTTTCCTCTTTATCTTCAAGCTTCTCGACTTTTATTTTCAATTATAATATGAATGATATAAAAAAGTTGCTCCCGGACCTTTTGGATTTAGTTCGCCAAGCTGATAAGGATATGAAAAATACCAATTCATATGTCCTTATGGTGAATAAGAAAAACAAGGGCAAGGCAAAGGGGTCTAAGGCTAAGTCATGGCCTAAGACACTAATGCATTGTCCTGAAAATAATCCAAAGATTCAGAGGCAAAGTAATGAGAAGGAAGTTGTCTGCTTTGGATGTCGTAAGAAAGGCCACTGGAAGAAGAATTTCAGAGCTGGGAAGAAGAAGCAAGTTGATGCTTCTACTTTAGGTATTTTTTTCATTGAATGCAATCTATATTTATCTACAAGTTGGGTATTGGATACGGCATGTGGCTCACACATTTGTATTCATATACAGGAACCAAGTAGGTTCAAGAATATTGAAAAAGGTCAAGTGGATCTCTGAGCTGCAAATGGTGCAAGTCTGGTAGCCTTGGCAGTGGGAGAGTATCACTTAACCTTGCCAACTGGTTTGGTTCTAGTTTTAAACAATTGATATTATGTACCTTCTGTTACCAGAAACATTATCTCTATGTTGAGTCTAGACACTATGGGTTTTTATTTCCAGTTTGGAAATAAATGTTGTCTCTTTTATAGGGATAACATATGTTATGGTATGGAACATCTTAACAATGGTTTATATATGCTGGAACTAGAAAACTCAGTAATGGAAATCAATGACAAAAATAGCCAACATGACTCAAATATCACCCACCTATGGCACTTCAGGATTGGTCATGTAAACGAGAAGCGATTATGAAGATTACATCAAGAAGGGTATCTAGACTCGGTATAGTTAGAACCCTTAGATGTATGTCAAGCTTGTTTACAAGGAAATATGACCAAAGCACCTTTCTCAGGAAAGGGATAAAGAGCCAATGCAGTGCTAGAATTAATACATACTGATGTATGTGGTCTATTTCCAGTAGAGGCAAGGGGTGGTTTTCTATACTTCTTAACTTTTACCAATAACTATAGTAGGTATGGCTATATCTACTTAATGCGGTATAAGTCAGATTCCTTTCGGATATTTAAGGAATACCAAAATGAAGTAGAAAACCAACTTGGTAAGAAGATAAAAGCACTTCGCTTAGACCAAGGCGGAGAATATCTTAAACAATCTTTCATTGATCACTTGAAGGGGTGTGGGATAGTATCCCAAATCACTCATCCTTATACATCACAATGGAATGGTGTTAGAGAAAGTTTTAATAGGACCTTTATTGACATGGTCAGATCAATGATGAGCCATGCAACCCTTCCTTTATCCTTTTGGGGATACGCCTTGTATACAGCAGCATATACCCTTAATCGAGTACCAACTAAAGCTGCAGATGGGATTCCATATCAGTTATGGTATGGAAAGAAACCCAACCTAACACACATGCGTGTATGGGGGTGTGAGGCATTTGTCAAGACTTTACCAAGTGATAAATTAAAATCTAGAAGCACTAAGTGAATCTTTATAGGTTATCCTAAGGAAACTAGAGGATACTACCTATATAACCCTTTAGATAGAAAATTCATCGTGGCAAGATATGACACATTTCTAGAAAGGGAACACATTTCTATTGGAAATAGTGGGAGCAATATTGACTTTGATGAAGTTAATGCTCCAGATGCACAAGAGTTGGTAGAGGAAAAATCTCCACAAGAACAAGTGGAAGAAGAAGTTATTCCTTAGACACAGATACTGTGTAGATCTACGCGAGAGGTTTAAGAACCAGAGCGTTATGGTTTTCTTGTCACCGATTCAGGTGACACATTATTCCTTGAGGATGATGAACCTCTAACCTACAAGAAAGTAGTAGAAGGCAAAGAAGCTGCTAAATGCCAAGATGCCATGAATTCTGAGATGGAGTCCATGTACCAAAATCAAGTTTGGATTTTGGTAGACACTCTAGTTGATGTAAAACCCATTGGATGCAAATGGGTATTCAAGAAGAAGTTGGACATGGATGGTGAGGTTAATACCTTTAAATAAAGACTGGTTGCAAAGGGTTTCAAACAACATCAAGGTATTTACTATAATGAAACTTTCTCACCAGTATCAATGCTTAAATCCATCAGAATATTACTTGCAATAGCAGCCTTTCATGATTATGAAATTTGGTAAATGGATGTCAAAACTACTTTTCTAAATGGGGAGTTGGTTGAAGATGTCTATATGACTCAACCCGAAGGGTTTGTTATGTCAAAGAATTACAATAAAGTATGCAAGCTGCAGAGATCCATTTATGGATTGAAGCATGCATCAAGATCATGGAATGTTCATTTTGATGAGGCCATAAGAGGTTTTGGTTTTGTCAAAAATGAAATCGAGCCTTGTGTCTATAAAAAAGTTGAAGGGAATTCCATAATTTTCCTAGTATTATATGTTGATGATATATTAATTATGGGAAATGAGGTGAAAGTCTTACAGTCAGTTAAGACTTGGTTAAATGAATGCTTCTCTACGAAAGACTTAGGTGAAGCAGCCTATAATCTAGGGATCAAGATCTATCGAGATAGATCTCAAAGGCTGCTTGGGCTAAGTCAAAGTACATATATTGACAAGGTACTCAAAAGGTACAATATGGAACAATCCAATAGAGGATTGTTACCCATGTCACATGGTGTAAATCTCTCCAAGAAAATGTGTCCACAAACACAGGAGGAGATTGACAGAATGAGTAGAGTCCCTTATGCTTCGGCAGTGGGTTCTATTATGTATGATATGCTATGTACTAGGTTTGATGTCCTCTTTTCTTTAAGCATGGTGGGTAGATATCAAGCCAATCCAAGAGAGCTGCATTGGAAAACTGTTAAAACTATCCTAAAGTACTTTAGGTGTACTAAGGATATGTTCCTGGTGTAAGGAAGAGATGAGGAACTACTTGTGAGGGGATACACTGATTCTAGTTTCCAGATAGATCGTGATGATATAAAATCACAGTCAGGATACATCTTTTGCCTGAATAGTGGTGCAGTGAGCTGGAGAAGCTCGAAGCAAGATGTGGTTGCAGATTCTATAGCAGAGTCTAAATATATTGCAGCTTCCGATGCAGTAAAGGAAGCAGTCTGGATACACAGCTTTATCGCATACATTGGTGTTTTACCTAGCAGTGCAGACCCTGTACCAGTATATTGTGATAATACTACTGCAGTGCTGCTTGCCAAGGAGCCCATGTCTCACTAGAGAACAAATCATATTCTTCAAAAGTTTCATCTCTTGAGGGATTTTACTCAAAGAGGTGAAGTGACAATTAGAAGAGTAGCCATAGAGGATAACGTGGCAGACCCCCTGACTAAATCCATTTCTCAGCAGAAGCATGATTCACATGTGAGATCTAGCGGATTGAAACATATTAGCAGTTGGCTCTAGTGCAAGTGGGAGTTTTGAAAGTGGGTTCCCTAGACCCAACTTGTTTTGTACTTTGATTACCACTACATGTATTCAGTTTGTTATAATACATGTGTTTATCTTTCTATAATAGTGTAGATACTTATGCATCCACTTTGTTTGTAGAAATTTCCTTAGATTACCTGTCGCATCAAAGGTTTATAGTAGATCCCAGGCTATAATGATAACCCTAAGATGCCATAATAGTGATCTTAAAGTAATTTCCTATGGTCCAGTTACATAATTCAGGAAGAACACAGATGATGTGTGACCATCAGGTGCTGGGGGCTCATAAGCATTGAGACTTCTTCTCATGAAGTTCGCACTTGATGATCTCTAGTAGTTGAGATCATGAGAACAAACCCGCATAATAGGAACACCACATGATTTAGGTGTTATTGGTCGTTCCTATCTACGGACATGTGTAATGGTCTTTAGACTTGTGATCATTGTCAATGGATATCATTTAATTACATACATTTGATGCAATGCAAAAACCATGGAGACAAAGTCGTGGTGAGGTAGTTTGTATCGGGTACGTCATTAATGTCATGACATTGATTGAATGATCGAGAAAGGATTTTTCACTTCTGAGTTCAGGAAGAGATATCTCAGGCCTGGTTGATTAGGATGGTTGCACCTTCATTAAATCCATGGCCATGGTAGTGGAAGGTAAGACCATTCAGAAAAATCAAAAAACAAAATAAAGAAAAATAAAGAATGATGGCATTAGTATGCATTCTGCTTTATTGAGATATCAATGACTAAGAGATTATATTACACGGACCGTGTTCGTAGGAAGGCATTCGTTGCTTTGACTTTTCCTTATCTCTATAGGGGTGTCTATGGGTTACTAGACCCCACTCTAGGTCGGTGGATATTATTCACTGCTATTAAGGTAAGGGCCTAGAGGGTCACACACAATAGCGCCTTGAGAATCCGCCCTATTCCGGGAATAGGAATATAGAACTTGGTGGGCCCCGCCAAAGGGTCCGAGCACTATCCAAGCTCTATGGATCACCAAAGAATAAATAAATTCATTAATTATTCAATTTTAGAATAATTCGTTGAATTTATTTATAACATGTATTTACAAGTTATATAGTAAATACAAGTATTAATATTATTCGAATGGATTTTAATATCCTAGGTTCGTTTAATATTAGCAGGAGGTGTTTGTCGAGTTAAAGACTCAAATTTATCAAGTAATATATTTATATATTACAAGTGATAAATTATAAATATTATTTATGGCATAATTTTATTTGTCATAAATAATTATTTATAACACTTATATAGCAGACGTCTATTACACGGGGGCCGAGAATTCATACCATGTGTTTTAAACACTCCCTATATAAGTGAGAGAGAGGATCTCCCATGCTAACTATTCATGTGTTGGGATTGAGAGATTCTCTCTCCTCCTGAAATCTAGAGAGAGAGTCTCTCAAGTGAAGGAAGATCTTCAAGTTCGTTCATCACAGATTTAAGGATCTTGCCTTGCGGTGATCGTCGTTGCGCTGAAGTGAGCGTTGAAGATCTGTGCTAGAACCCAGATCTTGATGAATGGCATGCAAGAAGATTCAAGAGGTGTGTGTGGATGATCTAGAGGGCTTCGACATTGGAGTCTTCGAGCAATGATCTACGGTGTCCTACGGCAGACTTGCACACGTCAATTCCGAACTAGGTACATGTTCAGTTTATTTTTGTGCTCTGTTTAAACCTTGCGAGATCCTCGGACCAAACCGGGACAAGATCACCAGAGTTGATGGGGTTATGTCACTCCAGTGATGCAGAAAATTTTAAATTCTTGGCCCACCGGCTTCCGCTGCGCCGTCCCGATACCCTACAACACATTCAACAACACAACCAGATTACAGTCCCACTGCACAACACTGCTCAACAACCATAACACAACCCAGATGCAGTTCCACTTCTCTACAAGTTCATCCATTCCAAAATCAATCAATCTCTCAACCTGAGATTTCATCACACCTCCTGCGCCACCTCAAACACAAATCCCACAATAACCATCACCAAAACCACAACCCCGCTGCGCGAACATACCACACCAAGGTCATATAACCAACCCCTCTGTCCATGATTGTACTCACAACCATGCTACCAATAGAAGCACCATACAACCCACACAAGGCACAAAACCCAACAAAAAACACACCACACAGCCACACCAACAAGCCAAGTGTATTCAGATTTAGCCAACAAGGGTTCTTTAATTCCACTTTGATAAATAGGGGTGATCAAAAACCAAGTTTGATCCTGGGGAATCATTTTCATTTAATTGGGTATATGTGATTAATTGAATTAATATTTACAGCAATTATTCCAATGCTATTGAGGGTGGACAAACAAGGACCACCAATGACCATGATTTTCAGAAGGTATGCAACTAGAACAAACCATAACAAGAAATCAAGGATAACACATAAACAAACGATCAACGTCATCATCTTCCCTACCCCCATTTATAACTAAGGTAACAAGCAGTTTATATCGTAACACCCTTAACAATTGGTTTCAACTACGATCAAGAGGTGACACGAGTATACCCACCCCACATGATACAAAAACAAATTAGAGATGAAGGAAAATCCCTACTTGGAACAACAGGTGACCAATGATTCTTCCTTGCACCAAAACAGTGGGTTGCGCGAGCGGTATGAAGGAATCCAAGGGAAAACTGAATGGGCAGTTATAGCACATGGGCATGACTCCTTGGGGAAGAAAAGATTCGGGTGCACCAAGAGAAAAATGAAAAGATACTGGGAAGAGAAGACCTCATCTTAGAAGGGCTAGATCCTATATCAACGGAAGGAAACAGTTCCAAGGGCCATTAAAGTCGGGTCGTGGTCAAGACCACGTTGCTTGGCTGTTTCAAGGTCCTGGGAGCGTTAGGATATTAAGATATAATTAATATCCTTTGAAATGCACTTGGAAACATTGAAACAAGGTTTTAAACTTGGTTTACATCAAATAAAACATAACAAGGGTGAAACTGGAAAAGGGAAGCTCGAAATCACTCACTGTTGGGTGAGTCACTATTCGGTGACCCACCATTCGATGAGCCACCATTGGAAAACTTAAAACTAGAAAAATCTTGGAATGAGTCACAGTGACTCCCTAAAACACCTCCAACACCAGATTTTCACAAAGGAATGGACCAGAGAGGTCCGGTCCATTACAATAATATAGATTAAAAAACGTTAAAATAAGTTGGATTCAATATCCTTTTTCATATATAGTTTCAAGTTCTATGAAATTTCAAACTACCAACTTATGTACAATATTCAATGTCTTAAACATTATTTTTTACTGATTAAGAATAGTATAATATGCAGTTTCAATTTGACTTCTTCGATATAGTATGTATTTTATAGAAATTTTTTAAATTGCATATGATTTGATTTGTAAATAAAAAATTATTGTTCACATAACTAATATATTTGCATTTAGTTTATTAACATGTAAGGATACTTAGTCTAAACTCTATTTTTTAAATTTTATTTCAACTTCCAATATATATTTAATATAATGACAATTCACTATATCAAAATCCCATTCGTTCATTAGATTATAAATATTGTTGCTTTTGGTGTAACATCCCAGGTAAATAAAGAATATAACTTTTTCATATTTATCCATATTTTTGAATAAAATGTTAATATTAATTTAAAGGGAACGCTATGCTCGATGGCGTACCCAATACGCAACAATGAGTTTCTTTGAAATCTTACATTACACTCTAATAATAAAATAATATTATTTTAAATGGTAGTTAACGCCTAGTCGTTGTAATGGCGGGAATGAACAGAACTAACTAAAAAATTATTATATATGTTTGTCAAATATTTTTACTTTTTTCCAATAGATGTTAGAGGCTTAAAATGTGAATGAATTCAATTTTAAGCATAAATCTTCTAATATTCTTTAAAAGGTCGATTAACCGCCTTTTGATAGTGAACCCTTTTAAAATATACTTTTGAAGATTTTATATGTTATATTTGAACCAAGTAAAATTCTTCTTTAGAATCGGTACATCAAAATTTACTTTGTGTATCTTTTTGGTATTTTTTCCAACAAAGTTCATTTTTTTTAATGAATAGAGAAAAATGTTGTATTTTAAGTCAAAACCTCCTTTTAATATAATTTATTTATATGGTTATATTTTCTTTTTAATTGGTTTTAAAGTTGAATTAGAATATATTTTTACCATTTAATCCAATGGTGGTCATTGGAATTAATTTCACTTTGAAATTGGACAAAAACAAGTGTCAGTCTTTTGATAGATATTGTTTCTTAAAAACACGCTATTTGTTTTGACAACGGGGATTAATTATAAAATTAATTAATGCAACTTATATGTTTTAAATTTTTCAAAATAGACATCATTTTTGAATTCAGAATATCAAATATAGCTTGGGGTGAATTTTTGGTATTTTTCTGAAAAACTTCAATTTTGATGAATAGTGAAACCACTAAGTGGTAGTTAAACAAACTGATTTTTTGTTTAAATGAAAGTTTACCAATTCTGTGCATTGAATTTAAAAAATCCAACATACATGGTTTTCATTAGTTAGTAAAATTTGGTTCAATGGGATTAAAATATTTTTTTCTGAATAGTAACTTTTGAGTTTTGTTAACCGCGATTAGAGGTAATTAGTGTAATTTAAGATAAAAATGATATTATAAAAATATAAAGATATCTTGAAACATGTCCTAAACTTATTTGATAGGTCATGTCCGACCAAGATAATCCATGGGTCAATTTTTGGGACCCCATGGAGCCACTTGAGTGAGATAATGACATTAATACCTTTTATTTAAAGTAAAAATAAAAATATCACAAACATGTATTGTTTTACTAAAACAATTTTTACATGGGGTTATATATGCTATATTTTTTACTATAAATACTCATTAGAAATATAAAATGATTTCCTACAACATGGTAATTTTTTTATATTTTTCAGACATCAAAAAAATAAAATTATTTACGACACAATGATGATGCAGTGTTTACGTCATTAATGAAGGATTTAAATAAATAAGAAGATAATGTTTAAAATAATATCCAAAACTTGTCCAATTCTTATTGGATGATTTTATTTCGAACATGTACCACCTTATCTTCTACTTTAATGAATTTTGGAGCTTTAGAAACCGAATTTCATTTTATAATAAAATAATAATTTCAAGATTTCCAAAAGAGGCCTTCCTCTCCCTTATAAAAAGACCCCACTTCCTAACCATCTCTCACACTTCTCAAGCCCTTTTCCTCGTCCAAACTCTACTAAAATAAGCTCCCAATATCCATATATTTATCCTAGAAGCCTCACTTTGGGCATAATCCTTTCCAAGGAAGCCTTTGGGCTCAAATCAAAAATAATTACTCGATTTAAAGATAATGTCCTCTCTTATGTTCTTTTGTTTTATTTTGCTTCTCCAACCCCTAAACTCTTTTTATTCCTTTCTTTTGTAACAACACCAGTATCTTAAATATAATAGGATGTTGTTATAAGAATAATTCTAGCTACACTTACACACACCTACATCTAATGGTTAAAGAACATACTGTTTTAGTGTGTGACGAATTTCTGCCTCACGAAATGATGATTGTTCAATTTTATTTTAACACCTTCAAAGGTGGCCATTAAGATGTCACTATATTTATATATGATATATAATATGTTTATGTTTTCCTTAATCTTTTGTATTTTTCATTTATGTCATACCTTTATGGTTTCCATTATGGGTAAACGTGATATCTTCATTTTAGGAAGTGCGGACAACCTCCCCCACAAAGTGATTTGATTCTTTAATGCCATATGTGGGACGTGTAAAGGATGGAGTTAATAATATTACATATGATATTATACGGGAGTTATAATATACCTTTATATCATTATTATTTCATTCCATTAAATACGAAATAGAAATGAAAGTAGTGTTCATGCGTACGTACGGCTTACCGTCTCTATGAACAGTGCATTTCATTTCTTACCTCTAAATGTTATGTAATATTATAAATACATGTATATACTGGATATATATAATATATATGATATCTAAATCATGAATATAATTCTGAATATAATCGATATTTTACCACATGAACAACTTGTAATTATAAGGAGTTTATTTTTGACTCAAGTACCAATGATAGACAAAACGACCGTTATTAACTTAAATAATTACAAAGTATTCATAACATGGTAATAAATGATATAAAAGTAATAATTAAATTTAAAAATTTTCTTAAGAAAGTAGAAATTAACTCAAGTTTATTATTCAGGATATTAAAGAACGATCGATTCAAGTCGGACACGAGGTAAGGGATCCTACCTCTCTCTTTCTTTTTAAGAACTCTCTTTTATGTCATTTCTTTTAAGATCCTATTTATTATGTTGGGGGTGTTATTTTATATTCCTATTACTGTAAATTTTATTTTCATATGATCAGAGACCCTATTTGATCTCGTCAATCCATTTTTGGAAGTTTTATGTGGCGTCGTTAGGCTGCCGAGTTTTCGTAGGGGATTATTCATCTCACTTTTATTCTAGTGATATTTATGCTACATTTGCCACTATTTACTTTGAGTGGTGTATGTACTTCCCATTATTCTAATATTTGTGTAATATACTTTTGTTTATGAGTATTTACATCAATTTTGTATAGTCCTTCTTTCATGGGGTGTACGTTTCGAAAGCTACCCAAGTCGGTAAGGGAACCTTTCACCCTCCTCTTTTTAAAAGACTTCTTTTGTTATGTCTTTTAATTTACATCTTATTATGTTGGGATATGTTCTTATATATCCTTATTGATGTAAAATTTATTTCCAAGTGATGAGATACCCTTTTTGTCTCATCAACTCATTTTCTTTGAATTTTAAAGTGACGTCGTTAGGCTGTCAACGGAACTTCTTAACCCAATTTTGATTTCTTTGGGTTCAACTTGTAGTTATTGAATATGTCATTCTATGAATATGTGTGAATGACTCTGGTTGTTTTAAACTTAATATCCACTTATATTTGGAGTATTTATATTTTTCACACATAATTATGTAATTGATTTGTCCTTAATCTAAGGATACCATCTTTGTACGGAACTTCGTCTCAATCTTTTTTCATTGAGGCATATTTTGTTTTATACACAACTTTTTTTATATGGTATATAAACCCCTTTGACATTTACTTTTATTCAAAAAGAATATTTTTATATGAAGCATTTTACTAAATGACAAAAGGAAATGTTTTTATCTTACGTATGCGGCGACAACGACTTCTCTGCCGTCGTGACAATTATTTGAGTTTCGGCTTCCTTTACAAGCCATAAATTTTTAAATGAAAAATAAATACCATATACTCTTTTATGTATTTTGGTATTGAAAATGGATTTTGATAATGTTTGGATTATATCAATGTGTTGTATTGATATCTTGTGATTGAAATGTGGAAATTTTATGTTTCCTTTAAGCATGTTTTATGAGATACGATTATGTTATGGTTCTTGGGCATTGTTTATGAAATCGGGTGGTTCTGTGATAGACTAAGGGCGGGTGAGCCCAAGATAGCTCTCCGATGCATTGGGTAACGTGACGGAGGTAAACGTTAATGTTTCTCCTAAGAGATTTAGGTAATATACTATGATGGGTATTCCAAATGTCACTCCCTATGTAGCTGTGATAGCTACAATGTATGTATGTTATGTATGCCTCAAGTTACCTTCATGTCTTATGATTTCTATGAGTTATTCATAAATCTTATGATTTCATGAGGTATTTAAATTTCTTATGTTTTATAAGTAAAGTGTGTTATCATTGATTCTTATGTATACATGGACTAATGTTTCCTTCCCTTATTTTTATATCCCTTACTTAGCATTTTGTGCTCATCCCAAGTTTTTGAAATGTATCTCCACAAGACTTAATGTGGAATACAGTCAAGTATGGGATCAAGGAAATGTCATGATGTCTAAAACATGGAACTAGACATGACTCTTTTGTTCAAGAGTTTTTATTTTGTGAAAAAAATGGAGACTGAGTAGATGTGTCTACCTTGTAATCTTTGAGATGTAATAGTTATGTCCTAATTCTCTAAAACTCTAATCCTAAAAAGATCCTCTATGTGAATTATTCATTTAATTCAATATTAAGTAATGTTTAAGGCCAGGGCCTTATAGTTGGTATCAAAGGTCGGTTTAGATAACTTTAGAGGTTAGAGTGTTGTTTAAGAATAAGTGAAAAGTTTTGTATAACCACAATGGTTATTATATTAGATAGACTCATTGTTATTTATGAAAGTTGGAATGAGTTTGAGATAACTTGGATAATTATATCTTAGTGTTTATCTTCCTCTTCAGTACATGATGATTTTGTTGATATACTCACACTGACCTTTTTGGTTTTTAGTAAATGGATGGATCTAGCAGGCACCAAAGTGACAATGGGTTTGAAGGAAATTATGGTGGTTCTCTGATTAAGAAACTGGATGAAATGGGGGATTCAATGAGAAATCTCGTGGTTATTATAAACCAACTATTAGGAGTCATGATCAACCACTTGAACCTTGGTGAGTTCTCTAATGCATCATGTACGAGAGAACCAACTCGATGTGGAAGTTCAGGTAATAATTATAAAGGTAACCATTATGGTTTATATGATCCTTAATTTTGAGGTAATTATGGGTTACTATATGTTATGATGGAATATGAACGACATGAGATAAACTTGAGGTTAAAATTATGTTATGGTTATTTTTGAAGATTTTATCGCTTTTTGGGGAATGTTATATGAATTATGTAGTTTTGGAAAAAGGACAACACGTAGACCGTGTGACAACCTGTCGCGTCGGACGAAGTTGCGGGAATCGAACACACAACCAAAGTGCAACTGGTATTTATCGCCTACCACTGGACTACGTGAAGTCTCTGGTTAGTATGACAAATTCTTTTTAGTTAGATGATTTTATTAATCAAGAGTAAGTTTATTTTGGGTTATCTATGGAAGTGATTTACCTATCATGAAGGATATATGATTAGGTTAATTTCTTTTCAATACGAGACTTTAAGAGAAGCTGATGTTGTTTGGAGATAAATGTTAAGATTTACCTTAGAAGACTATCTGATTAAATCCTTCAAATATTTGGGTTTCAATCTTATTTTGGTTTACTTTGATGAATTTTATGGACAAATTTTTTATCGAATGGTCTTCATTGAACTTTGGGTTTTTTTGGACAAATTTTGGAGATTAAGAGTAGATTTTATTTTTATAAAGGATTATCCTTTTTGGTTATTATCTGATCTTGTACTAACAATTTTGGTTTTGGTTTTTGTCTAAAGACATGGGAAATATATAGTTCTCTTTTGTAGATTAGGTGATTCTCTAGAAGTTGATTATAGCGCTCTTAATGTGAACAAGTCATCCTAAATACTCATCTTTTAGAGAAAATATGAGTTTGTGTAAGAAATATAGTAAAAGTTGTAAGTCAACATGAAAAGTAAGTATGTTTCCTTATGATTTAGTTAGGCTCATAAATAAATTCCTCAATGAAAAGTAACTTAAATACAAAATATTGTCTGTTAAATTTTCCAACTGGGGAATCAAATACCGTTTAACCCATCACCAGTTTGTGATTTTCTGGTGGTTAACTTTCTCCTAAACATGTTTTCTATCACTCTCCCTCAGAACATGACCCTTTATTTTTTCTTCCATATCCATGTTTTCCTACATGGAATCCTAGTATGGGTTGACTCAGGTGACCATTGTACTTCCCTTTCTTTCTTTTAAAGTGACAGTCTAATATACTTCTTTTCCGATGTGGGGCTTTCAATGAATTTTCCAAGCCAAATTTTAAAAATTGTGAGAACGCAATTCCCAAAAGAGGGGAAGGATGTAACATCCTAGGTAAATAAAGAATATTACTTTTTCATATTTATCCATATTTGTGAATAAAATGTTAATATTAATTTAAAGGGAATGCTATGCTCGATGGCGTACCCAATACGCAACAATGAGTTTCTTTGAAATCTTACGTTGCAATCTAATAATAAAATAATATTATTTTAAATGGTAGTTAACGCCTAGCCGTTGTAATGGCAGGAATGAACAGAACTAACTACAAAATGATTATATATGTTTGTCAAATATTTTTACATTTTTTCAATAAATGTTAGAGGCTTAAAATGTGAATGAATTCAATTTTAAGCATAAATCTTCTAATATTCTTTAAAAGGTCGATTAACCGCATTTTGATGGAGAACCCTTCTTAAATATACTTTTGAAGATTTTATATGTTATATCTGAACCAAATAAAATTCTTCTTTAGAACTGGAACATCAAAATTTACTTTGTGTATCTTTTTGGTATTTTTTCCGACAAAGTTCATTTTTTTAATGAATAGTGAAAAATGTTGTATTTTAAGCCAAAACCTCCTTTTAATCTAATTTATTTATATGGTCAGATTATCTTTTTAATTGGTTTTAAAGTTCAATTAGAATATATTTTTACCATTTAATCCAATGGTGGTCATTGGAATTAATTTCACTTTGAAATTGGACATAAAAAAGTGTTAGTCTTTTGATAGATATTGTTTCTTAAAAACACGCTATTTGTTTTTGACAATGGGGATTAATTATAAAATTAATTAAGGCAACTTATATGTTTTAAATTTTTCAAAATATACATCATTTTTTAATTCAGAATATCAAATATAGCTTGGGGTGAATTTTTGGTATTTTTCTAAAGAACTTCAATTTTGATGAATACTGAAACCACTAAGTGGTAGTTAAACAAACTGATTTTTTGTTTAAATGAAATTTTTCTACTTCTGTGTATTGAATTTAAAAAATACAACATACATGGTTGTCATTAGTTAGTAAAATGTGGTTCAATGGGATTAAAATATTTTTTGGTGAATAGTAACTTTTGAGTTTTGTTAATCGTGATTAGAGGTAATTAGTGTAATTTAAGATAAAAATGATATTATAAAAATATAAAAATATCTTGAAACATGTCCTAACCTTATTGGATAGGTCATGGACTACCAAGACAATCCATGGGTAAATTTTTGGGACCCCATGGATCCACTTGAGTGAGATAATGACATTAATACCTTTTATTTAAAGTAAAAATAAAAATATCACAAACATGTATTGTTTTACTAAAACAATTTTTAAATGGGGTTATATATGTTATATTTTCTACTATAAATACTCATTAGAAAGATAAAATTATTTCCTACAACATGGTACTTTTTTTATATTTTTTGGAAATCAAAAAAATAAAATTATTTATGACACAATGCCGATGTAGTGTTTACGTCATTAATGAATGATTTAAATAAATAAGAAGATAATGTTTAAAATAATATCCAACAATTGTCCAATTCTTGTTGGATGATTTTATTTCGAACATGGACCACCTTATCTTATAATTTAATGAATTTTGGAGCTTTAAAAACCGAATTTCATTTTATAATAAAATAATAATTTCAAGATTTCCAAAAGAGTCCCTCCTCTCCCTTATAAAAAGACCCCACTTCCTACCCATCTCTCACACTTCTCAAAACCTTTGCCTCGTACAAACTCTACTCAAATAAGCTCCAAATATCCCTATCTTCATCCTAGAAGCCTAAATTTGGGCAGAATCTATTCCAAGGAAGCCTTTGGGCTCAAATCAAAAAGAGTTACTCAATTTAAAGGTAATGTCCTCTCTTATGTTCTTTTGTTTTATTTTGCTTCTCCAACCCCCTAAACTCATTTTATTCCTTTCTTTTGTAACAACACCAGTATCTTAAATATACTAGGATGTTTTTAAAAGAAGGATTCTAGCTACACTTACACACACCTACGTCTAATGGTTAAAGAACATACTGTTTCCGTGTATGGAGAATTTCTGCCTCACGAAACGATGATTGTTCAATTTTATTTTAACACCTTCAAAGGTGGCCATTAAGATGTCACTATATTTATATATGATATATCATATGTTTATGTTTTCCTTAATCTTCTGTATTTTTCATTTATGGCATACCTTTATGGTTTCCATTATGGGTAAATGCGATATTTTCATTTTAGGAAGTGCGGACTACCGCCCCCTCAAAGTGATTTGATTCGTTAATGTCGTATGTGGGACGTGTAAAGGATGGAGTTAATAATATTACATATTATATTATACTATAGTTATAATATACCTTTATATAATTATGATTTCATTCCATTAAATATGAAATAATAATGAAAGTAGCGTTCATGCGTACGTACGGCTTACCGTCTCCATGAACGGTGCATTTCATTTCTTACCTCTAAATGTTATATAATATTATAAATGCATATATTTAATGGATATATATAATATATATGATATATAAATCATGAATATAATTCTTGATATAATGGATATTTTACCACATGAACAACTTGTAATTATAAGGAGTTTATTTTTGACTCAAGTACCAATGATAGACAAAACGACCGTTATTAACTTAAATAATTAAAAAGTGTTCATAACTTGGTAATAAATGATATAAAAGAAATAATTAACTTGAAAATGGTTCTTAATCAAGTACAAATTAACTCAAGTTTATTATTCATGAGATTAAAGAACGATCGAGTCAAGTCGGACACAAGGTAAGGGATCCTACCTCTCTCTTTCTTTTTAAGAACTCTCTTTTATGTCATTTATTTTAAGATCCGATTTATTATGTTGGGGGATGTTATTTTATATTCCTCTTACTGTAAATTTTATTTTCATATGATTAGAGACCCTATTTGATCTCTTCAATCCATTTTTGGAAGTTTTATGTGGCGCCGTTAGCTACCGAGTTTTCGTAAGGGATTATTCATCTCACTTTTATTCTAGTGAGATTTATGCTACATTTGCCACTATTTACTTTGAGTGGTGTATGTACTTCCCATTATTCTAATCTTTGTGTAATATACTTTTGTTTATGAGTATTTACATCAATATTGTATAGTCCTTATTTCATGGGGTGTACGTTTTGAAAGTTACCCAAGTCGGTAAGGTAACCTTTCACCCTCCTCTTTTTAAAAGACTTCTTTTGTTAGGTCTTTTAAATTAACATCTTATTATGTTGGGATATGTTCTTCTATATCCTTATTGATGTAAAATTTATTTCCAAGTGATGAGATACCCTTTTTGTCTCATCAACTCATTTTCTTTGAATTTTAAAGTGATGTCGTTAGGCTGTCAACAGAACTTCTTAACCCAATTTTCATTTCTTTGGGTTCAACTTGTAGTTATTGAATATGTCATTCTATGAATATGTGTAAATGACTCTGATTTTTTTACACTTAATATCCACTTATATTGGGTGTATTTATATTTTTCACACATAATTATGTAATTGATTTATCCTTAATCTAAGGATATCATCTTTGTACGGAACTTCGTCTCGATCTCCTTTCATTGAGGCATATTTTGTTTTATACACAACTTTCTTTTATACGGTGTATAAACCCATTTGACTTTTACTTTTATTCAAAAGGACTCTTTTTATACGAAGCATTTTACTAAATGACAAAAGGAAATTTTTTTATCTTACGTATGCGGTGACAACGACTTCTCTGCCGTCGTGACCATTATTTGAGTTTCGGCTTCCTCTACAAGCCATAACTTTTTAAATGAAAAAGAAATACCATATACACTTTTATGTATTTTGTTATTGAAAATTTATTTTGATAATGTTTGGATTATATCAATGTGTTGTATTGATATCTTGTGATTGAAATGTGGAAATGTTATTTTCCTTTAAGCATGTTTTATGAGATACGATTATGTTATGGTTCTTGGGCATTGTTTATGAAATCGGGTGGTTCCGTGATAGACTAGGGTGGGTGAGCCCGAGATAGCTCTCCAATGCATTGGGTAACGTGACGGAGGTATACATTAATGTTTCTCCTAAGAGATTTATGGAATATACTGTTATGGGTATTCCAAATGTGACTCCCTATGAAGTTGTGATAACTACAATGTATGTATGTTATGTATGCCTCAAGTTACCTTCATGTCTTATGATTTCTATGAGTTATTCATAAATCTTATGATTTCATGAGGTATGTAAATTGCTTATGTTTTATGAGTAAAGTGCGTTATCATTGATTCTTATGTATATGTGGACTAATGTTTCCTTCCTATATTTTTATATCCCTTACTGGGCTTTTTGTGCTCATCCCAAGTTTTTGAAATGTTTCTCCACAGGACTTAAAGTGGAATACAGTCAAGTATGGGATCAAGGAAATGTCATGATGTATAAAACATGGAACTATACATGAATATTTTGTTCAAGAGTTTTTATTTTGTGAAAAAAATGGAGACTGAGTAGATGTGTCTACCTTGTAATCTTTGAGATGTAATAGTTATGTCCTAATTCTCTAAAACTCTAAACCTGAAAATATCCTCTATGTGAATTATTCATTTAATTAAATATTAATTAATGTTTAAGGCTGGGGCCTTATAATTGGTATCAAAGGTCTGTTTAGATAACTTTAGAGGTTAGAGTGTTGTTTAAGAATAAGTGACAAGTTGTGTATAACCACAATGGTTATTATATTAGATAGAGTCATTGTTATTTATGAAAGTTGGAATGAGTTTGAGATAACTTGGATAATTATATCTTAGTGTTTATCTTCCTCTTTAGTACATGATGATTTTGTTGATATACTCACACTGACCTTTTTGGTTTTAGTAAATGGATGGATCTAGCAGGCACCAAAGTGACAATGGGTTTGAAGGAAGTTGTGGTGGTTCTCTGATTAAGAAACTGGATGAAATGTGGGATTCAATGAGAAATCTCGTGGTTATTATAAACCAACTATTAGGAGTCATGATCAACCACTTGAACCTTGGTGAGTTCTCTAATGCATCATGTACGAGAGAACCAACTTGATGTGGAAGTTCAGGTAATAATTATAAAGGTAACCATTAGGGTTTATATGATCCTTACTTTTGAGGTAATTATGGGTTACTATATGTTATGATGGAATATGAATGACATGAGATAAACTTGAGGTTAAAATTCTGTTATGGTTATTTTTGAAGATTTTATCGTTTTTTGTGGAATGTTATAAGAATTATGTAGTTTTGGAAAAAGGACAACACGTAGACCGTGTGACAACCTCTCACGTCGGACGAAGCTGCGAGAATCAAACCCACAACCAAAGTGCGACTGGTATTTATCACCTACCACTGGACTACGTGAAGTCCCTGGTTAGTATGACAAATTCTTTTTAGTTAGATGATTTTATTAATCAATAGTAAGTTTATTTTGGGTTATCTATGGAAGTGATTGACCTATCATGAAGGATATATGATTAGGTTAATTTCTTTTCAATACGAGACTTTAAGAGAAGCTGATGTTATTTAGAGATAAATGTTAAGATTTACCTTAGAAGACTATGTGATTAAATCCTTCAAATATTTGGGTTTCAATCTTAGTTTGGTTTACTTTGATGAATTTTATGGACAAATTTTTTATCGAATTGTCTGCATTGAACTTTGGGTTTTGTTGGACAAATTTTGGAGATTAAGAATAGATTTTCTTTTTATAAATAATTATCCTTTTTGGGTATTATCTGATCTCGTACTAAAAATTTTGGTTTTGGTTTTTGTCTAAAGACATGGGAAATATATAGTTCTCTTTTGTGGATTAGGTGATTCTTTAAAAGTTTATTATAGCGCTCTTAATGTCCACAAGTCATCCTAAATACTCGTCTTTTGGAGAAAATATGAGTTTGTGTAAGAAATATAGTAAAAGTTGAAAGTCAACACGACAAGTAAGTATGTTTCCTTATGATTTAGTTAGGCTCATAAATAAATTCCTCAATAAAAAGTAACTTAAATACAAAATGTTTTCTGTTAACCTTTCCTACTGGGGAATCAAATATCGTTTAACCCATCACCAGTTTGTGATTTTCTGGCGGTTAACTTTCTCCTAAACATGTTTTCTATCACTCTCCCTCAGAACATGACCCTTTGTTTTTTCTTTCATATCCATGTTTTCCTACATGGAATCCTAGTATGGGTTAACTCGGGTGACATTTGTACTTCCCTTTCTTTCTTTTAAAGTGATAGTTTAATATACTCCTTTTCCGATGTGAGGCTTTCAATGAATTTTCCAAGCCAAATTTTAAAAATTGCGAGGACGCAATTCCCAAAAGGGGGGAAAGATGTAACATCCCAGGTAAATAAAGAATATTACTTTTTCATATTTATCCATATTTGTGAATAAAATGATAATATTAATTTAAAGGGAACGCTATGCTCTATGGCGTACCCAATATGCAACAATGAGTTTATTTGAAATCTTACGTTGCACTCTAATAATAAAATAATATTATTTTAAATGGTAGTTAACGCCTAGTCGTTGTAATGGCGGGAATGAACAGAACAACTACAAAATGATTATATATGTTTGTCAAATATTTTTACTTTTTTCCAATAAATGTTAGAGGCTTAAAATGCGAATGAATTCAATTTTAAGCATAAATCTTCTAATATTCTTTAAAAGGTCGATTAACCGTCTTTTGATGGAAAACCCTTTTTAAATATAATTTTGAAGATTTTATATGTTATATTTGAACCAAATCAAATTCTTCTTTACAACTGGGACATCAAAATTTACTTTGTGTATCTTTTTGGTATTTTTTCCAACAAAGTTCATTTTTTAATGAATAGTGAAAATGTTGTATTTTAAGTCAAAACCTCATTTTAATCTAATTTATTTATATGGTTATATTATCTTTTTAATTGGTTTTAAAGTTAAATTAGAATATATTTTTAACATTTAATCCAATGGTGGTCATTGGAATTAATTTCACTTTGAAATTGGACATAAACAAGTGTCAGTCTTTTGATAGATATTATTTCTTAAAAACACGCCATTTGTTTTGACAATGGGGATTAATTATAAAATTAATTAACGCAACTTATATATTTTGAATTTTGCAAAATAGACATCATTTTTGAATTCAGAATATCAAATATAGCTTGGGGTGAATTTTTGGTATTTTTCTGAAGAACTTCAATTTTGATGAATAGTGAAACCACTAAGTGGTAGTTAAACAAACTGATTTTTCGTTTAAATGAAAGTTTACCACTTCTGTGTAAAAAATTTCAAAAATCCGACATACATGGTTGTCATTAGTTAGTAAAATGTGGTTCAATGGGATTAAAATATTTTTTGGTGAATAGTAACTTTTGAGTTTTGATAACCGCGATTAGAGGTAATTAGTGTAATTTAAGATAAAAATGATATTATAAAAATATAAAAAATATCTTGACACATTTTCTAACCTTATTGGATAGGTCATGGACGACCAAGACAATCCATGGGTCAATTTTTGGGACCCCATGGAGCCACTTGAGTGAGAAAATGACATTAATACCTTTTATTTAAAGTAAAAATAAAAATATCACAAACATGTATTGTTTTACTAAAACAATTTTTACATGGGGTTATATATGTTATATTTTTTACTATAAATACTCATTAGAAAGATAAAATGATTTCTTAAAACATGGTAATTGTTTTATATTTTTTAGACATCAAAAAAATAAAATTATTTATGACACAATGATGATGCAGTGTTTACGTCATTAATGAATGATTTAAATAAATAAGAAGATAATGTTTAAAATAATATCCAACACTTGTCCAATTCTTATTGGATGATTTTATTTCTAACATGGAACAGCTTATCTTAGACTTTAATGAATTTTGGAGCTTTAGAAACCGAATTTCTTTTTATAATAAAATAATAATTTCAAGATTTCCAAAAGAGCCCCTCCTCTCCCTTAGAAAAAGACCCAACTTCCTACCCATCTCTCACAATTCTCAAGCCCTTTGCCTCATCCAAACTCTACTCAAATAAGCTCCCAATATCCCTCTCTTCATCCTAGAAGCCTCACTTTGGGCAGAATCCTTTCCAAGGAAGCCTTTGGGCTCAAATCAAAAGGTGTTACTCGATTTAAAGGTAATGTCCTCTCTTATGTTCTTTTGTTTTATTTTGCTTCTCCAACCCCCTAAACTCTTTTTATTACTTTATTTTGTAACAACACTAGTATCTTCAATATACTAGGATGTTTTTATAAGAAGGATTCGAGCTACACTTACACACACCTACATCTAATGGTTAAAGAACATACTGTTTCCATGTATGGCGAATTTCTACCTCACGAAACGATGATTGTTCAATTTTCTTTTAACATCTTCAAAGGTGGACATTAATATGTCACTATATTTATATATGATATATAATATGTTTATGTTTTCCTTAAGCTTCTGTATTTTTCATTTATGGCATACCTTTATGGTTTCGATTATGGGTAAACGCGATATCTTCATTTTAGGAAGTACGGACTACCGCCCCCTCAAAGTGATTTGATTCATTAATGCCATATGTGGGACGTGTAAAGGATGGAATTAATAATATTACATGTGATATTATACTTGTCACGACCCGTCCCAGTGGGACTCAAGCGGCAACTCCCCAAGCCCACCTCCAATAGGACAGGGGCTAGTGACTAGCACCGAGTAGGCATGCTACTAACATGGGAGGCATTGCCTATAAACCTGTACACACGCACAAACATCTCCAAGCCCACAAAGCTGAAAAGTAAAAACTAAAAAAAAGAAAAGATGCATAAATACACTAAAAACCAACCACAGAGTACGACAGGGAAGTAAAGTACAGTAAAGTAAAACCCTGGGCCAAAAGTACAAGCCCACCAAAAAGGAAGTATGCAACAAAGTCAAACCTGTAGAAAAAGGTACTGAGACTACAACCTGTCGCCGAAGGAACACACCTCGTCCTGTCTGATCTCACTGAACACCGTCTGGTCCTGGTCCACCCAGAATCCTTTCAAAGGCTCGCTCGTCTGCACAAGACACGACACGTGCGGGAAAAGCCCGTGCTGGGGTGAGTATAACAATACCCAGTAGGACACCCTGAAAACCACAAAAGAAATACAAAAAAGGAAAATACCAGAAAGAAAGGTACAGTCAGCTCTACACTGTATATGTCTACGGAACATATAACAAGAATATCCAGATATACTCATACACAAACGACCATCGCGAAAACCGCCACTAGGATCCAGCTCAAAGATTCCACTAAGAAAACCATCAGGAGGACATACTCCTAGGTCTGAAGAGAGAGGCCTGAAGTACTCGTTCCGGGAGAACAAACTCCACAAGTACCTTGGGAACAAGATGCTCAGATGAGGATCACAGCCAAGTCATGGGGTGATTCCGACAACTCAATCTGAGCTAATCCGCTAAGCAGAGGATCGACGCCCGGGTAAAGTTGGTCACGTCGATACCAAGAACTCTACCTAGGGTTCCAGGAATAAATAGAGGGTCCAGCTCTAAGTCTCATAGAGGGGATTCCAACAACTCTATTCAGGGAGTTCTGCTGAAGGGATCATACTTCTGTATAAAGGAATTGATACCAGAACCTTCAGGGGATTACCAACTAGTCCAAGTCACAGAAGGCAAGTGGCTCAATCCATGAATAAAAGTTACACGACGTGTAGTATGGTTACACGCCGTGTTCCTTGACCCTAGGTACTGCCCATATAAACGGCCTGTGTCCTTCGTTCAAGCCGTGCAAAACCAAACTACACGACGTGTAGTAAAGTACATGTCGTGTTCCTTGACATCGGGTATTGCCCGTGTAAACGGCCTGTGTCCCTCGGCTTGTAGGATAGAAAACAACTACACGGCATGCAGAAGAATCACACACCGTGTCCGAGCACCTGGGCTCGCTTCGTGTATGCTGGCCATGTGCCCATACACGGTCTCTGCCCGTGTCTGTGTCACCTGCCCGTGTACCAGTACATGGGGTACCCCATGTATCTGGCCGGGTCTGGCCGGGGAGGGGTATACACGGCGTGTCCATGGCCATGTGCCCTGCCCGTGTCCGTGTACTCCCGAAGTACACGCCGGGTAACCCTACCGACGAACACACGCCATGTAGCCCATACTACACGGCGTGTAGTCGGGAAAATTTCTAGAACCGCGTCTTCCTCCGCGTGCCTCAGCCGATCTTCTGGATCTCGATTCTGTCATCCGTTCGCCGCGAAACTCTAGATACTGGGTCGCCCCGTCTCCGTGAAGCCAAATCCGTGGGTTTCAGGTCTTCAATCGGCTCCAAAATCCGATTCCGGCCATCCGAGCGGAAATCGTCTGAAGAATGATTTCTTCTGATCCGCTTCGATCCGTCTGCCGAAACCGTCGTCGCATCTCCGCAAGACTGTTTCAGTGTTGATCCTTCAATTTGGGATCGTTGCGTCACAAAACCGATGCGCAACGATCCGTTGTTCATCGCCCCGCAAAGAACGCAAAGAACGCTCACGAAGAACGCGATAATTTGGGGAAGAACACAAAACAAATCGAGAGGGACGAACCTCGATCGATGTTTGTGTCGATCTTGGTTCATCACCGTTATAAGGTTGAACAAAACCAAACAAATAACCAGAATCAAATCCCCAAAAATCCCCGTAAAAGCCCATCCCGCAAGAACGATTGATCTGCGGGCTAATCTGTTCATGGATTAGTCCGCGTTCGTCGTGGAAATCAAAGACGGGGAAGAATTAAAATCACAACAACATCCTACCTGGATTCGTTTCATTTTCCGGTGAAGATCCGCTCGCCATGTCGTCGTCGCCGACGAAACCCGTTAAGAACATCGTCGCCGCCGCGTTGGGGGTTTCCTCCAGAGCCGCCAAGGGTTTTCAGAGTTATGGGGTTTGTAACCCTGGACCCTGGCGTAAGCCTCTATTTAAAGAGGATAAAAGAAAAAAAAGATTTAAAAGATCTCGCTACAGAAATAAAATATTTTTATTAAATATTTTATTACCGTTGCGTCAAAAAAATAGATTTCACCACCGACCTGCGTCGACCAAAGTTAGACCTCGCCTAAGGTAAAATTGTTGTTATGAACGCAACGGTGCCCTTGGATTTCTGATTCGAGCACCCGTTCGGGAGTTATCCACTTTTTCAGGAAAACTGCACGTGCGTAATTTAATTATTAAATTAAATTCAAACATTTGTTCCAGGCTCACTGGGCCTCGGAACTGCACGTCGTATCAGAGCCTGGTCTCAAAATAATTCCCTTATAATATTGAAAATAATACATGGAAAAAAAATCTGGGACATTACATCACACCCACCTTAGGGCTTTTACATCCCCGAAAATCCAAAACAAGGGCTACTCAAAAAAGGTGTGGGTACTGCACGCAAATCTGAGCCTCCCGCTCCCACGTGCTCTCCTGGAGATTCTCGTACTGCCACCGGACATGCACCAAGGGAATAGCTCGTCCATGAAGGATCTTCTCCTGCCGATCCTCGATCTGCACTGGGTACTCAGCAAAGGTCGCTCCATCATCGATGTCCAGCTCGCCCCAGTCGATGACGTGCGATGGATCATGCACGTACCTCCGTAGCTACGACACATGGAAGATTTTTTATACCCGGTCCATCTGAGGAGGTAGAGCCAAGCGATACGCCACCTCACCAACTCTACTCAGAATTTGAAAAGGGCCAACGAACCTCGGAGATAGCTTGTCGCCCCGGCCAAATCTCTGCAATCCCCGTCGAGGTGAGACCCAAAGGAACACATGGTCTCCCTCCTCGAACTCCAAAGGCCTCCGCCTCTGGTCGGCATAAGTCTTTTTCCGACTCTGTTCATTCTTTATCCGCTCCTGGATGACCTTCACCTTCTCTGTAGTAGCTCTCACCATCTCTGGGCCCATGAGTGCTGACTCTCCCGGGTCAGTCCAGCAAAGTGGCGACCTGCAAGGTCGCCCGTATAGAGCCTCGAATGGTGCCATACCAATAGTGGAATGATAACTATTGTTATAAGAAAATTCCACTAGTGGTAAGTGATCCTCCCAGCTACGACCGAAGTCAAGTATGCAAGCTCGTAGCATATCCTCCAGGACCTGAATGGTCCGCTCTGTCTGACCATCAGTCTGGCGATGAAACGTTGTGCTTAAGCGTAATTGAGTCCCAAAAGCTTCCTGCAATCCCTTCCACAACCGGGATGTGAAACGAGTATCACAGTCTGAGACGATCGTGGATGGTACTCCATGAAGCTGAATTATCTCCTGCACGTAGAGGCGTCCCAAGCTCTCTACCGAACTCTGCTCTTGTATGGATAGAAAGTGGGCCGACTTGGTGAGTCGATCAATGATCACCCAGATGGCATCGTGTCCCCTGGACGTGCGTGGTAAACATGTCAAGAAGTCCCTGGATATCCCATCCCACTTCCACTCTGGCACCTCAAGGGGCTGAGTCAAACCTGCTGGAACCTGGTGCTCAGCCTTTACTTACTGACAAGTAAGGCACCGAGAAACAAACTCTGCCACACTCTTCTTCATCCCTGGACACCAGAACTGACATCGGAGGTCCTGGTACATTTTTCCATGCCTGGATGCACCGCCAAAGGGGGTGTATGGAACTCCCTCAGAACCTCCTCCTGCAACGTCATTGGTACTACCGTGCGTCCTCTGAAAAGGACAACGTGCTCCCCTCCTTCTGAATATCCATCAGCAGCATCACCTGCGGATATCTGAGCACGTAGAGTCTCACAGCTAGCGTCCCCACGTTGTTCTTCCCTGACTCACTATAAGAGTGGAGGGGTAACAACCATCGACTGAAGGTAAGCTCCCTCATCTCCATCCATGAAGGACAACTGCAAAGAGGCCAACTGCCTTGTCGCCTCATCCAGCAACTGCGAACTGGACTTCCTACTGAGAGCATCTGCCACCACATTCCCCTTCCTAGGAGTATAAACAATCTCAAAGTCGTAATACTGGAGGAACTCAAGCCATCGCCTATGTCTCAAATTCAGATCCTTCTGAGAAAAGATATATCTGAGACTCTTGTGATCAGAGTAGATGGTAAACCGCTCGCCCATCAGGTAGTGCCGCCACATATTCAATGCGAAGACTACCGCTTCCAACTCAAGATCATGGGTCGCGTAGTTCTGCTCGTGTGGCCTCAACTGACGTGAGCCATAGGCAATCACCGCTTGGCTCTGCATCAGGACACAACCAAGCCCAATTCCTGATGCATCGTAGAACACTATGTACTCGACACCCTCCTCTGGTAATCTCAAGATCGGGGCACTCGTCAGACTCTGTCTCAACTGCTGGAAATCCTGCTGGCATTTCTCGGTCCATACGAAAGGCTGTCCCTTTCAGGTCAAAGCTGTCATGGGTGCTGCAATCCTGGAGAAATCGTGGATGAATCTCCGATAGTAGCCCGCCAACCCAAGGAAACTTCGCACCTCTGTCACGCTCCGGGGTGGCTCCCATGATAGCACTGCCTCCACCTTTGCTGGGTCCACTGCTACACCATCTGTTGAGATAACGTGTCCCAGAAAGTGGACCTCCTGTAACCAGAACTGACACTTCGAGAGTTTCCCATACAACTGGTGCTCTCGGAGTGTGTCCAGAACCATCCTTAGGTGTCTCGCGTGCTCCTCCTCGGACACAGAGTACACAAGGATATCATCGATGAAGACCACCACAAATCAGTCTGGATAAGGCTGAAAGATCCGGTTCATGGGTCCCATAAACACTACTGGGGCGTTCGTCATGCCGAAGGGCATCACCAAGTACTCATAGTGACCATAGCGACATCTGAAAGCCGTCTTCGGTATATCCTCTTCCCATACTCGCAACTGGTGATAGTCTGATCGTAGATAAACCTTCGAGAACCATCGTGCCCCTCTCAACTGGTCGAAGAGGTCATCGATCCTCGGCAGCGGATACCAGTTCTTCACGGTCACCTGATTCAAGCGCCGGTAATCCACACACAGCCTCAAGCTCCCATCCGCCTTCTTGGCAAACAGCACTGGGGCCGCCCAGGGTGAAACACTGGGTCTCACAAAGCCCTTCTTCTGCAAGTCGTCCAGCTGCATCCTCAGCTCATGAATCTCTATAGGAGCCATATGATAAGCTGATGCTGATATCGGGGTTGTCCCGGGTTGCAACTCAATGCAGAAATCTATCTCTCGACGGGGAGGTAGCCCGAGGACATCCTTTGGAAAGACATCCTCGTACTCAGCCACCACTGCTGGAAACTGGAAACTCGTAACATCTGTCGTGCCAAGGGCTAGGCTAGCCAACTGATGTGAAATTGGTTGTGCCCTCCAACGCACAAGTCCAGCCTGCGCTGTCTGGGTCTCTCTTTCACCGAAAAAAGAGAACCTCGTTCCATTACTGCGGACACACCACACCCTTCGCCTAAAACAATCAATCTGGGCATGAACTGTGGATAACCAATCCATGCCAAGAATGACATCGTAAGGCCTCGACGCTACTACCAAGAGGTTTCAACCAAAACTCTCGCCTCCAAGGGTCAGGTCACACTGCCTGCAAAGGTGTGTGATCTCTGAATCTTCTCCGGTTGGTGTTTCTAAGCGTAAGGGTTGAGTCAACGGCTCAACTGGAATCTCAAGGTCTCGAACAAGATAAGCAGCTAGAAAGGAATGACTAGCACCTATGTCTATCAAAACGGAATCCAAGGTATAAAAGACACAGATAGTACCTCTAATCATTCCGGGAGTACCTGGGTCATAAGCCTCTGCCACCTGCAGCTGTCCCTGCCTCTGTCCACCAACTCCCTGAGCCTGGGGTGGACCTCCTGGGGGTGGTGGTGGTAAAGGGTCGAAATGCCGACCACCTCCAACTGCTCTCCCAACTCCTCTGCCACATCCGCCACCTAGCGGATCTGTCTACTCCACATGTTGCCTCTACCTCGGTGGTCCATCCACTGCTCCCGGGTCAGTAGTACGGCGGGTCGGACAATCTCGAGCGAGATGTCCCCTGTCGTCACATGAGTAACATCGCCTCTCTCGAGGCTTGCTGGATGCGCCCTGTGAACCCTGTACGGCTGATCCCCTGTTCTGGGATCTCCTCTGGAAACGTCTCCCACACCTGGGTCCCTAACGTCGGCTCCCTGCCGCTGAGGTCTCTGCTCCAGCTCGCCCACTACTGACAAATGTCGGCTATCCCTGCTCCGCCAGGAAGCTCTCGACCACCAAAGCCCGCTCAAGCACCCCAACATAAGTAGGAATGCTCATAGGGATGATGCTAGATCAGATATCTCTGTGCAAGCCCCGCTCAAAATTCCGAGCTCTAAAGTACTGATCTCTGACCATATCCATCGAGTACCGCGAGAGGTCGGTAAATCTCGATGAATAGTCAACCACCGTCATGGTTACCTGCTGGAGCTGAAGAAGTTCCTGTATACGTACTGCTCTCAGGGTAACTGGTGAAAACTCCTCTCTGAAGAGACGCTCAAACTCCGACCATGCAAGAGTCGCCTCATCGTGAGTCTGGATGACCAAACTCCACCATCGCTCTGCCGAGCCCTGCAAAAGGCTCACTGCCAGGATCACCATCTGGTCTACTGGTGTCCTGACCAAACGGAAGACTCTGATCACTGCCTCAAGCCAGTCCTCTACTGCCTGAGGGTCAGGCTCGCCTCGAAACCTGAGGGGTCTCTCTCTCTGAAACTCGTGGAGGGCGCTCAGTCTGCGCTCCTCCTCCACTGGTACAGCAGGCGCTAAACACTGCTCCATAGGGGGCGGGATAACTGGCATGCCACCTGGTGGTAGAACTGGGGGATCTGGTCCCTGTATCGAAGCTTCATCACTGAGGGGGTCATCCTCGTGATTGAGCTACTGGATCCTAGTGGGTGCGCGTTGCGGGGGCATCCGGTTTAAGAAACAAGATGTATCACAGTCAGTGAGTATATCTGGAGAGCTGACTCAAGAAGGACATGGAAACCACAACCCATTCCTATATGATGCATGTACCATTATTTTTCCCCATGCAACTAGTGTTTTCACATTCCGAGTCGAAAAGAAAGTTATCAGAGTCCTAGTGTATGGATACGTCGGCCGCCGCACCAACACTAGGGTCCCTGGCCTGAGAGCCGAACTCGAAACACTTAACATTGTTGCCCCAAACCAACTCACAGACTCTCAGTCCTAAGGTAGAACCATCCTCCTCTGATACCACTCTCTCACGACCCGTCCCAGTGGGGCCCGAGCCACAACTCCCCAAACCCACCTCCAATAGGCCAGGGGCTGGTGACTAGCACCGAGTAGGCATGCTACTAACATGGGAGGCATTGCCTATAAACCTGTACACACGCACACACATCTCCAAGCCCACAAAGCTGAAAAGTAAAAACTACAAAAAATAAAAGATGCATGCATACACTAAAACTCAACCACAGGGTACGACAGGGAAGTAAAGTACAGTAAAGTAAAACCCTGCGCCAAAAGTACAAGCCCACCAAAAAGGAAGTTTGCAAAAAAGTCCAACCTGTAGAAAAAGGTACTGAGACTGTAACCCATCGTCGAAGGAACACACCTCAGCCTGTCTGATCTCACTGAACATTGTCCAGTCCTGGTCCGCCTAGAATCCTGTCAAAGGCCCGCTCGTCTGCACAAGACACGACACGTGCGGGCAAAGCCCGTGCAGGGGTGAGTATAACAATACCCAGTAGGACACCCTAAAAATCACAAAGGAAATACAACAAAGGAAAATACCACAAAGAAAGGTACAGTCAGCTCTACACAGTATATGTCTACGGAACATATAACAAGAATATCCAGATATACTCATACACAAATGACCATCGTGAAAACCGCCACTAGGATCCAGCTCGAAGATTCCACTAAGCATACCATCGGGAGGACATACTCCTAGGTCTGAAGAGAGAGGCACGAAGTACTCGTTCCGGGAGAACACACTCCACAAGTACCTTGGGAACAAGATGCTCAGATGATGATCATAGCCAAGTCATGGGGTGATTCCGACAACTCAATCTAAGATAATCCGCTAAGCAAGGGATCGGCACCTGGGTAAAGTTGGTCACGTCAATACCAAGAACTCTACCTAGGGTTCCAGGAATGAATAGAGGATCCGGCTCTAAGTCTCATAGAGGGGATTCCAACAACTCTATTCAGGGAGTTCTGCTGAAGGGATCATACTCCTGTATAAAGGAATTGATACCAGAACCTTCATGGGATTACCAAGGGTATGAACCCTAAGAACTAGCCCAAGTCACAGAAGGCAAGTGGCTCAAGCCATGAAGAAAAGTTACACGGCGTGTAGTATGGTTACACGCCGTGTTCCTTGACCCTGGGTACTGCCCGTGTAAACGGCTCGTGTCCTTCGTTCAAGTCGTGCAAAACCAAACTACACAGCGTGTAGTAAAGTACACGTCGTGTTCCTTGACACCGGGTATTGCCCGTGTAAACGGCCCGTGTCCCTCGGCTTGTCAGATAGAAAACAACTACACGACGTGTCGAAGAAATCACACGCCGTGTTCGAGCACCTGGGCTCGCTCCGTGTACGCTGGCCATGTGCCCGTACACGGTCTTTGCCCGTATCTGTGTCGCCTGCCCATGTACCAGTACACGGGGTGCCCCGTGTATCTGGCCGGGTCTGGCCGGGGAGGGGTATACACGGCGTGTCCATGGTCGTGTGCCCTACCCGTGTCCGTGTACTCCCGGAGTACACGCCGGGTAACCCTACCGATGAACACACGCCGTGTAGCCCATACTACACGGTGTGTAGTCGGGAAAATTTCCAGAACCGCGTCTTCCTCCGCGCACCTCGGCCGATCTTCCGGATCTCGATTCTGTCGTTCGTTCGCCTTGAAACTCCAGATATCGGGTCGCCTTGTCTCTGTGAAACCGAATCTGTGGGTTTCGGGTCTTCAATCGGCTCCAAAATCCGATTTCGGCCATCCGAGCAGAAATCGTCCGAAGAACGATTTCTTCCGATCCGCTTCGATCCGTCCGCCGAAACCATTGTCGCATCTCCGCAAGACTACTGCGGTGTTGATCCTTCAATTTGGGATCGTTGCGTCGTAGAACGGATGCGCAACGATCCGTTGTTCATCACCCCGCAAAGAATGCGAAGAACGATCACGAAGAACGCGGGAATTTGGGGAAGAACACACAACAAATCGAGAGGGACGAACCTCGATCGATGTTCGTGTCGATCTTGGTTCGTCACCGTTAGAAGGTTGAACGAAACCAAACAAATAACCAGGATCAAATCCCCAAAAATCCCCGTAAAAGCCCATCCCGCAAGAACGATCGATCTGCGGGCTAATCTGTTCGTGGATTAGTCCGCGTTCGTCGTGAAAATCAAAGACGGGGAAGAATTAAAATCACAACAACACCCTACCTGGATTCGCTGCGTTTTCCGGCGAAGATCCGCTCGCCGCGTCATCGTCGTCGTCGAAATCCGTTAAGAACATCGCTGCCACCGTGTTGGGGGTTTCCTCCAGAGCCACTAAGAGTTTTCAGAGTTATGGGGTTTGTAACCCTGGACCCTAGCGCAAGCCTCTATTTTAAGAGGATTAAAGAAAAAAAAGATTTAAAAGAACTCGCTACAGAAATAAAATATTTTTATTAAATATTTTATTATTGTTGCGTCCAAAAACTAGATTTCACCACCGACCCGTGCCGGCCGAAGTTAGGCCTCGCCTAAGGTAAAATCGTTGTTCTGAACGCAACAGTGCCCTCGGATTTCTGATCCAAACACCCGTTCGGGAGTTATCCACTTTTTCAGGAAAACCACACACGCGCGTAATTTAATTATTAAATTAAATTCAAACATTTGTTCCGGGCTCACTGGGCCTCGGAACTGCACACCGTCTCAGAGCCTGGTCTCGAAATAATTCCCATGTAATATTGAAAATAATACATGGAAAAAAATCTGGGACATTACAATACTGGAGTTATAATATACCTTTATATCATTATGATTTCATTCCATTAAATACGAAATATAAATGAAAGTAGCGTTCATGCGTACGTACGGCTTACCGTCTCCATGAACGGTGCATTTCATTCCTTACCTCTAAATGTTATGTAATATTATAAATGCATGTATATACTGGATATATATAATATATATGATATCTAAATCATGAATATAATTCTGGATATAATGGACATTTTACCACATGAACAACTTGTAATTATAAGGAGTTTATTTTTGACTCAAGTACCCATGATAGACAAAACGACCGTTATTAACTTAAATAATTACAAAGTGTTCATAACATGGTAATAAGTTATATAAAAGGAATAATGAACTTGAAAAAGGTTCTTAAGAAAGTAGAAATTAACTCAAGTTTATTATTCAGGAGATTAAAGAACGATCGAGTCAAGTCGGATACGAGGTAAGGGATCCTACATCTCTCTTTCTTTTTAAGAACTCTCTTTTATGTCATTTCTTATAAGCTCCTATTTATTATGTTGGGGGAAGTTATTTTATATTCCTCTTACTATAAATTTTATGTTCATATGATGAGAGACCCTATTTGATCTCGTCAATCCATTTTTGGAAGTTTTATGTGGCGTCGTTAGGCTGCCGAGTTTTCGTAAGAGATTATTCATCTCACTTTTATTCTAGTGAGATTTATGCTACATTTGCCACTATTTACTTTGATTGGTGTATGTACTTCTCATTATTCTAATCTTTGTGTAATATACTTTCGTTTATGATTATTTACATCAATGTTGTATAGTCCTTCTTTCATGGGGTGTACGTTTCGAAAGTTACCCAAGTCGGTAAGGGAACCTTTCACCCTCCTCTTTTTAAAAGACTTCTTTTGTTATGTCTTTTAATTTACATCTTATTATGTTGAGATATGTTCTTCTATATCCTTATTGATGTAAAATTTATTTCCAAGTGATGAGATACCCTTTTTGTCTCATCAACTCATTTTCTTTGAATTTTAAAGTGACGTTGTTAGGCTGTCAACGGAACTTCTTAACCCAATTTCGATTTCTTTGGGTTCAACTTGTAGTTATTGAATATGTCATTCTATGAATATGTGTGAATGAATCTGATTGTTTTACACTTAATATCCACTTATATTGGGTGTTTTTATATTTGTCACACATAATTATGTAATTGATTTATCCTTAATCAAAGGATACCATCTTTGTACAGAACTTCGTCTCAATCTCCTTTCATTGAGGCGTATTTTGTTTTATACACAACTTTCTTTTATACGGTGTATAAACCACTTTGACTTTTACTTTTATTCAAAAGGAATATTTTTATACGAAGCGTTTTACTAAATGAAAAAATGAAATGTTGTTATCTTACGTATGCGGCGACAACGACTTCTCTGCCACCGTGACCATTATTTGAGTTTCGGCTTCCTCTACAAGCCATAACTTTTTAAATGAAAAATAAATACCATATACTCTTTTATGTATTTTGGTATTGAAAATGGATTTTGATAATGTTTGGATTATATCAATGTGTTGTATTGATATCTTGTGATTGAAATGTAGAAATGTTATGTTTCCTTTAAGCATGTTTTATGAGATACGATTATGTTATGGTTCTTGGGCATTGTTTATGAAATCGGGTGGTTCCGTGATAGACTAAGGGCGGGTTAGCCCGAGATAGCTCTCCAATGCATTGGGTAAAGTGACGGAGGTAAACGTTAATGTTTCTCCTAAGATATTTAGGGAATATACTGTGATGGGTATTCCAAATGTGACTCCTTATGTAGCTGTGATAGCTACAATGTATGTATGTTATGTATACCTCAAGTTACATTCATGCCTTATTATTTCTATGAGTTATTCATAAATCTTATGATTTCATGAGGTATGTAAATTGCTTATGTTTTATGAGTAAAGTGTGTTATCATTAATTCTTATGTATACATTGACTAATGTTTCCTTCCCTTATTTTTATATCCCTTATTGAGCTTTTTGTGCTCATCCCAAGTTTTTGAAATGTTTCTCCACAGGACTTAAAGTGGAATACGGTCAAGTTTGGGATCAAAGAAATTTCATGATGTCTAAAACATGGAACTAGACATGACTCTTTTGTTCAAGAGTTTTTATTTTGTGAAAAAAATGGAGACTGAGTAGATGTGTCTACCTTGTAATCTTTGAGATGTAATAGTTATGTCCTAATTCTCTAAAACTCTAAACCTGAAAAGATCATCTATGTGAATTATTCATTTAATTCAATATTAAGTAATGTTTAAGTTCGGGGCCTTATATTTGGTTTGCACGTGCACTGGAAATATTAACTACATATTTTTTTTATAGACACTGATAACAGTTTAGAGCATTCAAACAGTGCAGTTTCAAATATTTATCCTTCTAGTAATAGTATATTTTTTGGGAGATATACAATATCAATGACCTTCTTTCATGAGACTTCATATCCCATGGATTGCACCTTAACTTCATACAGACCCCCATGATTGTGGTTTTGGCTATCCAGAATTTGGTACAAACCCCCTTTAAGTCAGAATGAGTAGCCTTTGTCATCTATGATTTCTAGTACTTTAATGGTATTTTTAATTTCCAATTAATGTACGAAATGAATTTTCTTGTATATTATTATGTATTGGTTTAATAACACTAACATGCGGTTTGAATATGTTGTTTCAATATGCCTTATAGTATGAAAACAGTAGCCTTTGTTAGGTAACTATGAAGTTTTACCATGAAGTAGTGCATGCTTCTGGATAATATACATTGAACAATTTCAATTGGAAGTGGGATTCAATAGCCTTTGGAATGTAGAATTTCAAGTACTACTATCAATTTTCAATCTGTATACTTTTGTGTAATATTCATTCTCTTAAACATCATTTAGTACATATTTCAATATTTAGTTCAATTACTTTTTCAAATCTATTTTCAACATATGATTTCAATTTCAAGCATTACAATTGTTGTTGATTTCATTTAATATAAAATCTCCTTGTTTTATACATGAGCTTTTGGAAACTCATTTACAATAAGCCATGAATACAAGTGTCATGGCTTGTGCCACAAGCTATGAGTATGAGTACCATGACTTGGATACAATTTTGTACAGAGCCCCATTATTGTGGTTTTAGAAATCCATAATTTGGTACATACCACCTTTAAGTTGGATTCAGTAGCCTTTTTCATGTATTCTTTCCAATACTTCTATGTATTCCAAACTATCAACTTATATACAAAATAAATTGACTTATGTATTCTTATGTATTTGTTCAATAACACATATATGCAGTTTTAATTCAGTAGCCTTTGTCATTTATTCTTTGCAATACTTCTATGGTTTTTCATACTACTAAATTATGTACAAATTGAATTGTCTTAAATATTTTTATGTATTGGTATAATAACACCAATATGCAGTTTGAATATGTTGTTTCAATTTGTGTGCTTTGTTAAAGTATACAAAAAATTTCAGTGTTGTTATCATATTACCTTGTTGATCCCTGAGGATTCCCTATAATCATCCTTAGATGCATTAATTTTCTTATCCAAAATAGAGCCCATAGGACCTGCATTGATTTGTGCACCCACATACCAATGCTGCCATTATTGTTCACACCACCACCAGATCCTCACACATTAGGCTGCCCATCGTGCTTTGAGAGAGAATGAGATCTTTTGACTTGTCTCTGCATCATTCCACACCCACTACGATGTTTATTGTCAGCAACTACTTGACACTTCCCTGGCCCCATACTAGCCTCATGTCTTTCAGAAATCAAATTAATTTGATCGACCTTACATCATTTCAGTCAACTCATTTTCCTACAACTAACTATGTTGTCATATATGTTAACATGTTGTATATTTGTTTCCATTCAATGTCAGTATGTTGTATTTATTTTATTCATTGTATATGTTGTTGGCATGTTGAATGTGTGTTCTCATTCATTATTAGTATAATGCAGTTAAATTTTATAATTCATAAAAAAGTATGTTATATTCATTTGCAAATATGGTTTTAATAATGGAGCGGACTCAAAATAATTATTTTTTGTCATTCATGCAAACTATATATATCTCTGTATGAAATGGCACATAATATTCATATATGAGTAATTTTTTACAATAGAATTATGTTTTAACTATTGATAACCTTAATTATTTTATCGACTGGTAAATTTGTTGTAGGACTTTCACGATGAAGATTAAGTGTTGTTGATTTGGATTCTCGAGCTTCCACAAGTGAGGTTCGAGGGCAATTTTGTTTTGAACAAAATGGAAATTGAATTTGTATTCATTTTTATGTTACCTTCAAACCTAATTTTCAAGAACAAGTGTTTCATAACCTAGAATCCGTGTATTACATGTGCTCTATTCGGTTTTTTATAATATGCAAATAGAGTATAATCTCCTATGTGAACATAAACATTTCTTTATAATCTCCAATCAGTCATATCATATATGTGTTTGTCTAGTATTACTATTCTACAATCCCTATATCATAACATATGTTTTTATGTATCATATGTGTATTATTTGCAATTATAATATCTGTATTGCATTTGCAAATGATATCAAATGATACCACAACAAAAAATGATATGTATTATTAAAAATATGTCAATCTTTGTATAATAACTTTAGATTACAAATGATATATAATAGAGATTTTTATTTCAAATGATATCAAATAATAAAATAATTGCATGTCATCTTGATATCATTTGAAATGTGTATTAAAAATATGAGCATTGCCAAATTTAAATGTGATAATATATATCATTTTAAATGCTAGCCAATTAAATAGAACTACCGTACACAGAACTAGAGTAATCTAAACAAAACACAACAGGATTGATATATCCTATTCAGTTTCATTCATTTTGATTATGTTCAGTTTCATTCATGTTTGATTCAATTTGAGTAAAAGTATTTTTGAAAGGTTTATTTTAAAGAATATGGGAATATTTGGATTTAGTGTAATTAAATTTACTTTGATTTCAAATGACTCGGTTTAGTTCTATGTTGTTTTTTTAGGCTATGTTCTATTTCGGTATATTCAAGTCAGATAACCTCATTCATGTCATTTAGATAATTGATTGCATAAAAGTATTTCATTTCATTTTATAATTCATAGTCAAAGTAATTTTTTTTTAAATAAAAATACACATCAAAACTGGTGCAATTGAACGGAAAATTTGTATCTCTTTTTACGAGAGGATAATTTACACCATTCAAATAATTAGGCCTACATCTGGTCGTGTATTATCTATATATTATTTTAGTGAACTCCCTTTAATTATATATATCTGTTGTGTGTATTAAATTGCGGTCGTGTACATTTTTAATAAAAAATGACGAACTAAAGAATATTAATATATTTTATATTTCAAACAACAATGATTCGGGATTGAAAATGAAAAGAATGCTTTTAACCTGTCTCGCGACTAAGTAAATTTTTGGATGTTTTAATAATATTATATCATGTTACTCTGTAATAAGCAGGATATATACGTTTTATTATATCTTTCATGCGTAATAACGACAGTGCCCCCCATGAATCCGTGTGGAAAATACCGTACGTTCAGTGATTTTTTTTTTTTCACTTGCATTTTCTCATGTCAATTCTAAGTGCAAATTTGAAATGTATTTTTAGCTTAAAATATGAACTGGTTGATCATGCAAATTTGCATGCTGAATTTTAAACTATAATGTTAACTGCAAATTTCTAAAGAAAAATTTACATTGCCATTTTTTTAATAAATAATTTATACCACAAATTTCCAATGAAAATTTTGCATTTTATTTTTGAAATATGATTTTCCAATGTAAAACTGAACTGCGAATTTCATATAGTAATTTGACACCGTAAATTATAACTATAAGTTTTCAGCTTAAAGCTTCATTGTATTCTTAATGCCCATGTTAATTTGCACTACAAATTTAAAAATGGAATTGTAGAGTGGATTTTCATAGTAGAACAACCCATTGAAAGTCAAATTTTTCTTTTAAAATTTCCATTATAGATAGTCAATTGAATTTTACACTATAAAATTGCAATTTGAGTTGATAGTAGGAATGCATACTAGATTTTCCACCCGGACAATCCTTTGATAGTAAATAACTAGTTGAATTTTACACTATAAAATATTGAGTTCGATTTCACACTAAAAAATTGCACTTTGAGTTTATAGTGAAATTCTGAACCCTAAATTTTAACTACAAATGGAATATGCACTAGATAACCCAATTGAAAATGAAAATACATTCTCTTAGTCTACTCTAAAATGATGCTGTCAGTTACTGTCATGAACCGACTTGGATAACCTATTTAAACAGTACCCGAATCAGTTTTGACATGGCCCGAAGGGCGCTCCTGATCCTTATGGACTGACAAATAGTGTATGTGCATCAAAACAAACAAAAGAGAACGATTTCGTCACAATAAGAATCCATCAAAGCAAAACAACGGATATAGAACAATAAACAGTCGGTACATCAGACACTCAACAAGAGAAAAAGTACCGGAAGTAGACAAAGACACTTCTCAAAAACAGGGTACATCAGCAAAAGTCATCATGTCAAACCATCAAGACAAAAACCTTGAATCTTCATGCAACAAGTGGATCACAAGCTCCACTGGTCACCGCCAACTACCCAAGTCCCACTAATCGAGTACGCTCACCACCTCCGAGTGGTGCTTTTCATTTTCCTGGACCTTATATAAGAAAATCTATAACCATCCAAAGGTGATGGTAGGGTGTGAGCATCAAAGCCCAATAGGATCTCACAAAGCATTTCATAAGCAATCTATAACAAATAAATTAACTTTTCTCAATTTGAAATAAAACATGGAAAGGAATCTTTTCACAATTTATATCAAAGTATGATTTATAAAACATTTCAATGGAAAATATAAAATAGGTTTCAAAGTGCATTTCCATCAAATCATATGGATATACACATCTTTATCCAAAATAGGAATGAATAATCATTTCTATCAAAACAGACATGAGTAAATCATTTCAATCAATCATTGACATGTATAAATCATTTACAATTATAACACCATGGCTAAGAGTCCCGGGGTTAGACTAATATAGGGACTCTCATACATCTCAATGAATACACGACTCTAGGTGTGCACATACTCCCTAGATCCCAAGCCTAGGGGGAATATGAGAGAATCTCAAAGAATAAACTCCCTTCCCTCAAGATAGTCTAGTTAGCATTGTCATCGTCAAACTGCTGTTAGGTAGAGCTAATACATGCTTAGTGCGTGTTCTTCCCGCCTAACTACCAAGACTCTCATGTGCTTCAAGGGATCAATCAACCATACGAGGGGCCATCAAACATTTCATTCAATCTCAAATCATGCAATCAATCATTTCAAATCAACCCCAAATTTGAGTTCCAAAACATGCAATTTCATATCAAAAACCAACATTAATGGTTTTTATAAAAAATCATGCCTTACATTTCAAATCAGTTCTTTTCAAATCATAAAACATTTCATGCCTTTTCATCTCATCAAAATCATGCTTCAAATCATTCATTTCAAATCAAGATCATTTTCCAAAAATCAACACATAGTTTTGAAAAGCCATTATCAAGGGATTTCATCATGCACACCATGCCATTTCAAATCACTTGTCTAGAGACTCAATTCAAGCTTTAGAAATCAATTGGAAAACCAATTTAAAATAAACAATCATCAAAAGTTTCAATTGATAGAGATTGTCTTATGAAACTACCTACCTCAATCAAGATCAACAAACACCCACACAAGATCTGCCAATAGAGGATCGAAAGGCTAAGATCGATCAGTGGATAATCTTAGAAACACAATTCATTAGGTCAAGATCTAGATCCATCAACAACATGAGGATTCAACGCTCTCAAAGGGGGAGAGAGAGGAGGAAAGGAGAATCCACGATCAAACCGATATTACACTTACCAGAAGAGATCCAACGCATCAACTAGAACTTTGATCCATGAAGAAACAAGGTTGGGAGAGCCAAAAACGTCTCTAGAGTGCCTCCAAGGTGTTTAGGGTCGAATGGAATTTGTGGGAGAGGATTTACTTTAAAATGGAGATTAAAACAAAGTAAATTTACAATACCACCTTATTGTTTCTCATCCCCATCGGTGGCACCTGGAAGAATACAAGGGCCACTAGAAGTCCCACCGGTTGGATGATGGGCCAAGTAGAATGCCTATCCCACTGGACGCTCCACTGGATGGATGGTGTCCTTCACTAGCTAGCCGATGAACCTCTTGTAGCTTTTCTACCTACACGAGCATGCCCACTCCTGTGTTAAAAGTCCCATCCACCTCTCGATCTCTGAAACCAGAATAAAAAACTCTCCCACACCCCTCTAAAAACTCAAAAGGGAAAAAAACCAGGAAACGACGAGTGTAACCATGAAACAATGGAAACAACAAGATATCAACATGTAAACAAAGAGATACAAAAATAAAACAAGGTATGTACGTGAAAGTTGGTAACAAGACGTTACAATCTCCATACTATAAATGCTTTATACCCCTAGAAATCTTGTCAAGAAGATTTGTCCAAGAATATCTGAGGTCATTGCTCATCAATGCCTCACCCTCCCAAGTCTCATGAAAATTAGAACCATGTTTCCAAAGCACCCAAACTAAGGGAATAGAATTTCCATGAAGAACCTTTATCTAAGAATCATTGATTCGAACTGACTGCTTTTTCAGAGATAAATTAGGTTCAACATCAAGGTCCTCCCAGCTCAAGACATGAGATGGTTTAGAGAGATAATTTCTAAGTTGTGACACATGGAACACATTATGAATCTATATCAACTATAGTGGCAAGACCAAATGATATGCCACCTTTTTAATCTGCTTAAAAACCTTAAACAGTCCCACATATATAGGTTCCAACTTCCCATGTATTCCAAGACGTTAATGAACCAACCAAGGTGAGACTCTTAAAAACACCTGGTCACTAAATGAGAACTCTAAAGGGCACCAACGATAATCAATGTAAGACTTATACCAGCTCTGTGCCATCACCATTCTCTGATGAACCAGCTGAAGATTTGTTGTCATATTTTGAACCAAACTAGATCCAACTAGGGAAGCTTCACCAATTTATAACCAACAAAGAGGAGATCTACAAGGTCACCCATACAAGTCCTCAAAGGGTGCCATCTTGATGGATGACTGAAATCTATTATTATAGGAAAACTAGGCTATCCTCAAATGGAAATCCCAAGCTCCTCCAAAGTCAAGGACACAAGATTGAAGCATATCTTCAAGAATCTATATAGCTCGTTCCGTATGACCATCTGTCTGAGGATGTTACACCATGATCAACTTTATCTAGGATCCCATATCCTCTTGGATTCCTTTCCAAATATGATAAGTGAACTAGGGATACCTATAAAAAACTATAGTGGACATAAATCCATGCAATCTGATGATATTATGTACATACAGATTTCTCATGTCCCCAATTTTGGTGGTATAACTAATGAGAATAAAGTGAGATGATTTGGTCAATCAATCAATCAAAAACTATATTTCATTATTTCCTTAAGGTGTGCATGAAAACCAAACCACAAAGTCTATCAATATCTCATCCCACTTCCATGTCGGCACAAGAAGTGGCTAAAGAAGGCCAGAAGGCTTCTGATGCTCGACCTTAATCTACTAACATGTATAACAATGAGAAACAAAATCAATAGTGTCTTGTTTCATACCTAGCCACTAGAATCATCACCTCATACCACAGAACATCTTCATTTTTCCTAGGTGTATCACCCATCTGGAATGATGAAAATAT